>CAMTDV010000020.1:78745565-80029985 GCA_947069175.1 Scalesia atractyloides | reverse complement strand
CCATCGCCACTACCCAAAGCACCGACCAGCTCAAACGTGGTTCACTGGTTCTTACCCTCAGTGTACTTCCTGCCTCTACCATCATTCCGTCGTTACTCCATGCCGAAAGTGCGCCCAATGTCAGAGGCTAGGGCACTTGTCTAACCGTTGCTGGAGCTTTCCTCCACCCCAAAATCAGCAACCCTTAGCCATTACACCTAACCCTAACCCTCAAGCCCAAGCCACTCCTGTTCGGGCGTGTTACAACTGTGGCGATCCTAACCATTTCGCCAATGTTTGCCCCAAGCGCGCCAACAACCAGCAGCAGTGCCAGCAGCAACAACCTAAGCCTGCTAAAGGTCGAGCTTTCGTCCTCACCTCCGCTCAAGCCCAAAGCTCCAACGATGTTATTACTGGTACGTTCCTTGTGAACCATGTCTATGCTTCTTGTTTGTTTGATACTAGCGCAGATAGAAGTTTTGTATCTGTTGAATTTGAACCATTTCTTAAGTGTGAACGATCTAAACTGCCGATCCTTTCGCTGTTGAAGTCGCTAACAGTAAGACCGTTCCTGTTAACTCTGTCCTATCTCGTTGTTCCTTGGATCTTAACGGTCATACGTTTTCAATTGATCTCATACCTATGAAAATGGGTAGTTTTGACGTCATAGTAGGCATGGACTGGCTTCGGCAGGTTCGTGCTGAAGTTGTTTGCTCGGAGTGTCACACCCCGACCCGCAGCGGAATAAGAGTCGGCGCATAATTGGGTTATCACCAAAGCTCATGATGTTTACTAAAGTGTTTCACATTTATTAAATTCAAATTACAACTTAAATATCCAAATCAAAATCCATACAATTACAAGGAAATGAAACTATGTAAACAATCCAAAGCTTAAACTGATTTATTCTTCTAGGCCTTCCTATGTGTTTCTTGCCTCAACTGGATCACCTGTATCATGTGTAAAACAGGGGATATTTTGGGTCAACAAAAGTTGGCGAGTGAACCTTGATAAAACATTGTTATTAATTTCTTGTTTTATTTAATATTGAAAATTTGTGCAATAATCACATGTGAGCAAACATATATAAATAACAAACACAAACCACTTTGAATGAGTATATGATATGAATGATGATGATTGTGAGATCAAGGCTTAATCAAACGGAGTCGATCGTATGAGGCACCTGATGCTCAACCCGTCTCCCACGGGGAACTGATGGGCCTAATGAAATGCGTGTACTGAAAATGATAAATCCAAACTACATATAATCCACACAACAATTGATACATATTTGATACGCATTTGGTCACGGATATGATGGATGCACAAGTGTTTAAATATAGTAAAGAATTAAACGACACATGATACACCCCAAAACATGATTAAAACGGGGATTTGATACGGATTCACTCACATTGGGTGCGTTCTTTGATGACATTGGATGCGCACGAATTTTAGGATTTGATCGACGAGGAAAAACTAACCTAAAATAATAACGAAATGGTTCGGTAAATAAATGGATTTTATTTGAGATTAACACTTTTTAATTCATAATCTTAATAGGATTTTTAGATTTATTTTTATGAGTTTAAGGACATTTTCTAACTTTAAAAATATTATTTTTAAGTACTTTTCAACAATTTTCTGATTAAATAAATTAAAAAAAATAAAAAAATATTGACTTTTTGACCCTGTTGACCGTTGACCGTTGACCGGTCGGACTGTTGTGTTTGTATGCGCTGAGGTTCGAACTCGGGACCTCTCGTTTACGTGCATGCAGCTCTACCAACTGAGCTACGTGTCTAACCCGAAATATTCTCTGTTTTAATTATATTTATATACTAATTAATTTTTAACTTATTTGGGTTTTTATTAAAAACAATTTGTATGGCCGAACCGGTTGCAGGGACCCGGAGTCGAACTCGGGTCCTTTGGTTCGAGTGCGCACAGCCCAACCAGTTGGGCTGTGTGTCAAATCTGTTAAACTTATGAATTATATTACTCTTATAAACATCCTGTGACTTGTTCTGATTCAGTTGTAAAAGTGTTGGTTTTAATTCTGAAATTCGGTAACGTGTGCGATTCGAACCCGGGACGTGTGCATTGTTTGTGCACACAGTCCACCACTGGACTGTGTGTCTAACCCGTTCGAATATCCGTTTTTAATTATACTTATACACATGTTTTAACTTCATCTTCTTCGCTTATCGAATTACCGAACAGTGAATTGACTGTTTGTTTAATTGACTAATTACGCTTATGATTGATTGAATTGAAGTAAAAGAAAGGAATTAAGGAATAAGATGTACCAATCACAGAGTGTCTTCTTCAGGTTTTCCGGCAAAATTTCGTCGGCTCTGATTGGTGACTTCCGACTGAGTGAATCGATTAACAGTTTTGATCAATGTGTTGTGCAATTAAGTTACTAAACAAGGGATATCAGGAGGGTTTAGAGGATTGTACCGATCGACAGTGAGACTTCAGAATTTCAATGATTTTCCGGTGAGTGCATGAATTCCCGGCTACGTTGTCTGAGACGGATTCTGGTTGAGCGATTTATGTTAATACTTGCCGAATAATGGATTGCAAACAAAAGAGTCGAGAATTTTACCGATTTGAAGTAAGTCTCGGTTTTTCGGTGAAAGTCCGGCGAATGCAGAATATCTCCGGCGACGAGCTAAAGCTTCGAAAAAGTGAGCGGTTCTGAGCGAAAGGATTTCCGGAAGATTGAGTGGGTATTTATAGGGAAGAACTGAGTGAACTGGGTCCGTTTTTGGGTCTTGATTCGCGGTCAAGGGTGTTCCGGCGGTTACGACTAAAATTGAGGGTCAGACATCGGTTATAACCGATGTCGAAGTCGGTTAACGTGTTTTGGTCAAAAGGAAATTGGCCAAAGTCGCGGATTGCCGGATTTTCCGGTGATTGCGAGTTCTGAGCGTGGTGATCTCTGGTTTTGAATTCGGGTTTTATTTTAAGTATTATTTGTTTCAGTATTTTCACAAAGAAGGCGTGTGGTGGAGCGGTGTGTTGTGTGTTTGAGTTTGTGGGTGACCCGGGTTCGAAACCCGGCGTCCCCATTTTATTTTTTTCTCACTATTTAATATTATTTATAAATTATGGTTTTAAATTCTAATGTATTATTAATTATGTATCGTTTAAAATCAATTTGAGCAATAAATACACAACGAAAAATTATAACTGGATATTTGATTAATAAACGAAGCGGGTTTTGGAAACCCGTTTTTCGACGGATGTTACAGTATCCCCTACTTTCAGAAATTTCGTCCCGAAATTTAAGTAGTAGTGGTAACAGGAAAAAAATGCGGGTATTTCTCGCGCATTGAGTCTTCACGTTCCCAAGTAAACTCTGGTCCTCGTTTCGACTCCCAATGTACCCTGACAATTGGAATACGACTTCATCTTAAACGCTTCTCTCCGAAGTCCATGATTTCTACTGGTCTTTCAATGAAGTGCATAGATTCATCGATCTGTATGTCTTCTAGAGGAATATGGAGGTTTTCATCGGCGAGGCACTTTTTCAAGTTTGATACGTGGAATGTGGGATGAATTCTGTTGAGCTCTTCTGGTAGGTCAAGCTTGTATGCTACAGGACCTACTCTTTCGAGTATCTTGAAAGGTCCTACGTAGGGTGGTGCTAGCTTGCCCTTTTGGCCAAAACGATCCACTCCCTTCCACGGTGATACTTTTAAAAGTATTTGATCCCCAATGTCAAACTCCAAGGGCTTTCGTCGTTTGTCTGCATAACTCTTTTGACGACTTTGAGCCACTAGAAGATTGTTTCGAATTTGAATGACCTTGTCGGTTGTTTCTTGAATTAACTCTGCACCGGTGATTTGTGATTCCCCAATTTCGTGCCAACATATTGGAGATCGGCACTTACGACCGTATAATGCTTCGAAAGGAGCCATGCCGATACTTGAATGATAGCTATTGTTGTACGAAAATTCAACTAATGGTAGATGAGCGTCCCAATTCCCTTTGAAGTCTATGACACATGCTCGAAGCATGTCTTCAAGAGTTTGGATGGTGCGTTCAGATTGTCCATCAGTTTGAGGATGAATAGCGGTACTAAGGTCTAATCGTGTACCCAAGGCGGTTTGTACGGCTCGCCATGTTCTTGAAGTGAAACGACCATCACGGTCTAAAATGATGCTTAAAGGTACACCATGACGGCTTACGATCTCGCTGATGTAGATACGAGCTAACTTCTCGTTTTTGAAGTCCTCGCGAATCGGTATGAAGTGAGATGATTTTGTAAGACGATCAATGATTACCCATATGGTGTCATACCCACTAGAGGTGCGAGATAACCCAGTAATGAAGTCCATGGTTATATTTTCCCACTTCCATACAGGTATTCGGGTTGGACTAGGAGTCCTGAAGGTCTTTGATGTTCAGCCTTTACTTTGGAACAGGTAAGGCATTTGGAAACAAAAATAGCGATGTCCTTTTTCATGCCAGGCCACCAGTAGGTGTATCGTAGGTCTTGATACATCTTGTCGGCTCCTGGGTGTACAGAGTATCGTGTTTTGTGCGCCTCATTCATAAGGAAATCACGAAGGTTATCACGATCGGGAATCCATATGCGATTTAAATAGTATAGAATACCGTCGGATTTGGTTTCGATTTTGAGTTCAGCTCGCGTACGTCATTTTCTGTTACAGAAACATGTTGAGCTGCTCGGATTCGATCTTTGATGTCGGTTATGATTTGCGAACATAGAAGACGAATGGAGTTCGCATAACCTTTTCGACTGAGCGTATCAGCCACCACGTTTGCCTTGCCAGGCTGATACCGAATTTCACAGTCGTAGTCGTTAAGAAGTTCGACCCATCTTCGTTGCCTCATATTCAACTCCTTTTGGTTGAAGATATATTGGAGACTTTTGTGGTCAGTGTATATTTCACACTTGGTACCGTAGAGGTAATGTCTCCATATCTTGAGAGCGAACACAACGGCTCCAAGTTCCAGGTCTTGGGTGGTGTAATTCTTCTCATGAACTTTGAGTTGCCTAGAAGCATAGGCTATCACTTTTCCTCTTTGCATTAATACACAGCCTAGCCCTTGCGCTGATGCGTCGCAAAATACTACAAAGTCATCGCAACCTTCAGGGAGTGTGAGGATCGGTGCGTCACAAAGTTTTTTCTTTAGAGTTTGGAAGGCTTCTTCTTGTTTAGGTCCCCATATGAAGGGTTTTCCTTTATGAGTCAAAGCCGTGAGTGGTACGATAATACGGGAAAAATTGGCAATGAAGCGGCGATAGTAACCAGCCAAACCAAGAAATGATCTTACTTCGGTAGGGTACGTGGCGCTTGCCATTCCTGTACTGCCTGGACTTTTGAAGGATCGACATGTATTCCCTTGTCATTGACGACATGTCCAAGGAATTGTACTTCTCTTAACCAGAATTCGCATTTTGAGAACTTAGCGTAGAGCTTTTCAGTCCTTAAAAATGTAAGGATGAGTCGAAGGTGTCGTTCATGATCGGATTTAGACTTGGAGTAGATAAGGATATCGTCGATGAAGACTATGACGAAACGGTCGAGGTAGGGTTTGCATACCCTATTCATTAGATCCATGAATATAGCGGGGGCGTTGGTTAAACCCAATGGCATGACCATGAATTCGTAATGACCATAACGAGTCCGGAAGGCGGTCTTTGGGACGTCTTCTTCATGTACTCTTAGTTGATGATAACCAGAACGAAGGTCAATTTTTGAAAAGCAGTTGGCGCCTTGAAGTTGGTCTAGGAGGTCATCGATGCGGGGTAGTGGATAGCGATTCTTAACCGTTAACTTGTTGAGTTCTCTGTAGTCGATACACATGCGAAACGTTCCATCTTTCTTCTTCACAAAAAGAACAGGTGCACCCCAAGGCGAGGAGCTAGGACGTATGAATCCCTTGTCAGTCAGTTCTTGCAGTTGGCTGGCCAGCTCTTGTATTTCGGATGGGGCTAACCTATAAGGAGATTTTGCGACTGGTGTAGCGCCAGGTACAAGGTCGATGCGGAATTCGACTTCTCTCACAGGAGGGAGTCCTGAGAGGTCGTCGGGAAAGACTTGTGGGAATTCCTTCACCACTGGTATATCTTCGAGTTTCTTCTCCTTGTTTCCCTTTTTGACGACGTGAGTTAGGAATGCGACATAGTTCTTGTGAAGATATTTTCGGGCTTGAAGGCAGGACATTAATTTGAGTCCTTTCGAAGGGGTTTCTCCAAAGATACATAGGGTCTGACCGTCTGCAAGAGGAATGCGAATGAACTTTTCGCGGCATACTACTTCAACGTGATGCTGGCTGAGCCAGTCCATACCAATTATAATATCGAAACTTCCCAACTTCATAGGAATGAGGTCAACTGGAAAATCGTGATCGTTTAGAGTTAGGGTACAATCACGTATAATAGAATTTAATGAAACGGGCTTTCCGTCAGCAACTTCCACCGTTAGTGATTCCATGAGATTATCACGAGTTTGGTTGAGGATAGGTTCAAATTCTAAAGACACAAAACTCTTATCCGCGCCAGTATCAAATAACATGGATGCATAATTACCATTGATGAGAAACGTACCGTTAACCACGTTGTTGTCAGCTCTAGCTTGGTTGGCATTGATGTTGAAAGCTCTTCCTCTAGCAGGTGGAGGAGCTTGGTTAGCTTGGGTTACCGGATTTGCTTGAGCTTGGGCATGAATGATGTTCACCAAGCGTGGACATGTGTTCCTGAAGTGGTTTGGGTCTCCACAGTTGTAACAAGCTCGCATAGGTTGCATCATGGGGTAGTTGGGTTGGTAGTAAGGTTGAGCTATGTGTTGTGTGGGTGGTAGAAGTAAGGGTTGTTGGGCTTGACCCACTATCTGATGGTGGGTTTGGGTTGAGGGTTGATTGCGGTTCATACGTTGTAGTGTGCGACAAGTTTGAATGGTGTGACCCGCACGGCCACAGCTGGTGCAATGTTGGCAAGGAGTTTCGGGGAGGTGATGGTATTGACAACGGTTGCATTTTGGGTATGGGCTGGTGTATGGCTTTTTAAATGGTGCAGCTGAGGGAGCAATTTGGGTAATTGGTGCGGCAGTGATAGGAGGGTTTGTTTGTGTGACGGCAAAATTTCTGCTGTTTCGTTTCCTCTTACCAGCAAACTTCGAAGAGGAGATGGAATGGTTTGGAGTTTGGGCCTCGATGGGGGATTTCTTTTTCTCATCCTTGAATTTGCCGTTTCGGATGCGATTCTCGGTAAGTTCGGTAGCTAGTTCCATTGCAGCTTCAAGTGTTGCAGGCGAAGTGCTTAGAACCGAGTCTTGAATTTTCGAGGGAAGACCTCGAATGTAGTGTTCAACCAAACGGTACACGGGGGTGAACAGATTAGGGATCATTTGGTTCAGTTCGAGAAATCTCTTGTTGTAGGAAGTGTGATCTCCTTCCTTTTGTTTAAACGAGTGGAATTCATCTTCCAACTTTTTGATTTCGCTTCTTGGACAGAAGCGCCTTGTCATGAGTTCCCTTAACTCTTCCCATGTTAAGGCCATGGCATCTTCGACTCCTCGCTTACCCTTTTCTGTGTTCCACCAGGTAAGGGCTACCCCAAACAGTCTCCCAGTTGCGTAACGTACCTTGCGATCCTCGGGACAATCGCAATTGAGGAAAGTGTTCTCCATTTCTTCAAACAAGTGAAGGAGAGCAGTAACACCTTCGGTCCCTTCATACTTTGGGGGATTGCAAGATTTGAAGTGTTTGTAGAAGCACTTTTTGGAGTGAGGGTTGGCGACGCTCTGGTCTTCTTGATTGGGAGGGTTGATAGGATTTGCGGTGAGAGCTTGTTGAACTTGAATCACGATGTCAGGAAGTACCGCGGCCATTTGTTTAGCAATTTGGGTGGCCAAGCGTTCCTTGGATCTTCCTGACTTTCTACCTCCACGTAGTTGCCTAGCCGACATCTACAGGAACATACATAGGAAGATTGTGAGTTTAAGAAGTTTTTAGGTGTCATGTGTCGTTAAAAGAATAAAAATAACATAACTATCAATAATGCAACTACATCCATAGGATGTCTTGGGTTTGCTCATGTTTGGGCCTCCAATGTCCCCCATACCATCGCCTGTATAGTCATGTGGGCCCCCATGACTATTGGGCTTAGTAGGATTCACATTGGTGTTGGCGGATTAACACTCGCATCACCCGAATGAAAACCATGAAATATGATTGCGAGATGTATGGTAGGAGGGTGTTCAGGTGTAGACACAATGACAACTCAAAGTGGGGTTAGCTCACACGACGTTTGGTATAGCATGCTTTGGCCTAATAGGTCCTTCGTACTCTCATCGTTAGTCCCCAGGTAGGCAAACTGGTCCTTTTTATTTTGGATTTATACGATTGCCAAGCCTAGACAGGACGTTCCGACTACCGGTACTCGTACCCTTCCAGTTACTACATGCCCGTCATGAGAACTCACTTTGATGTGATTTGAGAACACAAAAATCATTGCAAAACTCATGGGAATTGTTAGGTGTGTGCTCTCATGGATATAATATGTTATGAGGATATGATTCATGATGAGCATTGTATAATAACATGTATTTTGTGAGCATGCTTGCATAACATTGAGTGTAAAAATAAACATAAAGCATATAAACATCATGAATTTTGTATGTAACGCATAAACAATTAAAAATTCTAATCAACTATAGTATAGGCTCTAAGGGTCTAATAACCTATCCTATATCCCTATAGTCATGGCTCTGATACCAATCTGTCACACCCCGACCTGCAGCGGAATAAGAGTCGGGGCATAATTGGGTTATCACCAAAGCTCATGATGTTTACTAAAGTGTTTCACATTTATTAAATTCAAATTACAACTTAAATATCCAAATCAAAATCCATACAATTACAAGGAAATGAAACTATGTAAACAATCCAAAGCTTAAACTGATTTATTCTTCTAGGCCTTCCTATGTGTTTCTTGCCTCAACTGGATCACCTGTATCATGTGTAAAACGGGGGATATTTTGGGTCAACAAAAGTTGGCGAGTGAACCTTGATAAAACATTGTTATTAATTTCTTGTTTTATTTAATATTGAAAATTTGTGCAATAATCACATGTGAGCAAACATATATAAATAACAAACACAAACCACTTTGAATGAGTATATGATATGAATGATGATGATTGTGAGATCAAGGCTTAATCAAACGGAGCCGATCGTATGAGGCACCTGATGCTCAACCCGTCTCCCACGGGGAACTGATGGGCCTAATGAAATGCGTGTACTGAAAATGATAAATCCAAACTACATATAATCCATACAAAAATTGATACATATTTGATACACATTTGGTCACGGATATGATGGATGCACAAGTGTTTAAATATAGTAAAAAATTAAACGACACATGATACACCCCAAAACATGATTAAAACGGGGAATTGATAGAGATTCACTCACATTGGGTGCGTTCTTTGATGACATTGGATGCGCACGAATTTTAGGATTTGATCGACGAGGAAAAACTAACCTAAAAATAATAACGAAATGGTTCGGTAAATAAATGGATTTTATTTGAGATTAACACTTTTTAATTCATAATCTTAATAGGATTTTTAGATTTATTTTTATGAGTTTAAGGACATTTTCTAACTTTAAAAATATTATTTTTAAGTATTTTTCAATAATTTTCTGATTAAATAAATTAAAAAAATAAAAAAATAAAAAAAATATTGACCTTTTGACCCTGTTGACCGTTGACCGGTCGGACTGTTGTGTTTGTATGCGCTGAGGTTCGAACTCGGGACCTCTCGTTTACGTGCACGCAGCTCTACCAACTGAGCTACGTGTCTAACCCGAAATATTCTCTGTTTTAATTATATTTATATACTAATTAATTTTTAACTTATTTGGGTTTTTATTAAAAACAATTTGTATGGCCGAACCGGTTGCAGGGACCCGGAGTCGAACTCGAGTCCTTCGGTTCGAGTGCGCACAGCCGAACCAGTTGGGCTGTGTGTCAAATCTGTTAAACTTATGAATTATATTACTCTTATAAACATCCTGTGACTTGTTCTGATTCAGTTGTAAAAATGTTGGTTTTAATTCTGAAATTCGGTAACGTGTGCGATTCGAACCCGAGACGTGTGCATTGTTTGTGCACACAGTCCACCACTGGACTGTGTGTCTAACCCGTTCGAATATCCGTTTTTAATTATACTTATACACATGTTTTAACTTCATCTTCTTCGCTTATCGAATTACCGAACAGTGAATTGACTGTTTGTTTAATTGACTAATTACGCTTATGATTGATTGAATTGAAGTAAAAGAAAGGAATTAAGGAATAAGATGTACCAATCACAGAGTGTCTTCTTCAGGTTTTCCGGCAAAATTTCGTCGGCTCTGATTGGTGACTTCCGACTGAGTGAATCAATTAACAGTTTTGATCAATGTGTTGTGCAATTAAGTTACTAAACAAGGGATATCAGGAGGGTTTAGAGGATTGTACCGATCGACAGTGAGACTTCGGAATTTCAGTGATTTTCCGGTGAGTGCAGGAATTCCCGGCTACGTTGTCTGAGACGGATTCTGGTTGAGCGATTTATGTTAATACTTGCCGAATAATGGATTGCAAACAAAAGAGTCGAGAATTTTACCGATTTGAAGTAAGTCTCGGTTTTCCGGTGAAAGTCCGGCGAATGCAGAATATCTACGGCGACGAGCTAAAGCTTCGAAAAAGTGAGCGGTTCTGAGCGAAAGGATTTCCGGAAGATTGAGTGGGTATTTATAGGGAAGAACTGAGTGAACTGGGTCCGTTTTTGGGTCTTGATTCGCGGTCAAGGGTGTTCCGGCGGTTACGACTAAAATTGAGGGTCAGACATCGGTTATAACCGATGTCGAAGTCGGTTAACGTGTTTTGGTCAAAAGGAAATTGGCCAAAGTCGCGGATTGCCGGATTTTCCGATTATTGCGAGTTCTGAGCGCGGTGATCTCTGGTTTTGAATTCGGGTTTTATTTTAAGTATTATTTGTTTCAGTATTTTCACAAAGAAGGCGTGTGGTGGAGCGGTGTGTTGTGTGTTTGAGTTTGTGGGTGACCCGGGTTCGAAACCCGGCGTCCCCATTTTATTTTTTTCTCACTATTTAATATTATTTATAAATTATGGTTTTTAAATTCTAATATATTTATTAATTATGTATCGTTTAAAATCAATTTGAGCAATAAATCACAACGAAAAATTATAACTGGATATTTGATTAATAAACGAAGCGGGTTTTGGAAACCCGTTTTTCGACGGATGTTACACGGAGAAATTCCTTCGCCTTCCTTTTTCTAGCGGTGATTCCTTACACGTCTATGGTGAGAAACCTTCCAAAGGTCTCAAGTTGTGTCGTGTATTCGGGCGAACAAATACTTACACAAAGAATACTTTTCCTTCTTGGCCCACGTTGTGGAAAAGAAAGACAAGGGTCTAAGCCTAAATGAAGTTCTCGTCGTTTGTGAGTTCCCTGGTGTCTTTCCGGATGACCTCCCTGGTCTTCCTCCTCCTCGTGCTGTCGACTTTCGTATTGACCTCATTCCCAGCGCAACTCCTGTTGCGAAGGCTCCGTATTGATTAGCACCTTCGGAGATGCAAGAGCTATCAAGCCAGCTTCAAGAACTTCCTTATAAAGGTTGTATACGCCCTAGTACTTCTCCTTGGGGCACTCCCGTACTCTTCGTCAAGAAGAAAGATGGATCATTCCGCATGTGTATTGACTATCGCGAGCAACTCACAGTCAAGAACCGCTATCTAGTTCCTCGCATTGACGATCTCTTCGATCAATTACAAGGCACGACGTGCTTTTCAAAGATTGATCTCCGCACTGGTTATCATCAACTTCGTTTTCTCGAAGAAGAAATACCCAAAACCGCATTTCGCACACGTTATGGACACTCCGAGTTCGTGGTCATGCCATTTGGTTTGACTAACGCGCCTGTCGTGTTCATGGATTTAATGAACCGCGTGTGTTAGCCGTTTCTTGATCGTTTTGTTATTGTCTTCATCGACGATATTCTCATCTACTCCAAGACGAAAGAAGAAGATGGGCGACATTTGCATCTCATTCTTATACTTTTGCACACCAGACGTCTTTATGCCAAATTCTCCAAGTGTGAATTTTGGCTAAAAGAGGTTCAATTCTTGGGTCACACCGTCAATGAACTCGGTATTCATGTTGACCCTGCAAGATAGAAGCTATTAAGAATTGGGTTGCACCTAAATCATCTTCTGAGATTCGTTCGTTTCTTGGCCTAATTGGTTATTATCGCCATTTCATTTCGAACTTCTCGAAGATTGCCGTTCCTTTGACCCCCTTGACGCAAAAAGATAAACCTTTTGTTTGGGGTCCCAAACAAGAGGATTCCTTCCTAACACTCAAGGACATGCTTTGTAATACTCCTATCCTTACTTTTCCAGATGAAATGACGACTTCGTCGTGTATTGCGATGCTTCTAACCAAGGTCTTGGTTGCGTTCTCATGCAACGAGACAAGGTTATCGCTTACGCGTCGAGACAACTCAAGATACATGAGAAAAAGTATACTATGCATGTCCTTGAACTTGGTGCGGTCATTTTTGTGTTAAAAATTTTGCGACACACCTTTATGGTACAAAGTGTACGATCTTCACTGATCATAAGAGCCTACAACATATCTTTGACCAAAAAGACCTCAACATGCGGCAACGCCGTTGGGTGGAATTGTTAAACGACTACGACTGTGACATTCGCTGCCATCCTGGCAAAGCGAATGTTGTGGCTGATGCACTTAGTCGTAAGACTCATGTGAAGAGTGTTTGTTGTCACAAAACCATGGAAAATTTCCACCACCTGATTCGAGATGTGCAATATTTAACCATTAATGAGGGCAACCTCGAAACTGAGTTGAATACCGGCTACGGAACACCGCTTGAGCAGAAGAATAATGGTATCCTGTACTATCGTGGTCGTATGTGGATTCCTGATCGTGGTACTCTTCGAACCACTTTGATGGATGAAGCTCATAAATCCCGATATTCCGTGCACCTTGGCGCTGACAAGATGTACCATGACCTTCGTACGTCTTATTGGTGGCCTGGAATGAAACGTGATATCGCTCTTTACGTGTGAAAGTGTCTGATCTGTTCTAAAGTCAAGGCAGAACATTAACGTCCCTCTGGCCTACTCGAACAACCTGAAATCCATGTATGGAAATGGGAGAGTATTGCCATGGATTTCATTACGAAATTGCCTCGTACTGCTTCGGGTCATGACAACATTTGGGTTATCATCGATCGTCTGACCAAATCCGCTCACTTCCTTGCCATTCGTGAAGATTATAAAGTCGAGAAATTGGCTCGTATCTACACGAGTTAGATCATCAGTCGTCATGGTACGCCCATTGACATCATTTCCGATCGTGATGCTCGTTTCACTTCCCGCCTTTGGCAAACTTTTCAATCCGCCCTTGGTACTCGTTTGAACCTTAGTACCGCTTTTCATCCTCAATCCGACGGTCAAACCGAGCGTACTATCCAAACTCTAGAGGATATGCTTCGATCATACGTAATCGATTTTGGCGGCAACTGGGATTCGCACTTACCCTTGGTAGAATTCTCGTACAACAACAGCTATCACGCAGGTATTCAAATGGCTCCATTTGAAGCATTGTATGGTCGTAAGTGCCGTTCGCCTATTTGTTGGCACGAGATCGGAGACGTACAGCTCACCGGTCCCCAATATATACAAGAAATGACGGACAAGATTCTACAAATACGTGATAATCTCCTTAAAGCTCGAAGCCGACAAAAGAGTTATGCTAATAAAAGATGCAAGCCTTTGGAATTCTCGGTAGGTGATCTTATGCTTCTCAAGGTGTCCCCTTGGAAGAGCGTTGTTCATTTTGGTAAGAAAGGCAAACTCGCTCCTCTCTATGTGGGTCCTTCAAGATTCTCGAAAGGATTGGCAAGGTAGCGTATAGACTAGATCTACCTCAAGCGCTCAACAATGTTCATCCTATATTTTACGTTTCAAACTTGGAGAAATGTCTAGCCGAAGAAGGACTTTAAGTCCCACTCGAAGATCTTCAAATCAACGAGACCTTGCACTTTGTGAAAAAACCGGTCGAAATCATGGACCGAGGAATCAAGCAACTAAGGCGCAGTCGAATCCCTATCGTTAAGGTTCGATGGGAAGGAAAACGTGGCGCTGAATTTACTTGGGAACTCGAGAATGATATGAAGGCCAGGTATCCGCATTTATTCGTTGAGTCTTCCTAAATTTTAGGACGAAATTTCCTAACGGAGGGGAGATTGTAACGCCTTGCTTTCCCGTACTTCCTTTATTAAACCGTGTATTTTAATTCTTTATTTCTTTTTTTGAAGCTTGTAATTCTCGTAATCATCTTTAACTTCATCGTTGTTAAACCGAGACTATGATCATAATGAAATCAAGATTCTTAATATTCATTCGTGGTAATGTTGTACGTGATTGAAAACGCTTGTGATCCGTGAAACTCGTAATCGTTAAACTAAATTCGTTACGAAATTATAATTACCTATTCGTTTATTAAGTGAGTTAATTAAATTAATTAATTAAATTAATTGATTAAATAAATTAATTAAATTAGTTAATAAAATTAATTAATTTCTTTTTACAAATTAAAATGCTAATTATTTATAAATATATTAACATTTAGAATTTAAATGTTAATATATACATATATATATATCTTTCCTTAATAAAGTCTAAGGTCTAAATTGCAATTCTTGGATTCTTTAACTTCAAGGGCTATTTCTGCCATTTCTGAAACTAATTTAAGAGTTTTAATTATTAAAAAAAATATATATATATAATAACATTTCAGCAAAACCGGATCCGCGGACTCGAACCTGGGACCTCCAGGTTCAACACACCACAAATCAACCACTCCGCCAGGCGCGCTGCATTTGTAGGAATCCGGAAACACAAGGCTTTTAAGCCGTGTTTCCGGTTGAATGCTGGTCGCGAGTAGGAGGCGGCAGCAGCCCCTTGGGGGTAGGATTTTGTGTTTTAAACCTTCTTTTCTTCATTAATTATCCACCTAAACTCACATAACAACTAACCTAAACTTATCCCTATAAAACCCACCTCTAATCCAAGCATTTTTACACTTTAATCTCCCTCAAATCTCTCTCAAAACCCTTCAAACCAGCTGCCAAATTCCAAGTTCGAGCAGATTGTACCCATCTTACAAAAGTGAGCATATCTTGCTCATTTCTCAACGAAATCATCTCATTCTTCTTTCTAAACACTTGGACAAACTTTAAGTTTGAATCCTAGGGTTCTCTATGGAGAACTCAGATCTGGAAATGCACTTAAATGTCCAAAACTTTCTGTTTGTTTTCAAAAACTTTTCAAAACTTATATCTCTTTATTCAACTTGAGTTTAACTCATCTCAAACCTATGTCCTAATGCTTACAATCACTCTTATGGTTGGTTAGGCTTAAAAACAAGGTTGAGACATTCAAAATAGAGGATTTATCCTCACAAATATTCTGTTTTCATAGAGCTTCAAGCTCACAAGTGATGCAAGTTCATAAACTTGTTCATGTGTGTCCACCATGGTCAGCTTGGACTATCCTAACTCGAGACCACACATCACTTGATGATTTTTCTAGACCTAAAGTGTCACCATGGACACACTTTACATTCTTGCCATTTACATTATTGTTCATATTACTGTTCTAGTACCCTCCTTGTAACCCATGGTGACTTGTGTAGTGGTGAACGTTATTCGAGGTTCCTAAATGGATGGTTCTACCTCCTACCTCCTCCATGACTTCCATGAAATCCTTGTTAGTATGGTTTATTATTATGTACATATAATATCTATGGACTATATTATAATCCTAAAAGCCGAAACCTTGATAATGACTATATAATCACCTATCGAGTTATTAAGTTACCACTAAAGTATGTAGTTCCTTGCCACGATTCTAATAGGTCCCGAACCTATGAAATCACATTCAACCCTTATGGGTTACTATAGTGTCAAGAACAAGTGCTACATCTTAGTGAATACTTTTGTATCATAATACTTAATCACGCTTTTATCATGCTCGAATAATCCAAATCCTCCGTCAAACTCGTTACTCATACGTCCTCGTTTTCCTCTTGTAGGATAACTCGGCGTTCATCCCATCAATCAACCAACTTCACGGACTTGTCAAGTTTGAAGACTTTGCAAAACCATGAGTACACTTGACCCACTTTTCGTTTACAATACTTTTGGGTGTAACATGTTTACTTATACCATAACCACAACACTTAAACTTTATGAAATGCACAAACAATCCTATACACATGAATACTTGATACAATTACTTGATGCTTATATCTTGGACATTCTTTATGTGATACTTTAGTCATTAACTTGTTTTAAGCCTTCGTTTGACATGTATAAGCGCTTTAGGAAGTAACGCACCCCCCTCCATCGTGTAATCTTGAGTATTGCATACCTTGTATACGCTCTTGTAGAATTATAGTTGCCATGAGGATTTGTTTAAACTTCATTCGTGTATGCTATGCTTAAACTTGTGTACTCATCTTTGCTTTTGCATTGAATTGTTATTTTATAACATGTTACAGGTTGATGAAGAGGATGCTATGAAATCAAATAGCAAGGACTTAGATACACACTTTTAGACGTTTAGGTTAATATTGTTGTATCAATTTTGTTGTATTGTGTTATTTAAACTTGTTGAGTTCTATGGTGGTATTTGCTTCAGTGTTGTATTTTGACAATTATTCTTGAAATGAAATTCGACTTTAAATTAAATATTGTCATTATTAGCGTTGTGAGCAATGAGCAATCACGTTATCGTCGTCACTCCGATGTTTCCGCCATCGGTTGGTGTGTGACAGATTGGTATCAGAGCCATAACTATAGGGAATTAGGTAAAATTGCCATGTTCGACCTAGTCTATAGTTCTAAGTACCCGTTTTGACCATTCTTGTTTATGCTTAAAACTTTATGCTTCCTACGTTGCTTCTCCTCTTTTCTTTTGGTCTTAATACGTAAACATGATGTTTTTCCTAAGACATTTTTACACAATGCGCACTTTAAAGACTTGAAGACACTCATAAACACAAACGAGACGAGTTCACTAAAATAGGCATGAAACCCACAATTTAGTGAACAACTCTCATTCCGCTATCCTTATTCTTTTGCATGAAATTTCGCCATCAAGTTAGGAGTCAAATCCACATCTTGATGGGAAATTTTTCAATTCAAACTCTAGTGGACCCTTACCAACGAATCGGAATTTGCTCTTCGTTGGTAAGTACCAACCACACTTAGGGTATGAAGTCGTCAAGTTAGGAGTGAAACCACACCTTGTCGATTAAGTCCCATTCCTTGATATTCGCTCTCGCTAAAGTTTCGATTTTTCCGACCGATTAGAGACGTGTAACTGGAAGGGTAAAATGTCGTTAGTCGCTTCTCGATGAGAGCATTTTACCTATAGGCTAAAGCACGTTTCTCTAATTTGAAAAGAACTTCGATTCACTTTGGAATTATCGACTGTCTACCCGAAACATTCCCACGTTTTATGAGCCTATTCTTTTTATGTGATTCAATTTCTATGTGTTTTTAATACTTGTTACCTTGTTCATTTTGATAACTAAATGAGTTTTATTTCAGGCTCGAGCTCGTTAAGGCTTGGCTTATTTGAGCTTTGTATTTTAGGCTTGAGCTCGGGCTCAATAACTAAATGAGTTTTATTTCAGGCTCGAGCTCGTTAAGGCTTGGCTTATTTGAGCTTTTAACCGGATCGATCCCAAGTAGCTCTCGAGCCTCTAAACTTAAGATCCCTGATTTTGAGCAAATTCATTTTATCAACTAGTTGAGTTCACATTCCAATTTCTACAAACCAAATAGTTATATAATAAAAGTTTCAGTTTCAATTTATCTTTTTTTTCTGAATTTCATGAAATTCTACGTCAACTTAGACCGTACGATGCGAAGGGGTTTAAGGACGGCACATTATGTGATACGTGGACCAAACCTCATAACATGGTGTGGTGTTTAAACTGTCGGTGTGGCACGCGGCTTTGATGCTTGGCGTTTTCCAACATGTGATACAACCTTTGTGCTTATTTTATAATTCAAATTATATAAATATCTATTAAAATTTAATAAAAACATTACTAGAAATTAAACTACTAACATTAATTATAAACATTACATAACATTAAAATTAAAAAAAAAACATTACATGAAATTAAAACTAAAAAACACACAAAATAAACATTACATAATATAAAAAATTAAAAAAAGACGTAATTTATATAAAAAAAGGTAATGATTTGTCACTCGAAACGTGTTTTAATTCGCGTCCAACCTCGTGCCGATAGTTGATGACAGCGACTTGTATGGTGTGGTCCTCCCCGAGGTCACCCCTTGGTGCTCCACCGTTGTGTGGAGTTGCTCGAATCTTTCACAATCCATAAGGATTGTCCTAAAACGGAAAGATAGGGCGTCAACGGTTCGGGCGTGATCACCCTTATGGACTGAGAAGTGTTGTAGTCTTATCCCTCAAAACGGACTGCTTGACTGGCTGCGTGGCATGTCGTGAAGCTTTGACCCGCGACTCACAAAATGCGATGTCTTCTTCTTGAGTCCACGGGATGGATGCCATCGTGTCGGTTTTTTGGGCGTGGAAGTGTAGGGTTTTATAAAAAGTTTGGGTGTGGTGTGAAGATGTGTAAAAAAAGGTGTGTTGTATATATAGAAATAAAAATTGAATTTTAGAAAGGTAATATTTTTAATTTTTAAATAACTCGTCTTCACGTCCAATTGCCACTTCAACATGAAGTTTAGCTCAACACCGATAGAAATCCTGTGGCCCACATGACAATGCCTTTAGCAATGCAGAGCATGGGTGAAAAAGTGAGTGTAGACTGTTAACAACTTCAGGTTTCGACGCACACATCGTTTAATCTTAAAATAAAATACACAATAAGGTAACACCATGCGTGAATGAAAATTTGTGTAAGACCAATATGAACAATAAAAATTAATGGTTATTTTATTTATAAAATGTTAATGAGTTTTTAATATATTTAAGAAAAACTAAAATTTATGCTATTAAAATTAATTGTTATTTTATTTAGAAATTTAAAAAATTTAATGAGTTTTAATATATTTAAGAAAAACTAAAAATCGTTCAATTTAAAAATAATATCCGGAAGTCGACACCAAAATGATAATTTTATCTTAACATCAAAGTCTATTGTCCAAGGTGTCAAAGTGTGAGCTCTAAATTCATTTGCCCATAACGTCTTCGTTATCGAGATATTAGTCTATTTAATTGAAACTTATAATACTATATTTAAATTCTATTATTGACGTATTTGGTAATTGGTAATCTATTGAATAACAAAAATCCACATATTATAAATTATAAATATCAATATATATCGCAACTATTGGGTACTTGAGGTGGGTGGGATCATAGTGAGCCACGTTGCCATGGGTGTTGTGATCACGAGGCAGATGAGAGTACCAACAACTCAAGCACCATATGCATCTGACATCTGGTTAATACTTGTTGACGTCCCAACCCTCACCACTTTATGTGTAGGGATGTAAAAAATCGAGCCCGACCGTATTTACGAAACCCAAAATATTTAGGATAGGCATAGTTGATATTTGACGATTATGAGATTAAAAATAAATATTTCACAAATATAGAAAGGGCATGTGATTAGGTAATATCCATCCGATTACTCTTCTCGAAAATTTTTAAATTTTGTATTTTTTTTTTTACTTAGTTATTGTTTGGTAATGTTTCGTCTGATATCTTTATTGAAAAATAAAATTTTCGTTTGAAATATGTATATTAGTGACATTATTTATATTCATATTCTATGAAAAATAAAATTTACTTTCTAGATTAATATTATAATATATTAACATTACTTCAAGTATTATTATGATGATAATATTTATGTTGATGTATAATGTCTATAGCCTACGTTTTAGGGTCATATTATATGTAACAGGGCTAAAATGTTAGATTTTTATGTTTTTCGTATGTATTGGGCCACTTCGTACGAGATTCACCTTGGACGAAATGGATATTCCACCCTTGTGCGAGGCTGAGATGTCTATATATAGCAGAGCATGGGTGTTGAGTCCTAAGCTGTTTTTCTAATCAAGTGACGAAGCCCTATCAGTTTTGCGTCTGTATTCTTCAAGGTTTATCAATATAAAAAAGCAGAAGCATTTAAATGGTAGATCTGATCATTGTCAACTTACTAATGATGAATTCCGCGCACATTAGTTAAGTTCAAGTCCGGTTTGGTGCTTTCGGAGGAAAGCGATCCTCCCACAATTTATATGTTATTTATCATAATTCAATATATTTTATAGGTTTTTAAAACATAAAATATGAAGAAAAGCAGTGTCGGATCTAGAAATCCTTAAAGGGGCAACATTTTAAAGAGAAAATGTAACGAGATCGAATAAACGTCAAATTTTCCAAAATTCACATTAAATTTACATTACCGTCAGAGCGTCAAGGGGCAAAGTGGGTTACCCCTTGTTAAAAGGTAGATCCGTCCTTGAAGAAAAACATATATGAAAATCCCAACGGGTATACCCGGTACTCGCGGGTATGCCTGATACATGACAGCTAATTATCCAAAAAAATACTCGATGAGTAATGAGTCAAGTATAAGACAAGATTTTACAATCAAATATTGGCATCATAATAGCCATACCCAATACATTATCATCCTTATAAAACGGTGTTGTACTGATGCATATGATATGTTAATACCACGGATTTGATTGCTAGTTTCTTATTTTTAAGCAGTTACATCCTTATATTCTTAAGTTGTTTATCGGTGAGTAATATGTTTGGTATTTTAAAACAACTTCTATATATTATTTGAGGGTATCTTAGGAATAGTACCTAAGATACACTGTTATTTTTTAATTGTTTCTTTTTTGCCAAATTAACAATGATGCTATCAATACATGTTTTTTTTGTTATTCTACTTTTCAATTTTTAGCATTGCCATTTACACCCCCTTAATTTTCAAAAAACTTTATAAATTGTCATTTTAACCCCCTTAATTTTGCGAGCTTATTTTATATGTATATGAGTCAAATATAATATGTTTTCTAAGCTTATTTTTACGTACGTTTTTCTGTTGATCTACGCTTTATTTTGAAACGAGTCGGGTCAAATATAATACGTTTTAACAACGCGACACAAATTCGAGTTACTTTATGTTTCGAGTCCGCCGCAATACGTGGTACCATTTTTAATGTAAAAAACAGTTTCTTCTTGCGCGCTTAATTTTAAGTAGCTTTCGTTATAAATTCAAGTTGGTTTACGTTTCGATGAAAAATTTCTCGGCAATCAGTTAGGTTAAATATAATGTTTTGGTGCTTATTTTTATGTGCGTTTTCAGTTTGTCTATATTTTGACGTAAAGTTTGTTCGGAAACAAATTGGGTCAAATATTTTATGGTATAAGCTTGAGTTACTTTAAGTTTTGACACCGCAGCAACACGGGATGGGCAAAATACTTCTATTTTCTTATTATTTTTCTTTATAAAATTTACAGTGCCATCCAACATATGTTTTTTTTTTCTTTTTGTGTATCCAATACTTCAATTTTAGAATTTCAACTTACACCCCTTTAGCTTTCTAAAAACTTTCTCAAATGTTATTTTGACCTCCCTCGAGTTTACATGCTTATTTTTATATACGTGGGTAAAATATAACACGTTTCGTGCTTAATTTAATTTACGTTTTTTGTTGGTCAATATTTTGTTTAGAAACGAGTCGGGTCAAATATAATATTTCACTAGGCATAGTAAATTCGAGTTACTTTACGTTTCGATTCCGCTGCAACGCGTGGTACCATTCTTTAACGTTCTACTATAAATTCCAGTTGGTCTACGTTTGGATGTAAATTCCTCGGTAATGAATTAGGTCAAATATAATACGCTTTCATGCTTATTTCCAATTACGTTTTCAGCTGGTCTAGGTTTTGGCGTAAATTTTCTTCAAAAACGAGTCAAGTCAAATATTTGAGGGTATAAGTTCAAGTTACTTTATGTTTTAACGCTGCCGCAACACGTGGCGGGTCAAAATACTAGTTTAGGTTACATTTACTCTTATACTTGATGAAATGATAACTGTTACATGCGAGAAAGGCCTTGTGTTGGTTGGGTGGGATTTATTGATGACAATTAGTGAAAAGGATTCAAAGTGTTATATATGCTAGGAAACAATGTGGGCTAAAGCTGCGATTTTCAAAATTTTGAGACCAAAACCGTAACTAGGACATACCACTGAAGCCGTTCATGTAATTTTTTTATTTTATATTATATAACTGATGAATTGAAGGCAGTTTAATAAATAACCGGATTTAAGTACATATAAAAGCGTGGAACTAACATTTCACACATCTATCTTCTCTTTGATTGTAACATAAAATGATTATGTAATCAATAATCCGATTTGCTTTCTAATTTTCATTATATCTGACAAACACAAACACCGTATACCAATACATTATATTATTTTCTTGTGATGCATTGAATGTGAAGTAAAATCCACAAAACATATATAATACATAGCTTCATTTTCACATAGCTTTAGGAAAACGCATACAAGGTAGAGTGTGAAATTCAGATACAATACTAAAACGTTACATACACTTGACATTAATTTGGGTTTGAGTTTAGCATCAGAATGGATGTGCTAGTTTCAAGACATACCTACTGCATTTAGTTAAACGTGTTTGTTTCAGATTAAAAAAAGTAGATTCACGGATTAAATCATTTATTATTACAGTTTTGAAATTCAAAATGGCTTACTATGAATGATCTAAGTGAGCTCGAGCTTAAACGAGGATAAAATATCCGAGTTCAAACTCGAGCTTGGATATTAGTTTATCAAGCTAAATATATACTTTTAAGGTGATGGGGCACCTTCTTTATTGACCTGAAATACTCTTGGTATCATCCAATTAAAAGTTGTCACTTCATTTAAACTCAAAAGTACTTAAAACTACCTTAAAGGGAAGGGTTGCACATCTTTCTACCAAAAACTACCCTTGCGTTTTTTAAAATAGAAAAAATGTTTAAAACCCACAAATTATGCGGCTTCAAGTGCGGCTTTGTGAACCCGATTTTGAACCCCAATCCTGCCCGTCTCTCCTACCCGAGAGCTTTATCCTCAACCGCCCCCCCCCCCCCCCTATAGTTTTGTTCTTCCTTTGGTCCTTGGTATCAACAAGATACTACACAGAAGTGAACAAGTAGAACAGAACTTACCTAAATTTCACACAATTTTTAAGGCTACTCGGTGTGGAGGGTCGTCAAGGCCCGGCCTCAACACCGTTTCCACTGGGCCGGCGGCGTCAAGACCGTCTCCTCCAAGACATTGAGGACGGGCACTAAATGACAAAAAACTATCCGTTAACATATAGCCGTTTGTTAAAAAAAATTCATTACCACTTCATAAATATATACCCTTTATTCCCCCACTTTTTAACCCAATCTTATTAATCTCTCAATTTTTTATACACAACCTATTATTTATAACAATATAGGCATCTCCTCTTCTTCTTCTTCTTCATCGTGTTCATCATCTTTGGATGAGGGCGAATTATTTTTTGCAAACTTCATTATGCACGCAGCACATATGATCATGGAGGAGGTGGAGGAAGATGAAGAAACGTCGTCACAACCGCAAACTACGGCGGTCGCCTTAAATCGACACCGAGAAGGTATTTAAGTTTTTTAGTGTATCTTTTTTTAATTTAAATAATGTATTTAATTTTTTTAGTATATCTTTATTTTGGTATCTTTTTCTAATTTATATAATTCTGTTTAGTGTTAGTAATGAATTTAATTTATTTTTCATTGTTAATATTTAGCTGGGCATGATAGTTTAGTGGCCGATTACTTTTCCGACGAACCTGTGTACACGGACGAGATGTTTAGACGTCAGTTCCGAATGAGTCGTCGACTATTCTAACGTATAGCAGACGACCTGGCGCAGTCTGATTCGTTTTTCACACTTCGATACAACGCTAGGGGCCGTAGGGGATTCACCACTTTACAGAAATGTACCACGGCCATTCGCCTACTTGCATACGGGACTGCACCGATTCGTTGGACGAGTATTTAAGGATGTCCGAAAGAACTTCACGTGAATGTTTGCACATGTTTTGCAAATGGTTCGTGAAGTTATATAGCAAGAAATAACTGCGGAAACCAAACGCAAACGACGTCCAAAAACTATATCAAGCGCACAAAGAAAGACATGGTTTTCCAGGAATGCTCGAAGCATTGATTGCATGCACTGGCCCTGGCAGAACTGCCCTACTGCCTTGCAAGGTCAATATACTCGTGGCGATCATGGTCATCCAACTATAATACTAGAGGCTGTTGCATCACATGATCTCTGGATTTGACATGCCTTTTTTGGTCTGCCTGATTCACTTAACGACCTTAATATCATCTACCAGTCACAGATATTTGACGATGTAATCGCATGAACAGGTCCAGACACAAATTTTACGGTTTCGAGGGTGGAATACAGGCGCGGTTACTATCTTGCAGATGAAATATACCCAACGTACTCTACAATCGTTAAAACTATTCCGCACCCGACAGACGATAAAAGAAAGAAATTTGCCAAGTTTCAGGAGGGGGCGAGAAAAGATATTGAACGGGTTGTTTTGGGGTTCTACAAAAAAAGTGGCATATCACTGAATATCCAGGACGTTCTTTTACACCATAGAGGTTGCGATACATTATGTATGCTTGTATCTTGCTGCATAACATGATCATCGAAGACGAAGGTAGAGCGATTTGTGACTACGACGAAAATGCATCTAACGGGAGTTCTGTTCCAGTGAGTGCAGAACAACAAGATTTAAACAGATTCTCACTACGTAACGAGTACACACATCACAACCTACAAGCGGACTTGATGGAATACATTTAGAACAACGCACAAAACGAACCCAACGACGACATGCCGGATGAAGACTAGTAGTTTTTTTTTTTTTAAGATTAGGTTGGTTTTTATAATGTAATATTAGAATTAATATTTATTTTAGAGGTTTTTTTAAAATTTTTTTAATATTAGGTTGGTTTTTTAATGTAATGTTTGAATTAATATTTAATATAGAGTTTAATGTTTTTAGTTTTATATATATATTGCATATTTAAGTGTGTGTGTTATATATATATATATATATATAGAGAGAGAGAGAGAGAGAGAGAGAGAGAGAGAGCATATTTAATTTGCCAAAATTAAAAAAATACATAAATTAACTAGGTGGGGTAAGACCATCACCCATTTTCTTGGTTTCATTCTTAGAGGGCATCCTCCAAGGACTATGATATGACGTTGACGTGGAGGGTCATCCTTCAAAGAGGGTTATTACCCATACCGAGTAGCATAAGAGAACCCAATCAGCGCATGTTCGATAGCACCCACAACCACCGGCAGAAGAACATAAATCTGTACTTGCAGCAGTCACTGTACCTCTGAGTTTAAAAACCACCCAATTATCATCACCATGTCCGTTATTTATATATAAATTGTCTGCGAATATGCAGCAAGATTCGTATGTATGATCTACATACTCAGATGGATTTTCAATTCATGAAGAACAAGCATCTCTATGATTTGAATGAGCAATATGCATGCATGTATATGCTTGAATATTAAAATAATGTAAATGACGAATATGCATGCATATAGAAAGTTGAATTTGTTTGATAATATATAAACTTAGTACTGGATTCATTTAATCTCATCTCTAGTGACCAATTATTATTTGAATCAAAAAAAATTTATATTGGGAGCACAAACCATCTGATGACGGACCCAGGAAACTTTTTTATGGGGTGCGAAAAAAATTTCCATTTATTTGTCTACTGCTATGATAATCAGTTCAATTCGGGCCGGGTCAGTTCGATGACAAAAATTCTTACCATGATTGTTATTAACATAGATTTTACATAATCAGATTGCTAATTAGAGTCAATCATAACTTATAACTCATATGCATTAATATATTCAATGTTTTAAACTTATAATCCACGTTAATTTAGTACTGTATAATAAAAAAAATGTGATACCATAATTAAGAAACATTGTTATTACCTTATGCTACACAATAAATATATACGATACAATATAGAAGAAAAACATTGTCATCAGAATTTGTAGTTGCAAATCCGTTGGAGGGTCGTTTTCTTGAATCAATTTATAATTGTGACTCGTTCTCTCGATTTCTTACTGGACTGTTTTTTTAATATGAGTGTGGCCGTTAAAAAATATATATGAATGATAATTTCTACACATTTAAATTTTTTTATGTATTATACTATAGAATGAAAACTTCTTCACGGATTTAAAATTTAAACAATAGTTAATAAAATAAGAAATAAGATGTTTTTTTCTAAAAATAGACAAGCATGGCTGTAGGTCTACCCCTGAAACCATCAATAAAATATATATAGGGAAAATTGAAAACCCAAGTTGCAAGCAAATATATGTAATTATTATTTGTAATATAATTACTATTTTTTGGGTATTCATTCTCCTTAATGAGACCTACGTAACATACAAATGTGTATTAGCTAAAATGAATGGGATATTAATATTAAAGTGACGTGTTTGAAATAAAAAATAAGAACCAATGACAAAGTGAAATAAGGATGGTGGAACATCACAAAGGGTTTACAAGTGGAATTCTTACTTAGATATTGTTCTATTCACAACATGGAATAAGCAGGGATCGTAAAGGGTGCAAAACATCTTCACATGCAAGTTATCATTAGTTGAAAAGTCTAGCAATTTCATTTAGCTGCTTCAATACAATATATAATCAATTGTGACTCATCATTAAAGCGACTGTACTGTCATTAAACGTTTAAAACAACTAAACTCTTACAATATCATATAATCAAATGATTAATTGGTTTCATTTTGATTAAAGTATAAACTTAGGTCTCTATCATTGTTGAATAGAAAAATCTCATCTAGAATCGTAAGCACGTCGGCACCCTCGGTAATCGGCAAGTAATTACTGACAAATACGTGGTTGTCGATGATATTTTTCGATGAAAGTCTCTTTCCTTTGTTTAGGCATTCTGTAGATAATCATTGATAGATTGCTGACATATTTTTATGGGTATTTTTCCCTAGAATTTGTGGGTTCTGTCACCAGTCCGTCAATGATTACCGCTAGACATTGGTCGCCATAGATATTTGATGTGCTCTTAAACTAAAATGTTTTTCATATACATTTAACGGGCTTATATTACAATTTTTATAAGATTATGGTACTTTTCATTTATACTTTGGATTTGTTAGTTTGGATGGTGCATGTGAAGAGTGTGGACGAAATCTTAAAAATGCAACATGGAGGAATCTAGACTTCAAATAGCCATATCTGGTTGTAGTGTATCGGGTTGGATTAGGGCTCGAGAAGTTGAGGCAAGTTCATTATTGGGTGAGGTGGAATGAACCATTTTGGTTTAGGCTATGGTTGGGTCTCAGGATTGTTAGGCTTAAGTTTGGGTTGAAAGTGTACGAGGAGGTGTGGGTTGGGCCGAAGGAGGATGCTGTTGGGCCAAGATGTGTGGAGTGTAGTGGTGTGGCTGGATAATGGATATGGAAAACAATAGATTGGAGGTTTAAAGGATGTTTAGGTCGAGGGTTTTGAAGGTGAGGTGGGTGTGGATAAGTTGGGCCGAAATAAGGAGGTGGGCTTTGATGGTTCAGATAGAGTGTCATCGAAATTTGAGAACACAAGTTCAGTGTCATCAATTTGAGAAACGACACCCGAAAATGGAAAAGTGTCTTCATCAAAATTTCGTGTGACGAGTTGCATAGATGCAGAAAGTAGTTACATCTAGGCATCGATAACCTTTGTATCTTGGACTATATCCAATGAAGATACTTGATGTACTTCTTGGTAGAAGTTTATGTTTTGTGTAATCCCAAAGATACGGGAATACACAACACCCTAAAACCCGAAAATTTGCATAGGAATGTGGATGGTTAAAAATGACTTCAAATGGAGATTTGTTGTCTAGGTGTAACACCTCGTAAAATTCACGTCCAGTAATATACCGACACGTGTACGAACCCTCGGATCATACCTCAATGAGTTAGCCACTCAACTAACATTAAACATGTCTAAAATTCAAATTTGTTTTACAAGTAACCATAACCTACGGTCTAGGACGGTAGGCTACGGTCTAATGCTGTTGTTTTAATCTTAAGCTAACCATAAGCTACGGTCTGGCAACCGTAGCCTACGGCAAAACCCTGAAGCCTTAGTTTTTCACCATTTTAACTTTCAGTAAATTACTCAAAGGCCCCTAGACTTTGATATTTTCATATTACTTGTTTAATTAAGCCACTTTTGTACCCGAACGTCTCTCGGTTGAGACAATATCTTTTGATTTACCATCCTTGAGCATTCCGCTTCTTCACCAAACCTTTAACCTTACTAGTTTGGGTAATATAACCCATGAAACCATAAGTATTCGTATCTTTCACGTTTAAGCTAGTAAACACTTATAAGTCGTAAAAACACCTAGTGTGACACCCATTAACGTTCGGTTATTCGTACTTTTCTTCAATACATCTCGTGTTGAACGAAAAGAACTAGTTGTGTCATTATGCCATGGAATATAAGTCAATGGACAATTCATGACATTTAATAAAACTATTTATGAGGGGTTAAATGTGTCAAAATCCTAAATTTTTGTCAATATGCCCCTCTCCTGCAAATTGCCACACTCTTGCAGCTCTTGACACCTTATTAGACACTTGTAAAGATCCTACAACACCTCTAACACTTGGCTTCATCTACACACACTTCTTGCACTATAAATAGCCTCAAACTCACTCTAATCCTTGCT
The DNA here is from genome assembly GCA_947069175.1 of Scalesia atractyloides. Lineage (NCBI taxonomy): Eukaryota > Viridiplantae > Streptophyta > Magnoliopsida > Asterales > Asteraceae > Scalesia > Scalesia atractyloides. Next base: position 80,001,018 of record CAMTDV010000020.1, on the reverse strand, counting down.
CATTCGCTCTTTCTCCTCTCTATTACACTCTTGGAAGTTCCTGACCATTTAGGATATTCCCTTTGAGTTCTAAAGTTTCTCTTGAATCACTTGTAAGTGTTCCATCTCTGCTCTTTTCTTTTTATAGGCTTTTAATAGCCAAAAGTCAAGCATCCGACAAATGCCTTGACTTTCGGTTAAGACCATTATGGTCTAGCCATTGTTCAAGTTGAACCATGGGCTTTACCATAAAGGATCAAGATGTTTACTAGGTCAATTGATGGTCAAAGTTTATATTTTAAAAAGTCAAAGGGTCAAATTTTATAAATATTTTAATCTGAGTTTATACATGTTATAAATATGTTTTTGACACTTAAACAAGTTGGTAATAATTATTAGAACATGTGGGAACATGTTCGATCCGTCAATTTTAGTCCTAGGATCGGTTCGCAACCGAAAGTCGCGAAGTTTGATTTATGCTTTGACTTTCGATTCTGACTCACTTAGATTAGTTAACTTCTGACTTATGGTCGCATTATGATCATAATACAATGTAGCATAACCCTATGAGGTTATATTACATATCATAATCATAATTGAGTTTATGCACAATTTTGTTAAATGTCCAAAATTTGACTAAAATGCCTTTTTTTACATAAAACAAATTTTAATCAACAACAAACTTGCAAATGAATTACCTACTGATGTGTTAATATAATTAACATATTATGATGTTACTATTCTGATTATAAACTAAGTTTTAATATAATATCGTAAATTATATTTTTAAAGACTAAAATGTCCTTTTGGTGCATAGTTTAGTCCTAAACCATAAACCACACTTATGTGTGACTTCTTACTGATAATATATCCAAATTAAGTATTTTTCCAGAATGTTTATGATCATAACATCAGAATACATGCAAGTACCTTTTATACGACACATAAAGGTCAAAACGCCAATGAGGCGTAATTTCATTTTAAAACCTCGACGGGCATATAAGTTGATATCCTACTGATATTTTAACTTATTAAAGTATAATGACATAGAACTTGTTCATGACTCATCCGGTTACCCGATATCGCTTATATGCGTACGGTTAAGTATATGTAACTAGTTTACGAAAATTAACCAAAACGGGTTTAACCTTATCATTTTAATCTCAAATTCTAGAATGTTAATTGTTTACCCATGACATACAAGTCTTAAGTACTTGTTGGGTTTAAACTACATTCTATCCTGTCATCGCTTAATCTAGCGATTGTACCGTTTTGATCCTTTAAGCTAGTCGGTCTAAGTCAAGACTTAAATAGGACCGTTAGCATTCTAATTGGTTAGCTTATGCCATTATTCTAGACTAAAGCCTTCCAGTAAATGCTATCTGCACTAATCTAATTGATTAAACGACTGAGTTAATATAAACTTGCATTTAAATCAAGTGCTAGCTCAGGTAAATACTCTTGACTTATTTTCCCTATACGGGCTTGGGTTACGGTAAATTATTACCGCTTGGTCGGAAATGGGATCAATCGAATGCCGGAATTCTGGCTAGTAAATCCGCATATTTCATTTTGACATTTTGTTTGATAACTTAAACATTGGGGGTTAACGACCGTGACCTGGATATCCTTGGCTCATTTAAGTTACTAATGGCCACGATCAAAGCATGGGGTGTAGGCATACACCTGACAGATGCGAATGCTAAAACTTTTTCCCCACAAGTTGGGGATAACTCCTTCGTGAGTTCATAAGTGGTGTGTCAGTTAATCATGTCTGGGTCTCTGTACCGGGCCCCATATTTATTGACAAACATGTGAATATGTTAATAAGGTTATAATCGTAACTTTCCCAAGTTATAAAAGATTTTTCGTGCCCTATGCACTTAAATCAATTTTTGCAATATTTTCAAAACGAGTCAGTTAATTATATTTACCACCGAAAGCTGACGTATTTTCAAAAGACTAAGTTGCAGGTACAATACGAAATAGGCTAGAAGCTGCTTAGTAGTGATATAAGAGGATCTTGCAAATCCTTAGACCTGCCATAAAGTCTATGACACATCTTTTGTATATTTTACGATCCGCCTGTTGATCTTTCATTACAAGCCGTCTGTATATTATTTTCAAATTTTGGACATTATGGTTTGTAATAGTATTTTAAACTCCAAGACTTCCGTTGTGCTGTGTTAATTGACTATGATATCGTCAACTTAAGTCACATTACTCCCCACTCGGGCCCACCAAGGTTTGGTTGGAAATTCGGGGTGTGACACAAGGAGAGATCTGGGAAGCCGATTTATGATACAAGTGGACGAGGTGACTGCATCGAGCCACAGACTGGCTGGAGCATGAGCAATGAACATCATGGCTAACGACGTTTTAGTAACGTGATGATGTTTACATTCAGCTTTTCTGCTTTGTTGGGGTGTATGGGGACAAGATAGCCTATGGTGAATGCCATGTTGGTAAAAAAAATGTTGTAGTTGATTGTTTATTGTCACACCCCGATAAATCATTCACATCAGAGTTGGGCGTGATCTGACTGGTATCTTCATTGCACATCAGAAGTAAATATGAGTGCTAAGACTTCTAGTAAATGAACACCCGCTAAGTACTCGAATCCCCATGGGTTCCACTATTCCAACCTGTCACACCCCAACCGATGACGGAAACATCGGGATGAGACGAGCAAATTGTTCAAAAGCATCATAACACTATTGTGACAATATAATTAAATTCAATTTCATAAACACTAAGAATTCAAATACAAAGTTTCGAATAAAGTAAACAAGTATAACATAATATTTATTTAAGGTGCGTTTCTAAAGCTTGTCCTAACTTGATTTCTTGCATCATCAACTTTCCTGCAACATGTATTAAAAGCGTAGATCAATACCAAAGTATTGGCGAGCATACAAGTTTTAAAAATAAAACCTAAGTGTAAGAGTTTATTTCCATCATGACGGGAGTATAATAAAGCTGAATCGCATATATATGTAGACGACTCTCACATAATAATATATAATTAAATTCCTTAACTAGCATGCTTAGTATCATAATCATAACAATGTCGTGAGAATACAGATTAAAACTAATAAGCATAAACAACTCAAACGTAACAAGTAGCATGTATAAACGAGTTTAATCTAACACTTATAATTCACATAAGCGTAATCGATAACCCGTTTGGTATTGGGAACACATTTAATCTTGTTAAAAATAAATTTTGTAATTTATACATGTTACACCCCAAAATGCGTTAAAGTGTAAAAAGGGGTCGAGTATGCTCACATTTTGCGAAGTGTCCTTTAGTATGCCGTGAAGTGTTCAAGAGTTTTGACATCGTCAAGCCGAGATCATCATACATGTGCAAACGAGGGCAATGAAATGCTTTTAGAATAAATATACATTTATATATACATATATAAATATTTTATTAAAGATTTAATTCAAATCCGATGGGCTCGTTTTATTATTTAACGCATTTGTTCCAAGGATTTTTAGGAAAAACGGACAGAGTCTCCTCTGTTTTTGGACGATCCCGACAACACATGTTGTCGATAAATGTTTAAAACTCATCAATCAATAAAGCAACATATAACTCCGTACTATTGTATATTTTAAACGTCGTCATTTGATTCAACATACTTGCATATATATTATGTTTTCATTTTACTCGGAAGGTTTTTATATTTTGCTAGACGTATCGGTTCAAGTTCGGTCTTATACATAAAATTTAAACAAAATAATAAAGTTTGCGTGGTTAAAAGTTTACCGAGTATTCCGTTAGGAGAGCCGGAACTGAGGTGGACTAAAGTGACCGAAACGGATCCGCGTCGACTGCGGTTGACCAGCTTTGACCGGTTGACTGATTTTGACCATTTCGACCCGAGTCCCGTAACCAAAATACTACATGACCCGAACTGTAACACACCGAAACTCGAACCGAATCAGAATGAAACCTGAACCGGGAACTGAAACTAGTATGAACTGAGTTAACTCGCTGAACCGAGTTAACTCATACCCCGACAGAGTTGAGCTTGAACCGAGTAATCTGTGTTGTCACCGGTTGCCGGAAAACACGGTATTCGAACCGTTTTTGAATCTGATCCCGAGACCGACGTGAATCGGCCGGAAGCAACCTCAACATAGATCAGAACAACCCGAACAAGAACTCGAACCTAACTGACTTGAACTTGAACCGGTGGGATTGAGGCTCGAACTTGAGCTATCTGCAATCCCTGTCGCCGCTGGTCGACACCGGGCCACCGCCTCCATCGCTGCCACTAAACGCGGCGGCCGCCGCCACTAAACGCGGCCCGTCGCCGCTGTTGCGCCGCCACCAGGATGGTGGCCGGCGGTTTGATTGCAGAGAGAGGAGAGTGAGGGCGAGGGGGTAAGGCAGGGAGGTGTGTTGTGGGTGTGGTCTGCGGCGGAGGGAAATGGTAGTGGTGTGGTGATTGTGAGCAACCGGTGGTCGGCCGGGATTTCTCCGGCGACCGGAAACAGGTCAGAGAAAGAAAAAGGCGGATCGGGTGAAGAGGGGCGGCTGGTGTGTTGGTTAGAGTGTGTGCAAGGGTGTTAGTTAGGTTATATATTGGGGTTTAGGGTTTAAGTTAGGTTTAGGTGGTGTGTTGGGCCAAAGCTTGTTAACCCGTTCTAACGTTTTTGAGTGGCCCGAACGTACCGACGAGATCCGATTACAAGTTTCATAAAACGTCGGATTTATTTTGTTTATTATTATTATTATTATTATTATTATTATTGTTATTATTATCTATAAAAATAATAACTAAATAAATAATAATAATAATGATAATAAATTAGACAAATAAATAATTTAGTGGTACGACACGTATTTCCTACAATAATGTTTTTACGGAAACACGAGGCGTTACAGTCTCCCCTACTTTAGAGAATTTCGTCCCGAAATTCATTCAAGAGGAAGGCTTAGGAAAGAAATAATGACATTTCGAAGTATGCGGGTATAACTGAGAATTAGGTGATGAGTGATTAAGGTTTGCCATTAAATATAGCGTTGAAACACCAAATTTCTCATGGCACGTTTTATGAAACATTAGTAATATGGTATTAACACTTATATATAGGAAGTACCAGCAGCGTATCCACCATGTTTATACCATATTACGACCGTTTGGCTAATCGATGTCATGTTGCGTTTCGTGTCCCGATTAGTGTTTATTAGTGTATTACGAGTGATAATGATAGCGTATATAGAATCTCAAGTATATAAGTATAATGGTATTTAAGTATGAAAGAGTATACTGTATAAGTATGAGTATAAATGTAAGTGTGCGTATTCGCGCATTCGTGTACAATACAAATGATATATTTTAGTTTAACCAATATTAATGGATTACTGGCATGTGAATAAACAGGTCAAACCATCGTGTACCGCAATGTAGACTACCCATCATCGTTAAAACGAAGAGGGTGTAAAATAGTTTACTTAACATGACCTCAAGAATACGGGCGGGCGTCACTCCTATAGCGCTACACAAGCGCTATACATGTTAAGGTGTGGCTTGATCAAAGTTAATGACGAGTCTACCACATAAACATGTGAATAAACAAGTCAAACCATCGTGTACACAATGTTGACTAGTCAAGATTGTTGAAACATAGTGTAAAATAGTTTACTTAGTATGAAATAGTTTACTTAACATGACCCCAAGTCTCAAGGGCGGTGCGCTACTCCTATAGCACTACGCATAGTGCTATACATGTTAAGGTGTGGTTTTATAACGAGTTTATCACATATAATGTTCCAGTAATCCCAAATAAAGTATGATGTTTAGTATGCACCTATAGAATCGTTGTGTAATAGATTTAGTATAAATGCGAAGTTTGTCGTGCATAAATTCGATTTTAGTATAGTGTGACATTGAAATAAAAATGAAAGAATAAGAATTATATAGCATAAAATGTAAGATAGCATAAAAGAGAGGCTTGTTAAAATGTTGGAGTGTTTCAATTTTAGAAACTTCGACTATTCCAAAGTGACTCGTAAGTCCTTTCGAATTAGGAAGACATGATTTGGCCTAATAGGTATAATACTCTCGTCGCCAAGCGATTAATGGTACTTTATCCTTCCAGTTAGTACTTGTCCCTAATTTGATCGAAAAATACGAAACTTTGGCGAGATTGAAAATTGAGGAGCGGAACCAGTCATCAAGGTGTGGATGTCAATTCTGGCTTGACGATTTCGTCCCCAAATTGTGGTTTATTGAACGTATCAAGATATAATCTCGAATCGTCAATAAGGATCCACTAGATTATGAAATGAAACTCCTATCAAGATATGGATATCACTCCTGACTTGATGGTGAATTTCGTGCGAAATAACATGTAAAACGGATTGAAACTCGTCACCAATGACGGGAATCACCCCTGTATTGATGAGTTATCTCGATTGTGGAACAAGAATATACTCAAAAGCATGAGTTGTGTTTCATGTCTTAGGAAAGACATATTGTAAGTTTTAAAATCAATTGGGAGAGAGAAGCACGGTAGAAGGAATAATAATTTGGATAATTAACAAGAATGGTCAAGAGTATGGTACTTAAACTATAGACTAGGTCGAACATGGCAATTTTTCCTAATTCCCTATAGTTATGGCTCAGATACCAATCTGTCACACCCCAACCGATGGCGGAAACATCGGGATGAGAGATCAAATTGTTCAAAAGCATCATAACACTATTGTGACAATATAATTAAATTCAATTTCAATAACACTAAGAATTCAAATACAAAGTTTCGAATAAAGTAAACAAGTATAACATAATATTTAGGTGCGTTTCTAAAGCTTGTCCTAACTTGATTTCTTGCATCATCAGCTTTCCTGCAACATATATTAAAAGCGTAGATCAACACCAAAGTATTGGTGAGCATACAAGTTTTAAAAATAAAATGTAAGTGTAAGAGTTTATTTCCATCATGACGGGAGTATAATAAAGCTGAATCGCATATATATGTAGACGACTCTCACATAATAATATATAATTAAATTCCTTAACTAGCATGCTTAGTATCATAATCATAACAATGTCGTGAGAATACAGATTAAAACTAATAAGCATAAACAACTCAAACGTAACAAGTAGCATGTATAAACGAGTTTAATCTAACACATATAATTCACATAAGCGTAATCGATAACCCGTTTGGTATTGGGAACACATTTAATCTTGTTAAAAATAAATTTTGTAATTTATCCATGTTACACCCCAAAATGCGTTAAAGTGTAAAAATGGGTCGAGTATGCTCACATTTTGCGAAGTGTCCTTTAGTATGCCGTGAAGTGTTCAAGAGTTTTGACATCGTCAAGCCGAGATCATCATACATGTGCAAACGAGGGCAATGAAATGCTTTTAGAATAATATACATTTATATATACATATATAAATATTTTATTAAAGATTTAATTTAAATCCGATGGGCTCGTTTTATTATTTAACGCATTTGTTCCAAGCATTTTTAGGAAAAACAGACAGAGATTCCTCTGTTTTTGGACGATCCCGACAACACATGTTGTCGATAAATGTTTAAAACTCATCAATCAATAAAGCAATATATAACTCCGTACTATTGTATATTTAAAATGTCGTCATGTGAGTCAAATACTTGCATATATATTATGTTTTCATTTTACTCGGAAGGTTTTTATAGTTTGCTAGACGTATCGGTTCAAGTTCGGTCTTATACATAAAATGTAAACAAAATAATAAAGTTTGCGTGGTTAAAAGTTTACCGAGTATTCCGTTAGGAGAGCCGGAACTGAGGTGGACTAAAGTGAACGAAACCGATCCGCGTCGACTGCGGTTGACTGCGGTTGACCAGCTTTGACCGGTTGACTGATTTTGACCATTTCGACCCGAGTCCCGTAACCAAAATACTACATGACCCGAACTGTAACACACCGAAACTCGAACCGAATCAGAATGAAACCTGAACCGGGAACTGAAACAAGTATGAACTGAGTTAACTCGCTGAACCGAGTTAACTGATACCCCGACAGAGTTGAGCTTGAACCGAGTAATCAGTGTTGTCACCGGTTGCCGGAAAACACGATGTTCGAACCGTTTTTGAATCTGATCCCGAGACCGACATGAATTGGCCGGAAGCATCCTCAACATGGATCGGAACAACCCGAACAAGAACTCGAACCTAACTGACCTGAACTTGAACCGGCGGGATTGAGGCTCGAACCTGAGCTATCTGCAATCCTTGTCGCTGCTGGTCGACACCGGGCCACCGCCTCCATCGCTGCCACTAAACGCGGCCGCCGCCGCCACTAAACGCGGCCCGTCGCCGCCGTTACGCCGCCACCAGGATGGTGGCCGGCGGTTCGATTGCAGAGGGAGGAGAGTGAGGGCGAGGGGGCGAGGCAGGGAGGTGTGTTTGTGGGTGTGGTTTGCGGCAGAGGGAAATGGTAGTGGTGTGGTGATTGTGAGCAACCGGTGGTCGGCCGGGATTTTCTCGGCGACCGGAAACAGGTCAGAGAAAGAAAAAGGGGGATCGGGTGAAGAGGGGCGGTTGGTGTGTTGGTTTGAGTGTGTGCAAGGGTGTTAGTTAGGTTATATATTGGGGTTTAGGGTTTAAATTAGGTTTAGGTGGTGTGTTGGGCTAAAGCTTGTTAGCCCGTTCTAACGTTTTTGAGTGGCCCGAACGTACCGACGAGATCCGATTACAAGTTTCATAAAACGTCGGATTTATTTTGTTTATTATTATTATTATTATTATTATTGTTATTGTTATTATTATCTATAAAAAAATAACTAAATAAATAATAATAATAATGATAATAAATTAGACAAATAAATAACTCAGTGGTACGACACGTATTTCCTAAAATAATTTTTTTTGCGGAAACGCGAGGCGTTACACAACTGTGTCATAGTTTGAATATGTAACCTGAGAAAGAAACATGCGAAAAATCAACATAATGTTGGCGAGTTCATAGTTTGTCTGCTTTGTATCAAATGTATCTTAAAACATTTGAAAATTTTGCATTTGGAAACCGGTTTGTGAGATCATAGTATCCCAAAGCATTTAAATGTCGTATCTGTATAACGATATTGAAATGTTTTCTGTGCCGGTTCTAAACCGATGCATATAACTGTTGTGTTTGTAAACCGGTAATAAAATGTTTTCTGTCGTATCTGTAAACAGGTATTGAAATGTTTTCTGTTATATTTGTAAACCGGTATTGAAATCATCGAATGTAGGATGCCTATGGAATCTAAAGATCAATCAGTGTGTAGCTAATACACTGACTTATGTGCCATAAGTAAGTAACCAAACCGAGACAACTCTGACATCATTGGGATCACAAAAGCACTCCTAAAGGTTAACAAACCAGGAGTAGAGCGCGTCTCAAACTCGATAGCTCTATACCTTTTGCACCTTGGTCACTACGTGATTAATGGTTACTCTTGTCATCATCCTACTTATGCACAGTGATCTGTCATCATCTAATCCCATAGCTACATACCAGTTGTTAAAACTCTGTGTTTTCGATGTGTATGAACGGGCCTCGCCCTTCATATGATTTTCGTTCCTCACACTTTTGATATTGGGCCTAGCCCATATCATTCGTGTTATTGGGCCTAGCCCATGTCATTCGTGTTATTGGGCCTAGCCCATATCATTCGTGGTATTGGGCTAGCCCATGTCATTCGTGTTATTGGGCCTAGCCCATGTTATAAATAAAATTGGGGCCTAGCCCTAGTTATGACTAAGACAATCCCGTCACTAGTCATAAAACTCATGCATGTTTCAAAAACCTTGTATTGCTGTGTAAACCGGTAAATTAACCTAAACCATTCATAAACCATCGTGTTTGTTGAAATTTGTTTGTAACATGGTTTAGAAATATGTGATTTTCGTTTATCGAAACATTGTGTGCTTTTGCAAAACTTGCATGTCTTTCCACCCCCGAAAACATTTGTAAAAATGTAAAACGGTAAAAAGTGGGAGTTATGAACTCACTTTGATATCCTTGTGCAAAGCTAGCTTAATGTGATTCCATAATATCATTTCCACAGCGTGACTTGCTAGCATGCAATCTAAAACATTCCTAAAACAGAATAACTCATAAGTTTCTGAATATAACGTAGCTAAACACGTGTCACCGAGCTCTACCGAATCGTTAACCACACGATTCTATGAAAATGTTATTGTCTTGTCTCGAGATAACCAATCTATGGTTTTCTTGGAAACGACTTAGTTTTCGAGAGATTTGAAATATATGTTTATATATAAACATAAATGTATTTATGAAGGCGTATTAGTCGTCTCGAATAGAAGGCGTAGATACATAGTAGTACGACTCTTTGTAGTTTTCGTAAGATGTATATATATATATAGACTCGTAGATATACCCATATATGTAAAACATTTCGTATCCAAACAATAGTCATGCGTATCGTTTATAATTAATAAAATAATGATATAATGGTACGCTCGTTAGAATCGACTTTCGTTTGTTTGTTACTATAATAACTCGGATAATATTATGTGTTATAATCTTACGGTACTGTGTCGTATTTCGTTTAGACGTTTGCAATGAATATTTTTAGGAAAATATTCGGATTCTCGATGTTTGAAATAAATATAAACAATTATATTTATTTTATAAGGATACTCGAAAGTATTCGAATCATCGATGTTTAAAATAAATACAAACCATTAAATTTATTTTATAAAACTATTCAAAGTCTCGACATTCGAATATATATAATTATATTTATTTTATACAATTTTCAAATACTAAACGTCTTAAATATATGATTTCTGAATTCAAGACGTTTGAAATAAATATAAACAATTATATTTATTTTATAAAATTTTGAGTTCGGTTAACTTGTAAACCATGTTCATTGAAATGTTGTAACCTTGTTTTGCGAGTTGTAAAGAGGCGTCGAACATGAATATATATTTATATTTATTTTACAAGATACTTGGAATCCCGATTGATTTCATTATCATAATAAAACACGTTTCGTTTTATGGATTTTTACGAAAAATGGGCAGAGTTTCCTCTGTTTTTGGACGATTCCGACAATACAAGTTGTCGATATATTTTTCAAAACGCAATAAACAATGTAATCACAATATATATAACTTTCCGTCATGTTCAAAACATCAATTTTGTCGCGTATAAGTCTTAACACATAAGTAAATATCTTGTAGTGAAACATTGGTTCAAGTAATCTTTTTAATTTACAAAAAAATATTTGTCGTTTCACTAGTCGGGTCGGTTTGAGCTTGGTTTCGCGTTAATTGATATTAATATTTATATAAAATAATATAAACAAAATTCGCGTCATTAATTTTTACCGAGTCTTGGGTTGACCCATTGACTGAGTTTGACCGTAGCTGACCACGTTGACCATGGTTGACCGTGTTGACTGATTTGACTGGGTTTGACCTGTGTTGACTGAGTTGACTCGAACAAATCTGATGTTTACTAAACTGACTGAACCGAATCCGAACCAAGACTGACCACGCTGACCATCTTTGACTAGTTGACCAGGTTTGACTGAGTTAACCCAGGTTGACTGAGTCGACCCGGTGTTAACTGAGTTTGAACTGAGTGAACCTGATGTCGACTTTGATGAACTCGAATCGAGACCCGAACCGAACACACTCGCTTCTTTGTAACCCGAACCCAACAACACATGGCTTAAACCAACCCACTTTACTGCCACCGTGGACCCGGAACCACCGTCGTCGCCTGCCACCGTGCGGCTGTCCCGTTCGACCGTCGTAGCCCCTTTATCGGCCACCACACACCCCCGTTAACACCCACCTTCAACTAACCACCACCGTGAATCTCCATCTCCCCTAAAACTGTTCAAAAACCGGTTCCCATTAACCGAGCCAAAATACTAAAAATTGTGAAACTTTACAGCAAGGTCTCTATCAAACCGATCTAAGCAGCATGAAGCTAAAATCTCGAAAAGAGTTCGCCAGAATCTTGACCGGAGCTTCGCCGGAGTTGTGTGTGAGCCGAAACGGCTTCGATTCTTGATAAACGGACACCACCATCGTGTTTGAAGGCTTGGATTAGTAGGGGAGGGTATTTTTGGCCGGAAAAATCTCGCCAGAGACACCACCGCCGTCGTCGGGGCCGTAGTCCCGGTCGCCGGATGTTCTAGAGAGAGAGAGAATGAGAGAGAGGTGAGAGTTAGAGAGAGAGTGTTTTTTAGGTGTAAAAATAGTGTTTTGAGTGTGTGTATACCCTTTTATAGTTAGGGTTTTGGTGGGTTAGGCCCAAGGCCCATAAGCCCGTTTCTAGTGTTTTGGTCGGCCCAATCGCGTCTACGAGGCCCGTTTTCAAACCTTAATGTCGTGTAACGCCGTATAATACTGTTTTATGGTAAAAAACATGTAAAATGGTATGGTATTCGATATTAATCGCGTGCGTTCGTCGGTTTCGTTAAAATCGCGTAAAATGATTCGAGGGTCGTTTTAAATCCGTTTTTCGATCCGATTTCAACTGCGAATACTAAAATTCGAAAAGAAGCTAAAATTATCATAATATTCCAGTTTTGAAGGTGATATACGAGTCCGATGCTTCCGTTTCGTTGTCGGTGCGTTCCTGTAGTTGCGTTTTTCGTCACGTAAGCGTTTTGTGACATTCGAAAGCATGATAATTCATTAAAACCAATTCTTATGTATAGATTATTCATGTAAAATTCGTATTCGTCGGCGTTGTCAGTATTTTGTCCAATGTCAGTTCGTTACCGCTTATCATTCAGCAGTCTTCCCGCAAATCAACATTCGTGTACTGTAAAGCCAACAAGATGTTCTTAGGCATTCCAAAGGCCTGATCAAGTTAATTTACGTCTAATTATGCTAGTATTATTGTCTTAATGTTTGTTATTCGCGTAATTAGAAACCGTAAATTGTCGGTTGTCACATTTATAAAGTCCGTTCCACCATCGCTTTGAAACTCTTTAATCGTACGAAAAAATTGGTTTTGGGCAATTTTTTAGAAAAACACAAGAGTATTAAAGAATCGGATTTGGCTTTAATGGATGGAACCAAGTAAATCTTGAAAACTCATCCACGAATATCACATAATAACATACCCATCGATTGACATAATAGGAGCGGGTCCCCAAAGATCACAATGAATTAAATCAAGGATATATTATGCTCGTTTAGTGTTTTCAATGAATGGTAAATGATGTGCTTTTGATAACTGACAAGATGAACATAAGCCCGATTTGGGTGATAAAGAAGTAAGTAAAACATGTCCTAAGTTTATTCAAAATAGAAATAGCATCAACCAAGACATGTTATAAACGACTATGCTATTTATCAAAAGATACACGAAGATGAGAGGCGGATAGAGCATCAACAAGAGACTTGTAACCTTGCGAGAGGACAAAGAAACCATTTTCACATGTTCCTTTAGCAATGACCTCCACGGTTTTTCGGTCCTGAATATGGAAAAAATGGTTAAGAGAATAAATTATCAACTGGTGAATCATTTATTAATATACAAATATATAGTAGATTACATGTAAGATTTGGGATAACAATTACGTTTTTAGGGAATAGTATTTTGACGTGTGGTTTTACCAATTAGAGATCGGTAAAGATTGTTCATTACCAAAAAGTTACACGATTGTTACCTGTATCCGGATGAGACTTCTCTAGACCATTTGAGGAACAAAGCATGTCAAGGTGGCTCCCGTGCCAGCCGTACAATCCGGGATGTTGCATTGGGCTTGAAAAGCATGGGCAAGGTGTGCATCAAGTGGAGTTGACACAACCCATTGGGCAAAACCAGTGAGATCCGGACATGCTGAAGCAGAATGGCCTTCTTTTGTACATAGCTGGCAGTGGGGTGGACGCATATTGGTAGTGAACGACCCTTGCTGGAGGAAGAGCCTCAAAAACGTGATGATTGTCCACGAGCAGATTTGTTTGTGGAATTAAATCGAGAGACTGAGCCGAAAAGGCATCCTGTGGAGTTTGGTTTCCATGCAGATTTTGGAGGAAAGTTTCTTGGTTCTCTGCATGCGGGAGTAGATTTTGGAAAAGATGAGCGGGTTGCACGGTGTGTTGTGCCATGGGGAAGTTTTCATAGGCAGGTCCGAGACCACATAAAAACCAGTGACGTTTATCTTTCAGTAATTAACAAGCTTTATGTTAATTAGGTGGCAGAGTGAGTGAAGGGGAAGATTGGAGGGAGCAGTAGTCATGAAGACCAAGTGGTGAATATAGGGGCAACAAAAAGAGGATATTTGCGTTGCTTTTCTCATTAACAATCAATGAGTTATATACAACATTAGGAGCACTAATCTATGAGATAAAAACTCTTTACATAAATATGATATTGACAAAATTATCGGGAAAAGGATGTGGAATAATGAATCCCCTTTATATGGGGAATACGCTGTGAGTCCCAAAATTTTATAGATATTTTAGGCATATAGTTAGAGTGCTAAATTATGAAAGCCTTACATTATTCTTTAGATTATGGGGTTGAGATTAATATGGGAAATAAGACGTGAGTGATGTTAGCGTGTGTAGAAGCACAATCACAATGAATGGAAATGGATGATACTATTTATTGTTTAAGAAAAAGGAATTTCTTAATTCTTATAGCATGTGTAGTATTCAAGCCTTATAATACTCATAGATGTGGGGTTATATAATAAATGGTAAATGTGTAAGAAAGGGGGTTATAACTTGAGTATTAACTGGGGTTATACCCCTCCAATAATACATATATATGTATGTATATACTAGCAGGTTGCCCACGCGATGCGGCTGGAGCGACATATCGCATTGCGATACTCTTTTTTGTAGTTTTCTTATTCATATGATATTTATTTAAGCATCATTGTGATAGATATACATCGAAAGCGAAGTAATCAAGTAATCCATTTCATTGTGTTGCGCATGGTTCGATCGGTTTGGTTATTATCCTCAACCGAAGCCAAAGTCATCGGTTAGTCTATTTTATTAACGAACTGGTTTTCGGAAATCACTATCATTTATATGGTTAGATTGACGGTTTTTTGTTTACTTCACTTAATTTCAGTTAATAGAAAAAACCAAACTTGGGCTAAAACTTTGCTAAGAAATATATGAAATGGAGATATAAACTATGAAAGATATGAAAATATGAATGATTCGGTTTCGGTTCAGCTAATTTTGGTTAAACTGAGTACAAAAAAATTGATAACCGGTTTTGGTTAATTTAGTTTTCAGTTAATTCAGTTTTTTGTTGATTTCAATTCGATTTCGTCTGTTTTCAGTTTGGTTTAGGTTAACGATTTAGTTATTGCTCACTGATAACCGGTTTGGTTAATAACCGATAGGTTCGCGCGTGATGTGACGGGAAACACAGACATTGCCACGGTGTGCATTGTTCGGTTGGTTAGGTTATTATCCTCAACCAAAATTGCAGTCATCGATTAGTCTATTTTATTAACCAATCCGTTTTCAGTTAATCGGTTTGATTTCTTCAGTTAGATTGACGGTTTTTGGTTTGATTAATTTAATTTGGGTTAATAGCTAAAACCAAACTTGGGCTAAAACTTTAATTAGAAATACATGAAATTTAGGTATAAATACATGAAATGGAGGTATAAGTACATTAAATGAGGGTATAAATATGAAATACATTACCTGAAAGTATAAAAGTTAGAAGAAATATAAATGGTTCGGTCCAGTTCATTTTGATTAAAAGAGGGTACAAAAAAATCGATAGCCGTTTTTAGTTAATTCAGGTTTCGGTTAATCAGTTTTCAGTGAATTCATTTTTGGTTGATTTCGGTTAATGATTCATTTACTCACCCTTAGACACCGTTAATTTTTTATAATTTTTTTGTTGATCACGTATCATATCAATTTTTAATTAAAAAACTATATCAATACTATACTCAAATTAAAGATGATAAAATACTTGTTGATATGGTGTAATTTAAAAAAAAAAGAATAATAGATTTTAATAATCCCAACTATTAGCTTTGGCTGGCAATAGTTCAAACTTAAAAAATAACCAGTTGTGGTCCCACCTTTTCACATATTGTAAATTAATGGAATTTTACTAACAGAATTTTAAGTTCTTTTTGTCATCTTATCCTTTTCGGTTTAGTAAAAGTTCATTGGTTACAATACGTGAAAAGGTGGGACCACCATTAGTTATTTTTGAAGTTTGGACCATTACCGGTCAACGGCCAATAACTGGGATTATTAAAATCCATTATTGCTTTAAAAAGAGTATTAGCATACCAAAAAGTTATGACCGTTTAAAAATCGTTGAGGGTTAGTTTTTTATAAGGAGATAAAGTGTAACTACTAACTAATAATTTATAATTTTGTTAAAGACGAGGGATTAAAGTGTAATCAAGATGAGAGGATTAAATTGATAGTATTTAATCACTTGACATTTTGTAGCTATTAAACATTCTGTGATAATGACTAAGTACGTTGGCCTTTGATCACTTGTATACTAAGTAATCATCTACTTGTACATTTTAATTCACACGTCAATACTGACCAAGACAACCATCGAAACGTCGACAAAAATGAGTAGGATATCACAGTACTTTTGGATTTTTTTTGAAACATTATATTTTATAAAATTTGGCAAGAATATGTAACAGAATATATAATTTTGTTGTGAAGGGAGAAAAGTGTAACTAATTACCCATAAATATGTTAAAACTTAGAGAATTTCAGTGTGATAAGATGATGGCATAAAATATAATTATTGTTTAAAAGACCAATTTACCATCATTTTATAGGTGTATTTATAAATTAAAAGGGAAAAATTCCTTATCTTTTGAGTATCTTGAATTGCTTGTCCCTCATGCATATAATATATTATAGATATGTGTGTGAAATAGAAATCAATGGTGGTGCCGTTATGCTTGTAACGGGAGCATTTTTTCAAGCCCATAGCGCCCGAGGGGCGGTGTAACCAGTGCTATGGTTGGATATGGCGCCAAGTAACTAGCGACTACAGGTAGCCTTAGCCGTTATGCTTTTTGTTTGTAGTATTATACGTGGGATCGAACTTTTGGGCTTAAAAAAGAAGGATATGACTTTCCGTTGGGTTAGATGGTTAAATATATAGTTAAACAAGGATTAGGGTAGCTTCGTGTGGGTATCGACGGCCAGGTTTGGCCAGTCTTAATAAAAAAAAAATTGAGTTGATTGTTAACTATTGTTTCAAGGTTGTACGTATGTTTGCGTTTTGTAGGTTATATGTAATATGCAATGCTTCTTAGGTTGTACATACATTTTTCGTGCTATATATTAAAACTCACGCCTCGACTTCAAGGTCCTAAGCGCCTTGGCTCGTGTCTATTAAACCAAAACTCAAAAATCTTTAACCACCATATGCAAACAAGTTAGTAGTATAAACAAGGGAGAAGCCAAGTGTTAAAAAGAGCCGAAGCTAGAGACAAACACCACGACATGAAGGCCATTGCAGCTGACACTTGATATCTGCTACACACTTTCTTGCCACACACAAAACCACTGGCACCTGTTTCTGTGACCATGAAATCAGCCACACTTGCTGCTGAGCATGCTGCTGCTAGTGACAGCAACGATAAAAGCTGTCATCATTTTCAAACTACTTTCCATCAAGATACATAGCAATAATATTTTTAATAATTTCGCTATATCGCCTGATGGCCCCTCCTTGTTTAAGGGAAAAAAACAATTTTCGGGCCCATCAAGTGTGTAGCGGAAGGGGTACGTTTAGCAGAACTTTTTCTTATCGGTAAAAAGAGTACCCAATCTCCTATGACGACGACGGACACCATGTGTAAACGACGAGACGGGCGGTGTGCAAAAACAGAGGATGCATCAACCATTGCCATTGTCAAACTCCATGGAACCGATAACCCTTTGATTGTCACCAAAAAGCTGAAACATAATTCATAAATGAAAAAACCAGTTACAAGCAGCAACAATCCAGTTGAATAAAGGAATTACCAGAAGGATGTATACGCGTAGAATTCGACACCGACACACATGAAAGCAAGAGAAGCAACAGAGAAGATGATCTGCCCCAATCTTAGGGCTAAGCTTCCGCTTGTGCCGATCGCCCCGGGCACTTCGTCTTCCATTGATCGAATCGAATCACGAACTTGCAATTATGAATTTGGATTGAAATTGAAATGAAGTTGTGGTCATGACGATCGGCCACCGGGCGTAGAAGGCATTCCACGTTTGTTCAATTCAATGCAGCTTCTTCGGTTTGTGTGTGAATGAATGAATGCATTCGTGTGTTTGGAAGAATAAGGGGCGTATTGATTACGAAAGTCACGACGGTGGCCGGGGTTTACCTTTTGACCTCTAAATTTGGTATTCAATTTAGTAAGTATGTATACCTTAAAAAGTCGTATTTTTATTATTTAAATGTAGAGGTAGGCTCATGAAATAACCCTACTAAACGTACAAATAATTATACTATTGCAGTCTAATTATTTGTAATTGTATTTGTATATTATCACTTTTATTTGTTTTTTTTTTTAAAACAACTAGAATTAAGCATATCTTCGTGTTGCAGTAGGGCGTAAAACCGTGCCCAATAGTACCAATGTCACACCACTGTCAGCGACCACCAATAGTGACTCGACCTAGGACCTACGCATTGTGGCGAATCTCTCAAATAGAAAAAATAGACGTAAAAACGTTGAATCACACATGAACGTTGCGTCGTGTGAACTCGCAAAATTTTGAACAAAACATAAAAACATTGAATCAAACACGTACATTGCCCCGTATTAACTCAGAAAGTTTAGACGAAACGTAAAACGGAAATTTTTTAAAGATGAAAAGAACAGGGTACAAAAGTTGAAAGTAAAAAGTTGTGAGGTTGAATTGAAAATAATTAAAAGTTTTAGATTAAAATTAAAAAATAAAAACAAATTATGTGGAGTTAAAATTGTAAAAGGTAAAAACCTTTGAATTAAAGTAAAAAATCAGGGTATTTTATAAAAAAAAAACTTCCAAAACATAAGATATAACCTCATATGCCTAAAAAAGTTGCTTATTAAGAGTATTTAAATGAACAATGAAGAACCACAGGCGAAGATGATAAGTTATGGGTGTGATTAAGTTAGGGATGTCAATAAAACCTAAGCCTAAAACATTCGTAGGCTAGATAAGTTATTGTGTAGTTAAGCTAGCGATGGCAAAAAAAAAACCGAGCCTGAAACACTTGGAATGGGTATTCCGTATTCGGGGTATGGGATTGAATTATTATGTGGGCATGGGAAGGATGTGTGATTTGAGGATGGTAATGGGTCGGGTTTGGGACAGGTTTAGGTAATCCCAACCTCAAACTCGGTTGGATAAGCTTGTTCCAAAACCTATCGGGTTTCTAGCGGGTAAATAAATATCCATCGGGTATACCCGAGGGTTTTGAGTAAATCTGTTAATTTAAAAAAAATACCCGTTGAGCATACCCAATCTAAAACTCGTTAGGTATCTATTGTATAACTACTAGTTAGTTACGTGTAGTTTTATTTACTATAAAAAATATCAAATAACTAGGATATATATAGAATAAGTCTCAGAATCAATCAGAATCAAATACAAACTATCTTGCACATAAAATCGACAGGAACCAATAAAATTGGGATACCTTGCAAAACTTAACAATCATCAAGAAGGGTATTTTTGCATTTTGCTACATTCAATATCTATGGAAGATTCCTATAAGCTGGCTTTTCAAAATGCCAGAATATTTATGGAAAATTCAAATCCCTGTTCTCATGCAATTTTGATTTTTAACAAGGTTCATCGTCACTCTATATCTTTCTCTAGAAACGGATTCTTCCATCTTTTTTGCTTCTTCAATCGTTTTATATGGACCAAATTTAGGAGTTTTATACGTGTTCCTTGAGTTTTTTTTTGGATTTAACGTACTGATTACACATGTACTACTTGTCAAAGTTAAGACTATTAGGTGTGGAGGGACTTGAGTTGGAGGCATTGCTCGACACGTATCGAGGGTGGGATCCACAAGGTAATACTAAAAAAATAGGGGTGTGGTGTAGCGTGGCCAGCCTTGTTTCTTTTATAATTAAAGTAGTCAACCAAAGCCAGCCATATTGAACCAGCCAACAAAAGCCAGTCATGTCACCTTGCCCCCCACCCACGCCAGGCTCAATTCCCACGCCAAAGAGGCAACGCCATACCCAACGCCAACCCAGAATGGATCAGCTGGCGTTAAAGGGCATCCATGCCTAAAAGTCACGTGGGTTGCTTACAAATGTAGTACTTGCCTAAATAACGTGTTGATTACACATGTGTTCAACCATCAATAATATCGTGAGTGGTTACAACTAGTTAATTACATATATTATTTGTCCAATTAATGTGTTGATTACACCAACGTGTTCAATCATCAGTAACATAATGAGACGAAATTAGTCGTTAAAAAATTAATAAAATAAAACAACTAATAAACATTTTGAGAGTATGAAACATGATGCTAGTGCCAAAAAACAATGGATTCTTTTAGAACATCGCAAGAAATCGAATGAAACTTGTCAGATAATGAACAACAGATCAAAACAAAAGATATGCTAGAAGAGAAGATTGGACTTGAACTAAAGCTTCAGAGTGACTATACTTTGCTCAATGGAATTAACATCACATATGTTCACAACTCATTACTTTGTTGGACAACAAATCAAAAACATTACAATACTCAATTAACATGCCAGTTTGTGCAAGTGTTGTTAATACCCCCATTGCATCCTCTAACATGGTTTTCACAACACATATACGAATAGTAATTTGCAAACATTTTTGACAAGCTATCTCATCGTGTGGATAATTTTGCTTCTTCGTGGTTGAAGCCGATTATTAGGGTGTAGAAGATGATAAGGGTTCTATATGCCAATGGGAGGAAATCAATTTCACCGAGATTATTAGGATTGTCATTGAAAATCAATTTTATTTACAATTCTTTAATCTAACTAAATTAACACAATTACTAAAATACCCCTAAAACAATTAATTCATATAACTAATAATAGTAAAGGGCTGATTTGTAATCAATATCATCTCTTGATTAAAAAATTAGATGGTCCAGATCTGTTCTTAAGATCAATTAGCACGGTTTCTACTGGATTTTAACTCTATAGAATAAAATACCAATAAATATAACAAATGGATGCATCATATATATACATATTTAAAAATATGAAAGAAATTATACCGGGTATACAATCAGTAAATGGATACACTTTATCAAGCAATTGGGTCGGGTAAACGAGTATGTCACCAAATCCCAAACTCGCGAAAAAAATAAAAATTAGTCCCAAACCCGATTAACCAACTCCAAACTCATCCCAAATGTGTTGGGTTCAGGTTTACCTATCAGGTTTGGGTTCAATTGCTATCCCTAGTAGGATTAAATGATGCCCGACACTTACCCGAAATTAAATACCCATTTATCTAAACCGTATGCCTGAAAAGTTGTAATTTTAGTTTTTTATTTACCATTTAGTTTCATCTTTTAATCATGTATTTGCCTTTGGGGATGGAGAGTAGAGTCTATAAAATTACTTGGTTTTCACAGCTCATACCTACATCTTGATTCTTTTCTGTATCGTTTTTCATTACCCCTTATTTTTTGTACATCCATACATTCTTGATTCTTATAATATATTACATTCAATCAATCTTGCATACACAGTTCAATATGAAGAAATATAAATTATATAAACTGAACCAATCTGGAAATAGAATTGACTAAACTAAACCAATCTTGCTATTTTTATTTTGTAGTTGTTAAAAATATAAATTATATAAAGTTTGGAAGGACAAGAAGTTTAGTGTATTCAGAAATCTCAATGAGCATTTGTATTTTTTAACAAACTGGTAGAACCTAATGCTCATGTGTATGTCTGATACCCGATGGGTATTTGGTTGGTATGAGACACGATTATTTTAATTATAATCGGGTATGTGATTGAGATTAACAATACGTGTCTCGAACACATCCCATTATCATCCCAAGGTTAAGCATTGTTAGACCACTCGGAGGGGAAGGGGCTCGAAGGGGGTGTGGAGCGACACGTGATTGCCACATCAGCAGAGGGGCCGAGGGGGCTTTGACCATAAAGCACAGGGTGGAATGGGCTTGAAGGAGCCGTTTTAAAAAAAAATAAACAACTTAAAATAGAAACAACCAAACAACAACCAACCACGCATCACCACGTCATTTCCTTCTTTTTGCCTCACGCCGGTGGAGATAACCACACCAACTCCAAGCCCCTATAAGGGGCATTGTGCCCAGCGTGGATAGCCCTCCCACGCTACTCCAACGCCTCCACTCCCGTTTGGTCTTAGAGAACATAAAGATATATCATAAAATCGTTATAAATGTTCTTGATAATATACAAGCAAGAAAATGTCGATAGCTCTCGGTTGTCAAAAGTTACAAACAACAAACACAGGTATGCTAAAAAATCGAATATCTATTACTCCAATTGGGCGTACCAAACACCCTGGATTTTCACATCCTTTGGGGCCTTGGCCCCAAGATCGGTGTCTGAGGGCTGAATGCTTTCAAAGAGCCCGATCACCTCTCTAGTGTCAGCCTTACTGGAGGTGACACTCAAGGTGATCTTTCCAGTGCCTGATGCGGTGTTCTTTATGTTTTCTTTTAGGAGTTCCTCTTCATCTCCTCTCCCGCCAGCTGGCAGCGCCACCGCGCTGTCATAACCTGTGGAACCACCTCGGCCTTTTGGGTCGAGAAAAGACGAGCCTCTGTAAGATGGCACTAGAAAGTCCCCACCAAAGCTCTCGGGTTTACCCAATGCCACAAGTTCTTTGATTGTGAACAGGAATGGCACGCGTTCACCTCCTGGAAGCTGAACAGTCACAGCAGCGTAATCAATCCCGTCTTTTTCCTCAAACTTGATGTTTCCATCAGATGATACTTCCAACGGACCCTCAATCTCATCTAGAGTGTAGGTCAAACGGGTCATGAGTTTAGTCTTTTGGAACTCGGGTGCAGAATTCTTGCTTACACCCTCGGCTTTGACCGTGAAAGACGTGGGCTCCAAGCAGAACTTCTTGGCGTTGTATTGGCCCGCCTTGATAGCAAATCCATCGACTCCACCTTCGATTGTTGGACACTGGTTAGCCGTTCCGGTTCCTTTTACTTCCATGTATGTCTTGCTTTGAATTTCATCAAAAGTTAGCCTCTTTGGTGATCCCTCAGCACTTGCTCCCTGAAATGAAATACACATCCATTATCATCAAACCATCCACAAAAGTTCATATAATCATGAGTTTACACAAATCATATACTAGTTTACTGTGATCAAATCATCAATCCTTACGATGCAGCATCATGACAACAGAAGTAACAATAATAAGATCAATATGTCACTAGATTAGCTCCCAGAATTTTTCATAGATTTTGCTAATTTTCAATGCTCGGATATCTATTAGCTTAATTAAATATTTTTCGGTTCGGGTCAAGTTCAAACTATTTTGAAAACTCAAAACCTAGCATTATTCAAATTTAAGATCCTAGCCAACAATTCCATGACTTATACGTAAATAAGTTTAGTTAAGGGTGTGTCTAAATACACTCCCGGTTTACTTGTTACCCCCTCCCCTTTTGAGAGAAAAAAATTGTGGATCCTACACCCAAGTTTGTGAGATGAGAGGGGTGTAACAAATAAACAGGGGTGCATATATATATATAAAAGCACGTCATTCTAAAAAGTATGAAAAGCGTTGTACACACAAATTAATAAACAGTTGGTGCGCTCTCAAGAGACATACCAAGACAACAAGAGCCGAAGTCGCAAGAGCGAAGCCCGTGATCTTGGCGGCATCGGTGCATTTCTGAGCAAATTCCTTGAGATCATACTGAAGAGAGCAAGACACCCGGGCACCAGCAGGTTCAACACCGAAGGCTTTACAAATGCTTGGAGAAGAACCCAGCTGCAACCGGGCCGAGACACCAGGCTTTGTTGGGGTCAAAAATGTGGCTGCTGCTTGTAATGAAGATGTCATTGTTGTTGTACCAAACCCAATTGTAGTAATTAGTTGCAAAAAATTGGGTTTGAAGTAGAAAAGAGTTTTGTATGACGGAAAGGGTTTGATGGAGATTTTATTTGAGTGTCATGAGATAATTAAATAGGATAAGGTGTTCTTTCATTGGCTCATCACAAGTTTGTTTCTCTGAATGATATTTGTGTTATGCCACGTGGCAGTTGGGTTTTGAGGATCAAAATACTTCACTGTCATTTTACACATAGGAGATTATAAAGTCGCTATTGTTACATTATTGTTCACAAACTCTAATAAATAATACTTTCATCATTCATATGATGTTGTCAAGTTGTTCTTTTTCAACCGTAAAGTTATAAATATTTTAGCTTAGTGATAAGAAGAAAGCAATCTTTTAAAATCTGGTTTTTTAATCATGGACTAGGCACAAAAATGATTTAACCGGTTGAATTGGGCGGTTTAACCGAGTTGACTAGTTAACTGTATAATTCCATGTAACAACCCAAAAATATTAACTTAAATGATTATGATAGCGCATTAATATATATATATGTATATATATATATATATATAATATTGCTCCGAATAAAATTATAGAGCATAATAACTAGTAATACGTAACCTGGTTAATAACATGTTAATGTCTAATAAACATTTGATTGTGGGCATTATAACAAATTCAAAACATGAGGGGCTAAAATGGTTAATTTGATAACTATAGTATATAAAAATAAATAAATAAAAACACACTTGTGTGTGTGCTCAGGGACAACTGATGCATGGGGTGAAATCCAAGTAATAATGGTTACAAATTGCGTGTCTTAGTTAGTTTTTTGCTATTATGTGCACTGAATGAGATAACTGCGAGAATTGGTTGCTGTGCAGGGTAACTGGTTAATTTGGACTAGTTAAGGTAGTTAGGAAGGACGTGGAAGACTCGAGATACAGTTACGCAGCAGGGAGTACCAAACGAGAGTTATACGGGCTAGGAACTAATGTTGAGTTACGCTAAAAATGGATATCACAAGAGGTCCGGGGGTGTATTAGTAATTTTGTGAAAGGAACAATGAAAGTGCTCAATGAATGAAATCCCGCCGTATCCTACGGTTGGATGACCGTAGGTTACGGTTAGATTAAATCAAGAAGAAACACGCAGCAAGGCTTGACCGTAGGTTACGGTCAAGAGACCCTAGCTTACGTTTAACAAGGCAATTATGGGCAGAACATTGAGACTGCAGGTTACGGTCTTGTACCGTAGCCTACGGTTGGGTAAACATCTGGCAGAATCTTGAGACCGTAGCTTACGGTCTGATGGAAAAAAATGCGCGTGATTTGTTGCTGCAGCCATAAAAGGGGGATTAGGTCACTTTTGGAGAGTTATCAGAGGGAGGAACAAAAAACTAAGAGCTAGGGTTTCAAAGTTGGTAATTTTTTCACCTACAACCATCATAATTCAACACCGAAACATCAACAAGATCAAGATGCCAACGTACTACCCAATCTTTCAGTCCTTAACCGAACAATGAGTTGCTACTTTTTTGTTATGGTTCCTCCAGATGGAGGAATGATGTAAGTCATATATTTAGTATTTTTTGCTAATCATTGGGATGTCGTGATCTAACATTCGATGCTTTTCACTACGCATTTGATTATTTCCATTGTAAACATTTACATTTTGTTCATTCTTGATTTGTATCCATTTAATTCCCGAGAGTTCTTGAAACTGGGATCTATTTGTCTAAGGATTAGGGTTGGTTAATTGTAAATGATGTCTATGTGAAAACCTTTCATTAATTGTTAATCAGAGTACTTAGTCACGTAACATCACAATGGGTAATGCAATCAATATTCAGTCTCAATGGTTAGATAGAACGTACTATAATAATTTGACTATCATTCCAAAGTTCGGGGGAATCATCGTTCTCTCTCTTGCATTAAAAATCCAAGTTATTGTGTTTATTTTAGTATCATAAATTTAAAGTTCAAGATCAGTGTTTATTGTGTTCAATATTTAGACTCTGTTAGTATAACGCTTTCCACAAACCTCCCTTGGTTCGATACCCGACTTATCCTATCTACGTAGTTTATTTCGGTTTTTGATTGACACTAACGATAGTCCATCAAAATGGCGCCATTGCCGGGGAGGCGTGCGCAAAGTGTTTGATTAGTTATTTCATTTTTGTTTGTTTTGTTCAGAATTGTGCGAAATCTCTTTTGTTTGTGTAGTGCAGGTGATCAACTTTTGCATGCATCATACTCGACACTCCGGGCAGTCGTCACCACTAGTGTTTGATCCAGAGATAGAAAGAACAGCACGACATACTCGAGTTTTACATCGCAAAAACAGAATTGCACAACCTACGATACCGAAAACACATCCAATGGAAAGTTCAAGTAATTTCGAAAACCAACCAGTCACTCCACCTCCGCAACACCAATTCACACCAACTGCTACTCATCCTGCACCGAACACAACCATACCATCTCCACAACTACAAATGTTCCACCAATACCACCACCACCATTTCCTAATCTCGGTGATCTCCCACCTTTTCCCAGTCAACCATTTCCTCCATCTGCCATGTTCCATAATCTTCACCATATGTGAGGATTGTCACTGATGAGACCGTGATTCCGCCAATGCAAACAGGGTGACAGACTTGGGCGATGGTTTTGAAACATCTGATGAATATGGGGGAAACCAAATGATGGGATTGGGGATACAAGACAACTACGATACAAGATTTAGAGCAGGAGACGAGATGAATCATAGAAATTCTTGGTTTCCTATATCAGTGAATGCTCCCACGCCGGTTAATCAGCAACCAGTTAACAACCGGCCAATCAACATGCCAATCCCACCAGCACCACAGCAAGGGCCAATTCCTAATGTACCGCACCCATTTCAGGCACAGCATGCTTAAGGTCCACATAGAGTATCCTCCAAGAAACATACCTCCACCGATTAACCAGTTTGAAGGTATCCCAAGAAGATTCGAATGGGAACCTGTACGGGGTGTCGAAAGCTACTTAAAACCGGCCATCGCCAATAACCCGTCACCGGTGGTTATTCCTCAATGGCCGATCATTTGAGGTCAGGGCACAATCCATTCAGAGCCTTCCAAAGTATCATGGAGTAGTTATAGAAGAAACATATCTGCATATAGCAGCATACGATGCACGATGCAACACCATTGGCGGTCAAGGGTTCACACCAGACGATGTGAAACTGGTACTCTTTCAGTTCACACTTGAAGATAAGGTACAACAATGGTTCCATTCATTACCATCGGCTTCTATTTTCACATGGCATGATATGCAACAATTGTTCCTCGATGAATTCTATACACCGCTGCGAACGAATAATGCACGAAAGGATATTCAGAACTTCCGACAGCAACCGGGGGAATTATTCCACGAAGCATTTAATCGATTTAAAATGATGTTAAAGAATTGCCCACATCATGGGATTCCACCGTGGGAGTTGTTGAACGCATTTCATGAAGGTTTATCGGATGAAGATGCACGAGATCTTAGCTCAACTTCAAATGGAACGTTTGGCACTAATTATGAGCAGGTTGATTGGGAATACTTGGAGAGGAACGTGAGAACTTCAAAACGTATGGCTCAATCTTCAAGAAGTACTCGGCATTCTGTTGTAAGGGCGGTCGATAATGCACCAGAAGT
This sequence comes from Scalesia atractyloides, assembly GCA_947069175.1. NCBI lineage: Eukaryota > Viridiplantae > Streptophyta > Magnoliopsida > Asterales > Asteraceae > Scalesia > Scalesia atractyloides. Next base: position 79,973,295 of record CAMTDV010000020.1, on the reverse strand, counting down.
TAGTGGTCAAATGCCGTTCTGTGGGCATTGTGGGGATCTGGGGCACATCGTAGATCAGTACCCGAGTATTGGTACGGGCAGCACAGATGTTAACTATGTCCAAGGCAATGAAGGGGGCGGCAGAAATTTCAATATGAATTCGAACACATATCATCCGGGCCTCAGAAATCACCTGAATTTCAGTTAAGGAAATGCTAATAATCAAGCCAACCCGGGATTTCAATGTAGCAATAATCAGCCTGGGGGACAGAGGAACTTTAATCAACCTCGATTTCAGCAGAATTTTCAAGGAGGGTACCACCCGAACCAGGGTGGTACAACTGGGTCTTCTAACCATAATGCAGGTACTGATACAATAGAGATGTTAAAGTCTATTCAACAAGATTTGAATAAACGCAATCAATTGGATGAAGTGCGGGCTCAGAAGGATGATGTACGTGACAAAGCTATTCAGTTGTTAACAACGCAGATGGGCCAACTCGCAAATGAATTGAAAGAACTGAAACAAAGTAATGGGCAGCTACCAAGCGATACAACCACAAATCCAGTTCACCAGAAAAAGGGAAATCAAATCAGTCAGGTTAGTACTCTCCGAAGTGGTAAGGTTTACACCAAGGTTACCAATCCACCACACCTTGTGGAAGGTGTGGTGGAGGATCTAGGTGAGGATGGGGTGAGTGATGACGAAACAGAACCACAGGTTGTTAAAATGAATGAAAACAATAAGAAGAATAATAATAACAACCAAACTCTAAATGCTGAACCGATCAAGGCTACGGAAGGGGAACCGCTTTCACCTCCCTTTCCCGAAGCCTTGCAGAATCCGGGTAATAAAGGCATCATCAACAAAAGGGGACCGCAACCCGAAGAAATTTGGGAAGTTTTTAAGCAAGTAAAAATCAATCTACCCTTAATTTATGCCATCAAACAGGTTCCAGCATATGCCAAATATTTAAAAGATATGTGCACCCAAAAACGGCATCACAAAGTGCCTAAACAGATTGATTTGACAGAAAAAGTGAGTGCAGTGCTGAATGGAGTACTTCCACCTAAGCTCCAAGATCCTGGAATGCCATTAATTCCCATTCAGGTGGGCGATTTTAAAATGAATAGAGCGTTACTGGATCTAGGGGCTAGCGTGAGCATTCTTCCGGGGAGCTTATATGACCAATATGATTTTAGTCCATTACGTCGAGCCGATACAACTGTCGTATTGGTAGATTTGACCCCTAAGCTCCCTCGAGGGATTGTTCGCGATGTCATTGTTAAGGTGGAAGAATTATATTTTCCAGTAGACTTTTTGGTGCTTGATTATGTCTCCTCGGACCAAATCAATCAACTAAATGTTATTTTGGGTCGACCTTTCTTAGCCACAGCACATGCACTAATCGATTGCCGAACTGTCACTGTCGATATGACGTTTGGCAATAGGAAGGTCCGGTTAAATGTGTTCTCTAACATTTCTGACATGTTTCCCAGTGATGAATGTTTCATGGCAGATATCATTGATGGATGTTCTCTTCACTTAGAAGAGGAGACATCCGATCTATGTTTGTTGTGTGATAGGGCAGAACAGAATCAGATACAAGATTTAGAAGAGGAAATGCAGAATTTGGAGGTGGCAGCAATGCAAGAAAGAAGCCCTCCATGGACTCATCAAGTGGATAGCCTTCCGGCCGAAATTTCATCGGGACTAAAACCATCCCTGATCAGTCCGCCAAAGGTTGAGCTAAAAGAGTTACCACAACATCTCAAATATGCCTTCCTGGGAGAGGATCAGACCCTTCCCGTCATCATCACCGCCAATTTAGCAAAAGAACAGGAGGAAGCATTGCTGAAGGTGCTTCAGACACATAAAGCGATAATTGGTTGGACTCTTGCAGATCTCAAGGTATAAGCCCTTCTATTGGTATGCACAAGATTATAACTGATGCAGATGCAAAGCCCGCACGAGATTGTTAGATTGTTAGATGTCGGCATTATCTATCCAATCTCTGACAGTGCGTGGGTAAGCCCAACCCAGACGGTGCCCAAGAAAGTAGGGATCCAAATAGTTAAAGGCGAAAACGGTGAGCAGACGCCACTCGGCCGGTAACCGGGTGGCGCGTGTGCGTTGATTACAGAAAACTTAATGCCGCCACATCAAAGGATCACTTTCCTTTGCCTTTCATTGATCAAATCGTTGAAAAATTGTCAGGTTAGAAATTTTACTGTTTTTTAGACAGTTACTCAGGGTACAATTAAATCGCCATACATCCTGACCACCAATAAAAAACTACATTCACATGCCCATACGGTACCTTCGCATTTAGGCGGATGCCGTTTGGGTTGTGCAAATCCCCGGCACCTTCCAAAGGTGCATGATGAGTATCTTCTCAGATATGGTCGGGGATACCTTGGAAATCTTTATGGATGACTTTTCTGTGATCGGACCATCATTTGACACATGCTTAAACGAATTAGCTAAGGTATTGGAACGATGTGTAAAAACAAATTTGGTACCTAGTTGGGAGAAGAGCCATTTCATGGTTCAAGAGGGCATTGTGCTAGGACACGTAGTGTCGAGTAAAGGGATTGAAGTTGATAGGGCCGAAATCAAAGTGATATCCACATTACCACCGCCTACTAATGTCAAAGGCGTCCGCTCCTTTTTAGGGCACGCCGGGTTTTACCATCGGTTCATCAAGGGTTTTAGTGTCATCACCAAACCAGTGTGTAATCTACTTTTAAAAGATGTTCCTTTTGAGTTCAATGATGATTGTATTCAAGCATTTAATATTTTAAAGGACCAACTGGTACAAGCCCCGATCTTACAATCACCAGACTGGACAAAACCTTTTGAAATAATGTGTGATGCAAGTGACTTTGCAATCGGGGCCGTACTAGGACAGCGGGTAGACAAGAAACCAGTTGTCATCTACTATGCAAGCAAAATTCTCTCCGATGCTCAACTTAATTACACTACAACGGAGAAAGAGTTGCTCGCTGTTGTCTATGCACTGGACAAGTTCCAGTCATATATTTGGGGAAGTAAAGTAAACGTTTACTCTGATCATAGCGCAGTTAAATATTTAATGGAGAAGAAGGATGCGAAATCGAGGCTGATCCGTTGGATCCTTCTACTACAAGAATTTGATCTAGAGACTCAAGATAAAAAGGGGTGTGAAAATGTGGTCGAGGACCACCTGTACCGCCAGAGTGCGAGAATGTCACACCTGCAATCAATGAGCAATTCTCGGATGAGTTTATTATGTCTGTCATTTCTGAACCATGGTATGCTAATTTTGCTAATTATATTGTTTCAGGTACGATGTCGGAAGCATGGAACAAGAGGAGGAAACAACAATTTTTGGCACAGGTGAAGAATTATATCTGGGATAAACCGGATTTGTTCCGGATAGGTGCTGATCAAATCATCCGGAGGTGTACTCCGGAGACAGAATTTCAACACGTGTTGAAACATGCCCATGCTTCGGCGTGTGGTGGACATTTCAGTGGATAGAAGACAGGCCATAAAGTGTTAGAATGCGGCCTTTACTGGCCGACGCTGTTTAAAGACGCCTTTGCTTTTGCTAAACATTGCACTAATTGTAAGAAAATGGGCGGAATTTCTAAACGGTACGAGATGCCAATGCAGCCAATTTTGGTTGTTGACATTTTTGATGTGTAGGGGATCGATTTTATGGGGCCTTTTCCAAACTCTAACGGGTATCTATATATTTTAGTCGCGGTTGACTATGTTTCAAAATGGGTTGAAGCAATAGCCACCAGGACCAACGACCATACCGTGGTTTGTAAGTTTGTCCAGGCACATATTTTCTCACGATTTGGAGTACCCCACGTGATCATTAGTGATGGGGGGTCTCACTTTAAGAATTTCAATGTGAGCAAACTTCTGAAACGGTATGGCGTTGACCATCGCATTGCTACACCATATCATCCACAGACAAGTGGACAAGTGGAAGTGTCAACTAGGCAGATCAAGGAAATTTTACAAAAAACAATGCGTATTGACCGCAAGGATTGGTCATCTAAACTGGAGGACGCCTTATGGGCATACCGCACCGCGTATAAAACCCCTATTGGCACTACCCCTTATCGATTGGTGTATGGGAAGGGTTGTCATCTACCCATGGAAATCGCTCATCGAGCACTATGGGCTGTTAAACAGATCAACACTGATTATTCTGATGCAGGTGCCCACAGGTTGTTAAAGTTGAGTGAGCTTGAAGAGTTGCGAAATGAGGCGTATGACACGGCGGCCGCTTATAAGGATAAGATGAAGGCTGTTCATGATGCGAAGTTGCGACGTCAGGTTTTCGCCGTGGGTCAAAAGGTATGGTTATTTAACTCTCGTCTGAATTGTTTCCAGGTAAATTGAAGAGTAAGTGGGCGGGCCCATTTGTGATCGTACGTGTTGGGAAGTTTGGAGATGTGGAAATTGAAGATCCTAAGGACCAACGCCGGCAAGTGGTAAATGGCCACCGACTGAAACCGTATTTAGACGCGGATGACCTGAATGAATTACCAATGGATGAGGTGAACTTCCTCGTAAGTTCACCCGAGAATACAACATCTTAGGAAGTTGCGGGGTCCGGCTGAAGACGTAAACTTAGCGCTACCGGGAGGCAACCCGGATTGTGGTACATATTTCTTCTTTGTTTGCTTCATGTTTCTTGTTTGTATGGGCTGTGGAATGTTGAATAGGTTGATGGTCCCTACTCTTGGACATGGTGCACGGGTGGTTACGCACTAGCTGCGCCAGGCGTTGAATGGAGTAATTGTGTGTCGCGGTCGACACTAAGTTATTCGTGGGGGTGGCATGGTATTATGGGAGAAACCATCAAGTACAACCTAAACAACTTCTTAACTCATATATATATATATATATATATATATAATTTAAGCTTGATCGTAACCTACGGCTGAGGACCGTAGGCTACGGTCTACATAACAAAAACTGGCCAGTAACATCTAACCGTAACCTACGGTCTCCAACCGTAGGCTACGGTTCAACTTAAATGACACAGAGATAAGGTACCGTAAGCTACAGTCTCAACCGTAGCCTACGGTTGACTGCAGATGTGTGGGTCTTGGTCGGGTTTAGTAAGTTTCAACCAAATAATCCAACGGTAAACGAACCAGATCCATAATCCGCCATTATACACCCTATTACCTCATCTTTTTACCACAAAACTTCTATCTCCACCATTTTCTTCTCCAATACACCTAGAACCTTCATACCCATCCCCAAATTTCTGTTACACAACCAAATCAGGTGATTCAAGAGCCTAAATCGCGTAAAAATTCGAGAGGAATATAATCCCTACCTCAGTTTCCTCCGAAGAACATCCGATTGGGGAAAATCAGTTCGTCAACAACAAACCCAAAAATTCAAATTTTGGGGCTTTTCATCCAAACCTCAAGTCAAGTGAACCCGGTAGTCTCTAAGCATTCTAAGCTACAAAGGTATGATCTTTATCCCCAATTTTGTTCTTAACGGTCCGAATGAAGGTACGGTTAGATATAAAGTGTGACGGGTACTCATCCAGTTATTAATGATTGGTTATGAAATATTGAGGCATGAATTGATAACTATACTGTGATTTACAACGTGTTAGAGGGTTGGGGAATACATGAAAGCTTAGATGAGTACCGAAATCCCCACACGTCAAGAAACAAGTATGGGGAGGGTCATGGGTTTACATGTTTGAAGTGGTTGATTGGTATGACTGAAAATAACCTGTTGAATTTTGTTGTTGGTTGTTTGGTTTTTGTGTGTAGATGATGAGGGAGAAAAGAGCTGGGAAAGAAAAAGCTGTCGAGCCATCGGTACCTGCTTCGACTAGATCTAAACGAAGGCGGGGAACAGGTGTGGAGATTAGAGATAGAATCGTCATAAGAGGAGGAGGAGCTCCAGTATGGTCATGGCGATGTACCATACCGCCCAACCTGGACGAAGGGCCCCCTCAGCAAAAAACGCAAAGAGTATCAAGCAGATTTGTTCTATGCCAAGATGGGAGATGCGCATTCAGTTAAGGACAATACGTGCTTTGAGAAAATGGTCTACAAACTGGATTTAAGGGCATTGGGGCTATATCAAAAGTTGGTAGCACTTGGTTGGGAGGTGGTCGCAGACTTCAAGGGGAGAAAGGCGATGTGTACATAAAGAGTGTAATGGCTTGGTTGAGCACCTTGGAAAGGGATGAGGGGAATAATCCACCAAGGACCACTACTCTCACTGGCGTGGTTAATGGAAGCGAGCCACCATGTCATTTGCGACACTGAGGCAGGTGGCCAGATTTGATTCGCATGCCGATGATTTTTACCAACTGATCAACGAGAATGATTACTTTAATGAGCAGACAAATTTGGTGGGTGAGCGTTTGATGTACTCAGAATTGTTCCTGTTGGATAAGGGCATTGAGATGAGGCGGGATAATCTGAAGCTGCTCGTCAGGGTATTGCTTAGTTTTGTCATGACCAATGTGGCTCCTCGACTGGGAGACAGAATGGCTATAAGAAAGTGGGAGCTGCCACTCCTGTATGCTATCATGACCGGCCAACCACACTTATCATTTAGGCAGCTAGTGATGATGCATGTCTGGCAGAGCAGGAATGCCAAGCTGAAAAAGTTGATACCTCATGCCAGACTGATCAGTACACTGCTAGGAAGATAGGGAGCATTGCTACCAACGGAATACCCATTCACCAAACCTGATGCAATCTTCTCCATTGCCTACAAGAAGGCAAAACTGTGGCACAAAATTCAATACGAGGATGTGGTAAAGCTTAAGGTACTGCAGTGGGGAAAAACAGCCAAGCAGGGGGAGATGGATGATTTGGATTCCAGTGATGAGGAGGTGATACGGCGGAGACGTGAGGCTGGTATTGATGTAGGTGCGGGATCGAGCAGGCAACCAGAAGCACAGCAACAGCCAACGTATTCGTGGGGGATCTTTGATGATGAGACACAAGTGTTTGTTAATAGCCGACGACCGTCCGATTATGGGCAGTGGGAGATGTCGCAGCAGACCATCTTTGATCAACGTTCCAGGCAAGATATCGAGCGAGAACGTGAGCATAAGGAGCTGATGGATTATATGGCGCGAACAGAGCGGATGAGCCATCTTGAATCACAGATGGAACTGAATATGCGGGCATATGATGAGAACCAGACCCGACGCCATATGGACTATTACCAAGGAGTTCCATATGTGGAAAATCCACCATACGTGGATTATAGCCAGGAGCCACCTTATCAGCCTGGAATGCCCCGACATCCGATGCCGCAAGTCCACGGGTCCATGTGGTTGCCGCGAGAGTACACAGAGCCACACTTCCAAAGTTCATACCCGTATCAGGCGCCACCTTATGAGTACTCCCAACCACAGCAGCAGTCGCGTCATCACAACAGCAGCAAGATCGTCCGGAAGGAGGGTTAGCTGATATTTTCGACATGAGCGCTTTCTATGAGCATCTAGGTGGTTACTATGGACATCCGCCAGGCCCATCGTATCAATGAGCATTCACTGATCAGTTGCTTCGATCAGGTCCATGTGCTCCACTCTATCTATCTGTTTGTTATTTCCAGTTTAAGACAATTTTTATTTTGTGTTAATTATGTATTCGGGATGGTTTGTAATTGGTTGAATAGGGTTCATTGTTGTTTGGGTTAATGGTTAGTATTCTCGGGCTAATTTTAAAGTGCACCATACATTGGGGACAATGTATCCCAAGTGTGGGGATGTGGGAAGCTCGAGAAGAGATAGTGGGGAAATGTTGAAACACTTGAAATAATGAAGTTTTTAAAATTTTCCAAATTTTTATCACCTTAAGTGTGCTAATTGGTATGAAAACTTACGATTTCAAAGATTAATGGGTCTCTTATTGGTAGTAATTAGCACATTCTGGTCGTAATTGTTCCTTTAAGTTTCATGAGAGTAGGCCTGACGGGGTTGCCCTGTATTAAAGTAGAGAGACATGTATATATAAGGGTAACCTATTTTAGATTGCACATGCTATTTGTCGGCAACCGTTTATCTTTTTTCTTGGTGAGGTTTGAGCCAATAGATGTGATAGGATATCAAGATGAATCAATTGTTGAGAGAGGTCTATGTGATATTCTGCATTAGAACTTGTGTAATTTGATACATGTTGAAATTGTGCGGTGACATGGGCGGATGAACAATGAAGGCATTAGGAATCATATATATTGTAGCAGAGGTGCAGTTGTATGACGATTAGTTTTAATGGCTCAAGTGGATCCACCGTCATTCGTTATATCATAAAAAAAAAACCCTTGGAAAACAAGAATAAAAGAAAAAGGGGAACAATAATCCGAAGGTGTGGGTAGAGAACCAAGTGGGCATACGCGAAGGAGCTGTTAAGATTTGGTGTCTATGCTACAAAGGCTACTAATATGTATCATGTCATTTGTACAATGTAAGCGTGATTGTTACACAAGTTTATAATTGCAGAAGTCATAATTGGCCATGAGCGAATATATACTAGCACATCACATGGTAGTCAGTTGCTGAACCGAGTGGATGGTACATTGTGAGGGGTAAGTAGCATGTGTTCAAATTGTAAGATGTTAGTTTTATACAGACAAGTCTTGTGTTTGAATTATGTTAACCGTGTCAGGCTGTAAATCTTGATTGTGTTAGTCTATGGGATGGTTACGATTTAGAGAATTGAATTGAATGAACCAATTAAGAGTTTTGTTGTGTTGTTATTGTGGTGAGTAATATACAGTTGGTTTGCTTGAGGACAATCAAAGGTAAGTATGGGAATGTGATGTATGGGGTGAAATCCGAGTAATAATGGTTACAAATTGCGTGTCTTAGTTTTTGGCTATTATGTGCATTGAATGAGATAACTACGGGTTGCTATGCAGGGTAACTGGTTAATTTGGATGAGTTAAGGTAGTTAGAAAGGACGTGGAAGACCCGAGATACAGTTACACAGCATGGATTACCAAACGGGAGTTATACGGGCTAGGAACTAATGTTGAGTTACGCTAAAAATGGATATCACAAGAGGTCCGGGGGTGTATTGGTAATTATGTGAAGGAACAATGAAAGTGCTCAATGAATGAAATCCCGCCGTAGCCGTTGATGACCGTGTTACGGTTAGATTAAACCAAGAAGAAAAATGCAGCAAGTCTTGACCATAGGTTACGGTCAAGAGACCGTAGCTTACGGTCAACAAGGAAATTATGGGCAGAACATTGAGACCGTAGGTTACGGTCTTGTACTGTAGCCTACGGTTGGGTAAACATCTGGCAGAATCTTGAGACCGTAGCTTACGGTCTGACGACCGTAGCTTACGGTCAGATGGAAAAAAATGCGCGTGATTTGTTGCTGTAGCCATAAAAGGTGGATTAGGTCACTTTTGGAGAGTTATCAGAGGGAGGAACGAAAAACTAAGAGCTAGGGTTTCAAAGTTGGTAATTTTTTCACCTACAACCATCAGAATTCAACACCGAAACATCAACAAGATCAAGATGCCAACGTACTACCCAATCTTTGCAGTCCTTAACCGAACAATGAGTGGCTAGTTTTTTGTTATGGTTCCTCCGGACGGAGGAATGATGTAAGTAAGATATTTAGTATGTTTTGCTAACCATTGGGATGTCGTGATCTAAGCATTCGATGCTTTTCACTACACATTTGATTATTTCCATTGTAAACATTTACATTTTGTTCATTCTTGATTTGTATCCATTCAATTCCCGAGAGTTCTTGAAATTGGGATCTATTTGGCTAAGGATTAGGGTTGGTTAATTGTAAATGATGTCTCTGTGATAACCTTTCATAATTGTTAATCAGAGTACTTAGTCACGTAACATCACAATGGGTAATGCAATCAATATTCAGTCTCAATGGTTAGATAGAACGTATTATAATAATTTGACTATCATTCCAAAGTTCGGGGGAATCATCGTTCTCTCTCTTGCATTAAAAATCCAAGTTATTGTGTTTATTTTAGTATCATAAATTTAAAGTTCAAGATCAGTATTTATTGTGTTCAATATTTAGACTCTGTTAGTATAACGCTTTCCACAAACCTCCCTTGGTTCGATACCCGACTTATCCTATCTACGTAGTTTATTTCGGTTTTTGATTTACACTAACGACAGTCCATCGACAACCAGAGAGGAGAAAGAAGGGAAAACCCCTGTTTGAACCATAATTATCAAAATTGAAGATGGATTAAGTGTATAAATTCATGCATGTTTCATTTTAGTGATCATCTAGTTCAAAGGATCATAAGGTATGTTGAATTTTGTGTTTTGGTGAAGTAAGAATGATAAAGAAAGACCTTGAATCTCAATTCTTGAATGAATTATAGATTGTATGGTAGAATACATGACTAATAAGTACCTAAAATCGCTATGTATGCTAAATTTGGGAGAAAATTAGCATAATTAAGGTGTAGGGTTCATGTGTTTGAATGAATAAGTGGGTTTTTTATTATTACATGAATGAAGATAAATTGTTATGAGTATTAGCTTGATATGATGATCTCTATAATTGAAATTATATCAATGATATAATTCTAATGAAAAATATATATATATATATATATATATATATATATATATATATATATATATATATATATATATATATATTCATATGATGGGATGGAAATTGGGTTATGAAGTTCATAAACCTAGGATAAAGAAAAGCTCTAAATTCATGCCTATAAGGTATTTGATGTAATGCCTAAGTGAAATTTGATTACTAGTAATGTGTGGAAAATCTTGATGTAAACCATACAAATCAACCATTTGAAAATATGGTGAAATAGTCATAATGATGACGAATAACAATTGTCGGGTTATGCTCTTTAGGCAACTCGAGTGATAAGGCGCACGATAAGATCGGAAGTGATACGCGACTCAAAGGAAAGTTCTAAGGTACGTGGTTTTGCTATTCGTAGTATTTTTTTAACATATATAAATATTTGTTCTGATGTATGATAAAGGGGAAGATAAAGAATATTGACGAGTTTGGTTAGTTCATAAGCGATGGATTTCGTTAAAACAACCAAACGGGTCAAAATGATATGACATAATAAGTTTGGTTGAATAAAAGCGATGGGTTTCACTAAAACAACCAAACTGGTCAAAATGAAATGATAGAATAAGTTTGGTTGAATAAAAGCGATGGATTTCGCTAAAACAACCAAGGGGGTAAAAATGATATGATAGAATAAGTTTGGTTGAATAAAAGCGATGGATTTTCACTAAAACAACCAAACGAGTCAAAATGAAATGATAGAATAAGTTTGGTTGAATAAAAGCGATAGATTTCGCTAAGACAAGCAAACGGATTTAAAATGATAAGATATATAGAAGTGTTGATGACTAAAACGATGGGTTTTGCTAAGGCGATCAAATAGGTAAAAATGGAGTTTTAATGCATACCCGAATTGGCATAAATGCTTAATTTGTTTCTAATGTGGTAAAAAAGGTAAAATTGGAATATAGGCGTAAACCGGGTAATGGGAACGCGGAATATAAGTCATTGGGGCCAGGGAATGAGGTACAATCATAAAAATGATGATTTTGATAAAAGGATGTGGTTTAATAAGTTTGTTTGTCAAAATATGCAAACGGATCAAAATTGTTAGAATTATAAAATTAGGATCGAGTAATATAAATACTCGCAATAAATGTACTACTAAAATGAAAACATAAAATAATATTTTACGGACTTTTCAGCAAGTCCCGAGCCATGTTTTGATGTACGGAACTTGAAACGGCTCAAACGGACAAGAGAAACAACACAGCAGCAAAACTACTGCAGCAGGTGGCGGCGCCGACACCATGTAAGGCCGTCGCCGACACAGCTATGTCTGACGCCCTATGCTACTGCCTACGGTAGTTCAGTTCCGATGCTACAAAGGATACAGCGTCGTCGATGCGGCATACAGTCGTCGCCGACGCCTTGCCAGAAATTCTAAAACTTTTTCTAATTTTTTTTATTTATATATGTTATTAGTCTTAATGAATTTACTCATTCAACATGATACTAACAATTCTTAAAAAAAAATCTTAGATAATCATGGTGATCGTAAGCAATCATGGATAAAGATCAAGTTAAGACGAAGAACCGAACATTTCTGAAATCCAATGCTTCCGTTTGTTCTGCTTTATTTTATGTATTAACTTTGGACGAAATGTTGCGTTTTTTTAAGTAATTATAAAATTTTAAACAATTTGGTACTTAAAATGTATGACGAAGTTATTCTTTTCTTAATGTATAATTTTATAAAGAATATGTAGTTAGTAACTATGGGTGTTAGATTCCATAAATTACAACATCAACTCAAAAAATAATTCAAAATTGGATGAAGATGTAAATCTGGAATTACCGATGGAGTGATGAAAGTCTGGAATAAGTCATGAATGATGGAGTGATGAAGCAAGTTTTGAATTTTGATCGATGGAGATAAAATATTAAAAGTCGTTAGGTTAAAGCTGAGAGTAAACATGGAGATGGGCCGATAAAAAGTAAAATCCTAACCCAAAAACAGACCTGAGCCGGAACCAGTATAAGGGTTCAAACCGGTATACCGGATTTTACCAGCGGTACAAAGTCGATGTTGTTTCTCCTACTTAGCGAGGTATTTCGGACTTGATTTACATCCTAAATCAGTAATACCAATATAACCGGCCGGTATTTACCGGTTTTAAAACATTGCAAGAAAGTGTTTCTATTTTCCGGTTGAATAAAAATATTATTAAATTTAAACAACATGCTATTAACTTAGTTACAAATAAATATTTATATCAACAATAAAAAAGAAGTTACAACCTATTCTAAGGTTTACAAATTTAGAAATTAGGATTTTACACTAGACTTATTTAGGGTTCAAGAAACTAACTTAATCCTGAATCGGTAATATATTGTATAGGACCAAGACCCAATGCGTGCAAAAAAAAGTACCAAAGATCAAACAGTTTAAGATCATTTGGTTCCGTTTTGGACCGCTTCCGGTTGGTCTAATAAGCTAGACGGTGACGTGATTAACATCAAGGCATGAGATCAAATACACACCTCCATGTCTGTGAGAACGGTAAGAACCAACCAGCATGTGTCATCCACTAAAAAAATACATAAAGGTGTTTAACTCTATTTCTTTTATTTAATTAAATCCAGATTTTAATTATCCCCATATTTATGCAGAATGTAAAAGGTAAACAGTGTAGTACAAGGCCTTCTATACGTATAAGTTGTCTTGCAAGTTTAAAGATTCAGATATTGGACGATATGACCTAAAAGATTTACTCTTTCTACGAAGAGCATAATCATACACTTGTGGAAGAGAGTGATTATCAGTTTTTGAATGCTGCTAGAAAGTTGTCTGTTGTTCAAGAAGATTTTATTCAGAACTTGTCAAAGTTGAATATTGGACCTGTTCAAGCATTCAACACTATGAGAACTCATTATGGCGGTTTTGAGGAAGTTGGCGCCTCAACAGTTGATTGTAAGAACTTGAAGAGAGATATTAATGCTTATATCGGTAAACACGATGCTGAAATGGTTGTTTCTCGTTTGATGGACAAGAAACGTTATTTACCTGATTTTTTATGCGAGTATCTCAATGACGAGAAGGGTGAGCTTCGTGGTCTGTTCTGGGCTGATGAAGAAATGAAGCATAATTATATGCAATTTGGGGATGTTATCTCATTCGATTCCACTTTTCGTTCAAATAAGTAGGTTTTTTATGTTTTTATATCATCAACTATTTGTACTATATTATGCTGTGTTGTTCACTATTATTGTTGGTCATTTTCAGATATGATATGGTATTTGTCCCTTTCACCGGCATAGATAATCATCACAGGAACGTTACTTTTGGTGCTGCTCTGTTAGCATCGGAGACTACTGAGTCATATAATTGGTTATTATCGGCTTTTAAAAAATGTTATGGACGGGAACCAAGTGTAGTTGTTACCAATCAAGACACCACGATGAAAAAGGCGATACGGGAGGTGTTTACTACGAGTCGACACCGGTTGTGCATGTGACACATCATGAAAAAGGTTGCCGAAAAGGTAATGATGATACAATTGATGATACAATTCGATCTATGTTAATGGTAGTTGTATTTATAATGTAATTTTTTGGTTTAAAGGTTGGGCCGACATTGAAGAAACATAAGTCTTTTAGACAACGCATTTGTGACATTGTTTGGACTCCAGCCGGAGGAGTATGAGGAAAAGTGGAAAGAAATCATGAGTGATTTCCATTTGACTGGAAACAAATGGTTGTCTGATATGTATGGAATTAGGAATGACTGGATTCCTGCTTATTATCGTCACGAGAACATGTCAGGTTTGATGCGAACAACATCCTGTTCAGAGAGTGAGAATCGATTTTTTGGGCAATTTAGAAGCAGCAGTCAAACCCTTGTTGAATTCATCAGTCATTTTGAAACGGCAATTGAGTCACAACGATATAAGCACCGGAAAAATGACCACGGCACAAGGAATACAACTCCAGATTGAGTTACGGATTTAAAAATACAGAGAGAAGCTAATGAATTATATACTAGGAATATATTTAACGATCTTCAGCATGAGCTACTCCTCGGTGTTACAGAATCACACTCTATGAACGTTGAACAAGTTGGTGAATTTATTAAGTTTTCAATTAAAGATTTAGATGTTGAAGGCTCAGTATTGCGTGAGGTTAGTAAGTTAAGTGTCAATTTTAGTAGCATCCATAGTTATTTTATGTTTATTTATTCATATTTTTTTCAGGTGCTTTTTCGAGAAGATGACATGGATATAACATGTAGCTGTGGTAGGTATGAACAGTATGGTGTGCTATGTAGGCACATATTTTTGGTGCAAAAGATGTCTAAGGTAGAAACTTTTTCTAAAAAATATGTTACGAGAAGATGGACGAGAGATGCTGTCCCAAGGAAGACTGTTACGCAGTTAAGGAGAAAGTCGATGCTAATCAGAAAGTGGATGGTGTTAATAGTGTTGTACGTGAAATAATGATTGGGACTGAGTATATTTTCGATAAATTGTCGAAGGACATGGAGAAGCTGGCATTGTATAAAGATAAAGTTAAAGGAGATATAGCTCAACTAGATGAGATTTGTGGGTCTTCTCAACCTATACCGAAGAAGGACAGAATTGCTACTTTGCTTGGGTTAAAGCAACCTGATAAAGATACTGTTCGAGCTCCGGCTGGTATTAGAACTAAGGGGTGTGGTTTCAAAAAAGGACCAAGTCTACTTTTGAGCAAGTTTCAACCAAACAGCAAAGGAAGCAAAGGACATGTGGTATATGTGGTTCTCTCGAGCACGACAAGCGTAATGTACCGAAGGAAAACTGGAAGCCAGTTGATCCAAATTTTTAGTGTTTAATTTTTTTACAAGTCCTTTTTATTGTCCGAACTATGTCTAGTGTTGGCAACTGTTTTGGTATTGTTTTGCCGTTAAGATTTTTAATTTCAGCAAGTATTTTGGTGTGGTTCATATGTTTGTAAGTGCCTTTTGTGATGGTTTCGACATAGCACAACAAGTTGTGATATTTCAATAGTATTTTGTTTGAAATAGCCTTTCAGATTTTTTAATATCTGTAAGTATTTGGTGTGATTCATATGTTTATGTATTTAGATGTGATTATTATGTTTATAAGTAACCAGTGTGCTGGTTTTGACATAGCACAACAAGATGTGACAAAACCAAAGTGCTAACTGTGCAATATTTATGAACTAACATATGCTGACCATGATATGATAGTGAACTAGTTAGAATTTGGTTGATAAAGTTTCCAAAAGAAATGGTGTTGAGCTTTACACCAAAGATTAATTACCACAAGCTAATTTACCACAACTATGTCTTTTTTGTTATATTAAACCCAACTTTTTGTATTCAATACTAAGTTTTCAAATACAATTTATACGTTTACAAATTAATCTTCTTTTTTAATAAAAACAATAACATTATCTTATGTTTCAATTCAAAATGTTTACGGGCTAAGACGCCTACTATCAACTACGATACGCAAGACCTTCAAAATACCGACAAACACAAAAACCATATGCATTGTTCTAAACATAGAAATACCGACAAACACAAAAACCATATGCATTGTTCTGGATTACTTACCAAAATAACATAGTCGTTAAATTCGAAAAACAGTGCTAACTAAATACTTAGAATTCGGTCACCCTCTCGTTTATCCTTTTATATGCATCTTTCATGTGTTCTTTTCTCGAAGCTAGATCCAACGCTTTAAATCCACAGACTTCATCCAACACAAATTCCTTGTGCGTGTTAAGGTCTGATAGTAGGATTTTTGCTAAATCTTTTAACCGTAGATCATTTAATTCATACACTTGATCTGGTGATTCTTCTCCCAACCCACATTTCCAATTGTTCGCTGCTTCTCCCTTGAAATATTCCATGTGTCTCATCGCGAAGATACCACAATCACGAATAATGTTTACCATGTAGCATTGGTATGATAAGGAGTTCCGTATCAGCAAGATCATTCTTCCATGCGCTTTTCAATATATCTCCCAGTGACTTGCTAAAATTTTCTGCTCGTGCGGCCTCCTTAACCTTGCCCCAACCCTCAAAATCTTTGTCATTCTAATATCAATCACATTATATATAGCATCACTGTTAGTTCCGTAAAATAGCACATATTCGTTTTTTATGTGTGCTATATGTGTAATACTATGTACTAATATATCATAGAAATTACATACCAACATTTCACATTAGCAAAACAGCCGTGTCGGGTCTGTTTTATTCCGAAATTGCTCTTCATGGTTTAGGACTGTTATGTGAAGCCAGACTTTGGGATCAAAGGTTTCAAATGATACCTGTGGGCACTTCATATTTCCTTTGTTTTTTTCGAGTAAGTAATCCCAAAATTTAGTAAACGAATAAACACTTAATTATAATAGTAAAATTTAAGTTTGCGAGTTAACATCCAAATATAAAACGTACCATTTCTTACGTAAGCGGCAAAGATTGTTTTTGCAACATTTTCTTTGACTTTTGTCCTTACACCTGAGATTTCCACTTTTTTCGTGCATAAGGTGATCGCATTACCTCCGGTATTATTTCTGTACGAGGCGGACGCGGTTCATGTACAGCTAATGCCTTTTTGATGCTTTATCATCCTTCTCTGGTGACGAATCTGACAGGATCAAGTCAAATGATGGCATGTCTTTCGCTGCTGTTTTTTTGAGTTTCTTTCCCTTTTTCTCTGACGTTATTTCCTCCTTGTCGCATGCAACGCCCATTTCTTGCGGTAATGAACACGTAATATCGTCTTCATTATCAAACTTACATTCTTCAACTCTTGGATCTTCTTGAAATGACTAGTTAACAAACAAAAGCATAACCAATAAATTATATATTAGATGGAAATATATTTTAACAACTAGATATAAAACTAATTAGCAGTATCAACATCATTCCGAACCAATACATTATAATGAGACTCACCGATAACAACTATCTTAGTATCGACATCTTTCGGAACCTATCTCGTGTACTTTTGATTTTGATATTTAAAGACTTCTTCCACATCCACAACTTCTCTAATGAACCTTGATTCCCAAGATGCAATTGTCTCCCTTATATCCGCAGATTGTGAGTAATCTTTTTCTGCTTCACTTGTTAATTTTTGCACCTTCTCCACGAAGTTATCCAGTTGTTCGACATTACTTTCAATGATTTCTTTCCACTCCTAGTTAAGATTATTCACATTATTAACCAATATTTGAAAATAATACTCATTTGAAAAATTCTAAGCAGATAGTGTTACATTTAACGGTACCTCTTCAGTCTTTGGTACTATTTCATTTGGTTCAGACTCCAAAGCCAACTTTCGATACTCCTTCGAATTTCGATATTTGTCTTGAAGAGACTCACCTTGTGAGGTAAAAAAGGGTGCAATTCCTTCAAGGAAATTATCAATTTGATGTGTTGGCATAGCATCTATTACTGCTGCAGAAACATGATCCATTAGGCTATGCACATAATCTCCATCAAACTCATCAACATCATCCTCATTTTCAAATTTCCCCCAACCTGCGTCATTTTCCAAATTACATATCAAGGAACCGCAAACAAAAGAATTTATAAAAAGCACGTTTTGACATTTTAACATAGGTACATGATTACCTTTTGTTTCCACCGGGGTTTTTGGTGACACATTTATCGCCTCAACTTCGTCAGACTTTTCCTTTTTGTACGTGGCGACACTTTTCATGCGCATTAAGAGATCGCTTAGTTGACAAAGATTAATAGATACACGAATGATAATAAATAGAATATGACGAACCTCTAGTAGCCATGCTATCATTTTCTCGCAGCCTCTTCTTCCCTGTTGAGATAGATTTAACTTTAACATCCTTCTTGGATTCATTGTTTTTACCTCTTGTTCAAATTCCAACAGTTTAGTCAATCTGCTATTAACGTGCTACCAATGTGCCACATATATGATTTCATTTGTGCTTTGAAATACATTGTCTATAACTAATAAATCACATGTGCTACATATAAATTACTTACAAATACTTTATAAATCACATGTGCTGGAAACGTGTTATATGACTTCAATTTTACAAATACTTTATAAATCACAGTTTAGTCAATAGTTTAGTCATTTGTGCTACACATGTGCTATATAAAGTACTTACAGCTAATATATAACTCACATGTGCTGTCAACGTGCTATATGACTTCAATTTGACTTTTCAAATGAATGTTTATATGAATAATGTATAAATCACGTGTGCTATCATGTATGCAATCATACCCGCGGATAACAAACGCATGAAACTGTCTCCCCCGGTGATTAAATCATTATCTAACTTGTGAAGTAGGTTCGTGTTGTAGTGTTTAGTTGCTGGCAACCCCTTCGCAACTTGTCTCCCTTTGTCATGAGCGTATATTAGCTGCCAATAGAGTAAACATAATTAAGAAGCGGATCAATTTTATTTTCTAAACAATGTTGGATAAGGTAAATGCCGCAAGTAATACTAGTGGACTGTTGTACCGCTCCAACTTCGCTTGGATTTATTCAAACAATCCAGGAGATACTCGAACCAGTTCATCTGATCTATACTCACGGTGCTCGTCAATGATGGTAGGAATGACATATTCCACGTAGAAGATTTTTTCATCTCCCCCATTATTGTAATAAGTACCCCTAAAAAACTTAGTATAAACATCGTTCCACTATCATTTGAAGCATCAATGAAATCAACAATCTTTCCAACTAATGGCAATTTAGAATAAAAGTTAACATGCTTCCTCCACTTCGCTATAATAGGATATGAATTACTGGGTCTTTCAACATTGGTTACCTCTACAGCACCCATTGGTATGCCTAGTACATCATTGATCAATTTCGAGTGATCTTAATTGTGTGTGTGTGTGTACCAACATTTAACGTGTTACTATGATAGTTATAATTAGAAACCAACCACAACCCTAGCATTGTTGGAACCGTTGTTATATCCATATACAATATCCCCCCAAAACCTATTTTCTCAGTAGCTAGCCGCTGTTCTACTGAAAGACACCCTAGTAGTCTCGCCGTATGAATTGGGCTGTTTCTAATCCTAATTCTATTGGTCGATAGGGCTACGTATGGTGCGTCGACATTATCGCATGCTGAATGCTCGACTTTGTTCTGTGGAGTTGGGTCAACGATGTCGTCGTCAGAGTCGTGATGTGGCTGAGTGGCACATGTTTTTTCTTTCTGTCTTACCACCTTGTAAAATATAACGTTTTATTAGAAATCAACAAATAACACCAACGTTGATGAAATAAAGTCGCATGTGTTCAAAAACGTAAATGCTTTCCTACAATTTTTTTATACGTACAGGATCTCAACCCTTAACATCAATAGCATATATTAGCCTAGTATGACTATTCATTTACATCAAATCTATCAAATACTAAACACAGTACATTCTACAATTCTTCATTTCTATTATAAGAGAAAGTCGTTGGTATCTACCACCCAACTCCCTTCATTCTAAAAACATTTATATTTAATCCTTGTAATATTAATTTATATTTACACCCTTCAAAGTTTAAAAATTATAATTTTAACCCTTAGACTATTGCTTCATTTTACAACTTTTAAAATATGCATCTTTAACGCGTGCACTATTACTTTATTTTACACCCCTTCAAACTTTGAATTTTGCCCTTTTTAACCTTCAAGTTTGAATTCCAACAACACCCTCTCAATTTTTAAACTTTGGGTTTTTACTCCTTAACTGTTACTCCATTTTTAACCCACCACCCCCTCAATTTTAAACAGTGATTTCACTCCTTGCACAATTACCCCTTCAAGTTTTAAACTTGCCTTTTACGTCCTTGCACTATTATTCCATTTTTAACGCCAGTACCCCCTCAAGTTTTCAACTTTGTATATTTACTCCTTGCAATATTACTCCATTTTTACTACCACTACCGCATCAAGTTTTATACTTTATGTTTTTACTCATATTATTACTATATTTTTATACCTCCTCAACTTCAAAAAATTCATATGGTTAATGCATCACATAATATTTAGATTAATCCATTTAATGTTTACTATGTACCCGCACTGCAACACGCACTGGTCTAATTGCTAGTTAATATTAAAAGGCACGATCACATATTTCCCCTTCTATACCATTACCATTACAATTGCATATTTACTATTGAAAACTAAAAACATCTAAAAGACCTTAAATAAAATCCATACCCACTCCATAACAAATAAAGAAACGACCACCCTAGCCTACAAGCCAGCATCTAAAATCTTATGTTACATTATTTAGCAAAATACAATATGTATCCTTTCATAAGGATAAAAATGTTAACATGCCTTGAATATCTAATATAAAGGCACATATAGATTTTCAAATTCAAACACCAACTCAAAAAATGATGTAACCGCATGCAATCTAAATTCTATTTTCTCAATAAATAGAGAACAATTTTAATTCATAACAGTGAAGCCTTATAATAAGAAAATTTTATAGAAAATTAAAGTGACCCACTATACTGTTTTTTAAGGGTTTTCAAACTAACTTCGGGGTTGAATATAAATCTAAAGAAATCCAAATTTTATGGCATTGGAGTCCTGATTCATGAGACAAATTCGATGGCGAAAGCGTTCTATTGTGAGTCCAGAGAGCCCCCTTTTCCGCACCTTAGCATATTGATTGGGGCCAATAAAAGAATTAGCAGTTGGCAACCGGTTGTTTACACTTATCATAAAAGGCTTTCGGTTGGAAAGCCCGTACTCTCGCTTGGAGGTCGCATTACCTTGATAAAATTGGTTCTTGAAAGCGTCCCGACTTATTACTTCTCCATTTTTAAAGCCCCTGGCACGTTCTAAGTATCCTGAAGACAAAGAGAAGGAATTTTTTTGTGGGGTGGATATGAAAGTAACAAGAAAACATGTTGGGTTACGCGGTCTTGTGTAATGACAACTAATGAGGATTGGGGTTTGGGTTTGTGTCTTGTGAAGAACTCAAACTTAATCTTGTTGGTGAAATGGAGGTAGAGATTCAAGATGGAAGTTATTGGAGTAGACTTATAACAGCTCTACACACAAACTTCAAGGACATGGTTGGCTCTCCTTTACAACAAGAGCCTAAACTGTACTTAGAGCGCCATTGCTATATTGGATACTTACCTTGTCCACTCAAATGTCCAAGATTATCAAAGGTGAGGTAGGAAACACGATGAAAATCAAATTCTGGTTGGATGAAAACTCAGTAACAAAATTACACCCCAACATTTTTTTCATTGGAAACAGCTAAGGGTTGTGGCTAGCATTGTATTGATAGGGATGGGGAAATCTCTTTGAACTGGAATTGGAGGACCCCTCATGTTGATGGAATGGCAGTTATTGAATTAATGAACTTGTTAGATAAGCTTTATAGCTTCAAGTTCAAAGGAGGTCAAGACAACTGGGTATGGGATGACGTTAGCTCAAGCAGGGGCGGACCTACATAGGTTCTTACGGGTTGCCAGGAACCCATTGCGTTTTGAAATTTTAATGGAAGTTATATATAAAAAAAATAAAGTGAAACCATAAAGAAAATTCGAGGTGAACCCATAAAGATCAGAGAATCATGTTCTAGCGGATAAAACTTAGATTTCTATCCACAGCGTTGCGGGTTAGATTCCCTTGTCTTGCCTCTTTTTTTATTTGTTTAAAAGTGCTTTTAAATCCTTTTTAAGTTCAAAGAGTTCCCATTTTGGGGTTCCAGGTCCAGACGCAATCAGAAACGCAGCCCGTAGCCTCAGACCTTATAGAACCCTGGCCCATCAGACCTTCACCCTCGTCCCTCACACTCGCCGGTCGCCCAGCCACCACCGCCAAGCATTGGTGATTTTTTACAAGCGATATCACTGTTTCAAGAGTGGACAACATTGTAAGAGCTAAACTACTTAACTTTCAATTTCTAGAGGTTTACTAAATGTTAATGGAAAGTGAATACTTTGAACTTGTTTATTAGTTTTTCCAATTTCTTTATTTACTATTGGGAATATGAGTTGTGAATTAGGTAAACTATTAAATTCTAGGGTTTTACTAAATGGTAAATGTTAATGCCTAATGGAATTGTGAATTACTTTGATATTCTTTATGAGATAATTATACAATGTTGAAATATTGCTTATGGAATGTAAAAGACATTGTGCAGTGTAGAAATTTGATTTTGAATCTTGTTTTAAGCACATCATATGCCAAACTAATCATTGGCACAAGGACCAACAATGATCTAATTAAATCATGCCTGAGACTAAACATCCAAAAGTTAAAGTTAGCTCTTTTAATATACATTACCTTTGACATAACATGTGAGGAATTGATTCAATTCTACATACAAAATATATTACCTTCCAGATTTTGCAAACGGCCTTGAGCAGCTAGGACAGGTGGCTTCGGCCTAGCCCGCTACCCTTAGGTAAACCTTGCTACATGATATCAATAGACTAATAGTTATACATATATTGTACAGGAATAGTTCATGGTTTTGGAGGTGAATGCAATTTGAATTATAAATATGTCTCCTGATCAAACACAAAGTAAGCCGTATTAGTTTAGTATGATACAAGTTATTTCGTGAAAGGAAACAACGTTACTCACTGTCCCATTCGCAGGTCGGAATGCCATAAACTGAATCGTCGGTGTGAGCATCACATAGAATAGAGGAGTGTAATCACAATTTCAGGTAGCTTTCCGACCTTCCCGTTTTTATTAAATACTTGAATCTGATATTTGAATACTTGTGTTATATGAATTTAGAATTTGTGATTTAGCTTCATTAAAAATTCAAAATTTTTGGCTACTTGAACGGTTATTGAAAAGAATTCGTGAGCCTTTGGTATGTTCCCTAACCCGACACGACTCGACCCGACCCGGAAACTCTAATTTTTTGTTGTGAAAAATTTGACCTCCGAAAAAAAGTGAACCCATAGAAAAAAAATCTTGGATCCACCACTGAGCTCAGGATCATTTTCAGTTGCATCGGTAAAAAGGATTTTGTCCAAAGTGAACCCTCCAATGAAGGTCAATGCCTTTGCTTGGCATCCTCTCCAAAATCGGCTCCCAACATCGGACAATCTGATCAAAAGAAGAATCCTCTTGGTCCGAATATATGTAGTTGCTTGATATACACTAAATTATACATGTTTTAGACCTTCATTTTACTCCAGCTTTACGCATTTTTTACTACAAATTCGATATTTAGGTTCTTAATCATGTACTTTTGGGTTATTAGGTCTTCAACGACGTTTCACGGTCAAATTTGGAGAAAACGAGGAGTTTCCGAGCATTTTGGATGAGAACTTCATAATTTGCTGAAGACACATATCATGCACGGCCATGCGTTCCTTGTGCACGGCCGTGCAGACTCGTGACCAGGGCAGTCCAACTGATTTTTCGGACACGCACGGTCGTGCGTCTCGGTTACACCCCCCGTGCGCCCTCTGATCCTTGGAAGCACACCTTCTGCGACCAACCGTGCATCCATTTTCTCGGGCATGCACGACCGTGCACTTTTTGTGCATGGTCATGCACGCACTTTGCCGCCAGATCAGCCACTTGCTCGACCCATACCCTGCAGCTGACGTCATGATTAGACTTGTACAGTGCACGGGCGTGCACTTTAAGCGCACGACCGTGCACTTTTCAAAAGTTGTATAAAACAGAGCAGACGCATTCTGATCAAGGATTGGATATTTTTGCAAGCTTTTGGGCAATTTTGGGGCTCCGGA
The DNA here is from genome assembly GCA_947069175.1 of Scalesia atractyloides. Taxonomy (NCBI): domain Eukaryota; kingdom Viridiplantae; phylum Streptophyta; class Magnoliopsida; order Asterales; family Asteraceae; genus Scalesia; species Scalesia atractyloides. The sequence continues at coordinate 79,948,998 of CAMTDV010000020.1, read as the reverse complement.
AACAGTCTGCTTGGGTCGGATTCAAGCCTCCTAGTTGCAAAGAAGCCTATTTATCATCCAATCCATCTAATCCTTGCTTGCTTATGGTTTGAATCCTTGTTCTTTTCATGATTTTGGTTGTATTTTAAGCATTGATTTGATGTATCTATATTATTGTAGCCTTAGGCAAAAACACTAGTTTACTTGTTTTATGAACAAACATTAGTATGTTAATCTTCTTTGTATGAAACTTTGGTACTTTTCATGTTTAAGTCTTGATGATCATATGGAAAACTTGGGTCCTTGATGTTGGATTCTTGATTGTGATTGTTTATCTTGGATGATTAATAAATGGTTAGTTAGGATATGTTGACAAAACCCCTTAATTAATCATTTGTTAGTAAACTGTTAACTTGTTAATGTGTTTACACCATGAAACTAGAAATGGGTATTGGTTAAATAAAAGATAAATCTGATTTTGATCAAGAATGCTTTCTTACACGTAAGGGCTCTAACGGGTTAGATGGTGTTATTGCGAGTTCTTGACATGATTCATAATCTTTGTTTAGTATTTTTGGTTAAAATGGCTAACTTAGTAGATTTGTGTTCAAGACTTGCAAAATGGATAGGTTTGTGATATTATCTATGTTATGCTTTTCTTGGTGGTTGTATTGTGTTATCGGTATTACTTTCCTTGATAAAGTGAGGTTAGAAAACTCTTAGCGGATGACTAACTTATTTTTAGAAGATTTACATGAAAATATATCAATAGCGTGCTAAGGAACGATTTTAGGTGGCTAAAGTGTGTCTATCGCGTTAGCTTTCCGAAGAATTGTCATGTTAGGATTCTCGAAAGGGATACTAATTGTCTATATAATTGGAAGATTGATCAAGTGCCTTTGTGACATTTCTGACTTAGTTAACATGCTTAGGTTGTTTAAAACAAGATAATATATATTTTTATATTTGGAGTCTTTTATGTTTTAGAATACATTTTTAGATAATTTTAGTTAAAACTTATTCACCTATCTTTTTACCGGTAGACTAATGACAACGGTTTAGTACATAAGCGTCCGCCCGCGTCTGATACGTGGTCGAAAATCGATGTTTCTATTAAGCTTAAGTTAATGTTTTACGTAACTTTTAGTTTCGAATAGCCTACTTTTGATTAGATTTATGTTTTACATGTTTACGGAGCTTAAGTAGCTATTCGGGTGCGTTTTGGAGCATCGGAATGGAAAACGGGTCAACCGGGATCGCAAAATGGTAAAAACAGGAATCAAGGTTTACAGGAACCGTCGCCGACGCCCCTCAGATAGTCCGTCGGAGAAATATTGTCGTAGACAGTGGATTAGAGCGTCAGAGGAAATTCAAGGTTTATAGGGGCCGTAGGCGATGTCCCTCCTATATGTTGGTCGCTGAAATTCAAATTTGACGGATTATAACTTATGTTTGACCCGTTTGGGAAGGAGTTACGAGTTTTTGGAGTTTGAAAACACCTCTTTGGAGCCAAGAACATCATACCCTTCATCCACAACCTCTTCCAATCCATCCAATCTGTCCGATCATTCAAATCACAACTTTTGATCATAACCCTAGCCTATCATCATCATCATCTCATTCATCATCCATCCATCTTTATATTCCATCCCAAACCCGAACCATCATCATCACTACCTTCGAAGTTTCAAGATGTTTGTGATCAAGCTCCAATCATCCGGTGATCAAGTTTCGTTCACCATGAGCGACTAATTTCTTTGGGTTTCACCCGGGTGTAGGTTTGTAAGTTCTAGGCTTTGACATGCTTTTGAATATTGATTTGTGACAATTTGTACTTTGATTTTGAAACCTATGATAATTGACTTGCATTTGTATTGAATTCATGAATTGTCGAATGAAGATTAAAGTTGACTTTGTGAAATGTTTATGTGCAATTATGCGTTGTCTAGGTTAGAGTTTACTTGTTTGTGATGATAAAGTGCATTGTAGTCTGTTGTTCATAACGTTGATAGCTCTTGGCATCTAAATCACTTAACACTAAACTTGTTGGTCATTGATACAAAGGAATTGAACTTAAAAGCGTGTAGGAACCGTAGGATTTGCATTACCGAACTGGGTGTGAACCTTGTTCTCAAGTCATTGTGTTAATGAAGTTATTAATTTTTCGTGCAATTGTTCAAGTCATTACTTAAGTAATAAAAAAGAATTTGCCGGACCATTCCGACATTCTTTCAAACAAACAAACATTTAAACGATCCAAATAGCAAGCTTCATAATTTATAACAACAACCATTAAGAATCAAGTGCATCCATCGCAAACCACAAACTCTTCGTAGTTCGACCCCTTACTACCACTAATGCATTGTTAAGGGTAATTCGGGACTATAAATATTATCTTTGACCGGGGCGCGACACTCCGATCATTTGGATTTGCTTGATTTTGTGATTAACTGTTTAAAAATGCTTGTTTCTTTTTACCATCTTTGCTTTTGTGTTACGCGGGTGTGCTACTTGTGCAGGATAAAGGTAGTGCAAGCATACACGCAATTCTGGGAGGACCTCGCCGTTAGTGTTCGAACCGGAGATCGAGCGGGTCGTTAGAAGAAATTTAGCCCCCCAGTTAGAGGCAACCCTTGCTTCTAATCCACTCAACACCAACTCACTACCTACACCATCCTTTGGGCCCATTCCAATGGATCCCCAAAACTCTAACCAACCCAATAACCAAAACCAATATTACGACTATCCCTCCCAAAACCCAAATACCCAAAACCAGACCACCATCACCACCATTCCAATCTCGTAGCCGAAACCAAAACAACCGCCAACATACACCCACACCTCTTCCTCCAAATCAAAACCCACAAAACCCATTACCACCCAATCTCAACAATTAAAATGTTAACGCCAATCGTGGGGTTAACCATAGTCATGGCAATCCCACAAACGAAGCCCAATTTCTCGACCTCGATGAGTTAAGAAATAATATCCCCGATGAGGCACCGTATAGTGTCCCCGGTAATCAATCGCCGGATAATGTGAGCATCCACTCGGAATATTTGGATGACGGTGGGAACTACAATGAGAGAGTTGCGGATGATGAATGGGGGGATAACAACATGGGAAACTTTTACAATGATCGGGGGTTTGATTATGACGAGTTTGGCTATCAAAATGCCAACTTTGTTGGGAATTATGACGGATATGGGCAAGAGGTTGGTAGCGATGACGGCTACGGGAATAACCGTCAAACACGTAATGATCGAAGGAATCGGGATTACGGCAGCAACAACAACAATATAACGGTAACCGTAACCGAATTCCGCAATTTGTGGGCGGTGGGAATCAAGGTGGAAATGGGGTTTGTGACCGAAGGGGTAATATTAGACCGATGAATCAAGAGGTAAATGGTCCGAGACACCAAATGCATCAACTAGCTCCCCGGGGTGTTAACGGGCGATTTAGACCGGTGGTCACCGAAAATGAATCACCAATTGTGCCTACACCTCGAGGAAGAAGGGCATTTGATTGCAAGATGAACTACATCAACATTCTACCCCACTTCAACAGTAGAACGAATGACGAGCCGTATACACATTTAGCGGAATTTTCGGCCATTTGTGGCACTATTGGCGGTCATGATTTCGCGTTGGAAGAAGTGAAATTGAGATTATTTCAATTTTCACTAAAAGACAAAGCTAACAATGGTTTCTCACACTTCCGGTAAACAGTATTCACACTTGGGCGGAGATGCAACAAGTCTTCTTGGATGAATACTACTCTATTGCAAAGACCGATGATGCAAGGGATGAGATTCGGTCATTTAGGCAATTACCAGGGGAATTGTTACATGAGGCATTGCCCGTTTCAAGAAATTGGTTAGGAAGTGTCCTCATCACCAAATTCCAAGGTGGGAGTTACTTAAATGCTTTATGAGGGGTTGGATGCCGATGATCACAAGTATCTCCAATTGGCTAGTAATGGAACGTTGTTGAACAACCATGAGGAAGATGATTGGGATTTCTTGGAAAGGATGAGAAAGAATTCCAAAGCGGTCGCTATGGTGGATCGATCTAAGAAACATCCTATTTCTCGATCTCTTCCCGACCTCGATTCAAGCGCCAAGGATAAAATTGCCATTTTGGAAAGGGAGTTGGCGCGAATGAAGAAGAAGGATGTTGGTGCGGTGCAATTCGCAGTATGCGAAGATTGTGGGGATATTGGGCATCGAACTGAGGAATGTCAAGTGAGCATGGCACATGCGAATGAAGAGGTGAATCAAGTGTATGGTGAGCGCAAGCAGTTCGACATGAATTCAAACACTTATCATCCGGGGTTGAGAAACCATCCCAAGTTTCGCTATGGAAATTCTTAAAATCAATGAATCCCAATTTTCATACGAATAATCAAAGTGGGAATCAAGGGGGTTCGATGTACCAAAACCGTCAAGGCGGTAATCAGGGGGGTACCAAAGAAATTACAATCAAGGAAGTGGCCAAAATTATCCAAACCGAGAAGGTGGTTATCAAAGAGGCTACAACCAAGGTGGTAATGGAGGTGGTAACTCTAATCCTCCAATGGGTGGTGAAGACTCCGTAAGCTCAAGGTTAGATGCAATCATGAATGCCACCACAACTTCAAATCAAGAAATAAAGATGGAAATGAAAAAGGAGATTGAGGTTCGTGATAAATCGCATAAAGCTTTGGAGAAGCAAGTGGGCCAACTTGCGGAGGAAGTGGCGCAGATGCATGGAAAGCTACCTAGTGACACTACAGTGAACCCTAAGCATCAAGGGTCCAGCTCGAAGAACACTCGTGAGGTACCAATTAACAAAATTTCATTACATAGTAGTTGAGTCATTGATAATGGTGTTGTGTCACCATCACCCCAGTTTGTTGAAGGGGTGGTGGAAGAGGTTAGTGATGATGAGAGTGTTGATGGTCAAACGGGTCAAAAAGAAAATGTTTTGAAAAATGACAAAAATACACCCGTTGTGACCATCCCTGTCCTAAAAGCTAAGGAAAAGGGTGTGGAGGTTAATACCGTCCCTTATCCCGAAGCTTTGTTGGGACCATCCAAAAAAGTGGTAAACAAAAGAGGTCCCCCACCAAGAAGAAATGTGGAAAGTTTTTAAACAAGTAAAAATCAACCTTCCACTTTTAGATGCTATCAAACAAGTCCCATCATATGCTAAGTACTTGAAGGACTTGTGTACCCAAAAGCGAACTCACAAATTTCCAAAGAAACTTGATTTAACCGAAAATGTGAGTTCGATTCTTTCGGGTGCACTTCCACCTAAGCTACAGGACCCGGGAGCACCTATCATCTCCATTCAAGTTGGAGAATTTAAAATGACTAGGGCACTCATGGATTTAACCGAAAATATGATCTTGGTGCTAGTGTGAGTATTCTACCGGGTAGTTTGTATGACCAATATGAGTTTGGTCCATTTAGAGCGGCAAATACTACCATAGTATTAGCCGATTGGACTTCTAAACTACCCCGTGTCATGGATGTAATTTTCAAGGTCGAGGACTTTTACTATCCGGTGGACCTTTTAGTACTTAATTATGTTTCATTGGACCTAACCAAGCAACCTACGGTTATTCTCGGTCGACCATTTTTGGCAACATCAAATGCTCAAATTAATTGTAAAATGGGAACGGTCGACATGACCTTTACGACACTTCGATTACGGTTAAATGTTTTTGTTGGATTAACGGATCCTCTAGCCAATGAAGAATGCTATATGGCGGACGTTGTTGACGAGTGTATACCTCTTTGTGACATGGGTGTCGATGAGGAAAACACAATAGAGGAGTGTTTCATGTTTGACAGGTTACAATCGGAAACAAATCGGAGCATGGATGAGGAAGAGAAAAAGATGGAGGTGATGGCGGTGAAGGAAGGATAACCACCTTAGACACACCAAGTGGAAAGCCTTCCCGAGAAGATCGATACAAAGCTAAAGCCATCATTGATAAAGCCTCCCACCATTGAGTTGAAGGTGTTGCCCAAGAATTTGAAGTATGCTTATGTGGGTGAGGGCAACATGTTACCGGTCATCATTGCGGCAAATCTGACCGGGGAGCAAGAGAAGAAGTTGATGGATGTGTTGGTCACCAATAGAGCCGCTATTGGGTCAACCATTGCTGATTTGAAGGGGATTAGCCCTTCCGTAGTCATGTATAAAATCATCACTGAAGATGGTAGCACTCCTTCTCGTGACACACAACGGAGACTAAATCCGAACATGCGAGAAGTGGTCAAGAAGGAGGTACTAAAGTGGCTAGATGCGGGTATCATATATCCCATCTCTGATAGCCAATGGGTGAGCCCAACAGAAACAGTTCCCAAGAAGGCGGGCATCCAAGTCGTCACAAATGACGCAGGTGAAGAGGTCGCCACTCGGCCGGTAACCGGGTGGCGTATTTGTATTGATTATAGGAAGTTGAATTTTGCAACTTATAAAGACCATTTCCCTTTACCTTTTATTGACCAAATTGTTGAAAAGTTAGCGGGTCAAAAGTATTATTGTTTCCTGGATGGGTATTCAGGTTACAATCAAATTGCTATCCATCCGGAAGACCAAGCTAAGACTACTTTTACTTGCCCATACCTTTGCATTTAGGCGAATGCCGTTTGGGTTATGTAATGCCCCCGCCACCTTTCAAAGGTGTATGATGAGTATCTTTTCAGATATGGTGGGGAGTCCTTAGAAATCTTCATGGATGACTTTTCAATTTTTGGTTCATCATTTGATGTTTGTCTTACCCAACCCGAAAAAGTATTAAAAAGATGTGTTGAGAAAAATTTAGTTTTGAGTTGGGGAAAGAGACATTTTATGGTTCAAGAGGGAATTGTGTTGGGCCACATAGTTTCAAGTCGTGGGATAGAGGTTGATAGGGCGAAAGTGCAAGTTATTTCTACTTTGCCATATCCCACGAGCGTTAAAGGCATTAGATCGTTTTTGGTATGTGGGGTTTTATAGAAGGTTTATAAAGGGGTTTAGTGATATAACAAAACCTTTATGTAATTTATTGTTAAAAGATCAACTGTTTGACTTTAACAAAGATTGTCAAAATGCTTTTAATGTATTAAAACAGAAATTTGTTGAGGCACCAATCTTGCTATCACCGAATTGGTCTTTACCGTTAGAAATTATGTGTGATGCAAATGATTATGTGGTGGCCGTCTTGGGTCAAAGGGTAGAAAAGAAACCCGTTGCCATATACTACACAAGTAAGACTCTTTCGGATGCTCAATTGAATTATACAACAACTGAGAAAGAGCTACTTGCGGTGGTATATGCATTGGATAAATTTCGGGCTTACATTTGGGGTAATAAAATAATTGTTTATTCTTACCATTCTGCTGTCAGGTACCTCATGGAGAAGAAAGATGTAAAGCCGCTGTTGATCCGATGGGTTCTCTTGCTACAAGAGTTTAACTTGGAGATACGGGATAAGAAGGGTAGTGAGAATATGGTGGCGGACCACTTATCCCGGTTGTTGGTAGAGGAGGGTTCTTCTCGTGTGGAGATTAATGAGACCTAGCATATTCTTAAAGTTTCAACATTACCTTGGTTCGCTAACATTATTAATTATTTGGTGACAGGTGATTTGCTGGCTCATTGGGATAGGAGGAGGAGATTGAATTTCCTATCTCAAATCAAGTACTACACATGGGAAGAACCGGATTTATTCAAGACAGGTCCGGATCAAGTCGTGAGAAGATGCATACCGGATGAGGAGATCCCGAGTGTCTTGATGCACTTGCATTCCTTTGCTTGTGGGGGGCCATTTTAGTGGTCACAAAACGGGATACAAAGAGCTCGACAGTGGCCTTTATTGGCCGACGATTTTTAAAGACGCTTTTAATTTTGCGAAAAACTGTGTTGAGTGTCAAAAACTAGGGAATCAAAAATTTGATCGAAGTGTCGCGCCCCGGTCAAAGATAATATTTATAGTCTCGAATTACCCTTAACAATGCGTCAGTGGTAGTAAGGGGTCGAAGCACGAAGAGTTTATGGTTTGCGATGGATGCACTTGATTCTTAATGGTTGTTGTCACAAATTATGAAGCTTGCTATTTGGATTGTTTAAATGTTTGTTTGTTTGTTTGTTTGTGAAAGAATATCGGAATGGTCCGACGAGTTTGTTTTTATTACTTAACTAATTAATTGAACAATTGCACAAAAAATTAATTACTTGACTAACACAATGACTTGAGACCAAGGTTCACACCCGGTTCGGAAATGCAAATCCTACGGTTCCTACACGTTTTAAGTTTAATTCCTTTGTATCAATGACCAACAAGTTTAGTGTTAAGTGATTTAGATGCCAAGAGCTATCAACGTTATGAAAAACGGACTACAATGCACTTTATCATCACAAACAAGTAAACTCTAACCTAGACAAGGCATAATTGCACATAAACATTTCACAAAGTCAAATTTAATCTTCATTCGGCTATTCATGAATTCAATACAAATGCAAGTCAATTATCATAGGTTTCAAAATCAAAGTACAAATTGTCACAAATCAATGTTCAAAAGCATGTCAAACCCTAGAACTTACAAACCCACACCGGGGTGAAACCCAAAGAAATTAGCCGCTCATGGTGAACGGAACTTGCTCACCGGATGATTGGAGCTTGATCATAAACATCTTGAAGCTTCGAAGGTAGTGATGATGATGGTTAGGGTTTGGGATGGAAGATAAAGATGGATGGATGATGAATGAGATGATGATGATAGGCTAGGGTTATGAAGGTTGTGATTCGAATGATCGGATAGATTGGATGGATTGGAAGAGGTTGTGGATGAAGGGTATGACGTTCTTGGCTCCCAAGAGGTGTTTTCAAACTCCAAAAACTCGTAACTCCTTCCCAAATGGGTCAAACATAAGATATAATCCGTCAAAATTTGAATTTCAGCGACCAGCATATAGGAGGGACGTCGCCAACGGCCCCTATAAACCATGAATTTCCTCTGACGCTCTAATCCAATGTCTACGACAATTTTTCTCCGACGGACTATATGAGGGGCGTCGCCAACGGCCCTATGGGGCGTCGGCGACGGTCCCTGTAAACCTTGATTCCTGCTTTTACCATTTTGCGATCCCGGTTGACCCGTTTCCCATTCTGATGCTCCAAAACGCTCCCGAATGGCTCCTTAAACTCCATAAACCTGTAAAACACAAATCTAACCAAAAGTAGGCAATTCGAAACTAAAAGTTACGAAAACATTAATTTAAGCTTAATAGAAACATCGGTTTTCGACCACGTATCACATCCCCACACTTGTCTTTTGCTTGCCCTCAAGCAAATCTGTCTTTCACTTTCACGTGGGTCGAATAAGGAACACATTTCCCATTCTCGAGACATGAGTTAAGGTCTAATGTCATTCTTGATTCATAATTTTTATCATTTTCAATATATTTAACGTTAACATGATTAACACATAAAATGGTTATCCAAGAATAACCCGCCCTTGAAACTCACAATTCATACACATCCCTCACAATGTTCTCTCCACTCGGCTTATAATTAATGCATTAGCACTTTTAATGTAAACACATAAACTGATTAGAACACATACCCGCATAAGCTTACAATTTAATCATTCTCCACCACCGAACACAAATATTAAACACAAGTCAAAAGGTCTTAAACAGGTGTATTGAGGCTAGGCTACGGGTATGGAATAGGATATTTTAAAAGTGGTAATGGTGATGAAAACTCGATTTTTTTATAAAAACAACTATTCTAACAAAACCGACTATGAAACAACAAGCTAAGAGGCAAAAGTTTTCTGCCTTTTATTCAACAAACTATCCATACATACATTTTTCTTTTCTTTTCTCAATTATATCTCTTTTTTTCACAACTAATCCTAAAATCAAGTTTTCATCACACGGACTAAAAATAAAAGGTTCAACGATCAAGGGCTAAATGGGTTGGTCAAACGAAAGGTTTAGGCTCAAAATTGGCGACTAAGGGGTTGATTTCGGGTAAGGATATATAAATGGTGTAAAGTAAAAAGGTTTACCTAATGCCTTAATAATTCTTATGCTCATATTCGGTCTACGGTCTCAAACATATAAAAAATTACAAGTTCTACAATACATGACTAATGGTCCACTCAACCAAAGAAATATATGCATATATAATATGTAAAAGTGGCTCAAAATCTCACGTATAGAAGGTATGGTATGCGATATGTATAAAGTGCAAGTTTCTTAGGCGGATTATTCCCAAATAACCACCCGTTAAATACCCGTCATGATATTAATTTGAACTTGACCATGACAAATGACCACATGGGTTGTGCCATCCCTCATTAACTTAGTTACTTATGCTTTTTAGACCGCTTCAAACAAAGACATTTTTGAAAATTTTTTGAAATTTTCCCATCCCCACACTTGAGGTCAACATTGTCCTTAATCTATAGTGTTTAAATGAATGAGTCAAAATTAAAAACTGATTATTCTCCCCATCCTCACACTTGAAGTCAACATTGTCCTCAATGTTTAAGAATAGAGCCATTTAAAATGCACAAGGGATGTGACACGGCTAACCTTCCCAAAATTTCACCCCGGAAAATAAAATACAAAATACAATCCACTTATTAAACAAAGACAAATCAAAGCTAAAGGAAATGTATGCACCTAATTTTTTCGCTCATTCTTCTTGTGCTCTTCATATTCAACAAAAACGGTTGTCTCGCGAACACAGTTTACCTACAAATTTCAACCTTCATGTAGAAGCAAGCTTCTCACAACTATAAAAATTTGTTAGTTACTTAGTTCTACCATTTTTATTAAAATAATTACCAAGTCATATAATTTTATTCAGCTTTGATTTTCTTGTGGAAAAAGATTTTACAACAACAACTAAACTCACTTTCGTACGGTTGCATTTACCGTATGCAACAAGCCCTTTTAAACCTTCCGATAGCTCGGAAGGACGAGTAGGTCTCGTGAGGGTTATCTAGGGAACACACCCACAAAGTTCATTTAACTACTAACAAGAAACAAAATATAAACTAAAAATTACACAAAAATATACAACAACAAAAGAAAACATATCGGTGATCACCGTTGGTATCGCTCGTTGGGATCTACCGGTGGATACGGCTGGTAGGGGTATCCTTTGAGGGCCGACATCAAGTCGTGAAAGCCATCGAGTGGCCCTCTCTCGCCTTCAGCCGGCGCTTGGAACTGTGGTGGGATGAAACTGGAACCGACTGCTTCGGGCCAATGCGGAGATGGATCAGAGGGCCCAGAGGGAACAGGATGGTTCTCGTATGAAATCCACGGCGTGTGCTCTTTGTATGTATGCCTCGCCTCCCAATATCTATGGTGGCGCTCTTAGTCATGCAAATGTTTGGCGTTATTGACCGCCGTCTGTTGCACCACCGCCATAGCATGCCACCGGCGGTGTTCCAATGTGTTCTGATCAGCATGCAACCTGTCCTGTTCCTCCTCCCAAGCTTGCCTCCTAGGCAATTCTTGTGCTTGATACAAGTCTTGTCTTTCCATAAAGGCTTGCTGGGCGGCCCACTGCTCTTGTTGTCTCCCCCAAATATTCTTGCTCTTTAGCCCGATGAGTAGCCTCTTCAGCCCAATGAGATTGTTATTGGGCTTCCAAATTTTGTTCCCACTGCCGCCTCCTTTGTTAATAATCCCGGTTCTCCCCAATACAAGCGGAGACATTATCATAAACGTCTTGTTGCCCCTGATTGTAGTTTGGATAGCCAGGCTTACGCCGTTTAGGAATGAAGCTAGCCACCCTAGCTGAATTTCTCGATGTGGGTGTACCTCTGCGGGGGTCCCCTCGGACCCTGAGGCTCATCATCATCCTCTTCGTCAGCCATCTCCTCCTCTCTTGCAGCTTCCTGGGTTGCACTCGGGTTAGTGAATTGGAATCTATGTCCTTGGTCATCAATGACTGTGTATTGATGACCATACACTTGTACCTGTATCTTCCAATGCTTCTTCATGGACGCGAAACAGATTTGATCCACAGGCTTCGAGATCCAAAACGAATCTGGTGGCATATTGTTCTATTGTACAATCATGGTGCTGATGAGTCGTACGTACGGTATCATCTTGCGGGTGTATGACTCACGAGTGTCCCAAGTGTTGATCACTACTAGATGTCGCCATGATAACTTAGGCACTCCAAAAAGTAGGATCTTTCCTACAACCGAAGCCTTCACTTTACCCCGATCCCCGAATCGAACCATAATATTTTCAAGAGAGAAGGGTTGAAGGATCTTTCCTTCAACCGATAACTGACTGCGTAACGATGCTCCACCATCAGCAAATCGTAATACTGATCCAACCATGCCATCAGGATTAGCTTAATTGACCTTGTTGTCCAAAAATTGATCGACATTGTAGTAATAATACTCGTTGATCCCCAATGAATCAAACAAGGCAATACAATTCATGGTTTCAAAGGACATGATCATTTGCCCTTTACCCGTATCGCCTACCAATTGCCATGTGTTCAGTGGGCCATCCCTATTGACGAACCGAAGTGAAGCCAGCCACTCACAGACAGCGGCCAAATAAACCCGCGGTGTGATGTCTTCACACCAATCTAGAACTCTCTCCCAACCAATCTTCTCAAACATCTAGACAATCCAATCGTCCTGAACTCTTCCACATTCAACATGCACTCCGACACAACCCTTTCTGAGATAGATGTAGTAACCCCTTAAACCATTTTCCACTTCCAAAGTTTAATTTCTAACCTTTTGTCATTAAATCTTGAAAGTGGCCTATTCTTATTATTCTCCCACGGCTCACCCACGTTACTATCCCTTATTCTCTCAAAAACCCAATCTTGTCTGAACAACCGATCATCATTTTCTTCAATCCCACTCAATTGTTCCTATTTTCTTTCTCTATGACCCAAAGATGACCCGGCTCCCGAAGATGAGCCTTGACCCGAAATCTTACTTCTCTTTCGGCTCGCCATACCTACAAGTCATGATGCAAAGAAAACAATTAAACCTTGTCTAACTTCAAGCACATAATTCTATCACTCCAAAATTTTAATTCAATTCACATTCTTGAATATGACATACCATGTTGAACCAAAACTTAATTGATTAGACGAAATTAGTCGGTTTAATCTTTCAAAATTGGCAGTTTTGTTAACATCTAAGCTTAAATTTTTGTGTTTGTCATCCTAAATACATAAGATTTTGAACAAGATTCAACATTGTGTCATGTTCAAACATGCAACTTTAACAATTATAATCTCATTACTTAGCTATGTTGCATGTTCAATCCCTCCCAAATCAACCACAAACTCAAATTCAAGCAACAATTCATATAATAGCATCATAAACAACCTACTCTTAAACATAAGTTCAAAATTTCGAAAGAAAATCACAAACCATATGACATCCATGCTCAAATTTAAGTAAATATCATACATTTAGTGTTGTATAGTTGATAGAACTTGAAAAAGATGTAATGCAAAACTCAAAGAATACTTTTCCTCAAAAACCCAAAAATTTCAACTTCACCAATCTTGCTAACAAGCAAGAATTGAAAGAAACCATGTTGGGTGTTTTGTTCTACTCAAAACTACACAAAATAGGCTCAAGAATCGGTTGATTTGGTGGAGAATTGAAGAAGATATGAAGGATTGAAGTTTAGGGTTCATGAAGGAAGTTTGGGAAGATGGATTGAATTGATGATAGATGTGCAGAGATGTGGGGTTTTCATGAGATATTGGGTGGATGTGGTTCAACCGGGTCGAATTTGTGGCTAAAAAGATGTTCGGGTCGAGTTTAGAGGAGTCTAGAATGAGTTTGGTCAGAGAAATTGCGTTAAAACTAAACCTGCGTTGGCTGACAAACCAAGGGCCGTCGGCGACGGCCTTTTGGTCCGTCGCTGACACCTCCTAGAAATTCACAAATCCTCTGACGGCTTAACTTCCTGTCTACGACGCATTTGACCCTGGGCCAACGCCGACGGCTCACCATTTTTTTTAATTTTTTTAAGTCACAAAACGATACACGACACGATACGTTTACCATACCACCCCCCGAAACGAACTAAATAAAAAACAAGCAACACGCGCAAACAATAAAATATACAAAACTCTACAACAATTGTTCTTGGTCCTTTAATTGACCTCATAAGTTGACACGCTTACCAAAAAGCTTACCAATTCCTTATTTGCGTCCTTGTTTTCCTTGTTACCATCGAGAAACGGTTTAAGACGATTACCGTTAACCGTTTTTTTACCCATCCTTTGGGTCCTCAATGGTAACATCCCCTAGCTCGTCGACCCTCGTGATCATATACGGGCCCATCCATTTGCTCTTTCGCTTTCTGGAAAAGAACTTGAGCCGTGAATTGTATAGCGAAACCTTTTGGCCCACCACAAATTCCTTCAGCTTCAATTTGGCATCATGTGCTCTTTTCATGCCATCCTTGTATTTTGAGGCACATTCATATGCCTCTTCCTAAAGCTCCTCTAGCTCATAAAGCTTATACTTGTGTTCTTTACCTGCATCATCATATTTAAGGTTAACTTCTTTGATGGCCCAAAGTGACAATTTTTACCGTAAACCAAGCGGTAAGGAGTAGTGCTAATAGGTGTCTTATGTACCGTTCGATAGGCCCATAAAGCATCGTTCAACTTCGTTGACCAATCCTTACGGTCGGGTCGTGCAAAATTTCCTTAATTTGTCTATTGGACACCTCTACTTGTCCACTTGTTTGCGGGTGATAGGGGGTAGAAATTCTATGGTCAACACCATACCGTTTTAGTAATTTTCCAAAATTAAATTTCATAAAATGAGATCCCCCATCACTAATAATTACCCGAGGTATCCCAAATCTAGAAATAATATTAGTTTGCACAAAATTACAAAAGTGGTATGGTCATTCGTTTCGGTGGCGATTGCTTCTACCATTTAGACACATAATCTACCGCCACCAAAATGTATAAATTCCCATGAGAATTGGGGAATGGGCCCATGAATCGATTCCCCATACATAAAAAATGTCAACAATGAGAACCGGTTGTATGGTCATCTCATCCCTCTTAGAAATACCCCGTAGTTTTTGACACTCAACACAGTTTTTCGCAAAATTAAAAGCGTCTTTAAAAATCGTCGGCCAATAAAGGCCACTGTTGAGCACTTTGTGTCCCGTTTTGTGACCACTAAAATAGCCCCCACAGGCAAAGGAATGCAAGTGCATCAAGACACTCGGGATCTCCTCATCCAATATGCATCTTCTCACGACTTGATCCGGACATGTCTTGAATAAATCCGGTTCTTCCATGTGTAGTACTTGATTTGAGATAGGAAATGCAATCTCCTCCTCCTATTCCAATGAGCCGGTAAATCACCTGTCACCAAATAATTAATAATGTTAGAGAACCAAGGTAATGTTGAAACTTTAAGAATATGCTCATCTGGGAAGGTCTCATTAATCTCCACATGAGAAAAACCCTCCTCTACTAACAACCGGGATAAGTGGTCCACCACATTCTCACTACCCTTCTTATCCCGTATCTCCAAGTCAAACTCTTGTAGCAAGAGAACCCATCGGATCAACTGCGGCTTTGCATCTTTCTTCTCCATGAGGTACTTGACAGCAGAATGGTCAGAATAAACAATTACTTTACTACCTCAAATGTAAGCCCGAAATTTATCCAATGCATATACCACCGCAAGTAGCACTTTCTCAGTTGTTGTATAATACAATTGAGCATCTGAAAGAGTCTTACTTGCGTAGTATATGGCAACGGATTTCTTTTCTACCCTTTAACCCAAGACGGCCCCCACCGCATAATCACTTGCATCACACATAATTTCAAATGGTAAAGACCAATTCGGTGATTGCAAGATTGGGCCTCAACCAATTTCTGTTTTAGTACATTAAAAAGCATTTTGACAATCTTTGTTAAAGTCAAACGGTTGGTCTTTTAACAATATATTACATAAAGGTTTTGTTATATCACTAAACCCCTTTATAAACCTTCTATAAAACCTCGCATGACCAATAAACGATCTAATGCCTTTAACGCTCGTAGGATATGGCAAAGTAGAAATAACTTGCACTTTCGCCCTATCAACCTCTATCCCACAACTTGACACTTTGTGGCCCAACACAATTCTCTCTTTAACCATGAAATGGCTCTTTTCCTAACTCAAAACCAATTTTTTTCTCAACACATATTTTTAATACTATTTCGAGTTGGGTAAGACAAACATCAAATGATGACCCAAAAATTGAAAAGTCATCCATAAAGATTTCTAAGGACTCTCCCCCACCATATCTGAAAAGATACTCATCATAGCACCTTTGAAAGGTGGCGGGGGCATTACATAAACCAAACGGCATTCGTCTAAATTCAAAGGTACCGTGTGGGCAAGTAAAAGTAGTTTTACCTTGGTCTTCCGGATGGATAGCAATTTGATTGTAACCCGAATACCGATCCAGAAAACAATAATACTTTTGACCCGCTAACTTTTCAACAATTTGGTCAATAAAAGGTAAAGGGAAATGGTATTTAGAAGTTCGGAATTCAACTTCCTATAATCCATACAAATACGCCACCCAGTTACCGGCCGAGTGGCGACCTCTTCACCTTCGTCATTTGTTACGACTTGGATGCCCTCCTTCTAGTGCCTTTTTTTTATTTATATTTTTTCATGGATCAACATCTGGTTCTTACACATACTTTTACATATAGGATAGGGTACACTTGTCCTTTTGTGTGTGTTTTAATGTTAATGTATAAATCATTTTTGTAAATATTAAAACCGAGTTCGCATGTAAAATTCATTGTAAATATATGTATATATACGCACACGTCAAGTTTTCGGCGCCGTTGCCGGGGATGCGGCGAGCTTTTGGAACGATCCGAGTCACTTCTTTACCGGTGTACATACTTGTTCATACTTGTTTATTTGTTCATTTGTTTGTATATACTTTTGTTTGATTATTTATTCATTTGTTCCTTTGTTTATTTTATTTATTTAGATTGTTTTAGATTTTATTTATTTATTTTATCGAACGAACAAGGTTCAGGTAATCATACTACACGCCCCGCACGCGTAACAAGTATGGGGAAGGGGGTATAGCTATCGACTTGAAAAACAAAAACTTAGCACGCTTGGGGGTAAATTTGTAAATATTATATATATATATATATATATATATATATATATATATATATATATATATATATATATATATTTGTTTCTTTCGTTTTACTAATTGTTTCAGTATTTTGTAAGTTTTTATAGTTGTGATTCATGTCTTGTATAGTTTTGGCGTTGATATGGACCATAAAAAGGTAAAATCTTGTAAAATGGTGATTTTTGATGAAAAAAATCAAGTTTGGAGGATTCTGCAGGTTCTATCTGCAGAGACACAGGTACTGTACGGCCGTGCACTTAATCCACACTGCCATGCACCTCATAACCACACCTGTTAAAATTTGCGCACACCCTATGCATTGCTGAACAGCACGGCCGTGCGCGTCACACGCACGGCCATGCACGCGAGAACGGTGGTGCACATCAATGCATATGTTGATCTACACGACCGTGCATATCATGTGTACGGCCTGCATAGAAAAAAAATCAGTGCATATGTTGATCTCCGTCAAACGACCGTGCACGAAAAAATAACAAAATTTTCTTTTTCTTAAAAAAATTAAAAAATTAACCATAAAAAATTCTTTAAAAAAAAGAGAAATAAGAAAAACAAAAAACAAATATTCAAAGAAAAAACCATATAGTGCAGAACCGTTCTCTCTTTTCTCTCCTATAACAACTCACCGTTTTTTGTAATCCCCACGTATCACACAAATGGTATGAATTCTTTAGTATTTTACGTGTTTAATCTTGTCTTTTGTCTTATATTAGTCTTTTGTCTTTTGTCTAATTTTTGATGTTTCTCTATAAATATTGTACTTTAATCGAGTCGGGAGCGTGTCGTTCGCTGTTAGTCTTTGTTCTATTTTTTTATTTTTATTTTTATTTTTTTATTTTGGTTCGTTATGTTTTAGTTGGGGTTTTATTTTGGGTCTTTTATTGAAACCTCCGGATATGTTTTTCCTATAAAAAATAAAAATAAATGTTACTTTTATTTTATTTTCTTTTTAGCTAATGGATGGGATGGTTATTTAACTAATCCTTTGATCAGTTGTGATGCTTTGTATTTTGTCTATCATGTCACATTTTGTAGGAAAATGGGACACAAACCGAGTATGCACCCGGGAGCGTGGGGACGGTGAAGTCAAGTCCATGGATCTTCTTCAGTTTTCTTCAATATCCAGGGGAATGTTATTCTCCTTTTTCACACTATAGTTTAGCTATTCATAACCGCTTAACTATTTTGTGTTTCACATTGAGGACAATGTAAAGTTAAAGTGTTGGGGAATGGTATTGACGTTGTTAACTTTGGTTATCCTTAAAGTTTTTGCAAAAACTCCCACTTTAATTTTTGTGGGATTTATATATTGAAAAAACTCTAAACATTTAGTTGTTTTTAGAAAGGATCAGATACAATCAAAATTGCCAAGTCACGTTAATTTTGAAAAAGATAACTATAAGCGTGACAAGCTACAGAATGACTCGCATGCTAATTTTTACACTTGCATCTATTCCTTCCATTTACGTGAGCATATTTTTAGCCTTGTATTGCTTTCTTGACATGCTTGTTGTTTTTTGCGGAATATGAGTGAGCCAGATGTTTTATGCAATTTAGATTTTGTCATTAGCATACTTTTCAAGATCATAAATGTGTGAAATTGCATGATATGATAGAGGCACATAGGATACCCTTTTGTGTTAGCATTTTTCTTTTATTTGTTTCTCGCATCCAATATTATCCATTAGTTAACCTTGTTGAACCTATTTCCCATGTTTTTTTTTTCAATTTTACCCAATCAATTAACCTACTTGGCCAAATTTAGCCTTTTTATTTTTTAAACCTTTGTGTTAAAACTCGGTTAAAGTTATCTTTTGACTTGTGTTCTTTGTACTTAGTTCCTTTTGTGTAAAAGCATTAAAGTTCTTGTTTTTAGTTTATACATCTGTTCTAAAAAACAATAAAAAAGGAAAAAAAACAAAACAGAAAAAGAAAAAGAAAAGAAAAAAAATCCTGAAAATAGAACACCCTAAAATAGGGTGAAGATGACCAAATTAGAGCAATTTTAAGTGCTAAATCGTTATAATCTTGTTGTTAGCTCAAGTAGGTGAAAATCGTCGTTCGCGTTAGTTATGTATAGTTCTTATTTATTTACACTTGTTAAACATAACCGCCAGTTTTAACCATTTAGCCACTTTTAGATGTCAATTCCACACCCTTAACCATTGCCTATCATTACAACCCTCAAAGACCTCTTGATTTGTGCCTTTTTCGCATGTTAGTTGATGGAGATTCGATCTTTTGACAAGCTTATGACATTGCATAATTCATTTCCTTGGTGTCGAGTGTTTTACACATACACACACATTATATGTATGATTCACAAATATAGCTGAGTGTGTGAGAGCATTGTGAGAAGTGTAGAGATTTGCATGCTAAGTCAATTGGAAGTGGAACCATTGCTTTTTGGTTATCTTAACATATATTATCATGTGCTTGATTAGTTTGAAACATTAATGATGTCTTTTGGAAACCGATTTACCGTTGCATGTATATTAGCAATTTAGTCTGCTAAATAATTGATGCCATTGGGAGCTTTCGTTTATTTAGTTTACTTGAGTTTGCTTGAGGACAAGCAAAGTTCAAGTGTGGGAAGGTTTGATATACACTAAATTATACATGTTTTAGTCCCTCATTTTACTCCTGTTTTACGCGTTTTTTACTACAAATTCGATGTTTAGGTTCTTAATCATGTACTTTTGGGTTTTCAGGTCTTAAACGACGTTTCACGGTCAAATTTGGAGAAAACGAGGAGTTTCCGGGCATTTTGGATGAAAACTTCACAATCTGCTGAAGACACAGATCATGCACGGCCGTGCGTTCTTTGTGCACGGCCGTGAGTTCCTTGTGCACGGCCATGCAGACTCGCGACCAGGGCAGTCCAACTGATTTCTCGGACACGCACAGTCATGCGTCTCGGAAGCACACCCTCTGCGACCAACCATGCATCCATTTTCTCGGGCATGCACGACCGTGCACTTTTTGTGCACGGCCGAGCACGCACTTTGCCGCCAGATTAGCCACTTGCTCGACCCATACCCTGCAGCTGATGTCATGATTAGACTTGTACAGTGCACGGGCGTGCACTTTAAGCGCACGGCGTGCACTTATCAAAAGTTGTATAAAACAGAGCAGGCGCATTCTGACAAGGATTGGATATTTTTGCAAGCTTTTGGGTGATTTTTGGGGCTCCAGAAACAGCATGCTTGGGTCGGATTCAAGCCTCCTAGTTGCAAAGAAGCCTATTTATCATCCAATCCATCTAATCCTTGCTTGCTTATGGTTTGAATCCTTGTTCTTTCCATGATTTTGGTTGTATTTCAAGCATTGATTTGATGTATCTATATTATTGTAGCCTTAGGGCAAAAACACTAGTTTACTTGTTTTATGAACAAACATTAGTATGTTAATCTTCTTTGTATGAAACTTTGGTACTTTCATGTTTAAGTCTTGATGATCATATGGCAAACTTGGTTCGTTGATGTTGGATTCTTGACTGTGATTGTTTATCTTGGATGATTAATAAATGGTTAGTTAGGATATGTTGACAAAGCCCCTTAATTAATCATTTGTTAGTAAATTGTTAACTTGTTAATGTGTTTACACCATGAAACTAGAAATGGGTATTGGTTTGATAAAAGATAAATCTGATTTTGATCAAGAATGCTTTATTACACGTAAGGGCTCTAGCGGGTTAGATGGTGTTATTTCGCATTCTTGACATGATTCATAATCTTTGTTTAGTATTTTTGGTTAAAATGGCTAACTTAGTAGATTTATGTTCAAGACTTGCAAAATGGATAGGTTTGTGATATGATCTAAGTTATGCTTGTCTCGGTGGTTGTATTGTGTTATCGGTATTACTTTCCTTGATAAAGTGAGGTTAGAAAACTCTTAACGGATGACTAACTTATTTTTAGAAGATTTACATGAAAATATATCAATAGCGCGCTAAGGAACGATTTTAGGTGGCTAAAGTGTGTCTATTGCGTTAGCTTTCCGAAGGATTGTCATGTTAGGATTCTCGAAAGCGATACTAATTGTCTGTATAATTGGAAGATTGATCAAGTGCCTTTGTGACATTTCTGACTTAGTAAACATGCTTAGGTTGTTTGTAAAACAAGATAATATATATTTTTGTATTTGGAGTCTTTTATGTTTTAGAATACATTTTTAGATAATTTTAGTTAAAAACTTATTCACCTATCTTTTTACCGGTAGACTAATGACAACGGTTTAGTACATAAGCGTCCGCCCGCGTCCATGGAACGACATCTGGTTCATACCCATACTTAACTACATATATGATAAGGTACACTTGTCCTTTTGTGTGTGTT
Organism: Scalesia atractyloides; assembly: GCA_947069175.1. NCBI lineage: Eukaryota > Viridiplantae > Streptophyta > Magnoliopsida > Asterales > Asteraceae > Scalesia > Scalesia atractyloides. Next base: position 79,927,478 of record CAMTDV010000020.1, on the reverse strand, counting down.
TTAATGTTAATGTATAAATCATTTTTATAAATATTAAAACCGAGTTCGCGTGTAAAATTCATTGTAAAAATATGTATATATACGCACACGTCAAGTTTTCGGCGCCGTTGTCGGGATGCGGCGAGCTTTTGGAACGATCCGAGTCACTTCTTTACCGGTGTACATACTTGTTCATACTTGTTTATTTGTTCATTTGTTTGTATATACTTTTGTTTGATTATTTATTCATTTGTTCCTTTGTTTATTTTATTTATTTAGATTGTTTTAGATTTTATTTATTTATTTTATCAAACTAACAAGGTTGAGGTAATCAAACTACACGCCCCACACGCGTAAAAAGTGGGGGAAGGGCGTATAGCTATCGACTTGAAAAAAAAATTAGCACGCTTGGGGGTAAATTTGTAAATATTATATATATTTTTGTTTCTTTCGTTTTACAAATTGTTTTAGTATTTTGTAAGTTTTTGTAGTTTTGATTCATGCCTTGTAGAGTTTTGGCGTTGATATGGTCCATAAACAGGTAAAATCTTGTAAAATTGTGATTTTTGATGAAAAAATCAAGTTTTGAGGATTCTGCAGGTTCTGTCTGCAGAGACACAGGTACTGCACGGGCGTGCACTTAATCCGCACGGCCATGCACTTCATAACCGCCTGTTAAAATTTGCGCACACCCTATGCATTGCTGAACCGCACGGCCGTGTGCGTCACACACACTACCGTGCACGCGAGAACGGTGCATCAGTGCATATGTTGATCTACACGACCGTGCATATCATGTGCATGGCCGTGCACGAAAAAAAAATTACATCAGTGCATATGTTGATCTGCATGACCGTGCATATCGTGTGCACGGCCGTGCACAAAAAAATAACAAAATTTTCTTTTTCTTAAAAAAAATAAATAAATAACCATAAAAAAATTCTTAAAAAACAAAGAAATAAAAAAACAAAAAACAACTATTCAAAGAAAAAACCATATAGTGCAGAACCGTTCTCTCTTTTCTCTCCTATAACAACTCACGTTTTTTGTAATCACCGCATATCACACAAAAGGTATGAATTGTTTAGTATTTTACTTGTTTAATCTTGTCTTTTGTCTTATATTGGGAAAATGGGACACAAACCGAATATGCACCCGGGAGCATGGGGACGGTGAAATCAAGTCCATGGATCTTCTTCAGTTTTCTTCAATATCCAGGGGAATGTTATTCTCCTTTTTCACACTATTATTTCTGATGATTTTTGTTGTTCAAAAAAACAAACTATATATTATTGTAATCCCAAAATTTAAAAAATAATAAAATAAGTAATTTATATATTATCAATTTGCAACATATTTGTGCTTCACCTGGTTGTGCATCACACATTAGTGGCTTTGCAAGTTGTTTTCTTTAGTGGTATTTAAGGTTTGTTTACTAGTGTGGTTGGTTTCACTTTAAAGCATCCTCTCTATCTCTCTCCTTATCTCTCTCTATCTCTACCACCGAATAGGCTCCGCCGTCTGGGCTTCCGTTCGCCATCTAGGACGGCTGGATTTGCTCCGACTGACAGCCTCCGTGGTGTTTCAAGATAGATTCTTGGTTGTGTTGTGTTGGAATCGTTTTTCTATTAACGTTACGCTATCGTTAAAGACGTCGGCTTACGCGCCAACGTTTCTATTTGGGCTTTTAAGTTGGGTCTTTATGTTGACATGAAGGATTTGTTGGTGCATGTGTTTTTTTATTTGAGATTTTGGTTTACATTTGTTATCGGATATTTGGATGAGACGTTTTGATGATTTTTTGTTTGCGTTTATTTATTTATTTAATTTGCTTTAGTTTTACGCTATGTTTGGTTGTCGATTTTAAGTGTCTATGAAGGTTTTGCATTTTTTGTGGGTCTTTGTGATGTTAATTTGTTGGTTCGATGAAGATGACTTATGGCTCATCGAAGACCATTAGCTATGATGTTGCTTAGGACTCGGCTTGGTAACTTAGATTGCAGCCATCTATTATGAGCTTTGTTTAAGGTTGCTTTAATGTTCATTATGGCTATTTGGGTCTGCAAAGTAATTTTATGTTGTAAAGTGGTCCTCTTATGTTGTCGTTCGGTGATGTACAATTTGGTTAGCCTAACTGTACAATTGTTGGCCGTTTGGCTCGATGAAGATGACCTATTAGTTTACGAGAGCCATAGTTGTGATATTGACTAGGATTTGGCTTGGTATTATATGTTGTTGCCATCCTAGACCTCTGACCTTTAATTTATTTAAAACCCTATTAATTTATTTAAACTTTAAATATTATATTTTAAAATATGTTTTTAGGATTAAAGAATATAAACCCACTAGAACGAGTTTAGTTAACTTTCACTTTTTTACATTGTCTACTTTCATTTTATAGTTTAAAACATTTTATTGTTGTTCCTTTTACTTTGCATATATTTGAACTTTGATGTTGCAACTGTTAGTTATATATACTTTCATTTTATAGTTTAAAACATTTCATTGTTGTTCCTTTTACTTTGCATATATTTGAACTTTGATGTTGCAACTGTTAATTATTTTAATTGTTTATATTTAATCGTTAATTTTAGGATTTTATTGACAACCAATTTCGGCGAGAACCGTCTACACGGTCTAGTTCCGGTTTCGGTTCTTATATTTAGCCTTTAATGATTTGTGTTTGGTTTCAGTTCGATTCGGTCCGGAGAAAATATACTTAATGCAGGGGTAGATCCGTATCATCTTACTTGGTTCTGCTTTCTCTATTATTATTATAATAATACTGGGTTGGGTTCTTCTCCTACTCGTATCGAATAGAACACGCTGAGCCAAATCTTCTTCATGTAAAACTTGCTTGATTTAGATCGGTAAATCATGTGGTTTTATGAAACCATTTGCTATGGCTCGAATCCGTAGTCAACCCTATCTCCGATAGGGACAGTTAACAACTGAATCTGATTTTTCCCATTTTTTTCATATCCGCAATCGTGCGGAAAAAAAAAGAAGGCTCGGCCCCAAGTTGTTCAAGAATAGTGTCGTTGAGTTTCTTAACCATTTGTCTTAGGATTAGCAGTTCTATTTCTCGATGGGGGCAGGGAAGGGATATAACTTAGCAGTAGAGTGTCACCTTGACGTGGTGGAAGTCACTAGTTCGAGCCTGATTATCCCTAAACCCAATGTGAGTTTTTCATTTTGATTTGCTACCCCGCTGTGATTGAATGAGAATGGATAACAAGCTCATGGGATTGACGCGAGGGGGCAGGGATGGCTATATTTCTGGGAGCGAACTCCGGGCGAATATGAAGCGCACGGATACAAGTTAGGCCTTGGAATGAAAGACAATTCCGAATCCGCTTTGTCTACGAATAAGGAAGCTATAAGCAATGCAAATATGAATCTCACAGAGAGTTCGATCCTGGCTTAGGATGAACGCTGGCAGCATGCTTAACACATGCAAGTCGGACGGGAAGTGGTGTTTCCAGTGGCGGATGGGTGAGTAACGCGTAAGAACCTGCCTTTGGGAAGGGAACAACATTAGGAAACGGCTGCTAATACGTCATGCGCTGAGGAGCAAAAGGAGGAATCCGCCCAAGGAGGGGCTCGCATCTGATTAGCTAGTTGGTGAGGTAGTAGTTTAACAAGGCCATGATCAGTGGCTGGTCCGAGAGGATAATCAGCCACACTGGGATTGAGAACACGACCCAGACTCCTACGGGAGGCAGCAGTGGGGAATTTTCCGCAATGGGTGAAAGCCTGACGGAGCAATGCCATGTGGAGGTAGAAGGCCCACGGGTCGTGAACTTCTTTTATCGAAGAAGAAGCAACGACGGTATCTGGGGAATAAGCATCGGCTAACTTTGTGCCAGCATCTGCGGTAATACAGAGGATGCAAGTGTTATCTGAAATGATTGGGCGTAAAGCGTCTGTAGGTGGCGTTTTAAGTCCATCGTCAAATCCCATGGCTCAACTTTGGACAGGCAATGGAAACTACCAAGCTGGAGTATGATAGGGCGAGAGGGAATTTCTGGTGGAGCGGAGAAATGCGTAGAGATCGGAAAGAACACCAGCGGCGAAAGCATTCTATTGGGCCGACATTGACACTAAAAGTAAACAATGGATACTAGGCGAACGGGATTGATACCCCAGTAGTCCTAGCCGTAAAAGATGGATACTAGGCGTTGTGCGTATCGACCCGTGCAGTGCTGCAACTAGCGCGTTAAGTACCCCGCCTGGGAGTACATTCGCAAGAATGAAACTCAAAGGAATTGACAGGGGCCCGCACAAGCGGTGGGGCATGTGGTTTAACTCGAACCCTTAACAGGGTGTCGGTGATAAGCCGAAGGAAGGTGAAGATGACGTCAAGTCATTATGCACCTTATGCCCTGGGCGACACACGTGCTATAATGGCCGGAACAAAGGGTCGCGATCCTGTGAGGGTGAGCTAACTCCAAAAACCTGTCCTCAATTCGGATTGCAGGCTGCAATTCGCCTGCATGAAGCTGGAAACGCTAGTAATCTCCAATCAGCCATACGGTGGTGAATCCATTCTCGGGCCTTGTACACACCGCTCGTCATAGTATGGGAGTTGGCCTTGCCCGAAGTCGTTACCTTAACCGCAAGGAGGGGGATGCCGAAGGCAGGGCTAGTGACTGGAGTGAAGTCGTAACAAGGTAGCCGTACTGGAAGGTGCGTCTGGATCACCTCCTTTTCAGGGAGCTAATGCTTGTTGGGTATTTTGCTTTGACACTGCTTCACACCCAAAAAGAAGGGAGCTACGTCTAAATTAAAGTTGGAGATGGAAGTCTTCTTTCGTTTCTCAATAGTGAAGTAAGACCAAGCTCATGAGCTTATTATCTCAGGTCTAAACAAGTTGATAGGATCCCTTTTTTTACGTCCCATGCCGCATGTGTGGTGACATAGGGCCGAAAAAAGGAAAGAGAGGGTTGGGGTTTCTCTCGCTTTTGGCATAGTGGGCCCTTGGTGGGGGGCTCACACGCCGGGCTATTAGCTCAGTGGTAGAGCACCCCCTGATAATTGTGTCGTTATACCTAGGCTTTGAGGGCTCTCAGCCACATGGATAGTTCAATGTGTTCATCGACGCCTGACCCTAAGATGTGGATCATCCAAGGGGACATTAGCATGGCATACTCCTTCTGTTCGAACCGGGGTTTGAAACCAAACTTCTCCTCAGAAGGGATAGATGGAGTGATTCAGGTGAGATCCAATGTAGATCCAACTTTCAATTCACTCGTGGGATCCGGGCGGTCCGGGGGGGCCACCATGGCTCCTCTCTTCTCGAGAATCCATACATCCCTTATCAGTGTATGGACAGTTATCTCTCGAGCATAGGTTTAGGTTCGGCCCCAATGGGAAAATAAAATGGAGCACCTAACAACGCATCTTCACAAACCAAGAACTACGAGATCACTCGTTTCATTCTAGGGAAATGAAACGTTGTTAACAGTTTCACATGTTTGTTCATACATACAGGGCCCAGTGCGAAAACCGAGACATGATTAACGTACACACCACTTACGAACTCACGAAGGAGTTATCCCCAACTTTATGGGTAAATGCATTTGAGCGCCTGTCAGGTGTATGCCTACACCCCGCGCTAAGGTCATGGCCATTATCTAATGTAATGAGCCCAGTATATCCAAGACACGGTAGTTAACCCCCGATGTTTAAGTTATCAAACAAAACTGACTAAAACGGAATATGCGGGCGGATTTACTAGCCACAATCCGGCATTCGATTGATCCCATCTCCGACCAAGCGGTAATAGTTTACCGTAACCCAAGCCCGTATAGGGGAAATAAGTCGAGAGTATTTACCTAAGCTAGTCTTAATTTAAATGCAAGATTTTATATCTCAACCGTATTCAAAATGAACTACGTGCAGATAGCATTTACCGGCAAGGCTCTAGTCTGGATTATGGCATAAGCTAACCAATTAAAATGCTAACGGTCTTATTCAAGCCATAGACTTAGACCGACTAGCGTAATGGATCAAAATCGGTACGCTAGATTAAGCGATGACCGGATAGAATGTAGTTTAAACCCAATAAGTACTTTGACTTGTATAATATGGGTAAACTATAAACATTCTAGATTTTGAGACTTAAATGACAAGGTTAGACCCGTTTCGATTAATTTCAGTAAACTAGTTACATATACTTAACCGTACGCATATCAGCGATATCGGGTAACCGGATAAGTCATGGACAAGTTCTATATGCCATTATACTTTAAATAAGTTGTAATATCAGTAGGATATCAACTTACATACCCGTTAAGGTTTTAAAATGAAACTATGCCTCATAAGGGCGTTTGGTAATTATATACCGTATAAAAGAAACTTGCATGTATTTTGATATTATGATCATAAAAATTCTAGAAAATACTTAATTTGTGATATATTATCAGTAAGAAGTCACACATAAGTGTGGTTTATGGTTTAAGACCAAACTATGCACCGAAAAGGGCATTTTGGTCATTTAAAAAGTATAGTTTACGATATTATACTAAAATCAGTTTATGATTAGAATATTAACATCATAATATGTTAATTACATTAACATATCAGTAGGTAATTCATTTGAAAGTTAATTGTCAATTAAAACCTTGTTTAATGTAAAAAGGGCATTTTAGTCAAAATTGACATTTAAGCGGAACTTGTGCATAAACTCAGATTATGATTATGATCAAGTAATATAACCTCAGAGGGTTATGCTTCATTGTATTACGATCATAATGTGACCACAACTCAGAAGTAAACTAATCTAAATCGGGTCAGAATCGAAAGTCAAAGCAAAAGTCAAACTTCGCGACTTTCGGTTACGAACCGACCCTAGGACTGAAATTAACGGATCGAACATGTTCCCACATGTTCTAATAATTATTACCAACTTGTTTAAGTGTCAAAAACATTTTTATAACATATATAAACTCAGGTTATAATTTTTATAAAATCTGACCCGTTTGACTTTTAAAACATAAAGTTCGACCCGTCAATTGACCTAGTAAACGTGATCCTTAGGAGGTGCCTTTTTAAGGGAGTAATACCTTCCTAACCACAATCACTTAGCCATGTTCATTTTGAACAATGGCTGGACCATAATGGTCTTAACCGAAAGTCAAGGCATTTGTCGAAAATGCTTGACTTTTGGCTATTAAAAGCCTATAAAAAAAATAGCAGAGATGGAGCACTTACAAGTGATCAAAAGGAAACTTAGAACTCAAAGGGAAGCTCCTAAATGGCCAGGAACTTCCAAGAGTGTAATAGAGAGGAGAAAGAGTGAACGAGGAAAAGAAATGAGTGAACTTAAGTGGCTATTTATAGTGCAAGGAGATGGAGCCATGTGTTAGGAATGTTGTAGGATCTTTACAAGTGTCCAATTAGGTGTCAAGAGCTAGAGGAGTGTGGCAATTTGCAGGCTAGTTGGCATCCTCATAAAGATTTAGGGTTTTGACACATTTAGTCCCTCAAATATAGTTTTGTTAAATGTCATGAATTGTCCCTTGACTTATAATCCATGATATAATGGCACAACTTGGTCTTTTCGTTCAACACGAGATGTATTGAAGAGGAGTACGAATAACCGTACGTCAATATGTGTTATACTATGCGTTTTATGACTCAAAAGTGTTTACCAGCTTAAATGTGATGGATACGAATTCTTTTGGTTTCATGGGTTAAATTACCAAACTAGTAAGGTTAAAGGTTTGGTGAAAGAGTGGAATGCTCAAGGATGTCAAAAAAAAAGATACCGTCTCAACCGAGAGACGTTCGGGTCTAAAGGTGGCTTAGTAAATCAAGAAATATGATAATAACGAAGTCTAGGGGCCTTTGGGTAATTTTGTGAAAGTCAAAATATTGAAAAAAAACAGAGGCTTTCAAGCCTCGCAGTAGGCTACGGTCACTAGACCATAGCTTACGGTCAGTATAAAAATGAATCAGCAGCCTTAGACCGTAGCCTACGGTCCTAGACCGTATGTTACGGTTAGTTTTATGAATTTTTGAGATTTTTGAACATGTTTGAGTGGCTAGCGCATTGAGGTATGATCCGAGGGTATGTATACGTGTCGGTATATTACCGAACACGAATTTTACAAGGTGTTACAGAACCCCGCCATTGACCAACTTTAGTGTATCTTTGGAATTTAATTCCTCTCGTCCAACTAGTGGCTCATGTGAGAGTTAGGACTTCGTAAAGGATCACTCAGAGGCCCACTATATGCATGTTGACTCCGATGTCACTCAGAGGCTGGGCATGTTGACATATCAGTCACTCAGAGGCCAAGTTTAAGCATGTTGACATATCAGTCACTCCGAGGCTAAGTTTAAGCATGTTGACATATCAGTCACTCAGAGGCTAATGTTTATGCATGTTGACATTAGAGTGTCACTCAGAGGCTCATTTTGAGCATGTTGACACCTTTAGTCCTTATTAGTCTTTAATACACTAAAATAAAAATATAACACGTGTTACTATACTATTGGACACGATTTTACGAGGTGTTACAGAAAATTTAGAAATCCGCCACTTTGATAGAGTAAAAGATATTGTATGGAATGAATTTGACTATCGATTCATTAGTTAAAAACTTTCTCGGACTTTTGAATTGTCAAAGTAAGAATTTTAAGCGAGAGTCGAAGCACCAAAGGAGATCAATAAATCAATTTCGTCTGCGTTAAGAGTATGCGTCGACTATAACCCCTAACCTTCCAACCTAACGATGCAGGTTCGATTCCCGCTACCCGCTCTATATCCTTATATATTTAGTCTATTATCTACTATTTTTATCTTAAATACTCTAACTCTAATTAATACATCATTCATAACTTTTCTTACATAAATCCTACTAGATTCTTATTTTTTTTCAAATAAAAATCAGAAAGTAAAAGTACCCAAAAATCACAATGAAAGCGTCCATTGTCTAATGGAAAGGACACAGGTCTTCTAAATCTTTAATATAGGTTCAATTCCTATTGGATGCAATTTTTTTCCAGATATTTTTTAGATTTCGAGATCCAAAAATAAATTTTGAATGATTTGAATTCGAAAAGCTTTAGTAACCCTTTTTTTGAATAGGCTGATCAATTTGTTTAGGTTGCTTTTTTCCTGAAGTATAAAACGTTCCCTCGGTTCCTGAATAGCTTGTTTCAAATTGGCTTCCGCTTCCTCGGTGAATATCGTGGTAGAAGATATTATTTTTTGAAACTGTGATTTATTGGTTTTTAAGTAAGTACGTAACTCAACCAGAAATTTCCTTACCTGTCCAACTACTAACGGATCGAGATAATAATTTGTTCCGGTATAAATAGTAAGTGTCTGTTCTTCTACCACAAGAGGTGCGGATTCGGATTGTTTAAGCAATTCACGTAATCGTTGACCTCTTGCTAATTGATTCTGAGTAGCTTTATCGAGATCTGAAGCAAATTGTGCAAAAGCTTCTAATTCTGCGAATTGTGACAGCTCCAGTTTTAATTTACCGGCTACTTGCTTCATAGCTTTAATTTGAGCTGCAGACCCCACTCTGGAAACAGAGATACCAACTTTAATGGTAGGTCGGAAGATTGACAGATAAGAATATTTGTCCATCGGTAATCGACATTACATTCGTAGAAATATAAGCCGAAATGTCTCCCAATTTGGTAGCCTCACGCCCAGGTGGTCTTTGTAATAGAAGAGACATTTGACGATAAGCTTGTGCTTGTTTAGAGAGATCATCATAAAGTTTGATTCTCAACATATTCCATCACGCCCCTTTTGTCTCGTTGTCTCATAGCTATGTTTAATTACTAAGTGATGATTGTAGAAAATTGATAAAATACAAATACATGAACTTAATGATAAGTTTATTGTGGTTGGCGTGTTTCTTGGCTATGTTACTAACTAGCATAAAGTGTAAAACTACAAAAGATTTATAAAAACAACGGGTTAATATCAACATTCTAAGCCTATTAAAGAACTATCTCTCGATACATTTAAACTATTTTATCATGGTTTTTCAATACTACAGTAAACGCTCCTTGAGCGCTTTGCAGCTGTTCTTGACCAAATGGTCAACTCTGATTGATTGGTTACATAAAAGTTAAATGCACCAACCAAGCGGGTTAGAAGGCCATGCATATAAGCTAAGCTTCAAGCGACAACTGACACACTTTTTGATTATCATGTTCAATCTAGAAATTAAAATGCATAATTATTAATATAGCTTCTACATTAATTGTAAATTTTAAAACATTATTGATAACAATGAATGTTATATTGCATACTTTAAATTTAATAGTTGCCATTAATTTAGATAGAACTTAAGACCGTAGACAAATTTTAACCATGAGGGATCATTGTAAACAAACTCGACTTACTTCTGGTGACCTAATAAAAGTTTTTTTTTAAATAACAGGGATTATTGCATACAAATTTCATTTACAGAATGACTGATAACACCACTTCAATTCAAATAGATTTTGTAGTTAATCAGGTAGAGGATATTAAAATAGATTTTGTAGCAAATCAGGTAGAGGATTATTGAGTTATTAAAATAGATTTTGCAGTTAATTGGTAAGAGATTGTGTTCTCCAATTTTCATTAATGCAATTCAAACCATACCCAATTTCTTCTACCAAAATATAAAATTAAATCGTTTCAATAAAAACAATTTAATACCAAATATGACAGTAATGGGATTCAGAATGAGTAGGAGGATAATTCTTCAATCACTCAACATTTTTAATGCTTCAGAAGACATTGTCAAAATCAATTCATCATCATCCCAATTACATATTCATCATTAAACAAATCAAAAAAAAAAAAAGTGTAGTTATTCTCTCAGACAAATGCCTCGGTTTGTCGTCATGATTTTTGTAAGAATGGATAATCAGACTCGTCATCACAAATTAATCGTCATCGAGAACAATGCTTATGAAAATAACATAACAGATTATAAAAATATTTATATATAAAAAACATAAACAATTATACCAGCAAAACAATCAACAAGAGCCTAGAGATTTAACTGTGATTTCAGATGATGTTTGCGTTTTGTGTCATTAAGGGCATCAATGAAGACATTACGTTTGGGCTTTATCTTTTATGGGCCTTATTAATAGGCTTACCAGTTATCGGTTACCAATTACCACTGTGGGCTTGCAAGGAAATCGGTTTGTAATAGAGGTGTACAAATTCGGGACCGGGTTGGTGACAGAATAATAAAAAACAGTTTGTAAAAACCGGTTTGGGTTATAAACCTGTAAATGAGGGGAAGTGTTTAAACTTGTTAAATTGATGAGGGTCGGGTTCAAACCGGTTTGTAACAAGAAAACGGGTTTTTTTGAGGTGTTTTTCAAATTAAGTTGGGTTCAAAACGGTTTCGAGACTATGAACTGGAGGGTTGGGTCGGGTGGCCAAAACAAGCTTTTCTTGTGCCCCCCCTAATTTCTATACAAGTATTATCAAATAAAATTAAAATAAAATGTATATTAATTTGTGTATATGTATATTTCTCTTCCAATATAGATTGCTGAACCAGTAGAAGACTAGGTAAGGGTTCAACTGGATCAACTTTGTCGGATCTCACCATGGGAAGCATTCTAAATCTTTACAAAGGCAGGCGTAATCCTCCTTTTCGTCAATGCATGTTAGCTTTGAGGGAGGCAGAGTGCAGGAAAAGCTACGACAAGGAAATAGGAAAGGAGACTCGGGTCATGTAAACTATGAAGCTCTTCACTTAGTAAGTTATTACATATGGTTGATTTGATTTCTGTCGTGGATATTTGTTTTTGTAATTTAAAAAAGAGAGAGGGCTATTCATATTTATATAGATATAATTTTTGGTCTTACCAGTGAAATGATAGAACAATCAATTCGATAATTGATTTAGTTGTCAAACCACTTGTTCAAATATTAAAACAATCATTCTTTATAATGAATATGACATATTGCCATTGAAGAGGTATAATTCTAAATCACACGTGGACACATGTTAAACAGACCACACCACTCTTAGATGGCAGCCTCGTCACATGAAAACATCCAGAAGCTTCTAGAAGAAGAATCTGGCGACAAAAAGATGCTCCTGCAGACAGAAAGGACGATAGGTGGCACCAGTAACGAGACGCCAGCACCGATCGCAAGATCCTTGGAGGATAAGATGACAGCCAGTACAACTGAACGCCGAGCTAGAGCGAATAACCGTGTGCCATGTCACCTCAGGGCCTGACAACGTCAGAGGGGACAAGACGGATATTCCTCCGGGTCGGACAGCTGGCAGACACTGGCTAGCTGGCAGGTTTCCTCCTTCACTATTCTCCAGCTATAAATAGAAGACTCAACCGACGGGTTTAAGCATTTGATTTCTTACTCTCTTACTATCTACACACACTTATCCTCAAAGCGATCACTTATTCTCACGCCGGAGAGTGTTTACAAGGAGAACCCCCATCTTCTCCTCCTTGTAACGAGTCACTGATGTTGTTCGTTTTTCAGGATACATTGGGAGAATAAGCCATTTGTCGAGTGAAGAATAGGATTGAACCACCTTACACGAGACGACCCGACTAAATAGTATTGTGCTATCTAGTGTTTCTGCATTGGCGCCCACCTCATTTTTACAACCTTTTTCATCTCTTTTCTTTGAAAACACTTTTTGATGGTTGATCCGAACTATTCTTTTCAAATCGACGGCGAACACTCTACATTTGGACCATCGGCGGACAACACACACTTCCAAAGCCACCAAAGGGAGGAGCCAGATCGATAGAGTTCACAGAAACAAGAGTCACCAACGTCTTTTTAGTGCTACCCGAGCAAACGAACAGACGACTCCTGGTGCACCAACAGCAAGTACAGTCGAATACGGTTTTCCCCTCTTGCCAGAAGGAGAAACACCAGGGTCCTGGTACACTAAGTCATAAGTTGTTCTGACATGGCGTACATACAAATGTACGAGCATGCTAATTTTCCAACACAGACACCATGCAACAAGCACATGTTCAACACACATCGTCGCGAGTCCAATCACTCCACCGGGAGTTTAGTTATGACACTAAAAGTCGCAACAGCAAACACCCTCGTGCGCGACGACACGAAACACTGGTGAACAGCAACACCCAAGAGATAGTTATCAGAACATAAGCAGTACTCGCAATACGTATAACAACACTAGAAATCCCAATGATACTCATCTCACACGATCCAGAGGGCGCATGCCAGTGCGCGATCAGCTAGGTCCGCAAGATGACAGATGAATTTAAAGGAATGTTAGATGAACACGACCCAACTTACCAAGAAGGCGATACCACAAGCGTGTTAAGCAGGCTCCCACCAAACCACAAAGCATATAAACCTGTGCACGAGCAGGGTACAATCCCGCAGCAGAACACGATTGTACCTTAAGCTACAAGCCAGAAGGTGTAGCTAAAAATCAAAATTTATCAGAGAATCGCTATGGCAACACTTGAGAAGAAAACGTTGCCAGACAACGTCGGGAAGTACAATGGGCTCACAGACCCAGATGACCACATCCAAGTATTCAAGAGCGCAGGAGTTGTAGGAGGATGGTCACTTCCAACATGGTGTCATTTATTTGTCCAAACCTTTTTGGCGCGGCGCACGAATGGTTCGATAGTTTACCTTCGGGAAAGATCAAGTCTTGGATGGATTTCCAAGAAAAGATTATTATCACACTTCAGCCAGCAACACAGATATACCAGAGTTCCAGTCGATGTTCTAAACATTTGGTGAAAAGAAAATGAAGGTATCAAAGACTTTATCACAGGGTATAACAAAGAATGTTTGGAGATTGGTAATGTGGGCGATGAGATGATGCGCGCACACTTCATGTGTGCAGTCAAATGCGAAGACTTGTTATGAAGAGTGAGAGGAAGGAATGAAGGCCCGAAAGACTAGGAGACATTCATTGCAGCAGCAAAAATAGTTGCACAAACAGAGAAACACCTGACCTACGATGAAGGTCGTCAGTACAGTCTTAACCAGCACGCTAATGAAAGAGTAACAGGAAAGGGCGAAATCCTGCTTGGAAAACGTCTGGTTATAATGAAAACAACCAATCTACGGAGGATGTTCGCGCAACCATCAATCGGATAGGTACAGGAAAGAGGTCAAGCAAGAAAATAGGGAACGGTAATGGACACCTCTTATCAAAACCCCATCCAAAGTGTTATCCACCGAGAACCACCAGTTTAAAGCTGTGCAACAGATTCGCAAAAAAAGGGGCAAGACCCAAATCTTTTCTGTGACTATCAAAGATTCCGTTCACTAAACGGATGATTGCATAAGTCTGAGGCAAGAAATCGAGAGGGCATTAAAAAGTGGAAAGCTGACACACTTGATAAAGAACGTAAGAAAGGATACGCGCCATATCAATCGAAGAAGCGAGGGACCCGACAACAAAAAGCTGCGTCGATTAGAAACGCACATGGTGCAAGGAGATCCTAAGAAAGGGAAGAATAATTACAACAAATGAATGCAAGATGCCACATGGCGCGAACACAAGTTGTATTTCCTGTCATCAGAGGCGGACCACGAGAAAAAAGACTGTTGTGATCTCAGGTGTATTAAGCCATTATCAAACAGACTATATCTTCATCGATCCCGGCAGTACCGCAGATATTATATACGAGCAGTGCTTTAATCAGCTAGACCTTGAATACAAGGCACGAACCTGTCAATTACCCTCTCACCGGCTTCTATAACGAAGCTGTCTTTCCTCTTAGCCAAATATCATTCCCAATCTTGTTATCAGATGGGAAGAATTCAAGAACAGAAAACATCACTTTCATGGTGTTGCCTACCAACTCTCGTTATGACGTTCTCCTAGGACGAGAATCTTAAGGAGACTTCAACATGCTCTATTCATGGCCTCATTCTGCAGTCGAATTCCCAACTGAAACAGGAATTGCAATCTTTATGCAAGCAAAGAATTTCTAGTAACAGAAGAGGCACACCCGGCGAAAGCAAACAGATCCACTCCACGCACCGAGCCGGAGAAGTGGATCCTCAACAGGAAGTACCCAGAACAAACGATCATGCTGGGGCCCGCAATTTCCGAGAACATTCACACATTTTTTAAGCAACTTTTATTTAAAAACATGGATATTTTCACTTGGACCCCAATAGATATGGTGGGCGTCCCACGAGATATCACAGAACAACACTTAAACGTTTCAGATAATGTAAAACCTGTCGTCCAGACAAAGCGTAATTTGGGCCTAGAAAAGAACGAAAACAATGAAAGAGCAAGTAGTGGAGCTGGTGAACGCCGGTATTCTGCGCGAAGTGCGTTACCAAACGTGGGTTGCAAACCCAGTGATGGTTCTAAAGGAAAATGGAGGGTGGCACACGTGTGTTGACTATAAAGATTTGAACAAACTGTGCCCAAGAGATTGTTATTCGTTACCTGAAATTGACGAAAAAAATCGACTCTGTGGCCGCCTTTAGGTGGAAATGTTTTCTTGATTGCTACAAAGGTTATCACCAAGTTCAAATGGCTTTTGAGGATGAGGACAAAACAACATTCCGCATAGCAATGGTTTGTACTGCTATACCAAGATGCCTTTTGGACTACACAACGCAGGGGTTATTTACCAACGATTGATAAATGAGTTATTTGGAGACGACTTCGGGAAACATGTGGAAGTCTACATGGACGATCTAGTAATTATGAGCAAAGAGGAAGATCAATGTTGTAGAACATCGAGAAAACTTTCAATACATTGCGCAAAGCCAACATAAAGCTCAACCCGAACAAGTGCCCATTTGGCCTGGAGGAAAGAAGAAAATTCTTGGGGTTCATAGTGACGAAAGACGGCTTCAAAGTAAATCCAGAAAAGGTGCAGTAATCAAACATATGCCGTCACCATCAACAATCAAAGAAATGCAAACTTTGACATGACGATTAGCCGTGCTAAATCGTTTTCTCGCCAATCACGCAGCAAAGTCATTCTCGTTCATAAAAAGATTGCGCAACTGTGTCAAGAAGAACAAGTTCTAGTGGACCCCTGAGGCAGAAGTCGCTTTCAGAGAAATGAAAGAGTGCATGATACAGTTACCAACCCTCACATAATGAAGGAAGAGCCATTGGTAATGTACTTATCAGCTTCTGAGAAGGCGGTTGGAGCAGTTCTCCTAGTCGATCGCAAAGGCATACAAACGCCAGTCTATTATGTCAGTGTACTCTGAATGATCCAGAAACTAGATACCCAATGATGGAAAAGTTAGTCCTAGGTCTTGTCCACGCGTCTAGGCGTTTGCGCCGATACTTCTCAGGACACGTCATCCATGTTCTCACTAACTACAATATCGATCACATCCTAGCAAAACTAGAAGTTTCAGGAAAATTGGCCAAATGGGCCATCGAGCTAGGGGGACACAACGTGGTTTTTAGACTAAGGCCAGCAATCAAAGGCAAGTGCTCGCAAATTTCACCACAGAAGTCCCAAACGAAATAGACAGGGAATTCAAGGCGATGGAAAAACCCGAAAAAACCTCAGAAGAAGTGTGGTTGTTGTATACTGATGCGCATCCAACGAGGATGTGGCAGGAGAAAGATTGCGGTTGGTAAGCCCAGACAAACACGAATTCACATACGCTATACGCCTATAGTTCAAAAATACCAACAATGAGGCGGAGTGCGCAACATTCTTGGTAGGCCTTCGCTAGGCAATAAAAATGGGAGTCCAAATCTTGAGGCACATGTAGATTCGTTGCTAGTCGCAGGCTAGATAAATGGGTTATATGATGCAAAAGGAGAGATCATGGTAAATCTTTGATCCCGCAGTTTCAATCGTTCAAAATCACTCACATCAACAGGAGTGAAAACAAAATGGCCGACGCGCTAAGCAAACTTGCTTTAACAAGTTTCCAACATCAAGCCAAGGATGTGCACATCGAACTGTTAAAACTCATCTGTCCCACTACGACAAGTCAACGTCATACAGATGGGATCCCCGTCCTGGATGTCGCCAATTATTATGTACCTACAATCAGGAGTATTGCCAGCAAACAAAGCAGAGGCCAGAAAAGTCCAACATAAAGCTCTGTATTAACAAATATCTGATGGTATCTTTTACAGGCGATCATACCTGGACCCTTACTGCAATGTGTAGACCCAGAAGATGCAAATTACCTCATCAGAGAGATACACGAGGGAATTTGTGGGATTCATGTTGGACCGCGCATGGTCATCGCGAAAGTAATGAACACAAGCTATTACTAGCCATGAATGCATCTGGATGTAGTGAAAACGCTGAGAAAATGTGATGCGTGCCAACGACATGCACCCAAGACATTACACCAAAAAATGCCCTAGTACCAGTTATGACCGAATGGTCGTTCCAACAGTGGGGAATTCATACGGTTTGCCCATTCCCAGACGCCCTGGCGCAGTTAAATTTATAATAGTCGCGGTAAACTACTTTACCAAATGGGTGGAAGCAAAGGCATTGGCCTCCACAACGACGATGATGATATGAAAGTTTATATGGGAGCATATCATATGCAGGTTTGGTTTGTCGTTGCGCATAGTCACTCATAACGGTTCGAACTTCGCAGTAGAAGACCTACATATCGAACATGTCTTCTCGTCGGTAGCGCACCCACAAGGCAATGGTCAAGTCGAAAGCGTTAACAAGAATATCGTCGACAGAATCAAAGCAAGACTAGGGACACAAAGAAGAGGCTGTGTGGATTGTCACACCCCGACCCGCAGCGGAATAAGAGTCGGGGCATAATTGGGTTATCACCAAAGCTCATGATATTTACTAATATGTTTCATATTTATTAAAGTCAAAATTACATTCCCAAATATCCAAACATGTCCATACAATACAAAGAGAATAAACCAAACAAAACAATCCCAAACTCTAAATCATTTTATTCTTCTAGTCCAATCCTAATTGTTTCTTGCTGCAGCTGGTTCACCTGTATCATGTGTAAAAAAACGGGGGTTTTTGGGTCAACATAAGTTGGCGAGTGAACCTTGTTAGATAAACATTTATTATTGATTTACTTATTAGTTTATCAATGAAAAATTGTGCATAATCAATAATGAGCAAATGTAAATAACCAAGCAGTAGCGATAGCAATCACAACTATAACATACAATAACATATGATAGCATACATTAACATACCAACATCATACGATAAATAACATGAATGAAACTGTGCGATCAAGGCTCAATCAAACGGAGCCGATCGTATTGCATGTACTGAAAATGATAAATGTCTGTGCGATCAAGGCTCAATCAAACGGAGCCAATCGTATGTGGGCACGCCAGGTTCACGCTCATAATGTAATGGGGAACATGCTCAACGCTCATAATGTAATGGGGAGCGGCGGCCTATGAAATTGCATGTACTGAAATAATAAATTGAATCTAACAATAACCACACAAACAGTTGAAACAAGCTGGATACACAAGTTCATGATATGATGTATGCACAATGGTTTAAATATAATATATAGCAAGACACATGATACACCCCAAAACGTGATTAAAACGGGGACTTTGTAAAGATTCACTCACATTGGGTGCGTTTGATTGGAGATGATGAGATGCGCACGAGTCGGGAGAGTTGAACAACGAGAATTACTAACCTAAATAATAACGGAAAAATATAGTAAATGAGTGGATTTTTATTAAGGATTTTAATGGAATTTTTAGATATATTTTTGGGAGTTTAAGGCTATTTTCTATCTTTATAAATATTATTTTTAAGTATTTTTAATTGATTTTTAAATTAAAATAAATAATAAATATATAAAAAAATTGTTCATTTTTGCGTTGACCGTTGACCGTTGACCGTTGACTTGTTGACCTGTTGACCGGTTCGGTCAGTGTGCATGTATGCGCTGGGTAAGACTCCCCGAGACCTCCCGTACGCGTGCACGCAGCTCTACCAACTGAGCTACATGTCTAACCCGAAATAATCTTGTTTTTAATTATATTTATATACTAATTCGATTTATTCAAAATTCATTTGTTTTAAAAAAAGATTTTAAATCATCGAACCGGTGCCGTTAACCAGACTCGAACGCGTGACGTACGAGTTAGTGTTGCACACAGTCCACCGCTGGACTGTGTGTCTAACCTGGTTAATATTTCGGTTTTTATTATACTTAACATCTAACAGAGTTAACCCGGTTCAGTTTTAAACAAAAAGGCATTTTATTACTGCGAAGGTGCGTGTGTCAAGACTCGACCTCAGGACGTATGCGTGTTTTTGTTCGCACACAGTCCACCGCTGGACTGTGTGTCTAACCCGTTCAAAATAACAATTTTAATTATTCTTATATTGTTATCACAGTTCATCTTCTTCGTTGGATTTTACCGACAGCAGATTACTCCATCTTATCTTGTTTAATTCGATTGTTAAGCATTACACAGACTGATATGAGATAGCAGGGATGATAATTAGAAGTAAACATACCGGTGAACGATTGATTACAGAGTTCCGGCAAGGCGTCGGTCTCTGTTTTTAAGAACTTCAACTGAGCAAATCAATTAATCGTTTTGATTAGCTAATCATGAAATTGGAGTGCTAAACAAACGTTAACTGTGTGTTTGAAGGTCCTTACCGTTTCACAGACGAAGATAAAGATTTTCAGAAGTTTTCCGGCGAGCAGAAATTATCCGATGACGACGTCTGAATTTGATCTCAAGTGGAAGGTTTGAGTTAGAAATAGCTTAACAACTGTTAGACTACGATGGTATTGAAGAACTTACCGATTTGAGGAAAAATACGGTTTTCCGGCGAACTTGCAGAATTTTCCGGCGAGTTGATTTAAGCTTTCTGATGGTCCGAATGTATGACGAAAGTGAAATGGAAAGTTTGTATGATGTTTCTGAGTCGCGAGAGGCTCTTTGATTACAGTAATTCGGATTGTTGAATAGTTTCGGTTATAACACTCATCATTCTCAGAATTGAAGTCAATTCAAGTCTGAATTGATTAAAATCGTCGGTGCATCGGTTATAAACCTGAAATCGCGATTATTCAAACGTTTAGACGGTTGAATAGCCGATTTCAGTTTTCAGTTGGCGTAACCGGTTTATCTAGGTTTGTATATAAGACTCATTTGTTTCCTAGAGTTGACAGAAAACAAACAAGTGACGGAGTGGTGATGTGTGTGTGTTTTAAGTCTTTGGATTTCAATTTCCGGCTGACCCGGGTTCGAGCCCCGGCAGCAACATTTTATTTTTATTTATTTTGTTTTCACTTTTTATCAAATATAATTTTTATAGTTTAGTTTGTTTATTAATTATGTAACATTAAAAATCAAAATAACCATAAATACACAACGTGACATTTATAACTTGATATTCGATTACAAAACGGAGCGGGTTTGGAAAACCCGTTTTTGACAAATGTTACAGTATCCCCTACTTTTAGGAATTTCGTCCCGAAATTTAAGTAGTAGTAGGAAAAAGATGTGGGTATTTTTCGCGCATTGAGTCTTCACGTTCCCAAGTAAACTCAGGTCCCCGTTTCGACTCCCAGCGTACCCTAACAATTGGAATGCGACTTTGTCGTAAACGTTTTTCTCCGACATCCATGATCTCTACAGGTCTATCAATAAAATGCATAGATTCGTCAATCTGAATATCTTCCAGAGGAATGTGGAGGTTTTCATCATCGAGGCACTTCTTCAAGTTCGACACGTGGAATGTGGGATGCATCCTGTTGAGTTCTTCTGGTAGATCAAGCTTGTATGCTACAGGTCCTACTCTTTCGAGTATCTTGAAAGGTCCTACGTAGCGTGGTGCTAGCTTGCCTTTTTGACCAAAACGAACTATTCCCTTCCACGGTGATACTTTTAGAAGTACATGATCACCAATGTTAAACTCTAAAGGCTTCCGTCGTTTATCTGCATAACTCTTTTGATGACTTTGAGCCGCTAGAAGATTGTTTCGGATTTGATGGATCTTGTCTGTGGTTTCTTGGATCAATTCTGGACCAGTGATTTGAGCTTCCCCAATTTCGTGCCAACATACTGGAGATCGGCACTTACGACCATATAAGGCTTCAAAAGGTGCCATGCCGATACTTGAATGATAGCTGTTGTTGTACGAAAATTCAACTAATGGTAGATGAGCGTCCCAATTTCCCTTGGAGTCTATAACACATGCTCGAAGCATATCTTCAAGAGTTTGAATGGTGCGTTCAGATTGACCATCAGTTTGAGGGTAATAGGCGGTACTGAGATCTAATCGCGTACCCATAGCGGCTTGTACTGCTTGCCATGTTCGTGAAGTGAAACGACCATCACGATCAGAAATAATGCTTAACGGTACCCCATGTCGGCTTACGATTTCGCTGATATAAATACGAGCAAGCTTTTCGTTCTTGAAATCTTCGCGGATAGGAATAAAGTGAGCTGATTTTGTAAGTCGGTCAATTATTACCCATATAGTGTCATACCCACCAGAAGTGCGAGGTAACCCGGTAATGAAGTCCATGGTTATATTTTCCCACTTCCATACAGGTATTTCAGGTTGGACCAGGAGTCCTGAGGGTCTTTGGTGTTCAGCTTTCACCTTGGAACATGTAAGGCACTTAGAAACAAAAACAGCAATATCCTTTTTCATTCCAGGCCACCAATAGGTATATCGTAGGTCTTGATACATCTTATCGGCTCCTGGGTGTATAGAGTATCGCGTTTTATGAGCTTCCTTCATAAGAATTTCACGTAGATTGTTGTGGTTAGGAATCCATATACGATCCAGATAATACAGAATACCGTCAGATTTAGTTTCAATTTTAAGTTCAGCTCCACAGGACATCTCCTTTCGTACATCATCTTCCGTTACTGAAACATGTTGGGCTTCTCGAATTTGATCTTTAACGTCAGTTATGATTTGCGAACATAGAAGACGAATGGAGTTCGCATAACCCTTTCGACTAAGTGCATCGGCCACCACATTTGCTTTGCCAGGGTGGTATCGAATTTCACAGTCGTAGTCATTTAGAAGTTCGACCCATCTTCGTTGCCTCATGTTTAACTCCTTTTGATTGAAGATATGTTGAAGACTCTTGTGGTCAATGTATATTTCACACTTAGTACCATAGAGATAATGTCTCCATATCTTAAGAGCGAACACAACGGCTCCAAGTTCTAGGTCTTGGGTGGTGTAGTTCTTCTCATGCGTCTTGAGTTGTCTCGAAGCATAAGCTATAACTTTTCCTCTTTGCATTAGAACGCAGCCTAATCCTTGCCCTGACGCGTCGCAATAGACCACGAAATCATCACAACCTTCAGGAAGAGTAAGGATTGGTGCATCACAAAGTTTTTGTTTAAGAGTTTGGAAGGCTTCTTCTTGCTTGGGTCCCCATATGAAAGGTTTTCCCTTATGAGTTAAAGCCGTGAGTGGTACAGCAATGCGTGAGAAGTTTGAGATAAATCGACGATAATAACCAGCCAAACCAAGAAAAGATCTTACTTCAGTTGGTGTACGTGGAGCTTGCCATTCTTGTACCGCTTTGATCTTTGAGGGGTCAACATGTATTCCCTTGTCATTGACTACATGTCCGAGGAATTGCACCTCTTTTAACCAGAATTCGCATTTGGAGAATTTGGCGTAAAGCTTTTCCTTCTCTAGAAGTGTAAGGATGAGTCGAAGATGACGCTCATGATCGGACTTAGACTTTGAATAAATAAGAATGTCGTCGATGAAGACTATAACAAATCGATCAAGATAAGGTTTGCAGACTCTGTTCATTAGGTCCATGAAGACTGTTGGAGCGTTGGTTAAACCAAATGGCATGACCATGAATTCATAATGACCATAACGAGTTCGGAATGCGGTCTTTGGGACGTCTTCTTCATGTACTCTAAGTTGATGATAACCAGATCGAAGGTCAATTTTGGAAAAGTAGCTGGCACCTTGAAGTTGGTCAAGAAGATCATCAATGCGAGGTAATGGATAGCGATTCTTGATTGTTAATTTGTTGAGCTCTCTGTAGTCGATGCACATACGAAACAATCCATCTTTCTTCTTTACAAAAAGAACAGGTGCACCCCAAGGCGATGAACTAGGACGTATGAATCCCTTGTCAGTCAACTCTTGTAATTGACTGGCTAGCTCTTGCATTTCAGAGGAGGCTAACCTATAAGGAGACTTTGCAACTGGTGTAGCACCAGGTATAAGATCAATACCGAATTCGACTTCTCTAACTGGAGGAAGTCCTGAAATGTCATCAGGAAAAACTTGCGGGAAATCTTTTACTACTGGGATGTCTTCAAGTTTCTTCTCCATGGTTCCCTTGTTGATGATATGAGCTAAAAACGCGACATAATTTTTGCGAAGATATTTTTGGGCTTGAAGACAAGACATTAAGCTAAGCCCCTTCGACGAGGTTTCTACAAGGATTCGAAGAGTCTGACCGTTTGAAAGAGGAATACGTATAAATTTTTCGCGACATACAACTTCTGCCTGATGTTGACTGAGCCAGTCCATACCAATTATGATATCAAAACTTCCCAGCTTCATAGGAATAAGGTCGACTGAGAAATCCTGGTCGTTTAAGGTGAGTATACAGTTGCGTATAATAGAGTTTAATGAAACTGGTTTCCCGTCAGCAACTTCTACTG
This sequence comes from Scalesia atractyloides, assembly GCA_947069175.1. Taxonomy (NCBI): domain Eukaryota; kingdom Viridiplantae; phylum Streptophyta; class Magnoliopsida; order Asterales; family Asteraceae; genus Scalesia; species Scalesia atractyloides. The sequence goes on along the minus strand of CAMTDV010000020.1, from coordinate 79,903,878 downwards.
TTATGGATTCCATGAGCTTATCCCGATTTTGGTTTAAGATAGGTTCAAATTCTAAGGACACAAAACTTCTATCCGCACCAGTATCAAATAACATAGACGCATATCTACCATTTATAAGGAACGTACCGTTAACCACATTGCCGTCAGCTCTAGCCTGATTAGCGTTGATATTGAAAGCTCTTCCTCTTGCAGGTGGAGGAGCTTGGTTCGCTTGATTCACCGGGTTGGCTTGGGCCTGAGCATGAATAATGTTTACCAACCTTGGACAAGTGTTTCTAAAATGGCTTGGGTATCCATAGGATAATTGGGTTGGTAATATGTTTGGGCAAAATGTTGGGTGGGTGGAAATAGTAGGGGTTGTTGGGCTTGACCCATTAATTGATGGTGGGTTTGGTTTGGAGGCTGGTGGCGGTTCGTTCGCTGAGGCATGCGGCAAGTTTGAACAGTATGACCTGCGCGACCACAGCCGGTGCAATGTTGGCAAGGGTAATCCGGAGAATGGTGATATTGGCAACGGTTGCATTTTGGTAACGGGCCAGAGTATGGTCTTTTGTATGGTGCAGGTGAAGGAGCGACCTGGGTAATGGGTGCAGCAGGAATTGAGAGGTTGGTTTGTGTAACGGCGAAGTTTCTGGTGTTGCGCTTCCTCTTGTTAACAAACTTAGAGGAGGAGACGGAATGGTTTGAAGTTTAACCCTCAACAGGGGCTATCTTTTTCTCTTCTTTAAACTTCCCGTTGCGAATCCGATTCTCAGTCAGTTCAGTCGCTAGCTCCATAGCAGCTTCAAGTGTTACCGGTGAGATGCTGAGAACTGAATCTTGAATTTTCGAGGGAAGTCCTCGAATATAATGCTCGATCAAACGATAAGTTGGGGTAAACAAATTTGGAACCATTTGGTTCAACTCTAAGAACCTCTTGTTATAGGTGGTGTGATCTCCCTCCTTCTGCTTTAAAGAATGAAATTCGTCCTCCAACTTTTTAATTTCACTCCTAGGACAGAAACTTTCCCTTAACTTCTCCCAAGTTAAGGCCATTGCATCATCAATTCCCCTCTTCCTTTTTCAGTATTCCACCAAGTGAGAGCTACCCCAAATAGTCTCCCGGTGGCGTATCGAACCTTGCGATCCTCAGGACAATCGCAGTTGAGGAAGGTGTTTTCCATTTCCTCGAACCAATGGAGGAGAGCAGTGACATCTTCGGTCCCTTCAAATTTAGGAGGATCACAAGATTTGAAATGTTTGTATGAGCACTTGCTGGTAGGAGGGTTGTCGATGTTCTGGTCATTCTGTTGGGAAGTATTAGTGGGATTTGTGGCGAGGGCTTGTTGTACTTGGACCACAATGTCAGGCAGTATCGTGGCCATTTGTTTCGCGATGTGTGTGGCCAAGCGTTCCTGAGACCTTCCTGATCTTTTACCCCCTCGTTGTTGTCTGGTCGACATCTACAGGAACATACATAAGAAGATTGTGAGTTTATGGAGTCTTTTTAGGTGTCATGTGTCTTAAAGAAAAATGAAAATAACATAAATATCAATAATGCAACTACATCCATAGGATGTCTTGGGTTTGCTCATGTTGGGCTTCAAATGCCCCCCATACCTTCACCTGTATAGTCGTGTGGGCCCCCATGGCTATTGGCTTGGTAGGATTCACATTAGTATTGGCGATTTAACACTCGCATCACCCGAATGCAAACCACAAAATATGTTTACGAGATGTATGGTCGGAATGTTTCCAAGTGTAGACACAATGACAACTCAAAGTGGGGTTAGCTCACACGACGTTTGGTATAGCATGCTTTGGCCTAATAGGCACTTCGTACTCTCATCGTTAGTCCCCAGGTAGGCAAACTGGTCCTTTATTTTGGATTTATACGAATGCCAGCCTAGACAGGACGTTCCGACTACCGGTACTGGTACCCTTCCAGTTACTACATGCCCGTTATGAGAACTCACTTTGATGAGATTTGAAAACACAAAAATCATTGGAAAAGCATTCATGATGTGGTGTGTGCTTTCATGGATGTGATATGTTATGAGAATATGATTCATGATAGGCATTAAATGATAATATATACTTATGAACATGCTTGCATAACATTGAATGTAACACTTAACATGAAACATATAAACATCATGAAATTTGGCATGTAACACACAAAAATCTTAAAAATTTCTAATCAACTATAGTATAGGCTCTAAGGGTCTAATAACCTATCCTATATCCCTATAGTCATGGCTCTGATACCAATCTGTCACACCCCGACCCGCAGCGGAATAAGAGTCGGGGCATAATTGGGTTATCACCAAAGCTCATGATATTTACTAATATGTTTCATATTTATTAAAGTCAAAATTACATTCCCAAATATCCAAACATGTCCATAGAATACAAAGAGAATAAACCAAACAAAACAATCCCAAACTCTAAATCATTTTATTCTTCTAGTCCAATCCTAAGTGTTTCTTGCTGCAGCTGGTTCACCTGTATCATGTGTAAAAAAATGGGGGTTTTTGGGTCAACATAAGTTGGCGAGTGAACCTTGTTAGATAAACATTTATTATTGATTTACTTATTAGTTTATCAATGAAAAAATGTGCATAATCAATAATGAGCAAATGTAAATAACCAAGCAGTAGCGATAGCAATCACAACTATAACATACAATAACATATGATAGCATACATTAACATACCAACATCATACGATAAATAACATGAATGAAACTGTGCGATCAAGGCTCAATCAAACGGAGCCGATCGTATTGCATGTACTGAAAATGATAAATGTCTGTGCGATCAAGGCTCAATCAAACGCAGCCGATCGTATGTGGGCACGCCAGGTTCACGCTCATAATGTAATGGGGAACATGCTCAACGCTCATAATGTAATGGGGAGCGGCGGCCCATGAAATTGCATGTACTGAAATAATAAATTGAATCTAACAATAGCCACACAAACAGTTGAAACAAGCTGGATACACAAGTTCATGATATGATGTATGCACAATGGTTTAAATATAATATATAGCAAGACACATGATACACCCCAAAACGTGATTAAAACGGGGAATTTGTAAAGATTCACTCACATTGGGTGCGTTTGATTGGAGATGATGAGATGCGCACGAGTCGGGAGAGTTGAACAACGAGAATTACTAACCTAAATAATAACGGAAAAATATAGTAAATGAGTGGATTTTTATTAAGGATTTTAATGCAATTTTTAGATATATTTTTGTGAGTTTAAGGCTATTTTCTATCTTTATAAATATTATTTTTAAGTATTTTTAATTGATTTTTAAATTAAAATAAATAATAAATATATAAAAAAAATTGTTCATTTTTGCGTTGACCGTTGACTTGTTGACCTGTTGACCGGTTCGGTCAGTGTGCATGTATGCGCTGGGTGAGACTCGAACCCGAGACCTCCCGTACGCGTGCACGCAGCTCTACCAACTGAGCTACGTGTCTAACCCGAAATAATCTTGTTTTTAATTATATTTATATACTAATTCGATTTATTCAAAATTCATTTGTTTTAAAAAAAGATTTTAAATCATCGAACCGGTGCCGTTAACCAGACTCGAACGCGTGACGTACGAGTTAGTGTTGCACACAGTCCACCGCTGGACTGTGTGTCTAACCTGGTTAATATTTCGGTTTTTATTATACTTAACATCTAACAGAGTTAACCCGGTTCAGTTTTAAACAAAAAGGCATTTTATTACTGCGAAGGTGCGTGTGTCAAGACTCGAACTCGGGACGTATGCGTGTTTTTGTTCGCACACAGTCCACCGCTGGACTGTGTGTCTAACCCGTTCAAAATACCAGTTTTAATTATTCTTATATTGTTATCACAGTTCATCTTCTTCGTTGGATTTTACCGACAGCAGATTACTCCATCTTATCTTGTTTAATTCGATTGTTAAGCATTACACAGACTGACATGAGATAGCAGGTATGATAATTAGAAGTAAACATACCGGTGAACGATTGATTACAGAGTTCCGGAAAGGCGTCGGTCTCTGTTTTTAAGAACTTCAACTGAGCAAATCAATTAAACGTTTTGATTAGCTAATCATGAAATTGGAGTGCTAAACAAACGTTAACAGTGTGTTTGAAGGTCCTTACCGTTTCACAGACGAAGATAAAGATTTTCAGAAGTTTTCCGGCGAGCAGAAATTATCCGATGACGACGTCTGAATTTGATCTCAAGTGGAAGGTTTGAGTTAGAAATAGCTTAACAACTGTTAGACTACGATGGTATTGAAGAACTTACCGATTTGAGGAAAAATACGGTTTTCCGGCGAACTTGCAGAATTTTCCGGCGAGTTGATTTAAGCTTTCTGATGGTCCGAATGTATGACGAAAGTGAAATGGAAAGTTTGTATGATGTTTCTGAGTCGCGAGAGGCTCTTTGATTACAGTAATTCGGATTGTTGAATAGTTTCGGTTATAACACTCATCATTCTCAGAATTGAAGTCAATTCAAGTCTGAATTGATTAAAATCGTCGGTGCATCGGTTATAAACCTGAAATCACGATTATTCAAACGTTTAGACGGTTGAATAGCCGATTTCAGTTTTTCAGTTGGCGTAACCGGTTTATCTAGGTTTGTATATAAGACTCATTTGTTTCCTAGAGTTGACAGAAAATAAACAAGTGGCGGAGTGGTGATGTGTGTGTGTGTTAAGTCTTTGGATTTCAATTTCCGGCTGACCCGGGTTCGAGCCCCGGCAGCAACATTTTATTTTTATTTATTTTGTTTTCACTTTTTATCAAATATAATTTTTATAGTTTAGTTTGTTTATTAATTATGTAACATTAAAAATCAAAATAACCATAAATACACAACGTGACATTTATAACTTGATATTCGATTACAAAACGGAGCTGGTTTGGAAAACCCGTTTTTGACAAATGTTACACGGATGAACTCCCCAGTATCTTATGGGCTCACAGAACCATGCCCAAGACTAGTCACGGAGAAACCCCCTTCAGTTTAGTGTAAGGATCAGAAGCAGTCATACCAGCAGAGATCGGTCTTCCATCTCCGAGAATGCTTTCCATAAACAATATCAACTACGAAGAGGAACGTCACATGGACTTAGACCTCCTAGAAGAGTGGAGAGAGATGGCCGCCATCAGTGAAGCCAAATACAAGACAAAGTTAGAAAAATACTACAATGGCAAGGTGCGCATATGCACCTTTAATCCCAGAGATTACGTCTTCAGAGACAATGAGGCTTCCAACACGGAACGACCGGGAAAGCTTGCTCTCAAGTGGGAGGGACCCTATGTCGTCGACAATGTCCTAGGAAAAGGGGCGTACCAGCTGCGCACCCTAGATGAGAAAATGGTCCCCAAGACCTGGAACGCTCAGCAGTTACGAAAGTGTTACATGTAACTCGCAAACTATCTTTGTATAAACGGCCCCTGGCCCAACACATTAAATGAAATACAAGAAGTGTTGATTACATTACTTTCTACTTTACCTTTATGAATTTTGTGTACAAATGCATATACCGCTTTGGGCATACATGAAAACATTATTGGTCCACAACGACAATATAAAGGTCGTAGACCTCCAAGGGTCGTCACGACCAAGTGCATAGCCAGGTTCATCTTGCACATAAACCTGTCTTAACCAACATTCATTCGTGACACCTGTACAAAGCAGTTTACATATGCATAAATTGTAACACAAAAAAAATTCAAAGAAACGACCCATGGCCTAGTAAATTAACATTAAACTTAGGTACTCAACCTTCACAAGGTGGTACTGTCACACCCCGACCCGCAGCGGAATAAAAATCGGGGCATAATTGGGTTATCACCTAAGCTCATGATGTTTACTAAAATGTTTCATATTTATTAAATTCAAATTACAACTTAAATATCCAAAACAAAATTCATACAATTACAAGAAATTGAAACTATATAAATAATCCAAAGCTTAAACTGGTTTATTCTTCTAGGCCTTCCTATGTGTTTCTTGCCTCAGCTGGATCACCTGTATCATGTGTAAAACGGGGGATATTTTGGGTCAACAAAAGTTGGCGAGTGAATCTTGATAAAACATTGTTACTAATTTCTTGTTTTATTTAATAAGGAAAATTTGTGCAATAATCACATGTGAGCAAACATATATAAATAAACAAACACAACCCACTTTGGATGAGTATATGATATGAATGATGATGAATGTGAGATCAAGGCTCAATCAAACGGAGCCGATCTTACGAGGCACCTGATGCTCAACTCGTCTCCCACGGGGAACTGATGGGCCTAATGAAATGCGTGCACTGAAAATGATAAATCCAATCTACATATAATTCACACAACAATTGATACACATTTGATACACATTTGATCACGGATATGATGTATGCACAAGTGTTTAAATATAATAAAGAATTAAACGACACATGATACACCCCAAAACATGATTAAAACGGGGAATTGGTAGAGATTCACTCACATTGGGTGCGTTCTTTGATGACGTTGGATACGCACGAATTTAGGATTCCATCGACGAGGAAAACCTAGCCTAGATAATAACAGAATGATTCGATAAATAAATAAATTTTATTTGAGATTAATATTTTTAATTAGTGCTCTTAAATGGGATTTTTAGATTTATTTTTGTGACTTTAAGGAAATTTTCTAACTTTTGTAATTTTATTTTTAAGTATTTTAAATAATTTTCCAATTAAATAAATAAATAAAAGAAATAAAAAAAGTTGACTTTTTGACCGTTGATCGTTGACCGTTGACCGGGTCTTGACCGGTCAGACTGTGTTTTCTATGCGCTGAGTGAGGTTCAAACTCGGGACCTCTCGTATACGTGCACGCAGCTCTACCAACTGAGCTACACGTCTAACCCGAAATATTCTCTGTTTTAATTATATTTATATACTAATTAATTTTAAACTTATTTGGTTTTTATTAAAAATGATTTATATGGCCGAACCGGTTGCAGGACCCGGAGTCGAACTCGGGTCCTTCGGTTCGAGTGCGCACAGCCCAACCAGTTGGGTTGTGTGTCTATCTGTTTAACTAACGGATTATATTACTCTTATAAACATTCTGTGACTTGTTCTGATTCAGTTCTAAAAATGTTGGTTTTAAATTCTGAAAGTCGGTACGTGTGCGATTCGAACTCGGGACGTGCGTGTTATATTTGCACACAGTCCACCGCTGGACTGTGTGTCTAACCCGTTTAATTATCTGATTTTAATTATATTAATACACAACTCAACTTCATCTTCTTCATTTATAAGAACTCAGAAACAGTGAAGTCCGACTGTTCTGTCTAATCGATCGACAACACTTAATAATTGATTGAAATGAAATAGATAAAGGAGATTACGGAATAAGATGTATCAGAACAGAAAGTTTTCTTCAGATTTCCGGCAAGAGTCGTCGGCTCTGACTTGTGATTTCCGGTTGAGTAGACTGTTTAAACAGTTTTGATTATTGGTTTGAACAATTAAAGTATAAATCAAAAGATAGCAGAGAAGTTTAGACAGTTATACCGACCGATGAATGAATGCGGTTTTCTGACTAGCGATTCCGGCAGGATTCCGGCGAAATGAAAATCTCCGGCGACGTGCTCTAGAAGAATCAAAGCTTCGAAAAAGTGTGCGGTTCTGAGCGAAAGGATTTCCAGAAGATTGAGTGGGTATTTATAGGGAAGAACTGGATGAATTGTGTCCGATTTTGAGTCTTGATTCGCGGTCAAAGGTTTTCCGGCAGTTATGACCGAAATTGACTGCCGGCAACGGTTATGATTGATGTCGTAGACGGTTATCGCGTTTTAGTCAAAAGGAAAATGGCCAAAATCGCGGATTGCCGGATTTTCCGGTGATTGCGAGTTCTGAGCGCGCGGTGACCTCTGGTTTTGAATTCGGGTTTACTTTAAGTATTATTTATTTCAGTATTGATACAAAGAAGGTGTGTGGCGGAGTGGTGTGTTGTGTGTTTGTGCAAGCGGGTGACCCGGGTTCGAAACCCGGCATCTCCAATTATTTTTATTCACTATTTATTATTAATTATAAATTATGATTTTTAAATTCTAATATATTTATTAATTATGTATTGTTTAAAATTAATATGAACCATAAATACGCAACGAAACTTAACCGAATATTTGATTAATAAACGAAGCGGGTTTGGAAACCCGTTTTTCGACGAATGTTACAGTATCCCCTACTTTTAAGAATTTCGTCCCGAAATTTAAGTAGTAGTGGTAACAGGAAAAAGATGCGGGTATTTTTCGTGCATTGAGTCTTCACGTTCCCAAGTAAACTCAGGTCCTCGTTTTGACTCCCAACGTACCTTGACAATTGGAATACGACTTCGTCTTAAACGCTTCTTGTAACATCCGTCAAAAACGGATTTACCAAACCCGCTCCGTTTATCAACCGAACAGTCAGTTAAAATTTTCGTTGCGAATTAAATGCCCAAAATAATTTTAAACGATACATAATCAATTATTATACGGGAATATATATTTAGTTTTTGAAAAACTGTTGAAAATCGCAAAATAAAAATAAAAAGTCCCTGCCGGGTTTCGAACCCGGGTCAGTCGCCGAGTCAGTACAGTTCAGCGACTTAACACACAACACACAAACCACTGCGCCACTGATGTCTTTTGTTAACCATTAAGATCATTTAATTGATATCATGACTTTCCGAATTCAAAACCGGCGCCCAAAGTTCAGTCGTCGGAAATCCCGGCAATCTCGCGAGTATTTAACGAATCCTTCCGTTATAACGTAAACAATTACTAAGACATCGGTTATAACCGACGTCTGAGTCCGCGACCAAAGTCATAACCGCCGGAGTTTTTATAACTTACGAATCCAGTTGGAAATCGGGCCAAATACATCTCGGTTTCTCCCTATAAATTCACCCACAACCCACCGCAAACTTTTTCGCTCAAAACCACACCTTTACCGGACGTAATTCCACTCGCCGGAATATCTCTGCTCATCGCCGGAAAACCGGTTTCCTCATTTCTGAGCCTTACTAAACCATTTGAACATATACCGAAGTCACCCACATATTTTGTAAGCTTTCTGAAGTTTCTCTGCTGCAAGACACTCGTCGCCGGAAGGTATTGCTGTCGCCGGAGTTCTGCCGAAAAACAGAGGAAGATAGTCGGTATACCTCTTCGCCTAATTTCTTTTTCTTTTCACTTATATCTCACCGTAATGAACTGAAACACGCTAAGAAACCGATTAAAACATGGAACCAGTCAGTTATTGATTCTGGTTATAACACAACGAAGAAGATGAAGTCGGTAAACACATAAGTATAATTTAAATCAAGAAATTACTCGGGTTAGACACACAGTCCAGCGGTGGACTGTGTGCACAATAAACACACAAAGGTCTCGAGTTCGAATCTTGTTCCACACACGCCGCCTTAATAAAACGCTTTTTTTTTGTTAACCGAACCGGAAGTCACACTGTTATATGTTAAGTATATTAATAACCGGAATAATAACCAAGTTAGACACACAGTCCAGTGGTGGACTGTGTGTATGTTTATATCACAGGTCACGAGTTCGAGTCCGGGCTACTGCACCGACTCGGACAATTATCTATTTTTTTTAAATAAGACAGAAAAGGAAATAACTAATTTGTGTTTAAGTATAATAAAAATCATCCAAGTTAACAAGTTGTACACACAGTCCAGCGGTGGACTGTGTGTTTTCATAACCCACAGGTCCCGGGTTCGAGACCTGTGGAGCGCACCGTCCGAATCAATTAAAATCGTTTTTAAAAATAAAGGATTTTCGGTTTAACATAATTAATGTATATATATAATTAAAAACAGATATATAACAGGTTAGACACGTAGCTCAGTTGGTAGAGCTGCGTGCACGCGTACGGGAGGTCTCGGGTTCGAGCCTCACTCAGCGCACTTATATTCCGACTCGAACCGGTCAACGGTCAAGTCAACGGTCAGAAAAAGTCAAATTTTTTTATTATTTTATTTAATTATTTTAATTAAAAATCAATTAAAAATACTTAAAAATAACATTTTTAAGGTTAGAAAATAGCCTTAAACTCACAAAAATACACCCAACAATCCTACTAAAATAGATTAATAAAATCCGATTACTTACCAAACCGTAATGCGATTTATCTAGGTTAATCTCACTCGTGGTTAAAAACCATTTCGCGTGCATTCAACATCATCAACCGAACGCACCCACTGTGAGTGAATCTTACAACTCCCCCTTTTAAATTACACGTTTTGGGGTGTGTCATGTGTCATAAAAATAATTAACTTGTTTATTTAAACTTGTGCCATACCATATCGTGATTTAAAATTTAGATTGCTTATATTGTTGTGATTACTTATTTCATTTTGTCAAATCATATGGAATTCATTCATTAAGCCCATCAGTTCCTCGTGGGAGACGAGTTGAACAACGCGTGCCTCAAATCAAATTCATTATTGTTCATGTGTGTATCATTGAGTTTATATTGTTTGTAGTTGTGTCATTCATATTATCATGTTTATGCAATTCATTCATTAGGCCCCTCAGTTCCTCGTGAGAGACGAGTTGAGCATCGCGTGCCTCTAAATGTTCCATTATTGTTCATGTGTGTTTTATTTAATATCTTATGATTGTTGAATAAGTTACATCTATTTTTACTCATGTTTGGTTGTGCACATATTTTATAATCAATTTAAATAAACTTGTTCAAATGTTTTCCATAGGATTCACTCGCCAACTTTATGTTGATCCAAAACCTTTTTACACATGATACAGGTGAACAGGTTGAAGCAAAGAAAACATAGGAAATGCCTTAGAAGAGACTAAAGAAGCTTAGATTGATAGTTAGAACATGTTGTAATATTTATTGTAAAGTTTCCATTAAATTGTATTTAATGAATATGAAACGCATAATAAATGTCATGAGCTTTGATGATAACCCAATCATGCCCCGATCACCTTTTCCGCTGTGGGTCGGGGTGTGACAGATTGGTATCAGATCCATGACTATAGGGATATAGGATAGGTTATTAGACCCTTAGAGCCTATACTATAGTCTGCCTAAATTTTAATTGATTAGGTGGTTACATACAAACTTGTGATATTTATTTGTTTCATATTTGTTTACATTTACAGTTAAACATACACGCTTATATACATATTCATTATACATATATCGATGTTCATGTATTCAATTTATTTTCATACTCTCATTATCCAAAGATTTTGTGCAATTTTCAAATCTCATCAAAGTAAGTTCTGCGACGGGCATGTAGTAACTGGAAGGGTACAAGTACCGGTAGTCGGAACGTCCTGTCTAGGTTGGCATTCGTATAAACCCAATATAACGGACCAGTTTGCCTACCTGGTGACCAACGATGAGAGTACGAAGGACCTATTAGGCCAAAGCATGCCACACCAAACGTCGTTCGAACTAACCTACTTTGAGGTGTCACCGTGTCTACACCTGGACACATTCCGAATATCACACGTTGTATACATATTTCTCGATTTTCTCCGGGTTTTTGTGTACGCAACCTGGCAAACCCGTGCGAACCATATGAAAAACCGGTATTCATGGGGGCCCACATGATTACACAGGTAAAGTATGGCGGCATGTAGGGCCTAATAGCGAGCAAAGCCCAAGACATCCTATGGATGTAGTAGATTTTTTCTATAATTATTTTATGAATGTTCATTCCTAATGCGACCCATGATCCCGAAAGCATCCAACTCATACTTTTGACATGATTTCCTTGTAGATGTCTTCTAACCTCGCTCGTAGGAAGATGAGAGCAGGAAAAGCCCGCGAGCGCATGGCTGCCTTAATCGCTCAACAAATGGCTGCCGTAATACCCAACATTGTAATCCAAGTACAACAAGCACTCACCGATAATCCTGTCAATCAAGCAAACCAAAACATTATCAACTCTCCCTCAAATATCACTAAATGCACCTACAAGCATTTCAAATCATGCGACCCTCCGAAATACAAAGGGACTGAAGGCGTCACTGCTCTTCTCCATTGGTTTGAAGAAATGGAGAACACTTTTCTAAATTGCGATTGCCCTGATGATCGCAAAGTGCGTTATGCTACCGGTCGATTATATGGGATAGCACTTACTTGGTGGAATACAGAGAAGGCCAAACGAGGTGTGGACGATGCTATGACTTTAACTTGGAACGAATTGAAGGAAATCATGACCAGACGATTTTGCAAAAGGAGCGAAATCAAGAAATTAGAAGATGAATTTTACTCATTGAAGCAAAAGGAAGGAGACCACACCACCTACAATAAAAGATTCCTCGAATAACATCAAATGGTTCCCAACATGTTCACTCCCCTCTACCGTTTGATCGAGCACTACATTCGTGGTCTTCCGTCAAAGATTCAAGAACCTGTAATAAGTGCCAAGCCTGCAACTTTGGAAGCAGCAATGGAGTTAGCAACAGAGCTCACCGAGAACCGAATCCGAAACAAAGACTTCAAGGAGGAGAAGAAGAAGGATAAAGAATCGACTGAAACCTCCGACTCCACCCAAACCGAATCCCCTTCTCAACCCAATCCTAAGAGAAGAAGACGCGGGCAACTTTTCGCTGCTACCCAACGAAATCAACCAGTTTTACACGTCATACCCATCCAAGCTATCCCAATCACTCAAGTGGCACCCAACTCAACTTACCCAAATAAGAAACCATATCTTGGACCTCACCCTCGATGCAACAACTGTTTTTATCACCATCCCCATACCCTACCTTGTCGTCTATGTACAGCTTGTGGACGCTATGGTCATTTGAGCAAGGTTTGTCGCACCTTTCAAAACCAAACCTTTTCCCTTACTCAAACCATAAACCAAACCTATCAACAACCCCAATACCCCATGCTCCCATATGCTCGAGCTTGTTTCAATTGTGGCGACCCTACCCACTTTAGAAACACATGCCCTCAATTGGTTAACGTCATCAACACTCAAGCCCAATCAAACCCAGTTAACCAAGTAAACCAAGAAAACCCAACCACTATGCCACCAGCAAGAGGAAGAGTATTCAATATCAACGCCAATCCTGTCGAAGTTAATGACAGCCCAAACGAAGATACCCAACTAGTCCTCTTCGCCGAAGATCCAGATTCAACTCCTATCATTTAGTTTTATGTTTTTCTTTATCACATAGAACCAAACATAACTTAAGGATAAAGCCAATGAAACTTTGACGAGAATACGGTGGATACGCCGCTGGTACTTCCTATATATAAGTATTCTTGTCAAAGGATCAGAAGCATTATCTGGCGGTTATGAGAGGTTCCATGTGTAGACTGTTAGGGTAATTATTATTTATTGTTTTCAGTATATGCATTTGCCGAGGCCGCAGCTCCCCATCCATGAGGTTGAGCTTGATCCCCATTTTATTATGCGGTTGATCTGTGGCGTGCCCGCACGATCGGCTCCGTTTGATTGAGCCTTGATCGGTCATTTCATTTTACATTTCAATACATGCAATACGATCGGCTCCGTTTGATTGAGCCTTGATCGGTCATTTCATTTTACATTTCAATACATGCAATACGATCGGCTCCGTTTGATTGAGCCTTGATCGCACAGTTCAATTTACATTTCCAGTTCATGCAATACGTTCGGCTCCGTTTGATTGAGCCTTGAGCACACAGACAATTTCATTATCAGTATCTTGTGGTTGTGGTGTTTGTAGTAGAGTCGCATAGAACTAGCCATAACTTGCGGATAAAGTCAATGAAAATTTGACAAGAATATGGTGGATACGCCGCTGGTACTTCCTATATATAAGTATTCTTGTCAAATGATCGGAGGCATTATCAGGCGGTTATGAGAAGTTCCATGCATAGGCTGTTTGTGCGATTGTTGTTTAGATTAAGTTGTTCATTTTCAGTACAAGCAATACGTTCGGCTCCGTTTGATTGAGCCTTGAGCGCACATACAATTTCATTTTCAGTACATGCAATACGTTCGGCTCCGTTTGATTGAGCCTTGAGCGCACAGACAATTTCATTATCAGTATCTTGTAGTTGTTGTGTTTGTTGTAGAGTCGCATAGAACTAATCATAACTTGCGGATAAAGTCAATGAGAATTGACAAGAATATGGTGGATACGCCGCTGGTACTTCCTATATATAAGTATTCTTGTCAAATGATCGGAGGCATTATCAGGCGGTTATGAGAGGTTCCATACATAGGCTGTTTGTGTGATTAAGTTATTCATTTTCAGTACATGCAATACGCTCGGCTCCGTTTGATTGAGCCTTGAGCACACAGACAATTTCATTTTCAGTACATTCAATACGTTCGGCTCCGTTTGATTGAGCCTTGAGCGCACAGATATTTCATTTTCAGTACATGCAATACGATCGGCTCCGTTTGATTGAGCCTTGATCACACAGATATATTTCATTTCAGTATTTTATGTTGGTTGTATTGGTTGTAGAGTTATCGGACTAATCATAATTCACTGATAAAACCAATGAAAATTTGACAAGAATATGGTGGATACGCCGCTGGGACTTCCTATATATAAGTATTCTTGTCAAAGGATCAGAGGCATTGTCGGACGGTTATGAGAAGTTCTATGTAGGATTTATTAGTTTCTTGGTAACTAATCATAATTTGTGGATAAAACTAATGAAAATTTGGCAAGAATATGGTGGATACGCCGCTGGTACTTCCTATATATAAGTATTCTTGCCAAAGGATCAGAGGCATTATCAGGCGGTTATGAGAAGTTCCATGTAGGATTTAGTATTGCCTTGGTTGGAATTTGTGTTACATTTATATCATCTTGCTATTTAAAGAGATTGGTTTGTGTTCCATTTCTACATAAAATAACCTCTCCATCATAACAAACGAGAGAGGAACTTCCACCATTCAAACATATATGCTATCAGAATGTGGATTCAAATATTAGCTGTTGTGTTTAATTATGTTCAAATATCAGCTGTTGTGTTTTATTTATGTTTCCATGTAGGTTGTAGTGTTACAAGTTTTGCCTTAGGATATAACCATACTTTTCCAAACGTATCTGAACTCTTATGCATGATATCATTTTTAGCGAATCATTCCTGTTTATCAATACTTATACAGTAGGCAACAAAAAGCGATTCCTGTAATAGGGTACTTAACCCTTACAAGGAACGTTACCGCCTCGAATAAAAACTTAAACCCTTATTTTTCTAAGCATATAACTGTCAAACTAAACACCATTCTTTTAGTCAAATATATCACTATTTAAATTTCGGGACGAAATTTCTAAAAAGCAGGGGATACTGTAACATCCGTCAAAAACGGATTTACCAAACCCGCTCCGTTTATCAACCGAATAGTCAGTTAAAACTTTCGTTGCGAATTAAATGCCCAAAATAATTTTAAACGATACATAATCAATTATTATACGGGAATATATATTTAGTTTTTGAAAAACTGTTGAAAATCGCAAAATAAAAATAAAAAGTCCCTGCCGGGTTTCGAACCCGGGTCAGTCGACGAGTCAGTACAGTTCAGCGACTTAACACACAACACACAAACCACTGCGCCACTGATGTCTTTTGTTAACCATTAAGATCATTTAATTGATATCATGACTTTCCGAATTCAAAACCGGCGCCCAAAGTTCAGTCGTCGGAAATCCCGGCAATCTCGCGAGTATTTAACGAATCCTTCCGTTATAACGTAAACAATTACTAAGACATCGGTTATAACCGACGTCTGAGTCCGCGACCAAAGTCATAACCGCCGGAGTTTTTATAACTTACGAATCCAGTTGGAAATCGGGCCAAATACATCTCGGTTTCTCCCTATAAATTCACCCACAACCCACCGCAAACTTTTTCGCTCAAAACCACACCTTTATCGGACGTAATTCCACTCGCCGGAATATCTCTGCTCATCGTCGGAAAACCGGTTTCCTCATTTCTGAGCCTTACTAAACCATTTGAACATATACCGAAGTCACCCACATATTTTGTAAGCTTTCTGAAGTTTCTCTGCTGCAAGACACTCGTCGCCGGAAGGTATTGCTGTCGCCGGAGTTATGCCGGAAAACAGAGGAAGATAGTCGGTATACCTCTTCGCCTAATTTCTTTTTCTTTTCACTTATATCTCACCGTAATGAACTGAAACACGCTAAGAAACCGATTAAAACATGGAACCAGTCAGTTATTGATTCTGGTTATAACACAACGAAGAAGATGAAGTCGGTAAACACATAAGTATAATTTAAATCAAGAAATTACTCGGGTTAGACACACAGTCCAGCGGTGGATGTGTGCACAATAAACACACAAAGGTCTCGAGTTCGAATCTTGTTCCACACACGCCGCCTTAATAAAACGCTTTTTTTTTTGTTAACCGAACCGGAAGTCACACTGTTATATGTGTGTATCATTGAGTTTATATTGTTTGTAGTTGTGTCATTCATATTATCATGTTTATGCAATTCATTCATTAGGCCCCTCAGTTCCTCGTGAGAGACGAGTTGAGCATCGCGTGCTTCTAAATGTTCCATTATTGTTCATGTGTGTTTATTTAATATCTTATGATTGTTGAATAAGTTACATCTATTTTTACTCATGTTTGGTTGTGCACATATTTCATAATCAATTTAAATAAACTTGTTCAAATGTTTTTCATAGGATTCACTCGCCAACTTTATGTTGATCCAAAACCTTTTTACACATGATACAGGTGAACAGGTTGAAGCAAAGAAAACATAGGAAATGCCTTAGAAGAGACTAAAGAAGCTTAGATTGATAGTTAGAACATGTTGTAATATTTATTGTAAAGTTTCCATTAAATTGTATTTAATGAATATGAAACGCATAATAAATGTCATGAGCTTTGATGATAACCCAATCATGCCCCAATCACCTTTTCCGCTGCGGGTCGGGGTGTGACACTTCTCTCCGAAGTCCATGATTTCTACCAGTCTTTCAACGAAGTGCATAGATTCATCGATTTGAATGTCTTCTAGAGGAATATGTAGGTTTTCATCGGCGAGGCACTTCTTCAAGTTTGATACGTGGAATGTGGGATGAATTCTGTTGAGTTCTTCTGGTAGGTCAAGTTTGTATGCTACAGGACCTACTCTTTCTAGTATCTTGAAAGGTCCTACGTAGCGTGGTGCTAGCTTTCCCTTTTGGCCAAAACGAACCACTCCCTTCCACGGTGATACTTTTAAAAGTACTTGATCACCAATGTCAAACTCCAAGGGCTTTCGTCGTTTGTCTGCATAACTCTTTTGACGACTTTGAGCCGCTAGAAGATTGTTTCGAATTTGAATGACCTTGTTGGTTGTTTCTTGAATTAATTCTGGACCGGTGATTTGTGATTCTCCAATTTCATGCCAACATACTGGAGATCGGCACTTACGACCATATAAAGCTTCGAAAGGAGCCATGCCGATACTTGAATGATAGCTATTGTTGTACGAAAATTCAACTAATGGTAGATGAGCATCTCAGTTCCCTTTGAAATCTATGACGCATGCTCGCAGCATGTCTTCAAGGGTTTGGATGGTGCGTTCAGATTGACCATCAGTTTGAGGATGAAAAGCGGTACTGAGGTCTAATCGTGTACCCAAGGCGGTTTGTACGGCTCGCCATGTTCGTGAAGTGAAACGACCATCACGGTCTGAAATGATGCTTAATGCTACACCATGACGGCTTACGATCTCGCTGATGTAGATACGAGCTAACTTCTCGTTCTTGAAGTCCTCGCGAATCGGAATGAAGTGAGATGACTTTGTAAGACGATCAATTATTACCCATATGGTGTCGTACCCACTGGAGGTGCGAGGTAACCCGGTAATAAAATCCATGGTTATGTTTTCCCACTTCCATACAGGTATTTCGGGTTGGACTAGAAGTCCTGAAGGTCTTTGATGTTCAGCTTTTACTTTGGAACAGGTAAGGCACTTGGAAACAAAAACAGCGATATCCTTTTTCATGCCAGGCCACAAGTAGGTGTATCGTAAGTCTTGATACATCTTGTCGGCTCCTGGGTGTACAGAGTATCGTGTTTTGTGCGCCTCATTCATGAGGAAATCACGAAGGTTATCGCGATCAGGAATCCATATGCGATTTAAATAGTATAGAAAACCGTCGGATTTAGTTTCGATTTTTAGTTCAACTCCACACGACAGTTCATTGCGTACATCATTTTCTGTTACGGAAACATGTTGAGCTGCTCGGATTCGATCTTTGATGTCGGTTATGATTTGCGAACATAGAAGACGAATGGAGTTCGCATAACCTTTTCGACTAAGCGCATCGGCCACCACGTTTGCCTTGCCAGGATGATACCGAATTTCACAGTCGTAGTCGTTAAGAAGTTCGACCCATCTTCGTTGCCTCATATTCAACTCCTTTTGGTTGAAGATATGTTGGAGACTTTTGTGGTCAGTGTATATTTCACACTTGGTACCGTAGAGGTAATGTCTCCATATCTTGAGAGCGAACACAACGGCTCCAAGTTCCAGGTCGTGGGTGGTGTGATTCTTCTCATGAACTTTGAGTTGCCTAGAAGCATAGGCTATCACTTTTCCTCTTTGCATTAATACACAACCTAGCCCTTGCCCTGATGCGTCGCAATATACCACAAAGTCATCGCAACCTTCAGGGAGTGTGAGGATAGGTGCATCACAAAGTTTTTGCTTTAGAGTTTGGAAGGCCTCTTCTTGCTTAGGTCCCCATATGAAGGGTTTTCCTTTATGAGTCAAGGCCGTGAGTCGTACAGCAATACGAGAAAAATTGGCAATGAAGCGTCGATAGTAACCAGCCAACCCAAGAAATGACCTTACTTTGGTAGGGGTACGTGGCGCTTGCCATTCTTGCACTGCCTTGATTTTTGAAGGATCAACATGAATTCCCTTGTCATTGACGACATGTCCAAGGAATTGTACTTCTCCTAACCAGAATTCGCATTTTGAGAACTTAGCGTAGAGCTTTTCAGTCCTTAAGAGTGTAAGGATGAGTCGAAGGTGTCGTTCATGATCGGATTTAGACTTGGAGTAGATAAGGATGTCGTCGATGAAGACTATAACAAAACGGTCGAGGTAGGGTTTGCATACCCGATTCATTAGATCCATGAAGACAGCGGGGGCATTGATTAAACCGAATGGCATGACCATGAATTCGTAATGACCATAACGAGTCCGGAAGGCGGTCTTTGGGATATCTTCTTCATGTACTCTAAGCTGATGATAACCAGAACGAAGGTCGATTTTTGAAAAGCAGGTGGCGCCTTGAAGTTGGTCTAGGAGGTCATCAATGCGAGGTAGTGGATAGCGATTTTTAACCGTTAACTTGTTGAGTTCTCTATAATCAATGCACATGCGAAACGTTCCATCTTTCTTCTTCACAAAGAGAACAGGTGCACCCCAAGGCGATGAGCTAGGACGTATGAATCCTTTGTCAATCAGCTCTTGCAGTTGACTGGCCAGCTCTTGCATTTCGGATGGGGCTAACCTATAAGGAGATTTTGCGACTGGTGTAGCGCCAGGTACAAGATCGATGCGGAATTCGACTTCTCTCACAGGAGGGAGTCCTGAAATGTCGTCGGGAAAGACTTGTGGGAATTCTTTCACAACTAGGATATCTTCGAGTTTCTTCTCCTTGTTTCCCTTTTTGACGACGTGAGTTAGGAATGCGACATAGTTCTTGCGGAGATATTTTCGGGCTTGAAGGCAGGACATTAATTTGAGTCCTTTCGAAGGGGTTTCTCCAAAAATACGTAGGGTCTGACCGTCTGCAAGAGGAATGCGAATGAACTTTTCACGGCACACTACTTCAGCGTGATGCTGGCTGAGCCAGTCCATACCGATTATAACATCGAAACTTCCCAACTTCATAGGAATGAGGTCAACTGGAAAATCGTGATCGTTTAGAGTGAGGGTACAATTGCGTATAACAGAATTTAATGAAACGGGTTTTCCGTCAGCAACTTCCACCGTTAGAGATTCCATGAGATTAACACGAGTTTGGTTGAGGATAGGTTCAAATTCTAAGGACACAAAACTCTTATCCGCGCCAGTATCGAATAACATGGATGCATAACTACCATTGATGAGAACCGTACCGTTAACCACGTTGTTGTCAGCCCTAGCTTGGTTGGCATTGATGTTGAAAGCTCTTCCTCTGGCAGGTGGAGGAGCTTGCTTTGCTTGGTTTACCGGGTTTGCTTGAGCTTGGGCATGGATGATGTTCACTAAGCGTGCACAAGTGTTTCTGAAGTGGTTTGGGTCCCCACAGTTGTAACAAGCTCGCATGGGTTGCATCATGGGGTAGTTGGGTTGGTAGTAGGATTAGGCTATGTATTGTGGGGATGGTAGAAGTAAGGGTTGTTGGGCTTGACCCACTATCTGATGGTGGGTTTGAGTTGGGGGTTGATTGCGGTTCATTCGTTGAAGAGTACGACAAGTTTGAATGGTGTGACCCGCACGGCCACAGCTGGTGCAATGTTGGCAAAGAGTTTCGGGAGGGTGATGGTATTGACAACGGTTGCATTTTGGGTGTGGGCCGGTGTATGGCTTTTTAAATGGTGCAGCTGAGGGAGTAACTTGGGTGATTGGTGCAGCGGTGATAGGAGGGTTGGTTTGAGTGATAGAAAAATTCTTGGTGTTTCGTTTCCTCTTTCCAGCAAACTTTGAGAAGGAGACTGAGTGGTTTGTAGTTGAGGTCTCTATAGGTGCTTTCTTCTTTTCATCTTTGAACTTGCCGTTTCGAATGCGATTTTCTGTGAGTTCTGTAGCTAACTCCATCACGGCTTCAAGTGATGCAGGCGAAGTGCTTAAAACCGAGTCTTGAATTTTCGAGGGAAGACCTCGAATGTAGTGTTCAACCAAGCGGTACATGGGGGTGAACAAATTAGGGATCATCTGATTTAGCTCGAGAAATCTCTTATTATAGGAAGTGTAATCTCCTTCCTTTTGTTTTAGTGAGTGGAATTCGTCTTCCAGCTTTTTGATTTCGCTTCTTGGACAGAAGCGTCTTGTCATGAGTTCCCTTAAATCTTCCCATGTTAAGGCCATGGCATCTTCAACTCCTCGTTTACCCTTTTCTGTGTTCCACCAGGTAAGGGCTACCCCAAATAGTCTTCCAGTTGCATAACGTACCTTGCGATCCTCGGGACAATCACAATTGAGGAAAGTGTTTTCCATTTCTTCAAACCAGTGAAGGAGGGTGGTAACACCTTCGGTCCCTTCATATTTTGGGGGATCGCAAGATTTGAAGTGTTTGTAGGAGCACTTTTTGGAGGGAGGGTTGGCGACGCTCTGGTCTTCTTGATTGGGAGGGTTGATGGATTTGCGGTGAGAGCTTGTTGAACTTGAATCACGATGTCAGGAAGCACTGCGGCCATTTGTTTAGCAATTTGTGTGGCCAAGCGTTCATTTGATCTTCCTGACTTTCTACCTCCACGTAGTTGCCTAGCCGACATCTACAGGAACATACATAGGAAGATTGTGAGTTTAAGAAGTTTCTAAGTATCATGTGTCGTTAAAAGAATGAAAATAACATAACTGACAATAATGCAACTACATCCATAGGATGTCTTGGGTTTGCTCATGTTTGGGCCTCCAATGTCCCCTATACCATCGCCTGTGTAGTCATGTGGGCCCCCATGACGATTGGGCTCGGTAGGATTCACATTGGTGTTGGCGGATTAACACTCGCACCACCCGAGTGAAAATCAGAAAATATAATTACGAGATGTATGGTAGGAGGGTGTCCAGGTGTAGACACAATGACAACTCAAAGTGGGTTTAGCTCACACGACGTTTGGTATAGCATGCTTTGGCCTAATAGGTCCTTCGTACTCTCATCGTTAGTCCCCAGGTAGGCAAACTGGTCCTTTATTTTGGATTTATACGAATGCCAAGCCTAGACAGGACGTTCCGACTACCAGTACTCGTACCCTTCCAGTTACTACATGCCCGTCATGAGAACTCACTTTGATGTGATTTGAAAATTCAAAAATCATTGCAAAAATCATGGTAATCGTGAGGTGTGTGCTCTCATGGATATGATATGTTATGAGGATAAGATTCATGATGAGCATTGTATAATATTATGTATTTGTGAGCATGCTTGCATAACATTGAGGGTAACAATAAACATAAAGCATATAAACATCATGAATTTTGTATGTAACGCATAAGCAATTTGAAATTTTAATCAACTATAGTATAGGCTCTAAGGGTCTAATAACCTATCCTATATCCCTATAGTCATGGCTCTGATACCAATCTATCACACCCCGACCCGCAGCGGAATAAAAGTCGGGGCATAATTGGGTTATCACCAAAGCTCATGATGTTTACTAAAATGTTTCATATTATTAAATTCAAATTACAACTTAAATATCCAAAACAAAATTCATACAATTACAAGAAATTGAAACTATATAAATAATCCAAAGCTTAAACTGGTTTATTCTTCTAGGCCTTCCTATGTGTTTCTTGCCTCAGCTGGATCACCTGTATCATGTGTAAAACGGGGGATATTTTGGGTCAACAAAAGTTGGCGAGTGAACCTTGATAAAACATTGTTACTAATTTCTTGTTTTATTTAATAAGGAAAATTTGTGCAATAATCACATGTGAGCAAACATATATAAATAAACAAACACAGACCACTTTGGATGAGTATATGATATGAATGATGATGAATGTGAGATCAAGGCTCAATCAAACGGAGCCGATCTTATGAGGCACCTGAAGCTCAACCCGTCTCCCACGGGGAACTGATGGGCCTAATGAAATGCGTGCACTGAAAATGATAAATCCAATCTACATATAATCCACACAACAATTGATACACATTTGATCACGGATATGATGTATGCACAAGTGTTTAAATATAATAAAGAATTAAACGACACATGATACACCCCAAAACATGATTAAAACGGGGAATTGGTAGAGATTCACTCACATTGGGTGCGTTCTTTGATGACGTTGGATACGCATGAATTTAGGATTCAATCGACGAGGAAAACCTAGCCTAGATAATAACAGAATGGTTCGATAAATAAATAAATTTTATTTGAGATTAATATTTTTAATTAGTGCTCTTAAATGGGATTTTTAGATTTATTTTTGTGACTTTAAGGAAATTTTCTAACTTTTATAATTTTATTTTTAAGTATTTTTAAATAATTTTCCAATTAAATAATAAATAAAAGAAATAAAAAAAGTTGACTTTTTGACCGTTGACCGTTGACCGGGTCTTGACCGGTCAGACTGTGTTTTCTATGCGCTGAGCGAGGTTCGAACTCGGGACCTCTCGTATACGTGCACGCAGCTCTACCAACTGAGCTACGTGTCTAACCCGAAATATTCTATGTTTTAATTATATTTATATACTAATTAATTTTAAACTTATTTGGTTTTTATTAAAAATGATTTATATGGCCGAACCGGTTGCAGGGACCCGGAGTCGAACTCGGGTCCTTCGGTTCGAGTGCGCATAGCCCAACCAGTTGGGTTGTGTGTCTAATCTGTTTAACTAACGGATTATATTACTCTTATAAACATTCTGTGACTTGTTCTGATTCAGTTCTAAAAATGTTGGTTTTAAATTCTGAAAGTCGGTACGTGTGCGATTCGAACTCGGGACGTGCGTGTTATATTTGCACAAGTCCACCGCTGGACTGTGTGTCTAACCCGTTTAATTATCTTATTTTAATTATATTAATACACAACTCAACTTCGTCTTCTTCATTTATAAGAACTCAAAAACAGTGAAGTCCGACTGTTCTGTCTAATCGATCGACAACACTTAATAATTGATTGAAATGAAATAGATAAAGGAGATTACGGAATAAGATGTACCAGAACAGAAAGTTTTCTTCAGATTTCCGGCAAGATTCGTCGGCTCTGACTTGTGATTTCCGGTTGAGTGGACTGTTTAAACAGTTTTGATTATTGGTTTGAACAATTAAAGTATAAATCAAAAGATAGCAGAGAAGTTTAGACAGTTATACCGACCGATGAATGAATGCGGTTTTCTGACTAGCGATTCCGGCAGGATTCCGACGAAATGAAAATCTTCGGTGACGTGCTCTGGAAGAATCAAAGCTTCGAAAAAGTGTGCGGTTCTGAGCGAAAGGATTTCCAGAAGATTGAGTGGGTATTTATAGGGAAGAACTGATGAATTGTGTCCGATTTTGAGTCTTGATTCGCGGTCAAAGGTTTTCCGGCAGTTATGACTGAAATTGACTGCCGGCAACGGTTATGATTGATGTCGTAGACGGTTATCGCGTTTTAGTCAAAAGGAAAATGGCCAAAATCGCGGATTGCCGGATTTTCCGGTGATTGCGAGTTCTGAGCACGCGGTGATCTCTGGTTTTGAATTCGGGTTTACTTTAAGTATTATTTATTTCAGTATTGATACAAAGAAGGTGTGTGGTGGAGTGGTGTGTTGTGTGTTTGTGCAAGCGGGTGACCCGGGTTGAAACCCGGCGTCTCCAATTTATTTTTTATTCACTATTTATATTAATTATAAATTATGATTTTTAAATTCTAATATATTTATTAATTATGTATTGTTTAAAATTAATATGAACCATAAATACGCAACGAAACTTATAACCGAATATTTGATTAATAAACGAAGCGGGTTTGGAAACCCGTTTTTCGACGAATGTTACAGGTACCTCCAAAAACACAGTCATGGAAATAAGTAATACGAAAATAAACATGTTCAAACGACATAAAATGGAAATTGTTTGAGGATCATTACAAGGTCACACGACCTGTTCCACGCATGCAAGCCGGTGTGATAACTATTCACCATGTTGCCCACTGGTGATGGCGGAAACATCAGGGCGGGACGAAAACAAGATTGCAAGAGAATTCATAACACTGATTGTGACAATATTTAATAATTCAAAATTTCATTAATACTAGAATGATAATACATTGTCTTGAAAGGAAATACAACAAGTAACAATTAACGAAACAACAAGAAAGCAAAGTACATAGATTTAAATCTAGGTGTGTTTCTAATCAACCCTAAATATATTTCTTCATCGAGATCAACTAGTTTCCTACAACAGAATTAAAATAATGATCAACAAAAAAGTTTGCGAGTATACAAGTTTTATTACATAGCATAATAGTGAAAAGGTTGTCTCATATCCAACCTGGTAATTTGCATATATTGTTACTATCATACTAACATGTATTAACTATATGCCAAACCTGAGTTTAACGCAATCGTGTATACCATTGCCGCCGAAATGACAAGGTTGTAAAATAGTTTACTTAACAATACCATAAGCATACGGACGGTGCGTTAATCCTATAACGCTATAATTGTTAAGGGAGGCTAGCCAAGTTAATGAGCATAACAAGGTTGTAAATAGTTTACTTAACAATACCACAAGCATACGGGTGGTGCGTTAATCCTATAACGCTATAACTGTTAAGGGAAGCTAGCCAAGTTAATGAGCATATAGGCACAAGTATACATAGCTGCGATAACAAGAATAATACAAGTATCTGTTTTAAATGGATAGAGTGTGAAACAATTTTAACGTGATTCCTGATTTTTGTATAAGTGTACGTGTTGCACCCAAAGTGAATAAAACGGAAAATGGGATCGAGTATACTCAAGGTTTTGCGTTTGAATCCTGCGTACGTGAGTTGAAGCGTTGAGAGTTGAGAACACCGAAGTTACCCTACATTAGGGAAATGCAGGTGTGTAAGTATTCGGATTTGGTAGAGAGTTTGGATTCAGAATTTAAAATGTATTAAAGTATGTATATTAAAATAATTATCTATCCTTAAATACTCGTTCTTGGGCCAAATATTTTATGTGATTTCATGGTCGAAATTGCCCATTAGAATCGTGACGAGAGATTTAAAACATATATAATATAACCGATTTTCATGACATGTAACCATAAGTTGGTTAACATCAAGATTTCGGTTAAGTTATATAATTATATATCATAGTATATTTTGTATTTGTCCATCATAGATAATCACAGAATTCAAATAAGTCATGCATGGAGGTAGGATGATAAACATCCATTAAATTTAATTGTATGGATTCACCAAAGCACAAAGTTTACCAACTTAGTTGGTAAACCCAGTTGGTCATTAGTAACAAGAATATAAACTAAACTACTAAGGGGTTGTTTGTTTGCTTCCTAATGAGACTCTTAATGATTCAGACCTCTTACTGGTTCAGTACTTAATGGTTCAGACTGTTTGTTTCACGAGCAGATGTCTGAATGGTTCAGACACAAGCTTACTAACCATGAACTTGGTTAGAAGCAAAGTAAGTACAAGTTTGCATAAGAAAATCATAAGTTCATAAAAGTTAACAAGATTTTCAAAACAGAAAGTTTGGACCTCAAAATGGTGATGTTCCTCCTTAGTTTACCATGGTAAACTTGTGGAAACACTCTTAAAGGTGTTCCAAGCTTTGTAATGGAAGATAAGATGAAGAAAAGTGCTCACTTTGGTACTTAGAACAATCTGCCTTTTTTGGTGTTTGCAACAGATTTGGGAGTGATTTGAGAGTGTAGAGTAGTTTGGAAAGTGAAAAATGGATGATCGGAAGCTTGTTTATATAGTGGTTGATTAGGTTTAGAGTTTTAATAGAGTTTAAAGGTGATTGGGGAAGAAATAGGTGGGAAAAAGTGGCCAACCCGTAGCTGGGAAACCAGTTTCTGCGGATTAAGGGGGCTCGCGCTACGTCACGGTGAATTGGGTTTGCCGTCGCGTAGCGGCGCGCCTCATTTTAGCCAAGATTTTGAGTTTATTGCAATTAGCCCCTGAACTTTGGTATGTTCCTCATTTTAGGCTAAAACTTGGGGTTCTGGCATGTTTTTTTTAGTATTTAACACGTATGTAAGTATAATTCAAGTATTGTGATTGTATATATGAGTATTTGCTCGTATAACAAGTGTCGGTTTGTATGTAAACATGTATTTAAAGATTGAATGTATGTAAGACAAGTATGTATAAAGTATGAATTTCATTACGATCAAAGTCTCGGATTACAAAGTTGGAAATGAAATACGAATATGATACAAATTCTAGTTTCCATTAATAGAAATACGATTACACTTTCTAAATAAGGAAATTACAAAATGCGAAGCGTTACACAGTTGTTGCACCAGCACCTGCATCACCACCTTCTAAGACGTTTCGTAAGACATCCACAGCCACTCCTTGCCGAGACAACTTTTTAATAGCTTTCAACAATCCAAATTCCAAAACATCAAATTCTTTGCGCTAGCTCCGGTAAATGCCAGCACAGTCTTCTTTGAATAGCTCAAAATCATTGTCTGGTTTCCCATCAAGCGCAAAATCCTTCCCCTCAGCATAACCGTCCTTATGACTACTGTTATATGTTGCCCCACCAAGCTCAAACATATACTTGGCTATCTCTTCAGAACCCATCAACTCCTCGGCAAGCTATGTAAGGCAACGTGATCCATGATAAACATGCATAAAGAATAAAATGGAGAGTATAAAGATAAAAGACTCACTAGTGGCACCCCGCGATTGAGTACCCATTTACAATCTTCACCCAATTCTTGAGACACCATCTCCAAGGTCTTGGTCTGAGCCTTCTGATCATCGACAGTTTTTTCCAGTTCAGCAACACGCGCCAAAGCCTCACCATAACTTTTATGTGCCACAATAGCTTGAGCTTCCTTCTCCATCAATAATGCAGAAAGGCGCAACACCTCTTGACTTTCTGCATCTCTCTCTCCCCTTAATTTAACAACCTCATCTCGCGCAGCCTTCAGTTCACGGTTGGACCTGGCACAAGTCGCGGTCCATTCCTCTTGACGTTCAGAATCAACTTCTCCTCCTTAGCAAGCTTTTCTTCTGCATCACTCACGTGCCAGTTCAAACCCTTCTTCTCCGCATTAAGCGTATCACGCTCTGTGGCAAACTCACGCTTTGCTTTTTCAAACTCATAATGTCCTCACCCATGGACCTCCATTCGCGCACTATCTTTTGAGTAGTCGCAGAATAATTCACCCTGGAACGAACGCGGCCGAACAACAAACAGAAGCGATCCCTATTCTTTTGATACAAACATTCAGTAGGGGGCAAGGACATGGAATAGAATTCGTGAAAGTAATCTAAATTGTCCATGCGAGACCCCTGCACAAGAGGCCAACGAGGGACATGAGGTAAGTCGTCACAAGCAGGGTTATGCGACATCCAAGATCCACCTGCTTCCCTCCTTGCAGAATCAGAACCTCCTTTTCCTGCAGAGCGACCATATACTTCATCACAAAGCAGGCACATGACGAGTGTATTTGGTCACATGATGGGTGTCTTCGCTAGATTCCACATCCGTTTCTATACCTTCCCGAAAGACCACACCCGGAAGTGTAGACGGATGCGACTTTCCCACTAACACAGGTTCCACTGCACTCTCCGGACCCTTCCCTTTAGTATCCCCAAGAGGGGTGGGGTCCTTAACAAGTGAATCGCCATAAACGGCGGCATGAGGTGATTCCGGACCAGGGATGGATGAAATATATGGGACAACAGGTTTTGAAGAACGACTAGTTGAGCGACGAGACTTTGTACCAGCCCCTTTCGTCCGTTCTACAAATATAACTTCAAGTTACACATACATACATACAACAATAGGTGAGAAATATGTAACCTCTAACAAAAAGATCCATACCTTTGCATCTAATAGACTCCACAAACAAGTCTTCCAACATGCTCATACCAGCCGCCACCAATGCTTCCTTATCCAGTTGAAGCATCGCAATAGGATTCCTAATGAGGGTATTGTACCACTGCTCCTCGGCATACCGACCCACAGGTAACTTGTGAACACCTTCGTCAACAGAACGGTAGTGCATATCAATCGATATTACACCTCGACGGATGTAAAAGAACTTGTGTTTCAAGTCATGTAAGTCTTGGGGGGTCCCTACTACAAGGTAAGACATTGGCAGTGCGAGAGTTGTAAGAATAAAAGCCACCGGTGCAAGAAACGCAATAGAACACATTAAACATATCCACCGAAGGAATAAAATGTTGGGCTCGATAGATGAACTCAAGATGGGTGATTCGAGGGTTGCCAACAGGGCTAATCTGAGAAATATGCAACCCATATCGAGTAAGCACTTCCCCTATAAACTTGGTGATGGGTAGACGGAAGTTACCCTCCTTAAAAAAGGAACCATACAATGTAATATAATCAGGAGTAGCATCAAGAGTTGTGCTCCCCGGAGTCGGGAACAGAGCCCCAATTCACCAAAAGCTGGAATGCCCGACTTATCTGTTAAAATCATCCTCCTTCCAGTTGATAACTGCCTGGTTAGCCCTCAAGGGATCCTTAGGCTCCGATGTTTTACCTTTTCGTGAACCTTCAGGTTTAGAAGACGTCGAGATACTTGACAAATGAAAGAACAAAGCAGATGAAGGTGAGAAATTAGAGAATGAGTCAAAGGTAAAAAAGAAATCGCCAAAGAGAAGTTTGAAAGATGGAAATTTTGGCCAAAGATCTCTGGATATTTATACCCATCGCATTTAATGCGATGGGAACCAAACCGACAAGTGGGGAAACCCTACCAATGGAGAGGCGACACGTCAGGCGGCAAAAACTGAAACGCCGTCTAACCAAGGGCGCGTGGCCGCCATGCGCCTGACATCGATCGTAAAAAGCAACTGCTACTCTGATACGCCCCTGCAAAAGCAACTGCTCCACCACTCGATGCGACAACCACCCAACTGGCAAGAGCAACAAGGACAAGCGTCAGACGTTAATCTCACCAACCATACAACTTGTCCCTTAGCTGGAAAACTTCTCCTTGAAGAAACCTTATCCAAACTCCATGCAGCTTTTTTGGCTTACTTTTGTATGCCAAAATCCATGCGCTTTTTTTTGCTCACTTCTGTACGCCAAACTCCATGCGCTTTTTTGGCTTAGTTCTGTACGCCAAAATTCACGTACCTCTTTGTCTCGGTTACGATTATCCATACACAATCAAATTATTATGAGTCCAGAATCCCTCCCAGATGATATAATCACCTGGAAACCACACTTGACTGGGGGACTTGAAGAGGTATGATCCCAAATCACATGTAGACACATGTCAAAGGACCACACACTCCAAACTGGCAGCCTCGTCACATGAAAGCATCCAGAAGGTTCTAAAATCTTCTAGAAGAAGACACCTGAA
This sequence comes from Scalesia atractyloides, assembly GCA_947069175.1. Classification (NCBI taxonomy): domain Eukaryota; kingdom Viridiplantae; phylum Streptophyta; class Magnoliopsida; order Asterales; family Asteraceae; genus Scalesia; species Scalesia atractyloides. The sequence continues at coordinate 79,873,660 of CAMTDV010000020.1, read as the reverse complement.
GACAAGAAAATGCTCCTTGTAGATAGAAAGGACTACAGGTGGCACCAGTAACGAGACGCACAACACCGATCGCAAGATCCTTGGAGGACAAGACGACAACCATACAATTGAACGCCGAGCTGGAGCGAATAACTGTCACTACGTCACCTTAGGGCCTGACAACGTCGGAGGGACAAGATGGATATTCCTACTGGTCGAACAACTAGCAGACACTAGCTAGCTAGCAGGTTTCCTCCTTCACTATTCTCCGGCTATAAATAGAAGACTCAACCCACAGGTTTAAGCACTCGATTTCTTACTCTCTCACTATATACACACACTTATCCTCAAAGCGATCACTTATTCTCACGCCGGAGGGTGGCTACAAGGAGAACCCCCATCTTCTCCTCCTTGTAAACGAGTCACCGGTGTTGTTCGTTTTGCAGAATACTTTGGGAGAATCAGCCATTTGTCAAATGAAGAATAGAGATTGAACTAGCTTACACAAGACGACCCGACTAAATAGTATTATGCTTTGTAGTGTTTCTTCAGCCATATTGATAGAAAATGAACCGTTTTCATAATGTGATCATTGATCAGCCATTTGGTATCAAATGTTTGATTGCCTTGACATTTAATCAACCAACCCATTGTAATGTGTTTCCCTTTCCCACGGATTTTCAATGGACGGATCTTCCCATACGATGATGTCTTGTTGAATATATAAAACTTTCTAATTTTCATGTATTATTTACAAAATAGAGATTTATGAATGAGTGTTGCTAAATGTTTTTTTTTACTGAACGTACCCCTCTTTCAACTTTCACGTTATTACAATTCAAATTCTTTTGTTTTTTCTTTTATCATTTTTATCTTTATTATTATTATTATTAAACGTTAGTTTATTTAAAAAGAAAATTTTTTGGTTATCTGAAAAAAATGGTTTTCTTACGTTTTAAACTGAAGCGAGTCATTTTAATTTTGAAGTGGGATTTTTTTTGTTCATAATGGCTTGAAGTATGTATTCGAATTCAATTTGTATAAACAATAATACACAAAAATTTAAATTAAGCTTTGAAGCCAACCAACTTAATATAGTTTTTGAAGTTAAAAGAAAAAAATATATTTGAGAATGACCACATCAATTTGTAGATAAGGATTTGATTAGTCAATAACATACCCTCACAATGATTAAATTTCAACTTATATCGATTATTAATTGATCTTTTATGTTTTGATCAAATCATTTTACTAACTGTGTGCTAATTAACGTTTTATTTTCTTTTTGTGTCTTATTAGTTTTAATAAATAAAACTTGTTAATTGTATTATAAAAGTATTTGAATATAATATAATAATAATAATAATAATAATAATAATAATAATAATAATAATAATAATAATAATATAATAAAATAGAAATAGAAAGTTGAGAGAACTAAAATAAGAAATAAATAAAAGATATATAAAATTGACTGTTTTGTTTTCAAAAAAAATTCTTAAACTTTTTTATTGTTTGAAAAATATCTATTATATTAATTTGTAATGACGTTTTATAGAAACATAATAAAATACTAGTTAGAGAAAGTGTCTTCAAAACCAATATTTGAATTGTATAAAGGGGTGAAATTTGACAACTTTAAATTATATTTTTAGAAAGGAGGTGTGACTAATAAAAATGAGGATGCATTTAGCCAACCCCTTTATGAATATCAAAGACATTCACAATGTTTTGCATTCGGACGTATCTTGTATAATTTTGTGACATGTATGACTTATAAAAAATAAGGGTGGAGGGGTACCCCTCGGGTTCGGTTTGAGGGTTCAAACCCACCATGGCTACACCGTCGATAGGCCCGGCACCCCTTGGGTAGGCTTGGCGGGTAGGGTTTTAGGGTAGAGGAAGTTGCGGCTTTCCTGGTCAATATGACCAGTGGTGTTGAAAACAAAAAAAAAACAAATTTAAATGCTTTGATCTTCACTTCATTCGCTCAATCATCTTCGCCATAACAGATCTTCCATTCACATCAGAATAGTTTTGTGTTAGTAAAGTAAAAAAACGAGTTGATCAGAGATGTGTGAATTTAGATATGTTGTTGACGACTGTGTTTAGTTAAGAAGAAAAAAATTAGGACTTCATTGGGGTGAATGACTGTTTAGAGAATTTAGGGTTTGTGTTGTGTGAGATTGAAAAAGAAGAAAAACTCTAGTATGTGTATGCAACGTTGATGATGATTCTAATTTGGATAAGCTAAAGCCCACTTTATTATAATATTTTTTTAGGCTAGTTTCATTTGACAATTGAGCTTGTTACAAATTAAAATTCGGTATCTACGATATAATACTACGAGAGAGAAGGTTTTAGTGAGAAACATTAAATAGTGAGGATTGAGAAAATATCCATTTAAACATGTTAAAATTTGAACTTAACATGTTAAAAATTAATTTTTTTCTAAAAAATTCAGAGTTTTTGCATATAAATACATATAGAATCCTTTATAACAAAAAAATTTTAACTATAAAAGAAGATATAAAAATTTACAAAAATGATTTATTTTATTGGAATAGCTTCTAAATATCGTTATATTTAAAAGCTCTAAAAAATTGAATTTTATTTAACATTTTAAATTGATTTTTTAATATATATTTAACATTTTAAATACACTTTTCTCGATTCCCATTTTTTTTAGTATTTCCATCGACCCCACACTACTAGTACTATGATATATATATATATATATATATACATTTTGATAGATAAGACAACAGAAATCAAATGAACAACTAATAATAAAAACAATAATACCAAAATTTTTAACTAATAGACCTATTTTATGATTTTTATCCAGACTTTTTGTTATGGTTGCATGGTTTATTAGTTTGAACTATGTATTATTTTTATTTTTAATGAATATATAGTCGCGTTTGTGTGTAAATAAGGTTTTTAAGAATTTTTTCTAAACGCATCATATGGTTTGCGTATTCGCTCATAATTGTTGGTGGTGCTGGAGGAGTGGAGATGGAGGCATGAAGTTACGCTCTCATGAGGGAGGTGGAGTGTAGATTGTGGAGGGGTAAGCTATGAAGCTCTTCACTTAGTAAGTTATTACTTACAGTTTATTCGATATTTTATTGATATGTGTTTATTAGGCTAAAAGGTGTGGGGGATATGTATTGGGTCATTAATACTATATAGGATCATTAATAGAATGTTATACCACTTTATTGTCTCATCCATTATGGTTGGCATAGATTAAAGCTCATGGCAAACATAGGCATCCTTTCCTTTTTTAATATTTCCTTTTCCTTTTCATAAAAATAAATTAAAATAAGAAAATAGTGGTTTGGATCATGATCATACTCTTAGGGTAGTAGTTTTGGATGATGGATTAGAAATGTGTGACATTGCGCTGATGTGCAGAGTCATGATAATCATAAGGGTCATGACCACCCCCTAGGGGTGTGCATGGGTCGGTTTTGACCTAAAACCATAACCATAATCGTGATGTCAGTTAATGGATAATCATAACCATAACTGATCGGTTATGGCTAATCAGTTTTGATGGTTATAGCAGGTTGGTTGTGGGTGGTTAACCATGTATTTAGCCTAGTTAAAGATAACTTGATTTTTAACATGGAATAAATTGTTATGGGGGAGGTTCATTTAAGGAAAAAAATTAATTGAGAAGAAAAAAAAACAACGGGTTCAATTGTAAACATTAAATAGTTTTTCTCTCATCTCATTTATTATTTTATTTGACTAATTAATTAGTCATAATGCCTATCATTCTTCACACTAAAATTTTTTGCCTACACACATCAAAATTTATCCTATACATTTCAAAATATATCCTACACATATTGAAATTTATCCTACACAACTCTTAATTTATGCTACTAACCTCGTAATTTATCCTACACTATAAATGAATTTTTATTTTTATTTTTTGAGAAAATATATATTTTAAGAATAAGTTACAAATTTGATATGGTTAGTTATTAAAGAGGAAAAATATAAATTAATGATATATATGTAAATTTACCAGTATACCCTGATAATAACATTAAATACAAATATTAAATGAAGTCAAATAAAACATTCCTATGGTTCAAATTTCTTTTTTTTCTTACGAAGAATTCTATCTCATTTGAACCATGAGCTAAATTATTATTGCATATTTGTACATATTACTATATTATATAGTATTAAAAATATATATATATAATCTATCTGGGTGAGTTTCCTGTAAAATGACCTTTTTCGTGAGAAATGTGAGAAAGCGTAGAAATTGACATGTGCCATTATGTTTTGAACTTAGCATGATGTTTGGATTGTTTTGGCAAGAAAAACACCAAACATAACAATTTAAAACACAGCGTAACGCATTATGGACATGAATTTTAAAACACACTGATTAACACTTAAAACACACTACTTAACGTTCTTGGCATGATGTTTTAAGTTTTAATCCTATAATTCATTACACTGTGTCTTAAATTGTTATATTTGGTGTTTTTCTTGCCAAAACATTATGCCCTAGTCCAAAACATGATACCTACATGTCAATTCTTATGCCTTGTCACGAAAAATGTCATTTTTAAAGGATCCTAAGACTAATATATAATATTAAGACCGATTATTATCGAGTATTCAAATAAAGTGATATGATATATTCCATAGATTCAAATAAAAATTCAACCAAAATCACAAAACGATATGAAAAACCATAAATACTACAAAGATATTTAAAATATGGTGAAAAGTCCTAAATCATACAAAATTTATTACATGTCGGTTCGTTATGGTGGGTACGGAAACATTGATAACCATAACCGACCCACTATTTTCGGTTTTTATAAAACCCTTAACTGACCCACCGGTTTTTTATTTGGTTTGTTTTTTTCGGTTTGATTTTATCAGTTAATTCGGTTATAGTTTGGTTAATTCGGTTTTTTGCACACTCCTGCCACACCATATAGAACCCTTTCGATAATTGATTTAGTTGTCAAACCACTTGTTCAAATATATGATTGAGATCAATCATTCTTATTAAGAATATGACATATTGGTAGAAAATGAACAATTTTCATGATCTGATCATTGATCAGCCATTTAGTACCAAATCTATTGGTTGCCCTTGACATTTAATCACCCAACCCATTGTGATGTGCTTCCCTTTCCACATAGGGATTTTGAATTGATGGGCCTTCCCGTACGATGATGGCTTGATGAATATGCACATCATCCTAGTTTTCTTGTATTATTTAAATGTAGAATTATCAATACTAAAAATTAAAAAAGAGATTCTCAATGCTATTCTATTGGGATATATGTTGTATAATTTTAGGAAATCTATGATTTGGAAGAAAAGAAAAAGTTGATATGTAAGATAGGTGAATATGCTATTGTTAACTTAATTATAAGAGTAAAGTATCAATACGCGAAGACAATATTTATAATGGTCAAAGTGATGGTTGTGTTTTTGTTTAAATGTGGTATTTAAGAATTTTTCTAATCACGTTATATATATATTGATCATAATTGTTGGTGGTGATGCCGGATCGAGGAGGGTGGTGGATGGTAGATGGTGATCATTGTGGGGTAGAGCGTGGCAAGTGGTGGTGTATGGTGGATCATAGTGATATATTCAAGAATACATAAACATTCAAGTAAACACATTGAAAATTCAAAGTTCTGTTAGATGTTTCGGTGTATCGGGATTAACTTGGTGACCAAAGGGAATTATGATGTACATCGAACAAGTTAGGAGGTGCGAGAGTGCACGCTTGCTCGAGTTGTTGTAATTCCAAGGGGGCAATGCCCCCTTGGCGGGGGTCCTAGGACAGCCCCCCGGGAGCAGGGTCCCAGGGGCGGCAGCCCCTGGCGGGGTTCCTAGGGGTAGAGCCCCTGGCTGGGGTCGAGCCTTAAAAAATTATTTTATAAAATTCGTCACAATTTTGCAGGAAAAAAATAAGGCGGCAATTTAATTAAAATCGAATTTTGAAAATCCAACCGCTAATAACCGCCATTAACTGCCAAGTGGCAGTTATCTGCGAATTATCTCAAAAATTTGTAAGGGGTCGTTTTGGTCACAGGGGGTTCATACGATTTCACACAAAAACGCACACAGTTGTTCATTTTCTCAAAAATCAGAGTTGTTATCCGATTGAATTATTCGGTAGAACCGCCGAAATAATTTGATCTGAGAGTGACTACACGCCTCTCTGATCATCCGGATTCTGAAAATTCCCTAACAAAGATCAAATTGTTTTCTGTGAAGATGACAAGCGGATCGATGAAGGATTTGACAAGCAAGTTTCACAAACTGGAGAAGTTCGCATGGCAGGACTTCCGAAGATGGCAGAAGAAGATGCACTTTCTTCTCACAACCCTGAAAGTGGTGTACATGTTGACAACTCTAATCCCAGAGATACTGGAGGAAGGCAATCTGGAACAAATCAGGAAGCGGTCAAAGTGGGAAAACGACAATTACATATGTCTTGGTCACATCCTAAATGGTATGTCTGATTCCTTGTTTGATGTTTCGAAATGTTCTGCGAAGTTACTATGGGACACTTTGGAAGCAAAATACATGGCAGAAGATTCTTCTAGTAAAAGTTTCTTGTTAGTAATTTCAATAATTACAAGATGGTTGATTCGAGGCCTGTCATGGAACAGTATCATGAACTGTTGCGGATTCTAGGGCAGTATGCCCAACATGACATGAAGATGGATGAATCCATCTCGGTTTCAAGCATCATTGACAAGTTACCCCCTTCCTGGAGAGATGTGAAACACACTCTGAAACACCAGAAAGGAGAATTAACTTTGGTTGAACTTGGAAGCCACTTCAGAATTGAAGAAGGCTTGAGAGCACAAGAAAAGGTGTTGGTTAATGATGAAAAGAAACAGGCTCGAACGTCTGTGAACATGGTTGAGACGGGTGAATCGTCCAAAGGAAACAACAAGTTCAAAGGTAAACAGAAGTTTCAAGGGAACAACAATTCGGGTCCAAACAAGAAGCCGAATTTCCCTTGTTGGAAATGTGGTAAAGTTGGTCACTTTAAAAGGGACTGTAAATTGATGAAGTATGCCAACAAATCTGGTTCGAAAAACAAGAATTTGACTGGTTCTAGCGGGTCCAAGGACCCGGGCAAGCAAGGTCAGGATTTAGTACAACTTAATAATTCGGTTCAGAATTATGTATCACTAATTTCTGAAGCATTTTATGTACAGGATGATGATATTGCTTGGTGGGTTAATTCGGGTGCAACAAGCCATGTATGCAAGGATCTTCGTTGGTTTAAAGACTTTCAACCAATCGAAGACGGATCTATCATCAAGATGGGGGAATGTTGCAACTGAACCAATCAAATGAATAGGAACCGTGCATCTTGTTTTTACTTCTGGAAAATCGTTACTTTTGAATAATGTTTTGTATGCACCCGAATTCGAAAGAATCTGTTAAGTGGCATTGTGTTGAATAATTGTGGTTACAAACAAGTGCTAGAAAGTGACAAGTATATCTTGTCAAGACATGGTTGCTTTGTAGGTTTTAATTATCTTTGTAATGGTATGTTTATGTTGAATGTTCATGTTTCCTCTGTGAATGGATCTGTTTATGTTGCTTCAACTGGTAATGTTAATGACATAGCTTCAACCAGTAATGTGAATTGCATAGCTTCAACTAGTAGGAGTAACAACTTGACTGATTCGGAATTATGGCATGCTAGATTAGGACATGTACATTATAAAAAAGTTAAAGAGATGTCTAAAATGAGCTTAATTCCACCTATTAACATAAACAATGATAAATGCCATATTTGCAAGGTGAATAAGATAACTAAAAAGCCTTACATGCAACATGTTCATAGGGAAACCAAAATGTTAGATTTGATACATAGCGATCTATGTGACTTTCATGCTACACCATCTCTAGGTAATAAAAAGTATGTAGTAACGTTTATAGATGATGCTACTAGATTCTGCTATGTTTATCTTTTGCATGCTAAGGATGAAGCTCTTGAAAAGTTTAGGATCTATAAACAAGAAGTAGAGCTTCATCGGAGTGGGTTGATCAAAACCCTACATACGGACAGAGGTGGTGAGTATTTTGATCTGGTGTATTTCCAATCGACTGGAATAATACACCATACCACAGCTCCTTACACACCAGAACAAAATGGTGTGGCGGAAAGGAAGAATAGGATTTAAAGGAAATGGCCAATACCATGTTGTCCTATTCCGGCCTAAGTGAAGGTTTTTGGGGTGAGGCTATGTTGACAGCCTGCTATTTGCTAAATAAGGTTCCAACTAAAAGGAACAAGACCACCCTTATGAGCTTTGGTATAAAAAACCACCTGAGCTGTATAAATTGAGAGTTTGGGGCCGTAGGGACGTGGTAAGGCTTAATGACCCTAAGATAAGGAACATAGGGGAAAGAGGTATAGACTACATTTTCATTGGGTATGCTGAGCATTTGTTTGCTCACAGGTTCTATGTTATAAAACCAAATGACTACATGTCGGTGCATACGGTAATTGAGGCAAGAACTGCAGACTATGATGAAAATAGATTCTCTTCAATACCTAGGCCTAGGGACATGGTTTCAAGCTCTAGTTACCCTAAAATGGCTGATCAAATGATTGATATTCCTCCGGAACCCAGGAGGAGTAGTAGAGCAAGAAAAACTAAATCATTTAGTGATGAATTTCAACTATATTTGGTTGAAAGATCTAGAGATGAAGTTAAAATTCAATATCAATATTGTTTCAATATTGAGGAAGATACTAAAACCTATAGTGAAGCCATTGCATCTCGGGATGTAGCTTTCTGGAAAGAAGCTATAAATGATGAGATGGACTCTATTATGCAGAATAATACTTGGAAACTGACTGACCTACCCCCTGGTTGTAAACCACTTGGTTGTAAGTGGATCTTCAAGAAGAAGATGAAAGTAGATGGTTCAACTGATAAGTTTAAAGCTCGATTGGTTATTCAAGGCTTTAGACAAAAGGAAGGAATAGACTACTTTGATACATATGCTCCTGTAGCAAGAACATCCACTATTAGATTGTTGCTGCCTTAGCTGCAATACACAATCTTGTGATTCACTAAATGGATGTGAAACCCGCTTTCTTGAATGGTGATTTGGATGAGGAAATATATATGAAACAACCAGAGGGTTTTGTTATTCCTAGCAATGAGCATAAGGTGTGTAAGCTAGTTACGTCATTGTATGGCTTAAAGCAAGCACCAAAACAGTGGCATCAAAAGTTTGATGATATGGTTTTGTCTAATGGTTTTGTATTAAACCAAGCGGACAAGTGTGTATATAGAAAATTTGATGATTCTAGGAAAGGAGACATAATTTGTTTATACGTAGATGACATGTTGATCTTTGGTACTGAGCAAGATCAAGTTGATAAAACAAAGAAATTTTTGTCATCTTGTTTTGACATGAAAGACATGGGGGGAGGCGGAAGTGATCCTTGGTATAAGGATCAAAAGAGAGAACAATGGCATATCGATCTCTCAATCTCACTATATTGAGAAGATATTGAAAAGGTTTAATTTTCATGATAGTTCTCCGGTTAGCACTCCAATGGATCTGCTTTTAAGCTTTCACCTAACAAAGGTGTAGCGATAAGCCAACTTGAATATTCAAGGGCCATTGGATCTCTCATGTATGCTATGATTAGCACTAGACTAGATATAGCTTATGTAGTTGGAAAGCTTAGTAGGTATACTAGCAATCCAGGTGCAAGTCATTGGCAAGCTATGAATCGAGTATTTAGGTACTTGAAAGGAACCATGAAATATGGTTTGACTTACACTGGATTTCCTTCAGTTTAAGAAGGTTATTCAAATGCAAGCTGGATTAACAACAAGGAAGATCATTCTTCCACGAGTGGATGGACCTTTCTGCTTGGAGGAGGTCCATATCTTGGGCATCTAAGAAACAGACTTGCATAACTGATTCAACAATGGAGTCAGAGTTTATAGCATTAGCCGCAGCTGGCAAAGAAGCTGACTGGCTAAGAAACTTGATTTATGAGATTCCATTGTGGCCCAAACCTATCTCACCAATATCTATCAGATGTGATAGTGCTGCTACCTTGGCTAAGGCCTATAGTCAAGTGTATAATGGGAAGTCTAGACACTTAGGTGTTAGACACAGCATGATTCGTGAGCTCATCATGCATGGGGTGATATCGGTGGAGTTTGTGAGAACTCAACATAATTTAGCCGACCATTTAACCAAAGAGTTATGTAGAGATCTTGTGCACAAGGCGGCTGTAGGGATGGGATTAAAGTCCACATGAGATTTCTCATGTTAAGATACCCAATTCCCACCTAATATGACGTTAGGTTCTGAATTCAATGTGGAAAGCTTAACATCTAGAAATTGGAACACATTAGTAGCATCATCCCAAGGTATGTGTTCAGACCTGCAAGTTAAAGGAGGTTGAAGGCTTTCTTCTTAATAGTTCTTTGAAAATTGCATATGCAGGTGCAAGAATAAAGAGCTACCTATATGAGCATGAGTTTAGCCGATTCAAGAAGCTAGGACTTGGCTTTGATATGTTCATTGAAGGATGGGACACAGGCTAGTAAAAATAGTGTCAAGAAAGAACATAAAAGTATGTAAACTTGTGTGTATATTATCTTCATGTATTCACTAAATAGAAAGGGTTCAAACCTTAGAGACACCCCTATATTCGAATATTTGGAATGTGCAATATACTAATGTGAAATTCAATCGTCGCGACATTTCATTTATGCATAAGTTTGATTGTTGTGAATTTGTTTAAGTTAATCAAGGATTACGCCAAAATGGGGGAGGTATGTTAGATATTTCGGTGTAATCGGGATTAACTTGGTGACCAAAGGGAATTATGATGTACATCGAACAAGTTAGGAGGTGCGTGAGTGCACGCTTGCTCGAGTTGTTATAATTCCAAGGGGCAACGCCCCCTTGGCGGGGGTCCGGGGGCAGCGCCAATAACTGCCAAGTGGCAGTTATCTGCGAATTATCTCAAAAATTCGTAAGGGGTCGTTTTGGTCACAGGGGGTTCATACGATTTCACAGAAAAACGCACACAGTTGTTCACTTTCTCCAAAATCAGAGTTGTATCCGATTGAATTATTCGGTAGAACCGCCGAAATAATTTGATCTTTGTTGGGGAATTTTCAGAATCCGGATGATCAGAGAGGGACTACACGCCTCTCTGATCATCCGGATTCTGAAAATTCCCCAACAAGTTCGATTTAAAATGTCAAAGCCACAAGTACAAATAGGTAGCAAGTCACTCTTATAGAAAAAAAAACATTAATTCACAAGAGATTAAAATGTTCCCTCATAACATATAACTCAAAAGTTTACGTAACAAAAATATAAATTAGTAATACGGAAAAATCTTGAAAGTACATACATTGGTATTATAAAACGGTGGTGGAGATTCAAACAACGTGTGTGATGAGCCCCACATTGGGTAGACGAACAACAAAAGAATACCAATTGTGTTAGATATACCATGGCTCTGCATGAAAGAATTCCTGAAGCCGCCTGATGCGCGAATATGCTCTTGAAGTAGGTAACAACCATCATAAGACAAATCGCAACACCAACCCAACTTTCCGTAGACGCATGAGCAAACAACTTCGGAGCAACTACCAAAAGAAGGATCAATGATCCAGGTATCTCCAGCCAATCTGAGTATCAGATGTACTATCAACTTTGTTAACATATATACTAAGGGAAAGTAAGTCTAGCCTATGTGTTACAATGTTACATCGTCTTCCACATAGAATACATAAGGTGTTATACGATTATCTTTTTTCTTTTGAACGACAAATTTGGATCACCGATGGACCACTGGGGTATCATCATGCCACCAGGGTAACTCACACGATCATATCCATCTCCATTAGGCTATAATGCCTATACATCAATTTAGAAGGAAACCCAATAAATCTGGGAAAAACCCCTTGTGGGAATCGAACCCAGGACCTAATGGTCCCTAAGCTTTATCCCAACCCATGATGCCACTAGCCTATAATGTCATGGGCGTTATACGATTATCTAAATGTATTATGTTAATAATGTATAGCACTTGAGTTTTCTTATGGCTTTGTATCTGATCATGTTCTAATGAGTTCTTTACATGTCCAGACTCGAGAACCACGCCCAAATAATGAATACGTGTATTGCATATTGTGTCTATACCTGGGAAATGGCGAGGGAAGAAGAGCCTTAGTACTACCGCAATGAATGCGACCCACATCCCAAATTGACCCCTGCATGTTGCAACTGGTTAATTAAGTGCATTTGGACCCAAATAAACACCAAGTTGAAAGCATGGAGTAAGAACCTTAAGAAGTGAAAGAGTGAAGGAGGAAGACTAAAGAATATGTAAGGTACTAAAAGCGATGTCAGCATGTTTGTTCTCCAATTCGTCCGGTCCAATATCAACAAATAACTGCATCAAATCGGGCATAAGATTTTTGGCGTCGAATTCAAGATAAATAAATAATATAACTATTTAGTTCGTGTCAAAATGGGTAGCGTACGCATTGTTTTTTCTCCATTTATTTTAACTTCTTGTAAATAAATAATGTGCTTAAATAAAGTTCTATAAATAAATTAATATTACAGCAAATATCAAGCTTTCAATAAAAGCAATTTAAGTAGTTGTATGGATCGTAGTTAAAATCTCATACAAACCTTGTCTTATTTAAAAACAGCAAGAACAGATCTTGAACGTTATTATAGATAAGATATTTTTATACAGCTACATTGTAATGTAATGTTTTGTATTCGTAACAAAATCTACATAGTTTACTAAAAAATAGGTTTTTTTATGATCATACATTGATGTGACACGATTAACTACTGAACGGAACCAGAAAACTCACATAGCCGAGAAGGATGCAACCCAAGAGAGAAAGGAAGTTCCAAAGCCCAAGCCACCGAGCTTAGTGCATGCGTGATCAAACATTGCTTTTGCCACAAGTTTCAACTCACTCATATCGGCATTCATTAACTCAGTCGTTACATCATCCGTCGTCCATGTCAAATAGTCACTTCTCGCCATTTTTCACACACTTTCGATCAAACTAACACCAAAGCAATCCACAAATTAACCTTTTAAAAGAAAAATATCCACAAATTAACCTTATGAATAGTGTTTTGTCGAACGTTTGGGTCCAAATAATAACTAAATAAATTTGAAAAGAGGTTGAAAGTTTGGAAATACACAAATGAATGGGCCTCCATGTTTTTAGCAACGGTCCCGGGAGTACGGTCTACTACAAGTTTCCAACTGTCATTCCATTTGGTCCTCACATTTCAGGTTGTGCCAATGAAAACGGATCCACGTTTATAATAATTTGTTTTGTAATTTAGTTGTTATATTCATTAAAGATTTATATATTGTGAAAGCGAGAACCATATAATATACTTGTATGTGTATGGGTATGTGGTGTGGAGACGGGTGCATACAAATTAAGCAGCGGGTAAATGTGTATTATTCAGATTTTGTAGTTATTATTTTATGAATGAACACCCGACATACAAAGGTATATATTGATGTTTTTTTATTTCAATAATATGTTGAGAGCAACGAGTAAACATGACATAAACAAACACGTTAAGTAATATATATCAAGAAAAAGATTATTCAGATTTTGAAACGAAAGTAACAAAATTATATAACAGCTTTATTTTAGTAATAAATATAGCAGCATTATATTATGTAAAGTATCACATTTATAGTTAATAAAATTTGTTCTTGTGTTTTGTGGTTGTATACAGTAACATCTTGAATTCTCAACGTTTATATGTATTGGAAATAAAATGATAATAACGATTTGTTGAATTAAAAAAAATGGAAGATGTGTTTCGATGTTAGCATCAAGTGTACACATGAAGCTCAAACGGTCTTTGGCCTAACAATATTCATAGTAAAAAAGTTGGGGTTTCAAATTCCACGGTAAACAATGTAAGATCAGTTTAGATTATTGTTTATTTTTTTTGGAATAATATTATTTTAAATTCAGAAAACTTGCCAAGTTACATCAAAACAGAAGATAGCCGGGATTAATAACATAACCGGGATGATAAAGATTGGGCTTGTAAGTAATTTGTCATTAATATTAATATTCTAATTGTAAGTTCATTTTATAGTGTTCTCACATCATCAAATGCTAGGTTGTTAGGTCCAACATTAATGTTGCAGTCGGTTTTTTAGAGGTAATATGTCTGTAATCTGTGGATCACATCTATAAACATCTGTAGAAGAAAAGTTGAATAAAGCTCTATAGTCTACAAGAAGAATGTTGTTTATGTTGTTTGCTTTTTTTATCATATGCAGACTTCTAAAACAAACTGATGGTGGTGTACGGACGGTTGTGGTGGGTGGTGGTGCTGCTGCTGGACGGTGGTGTGTCGTGGTGGATGTGGACGGTGGTGGTGAGTGGTAGTGTTTAACCCTCTGCAGACCTTAGAAGATCTTAAAAGTGGTTGGGCGAAGTCTGCACCAATAAAAGCTTGCGCAAACGTTATTAATGAAACGTCTTCGGAAAAACAAACAGTCCACAGATGGCAATGTCTGCGCGGCGCAGACATAAGAGACTGTGCAGTTCTTTTTTAGAAAGAAACAAACATCACCTAAGTATAACAATGATGTTTATATTTATGTTTATACTTCATAATATTTTGTTACGCTCACTGTATATTAACACTTAGGCTATCTCTTAAATTATGGGCTCACGCCTTTTCACTCTACATCACTGTCAAGTTGTAAAAGAATTGTTATCTCGCTAACAAATCACCATCTCACTTTTTTTACTAACACGTGCTATAGTTGCACCCCCTTCACTAACCAATGCTCATTAAAATGATATTTATATTAAATTAACTTAAAAAATTAAAAGAAGTAAAAAAAATTATTGCTTGAGAAAGATGAGACCCACTACAACATAGCCCTCTATGCCGTTTCCCCTCCACGCCTGCCCCGGGTCTTGCTCCTGTGTTCCCGCTCCACGCCAAGCCCCTTGCCACATGACAGGGCCGTAGATGATAACAGATAGCATTACAGAAAAAGTTTGTGTAAAAAAGTAACCATGAGTTGATTAGCTCAGACGTGTCCCACTAAGCCAACTTATAAGTTTTTGAAATTACGAAGTCAATGATCATGGTGTATTCTTTGATTATTTGTAATTCAATTGTTGATTATTTGTAATTCACAAAACCAAAATGTAACGCTTGATTCATTAACAAAAGTGTCAAGTTACGTATCAACTCCGTTTTCTACAAAACTCATTTCATCTTTTTCCAATTCGGAATCAGAAAAAACTTTGGGCGCCAGTTTGAACAAAATTGATGTGAATCTATGCACTTTTGATGATTGTTTGGATCAACAATTTTTACACCTAAAAATCATCACACCTCATTTACAAATAATTTGAACCCACGTCACTTTTACGTGTCATACCACTAAATTACATGTCGTGGTCACATGGTGAATGATCGAGTGTAGCCCAAGTTGAGGATCTTTGGTTAGCTAGAATGCACATGCAAAACACTAAGAGGTGGAGTAGAACGCACAGCATCCATCCCCACCACCAACTCTGGCGAACAAACTTACAAACCACGTTTGTGCTCGCAACAAGGCATAAAGTACAATATCCCACCACAAGTTTGAAGATGTACAAATTGAAAATGTTAAGTGTACAATTCACCTGCCTTTCATTTGTGTTGAATGCCACCGTGTCAAATATTAAAGGGTAAAAGAGATGAAAACCAATTTCTATAGGATATAGTTTTAAGCTAGTTTTCACACATTACTCTCAAATATTAAATATTAAATATTAAATATAGATTATAGAGTATGGATTAGATGGGATATTAGGGATCACTAATCAAACCAAGGCCAACTTAAGTTTTGAGTTTGGAATTTTATGATTCGTTAGGCTTGGCTTGAAATAGTCTACTGAGCTAGAATTTGTGGCTTGAATTCAGCTCATTTACAACTCTCGAGCTCGCCTGATGCTTGACGAGCCGACTCAAAATTTAGGAAGGAGTTATGTTGCTCGATCGACAACCGCCCACTCATGTAACACCACCATCATTACAACTCCAACTAACACCATCATTGTTTCAAATCAGATTCAAGAAGATCAGTCACAGAGACAAAGACGATCGATGTTTCTGGTTTGACGTTGCAGGGGTGTTTAGGGTGAGAGCAGTTATAGTAGGGTAAGTGTGTGCATGGTCGGTTTGGGTCAATTATGACCCTTAACCAAACCTGAATTTCGATTATAGCCTTATAGGTATATTAAAAGCGTTCGTGGGTAAAATTGTATATAATACACATGTGTATTTATTTAATTTAAAAAGATGCTGAACCTTTACTGACATACTAATTCTATGAATGTAAATGATATGCACATTGTTTATACAAGACACGTCGATCCACATGTAAATAATCATAATCCTTACATTATTTTAAGACCATCATGTATAAAAAAATAAATTAAAGATAGAAAATATATTTGTTCCACCAGACCAAATAAAGCTTCTTTACAAGACAGATTTGATTTGGTCACAACCAAACAAACAAAGAATAGTAGCACCGCTTCCACAACTTCAGTTTCCACTATCTCTCAAAAGCTGTGTTCACAATAAAAACTCTGAAATTATACATATAAAATAACTACATATTTTACTTAAATAATTAATAACATTGGAAAAAAGAATTACCCACTACGTTAATTTTATAAAAATTATTGTGGATCAACAACTCGGTTCAGCTACTGTTGTTTAAGGTGCTTATGGGTTCGAGTCTTTCGAGCCTGCACAAGCGTGGGCTCCTGCGAGTCGCACACTTGGGTCTTAAACTTGCACCCGAAGTTCTTCCAGATCGAGCCTCTTCGACCATTTGTTACAACAGGGTCTACTTTGTCTCTCTTCGCAATGGCTTTTCTCATTGTCGAACACTCGCGCTCCAAATGGTGTACCCGAGTCCTCATGCTATCCATGTCTAGTCGTAGCACCTGATTCTCTCTCACGGCTGCGGTCCATGTGCTTCCCACGTGTCTTACCACCTCACCATCAACAACTGATTCGTCTTGTTGTTCCACAGGTACTGTCTGCATATTTGTCTGACCTGTGTCGACTGACATCAGCGTTCCAGCGATCGCTTGACGGAGCTGCAACTGCTCGAAAAACAGCACCTGCACCACAGCTCGCAGTGGAAGTCGTTCGTTTTGTGCTGCGTGTGTGCACGCTTCTAACGTCAGCTTCCGGCAATCCATTACTCCGTAAATTTTCTCCCGAACAGCTTCCTTTAACCATGGATGCGCCTGCAAACATTACGCAGATGTGATTAATTCCAGGGCCGACCTTGGACAAGTGCGAGTGGTACGACTGCACACGACCCAAAATTATTTTTTCTCGTTTTACATACAAAATATTATTTACTAATTATTGAATTGTTATATACAACAAAAGGACAGAAGAAATGGTACACTTCTCCTTCCCTTTGTTGTTGGGCTACATTTTTTATAAAATTTATACATATATGAATATAATTCAGTGATCCATTTTTACTAGTCGCACAGCGTATCCGGAATCTCATGAACGGCCTTGATGAACTTAACGTAATTTCCAAAAAAAAAATGAAAGAACAGATTCTAATCATACCTTGAGGTAAACGTCTACAGCTCTGTAAAGTCCGTCATCATATACCCTTGCCTGTTCCGGTAACGCAAACGCAAGCTCCAAAAACTTCTCCGGCTTCAGATTAGTATCCGAAGCAATTTCCGACAAGTAACCATCAATTAACTTTCCTACAAGCACTAATTCCACAAATCTGTTACGATTATGTTCGTCACCAGCGTCTTCATCATCAATTACATCCGCAGTTGTTGGTATCTGTTCTACTCTATGTAGGAAGTGCGCTAAAATCCTTTGGACGCAATCGACATCATATAACGTCTCCTTCAAGTACGAGTAACTAGGAATTAGAAGATCATCCAGTGTCGCTTGTTCGAGTTGTAATCCGTTTTTCTTCTCTAAACTTGCTCTACAAGCATCAGAAGCATTTAGAATGTTTGCAGCCCTCAACATTCCGAAAAATATCGCAACCTCTTGAGAAGATCTTAAACCGTTTTCTTCTGGAAGATTCGCAACGATAGTTTCCAGCAGCTCCTTTTGTTCAACCTCTGAAGGTATAGACGAAGACGAAGACCTCCTACCAGCACGATTCACTCCAGGAATGTGTGTTTTCGCATACGAAATGAGACAATTCTCAATGATTTCAGGATTCAGATCTCGAGATTTGATAGCGAATATTAACCGCTTGAATAATTCAGGACTGAGGTTTTTAACTTCATCGAACCACTTATCTCCACCGGTTCCTTTTCTTCTGGAACTAGTTTCGCGTGAGGATGCAGCACCAGCAAAACTAATAGCATCATGAACCGGCCAACCGAATAGCGATGGATCCGAAGACGAAGCTTTGGAAACGATCGAATCGATGCACCTTTGCACTATGCCAAGCGAATCCGCCAAAGGTAACAGATCTTCACATGACTTCAATGTTTTGATTGAATTTTTCAAACTTTTAAACACTGTTTGTGATAAAAACCGTTCCGTTTTGGAAACGAGATTATCCTCACAGTATTCTTCCGTCATCTCCAACATTTCTCCGGCACACCGGAGTGGAGCGACGTTTAACGGCGTGAGCTCGATTTTAACGGCGTAACAGTATTTAACAGCAGTCTCAAACGTTTCCGATCCTCCCGGAAAATCCGGTAGCATGACGTGAGCATGCTCCGTATCTGTTTCCAGCTTTGTTTCTTCTCGTATCTCTTCGTTCTCTAAATTTTCAGATACAGTTTCAGCAGTGTGATTCTTTTCTTGCTCGGTAATCATCTCGTGTAACTTTTTACTTTTCGCCATTAATGGAAACTGAAATAAGCATTTCGTCGAACACAAGTTTTCAAACTAACAATAATCAAAACAACAGAGAAAACGGAATCTCTAACCTTATGGAGATGAAAGGCCATATCCCCGATGTCTACCACGACGTCGCTCGGTAGTCCGGTGGTACAAAACCTGCAACAAACACAAAATCATGTAAACAGAAAAAATAAATAAAAGTAATTAACAGAATTGGTTGGTTAGTTAGTTACCAGGCTTGGCGTTTGGAGTCGGAGGCCATAACTGATCCGGTGATTGAGGAAAGAGATATCAAGTGGTATACATATTAATTTGATTTGATGAGTGAGGAGGGAATTAGTGGAGAAATTGAGGGGGAAAAGGCAACTGTGTTGGAGGTTAGAGATGGGGAGTATGTAATGAAGACGAAAAGGAAAAGGAAGTGGATCAATGATTCAAGATCATCACATAAGAACGGTTTGCTCCAGGACAAATATAACACACATACTTTCGGTGTTTTAATATAAATACTATAATTAAAACTTTATATTATAAAAATATATTCATTGACATTTTTTTCTACCGTTTAGTAGGTGCAACTTGAGTGGTAAACGTTTTGAGTCTATTTAAGGTCATACATGAGATGGGGATGCAGATGCCACTACGGGGAACAACGCATCGCCCCTGTCATCCCGCGGCTCATATAACACAAAGAAGGATTTGAGGATGTTGAGAGTATAACGCTTGGCCTAACGGGTCTTTTACGGTTAAATCAAGTTTTTTGTTGAGTTTAACCTCTAAAAGATGTTTTACCTAATTTAGTTAGTTAACATGATATCCACAAGGTCACTTAAGAATAATTAGTTAAATGTTATATTATTAGAAAAGTTAATTGGATTATTATCAAATTATCTATATGTTGACTATTATTCTTAAATGACCTTGTGGATACCATGTTAACTAACTAAATTAGGTAAACATCTTTAGAGGATAAACTTTAACGAAACTTGATTTAAACCTAAAGACTCGTTAGGCCAAGGAATTGAGGATTATGGGGATGCAGTGTGTTTAGATGGCACCGAGAGAGCGGGGAACAACGCATCGCCCCCGTCATCCTGCAAATGTATGACTTATGAGAAAACAAAGAAGGATTTGAGGATTATGGGAGTATAACGCTTGGCCTAAAGGGTCTTTTAGGGTTAAATCAAGTTTCTGTTGAGTTTAACCTCTAAAAAATGTTTTACCTAATTTAGTTAGTTAACATGGTATCCACAAGATTCGTTAAGAAATAATTAGTTAACATATAGATATAATTTGATAATAATCCAATTACCTTTTCTAATAATATGAGCATTTTTATAACTTTATGCTAATAATCCAAAATGGTGTACTGAAAAATGATAATACTGATATTTAATTATTTGTCATATTTATAATGTGAGCTAATAACTCTAAAAAAGTTAATATTATGGAAACAACCAAAATAGTTAGAAAATTATTATGGGATGGTGTCCCACAACATTATTATGATTGATATACTTTGGGAGGCACCACAAGTGAAGCCATTTGCTTTTTCATTGACAACTGGTTTATTTTCATTTCCTTCCAAAGTGTTCTTTTTTATGGGGTGGCATATGGCATCATGACATTGACCTTCCATTGAACACATAATTTCACAAATGGAATGTCCCTCTTCTTTGCAACCCAATTTCCTTTTCTTTCCCACATTTTCCCACCATAATAATTAGACTGCAAAAAAAAAGTTATTTGACAAGTAAAAACATTTTGGAACTAGTTGGATGTGGATTGGATTAGGTTGTCCTGTTTAAATTCATTTATTCATTTAACAAAGTTCAGTTTGCTGTATATTGTTTCAAAGATGTTGTAATGTTTTGATTAAGTTGATCTATTTTTTTAGTGATTTTTGGTTTCTAACTGTAGTTGCTAGTCCAGTGGCTAGGTAAAGCTTTTTAAAACACTCAAGTATGAGATTTGGGTTTCAATCTCAACAACAAGCAATTAATTCATCATTTAAAAAACATTAAGTTCTATTTGAAAGAACAAGTAATTTGAGCTTGTAAAGGGGTTGTTTGTAACATTTATAATTTCATAGGTAATTTTGTTAGATTATGTGTAATAGAATAACTATAATAATTTTATAGTAGCTTTTGTTAAATCATGTGTAATGTAATAACTAAATAATTTCATAGGTAGCTTTTGTTAGACAATGTGTAATGGAATAACTAAAAGGTGCAATAACTATTGTTACGTCATTGTCACGCAGGGATGAGCATATGGTACTTAGTACCGATACCGGTACCGAATTTGTCGTACTATATTTTTTTGGTACCAAATTTCTCGTACCGATTTTTTTTCGGTACCGATTTGTACCCACATGTTAGCGTTTTCGGTATGGTGCCGGTAAAATGTAACGCCTCGCGTTTCCGTTAAATTTTATTTTAGAAATACGTGTCGTACCACTAAATTATTTATTTTCCATTTTTAATATAGTTGTTATCATTTATTTATTTATTTATTTATTCTTTTATAAATAATAATAATGATAATAACAATAACAATAATAATAATAATAATAAACAGAATAAATACAACATTTTGATGGAGCTCGTATTTAAAAACGTATATCACGGACATGATCGGGCCGCTCAAAATCCTAAACACTAGCTAACGGGCCTTGGCCAAACACACAAGCCACTTCAAACCCTAATTAAACCCTATCCTATATAAAACTACATACACACTCAGCTCACACATTCACCAGCCGACACCCCTCTTCTCTCCCACAATCCCGGTCACCGGAAGTGATTCCGGCCGACCCCCGGTGACCTCCGGCCACAAACCTACACACACCTCCGCAACCCCTCCCCTTGTACCATCTACCACATACACGCATCCAAGCTCAAGCGAGAGAGATCCAGAGGGAGAGAGAGTGCGAGGAGAGAGATAACAGTGGGAGAAAGGGGAGCCGACCCTCCTCCGCTATACACGGCAGCAACAACCCGACGGCAGAGCCGTCGCACACGACGGACAGAAACGCCGCGTTCGGCGGCGGTGGTGCTGGGCCTTGCGTCGGAAGCTGAAATCGACGACGGGGTGCTTGGCTCGAGTCCGAGCAGTGACAGCGGTGCAAGGATAGCAACAGTAGTGCGGCGATAGTGGTGACCCGGGTTTTGTTTGGCAGATTATGTCCCAACTCGGCTCAAGTTTAGGTGCGGGTCAGCTTTGGCTCAACCGAGTTCACATCGACTCAACTCCTGTTGCAGGCACGGTATGATAGTAATTCTAGCTCGAATGGTGATTTGGCTCAGTTGTGTCACGACTCAAGCCGAGTCCTGGTGAAACCATTCAACCGTTCAACGCGGTCAACGTTAGTCAACAGGTCAACCTGGTCGACATGTTCGGTCATGGTTCAGTTTGGTTCAATCTTGGTTTGGGACTTGGTTACACTCGTGTTCATTACGGTTCAGTCTCAAACAGGTTTCGGGCTAGGTTCACTTCAATCTAGGTTCGGTCAACTCCGGTCAACACCAGTCAAAGCTGGTCAACTGTCAGGTCCACCCAGTCAAACTGTCAGCAAGTGACTTGGTAAACAAATCTTAATTTTATTGTTACATATATCTTGATAATATTTTGTTAATTACTATAGTTAACGCGAATCAATACACTTAACAACTAGTTACGTTTTAGTATTTGACGCGAAAATTTATCATAGTGTTATAACATTGCAACCTGACGCGAATCCGTGTTTAAAACCAATACCTTGCCGATTAATTTCGTTTCGGCACATGTAATGAGAGTTCGATATAAACTGTTATCGAATATTTGAATTTTGAAAACATTAAACGACAACTTGTGCTGTCGGGTTCGTCCAAAAAGCAGAGGAAACTCTGCCCGTTTTTCGTATAAATCCTTAAAGCAAAACGCGTTAAATAAACAAACGAGCCTATTGGATCCGGCTAAATTTTTTTAACGAAATAATTATATTTATGCAAATATACATACATACATATATATATATACATAAATAAATGTATAATCTTTTTCTAAATACATTTCATTACTTACGTATGCCTATGTATGATGACCTCGGCGTTCGCTGTCAACTCTTCAACTCTTCGCGGGATTTCCAAGGAAAGCAGCATACTCGACCCCTTTTTACACTTTAACGCATTTTGGGTGCAACATGTATAAATTACAAAATTTATTTTTAACAAGATTAAATGTGTTCCCAATACCAAACGGGTTATCAATTACGCTTATGTGAATTATATGTGTTAATTAAACTCGTTTATACATGCTACTTGTTACGTTTGAGTTGTTTATTCTTATTAGTTTTAATTTGTACTCACGATATTGTTATGATTATGATGCTATGCATGCTAGTTAAGGAATTCAATTATATGCTATTATTATGTGAGAGTCTTCTACATATATATGCGATTCAGCTTTATTATACTCCCGTCATGGTTGAAATAAACTCTTACACTTAGATTTTATTTTCAAACTTGTATGCTTGCCAATACTTTTGTATTGATATACGCTTTTAATACATGTTGCAGGAATTCTGATGTTGCGTGGAATCTAATAGGATTGCCTAGAAATGCATCTAGACTTTAATTATTTGTTGTATCGTATCTTATTTTAAACATGATGTACTTCGTTTCAAGCCCTTGTATTAAAACGCTATGAAATGAAATTATATCTTCTTGTGTGTGTTGAGATTCAAAATTTGTATCATCTGATTTAAGCAGCGAAAAAGGTAATTATTAAATATTCGTCACAAATAGGGTTATGAGCTACGAGCAATCTCGTTTTCGTCTCATCCCGATGTTTCCGCCATCTGTTGGGGTGTGACATAAAATACCGCCTTTTACCTTCAAATACCGGTACCATGCCGTACCAAACATTTTCGACACTAGTAACCAATATTGATGATTTTTGGTACCAGTGTCGATACGGTACCGATACCACGCTCATCCTTACTGTCATATAGACAAAGACACAATAACTAATCTACACAATAGTTAGGTGTATTGATTTAAGGAAACGAGCAACGTCTGTTTGTTCTCTGCTCGAATTGAAAATGAGCGTCTCGACTCTGTTCGAATTTAAGGAAACGAGCAAAAAATGTTTCTTGAACTCGCTTGGTTTACAACCGAGCAGCTCGTTTTGCTCAATTATGATATTAAATTGAATTTTAATACAAATACTTTAAATTTAGAAGTCACCATTGCTTCATTCAAAATTAGTTAATGCTGCTTGTTTTCGCTCAATTGTCATTCACTCAAGATACATATGAGTTCAACAAATATAAACAAATTGCTTCATTCAAAACTAAAGACTGAAGAGTGAAGCGGCTTAATTTGATTTGAGTAAGTGAACGTGTGAAGTCAAACCAAAACAAGTTAGGTTTGGTGACTTAAATTTGGTGTTGAGGTGTAGATAATTTGGGCTTAATACACTTACAATTACAATACTAGTTAGTACCGATACCGGTACCGAATTTGTCGTACTATGTTTTTTTGGTACCAAATTTCTCGTACCGAATTTTTTCGGTACCGATTTGTACCCACATTTTAGCGTTTTCGGTATGGTGCCGGTAAAATACCGCCTTTTACCTTCAAATACCGGTACCATGCCGTACCAAACATTTTCGACACTAGTAACCAATATTGATGATTTTTGGTACCAGTGTCGATACGGTACCGATACCACGCTCATCCTTACTGTCATATAGACAAAGACACAATAACTAATCTACAAATAGTTAGGTGTATTGATTTAAGGAAACGAGCAACGTCTGTTTGTTCTCTGCTCGAATTGAAAATGAGCGTCTCGACTCTGTTCGAATTTAAGGAAACGAGCAAAAAATGTTTCTTGAACTCGCTTGGTTTACAACCGAGCAGCTCGTTTTGCTCAATTATGATATTAAATTGAATTTTAATACAAATACTTTAAATTTAGAAGTCACCATTGCTTCATTCAAAATTAGTTAATGCTGCTTGTTTTCGCTCAATTGTCATTCACTCAAGATACATATGAGTTCAACAAATATAAACAAATTGCTTCATTCAAAACTAAAGACTGAAGAGTGAAGCGGCTTAATTTGATTTGAGTAAGTGAACGTGTGAAGTCAAACCAAAACAAGTTAGGTTTGGTGACTTAAATTTGGTGTTGAGGTGTAGATAATTTGGGCTTAATACACTTACAATTACAATACTAGTTAGTACCGATACCGGTACCGAATTTGTCGTACTATGTTTTTTTGGTACCAAATTTCTCGTACCGAATTTTTTCGGTACCGATTTGTACCCACATTTTAACGTTTTCGGTATAGTGCCGGTAAAATACCGCGTTTTACCTTCAAATACCGTACCATGCCATACCAAATATTTTCGACACTAGTAACCAATATTGATGATTTTTGGTACCAGTGTCGATACGGTACCGATACCACGCTCATCCTTACTGTCATATAGACAAAGACACAATAACTAATCTACACAATAGTTAGGTGTATTGATTTAAGGAAACGAGCAACGTCTGTTTGTTCTCTGCTCGAATTGAAAATGAGCGTCTCGGCTCCGTTCGAATTTAAGGAAACAAGCAAAAAATGTTTCTTGAACTCGCTTGGTTTACAACCGAGCAGCTCGTTTTGCTCAATTATGATATTAAATTAAATTTTAATACAAATACTTTAAATTTAGAAGTCATCATTGCTTCATTCAAAATTAGTTAAATGATGCTTGTTTTCGCTCAATTGTCATTCACTCAAGATATATATGAGTTCAACAAATATAAACAAATTGTTTCATTCAAAACTGAAGAGTGAAGCGGCTTAATTTGATTTGAGTAAGTGACTGTATGAAGTCAAACCAAAACAAGTTAGGTTTAGTGACTTAGACTTGGTGTTGGGGTATAGAATAATTTGGGCTTAATACACTTACAATTACAATACTCGTTAGTACCGATACCGGTACCGAATTTGTCATACTATATTTTTTTGGTACCAAATTTCTCGTACCGAATTTTTTGCTACCGATTTGTACCCACATTTTAGCGTTTTCGGTATGGTGCCGGTAAAATACCGCCTTTTACCTTCAAATACCGGTACCATGTCGTTCCAAACATTTTCGACACTAGTAACCAATATTGATGATTTTTTATACCAGTGTCGATACGGTACCAATACCACGCTCATCCTTACTGTCATATAGACAAAGACACAATAACTAATCTACACAATAGTTAGGTGTATTGATTTAAGGAAACGAGCAACGTCTGTTTGTTCTCTGCTCGAATTGAAAATGAGCGTCTCGGCTCTGTTCGAATTTAAGGAAACGAGCAAAAAATGTTTCTTGAACTCGCTTGGTTTACAACCGAGCAGCTCGTTTTGCTCAATTATGATATTAAATTAAATTTTAATACAAATACTTTAAATTTAGAAGTCACCATTGCTTCATTCAAAATTAGTTAATGCTGCTTGTTTCCGCTCAATTGTCATTCACTCAAGATACATATGAGTTCAACAAATATAAACAAATTGTTTCATTCAAAACTAAAGACTAAAGAGTGAAGCGTCTTAATTTGATTTGAGTAAGTGAACGTGTGAAGTCAAACCAAAACAAGTTAGGTTTAGTGACTTAGACTTGGTGTTGGGGTATAGATAATTTGGGCTTAATACACTTACAATTACAATACTCGTTAGTACCGATACCGGTACCGAATTTGTCGTACTATATTTTTTTGGTACCAAATTTCTCGTACCGAATTTTTTTTCGGTACCGATTTGTAACCACATTTTAGCGTTTTCGGTATGGTGCCGGTAAAATACCGCCTTTTACCTTCAAATACCGGTACCATGCCGTACCAAACATTTTCGACACTAATAACCAATATTGATGATTTTTGGTACGAGTGTCGATACGGTACCGATACCACGCTCATCCTTACTGTCATATAGACAAAGAGACAATAACTAATCTACACAATAGTTAGGTGTATTGATTTAAGGAAACGAGCAACGTCTGTTTGTTCTCTGCTCGAATTGAAAATGAGCGTCTCGGTCTGTTCGAATTTAAGGAAACGAGCAAAAACTGTTTCTTGAACTCGCTTGGTTTACAACCGAGCAGCTCGTTTTGCCCAATTATGATACTAAATTAAATTTTAATACAAATACTTTAAATTTAAAAGTCACCATTGCTTCATTCAAAATTAGTTAATGCTGCTTGTTTTCGCTCAATTGTCATTCACTCAAGATACATATGAGTTCAACAAATATAAACAAATTGTTTCATTCAAAACTAAGGACTGAAGAGTGAAGCGGCTTAATTTGATTTGAGTAAGTGAACGCGTGAAGTCAAACCAAAACAAGTTAGGTTTAGTGACTTAGATTTGGTGTTGGGGTATAGATAATTTGCGCTTAATACACTTACAATTACAATACTCGTTAGTACCGATACCGGTACCGAATTTGTCGTACTATATTTTTTTGGTACCAAATTTCTCGTACCGAATTTTTTCCGTACCGAATTTTTTCGGGACCGATTTGTACCCACATTTTAACGTTTTCGGTATGGTGCCGGTAAAATACCGCCTTTTACTTTCAAATACCGGTACCATGCCGTACCAAACATTTTCGACACTAGTAACCAATATTGATGATTTTTGGTACCAGTGTCGATACGGTACCGATACCACGCTCATCCTTACTGTCATATAGACAAAGACACAATAACTAATCTACACAATAGTTAGGTGTATTAATTTAAGGAAACGAGCAACGTCTGTTTGTTCTCTGCTCGAATTGAAAATGAGCGCCTCGGCTCTGTTGAATTTAAGGAAACGAGCAAAAAATGTTTCTTGAACTCGCTTGGTTTACAACCGAGCAGCTCGTTTTGCTCAATTATGATATTAAATTAAATTTTAATACAAATACTTTAAATTTAGAAGTCACCATTGCTTCATTCAAAATTAGTTAATGTGCTTGTTTCCGCTCAATTGTCATTCACTCAAGATACATATGAGTTCAACAAATATAAACAAATTGTTTCATTCAAAACTAAAGACTGAAGAGTGAAGCGGCTTAATTTGATTTGAGTAAGTGAACGTGTGAAGTCAAAACCAAAACAAGTTAGGTTTAGTGACTTAGATTTGGTGTTGGGGTATAGATAATTTGGGCTTAATACACTTACAATTACAATACTCGTTATACTGATAATTATAAAAATAACAATATATTTGTGCATATATATATAAAGTATTCGAGCCGAACCGAGCCAAGCGAACCTTTGCTTGTGCTTGGTTCATTTACAAACAGAACCGAGTCGATCGGCTCGTTTACAATCAAGCGAAAATCAAGCAAGTATTTTTCGAGCAAGCGACGAGCGAGCGACGAGCACTTTGCCAGCCCTATTCATGGAAGTCTAAGGATTTAATGTACGTAAAGATAGGTTTCATTGATTTACAAAAGTTTTTATAAGAAATTGCAAGCGTATTAAAATACTATTGACATGGGTCTATAAGATTGACATAATTAAATAAGTTAATTAACGTGTCAAATCTATCCAAATATGCAACCCAACATACAAAACTACATGCCCATGAGATAAAATCTTTCACCTATTTGTTAGTGTTGCGCGAAGTACACACCTATATTAATAAGCACCGTACCCAAATAATACCTCAAAACTATTTCTAAATCAATTAAAAGGGGATGGGTCCACCATAAGATTACGATGTCATAGCCTTAGAGTGCCTCTGTATTATTTTTTTATTGGTCGTAACATAAAGTCATCGTTGATGAGGTGTGGGACGAGGAAATGTGGACCTGTGGTGTACCTAAACCACCATAAGCTTCATGTAGTGTTATAAAGTCCGTGCACACCTCTTTATTGATACTCAAAACTCACAATTTAGCATATATGATAAGCCACAACATGCAAATTATACAAGTAGTTTAATTCCATGAAACTTAGCATAACACCATAACATAATACACAACGCAACTAATTGTCCACAACAAATTCAATGACGAGTTAGGCAACTAGTTAAATACTCGCCGTTGCTCATAACACTCGTAACACTAATCGCAATTACAATTTCCATGGATATAATTTCCTTCGCCAATTTGGAGAGCCCTGATCCATGTACATTGTAATTTTTTCAGAAACAGTTATCCCTAATGTTAAAGATTTCATAAGCCCTTTACATCTTAATGTGCATATATAGACTTATGTAACACCTCTTCAAACCACAGTTTAGGATTCCAAGTTCAAGGATACTAAAAGAGTTATACAACACTTTCCCATCGAATCATTGGTTACAATTCGGTAGAGCTCGGTAACACGTAGTTTAGCTACGCTTTTAGTAGAAACTTATAAGTTTATTCCTTCATAGGAATGTTATAGATTGCATGTTAGCAAGTTTATGTTTTGGAAACGACATTTTGGATCATATTATGCTAGCTTGTTACTGGATATCGAGGTGAGTTCATAACCCCCCACTTTTTACGGTTTTTACATTTTTATAAATGTTTTTGGGGGTGGAAACACATGCAAGTTTTGCAAAAATACACAATATTTCGATGAATGAAAATTTATATTTCTAAACCATGTTGCAAACGAAATTTAATTAACTCAAATGGTTTATGAAAGGTTTAGCTAAACATACCAGTTTTACAAAGCACACGCGTATTTTTGAAACGTGCATGAGTTTCATGACTAGTGACGGGATTGTCTAGTTACTAGTGACTGGTTTGTCCTGCATACGAATAAGGGGACTGGCTGGTCCTGTTTACAGACTCAAATAGACTAGGCACATTCTCACTTGTGCAAGGCACAAAGCCTCTAGTGAGCTAGGCCAACATATGCTCGTGCGCGAAGTCTCAAGGACTGGATTGTTCACTACTCAACACTAAGGGTCGTAGGGTCGCTTAAAACTGTACAGTGAAGTCCTCGCTACATATCGGAACTATAACCGCCTGCTAGTCTACCGTCTTGAGTAAATGGTTTGGCGAGTCACTCTCTAGCACGGGGTGGGTTATAGGCTCATGCGGGCATGTTGTCTTTGTCGTATGCGACATCCACGATTATTCAAATATTACAAAAACAAGGTTTTCAATTGACATATTGAACAAACTATGAACTCGCCCAACTTTTTGTTGATTTTTTGTATGTTTCTTTCTCTGGTTAAATTTTCAAACTATGACTTTGTTGGAATAGAAAAACCCATGGGGATTCAAGTACTTAGCGGGCGTTCACTTTCTAGAAGTCTTAGCTTTTTATACTTCCGTCGTGCAATGAAGATACCAGTCAGATCACGCTCAACTTTGATTTTAGCGAGTGTGACAATTGCAAAGATTAAATTCTATTATGCAGACTTAAATCTTGTAAAATCTTAAAGTATAATTGTTAACAAAAATTGCATAATTAGAATGGTCGACCGTGTGATGTAGATTAATATATATGGAATTATATAAAGGTCGGGTAATGATTATAGATGGTGATTATACCCTCCTTACAATAATTTTTTGTTTCCTTTTTTATTAGGGCTATTGGATTTTATCACTCTTAATTATTAAGTACTGGCTGCTGCCACTCTCAATTATCACTTTGACTCTCACCACTCCCAATTTAACACTTTGTGTGTTTGTCACTCCGGAGTTAACCAGAAAACATTATGTTTTCTGATGAGTAGAAAAAGAGCTCATGTCAAATCAAAGTTTGGGTTTGTTCTTTTATTTTTTGGTTAACTTCGGAGTGACACAACATACAAAGTGTTAAGTTGGGAGTTATGGAAGTCAAAATGATAGCTGAGAGTACCAACGGCCAATACTCAACAATTGAGAGTGATAAAATCCAATAATCCTTTTCATTACACTTTTGGTGTGTTTTGGTTCTCTAAAACTTGTAAATTTACTACATAAGTATATTTTTTATAACGGGTTAGTAATATTTGTCTATAGTTAAAGAGTTCTAAGAAAAAAAAAAGAGTAAAATACTAAAATGGTTAGTTTAGGTTATTTTTGGCACTTCAATACAAAAATGAAACTTTTAGTATTTGGATTTCTAAGGTCTCATTTTTGTTGTCATTTCCATCCAAATCACTAACTCAATTGAGATGTATCGTTAACTCTCATGGACGATTTTGGCAATTTACCTATTTTTAACTGAGTTAGTGATTTGGATGAAAATGACAACAAAAAGGAAACCTTAGGAACCCTATACAAAAGGTTTTATTTTTAAACTGAAGTAGCAAAAATGATCTAAATTCAGAAACGATTTTGACATTTAACTCAGAAAATAAGATAAGAAATTACACCAAAATAAAGACGGTGGAGCTTCTCATGAAATTATATTGTGTAGTATTGCAAATCATGTTTTCCTTGAACATCAGTGATCAAGCATTGAGCAACAACTTCTAAACCATCATGTTACAAATACTTTTATTTTATACAAGTTTTTTAACGTTCTTCATACAAGTCTGTAAATTTTTAATCATTATCCATAGGAGATTATCCTATTATTTGTATAAAGTTAATTTAAAATTTTAATTAACTAAATAACATTATGTCAAAACCCTTCTACGTTCTATGAGAGTTTATTCATATTAATAATGTGCCATTTTTATGCATCCATTTAACTATTCAAATACGGATTTTAGTGTACGCAATGGAAAATAATATTTTTTTTTATCTTATGTTTCCCATAAATTGGTTGATGGAGCCTGATTTTACGGAAGTATGATCCAAAATTATTAAGTTTTCAATTCACTGAAAAACTAGAAAAACCATCCTCGCGTTACGGTATAAGACTTGAAACCATGTCTATTACCAATGCCACATAACCATAAATAACCATCAAAATCGTAGAATCTCATATATAAAACCAACAAAAAAAACTAAGAGAAAATAAAATAAAGCCTTTAAAATAAGCTTTAAGCTTCCAACTTGTACCATACAAACACAATATACAAGTAAAATAAAGAAAACATAGTTTACAAGCAACATTACACAACAATGTTGTAAATTATAGTATTACATAACCATAAATAACCATTAAAATTGGAGAAGCTCGTTATAAAACCAATAAAAAAACTAAAAGAAATCCATTTTTCTATTAACATTCATATATATAAATATAAGATAAAGCCTTCAAAAGAAGCTTTAACCTTCCAACTTATACCATACAAACACATTATACAATTAAAATAAAGAAAGCATAGTGTACAAGCAACATTTTGCACAACAATGTTGTAAATTATAGTATTACATAACCATCAAAATTGGAGAAGCTCATATATAAAACCAATAAAAAAAACTAAAAGAAAATCCATTTTTCCATTAACATTCATATATTTAAATATAAGATAAAGCCTCCAAAAAAAGCTTTAAACTTTCAACTTGTAACATACAAACACAATATACAAGTAAAATAAAGAAAGGATAGTATACAAGCAACATTGCACAACAATATTATAAATTATAGTATTATATAAATATAATATAATTATAATTATATAATATAAGTATAGAATATATAATATATAATTATAGTATTATATAATATATAATTTTTTTTATCATAAATATAATTCATATATAGCCAGAAAACTTGTCAAGTTACATCAAAACAGAAGGTAGCCGGGCAACAAGCTGCGCCGCCAATCCTTTCTGAATTGCAAACCTTAACCTTCTAAATACAAACCCTTGCCCCTTGGAGTTGAACAAGATTACAAGAAAAAGTCGGGTGAATTATTAACCGGTCCCACATTCTACATTAAATAGAGCATACAGTCTAGCACTATATGAATTTATTGATAAGGAGTTTTCTTTTCCAATTTTAGAACATATCATTATCTTTTTTTACTTTCAAGACCAAAATTAAGACAATGATATCGAAAAAAAATCATTGTTGTAAAAATCAGACTGAATTACAATTCCTATGATTAAAAATGGAATCGACATTGATATTAGTTTGATTAAGAGCTAACTAAACAACATATTATAAACAAGCCGGTTAAAGTTATAAGAAACCAACGAAAACTTGTCGATGTTTGCTTGTTATAACCAAACAACATGTTATAAACCTTAGCCATTAGAGATGTTAACCCCATTTTAAAACACTAGAAAAAATCCATGATGTTGTAATTTATTATTTTAAAATGTAATTTGTTTTAAAACACTTCCCGACCAAATTGAATAGCATAATAAATTTGAACATCTCTGATGTGTTGCTTCAACTCTGAGATCATGAAAGCATTTAATTCGGCAGACTGATCTCCATATCTACCTCTTATTCTCCAACATTCAATGCCATTTCGAAAATATCAAACATTTAACAATGCTATTTAATTCCAAATCTAAATAGGTTTTATTGTTATCCATAGCGTTATAATCTAGTGGCATTTTGAGGGTGGGATAAGACTTTCGAACCAATAGGTCCTGGATTCGATTCCCACAATGAGTGTTTTCCCATATTTATTGGGTTTTCTTCTGAATTTGTGTATAGTCATTATGCCTAGTGGAGATGGATATGAATAAGTGGTTCTGCTGGTGGCACGATGATGCTCTAGTGATCCGTCAGTAATTCAAATTTGCCATTAAAAAAATAAATTTTATTATTTATAGTATCTAGGGTTTATGTTTTTAATAAAAGGATAAATTGTTCGAAAATATAATAAATTTGACCTAAATTGTTATCGTAAGTAAAGATATTTTTAAATTTTATTTTAACGTATAATACATTACCTACTGACTGATTCATATGTTGATTTTTAAATTTTTTGACAATGATATATACATTATTTATTTATTATTTTTATGGATTTTTAGTTAAAATTAATTAGAAAATTTTATTCTCTCATAAGAGATCTTTTTCTCCAATGACACCTCGTGATTCAAATGTGTCACAAAGGGTTGGACTTACTAAATGTGAAACCAGGTCAAGTGACCATACACTTTTTCAAAACTTGTATACTCTTCAAATCTGTTAGATCCTGAATTTTCAACTTTGACCAACAAAATTTATCGATGAAAAAAATTTTTTTTAAGTTGTTACGTAGTGGAGTGATTAACCTTGTTTTTATCTATTATGCCGGCCATTTTAGAGAGTATCGTCTCTTTTTTTTTTTTTTTTTTTTTGAATTTGTGTTTCTCCGAGGCCAAAAACTCAGAACCTTTAACATGAGAATATTTCATTAAATAGTAATCATGTGTATAATGTTTATTTAAAGTCGCTCATATTTTTTTATAACTACAGAACCACAAGTTTAATTGTTGTTCCATTGTTGTGAAATTATTACAAATGTTCCAAGTATTTTAAAATTAACTGACTATAAATAAAACATATATGAATCTTAATTAATATTTTCATTTTATCTTAGCCTTTGGAGCCAACGAAGCACGATTTAATCCATAAAGAAAACCTAAAGCTATTTTTTATGACCCGATCCATTCTAGTTAAAAGCTTACAACAACTTGACCCGATAAAAGTGCAAACCAAGTAAAGAATTTCAGTGATTCAATCAATCATCTACTTGGCAAATTCGAATCAAAATTCAAATCGAACCAAACTCAATTTTCGAAAATTCAGTCAAGTGGCAAATTCGAATCAAATTCATGAATATCAAACCTAGGGCCGTACCGATAGGCATAGCCTTCTAGGCAAAGGCCTAGGGCCTCCAAAAAATAGGCCCTCTAAATTTTCATTTTCATATATTACATGTATATTTAACCTAAATAAACAAACACATAGGTAAAGATATAATAGTCCAAACAAGTAATATGTCAACACTCAAAAGTTGAAGGTTATTAGCCAAATCCTTTTTTTTCTTGAATCCATAAGCTAACAGGTCCTTTTTTTCTTGAACGCAATTATGCAACCTACACTTTGTTGTTATCCTGATTACTCATGACCTCGCTTAACTGCAACCTATGTGAATGACTATTGAGGGAGAAATTGGGGGTAATGATTGTCGCCGATTGTGCGTTTTGCGATTAGTAACCATAAGAAAGAAACAATTTTGCGATTTGATATTCATGATTTTACGACTTTATTTTGTGATTTTGCTATTGCCAATTGATATTTAAGGTTCATGTCTCACAAGGGCCCTGACTTTGTAGTTCGCTTGAATCTCCAAAAAGGACCCTGATCAAACCGCACCGACCTGACACGAATAACCCATGTTCGGACAATATATCTTTTTTTGATTTTTTTTTATGTGGACTTAATGGTTCGGGCCTTTACCTCTTGAATACCTAGCCTTCAAAACGAAAATCCTCACAAGATAGTCCAATAGTGAAAAGACCCAAATTGGAACTGGAACTTTTTTTAATTTAAGGATAGATCTGAATTTGAACAATCTTATTCGAATTCAAACTTGATTCTGAAAAGTTATCAATTTCGACTGCCAAAAACCAACGTGTGTACATACATATAGTTTTCGATGCCTGCCATTACTCGTGGCTAGCTTTTTATTCCTATATATTTTGCTTCTCTGTTGTTTGTTTTTAGCATGGGGTATTTCTGAAGACAGCCTAAGGTTTACCTACATACCAATGGCATTGCTGTTTATTAGACACCACTCACTATGCTCATAATCTTTATATTGCAAATAAACAAAATCTCTATTGTTGATCTTAATATTGCAAATAAACAAAATCTCTATTGTTGATCGTAAATATAACTCAATCAAACAGATCAAGTGAACCATGTTACGTCTTGTATTCGAATTGTTCTCCTTCCAATTATCAAACTAACTACTGTTACGATTATGTTTCTTGGACCACGCGTATTCCCGCCACCCAAAAGTAGAATGTTCTTAGCTAATGTAAAGAATGAAGTCAAAGAAATTCCAGATTTCATGACATTTGATAAGATTCAACTCTCGCTGACATGTCAATTCTAAATTCCAGGTCCTGTCATTCATTTCCTCAAAACCGGCCGATCTTCAATTTGAGTCATCAGATACAAAGTCTTCTTATGGGGTCCGTTATATTCATATTCATATTAACGTCATCATTTAAATCCAAATTAACAAGCAGATGTATGCAAATTAGAGCAAATAGACAGGTAAACATCAAATTAGCAGGCAAATAAATAGCTATCACGGATTAATTTCAGCTGTAATTTGACCAAGAACACGAAGTTAATCCACTCGATGATAATAAAAAGATAAGTATCCTTTTGTATGACATGATTAGATATGGAGAACAAGAACTCCTGAGGACAAATAGGTTGCCTAACTATGAAGACACTCATTTCACAATATACGGTAGATGCTCAAACTGTCTTTACTACCCATGAACTGTCTTTAAGAACATCTGCCGTACATGCTGACAAAGAAAAAACGTCACTAACCGAATCGGTTAAGCACTGCCACCATTATCTGCAGCTGGATCAGATGCAGGCTTTTTAGCTGGCGGTTCAACAGAACTCACAGACACGCGCTTCACTCCCCTCCCAACAACCCCAAGATGCGTTACACCCGAATCACCATTTGCTTGAGTTGTTGAAACTGTAGAAGACCCGAATCCGGAACCGCTGGCCATACCACCGCCGCTGCTACTGCCGTTGCCACCACCTTTCCCCTTTGCAGCCATCATCCCCAGTATATCCGACAGGATAGATGATGGGTTTGACACAATCTGTTGAAGATCTTCAAGCTGCAATTTCCACAATAATTGTTCATCGTTCATAAATTTAGCAGTATATCAAAATAAGAAAAAACCATAAGGTGAAACTAAAGGCCTGCCTTCTTTTCAAGTTCGGTAGAGAGACCAGTGAGAATCTCGATCTCTTTTTCTTTATCAGCAACAGAATCAGTAGTTTGTGAAGTGCTTGAAGATTGTCGGGCAAGAACACCTGCTGATTCAGGTTTGGTAGACTCTATAGAACCAGATAAACTCTCTAATTCGCTTGCAAGTCGTTGCAAACGAGACTTGCAGACCGATATAGCCTTTTGGCAATAAGGAATTGCTTCCTCACCCTTTGAACCGATTTCTAGACACAAGCATATCCTGAAATTTCTGTATTTGTCATATTAAGGAAGTGCATAAAAACCCATACAAAGTTGTAAACCATTGATCTTAAAAAAGGATTACAGTTCAGCAATATGACGACTATCTGGTTCAGCTAGGCGTTCCAACATTGATAATGCTTTCAGATAATCATTGAGCGAGGTTTCAACATCCTCTATAAAAAATACACAAACGAAACTTAAGACCTATAACATATGAAATTATGCATTTAGCAAATATGCATACCTCTCTCCAAAGCGACCTCTGCTAAGGCTGAAAGAATGTCAACTTTCTCCATTGTGTCACCGGATTGTTTTTCCGCAATTGCCCTTGCAACATCGAGCATTTTCCAAGCTAAATCCAGGTCAGATTCGTCCTCCTCGGCATCACTTGCTTCGTCATATTCTTCCTCACCGCCACCTATGTCCCATAAAAACCGAGCACGCAATATTATCTACATTGTGCATATTCTAAGAGGAACAGTAAAGTATGATAACTGATACGTAGTTGATGTTACTGACCATCTTCTGCCATTCCTTGAGGATCTGAAGTCCCTTCTTTAGTGTCACTTGAAACGGAAGCTTCACCACTTTCGGCATCCTTAGCGGGTGCTTTCTTGGAATCTTGTTCAGAACTCACCTCTTTCTTAGACACGGTACCAGAAACTAATGGATCGGACTCTTCTTGAGCCTTGTAGAGAAGTGCACATCCGTACTTGTAATATGCTCTCACGCATTCAGGTGCAAGTTCACCGTAGTGTGCAACCCTGATCAAGATAATACAAAAAGAGAAAAAGACGTCCTCAGTAACTCAAATCAGAGATCCTGAAGATTCAAGTCATAATTTCGATTCAACGGACATTTTCTCATGTTCATGCAAGAACTGTTACATTTTATACTAAACAACAAGCATCCTTAAGCTCAACCTAGCTGATATAAAACGTTTTAAAAGAATGATAAATTCGATAAAGCAAGGAATTCAAATGAAACTGCTAGATAACAGTTAAAGTTTAAAAAAGCCTATTTTGTATCATACATCAACATGTATCATCTATCTCACATAAAGTTGCACATAAACTCATTTTGAAAATTCAGGCCCTTGAATGAACACAAAACTGAACAAACACCACTCGACTCGTTTATTATAAACCAGAAAACAAATACCACACAACTTACAATAACCCTAACCACCAATTTATCAGATCAGTTTCACTAAATTAGAATTAACTCCAACAACTCATGCTCAGCAACAGATTTAACATCCAAAGCTTCACATACAGCCATGATTTGCAGTCTATTATATTAAAAATCAAGATAACCTAGTTTTGTCTTCTACATAATTTCAGTTCTTACACCAATTACATAACAAAATCAGGCTTGTTCATCCACAAAATACCACAATAAACTCATAACACACATAATTAACTGCAACCACACTTTCAACTAAATTAGAAAATTAGAAACAAGTGGTGAAAAAAGAAAACCCTAACCTGATTTCTAGGGCACGGCTGAAGCAATCAACAGCTTCAGCGTAATCTTCTTCTTTATTAGCCATCGATCCTTTCTCCATCAACTCTTCCGCGTACTCAAGTAACTTTTCCCTCACTCCGTCTGACGTCAGAGTCGATGTTTCGACGACACTGTTAGTGTTGCACGAAGACGCCGTGCCGCCCAAACCTGTGGAGTCGATTGTGGCGTCAACGGAAGCTGGCGGTTGTGAAGTTGGAGGTTCGTCCGCCATTGATGAAGAGAAAATGGAAATGAAAAAACCCTTGTTGAAGTGGAAGTGAAGATCCCTCAGAAAAAAAGTGCAAGTGAAAGTGTGAAGGTTTGATTTGAGCTTTAAAACCCTTGGCGGATGGATAAATGAGCGGGTATGGGTTTTGTTTTGTTTTTGTTTTTTATTTTTTTGTCTGGTCCCTGCATTATGTAATTTAAGTGAAAATGCTGACTAATTACCCTGTAATACTCTGAGAAAGATGGTTCTGTTACTTGACCATGCGTAGTGTAAAAATTTTTGGGCATTTTACCCTTGAAAAACGCCTCTAAATGCCTCATCAACCGTCTCTTGGACGTTTTTTTCTAATTTTTGTTTTAAGGGGTCCTTTTTTCCACGCCGAAGAAGAGAATACATGGCCAATGACCGTTGGCAACGGTCATAATAACGGCTAATTTCTTTTTTTTAATTTAACATATTTATATATACCATTAATTTCACTCATTTTATACAAACCCCAAACAAAAACACTCACCTACAACATCAAACACCAAATTTTTATATAACCTTCATCCATTTTTTACACACCCTTTTATATAGAAAAAAATGGATTCCCCTACCTCCTCGTTGTCCATTGCAAACTATTACTACAAAAAAATTAGCAGATGAGGGTGAGTCGACCGATGAGGAGGTTGAGCAAGAGGCGCTTATGAGTGCGTGCGAACTAGTGGCTCGGTATATGAAACATTGTAGCCAACCATAACGTAAGATTTTACCAAGAGAATATATTCAACGAGACCGACAAGCGGCAAACGACCGGTTGATGAAAGATTATTTCGATGAAGCGCCAACTTACCCGAACCCATAAGTTTTTAGGCGTCGTTTCCGAATAAGTAAGAGTTTATTTCTACGCATCGTCGAAGACTTGGGAAACAAGTTTGATTATTCTAAACAAAACCGGATGCAAGATGGACACTGGGATTCACCGGTATTCAAAAGTGTACGTTAGCGTTATGAGTCCTTGCGTATGGAAACACATCCAACATCAACGACGAGTATTTAAAAATGGTCGAGAAAACAACGCGAGACACCTTGGAGCATGGTACATTACTGTACTATAAACATTACATGTATTTCTATTTTTTAAGCTTATAAGGTATTATAAATTTGTACAGTGCGCGTTATCTGATAACGCCCATATGGTACAACCTTCAACAGATTGACGAGGTCCATCTAATGTACATGGTTTGCCGGGGCATGATCGAGAGCTTGGATTGTATCCATTGGCGGTAGGATAACTGTCCGAACGCATGGCGAGGTCAACACACACGAGGTGACCAAGACGGACCTACTGTTATTCTTCAGGCGGTTGCCTCACAGGACCGGCGTGGTAGGGTCATGCAATGATTAAACGTTTTCGAACAATCTCCGTTAGTGAGGACTATATTTCTGGTAGAGTTGCAAAAGCATCTTTTTACGCAAATGGAAACTACTACGAGCACGGATACTATTTGTGCGATGGAATTTATCCTAGGTATTCGAATATCGTGAAGACATTTAGTAATCTTAACGATGAAAAAGAGCTTACTTTAAAAAAGTTTAAGAGTCTTCGTGGAAGTACATTAAGAGATGCTTGGTGTTCTTAAACAATGATGGCATTATTTGATAAATCCTTGTCGTGCATGGACCAAGAAAAAAATGAGAGATGCTATGTACGCTTGTATAATCATGCACAATATGATTTTGGGAGACGAAGGAAAAGCAATATGCCAAAATTATGTAGCGGAAGTTGTCCAAGAGGAGCATCCGCAAGCTTCAATTGAAAAAGAGTGAACAATGAATGAGAATTGCGTTATGAACACGCACATTCTGTTTAATGGTTGATTTGGTCCAACACGCATGGTCGGTTCGATATATTCCAAACAAGGGTGAAGAAGAAACGGATGATGAAGAAGATGAAGATGACGAGAATGCCGAAAGCGAAGACAAAAATTAATGTATTTTTTTAACTTTTTCCTTTTTTTTGTTTTTATTTTTAGTAATATATATGTTTATTTAATGAAATATTATTAGTTTTAAATAAAAAAACAAATAATTGGGTAATGATTGGTTGGGGCATTATCCCACTACGCCCATTTTAGAAAAACACCCAATAATGCCCCCTTACTGACTGGACTGTCACATGGTGGAAAACACCCCAGGGTGAAGGCATTATTCCTCCTTATCACTACGCATGGTCTTATCAATTATAGGCATGGTCAATGTGGGTTAACTTAAAGTTAATCCATTAGTTTTTTTAAGCAAACAAATTTAGTAAGAAACCAGTTGGGGACTAGTGAATAAGTGGGTGCAATTATCATATAAATACAAAGTTAGTTATAACGTGTAAGATTGTTTTGGTTATCAAAACACATTATATAAAGAGACATGAAGCTGAACCCTTATAGGTTCGAGGAAAACCCGGGCTCAACCTACAACTCATCTAGTTGGCTAAGACAACGACTCACGGGGTCCACCCACCTTATTAGATACACTAGGAAAGAGGATACAAAAAGGACATCACGAAAGCGGCGTTTTGACAACCTATGTGGGGGGAAGATTATACCGGAATGAAATTATGTCTGTAAAGGACTTTCAGGTAAGTATGCATAGCTTGATGGGAAAGATAACTGAAAGAGTAGGTTATCTTATAGTATCAATATCCCTCTATCCATTTGTCTTGCATTACTTTGCTTCACTGGAGCTTATACAAATAAATCGGCGATACGAAGAATAGAGAGAATTTGTTTGTGTAGATGGACTGACTTTACTACCATCAAAGCCAGCTTCCGGTTCAATTCAATGATGTTTCGTGGATCACTATCTTCTTGATCTCCACTAGCGGTTATTGCAGGAGGAACTAAAGGATAGTCGATAGCGACGTCTGGCCAATACATTTCACAGATTCCTACTTTTCTTAACCTCCACTGGTGGTTATCGAAGA
This sequence comes from Scalesia atractyloides, assembly GCA_947069175.1. Lineage (NCBI taxonomy): Eukaryota > Viridiplantae > Streptophyta > Magnoliopsida > Asterales > Asteraceae > Scalesia > Scalesia atractyloides. The sequence continues at coordinate 79,831,996 of CAMTDV010000020.1, read as the reverse complement.
AGTGACCACAAGGACAACCCGATGGAAACGTCAAGCAATGACGTTTCGAGAATACACACTACCCTTTATCACCACTAACGGTCAGCAGGTAAGGGGCCGAAGGATATTCCAAAAGTGACGTCTCACCCAATAACTTCTCATTATCCCGACTGTAAATACCACACTCATCATTCAAGTGAAATCACTCTACTCTAACTCCTACTTACACTGTTAAAAAATTACTTACTCTCATATCGGAGGGTGGTTATGAGAAGAATTCTTTGCCTCTCCTTCTCGTGATGAGCCAACTGATGTTTAGTTTTGCAGATTCAATCACTAGTTTTTGACCTTTTCTTGGGGGGTTACGCAATTTTGAACTAAAAACACATCTCTTGGAGCCAAGAACATCATCATCTTCATCCTCAATCATTCCTAATCCATTCCATCATCCTAACCTTAACCTACCATCATCATCCCATTCATCATCCATTCATTTTCACCATTCATCCCAAACCCTAACCATCATCATCGTTACCCTCAAGGCTTCAAGATGTCCATGTTCAAGAGTTCTGTCACACCCCCACCCGCAGCGGAATAAGAGTCGGGGCATAATTGGGTTATCACCAAAGCTCATGACATTTACTATTATGTTTCATATTTAATAAAGTCAAAGTTACATTTTCAAATATCCAAACATGTTCATTCAATACAAAGGAAATAAACCAAACATAACAATCCCAACTCTAAAACGTTTTATTCTTCTAGTCCAAGTCCTATGTGTTCCTAGCTGCTGCTGGTTCACCTGTATCATGTGTAAAATGGGAGTTTTTGGGTCAACATAAGTTGGCGAGTGAACCTTATTAGATAAACATTTATTAATAAATTAATTGTTAGTTTATCAATGAAAATTTGTGCATAATCATAGATGAGCAAATGTAAATAATCAAGCAATGGCAAATAGCAGTCACAACTATAACATACAATAACACATGACAGCATACATGAACATACCAACATCATACTGTAAATAACATAAATGAAACTGTGCGATCAAGGCTCAATCAAACGGAGCTGATCGTATTGCATGTACTGAAAATGAAAATGTCTGTGTGATCAAGGCTCAATCAAACGGAGCCGATCGTATGTGGGCACGCCAGGTTCAACCGCATAATAAAATGGGGAACATGCTCAACGCTCATAATGTAATGGGGAGCGGCGGCCTATGAAATTGCATGTACTGAATAATAAATTGCATCCAATAGTAACTACTTAACAGCAACAAACTGAATACACAAGTTCATGATATGATGTATGCACAATAGTTTAGTAATAATATGTATATACAAAGACACATGATACACCCCAAAGCGTGATTAAAACGGGGAATTTGTAAGATTCACTCACATTGGGTGCGTTGGATTGGAGATGGTGAGATGCGCACGAATTAGATGAGCGGATCAACGAGGAATACTAACCTAAATAATAATGGAAAAATATATTAAATGGGTGGATTTTATTAAGGATTTTAATGAAATTTTTAGATGAATTTTTGTGAGTTTATGGCTATTTTCTATCTTTAAAAACGTTATTTTTAAGTATTTTTAATTAATTTTTAAATTAAATTAAATAATTAAAAATATAAAAAAATTGTTTATTTAGCGTTGACCGTTGACCGGTTCGGTCAGCGAATTAATCTGCGCCGGGTGAGGCTCGAACCGGCGACCTCCCGTACGCGTGCACGCAGCTCTACCAACTGAGCTACGTGTCTAACCCGAAATAATCTTTTTTTTATTTATATTTATACACTTATTCAATTTAACCGAATTTCCTTTATTTGCAAAAACATTTTAATTCAATCGGACCGGTGCTCGTGACGGGTTTCGAACGCGAGACGTGTGGTTCATGTTGCACACAGTCCACCGCTGGACTGTGTGTCTAACCTGGTTATTATCTCGGTTTTTATTATACTTAACAACTAACTGGGTTATCCCGATTTAGTTTAAACAAAAAGGCCTTTTATTATACAAGGAGTGCGTATAGCAGGAATCGAACTCGGGACGTACATTTGTATTTTGCACACAGTCCACCGCTGGACTGTGTGCCTAACCCGTTTATAATTCCGATTTTAATTAACCTTATGTTATGCTGCGTCTTCATCTTCTTCGTTGATTTTACACAGACAAACATATTCCGACTGTTATGACCGATTTATAACTTATACGCTTTTCAGACATTACAAGTAATTTAAAAGTAAAGAATGGAGAGAGTTTGGGGGAAAAGATGTACCGATTGAGGTTGTTCACAGAATTCCGGCGGAGGTTCGTCGGTACTGAAAGTGAACTCCGGCTGTTGAAACCAATTAACAGCTTTGTTCGATTATTTAAGAAGTTGAGTCACTTAAACAAGGTTTAACAGAAGTTTGGGAGATCATACCCGTTCACGGTGTGATTCCGGCAGTTTCAGGAGTTTCTCGGCGAAGGTAAGATTTTCGATAAACGTTGACTAGGATCGATTCTGATGGTGGAGTTGTGTTAGTGACTGATTAATCACATGATTGAAACAGAAAGAGTCGGAGAAAATACCGTGTGGATGTGAGTCCCGGTTTTCCGGCGACTTGCAGAATTTTTCCGGCGATTAGATTTAAGCTTCTCCGGTGGACTGTAAGGTTGCGGAAATGCAATTGGAAGCTTTGCGGAGTGTTTTGAGTCGCAGGAAGAGTCTATGATTGAAGTAGTTCGAGAATTGAAGTAGTCCATAAAACTTATTTGTTTCCTAAAGATGACAGAAAACAAACAAGTGGCGGAGTGGTCTTGTGATTGAGTGTTAAGTTGTTGAAGGGTGTCTTGGCTGACCCGGGTTCGAGTCCCGGCAGCGTTATATTTTTTTTTATTTACTTTATTTTAACTTTTCATCAAATATAATTTTTATAGTTTAGTTTATTTATTAATTATGTATTGTTTTAAATCAAAATAATCATAAATATTCGACATAACTTTTATAACTTGATATTCGATTACAAAACGGAGCGGGTTTTGAAAACCCGATTTTTACAACTATTACAAGTTCATCATCCGGTGACCAAGTTCCATTCGTCATGAGCGGCTAATTCTCGAGGGTTTCACCCCGGTGTAGGTTTTTGTAAGTTTTTAGGGTTAAACGTTGTTTGAGTTTTGATTTGTGACAAGTTGTAATTTGATTTTGAAACATAAGATAATTGTCTTGCATTTGTATTGAGTTCCTGAATTGTCGAGTGAAGATTAAATTTGACTTTGTGAAATGTTTATGTGCAATTATGCCTTGTCTAGGTTAGAGCTTACATGTTTGTGATAACGAAGTGCATTGTAGTCCGTCGTTAACGATGTCGATAGCTCTTGGCATCTAAGTCACGTAACACTAAATTCATTGGTCAATTATACAATTGAATCGAATCTAAAACATGTAGAAACCCTAAGACTTCAATTACCAACCAGGTGTGAACCTTGTTCTTTACTATTGTTATAATCATCAATTAAGTTTTCGTATAATCTTTCAAGTATTGGTAGTAAAATAATCAAACACAAACTTGTCGGTTTAATCCGACATCCCTTTTTAATCAATCAAACTAAACAAAATTCTAAGCAAGCTTCATAAAGTGACAAAATTCGTTATAATCAATCGTGTCCATCGCAAACCACAAACTCTTTGTGGTTCGACCCCTTACTACCACCAACGCATTGTTAAGGGTAATTTAGGACTATATATATTATCTTTGACCGGAGCGCGATACTCCAATCAATCTGGTGTTTCTTCATATGACAATATCTGAACTATAAATAAGTTTATGAAAAAATCACAACAGAATATTTTGGTTTAATTATCCAATTAACTAATTAATTGTTTTATAATTAAAATCATATAGATTTAAACCTCTTATTTATAGAATAAATTAATTTCTAACTTTATACACTTTAAAAATTTAGGAGTCTCATGACCGGGGGTGGACCCACTCTAAGTTGTGGGTGGACGGGCGCACACTTTGAAAAAAACAATAGTGTTATTTTTTTGTCGAAAATCCCGACCACACCTTTTAAAATTTTCAACTGTCCTCCTTAGAATTTTTTTTATGAGTTTATTTAAAAAAAACTATAAACACTGATTTTTGTTAATATATAAGTATATAAGACAATTTATATACTTATTCCTTAACCACTTATTTACTTAACCAGTCATACTATTAAAGTGCAAGCTACAATCCATTTTAATTAACTCAAGCCCATATCCAAAAATTCCATTCTCCCAAGCTTCCGCCCCACAAAATCCCCAACGACGCACATGCTCGATTGGACCCATTTTTTGCCAGAAAAAACAAAATTCCAGGCGGAACCGACCCATATGTCGCCAGAATTCTCATATAAAATAGGTATGGTTTTTTTATTGATTATTTTTTGTTATTTTATGTGATGATTAGGGGAAGTATAGATGTATAAAGGTTTGATATATTTATGTTTATTTATTTTTTGTTGTTCTATACTTCTAGTTAATGATTTTGTTGTTTTATTTAAAGCTTTGTTTGTTTAAATGATTAGCTACAAGTAATCAGCATTTAAAACTAGTGCTTGAATGTTTCAAACTTAAAATTGAAAGTTATGTACTATGGTTGATGATTTTATTTGTTTAAGTGTTTAGTGTTGTTTTATATTGATAAGAACCATGAGTAGGGATGTTATATAGAGAAAGATTTGCTTAGAAAGGTATTCCTAGATGATGTTTTGGATTGATTTCAAAAAATGAAAACCTGTTAGGCCCAATTTTAAATTTGTTTGACACTTTGACGTGCTTTTGATAAATATTTAAATTTAGTTTGATATTCTTTTGTATTACATGACCCGACCTGACCCAATCAAACCCGCTATGAATTGAATTTCTTTTATATAACTAAGTACCTAAAATCTTTAAAAATGTTTCGTACCCCAGGAAAAAATATTGGGTCCACAACTCCTCATGACTTGTTTCTTTCTTCCTATTTTTTTTTTTTACCAAAAACCGAACATAACTAAATATTTTATCATCAAAATCATTGGGTTTGGTTTCACCAAAGAGTATGGAATTATAGATAGCTTTTCGGGTCTTATGCATTAGAGGTGCACAAAAAACTTGAACTCAACCTTACCCGCAGGTAGGGCCTAGGTATGCATATTCTGTTCAATACTCGAACCTGGATTTTTTCGTACCTGGGTTTTTGTAATACTAATAAGTGGGTTTTCGTAATACCTGGACTCGTTGTGTACAACAATTTTTCTTGAACGTTTAGAGCCTTAGTGAGGCTTCTTTTTTTTTTTTTGTTTTTTTTTTTCCAGATTTCAAGGCATATAATATGTATAAATAAAAAGTTTTCATTATATTTCTTTGTTTTATGCCAAAAAAATGAATCGAAAAACTCGATCTATACCCGAACCCGAACCTTATCCGAACCCGGATACACAGGGTACAGATTTTCTAGCCAATACCTGGACTACTTGACCCGGGTATGACCAATACCCAAAAAGTCAAACCCGTACCCGACATATACCCGAACTCGGGTATTAAAAAAACCCGGTTTATGGAACTATACGTCTGATTCAATTAGTTTGGTATACGGACACAGTGGAATGTTTGGGCTTTAGGCCCAAAGAGTCTAAAAAATATAGTTTGTGTTTAATGGATAACTAGGTTATATCGTATAGATTCTATCCACAAGATATGACCTAATATGATGAAAAGTGTCTCTCAAATAATTATATCGTATAGGTCTATTCGAAAACTTTGTCCTCAGAAGAATACTTAACATGTTAATAACCAGAATTTCTTTTTCTGAATCGAATATCCACCAAGAAAAATCATCCGATTTATCATCCTCTTTGCATAATTATATTCGTTTTAGAAATTTAGAAATACAAAACTTAACGCAGTTTCAAAACAATCAATATGTTCGTTTTAGAAATACAAAAACCTCAACATAAGCCACCCACTGCAAAACCCTAAATCGTCGGCAAGAGAAGATAGCGACTCCGACGCCCCCGAGGAGTTCACCGCCGAACAGGTTACATTTTTCTTCATCCATAAACAATTTCTCTTGTTTCTTATTTTTCAATCAAAACGCCTTGATACACAGGCAATACGAAAAGATGAAGAAATAACAACTATTCAGAAAGCAAACAAAGCCAGGTATCAACTATAGTTAGTTTGTTATTTATAGAACTCAGCCCTCGATAACAGAATACTCACGATTCTTTTATTTTATGATTTAATCAATTGATTGAAACTAATCACTATTATAATTGAATCACATGTTTTTGTTTCTATGATATCACCTTTTTATATGGTAACAAAGATTGTCTCTTTGTGTAGGTTCTTTCTAGTTTTTGTTTTGGTGTTTTTTAGGGTAAATTAGCTGGGTATATTCATACACAAACCGTACGCCATCTGTCTTTTCAAACTTTTTTACTGCTATTAAAGATTATCTGGTGGTTATTGCTGCTGTTTGAAAATGAATTTTGATGTTCTTTTTCTTGGTGTTTTTTGTGTATTATACATAACCCATTGTAGATTCTTTTACCATTCATTTGTTTGTCATTTATAATGCAACTAACATAAAATAAAAATCTTTTATTTGCCCATCAGGTTTTCTTTAACTTTGTATTAGAAATATGAATCAAGTATCAGTAACACATTAATAATGATTATTAGTATGTACCAACTGCCAAGCATCAGCAATGTAACAGGAGTACCAATATTGTTGTATGTTTGTTTCTTTCTAAGCCATATTCCTTCAGTTCTACATTAACAAAGTTGTTCATTCAGGGTTGCACGTGACGTGAAAGAACGTCGCAGAAAATGGGCCGAAAAGTTAACGCCACGTCTGAACAGAAACGTCCCTGATGAAGAAGAGGAAACGGAAGCACCATCAAATAAAGGAATGCTCCCAGATGACATTGTCAAATTGCTTGCAGCCAATGAGAAGTATTCACTCCACAATTTACAACTTCCGCTTCTGTTCTTTATTGAATCAAAACAGACTAAAGTGTTTTTTTATTCTACAGGAAAGTTTTCTCCTCAGACTCGGAGGAAGAAAAATCCGAGAAAAAACCAAGAAAGAAGAAATCCAAACGCTCAGGGTATCTTTTTTTTAAATGATCAAATGAAAATGATTTGTGCTGATATAGTGACTGTTATTTTGTAACTGTTTCACAGGATTGAGCCGGTTATTCTTAAGGAAATACCTCCGCCTCCATGCCTACAAAACTCGTTGGAGTTTTTGAAGAAACGGAAAATGCAGGTTCCAAGATCATCTGCAGTTCTGGACAACTCGAATCAGGCGTTGCGGTTTCTTTCGTCGTCTGGTTTGTTAAAATGAAAACCGCGTTAAGAGATTTTTTAAGGTATTGCCGAAACTAAGAGTGTAATATTTTTGAGCATCCAATGATTGTTTCCGTTTTTGTCTTTATAGCATTGCTTTCATTATTATCTTTTGGTTTACTTAATTTCTGATGAGCCGTCAACCGTGAAACCCATGGACTGCTGGTTGAAGTTAAAGACTTAAGTAGTGCTAATTGAGTCGAATGAAATCTGGAGTTGTTTGGGCTCTAGGTTTGGTTAAACTCGACATAATCCATATTATTGCAAACCTGACCGAAGAAAATACAATTCAATTCATATGATTAACTGACCTGTTGTGCATTTGGTTGTTCTTTTCAGTTAATGGCATACGACTTAATTTTTTACCATTAAAGTTAATTAAAAGGCAAACCCCTCCCCTCATCTGCTCTCTTGCAGACCACACCCCCTTTGGTCTCTTGCTGTTTTTGACAGACGCAATTCTGGCGTGCCAAGTTGCAACAACCACAATCACCGCTGGGCTACATACCTTATATTCTCAAATCCGCTTTCCGTCAAGATCAGCCAGTTACATACCTCTTTCAAGTGTATGCCACAATTCAAATAGCCTTTGAATTCGAAGAACCTTCATGTGAAATCGAATTCAAGAACAGGGTACAGTCAATTAAACCACCAACGAAACCGATTGACCCTTCACCTGTAAAATCGATTAAATCAATAGGCTAATAGTTCTAAAATCTGAAACGGAATGATGGGTAGATGGTTAAAATCTGAAATAGACTAATGGTTTGAGGACTAGTGTTTGTAACAATTTATATTTATATAAGATGATATATGTGAACAAAAATAAATGCATGTGACAAATACAACGTGTGTTCATATTTGTTTATAAATAATATTATTCATGATTAGTCGTATATTAAATATTAAATATTATGGAACACAAGCCAACCTGTTTGAACGATTTAAAATAATCAATTCATGCTCATTCTTTCAGCCTTCCATTTTTGGGTTTTGACGTAATGTTTGTAGATGAAGAAAAAGATGAATCATTTTAGAAAGGAACCCGGTTACGTTTTAACTTTATTTGTTGAATAAATTTATACGAATTCTTTAATAACCATGAGGTTTGACGATAGGGATGAGATTGGTACTGTACCTGTACCGGTACTGAAAATACCAGTACCGAATTTGAACAAAACTGGGTACCAAACATATTGGTATGGTACGGGTATTTCGGTACGGTACCCGTTTTTTTTTTTTGAGCACTCGTATGGTTACTATATAAGTAAAATCGACATGAATACCAATATAGTGTAAGTACCAAATAGGTAAAATTGGTACGAATACCAATACGATACGGATGCCAAATAGGTATAATCAATACCAGTACCATAAATACATAATATGAAATAAAACATAATATAAAATACCTTTTAAAGTTCTATATAAAATTCGGTACCAGTTCCTTTTTTTATCCATCCCATACTCGTACCAATACCGAAAGAACCGAATACCATAATCAATAAAACTGAGTACCAATACATGTACCGAGTACCTAAAATCGGTACGGATACGATACGGATATGGGTACGGGTATTTGGAAAAATGCCCATCCCTATTTTACGACCAAGTGGATACTTAGTAGTGCAATTGTGGTCCAAACTCAAATGCTAGGTTTGTCAAAAGATAACAATTACCAAAATATCACGATGCAATTTCTATGATTTAATCGACACATGACCCAATTATTGATCGTCTTTGATTTTTTAATAGTAAACCTTTGCAGGATTGGACCCGCTTGTAGCACAATAAAATATATATTGGACCTATGGCAACTATCTCGTATCGTATATATTCAAATGCAATTTCTATGATTTAATCGACACATGACCCATGTTTTTAAATTTTAACATTCCTAACGTGAAAAGGTAACCGAGATTCACCGTTCCATGAATACAATATTCATGACGGGGCGTGAGGCTGTTATCATCAGTTAAACTTGGTGAAGGATTAGAAGGGTTGAGTGGGCATCCAACTCTTAACCAATCAAATTCTCTCTGTTCTTTTTTTTTTTCGTTTTTTAATAAAAATATTATTTTAATACCCAAAGGTAAAAAATATGAGTGAGAGCTCATGCCTACATGACAACAACTTTTGATGTGGCAGTGAAAATTTGTGAAACAATAACTCATGGTCTTTACATAAAATGGTTTCTAAATATATAAGTGTTTTCATTTGAATATATACGATACTAGATTGTTGCCATAGGTCGCGTGTTGCGGCGGTGACGCCTTAGTTGTTTATAGTTGGCGACACGTCATATGATGTGATGTGTTAATCATAAGAAAACGTGTGTTTTAACACATCTGATCTAATTCAGTGTAACCTATATAAGCATTGCGGTTATAAAAGAAACAAAATCGAACTTGGGTTGGTTCGTTTAGTGAGGGTTTCACATAACCAGTACGCCACCCTTACCTTTGCATCAAGACTTAGCGGCGTCAAACACACATTAACTTGAAATTGTCGAATGAAAATGTATTATATTTGACTTGACTCGTTTCTGAACACAGTTTACCATAGACCAACTAAAGATGTACGCAAAAACAAGCATGAAAACGTATTATATTTGACAAGACTCGTTTCCGAAAAAATTATGTTGAAACGTGAATTTATATTGACACATACACTAAAATAAGCATGTGGGAAAATGCTGTTAATTTACGGTAAAATGTAAATTATCTGAAACATACATAAAAATAAACATGAAAACACAATACATTGACTATACTCGTTTTCGAAAAAAAATTACGTTGAAACGTGAGTTTATATGAGAAAATTCACGTTTTCTTTTAAACTAAAAAATGAAAATATTGGGGGTGAACTTGAAATGTTAGAACTCAGGACAGTAGTGAAAATGATATTTTATAAAGTTTTTAAAAATGTAAGGGGTAGGTGTTAATTTTCAATGTTTAGTAGAACATGTAGGTGTCAATTTTTAAAGTTTAGGGGTGATTTAGGTCACCGACCATTGTTTTTAAGGGTTATAATCCAAAGAATTTATTTTGGAATTCTAACTACCGCAAGTACTTGAGGAACACCTGAACAATTCATTTTTTTTTTTAATTTTAAAATTAGACGAAATTGATATAAATGTAAAAGATTAAATGGTTTCTATTTTTCAACTAAATAAATGTAAAAGATTAAATGGTTTCTCGTTTTCAACTAACATGAACTATTTTTAAGAGATGGTAATAAAACCCGAATTTGATGAGAAAATCTGAAATCCTAAACATTTGGGACGGGTATTACCCGTCCTATCAGGGTATAGGGCAGGTTTGGGATGACTTTTGAAAATTTTTGTGGATTTATATTTGCACGTACAATAACCATGTGAGAAAGTATTTTTTTTTCTTTTAAGCTAAAAAATTAAAATATTGGAGGTAAACAAGAAAATACTTTTCTTTCTTTTTGAATGGATGTGATACATTTACTCAAACCTCAAGTTTACTCATTATATTATTTGCCTCAAACCACACATCTGAATTTGTAGTATGCATGTAACCTTTTTAAACATAAAACACATCCAAATCATAAGATGCCACAACATAGAAACTTAAAGTCCATAAGATGTCACTTCATCATGACATACAATCAATTCTAGCCAAAAATAAAGAAAATGAAACAACCAGAAACTTACATTCCAAACAAACCAACAACATATGTATAGAAGTGAACATAAACATCCAAACAAAACCTTAAAAGGAGCCATGTTCAACGATGAATAAACGAAACCTTAATATATATTAAACTTAATTCATTCCTGAAGTACTTTTTAACAACGTTAGTAGTGAACTGATGGACAAAGTTCCACATTGTCTGTCGGTAGATCCTTACAAACATAAAACCTAACAAGTCACTTTACTTTGATCACGTTATATTTTATGTTTTTTTGCAATTTTTTGATTAACGTATATAAGAAGCACTAAAATTATCAAATACTAAGAAATGAAAACACTACAAATTAACAAGTGATTTCGATTGCTTGCTAGGAAATCATATAACACGAAGCATATATATAACAACATACAAACCCTACTCGAAAGCAAGAAATTACAAACCAAGAAGTAGAAGGCGCACATGAATAGGGCACACTTCATCTTGGTTTTTGTCATTAGGGTGAGAATGAGATTGTAAGATTTTGAAGGCAACGCATATCGATTGTGGAGGTAAGGATATACTTTGTTAACTGGTTTTCATATTTGATTTTTTCATGCACAGTTTGGGTTAAACAAGTCGAGTCACTATAGAGTTGCTGGAGATCGATTTGCTAAAAACTCGAACAGCTCGAGCTCAAATGAGGTTCAAGTCAAGTTTAATTTAAAGTTTTTCTTTTATTCATAAACGAGTACCGAGATTTATAACCTGAGCTTTATTAAGCTATTGAGTCTAAATGGGTCTAGCTGGAGCCATATTCGAGCTTGTAACATTACTTATAAATCAAGCTCATGTTCTCTTAAAATAAACAACCGAGCTTGAGTCCAAGCTTGACCTACCTCACATCCACTAGTGTCAAATGACTTTAAGATGATTTGGAGATTGTTGAAAATTAATAACGCAAAATTATTTATCAAATGACTTTAAGATGATTTGGAGATTCCTGAAAAATAATAACGGAAAACTACTTGGTTCACGACGTTTTCCAACTAACCTCCCTTTAGTGTATTTAACTCACATGATAGCTATAATAAGTTATTATAACATCAGAAAAAAGTTATCTTAACATGCAATTGGGTAACGAGATTAACATTTTTCAAAGGGAAGTAATTTTAAAGGATATAGATTATAACTCAACTATCGATATTAATTAAATATATAAAGAAGTTCATGATTCTTTTAAGGAAAATTTAGTATTACAACTCAAATATCTAATTTAAATATTGTTTAAAGTTGTACATGATTTTATGAAATCAATAGAAAAATAATAAAAATGCTCAACTTGTGATAAAGTCACAAGATGCCTAACACTTTTTAGAATATTAACAAATATCTCAAATCGACAACCAAACTTTGTCCGAATTTCAAAAGAAGAGTAAAGCGTAACATCCGTCAAAAACGGATTTTACCAAACCCGCTCCGTTTATTAACCGAACAATCAGTTAAAAATTTCGTTTCGAATTTAATGACCAAAATAATTTTAAACGATACATAATTAATTATTATATTGGAATATATAAATTGTTTTTGAAAAACTGTTAAAAATAATAAAATAAAAATAATATGTTTCTGCCGGGTTTCGAACCCGGGTCAGTAACCGGTTCAGCAGACTTAACACTCAACTCTCCAACCACTGCGCCACTGATGATTCTTGTTAATTATTAGAATCAATTAATTCATAACATGTTTTCCCGAATTCAAAACCGGCGCCCAAATTTCAGTCGTCGGAAATCCCGGCGATCTCGCGAGATTTAACGATATCTTCAGTTATAACGTAAACATTTACTAGGACATCGGTTATAACCGACGCCTGAGTCCGCGACACAAACTATAACCGCCGGAAAATGTAATGACTTTGAATCAAGTCGGAAATTGGACCAAGTTCATCGATAACCTGCCTTATAAATACCCCCTCAAACCTCTGCAAGCTTTTTCGCTCAAAACCGCACCTTTACCCGACGTAATTTCACTCGCCGGAAAACTTCTGCACATCGCCGGAAAACCGAACCCTTCACTTCTGAGCCTTACTGAACCCCCTGAGCTTATACCGAAGTCACCCACATCCTTTTCAAGCTTTCGGAAGACTCTCTGCTGCAAGACACACGACGCCGGAATCTGTTGCTGTCGCCGGAGTTCTGCTGGAGAAACAGAGGAGTCCAGTCGGTATACCTTACGCCTAATTTCTTTTTCTTTTTATTTATATCTCACCTGTAATTAACTGAAAAACGCTAACGAACACGATTAAAACATCGAACCAGTCGGACTTCCGATTCTGGTTAAAATCTAACGAAGAAGACGGAGTTCGGTAACATATAAGTATAATTAAAATCAAGTTATAACTCGGGTTAGACACACAGTCCAGCGGTGGACTGTGTGCACAATAAACACGTAAACGTCTCGAGTTCGAATCTTGTCCCACGCATGCTGCCTTAATAAAAATGTCTGTTTTTTTTGTTAACCGAACCGGAGTCACCGCGGTACATGTTAAGTTTATTAATAACCGGAATAATAACCAAGTTAGACACACAGTCCAGTGGTGGACTGTGTGTATGTTTAATCACAGGACACGAGTTCGAGTCCGGTCTACTGCATCGATCCGGACAATTATCTAACTTTTTAAATAAGTCAGAAATGAAAATACTTAGTTTGTATTTAAGTATAATAAAAATCGGTTTATATAACAAGTTAAACACACAGTCCAGCGGTGGACTGTGTGTTAACTCAACCCACAGGTCCAGGGTTCGAGACCTGTGGAGCGCACCGAGTCACGGATTAAAATCGTTTTTAAGAAATAAAGGATTTTCTGTTTAATCTAATTAGTATATAAATATAATTAAAAACAGAAATATTTCGGGTTAGACACGTAGCTCAGTTGGTAGAGCTGCGTGCACGCGTACGGTAGGTCTTGGGTTCGAGCCTCACCCAGCGCACACAATTATACAAGCGAACCGGTCAAAGTCAAAGTCAAAGTCAACGGTCAACTGTAGCAAAAAAAATCAATTTTTTTTTTATTATTTTTATTTATTTATTTTATTTAAAAATCAATTAAAAATACTTAAAAATAACATTTTTAAGGTTAGAAAATAGCCTTAAGCTCACAAAAATACACCCAACAATCCTACTAAAATGGATTAATAAAATCCGTTTACTTACCGAACCATAATGCTATTTATCTAGGTTAATTTCACTCGTGGTTAAAACCATTTCGCGTGCAACATCATCAACCGAACGCACCCACTGTGAGTGAATCACAACTCCCCCTTTTTAATTACACGTTTTGGGGTGTGTCATGTGTCACAAAATAATTAACTCGTTTATTTAAACTTGTGCCATACCATATCGTGATCTAAACTTAGATTGTTTATATTGTTGTGATTATGTATTTCATTTTGTCAACTTATATGAAATTCATTCATTAAGCCCATCAGTTCCTCGTGGTAGACGAGTTGAGCAACGCGTGCCTCCAAACAAATCCATTATTGTTCATGTGTGTATTATTGAGTTTTTATTGTTTGTAGTTATGTCTTTCACATTATCATGTTTATGCAAATTCATTCATTAGGCCCATCAGTTCCTCGTGAGAGACGAGTTGAGCAACGCGTGCCTCTAAACGATCTATTATTGTTCATGTGTGTATTGTTTAATATTAAATTGATTTATGAATAAGATTTACATCTATTTTTACTCATGTGTGGTTGTGCACTTTATTTCATAATCAATTAAATAAACTTGTTCAAATGTTTTCCTAGGATTCACTCGCCAACTTTTTGTTGATCCAAAAACCCTTTTACACATGATACAGGTGAACAGGATGAAGCAAGGAAAACATAGGAAATGCCTTAGAAGAAAACAAAGAAGCTTAGATTGATGTTTAGGTCATTGATGTAATTATAATTGTAAATTTCCATTAAATTGTATTAATGAATATGAAACGTTAAAATAAATGTCATGAGCTTTGATGATAACCCAATCATGCCCCGATCACCTTTTCCGCTGCGGGTCGGGGTGTGACAGATTGGTATCAGAGCCATGACTATAGGGATATAGGATAGGTTATTAGACCCTTAGAGCTTATACTATAGTCTGCCTAAATTTTAATTGATTAGGTGGTTACATACAAACTTGTGATATTTATTTGTTTCATATTTGTTTATACTTACAGTCAAACATGCATACTTATATACCTATTCATTATACATATATCAATGTTCATATATTCAATTCATTTTCATACTCTCATTATTCAAAGATTCTGTTGCAATTTTCAAATCTCATCAAAGTAAGTTCTGCGACGGGCATGTAGTAACTGGAAGGGTACAAGTACCGGTAGTCGGAATGTCCTGTCTAGGTTGGCATTCGTATAAATCCAATTTAACGGACCAGTTTGCCTACCTGGGGACTAACGATGAGAGTACGAAGGACCTATTAGGCCAAAGCATGTCACACCAAACGTCGTTCGAACTAACCCACTTTGAGGTGTAACCGTGTCTACACCTGGACACATTCTGAATATCACACGTTGTATACATATTTCTCGATTTTCTCCGGGTTTTAGTGTACGCAACCAGGCAAACCCATGCGAACCATATGAAAAACCCGGTATTCATGGAGGCCCACATGATTACGAAGGTGAAGTATGGCGGCATGTAGGGCCTAAAGGCGAGCAAAGCCCAAGACATCCTATGGATGTAGTAGATTTATTTTTCTATAATTATTTTATGAATGTTCATTCCTAGTGCGACCCATGATCCCAAAAGCATCCAACTCATACTCTTGACATGTATTCCTTGTAGATGTCTTCTAACCACGCCCGTAGGAAGATGAGAGCAGGAAAAGCCCGCGAGCGCATGGCTGCCCTAATCGCACAACAAATGGCTGCCGTAATACCCAACATTGTAATCCAAGTCCAACAAGCACTTACCGCTAATCCTGCCAATCAAGAAAATCAAAACGTTATCAACCCTCCCCCAAATACCACTAAATGCACCTACAAGCATTTCAAATCATGCGACCCTCCAAAATACAAAGGGACTGAAGGCGTCACCGCTCTCCTCCATTGGTTTGAAGAAATGGAGAACACTTTTCTAAATTGCGATTGCCCTGATGATCGCAAAGTGCGATATGCTACCGGTCGTTTATATGGAATAGCACTTACTTGGTGGAATACAGAGAAGGCCAAACGAGGTGTGGAAGATGCTATGACCTTAACTTGGAACGAATTGAAGGAAATCATGACCAGACGATTTTGCCCAAGGAGCGAAATCAAGAAATTAGAAGATGAATTTTATTCGTTGAAGCAAAAGGAAGGAGACCACACCACATACAACAAAAGATTCCTCGAATTACATCAAATGGTTCCCAACATGTTCACTCCCCTCTACCGTTTGATCGAGCACTACATTCGTGGTCTTCCGTCAAAGATTCAAGACTCTGTAATAAGTACCAAGCCTGCAACTTTGGAAGCAGCAATGGAGTTAGCTACAGAGCTCACCGAGAACCGAATCCAGAACAAAGACTTCAAGGAGGAGAAGAAGAAGGATAAAGCATCGACTGAAACCTCCGACTACACCCAAACCGAATCCCCTTCTCAACCCAACTCTAAGAGAAAAAGAGACGGGCAAATTTTCGCTACTATCCAACGAAATCAACCAATTTCACACGCCATACCCATCCAAGCTATCCCAATCACTCAAGTGGCACCCAACTCAACTTACCCAAATAAGAAACCATATCTTGGACCTCACCCTCGATGCAACAACTGTTTTTATCACCATCCCCTTACTTTACCTTGTCGACTATGTGCAACTTGTGGACGCTATGGTCATTTGAGTAAGGTTTGCCGCACCTTTCAAAACCAAATCTCTCCCTCTACTCAAACCATGAACCAAACCTATCAACAACCCCAATACCCCATGTTCCCATATGTTCGAGCTTGTTTCAATTGTGGCGACCCTACCCACTTTAGAAACACATGCCCTCAATTGGTTAACGTCATCAACACTCAAGCTCAATCAAACCCAGTTAACCAAGTAAACCAAGAAAACCCAACCGCTAGGCCACCAGCAAGAGGAAGAATCTTCAACATAAACGCTAATCCTGTCGAAGATAATGACGGCCCAAACGAAGATACCCAACTAGTCCTCTTCACCAAAGATCCAGATTCAACTCCAATCGTTTAGTTTTATGTTTTTCTTTATGTTTTAGAATCACATAGAACCAATCATATCTTAAGGATAAAGCCAATGAAACTTTGACAAGAATATGGTGGATACGCCGCTGGTACTTTCTATATATAAGTATTTTGTCAAAGGATCAGAAGCATTATCTGGCGGTTATGAGAGGTTCCATGTGTAGACTGTTTGAGTAATTATTGTTTATTATTTCAGTACATGCAATTTCATAGGCCGCCGCTCCCCATTACATTATGAGCGTTGAGCATGTTCCCCATTTCATTATGAGGTTGAACCTGGCGTGCCCACATACGATCGGCTTCGTTTGATTGAGCCTTGATCACACAGACATTTTCATTTTCAGTACATGCAATACGATCGGCTCCGTTTGATTGAGCCTTGATCGCACAGACATTTTCATTATCAGTATCTTGTGGTTGTTGTGTTTGTTGTAGAGTTACATAGAACTAATCATAACTTGCGGATAAAGTCAATGAGAATTTGATAAGAATATGGTGGATACGCCGCTGGTACTTCCTATGTATAAGTATTATTGTCAAATGATCGGAGGCATTATCAGGCGGTTATGAGAGGTTCCATGTATAGGCTGTTTGTGTGATTGTTGTTTAGATTAAGTTTATTATTTTCAGTACATGCAATACGATCGGCTCCATTTGATTGAGCCTTGATCGCACAGACATTTTCATTTTCAGTACATGCAATACGATCGGCTCCGTTTGATTGAGCCTTGATCGCACAGATATTTTTATTATCAGTATTTTGTGGTTGTTGTGTTTGTAGTAGAGTCACATAGAACTAATCATAACTTGTGGATAAAGTCAATGAAAATTTGACAAGAATATGGTGGATACGCCACTGGTACTTCCTATATATAAGTATTCTTGTCAAATGATCGGAGGCATTATCAGGCGGTTATGAGAGGTTCCATGTATAAGCTGTTTGTGTGATTGTTGTTTAGATTAAGTTTATTATTTTTAGTACATGCAATACGATCGGCTCCGCTTGATTGAGCCTTGATCGCACAGACATTTTCATTTTCAGTACATGCAATACGATCGGCTCCGTTTGATTGAGCCTTGATCGCACAGACATTTTTCATTTCAGTATTTTGTGTTTGTTGTATTGGTTGTAGAGTCATATAGGACTAATCGTAATTCACTGATAAAACCAATGAAAATTTGACAAGAATATGGTGGATACGCCGCTGGTACTTCCTATATATAAGTATTCTTGTCAAAGGATCAGAGGCATTATCAGACGGTTATGAGAAGTTCTATGTAGGATTTAGTAGTTTCTTGGTAACTAATCATAATTTGCGGATAAAACCAATGAAAATTTGACAAGAATATGGTGGATACGCCGCTGGTACTTCCTATATATAAGTATTCTTGCCAAAGGATCAGATGCATTATCAGGCGGTTATGAGAAGTTCCATGTAGGATTTAGTATTGCCCTGGGTTAAAATTTGTGTTACATTTATATCATCTCGCTATTTAAAGAAATTGGATTGTGTTCCATTTCTACATAAACTAACCTCTCCATTATAACAAACGAGAGAGGAACTGTCACCATTCAAACATATATGCTATCAGAATGTGGATTCAAATATTAGCTGTTGTGTTTATTTATGTTCTATAGTCATAGAACCAATCATAACTTACTGATAAAACCAATGAGAATTTGACAAGAATATGGTGGATACGCCGCTGGTACTTCCTATATATAAGTATTCTTGTAAAAGGATCAGAGGTATTGTTAGATGGTTATGAGAAGTTCCATGTAGGTTGTAGTATTAGAAGTTTTGCCTTAGGATATAACCATATCCTTCCAAACATATGCAAACTCTTATGCATGATATCATATTTAGCGAATCAATTCTGCTTATCAATACTTTTACAGTAGGCAACAAAAAAAACGATTCCTGTAATAGGGTACTTAACCCTTACAAGGGACGTTACCGCCTCAACCAAAAACTTAAACCCTTACTTTTTCTAAGCATGTAACTGTCAAACTAAACACCATCATTCTTTTAGTGAAATATATGACTATTTAAATTTCGGGACGAAATTCCTAAAAAGCAGGGGATACTGTAACATCCGTCAAAAACGGATTTTACCAAACCCGCTCCGTTTATTAACCGAACAATTAGTTAAAAATTTCGTTGCGAATTTGATGCCCAAAATAATTTTAAACGATACATAATTAATTATTATATTGGAATATATAAATTGTTTTTGAAAAACTGTTAAAAATAATAAAATAAAAACAATATGTTTCTGCCGGGTTTCGAACCCGGATCAGTAACCGGTTCAGCAGACTTAACACTCAACTCTCCAACCACTGCGCCACTGATGATTCTTGTTAATTATTAGAATCAATTAGTTCATAACATGTTTTCCCGAATTCAAAACCGGCGCCCAAATTTCAGTCGTCGGAAATCCCGGCGATCTCGCGAGATTTAACGATATCTTCAGTTATAACGTAAACATTTACTAGGACATCGGTTATAACCGACGCCTGAGTCCGCGACACAAACTATAACCGACGGAAAATGTAATGACTTTGAATCAAGTCGGAAATTGGACCAAGTTCATCGATAACCTGCCTTATAAATACCCCCTCAAACCTCTGCAAGCTTTTTCGCTCAAAACCGCACCTTTACCCGACGTAAGTTCACTCGCCGGAAAACTTCTGCACATCGCCGGAAAACCGAACCCTTCACTTCTGAGCCTTACTGAACCCCCTGAGCTTATACCGAAGTCACCCACATCCTTTTCAAGCTTTCGGAAGACTCTCTGCTGCAAGACACACGACGCCGGAATCTGTTGCTGTCGCCGGAGTTCTGCCGGAGAAACAGAGGAGTCCAGTCGGTATACCTTACGCCTAATTTCTTTTTCTTTTTATTTATATCTCACCTGTAATTAACTGAAAAACGCTAACGAACACGATTAAAACATCGAACCAGTCGGACTTCCGATTCTGGTTAAAATCTAACGAAGAAGACGAAGTTCGGTAACATATAAGTATAATTAAAATCAAGTTATAACTCGGGTTAGACACACAGTCCAACGGTGGACTGTGTGCACAATAAACACGTAAACGTCTCGAGTTCGAATCTTGTCCCACGCATGCTGCCTTAATAAAAATGTCTGTTTTTTTTTGTTAACCGAACCGGAGTCACCGCGGTACATGTTAAGTTTATTAATAACTGGAATAATAACCAAGTTAGACACACAGTCCAGTGGTGGACTGTGTGTATGTTTAATCACAGGACACGAGTTCGAGTCCGGTCTACTGCATCGATCCGAACAATTATCTAACTTTTTAAATAAGTCAGAAATGAAAATACTTAGTTTGTATTTAAGTATAATAAAAATCGGTTTATATAACAAGTTAAACACACAGTCCAGCGGTGGACTGTGTGTTAACTCAACCCACAGGTCCAGGGTTCGAGACCTGTGGAGCGCACCGAGTCACGGATTAAAATCGTTTTTAAGAAATAAAGGATTTTCTGTTTAATCTAATTAGTATATAAATATAATTAAAAACAGAAATATTTCGGGTTAGACACGTAGCTCAGTTGGTAGAGCTGCGTGCACGCGTACGGGAGGTCTCGGGTTCGAGCCTCACCCAGCGCACACAATTATACAAGCGAACCGGTCAAAGTCAAAGTCAAAGTCAACGGTCAACTGTAGCAAAAAAAATCAATTTTTTTATTATTATTTTTATTTATTTATTTTATTTAAAAATCAATTAAAAATACTTAAAAATAACATTTTTAAGGTTAGAAAATAGCCTTAAGCTCACAAAAATACACCCAACAATCCTACTAAAATGGATTAATAAAATCCGTTTACTTACCGAACCATAATGCTATTTATCTAGGTTAATTTCACTCGTGGTTAAAATCATTTCGCGTGCAACATCATCAACCGAACGCACCCACTGTGAGTGAATCACAACTCCCCCTTTTTAATTACACGTTTTGGGGTGTGTCATGTGTCACAAAATAATTAACTCGTTTATTTAAACTTGTGCCATACCATATCGTGATCTAAACTTAGATTGTTTATATTGTTGTGATTATGTATTTCATTTTGTCAACTTATATGAAATTCATTCATTAAGCCCATCAGTTCCTCGTGGTAGACGAGTTGAGCAACGCGTGCCTCCAAACAAATCCATTATTGTTCATGTGTGTATTATTGAGTTTTTATTGTTTGTAGTTATGTCTTTCACATTATCATGTTTATGCAAATTCATTCATTAGGCCCATCAGTTCCTCGTGAGAGACGAGTTGAGCAACGCGTGCCTCTAAACGATCTATTATTGTTCATGTGTGTATTGTTTAATATTAAATTGATTTATGAATAAGATTTACATCTATTTTTACTCATGTGTGGTTGTGCACTTTATTTCATAATCAATTAAATAAACTTGTTCAAATGTTTTCCATAGGATTCACTCGCCAACTTTTTGTTGATCCAAAAACCCTTTTACACATGATACAGGTGAACAGGATGAAGCAAGGAAAACATAGGAAATGCCTTAGAAGAAAACAAAGAAGCTTAGATTGATGTTTAGGTCATTGATGTAATTATGATTGTAAATTTCCATTAAATTGTATTAATGAATATGAAACGTTAAAATAAATGTCATGAGCTTTGATGATAACCCAATCATGCCCCGATCACCTTTTCCGCTGCGGGTCAGGGTGTGACATAAAGTGTTAAAAGAGGTGCTATGTTAAATGTCCAAAAATTATGTTATGACAACACAAATGTGTGTGTATATATATAAACAGATCAGGAGAAAACGGTTGAAAGTGTAAAAACGGTGAGAAGTCGATCACGTGGCAGGGGACGCTAAATAATATACAGTGGGAGGACTGTCATTGTTCACCTTCCCCTAAATAAGTCGCGTTATAGGCAACAGATATGAAGTTTTGTTCTTTATACTTGTTTCAATTGCGTGTTTTTCAAAGTACATAACAAACCATAGAAGATAGCACACATACATAAACGCCAAAGAAAAAGAATACTTTTCAGTAAATAAAATAGGTGAGGATAAACTCAATAAGATTTTACTCAATGAGATGGACAAAATCCTCACTTAAGAATTTTGTTCAACACATTGAGTGAAACTTTACTGAGAACAAAACTGAATCTCCAAGAAATGACGTTTGCCATGTGTAGTTTTTGAACTTTCTGGCGTTTTAAATTGAATGATATTTAGTAAATGATGGCATTTGTTTATATAAGATATTTTTGGCGCATAGTTTAGGCAGAAATTTATCATAATAAATGTTAGTAATAAAGTTATTGTTTGTTCAGGTTTATTTGTTAAAGCTATAAGACGTCCCATCATTAAGTTTGACGTTTTGTTTGAATGACGTTTTAGATAAAGATGACAAATACAACTAATTAACCTTTTGTAAGGTAAAATGATGTTATCGCGTTTTGAAACATATATAACTTTTTTGTGCTTAACATATGATTTGGAAGGTACATAACAAACCATAAAAAATCTCACACACACATAAACGCCAAAGAAAAAGAGCACTTTTCAGTAAATAAAATAGGCGAGGATAAACTCAATAAGATAAAGATGTAAGTCGTTCCATCATTAAGTTTGACGTTTGTCTGTTAAAGCTGTAAGGCCTCCCATCATTTATTATAATTTTGCTGTTTAGCGTTTGTGGCATTTTGGCGTTTTATAACTAATTAAAGAAATAAAGTATTTTATGAGCGGAAAAGTACACAACAAACCATAGAAAATGACACAAAGAAAAAAAAGTAAAAAAAAATTAAAATTCTTCATCCAAATTCTCATCCAAATCTTCACTGTCATCAGTCTCTTCTTCTCATCCAAATCTTCACTGTCATCATGTAACACCTCGTAAAATCGTGTCCAATTATATAATGACACGTGTCGTATTTTATTATAAGTCTATTAAAGACTAATAAGGACTAAAAGTGTCAACATGCTCAAACTAAGTCTCTGAGTGACCTTCTGATGTCAACGCATAAACCAAGCATCTGAGTGAGCGTTAGTGTCAACATGCTTAAAACTTAGCCTCTGAGTGACCATTAGTGTCAACATGCTTAAACTTGGCCTCTGAGTAACCATTTGTGTTAACATGCCCAGCTTCTGAGTGACATCGGAGTCAACATGCTTATAATGAGCCTCTGAGTGATCTTCTACAAAGTCCTAACTCTCATACGTGCCACTTGTTGGACGAGAGGGATTAATTCTGTAAATATGTGAAAGTTGGATAATGGAGGGGTTAAAAGTGTCAACATGTTAATTTATACCTCTGAGTGACCTTTTAACAAACCGAGAGCTCGACAATGTCCGGGCATACTCCCGGGTACGCCAAATACTTGTTACGGAGGGCTAAATGTGCCATAAAGGTGTTTTTAGGAGGTTAAATAAGTTGAGGGGCTAAATGTGACAAAGTTTGAAAGTTCTTTGGAGGCGCTCGCGGGCCGCGAGAGACACTGGCCTGGTCTCTCGTAGGGCGCGAGAGGGCTGTGTTTGCAGAAAATTTGCTTGGCCTCCACACAAATTGCCAAAAACCATTTGATTCGAAACCATGGCTTTCCAAACTGCAATGCCATGTTTTAGGACACTTGTAAGCTTCCTCTTACACCCCTTAACACCTGGCATCACCTCCTTCAAGCTCTCCAACTAGAAATAGGTGCCAAGGTTCACCATTTGAACTTGCACATTTCTCATTCACAACTCTATCCCTCCTCTGGAAGTTCCTAACTGAAAGGAGCATCCAACTTAGTTCTATTGCATCCTAGGAATCACTTGTAAGTGTTCCTTTCTCTTTCATTTTCGTTTATAGGCTTTTATAGCCAAAATTCAAGCGTTTTACGAAAAACGTCTTGACTTTCGGTTAAGACCATTATGGTCCAGCCATTGTTCTTAACGAACATAGCTAAGTGATCGTAATAAGGTAGGTGTTAATACCTAAAAAGGGCACCTCCTGAAGATCACGTTTGCTAGACCAATTGACGGGTCAAAGTGTTAATATTAAAAAGTCAAACATGCCATTTTTCGGAAAATATTATAATCTGAGCTTATATATGTTATGAAACTTATTTTGACACTTAAACAAGTTAGTAATAATTATTAGAACATGTAGAAACATGTTCGGCTCGTCAATTTTCAGTTCTAGGGTCATTCGCAACCGAAAGTCGCAAAGTTCAACTTCTGCTTTGACTTTCGATTCTGATCCGATTTAGGTTAGTTAACTACTGATCTAAGGTTGCATTATGATTGTAATATAATGTAGCATAACCCTCTGAGGTTATATTATAAGATCATAATCTGAATCTGAGTTTATACATAAGTTCCATAATTATGCAATTTTGATGAAAATGCCCTTTTTACGTAAAATAAGGTTTAAACGATAACGAACTTGAAAATGAACTACCTACTGATGTAATATCATAAGTAGGATTATTTGGGATGTTAAATCAGATTATAAACTGAGTTTATGAACAAGTCCTTGTATTATGTCGACAAATGACGATAAAGCCCTTATGGCGCGTAAAATGATTTTAATCATACTTTTTATATCAAAACTTTCATCTACTGATATATTATATTAAATAACATATCTAGGACATATAAACCTGATCTTAACATCAGTTTTTACTAAACTTCGCACAAATCGTCATTTTACAACATAAGCGTCGTTTCAGCGCATAGTATGGTCTTAAACCATATTTATCAACCAAGACTTGTTACCTACTGATTTTAAAACTTATTTAAAATATTTTTACAGTAGGTACATGATATAAACTCAAAATCCCAAATAAACTATCATACTATGTGTAAAATGACCAAAATGCCCTTTCGTGCATAGTTTGGTCATAAATGATAAATTACACATATTATCATGTTTGTACTGATATTATATCATAAATTAATTATTTTCCAGAATAATTATGATCGTAACATTAAAATATATTCAAGTTTCTTTTATACGGTATATAATTACCGAAACGCCCTTATAAGGCATAGTCTCGTTTTAAACCTTAACGAGCATGTAAGTTGATATCTTACTGATATCTTAACTTATTTAAAGTATAATGGCATATAGGACTTGTCCATGACTTATCCGGTTACCCGATATCGCTGATATGCGTACGGTTAAGTATATGTAACTAGTTTACGGAAATTAACCGAACCGGGTTTAACCTTATCATTTAAGTCTCAAAATCCAGAATGCTTATAGTTTACCCATATTATACAAGTCAAAGTACTTGTTGGGTTTAAACAACATTCTATCCGGTCTTCGCTTAATCTAGCGTATTATACGTTTTGATCCTGTACGCTAGTCGGTCTAAGTCTATGACTTAAATAAGACCGTTAGCATTTTAATTGGTTAGCTTATGCCATAATCCAGACTAGAGCCTTCCGGTAAATGCTATCTGCACTTAGTTCATTTTGTGTACGCCTGAGAAATTAAATCTTGCATTTAAGCCAAGACTAGCTCAGGTAAATACTCTCGACTTATTTCCCCTATACGGGCTTGGGTTACGGTAAACTATTACCGCTTGGTCGGAAATGGATCAATGGAATGCCCGATTGTGGCTAGTAAATCCGCATATTCCGTTTTAATCAGTTTTGTTTGATAACTTAAACATCGGGGGTTAACTACCGTATCCTGGATATCCTCGGCTCATTACATTAGATAATGGCCATGACCTAAGCGCGGGGTGTAGGCATACACCTGACAGACGCTCATGCTAAACTTTACCCACAAAGTTATGGATAACTCCTTCGTGAGTTTTTAAATGGTGAGTACGTTAATCATGTCTCGGTCTCCGTACTGGTCCCTGCATGTATGGACAAACATGTGAATCTGTTAACAAGGTTACAAAGTAACTTTCCCAAGTTATAAAAGATTTTGTGCCATGTGCACTTAAAATCATTTTCAAATGTTTTCAAAATGAGTCAGTTGGGTGTAGTTACCAGCGAAAGCTGACGTATTTTCAAAAGTCTAAGCTTGCAGGTACAATACGAAGTAGGCTGGAAGCTGCTTGGTAGTGACATAAGAGGATCTTGCAAATGTCACACCCCGACCCGCAGCGGAATAAAAGTCGGGGCATAATTGGGTTATCACCAAAGCTCATGATATTTACTAAGATGTTTCATATTTATTAAATTCAAATTACAAACTTAAATATCCAAAAACAAAATTCATACAATTACAAAGGAAAATGAAACTATAAATTTATTCCAAAGCATAAGCTTGTTTATTCTTCTAGGCCATCCTAAGTGTTTCCTGTCTCGGCTGGATCACCTGTATCATGTGTAAAAACGGGGGAGATTTTGGGTCAACAAAAGTTGGCGAGTGAACCTTGATAAAACATTTTAACTAATTTCTTGTTTTATTTATTAAATTAAATTCGTGCATTAATCACATGTGAGCAAACATATATATGTAAACAATCACAAACCACTTTGGTTGAGTATATGACATGAATGATGATGTATTTGAGATCAAGACTCAATCAAATGGGGCCGATCTAATGAGGCTCCTGATGCTCAACCCGTATCCCACGGGGAACTGATGGGCCTAGTGAAATGCGTGCACTGAAATGATAAAATTTAATCTACATATAATTCACACAACAATTGATACACATTTGATCACAGATATGATGTATGCACAAGTGTTTAAATAAAATAAAAGAATAGTACGACACATGATACACCCCAAAACATGATTAAAACGGGGAATTGGTAGAGGTTCACTCACAGTGGATGCGTTTCTTGATGACGATGAATGCGCACGATTTTATGATTCAACCGACGAGGGAAAACTAACCTAAATAATAACGAAATGATTCGATAAATAAATAAATTTTTATTTGAGATTATTATTTTTAATTAGTGCTCTTTAATGAGATTTTTAGAATTAATTTCATGAGTTTAATGCAAATTTCTAACTTTAAAAACCTTATTTTTAAGTATTTTTAAATAATTTTTCAATTTAATAAATAAATAAAAAGGAAACAAAAATAATAATAAAAAAATGGGTTGACTTGTCAGGTCTGCGCGTCTGACCGGTCGGACAGGGTGTTATTCAGGCAGCGTGTGAGGTTCGAACTCGTGACCTCTCGTATACGTGCACGCAGCTCTACCAACTGAGCTACGTGTCTAACCCGAAATATTCTCTGTTTTAATTATATATATATACTAACTAGCTTTAACCTTATTTAGTTTTTATTAAAAATGATTTAACATGGCCGAATCTGTTTACAGAATCCGGACTCGAACTCGGTATCTGTGGTTCGAGTGCACACTGCCCAACCAGTTGGGCTGTGTGTCTAATCTGTATAAACACTGGATTATATATTTATACACATGCTGTATTGATCTGAATAAGTTTAAAAATGTTGGTTTTATTTCAGAAAGTCGGAAACATGTGCGATTCGAACCCGGGACGTGTGTTTTGTATTTGCACACAGTCCACCGCTGGACTGTATGTCTAACCCGGTTAAATACCCGTTTTTATTTATATTAAAACACTAACTCAACTTCATCTTTTTCATCATTCAAAATTTCCGACAGTGATTCCGGCTGAACGAACTGAATTAACAGTTTCGATTATTGTTTTGAGCAAATAAATTACTAATCAAGAGATAGCAAGGAGGTTTAGATAATTGTACCGTCTGGAGAACAACTGCGGTTTTCTGGTTAAGAATTCCGGCAATATTCCGGCGAGTTTGAAAGAATTTAAGTTTCAGGAAGTGAGTGTGGTTCTGAGCGAAATGTTTACAAGGAGTTTGGGTGGGTATTTATAAGGGAAACAGGCCGACTGGTTTCGAATTAGAGGCCTAATTCGCGGTCAAGGATTTCAATCCTCAAAGGAAACGGTTTTGACCAAATTGGATGTTAAGCAACGGTTATAACTGATGTCGAAATCAGTTTACGCGTTTCAGTCAAGGGAAAGTAGCAACATTTGCGGAGTCTTCGTTTTTGCCGGCGATTTCGAGTCCTGGGTGCGCGGATTTACAGGTTTTGATTTTTGGTTTACCATAAATGTTATTTGTTTCAGTAACTGAACACAACATGTGTGTGGCGGAGTGGTGTGGTGTGTGTGTGTCTTTGCGGGAGACCTGGGTTCGAGACCCGGCTACCCTGTTTTATTTATTATTTTCTTATTATTATTATTTATTAATTATGGTTTTTAAATTCTAAAATATTTATTAATTATGTATCATTTAAAATAATCTGAACAATAAATACGCAACGAACTTATAACTGAATATTTGATTATAAAACGAAGCGGGTTTTGAAACCCGTTTTTCGACGAATGTTACAGCAAATCCTTAGATCTGCCCTAAAGTCTGTTATACACTTTTGTACATTTTACGATCCGCATGTGGATCTTCTATTACGAGCCGTCTGCATATTATTTTTGTACTTTGGACATTTGGTTTGTAATAGTAATTCCGTTGTGCTGTTTTTAATTGACTATGATGATATCAACTTACGTCACGATATTCTCCACCCGGGCCCACCGGTGTTTGGATTGCTGTAGAATCCCGGGGGTGTGACACATCAGTATCTTCTTCTTGAATATTTTGTCCCCGGAACTTTTGAATTCCTTAGATAGATGTCGATTCCTACATGGCTGGATGCCCGGCTCTAGACGAAGCTGATCATTAAGTAAAATTTAACGTCTGTATTTGTGGGCATAAGTCTCTTCTTCATCCCACTATCATCCGTCTCTTCTTCTTGAATAGTTTGTCCATCTCATTACGCAAAATGTTATTGAGTTAATTTTCACTTTAAGAATGTTATTAAATCCATTCAGTGAAACTTTTTTGAGAACAAAACTGAATCTTCAAGAAACAACTTTTGCCATCTGTGGTTTTACAACTTTTTGGCGTTATAGCTTAAATGGTATTCAGTTAAATATGGCGTTTGTTTTTGTTGTGACCAATGGAAGGTCCTGAGACGTTGTTTATATAGATGTTCTTGGCGCGTAGTTTAGGCGGGAATTTTATAATAAATGTTAGTAATAAAGTTTCTGTCATTTCAGTTACTGTTTGTTCACCTTTTATCTGTTAAAGATGTTAGGCGTCCCATCATTAAGTTTGGCGTTTTTGTATGAATGACGTTTTAGATAAAGAAGGCAAAATACAACTAATTAATCTTTTATAAGGCAAAATAATGTAATGGAGTTTGAAACACAAAAGTGATGTTTTGAAACCTATATCAAACATGTACATTGTAAATAATATTAATGGCGTTTAGAAACAACTCAATATTTTTTTGAAGTTTTTTAATAATATGTGATTAAAGGAAATTATTATAGTTTTCGCGTTTGTGGCTATTTATATTTAATTAGAGAAATAAAGAAATTTTATTAGCGGAAAAGTACATAACAAACCACTGAAAATGACACATAAAAAAATTAAAACTCCTCGTCAGAAGGGATTTCGTCTGAGAAGTATCCATCTCTCCCCTCGTTTTTCTTCTTCAGATTCTTTGTCAAAATTCGGATATAAACCTTCATCATCGGTGTCTTCGTCTTGAAGATTTTGACACCTCCATGTGAACATGTCTTGCAACAACGCTAATTTTGGGGTCATGTCTGTGTTCAAACATGTTAAGTTGCATAACTCCTGTAGGTACACAATAAGTTGTTTGGTCATTATGTTTTCAACCGTGTAGTCTTCCTGCTCCCTGTTGTCGCGTACAACAGTCACCAACTCAGTGTCTTCATTAAAACGCCAAGTTTGGATGACTGGGTCGACAATTCGAATTGTATTATTGGGTCCAAATTTTCTGATTAATCTTCGTATAACCGTCAGTTTTTTCTCACAGAGGTTATCAATAGGAACACCAAGGGCATGGATCTCCCTCTAAACTTGTTCGTCCAAGATCAGTATGGCGTTAACTGTTTTTACAAAGATTCTTCTTTTGTTATCAAAGACGATTATGAATTTTGTGAAAGCCAAACTGAATCTCCACTAAACGACGCTTGCCAATGGTGGTTTTTGAACTTTTTTGGCGTTTTGAATTGAATGGTATTTAGTAAAATATGGCGTTTGCTTTTGGTGTGATCAATGGAAGGGACTATGACGTTGTTTATATAAGATGTTTTTTTGCACGTAGTTTAGGCGTGAATTTTTTATAATAAATGTGAGTAATAAATTTTCCGTCGTTCAGTTACTCTGTTAAAGTTGTAACGCGTTTCATCATCAACATTAGCGTTTTGTATGAATGGCGGGTTTTAGATAAAGATGGTGTTTCATCTGAAAGGGATTATGTGTATGGCTCGTAGTTTAAGGCGAGATTTTTAATGGCTTTTTATTTATGAGTTGGCGTTTTGTATTGGAGTAGTAAAAGGCTCTTTTACCCTTAATGAAGCGCGTCCACGTACTAAAGTTGATGTTATTTACGAAAACACCACCGAGCCAATTTAATCCGTGGATTGTTTTGATCCAACGGCGAGGGGTGTTCTCACCGTTTTAACATTAATAGGGGTTTTCCCTAAATCCTGACCCTATATATATTGTGTGTGTGTGGTGCGCGTGTGTGACAACCCGCAACTTCAGGTTACTACTTTAACCTAACCATAGTTAATTTAGACATACATTCATAGCACTGCATTTAACTAGGGTTAGTTAAATGAGTCTACTTTGTAATTCGGGGAATTATCAGAACACACACATGTTAACTCTCGAACGATGGTGACTAACACGAATAATATTTATAAACGGGCGGTTATGCGAAACTTATGTGATGCATGAAAAATACGTGAAGTATATACTTTAATTGTAAATTACACGTTGTTCTGTGCTTGTGTGAAAGTTACAAAGTTAGGGGGTTTAGAGCTAATATTGGAAATGGAATAAGACTCCTGCAACCCTAATCATTCCTCATAATCCAATTTACGGCAGTTCATAATCATCTTTTCCCTTATCATCATCTCTAACCATTACTGGTTACACAAGTTTCACACATATCAGTCTTGATCTTTCAATCCATCTAGAATCAACCTAAGGTAATTACTTTATGATTGTACGTTATTATCTCCGCTCTTCTGATTTTATACAAACCCAGTCCTCCAAACAATGGTTCTGTGCTTAGTTAATTATTTTGATTGATTGTGCATTGGTTTGTGAATGATTGTGTAATTGGTTGCCTGATATTAGGATACAATTGATATGTTAGAATTGTAAACTGTTGTTGATTATTGTGGGTTAGGGTTTTGATCGTAGAACTGCAAATTGTAACTGTTACATTGAAGGATTTGCTTATTCTGTGCGATTGCAAGTGATTCGAGTTTGTGAAGTCACAAAGTCCGAGTTTCTCTAGAACTCAGGATCCGAGTTTGTTGTTCTCCGGGCTTATCATATAAACATGATGTCCGAGTTTGTTAAAAGACAATATATCCGGATTTATTAAAGATTTCCATACCCGAGTTTATTATCTTTGGATGTAGTCCGGATTTAAGAAGTGAACAACGGTAGACTTTATTAGACAAGTTTCCGAGTTTGTATATGTTATAAACGTTGTCTGAGCTTTATAAAGCTAGTCCGATTTTATTAGATACATATATGGTCCGACCTTATCTACACCACATGATGTCCGGCTTTACCAAATAAAATATAGTTCCGAGTTTTTAAAATGAATACGTGGGTCCGAATTTGTTCAAGGATTTCCGAACATAGATGTGATACTTTACATTTTTTTCCGAGTTATTGGATTACAAGCTGCGTCCGAGTTACTTTAATAAGTGGGCCGGGTTTGTGAGGGTGAGTAAGCGTCCGGATTTAGAACTAAAATCGAGTCCGTATTTACAATTAGACTAGAAAGCCATCTATTCTTTATGTCTTGACGTTGACTTGATGAAAAGTAATTATGGTTTTGAAGTTTAGAAATCAAGACTATTTAAAAGCATTCACAACATATACTTAATGTTTTAAAATGTGTGCACTCATTTAAATGCTGGATATATTATTAGTATGTATAAAGTATAAATATTCAATGCCATGTTTCTGAATGTAATACATGAGCACCAAATTAACATGTATTTTGAAAGTGTGGAATTTATCTAAAGGTCACCAACTAAGAGGAACCCATTGTGAATGCTATGTGCTACTGTATGATAACTTGTATTCTGATCACAATAAACACTGGGTTGTTTGGACACTTAGGGTATTGCAAACCTTACTTGTATACTTACAAATATTTAACGTACATTAGGTCGTGTGTAACGGACCTAAGAATTACTTAACGTGTAAAGACACGTTAACAATTACCAAGCAAACTAAGGTGAGTTCACTACACTTTCACAAGCATGCGTCCCAGGGGGACAAACTACTAGTTCTTGGAGGAATACTTTTTATAAATGTTGTAGTTTAATTCGATATTAGTTAATAAACTCAACTCTATCATGAAACTCCCTACTTACTACTGAACTAGTTGCATTGGAGGCAATGGGGTATTAGTTGATACCGCTATTAGGCTTGACAAACCTCACACCGTACCTGGGAGGATGGGTGTGAACTAAGGATCTTAAGCACATGGCCAATGTTAAAAGGCATTGATGAGGGCACAACAATCATAATAGTCACTTCAGTATCGAGTTTATTATTGAAATGTCTTTAAACTAAACACCAACTTGTTTTACGTTAAACTAAACTGTGAACTCGCCGGCTTTATCGCTGATACACTTTTTCTGCATGCTTGCAGGTCGTTAGATACATTTTGCATGGGAATTGCAGTCTGAGGAGTTTGAAGTGTCATGGGGCGAGATACTGGATTGAAAACATTAATATTTTACGTTTTAAAACATTTTGATTTCAATTGTAGATATGTTTACATTGCTTCCGCTGAACACATACTATATTTGAAATGTTTAATTTGAAGTTCCCTATTCATGTTGGATGTGACGACTTTGTTTTATATTATTTGTTATTAGTTCGACATGATTAGTGGCTTGATCCTGCTCAACCTCGAGCTTGTACTTTCAAGACGTTCATGGATTGCAAGCCTCACTCTTTTAAGGGAATGGAAGGAGTAGCGGGTCTTCTTCACTTGATTGAGAAAGTAGAATAAGTCTTTGAAATGTGTGATTGTCCAGTTAACAATCGGGTCAAGTACACAATTGGTACTTTGGAAGGCAACGTGCTCTCTTGGTGGAACGCGTAGATTCAGATGCTTGGGTTGGTGGCTGCCAATGCTACCTCGTGGAATGATTTCAAGACTATGATAAGGGAGGAATACTGTCACAGGGACGGCATTCAAAAGTTGAAAGTGGAGTATTACAACCTAAAGATGATCGGGTCCGAGATCGAAGCTTACACGAAAAGGTCCAATGATTTCGCTGGTCTTTGTCCTAACATGTCCGAGCCTGCTTACAAGCGTATCGAGCTTTACCTCAAGGGTTTAGCCCCTGAGATCCAAAGCTTAGTAACTTCAGCTAACCTGCCCACGATTCAGCAAGTTATTCATTTAGCTCATCGTCTCATAGACCAAGAAGTCGAGCAGGGCAAGCTGCCCAAGCGTAACACTACTACTTCTGACACCTCAAACGAAAACAAACGCAAGTGGAACGACTCAGACAAAGCCTCTAACTCTAGCCAGCAACAGAAGAGGACCGATAACAACAACAGTCGCAATTTCAACCAGTTTTCTGCTACTAACCAAAATCAAGGCTCCAACCAGAATCAGGGTTCGAACGCTGGTGAACAGCCGAAGTGCAACAAGTGTAACTACCATCACCATGGGTAGTATACCAGAGTGTGTCAAAGATGCGACAAGGTGGGTCACATGGCTAAGGATTGCAGGGCTTCATTCCCAAAGCAACAACAACAGTAGCAGAGGCAATAGCCACAACAACAACAAGGTAACCGAAAGAGTTGCTTTCAGTGCGGAAGTGAAAGTCACTTCAAGAGGAATTGCCCACAGCTAAACCAGAACGCCAACAATGCAGGGAGAAACAAGACCGCGAATAACAACGACAACAACAATAACAACGACGGAAATGGTGCTCGTGGGAGAGCATTTACGATTGGCGCGGGTGACGCTAGGAATGATAACAATGTTGTGACTGGTACGTTTTCTGTGAACAACCTTTTCTCTTCTGTTTTATTCGATTCTGGCGCCGATTGGAGTTTTGTGTCCTTGAATTTCAGTAGATTATTAAGACCAACTCTAACCCCTCTCAAAACCAGACATGTTGTAGAATTGGCTGACGTCAGCCGATAGAAGTATCCCATGTTCACGTTGGGTGCAAACTCGACCTTTTAGGTCAAGTGTTTGACATTGACCTCCTTCCAGTCACTCTCGGTAGCTTTGATGTAGTTATTGGTATGGATTGATTGACCAAACATCGAGTGGAAGTTCTCTGTAAGGAGAAAATCGTTCGTATTCCTCTCCCTGATAGAGATTTTTTGTCTGTTCGAGGTCATCCAAGCAGTGCTATGGTTGGCATCATTTCAGCTATGAAAGCCTAGAAATGCTTACGGAAGGGCCATCTGGCTATTCTAACCCTAGTTACCGACAGCCAACTCGAGGAAAAGAAGATCAAAGACATTCCAGTCGTTCGTAACTTTTCCGATGTTTTTCCGAGGAACTTCTAGGCCTACCTCCACATCGATAGGTGGAATTACAAATCGAACTTACTCCTGGAGCAACTCCGATTGCTCGTGCTTCTTATCGTCTGCACCTGGAGACTTGCAAGAACTATCCAATCAACTCCAAGAACTATTGGATAGAGGTTTCATCCGGCCTAGTTCTTCGCCATGGGGAGCCCCAATCCAATTTGTGAAGAAGAAAGACGGGTCTTTCCGCATGTCTATCGACTATCATGAACTCAACAAGGTAACAGTCAAGAATCGTTATCCTCTTCCTCGTGTTGACGATCTGTTTGACCAGTTGCAAGGGTCAAGCTTCTACTTGAAAATCGATTTCAGATTGGGCTATCATCAGATGAGAGTCTGAGAGGGAGATTTCCCCAAAACAGCTTTCCAAATGCGGTACGGCCACTACGAGTTCTTGGTCATGCCATTTGGGTTAACTAAAGCACCAGCAGTTTTCATGGATCTTATGAACCGTGTGTGCAAACTGTATCTTGATGATTTCGTCATTGTGTTTATCAATGACATTTTGATCTATTCTAAGAGCAAAAAGGATAATGAGCGACATTTGCGTCTTATCTTGGAACTTCTGATGAAGGAACAACTCTACGCGAAATTCTTTAAGTGCGACTTCTGGATTCGAAAAGTACAGTTCTTGGTCCATGGTCAACGAATTGGGAATACATGTTGATCCAGCAAAAATCGATTCTATCAGGAATTGGGCGGCACCTAAGACTTCTACGGAGGTGCGACAATTTCTTGGTCTCACGGGATACTATCGCAGATTTATTGAGGGTTTTTCAAAAATCGCTCAACCTGTGACAACCTTAACTCATAAGGGTATTACTTACTCGTGGGGAGCGACCCAGGAGAATGCCTTTCAACTTCTGAAATAAAAACTCTACAGTGCCCCGATATTATCGTTACCTGAGGGTACGATGACTTCGTGGTGTACTGTGACGCCTCTATTCATGGTCTTGGTTGTGTTTTAATGCAACGCGAGAAAGTGATAGCCTACGCTTCCCGTCAGTTGAAAACTCACGAGAAAAACTACACGACTCACGATTTGGAGTTGGGAGTCGTAGTCTTCGCACTCAAAATCTAGAGGCATTACTTGTGCGATACTAAATACACTATTTATAACTTTATACACTTTATAGGAAAAATTGACTTTGTAGCAAAACTCCACCCATATATGTTATATATATGATATATATATATATATATATATAGAGGTAACATAACTAATGCATGATCTGATCATGAATCGACCCTGTGGTGACGAATTGACTATCTCCTTTAGGACTTTCAACTTGTAACACTTGTTGGCTAACAAGGTGTTTGACTTATTTAAGAGTTTATATATTTACTAGTTTTTCCCCGCCCGTGTTGCGGGGCACTAAGTCGAATATTTCTCTCTCATAATATGTATGTCTGTGTTTCAGTTACTTGTACATACTACTAATAACACGATCTAAGAAAACATACATCGAGTCAACCAATTAAAATAAAACACTACCATATTTTTGCTAAAAAAAACTAAAACGATGGAAAGACTACAATTTTAAACTGTGAGCAAAATTGTAATTTTTTTAGAACAAGTGAACATGTGCCAGGCATGCTTGGATGAATAAAAATTACACTTATACCCGCCCACATTATGGGGCATTAAATTGAATATATATTAGTTTCATAACATGTATGCATGTATTTAGTTTACTTGTACATATTACTTATAACACGATTTCAAAAAAAAACAAAAAACATCAAGACAGCCAATTAAACCAAAATGCTACCATAGTTTTGCTAAAAAAACTAGGACGATGACAGGTCTGTAATTTTGAACTAGGGTAAAATACTAATTTGTCAGGACCAATGAGCGAGTGTTAGACAAGTGCTTGACACAATAAAAGTTACATTGAGTCAACCAAGTAAAATAAAAATATAGTTTTGCCAAAAAAAAACAAAGAAAAGTAAAATGATGGCAAGATCACAATTTTTAACTTGGGCAGAAATCAAAAATTTTAAATGGGGACAAAAGGGCAAAATCATAATTTTAAGCTTGGGCAAAATCATAATTTATTTTGAATTGTGGGCGAAATCATAATTTTGAACTAGGGGGAAAAACCTAATTTTTATTTTGAACTGGAGGAAAAACGTAATTTTGAGCTGAGGGTACAATCATAATTTTGAACAGAGGGCAAAATCGTAATTTTGAGCTAGGGCAAAATTATAATTTTATTTTGAACTGGAGGCAAAAATGTAATTTTAAACTGAGAGCGAAATCGTAATTTGAAACTGAGAAAAAAATAATAAATTGGTTGGTCCAATAGGGAAGTGCTAGACAAGCTGTCTGACACTATTCCCTTAACTTCTAATCATCATAATTTTAAACAGATGATACGTGGTCGAAAATCGATGTTTCTTTTAAGTTTAAGTTAACATTTACGTGACTTTTAGTTTCGAATAGCCTACTTTTGATTAGATTTGTGTTTTTGCAGGTTTTACGAAGTTTAAGGAGCTATTCAGGAGCGTTTTGGAGCATCGGGACGAAAACGGGTCAACCGGGATCACAAAATGGGAAAACAGGAAATCAAGCATTAGAGAGGCCGTCGCCGACGCCCAGTGGGGCCGTCGCCGACTACTGGGCATCGGCGACGCCCCTCAGAAAGGTTGTAGGAGAAAAATATCCGTATACAGTGGATTAGAGCGTCAAAGGAAAAGCAGTGTTTCTAGGGGCCGTCGGCGACGCCCTTCCCATGTTCTTGACGCTAAAATTCAATTTTGAACGAGTTTTTGGTGTTCGACCCATTTGTGAGGAGTTACGAGATTTTAGAGTTTTGAAACACTTCTTGGAGCCAAGAACACCCCTAACCTCAATTCCAATCCATTCTAATTATCCATCATCATCTGAATCATCACATTCGATCATAACCCTAACCTACCGCAATCACCTTCGTCATCCTCCATCCATTTTCCATCCCAAACCCTAACCACCATCATCCTCACTTTCAAAGCTTCAAGATGTTCGTGATCAAGCTCCAATCATCCAGTGATCATATTCCGTTCACCATGGCGGCTAATTCTCGAGGGTTTCACCCCGGTGTAGGTTTTGTAAGTTCTAGGGTTTAACATTGTTTTGAGTTTTGATTTGTGACAAATTGTGATTTGATTTGAAACCCTAAGATAATTGTCTCGCATTGGTATTGTATTTGTGAATTGTCGAATGAGTTATGAAATTTGACTTTGCGAAATGTTTATGTACGATTATGCCTTGTCTAGGTTAGAATTTACATGTTCTTGGTAATGAAGTGCATAGTAGTCCGTTGTCTATAACGTCGATAGCTTTTGGCACCTAAACCACACTAAACTCGTTGATCTTTGTTGCAATTGAATTGAAACTAAAACGTGTAGGAACCCTAGGATTTGCATTACCAAACCGGGTGTGAAACTTGTTTCAAGCTATTGTTTTAATCAAGTAATTCATTTCTCGTATATTCAATTAGGTTAGTATTAAGTAGTCAACTCAATTTTGTCGGATCATTCCGGTATCCATTTCAAACAACTAAATATTGAAACATTCATAGTAGCAAACTTCATAAAAGTGACAATTGTACTTAAAATCAATCACATCCAATCGCAAACCACAAACTCTTCGTGGTTCGACCCCTTAATACCACTAACGCATTGTTATGGGTAATTCGGGACTATAAATATTATCTTTGACCGGGGCTCGACACTCCGATCAAATTTTGGCGTCATTGCCGGGGAGTTTGGGCGCTTTGCGTTTAGATTTGCTTTATTGTGTGATTAAATGATTAAAGTGCTTGTTTCGTTTTACCGTCTTTACTTTTGTGTTACGCGGGTGTGTTACTTGTGCAGGTTACAGGTAGTGCATGCATACACGGAATTCCGGGAGGACCTCGCCGTTAGTGTTCTAACCGGAGATCGAGCGGGTCGTTAGAAGGAACCTAGCCAACCGGTTAGAGGCAACCCTTGTCTCTAATCTACCGAACACCAACTCACCATTTACACCATCTTTTGGACCCATTCCAATGGATCCACAAAACTCCAACCAACCAACCAACAAACCAATATCACGATTACCCACCCCAAAACCAAAACACCCAAAATCATCAATCAGGGGGGGGGGGGGATAGTAACATCTCAAGACAATCAACACCACCATTCCAATCTCGTAGCCGAAACCAAAACAATCGCCAACGTACACCCACACCTCCACCTCAAAACCAAAACCGACAAAACCCATTACCACCCAATCTCAACAACTGTGGGGTTAATCAGAATTGTGGCATTCCCACGAACGAAGGCCAATTTCTCAATCTTGATGATTTGAGAAACAATATTCCCGACGATGCACTATATAGCGTCCCCGGTTATCAATCACCAAAACATGTGAGTATTCATTCGGAATACTCGGATGATGGCGGGAATTATAATGAGCGGTTTGAAGATGAAGCATGGGGGAATGGTAATGAGGAGAACTTTCGGGGTTTTGATTATGAAGATGTTGGCTATCAAAATGCCAACTATGTGGGGGAGTGATGAAGGTTGTGGGTACGAGTATGGTCGAAATGACGGTTACGAAAACAACCGTCAACCACGAAATAATCGAAGGAACTGGAACAACGGGAACTAAAATAACAATCAAAATGTTAATCGTAACCGGATTCCACAATTCGTGGGCGGTGGTAATCAAGGAGGTGATAGGGGTGGTGATAGAAGAGGTAACCAAAGACGGGGGATTCAAGAAGTTAATGGTCCACACCGTCTACCACAACAACAAGAACCCCGAGGAGTGAATGGTCGGTTTCGACTGTTGGTCATCGAAAATGATTCACCTATTGAACCAACACCTCGAGGGAGACGATCATTCGAATGCAAGCCGAACTACATCAACATTCTTCCTCACTTTAATGGTAGGGCACATGACAAACCGTATACCCACTTAGCTGAATTTTCTGCCATTTGTAGTACTATTGGAGGCCACAAGTTTGAGATTGAAGAATTGAAGTTGAGACTCTTTCAGTTTTCGTTGAAAGACAAAGCAAAACAGTGGTTCCTCACGCTTCCGGCCAATAGTATTCGCACTTGGGCAGACATGCAACAAGTGTTTCTTGACGAATACTATTCGATAGCAAAGACCGACGATGCAAGAGATGAAATTCGGTCATTCAGACAATTGTCGGGTGAGTTGTTACATGAGGCACTTGCTCGATTCAAGGGGTTGGTTTGAAAATGCCCTCACCATCAAATTCCTAGATGGGAATTGTTAAGTGTTTCGTACGGGGATTAGATGGGGAAGATCATAAGTACTTGCAATCGGCAAATAACGGTACGTTGTTGAACAACCACGAGGAAGATGATTGGGAATTCTTAGAGAGGATGAGTAAGAACTCCAAGGTCGTGGCTATGGCGGACCGAACTAAAAAGCATCCAATCTCAAAGTCTTAGCCCAATCGCGATGCAAGTTCCAAGGACCGTATTGAAACATTAGAACGGGAGTTGACCCGTATGAAGAAAAAAGAGGTGGGTGCGGTATAGTTTGCTGTGTGTGAAGAATGTGGTGACCTCGGTCACCGGGCTGAGAATTATCAAGTTATTATGGCACACACTACCGAAGAGGTAAGCCAAGTGTATGGAGATAGAAAACAGTTTGATATGAACTCCAACATGTCACACCCTGACCCGCAGCAGAAATGGTAGTTGGGGCATGATTGGGTTTTCATCAAAGCTCATGACATTTACTATAAAGTTTCATATTTATTATTTCTCTTTAAAGAAGAAGTTACAATAGACATACAAGCATAACATGTTCAAATACATTTCCATTACAAAGTAAAGTATTAAACAAAAATCATACAATTACAAAGGGAAACAAAACTAAATGTCCATTCCAAAGCATTAACTTGTTTATTCTTCTAGGCCATCCTACGTGTTTCTTTTCTCAACTGGATCACCTGTATCATGTGTAAAAATAGGGTTTTTGCGGTCAACAAAAGTTGGCGAGTGAATCTTATGAAAAACATTTGAACGAATTTATTATATTGGTTATAAAAAGGTGCATAACCACATATGAGTAAACGTAAATGTAAATTTAATCACAAAACACATAATATCAATTAATGCACAAGCACACACACCAAATGATGAACAATGAGATCAAGGCTCAATCAAACGGAGCCGATCTAGTGAGGCACGCGATGTTCAACTCGTCTCCCACGAGGAACTGATGGGCCTAATGAATGATTTGCACGCAACTTGACAAAATGTAAACACACATCACAACAAACAATATTTACATCACAAGTTTAGATCATATAATGGTAATAGCACAAGTTTAAATAAACGAAATAATTAAAGCGACACATGATACACCACAAAACATGAATAAAAAGGGGAATTTGTAAGAATTCACTCACAGTGGGTGCGTTCCTTGATAATGATGAATGCGCACGAATTTATGATTCAACCGACGAGGGGAAAACTAACCTAAATAATAACATAATAATTCGATAAATAAATAAATTTTATTTGAGATTAATATTTTTAATTAGTGCTCTAATGGGATTGTTAGATTTATTTTTGTGAGTTTAAGGAAATTTTCTAACCTTAATAATCTTATTTTTAAGTATTTTTAAATAATTTTCTAATTAAATAAATAACTAAAAAGAAATAAAAAAAATAAAAAAATTTGACTTTTGACCGTTGACCGTTGACCGGGTCTAACTGGTCAGACTGTGTTTTCTATGCGCTGAGTAAGGTTCGAACTCGGGACCTCTCATATGCGTGCACGCAGCTCTACCAACTGAGCTACGTGTCTAACCTGAAATATTTCTGATTTTAATTATATTTATATACTATTTAGATTTATTCATA
This sequence comes from Scalesia atractyloides, assembly GCA_947069175.1. NCBI lineage: Eukaryota > Viridiplantae > Streptophyta > Magnoliopsida > Asterales > Asteraceae > Scalesia > Scalesia atractyloides. The sequence continues at coordinate 79,790,226 of CAMTDV010000020.1, read as the reverse complement.
AATGGATAATATTAAAAGACTTTAAATCAAATGAACCGCTGCACATATCCTGGATCGAACCCGCAACCTTTATGCAGATTGCACCCAGCCCAACCAACTGGGCTGGGTGTCCAACCCGTTGTATTCTGTTTTTAAATTATATTCATATACTTACTCGATTAAGTCATTCTTTTATTTATTAAAAAGTTTATTATATGAACGGATCATTGTACGTAGTGAGACTCGAACTCGGGACATGTGGTTTAACTTTGCACATAGTCGCTGGACTGTGTGTCTAACCCGGTTAAATACCCGTTTTTATTTATATTTAAACACTAAACAACTTCATCTTCTTCATTGTTTTCAACATCGGAACAGAACTCGACAGTTTATACACTTTAGCCGTTCTAATTTACTATGGTATTCTAAATGAATTAAACATGACATATATGGAAGTTTTAGGGACTCATACCAATTGGAAGGCAGGATTCTCATTTCCGGCGATACTCCGGCGGTTACCCAAAAGTTTCCGGCGAACGGTGGATTGAGCAGAAAGCTTTATGAACAGGGACAAGTGTGTGCAGTGAAATTTTATGAACGAGTTTGGATTTAAGCTCCATGGGGTATTTATAGGCTGCTATGGTGAGGTTTGATTTCGGTTTAACATTGGCGGTTACGAGCAATGATTTTGTAGAAACGGGTTGGTTTAAATTCGGTCGTGATTGAGTGATGATTGTCAGTTATATCTGGTGATATGGAGGATCGAAACGGAATTCCTTGATTTGATCTTTGATTCAGGAACGGTTACACCTCCGCCGTTCTGAACTTGCAGGTGTTTAGGCGGGTCGTTAATATAAGACTCATATGGTTTCAGTTTATAACACAAGTGTGCGTGTGGTGTAGTGGTGTTTGGTGTGAGTGTAAACGCAGGAGACCCGGGTTCGAGACCCGGCTACTCCTTTTGAATTTATTATCTTATTTTTTTTATTTAAGTTTTTTTATTTATTATATTCTTATATTAATTAACATTTTATTTATGAAGTTTATTTAACCAACCAATATATTTTATTTTTCTTTATTTTATTTAGGTTTTAATTATTTTATTGGTTATAATTTATTTATTCAATAATTATAAAGTTTAAATAATAAAATTGAATAAATGCTCAACGAAATCCTATTAACTACTTGATTCTCGAACGGTGCGGGTTTTGGAACCCGTTTTACGCAAATGTTACACAACACTTACCATCCGGGTTTGAGAAATCATCCCAATTTTCGGTATGGTAATGCTTTGAATCAAATGAACCCGAATTTCCAATCGGGAAATCAAGGTGGTGGTCAAGGAGGACGGACATACCAAAACCGCCAAAGTGGTAATTCGGGCGGTTACCAAAGAAATTACAACCAGGGGGTGGCCAAGGGTACAACAATCGTGAAAGTAATTATCAAAGGGGCAACAACCAAGGCGGTAGTGAGGGTGGTAATTCTAATTCTCAATCAGGTGGTGATGAACCGTTAAACTCCAAACTTGATGCGATCATGAATGCTATTAGAATTTCAAATCAAGAGATCAAGATGGAGATGAAGAAGGAGTTTGAGGTGCGAGACAAGTCGCATAAGGCATTGGTAAAGCAAGTTGGTCAACTTGCGGAAGAAATGGCTCAAATGAGAGGAAGTGGAGGAAGACTCCCAAGTGACACCATAATGAACCCGAAGCATCAAAGTTCAAGCACGAATAATGTCAGGAATGTGCACATTAACGTGGTAAGTCTTCTTTCAAATGATGAGGTTTGTAGTGTTGAAAGTACTCCACCACCACACCTTATTGACGGTGTAGTGGAAGATGTAGGTGATGAGTCGGGAAGTGAAAATGAGCAAGAAACGATTTCACAAATTAAAATCGAAAAAGTAACTAAAAATGCTTTTTGTGAAAGTTGTTTAAATGACTTGCATGCTAGGGCCAATGATATGGGTGTGGAGTTTAATACCACCCGATACCCGTTGGCTCTATTAAAACCAATTAATGCATCAAAGTTTGAAAACGAAGCCCACCAAAGGACGAGAGGTGGAAAATTTTAAACAAACAAAAAATAATTTGCCATTACTTGATGACATTAAAAAGGTCCCGGCTCATGTAGTGTGTTTAAAAGAATTGAGCACCGAGAAACGGCACAATAAGATACCGAAACAGTTTGACTTAATCTCACATTAGTGCCGTTTTATCGAGTGCTCTCCCCCAAAAAGCTCAAGATCCAGGAGACCCTTTAATTCCAATCCAAATTGGTAAATTTAAAATTAAGAGGGCATTCCTAGATCTTGGAGCTTGTGTGAGTATCTTGCCTGGGAGTCTATACAACCAATATGATTTTAGTCCTTTGAAAAATTTTAACATCCCCGTAGTGTTGGCCGATCAGACTCCCACGCACCCAAGGGGGATGGTGGAAGATGTGATAGTGAAGGTTGAAGATTGCTATTACCCAGTTGACTTTTTGGTAGTTGACTATGTTGGGTGTGTTGAGGATACACAACAGATAGTCATAGTGGGTAGACCATTTCTGGCAACTGCTAATGCCATAATAAACTGTGCAACGGGAACGGTAAGCATGCAATTTGGAGATCGGGAACTAAATTTGAATGTTTTTCCTAAATTTACTAACTGATTGGTGAGGATAAGTGTCCTAAGGTGGACATGAATTCGAACAAAAAGATGTGTGCTATGGTTGGTAGGTTTGGAGAAATAAAGAAGGAACTGGTCAAGAAGAAGAATGTGAAAAAGTCACCTCAGGAGAAAACAGAAGAGGAGAGGTTGAGAAGGTTTGGTCCATTTGGGACCAGATAGTATGAATCGCCGGTGGGTGATATGGGAGAGTTTGTGGGCGACAAGCATTCCGTTCGACCACCATGAGGTGGTATGTCGTTTGTTGTATTTTCTTTTGTTTTTTTATAAGTTTTGTTCCTTTTTAACTTTTAGTCCTCTTGTAATATTTGTATTTCTTTTGTTTAGTAGTAAATGAACTTTGTGGGTGTGTTCCCTAAATAACCCTAACGAGACCTACTCGTCCTCCTGAGCTATCGGGAGGTTTAAAGGGCTTGTTGCATGTGCTAAATGCAATCGTGATTCCTATGAAAATGAGTTAGGTTTGTTGTTGTTGTAAAATATTTTTGCACAAAGTCAAAGTTGAATAAAAATATGGCTTGGTAAATTCTTTATAAAAATGGTAGAACTAGGTAACTTACAAGTTTTGATGGTTTTGAGAAGCTTACTTCTACTCGAGGGTTGAGATTTGTAGGTACATTATGTTCGCGAGACGACCATTTTTGTTGAAGAATGAAGAGCACACGAGGAATGAGCGAAAATCAGGTGCATACGTTTCTTTTTAGCTTTGATTTTTTAGTTAGTAATAAGTGGATTGTATTTTGTATTTTATTTTTCGGGGTGAAATTTTGGGAAGGTTAGCCGTGTCACATCCCTTGTGCATTTTAAAAACTCTATTCCTACACATTGAGGTCAATGTTGACCTCAAATGTGGGGATGGGGAGAAATTTTTTTTCAATTTTGACCCGTTCTTTTAAACACTACACATTGAGGACAATGTTAACCTCAAGTGTGGGGATGGGAAAACTTTCAAAAATGTCTTTGTTTGAAGTGGTCTAAAAAGCACAAGTAACTAAGTCAATGAGGGATGACACAACCCATGTGGTCTTTTGTCATGGTCAAGTTCAAATTAATAGCATGACGGATATTTAGCGGGTGGTTATTTGGGAATAATCCGCCAAAGAAACTTGCATTTTATACATATTGCAGACCATACCCTTTATATGTGAGATTTTGAGTCACTTTTACATATAATATATGCATATATTTCTTTGGTTGAGTGGACCATTAGTTGAGTGTTTTGAACGAGTTATAACCCACTTTTTGGGTTTTTCAAAGGGAGTTACGTGATTTTTGAGTTTGGAAACACTTCTTGGAGCCAATAACACCCCTAACCTCAATTCCAACCCATTCCAATCATCCATCATCATCCGAATTCATCATCCATCTTCACTTCCACAACCCTAATCATCATCTTCTCCATCATTCCACCAATCCGTTGTTCCTAATCATCCATCATAAACCCTAACCTTCATCATACTCAACCTCAAGGCTTCAAGATGTTCGTGATCAAGCTCCAATCATCCGGTGATCAAGTTCCGTTCACCATGAGCGGCTAATTTCTTTGGGTTTCACCCCGGTGTAGGTTTGTAAGTTCTAGGGTTTGACATGCTTTTGAATATTGATTTGTGACAATTTGTACTTTGATTTTGAAACCTATGATAATTGACTTGCATTTGTATTGAATTCATGAATTGTTGAATGAAGATTAATTTGACTTTGTGAAATGTTTATGTGCAATTATGCCTTGTCTAGGTTAGAGTTTACCTGTTTGTGATAATAAAGTGCATTGTAGTCTGTGTTCATAATGTGGATAACTCTTGGCATCTAAATCACTTAACACTAAACTTGTTGATCATTGATAGAAAGGAATTGAACTTAAAAGCGTGTAGGAACCCTAGGAATTGCATTACCGAACCGGGTGTGAACCTTGTTACCAAATCTTGTTTTAATCAAATTAATTAAGTTTTCTTGCAATCAATCGCATTTTTATAGTTAGTCAATTAGAAACAAATTCGTTGGATCATTCCGACATTCCTTCAAACAAATAACTATTTAAATAATCAAAATAGCAAGCTTCATAAAGTGACGTAATCTTATTAAAAATCAATTGCATCCGATCGCAAACCACAAACTCTTCGTGGTTCGACCCCTCACTACCACTAACACATTGTTAAGGGTAATTTGGGTTTATAAATTTTATCTTTGACCGTGACGCGACACTCCGATCAAATTTTGGGCGACGACCCACTGGTTAGTAAGCCGACGCTGATCTTGTTTTAACGTAAAACTACGGATCCTAACCCATTTTTACCCACCGAAACTCAACCCAAACGTATTTTCAGCCACAATTTCCTATCCACACACATCCCTTTATAACCAACCGTATCCCTGCACATTCATTACCAAAATCATCCATCTTCCCCAAAATTCCTTCAAGAACCCTAATCTTCAAACCCTCATAACTTCCTCAATTCTCCACCAAATCGCCTGATTCTTGAACCTATTTTGTGTGGTTTTCCGAATAGAACAAAACCCCTAACACGGTTTTCCTCAATTCTTGCTTGTTTGCAAGATTTGTGGAGTTCAAATTTTGGGTTTTTGAGAAAAAAAGTGTTCTTCAACTTTGCACTATATCTTCTTCAAGTTCTATCATCTACACAACCCTTAAGGTATGATTTTACTTAAATTTGAGCATGGATTTCATATGATATGTGATTTTCTTTCGAAATTTTGGACTTAGGTTTAAAAGTAGGTTGTTTATGATACTATGACATGAGTTGTTGCTTGAATTTAAGTTTATGGTTGATTTGGGTGGGATTGAACATGCAACATAGCTATGTAATGAGTTTGTGATTATTTAGGTTGCATGTTTGAGCATGAACATAATGTTGGATCCTGTTTAAAATCTTATTTACTTAGGATTAAGAACATAAAAGCTTGAATTTAAAATGTTGACAAAAGTGCCAATTTCGAAGATTTAATTAGCTAATTTGTCTAACCATTTAAGTTATGATTCAACATTGTGCAACGTGTTGAAGAAGTCAAATTCGGTTGAACTTAAAGTGAGGGTCTTAATGTTGGGGTTTGACCATGTTTAATTGTTTTCCTTTGTATTGTGTCTTGTAGGTATGGCAAGCCGAAAACGAAGTAAAATTTCGGGTCCAGGTTCGTCTTCAGGAGCCGGGTCATCCTCGGGTCATCGAGCAAGGAAATGGGAGCAATTAACTAGGTTGGAGGATAATGATGATAGATTGTTCAGACAAGACTGGGTATGGGAAAGAATCAGAGATAGTAATGTGGGCGAGCTCTGGGAAAACAATAAACGGAGACCGTTTTCAAGGTTTAACGACAAGCGGTTGGAAGTTAAGCTGTGGAAGTGGAAAATGGTTAATGAGGTGTCTACGTCTATTCCGGAACGGGTTGTGCCGGAACACATGTTAAACGTGGAGGAATTTCGAAAGATCGGGATTTTCAGATGTTCGAGAGAATCGGCTGGGAGCGAGTGTTGGATTGGTGTGAGGATATCACACCACGGGTTTATCTGGTTGCAGTCTGTGAATGGTTAGCGTCGCTCCGGTTCGTCAACAAGGATGGCCCGCCGAATACATGACAGTTGGTGGGTGATACTGATAGAGGGCAGATGGTTATGTCTTTTGAGACTATGAACTGTATTGCCCGATTTGATTCCTTAGGGGTCGACGAGTATGATTATTACACTGTCGACCAGTTTTTGGACAAGGTTAATATTGTTGATCCCGACGGAATGGTTGAGTCGGTTTTGCCTTATTCTGATGGTGGGGCTGCTCTGCGCAATCAGTTATATGTTGAAGGAAAGATCCTCCAACCCTTCTCTCTCGAGAACATCATGGTTAGATTCGGGGACCGAGGGAAGGTGAAGGCCTCGGATTGTCGGGTACTCCATTCATTGCTTTTTGGAGTACTAAGTTATCTTGGCGTTATCTTGTTATGATCAACACTTGGGACACTCGTGAGTTGTACACTCGGAAGATGATACCATACGTACGACTCATTAGTGCCATGATAGTGCAGCAAAACCGGTTGCCGCCTGATTCGTTGTGGGTCTCGAAGCCGGTGGATCAAATTTGCTTCGCCTCAATGAAGCAACATTGGAAGATCCAAGTTCAAGTGTACGTCATCAATATACCGTCACTGATGATCAAGGGCATAGGTTCTAGTGAACCGATCCAAGTGCAGCTCAAGAGGCTGCGAGAGAGGAGGATATGGCTGAAGAGGAGGATGAAGATGAACCTCAATGTCCGAGGGGACCCCGTCAGAGATACACCCGGCCACATCGAGAAATTTCAGCCGGGGTGGCCTCTTTTATCCCAAACCGGCGTAAACCCAGATACCCCAACTACAACCGGGGACAACAAGACGTTTATGATAATGTCTCCGCGTGTATTGGGGAAAACCGGGAGTATGAGCAAAGAAGGCAACAATGGGAAAAAATTGGGAAGCCCAGAAACAATAATATTGGGCTGAAGAGGTTGCGCATTGGGCCAAAAAGCAAGAGCATTGGGAGAGATTTCAAGAGCAGTGGGCCACCCAACAAGCTTTTATGGAGAGACAAGACTTGTACCAGGCACAAGAATTGTCTAGAAGGCAAGCATGGGAGGAGGAGCAGGAAAGGGCGCGTGTTGAACAAAACGCTTTGGAACACCGCCGGTGGCATGCTTTGGCGGTGGCGCAACAGATGGCGGTAAATAACGCCAAACATTTGCATGACCAGGAGCGCCACAGAGATTGGGAAGCAGGTCGTCTATATCAGAAGCACACGCCTTGGACATCATATGAGAACCTACCTCTTCCCATAGGGCCCTCTGATTCATCTCCTCATTGGCCCGAAGCAGTCGGGTCCAGTTTTATCCCACCACAGTTCCAACCACCAGCTGAAGGCAAGAGAGGGCCACTCGACGACTTCCACGACATGATGTCGGCCCTCACCGGACATCCCTATCAGCCATACCCCTCGGTGGATCCCAACAAGCACTACCAGAGATGATCGCCGGTACGTTTTCTTTGTTTTTGTAAATTTGTGTGTAAATTTTAGTTTATATTTCATTTCTTATTAGTAGTTAAATGAACTTTGTGAGTGTGTTCCCTAGACAACCCTCACGAGACCTACTCGTCCTTCCGAGCTATCGGAAGGTTTAAAAGGGCTTGTTGCATACGCTAAATGCAACCGTGATTCCTACGAAAGTGAGTTTAGGTTGTTGTTGTAAAATAATTTCCACAAGATCAAAGTTGAATAAATTATATGTCTTGGTAATTATTTTAATAAAAGCGGTAGAACTAAGTAACTAACAAATTTTTGTAATTGTGAGAAGCGTGCTTCTACATGAAGATTGCAATTTGTAGGTGCAGTGTGTTCGCGAGACAACCATTTTTGTTGAGGTTGAAGAGCACACGAAGAATGAGCGAAAAACCAGGTGCATATGTTTCCTTTAGCTTTGATTCATTTTTGGTTAATAAGTGGATTGTATTTTGTATCTTATTCTCCGGGTGAAATTTTGGGAAGGTTAGTCATGTCACATTCCTTAGGCGTTTTAAAAGCTCTATTCCTACACATTGAGGACAATGTTGACCTCAAGTGTGGGGATGGAGAGAAAAAAGTTTTTCAATTTTGACCCGTTCATTTAGACACTATACATTGAGGACAATGTTGACTTCAAGTGTGGGGATGGGGGAAATTTTCAAAATTTTTTCAAATGTCTTTGTTTAAAGCGGTCTAAAAAGCACAAGTAGCTAAGGTTAATAAGGGATGGCACAACTCATTTGGTCTTTTGTCATGGTCAAGTTCAAATTAATAACATGATGGGTATTTAGTGGGTGGTTATTTGAGAATAATCCGCCTTAGAAACTTGCATTTTATACACATCGCATACCATACCTTCTATACGTGAGATTTTGAACCACTTTTACATATCATATATGCATATAATTCTTTGGTTGAGTGGACCATTAGCCATGTATTGTAGAACTTGCAACTTTTGATACGTTTGAGACCATACACCAAATATGAGTACAAGAATGATTGAGGCATTATGTAAACATTTTTACTTTACACTATTTATATATCCTTACCAAAAATCAATCCATTAGTCGCCAATTTTGAGCCTAAACCTTTCATTTGACAAACCCATTTACCCCTTGACCTTTGAACCTTATATTTTAACCATGTGATGAAAACTTGATTTAAAAAAAAGAAAAAGAAAAATGCATGTATAGATAGTTGTTGAATAAAAGGCGGAAAACTTTTGCCTTGTAGTTATTGTTTCGTAGTCGATTATGCTAGTATAGTGTTTGTGTAATAAAAATCGAGTTTTCATCATCTTAGCCACTTTCAAAACATCCCATTCCATACCCTTAGCCTAGCCCCAATACAACCCGTTCAAGACCTTTTGACTTGTGCTTGATATTTGTGTTCAGTGGTGGAGAATGATTGAGTTGCAAGCTTATGCGGGTATATGTTCTAATCGGGTTGTGTGTTTACATCAAAAGTGCTAATGTATTACTTATTAGCCAAATTATGAGCCGAGTGGAGAGAACATTGTAAGGGATGTGGATGAATTATGAGTTTCAAAGGCGGGTTAATTTTGGATAACCATTTTTGTATGTGTTAATCATATTAACGTTAAATAATTTGTATGACAAAAATTATGAATCGAGTATGACATTAGACCTTAACTCATGTCTCGAGAATGAGAAATGTGTTCCTTAATCGACCCACGTGAAAGTGAAAGACATATTTGCTTGAGGGCAAGCAAAAGACAAGTGTGGGGATGTGATACATGGTCGAAAACCGATGTTTCTATTAAGTTTAAGTTAACATTTTACGTGACTTTTAGTTTCGAATAGCCTACTTTTGATTAGATTTGTGTTTTTGCAGGTTTACGAAGTTTAAGGAGCTATTCGGGAGCGTTTTGGAGCATCGGGACGGAAAACAGGTCAACCGGGATCACAAAATGGGAAAACAGGAAATCAAGCATTAGAGAGGCCGTCCCCGACACCTAGTGGGGCCGTCGGCGACACCCCTCAGAAAGGCCGTCGGAAAAAAGGTCCGTATACAGTGGATTAGAGCGTCGGAGGAAAAGCAGTGTTTCTAGGGGCCGTCGGCGACGCCCCTCCCATGTTCTTGACGCTGAAATTCAATTTTGAACGGGTTTTTGCGTGGTGTTTGACCCATTTGTGAGGAGTTACGAGATTTTAGAGTTTTGAAACACTTCTTGGAGCCAAGAACACCCCTAACCTCAATTCCAATCCATTCTAATCATCCATCATCATCCGAATCATCACATTCGATCATAACCCTAACCTACCGCAATCACCTTCATCATCCTCCATCCAATTCCATCTTCCATCCCAAACCCTAACCACCATCATCCTCACTTTCAAGGCTCAAGATATTCGTGATCAAGCTCCAATCATCCAGTGATCGTGTTCCGTTCACCATGAGCGGCAAATTCTCGAGGGTTTCACCCCGGTGTAGGTTTTGTAAGTTCTAGGGTTTAACATTATTTTGAGTTTTGATTTGTGACAGATTGTGATTTGATTTGAAAACCTAAGATAATTGTCTCGCATTGGTATTATATTTGTGAATTGTCGAATGAGTTATGAAATTTGACTTTGCGAAATGTTTATGTACGATTATGCCTTGTCTAGGTTAGAATTTACATGTTCTTGGTAATGAAGTGCATAGTAGTCCGTTGTCTATAACGTCGATAGCTTTTGGCACCTAAACCACGTAACACTAAACTTGTTGATCTTTGTTGCAATTGAATTGAAACTAAAACGTGTAGGAACCCTAGGATTTGCATTACCAAACCGGGTGTGAACCTTGTTTCAAGCTATTGTTTTAATCAAGTAATTCATTTCTCGTATATTCAATTAGCTTAGTATTAAGTAGTCAACTCAATTTTGTCGGATCATTCCGAAATCCATTTCAAACAACTAATATTGAAACATTCATAGTAGTAAACTTCATAAAAGTGACAATTGTACTTAAAATCAATCACATCCAATCGCAAACCACAAACTATTCGTGGTTCGACCCCTTACTACCATTAGCGCATTGTTAAGGATACTTTGGGACTATAATATTATCTTTGACCGGAGCGCGACACTCCGATCAACAGATGACAAAATCGTAATTTTAAGATAGGGCAAAAATATAATTTTATTTTGAACTGTAGGAAAGATTTAATTTTAAACTAAGAGCGAAACCGTAATTTTAAACTAAGAAAAAAATAATAGATTAGTTGGTACAATAGGAAAGTGTCAGACAAACTTGCGGGCACTATTCCCACAAGTTCTAATCGTATACGTACGGAATTACACTATTTAAAGGATATAAGTAAACCTGGACAGTCTTGAAAACTACTTGTTTGCTTATTTTAAGTAGAATAAACACTTGCAAGTAATTGGCAATTGCTTATCTGTTACATAGTAAACACTTTAAAATAAGCAATTCCAAACACACGTAGAACTTTGAGCGTGTCTAGTTTTTCTTTTGGACAATTAAGGAGATTGAAAGAGAGATCATATATAATAAACAAATCAAGAACACATTACGGTTTACTAGTACTACTATTTACTTACAGATTCTAACACTCACTCTTCATATTGCTTACATGTACGCACCACCGCAACTTTCTACACATGAGAGTCTGATCATATTAGATGTTTTCTTTATTTCGAGCAATTCAATCTAATATTGGACTTTAACTAAAACACTTGAACTTTGTAGTCGTTAGCACAAAAGGTATCACTTTGTACGAATTAACACATAGTTGTAACATAGATGTTCACCCAAACAGTTATACTAAGAGAAGCTACAATCAACTAATGGCAAAGTAAGTGTGATGAACAAAATATATATTTTACACCAATCCTCAGGTCAATATGACTTCCACTTAAGAATAGGGGTGTTCTTCAGGTTTTTAATCAGGTTTCGGGTTTTTTGGGTCGGGTTTTTCAGGTTTTCAAAGCTAAATATATAACCCGATAACCAACCCTTTCTAGGTTCGGGTTCTTCGGTGTTTGGGTTTTATCAGGTCGGGTTAGATCGGGTTTCGGGTTAGAAAATCGGCTAAAAATGAGGTGTTATTCTTTCCGTTTAGAAGGGTTTGTCTGGATATATTTGGGTTGCAAAAGGGATATACAATGTAGACTTGATTTTGTTGAATACTTGACATACACATAACACATCAAAACATGCCATTATATATTATATTAATTGAAACTTTTAAGAAGATATGGATGAAATAGGAAATTATTATGAAGTGAGAAAATTTTACCTAGAAAGTAAAGGGGAATATGGAAACGATAAATTGGAAAATCACATTTTAATTCTATGTTTGAATTCCTCGGGTTATTCGGATGAACCCGAAACATAGATTTCTAATCCAAACACCGACCCAATAAACTATAGTCGGGTTCGGATATAGCCGTTTATCGGGTTCGGGTTAATCGGGTAAGCTAGTTTTTCAGGTCGGGTCATCTCGGGTCGGGTTCGGTTTTCGGTTAAAAAGAACACCTCTACTTAAGAATATTCTTGGTAACCTTGTGATTAGTGTGAATGTTCAAAGCCTATATGTCGAGTAGGCTGACTATCATACGACGAACTTCTATAAAATTAACAGATCATTAAATTAAAATTTATAGGCCTATCTATTACAATTTTAATCATAAATCTATGAAAGAATTTACCCTTACAATTATATACATACAATGCATTGTCTTAAATAACAAAATATTTTACTTCATTAAAGACTTATAACTACTTCTAAACCATCAATCACTCTCAACAATTAATTATGTCCGGTCCCAAAAAAATCTCTCTCCACCCCACATTTCTCTTGAGATTGAGGTGGGCGCAACGGCAACGTCCTACTTGATGTCATTTAAAATCTTGCAAACCTTCGATGAACCTCATATTACATGTGCCGGTTAGTGTCTAACCACATAATCATTGCTAATCTCCCATTCTTTCTTTGAGACCACAACGTTCTATATAGTTTTAAAATAATCACAAACATAAAAAGATTCTCAATTAATGTTCGATAGACACAACATACTATTATAACGAGTCAAAAAGAAAAAAAAATTACAAAATGAATAACCCCTGCCGGTGGTTAGAGGTCAAAATTGTGGTGGAGATTTGCCGAAAAGATGGTATGGACTGGCCTTAAACACCATACCGTCGGTGACACCCATATAAAAAAAGTGCACGGGTGTGGGCTACCCACCACTAACTCACCGCCACGTGTCACACGTTCTCACCCTTCTTAAATCAATTTCAGCCCTAAATTAAAAACCCTATTTCTTTTTTCAAATAATCAAAAACCATACCGAAAATTGTTTGTGGCTCAGATTTCTCGGCTCTCACTCGGCTTTTAATTTTAATTTTAAAATTAAAATTAAAATTATTATTTTTATTCATCTGCTCTCTTCACACTTCTTCTTCTTTGTTCTGTTACAGATTTCAATCGATCGATCGATCTAGAAGATTCTGTAACGATTTCAACCAACGGCTACTGTTGTTACAGTTGCATGATGAAGATGTATGATGAATTATCGTGTTCGTAGTGACTGGATTCATAGATCGGATGACGAGTATGTTGTTTATTAATTTCTGCTTCAGTTCTAGGGTTTTGAAAGTTCAAATTGCGATTCTGATAGGTGCAGGATGATTTTTCGCTTTGTTTACTGATTGAATCTGCTTTTTCTCTGTTTTTTTATGTTGTGATTGATTGATTTGGGGCGAAGGTTTTGGCATCATCCGGCTCATTTTGGTGAGGATAATTTCTATAGTTATGCTATTGTTTGATGTTTATCGTATTAGATTAGAGTTAGTGTGTGTGTGAAGTATGATGAGCTATAATCATTGATATATTGGATTATGTTAACCTAGTTGCGGTTAGGAATGCTAATTAGTTATTACTACATATTTGTTTCTATATTTCCATTGATTTGTGCTGTGGAGTTTCTATGAAGTATAAGATGAGCTATAATCGTTGATATATTGGAATATGTTGTCAGAATCGCGGTTAGGAATGCTAATTAGTTACTAGTTGCTACAACATATTTGTTTCTCTATTTCCATGGATTTGTGTGGTGGTTGTCACAAGTTACATTACATTTCTCGATCGTGTTTTGTACTAGTGTTAGATTGTCAGGTTTATTGTATTAGAAGCTTGTGTGTGTGTGTGGAGTATGTTTCAAGTATAAGATGAGCTATAATCAATTAATCATTGATATATTAGAATATGTTAAACTAATTGCGGTTAGAAATGCTAATTATTTACTACTACATATTTGTTTCTCTATTTTCATAGATTTGTATGGTGGTTGTTACAAATTACATTACATTTCTCGGTCGTGTTTTGCCCTAGTGTTAGATTATCAGGTTTATCGTATAAGAAGCGCGTGCGCGTGTGTGGAGTTTCTATGAAGTATAAATTGAGCTATATGATCATTGATATATTGGAATATGTTAACCTACTTACGGTAATTAGTTACTACTACATGTTTGTTTCTCTATTTTCGTGGATTTGTGTGGTGGTTGTTACAAGTTATATTACATTTCTCGATCGTGTTTTGCACTAGTGTTAAATTATCAGGTTTATTGTATTAGAAGTGTGTGTGTGGAGTTTCTATGAAGTATAAATTGAGCTATAATAATTGATATAATGAAATATGTTAACCTAGTTGCGGTTAGAAATGCTAATTAGTTATTACCACATCTCTGTTTCTCTATATCCATGGATTTGTGCTGTGGTTGTTACGTTACATTTCTGGATTGTGTTTTGCACTAGTGATAGATTGTCAGGTTTTGTTGAATACTACAACGGCTAAGCTATTTGGATTTGGATTCGGATTCTACGAGGGGGCTTTTGTATCCCCTACGTGTTCCACAGGATTTGAAGCAGCTGCCATAGATGGACTCCTACTCCTCTGCACCAGGGGAAAATCCTAACATCAAGGTTATCTGTTTATTTCACTTAACACAAATCATCTATCTTAGCATGTCATCTGTAAACTAAAACCAAATATTGCTGTTACAGACGAGAAAACCCTACACGATAACGAAACAACGCGAAAGATGGACAGAGGAGGAGGGAGCATAACAGTTTTTTAGAAGCCCTGAAGTTATACGGGCGAGCTTGGCAACGGATAGAAGGTACCGACGGTTTTCGACACTTTTCTTTGAACTAGAATCTAAGAAAAGTTCTTTAATTAATCGGAGACACTCGTTTTTGTTGTTAATGCAGAACACATAGGAACCAAGACAGCAGTCCAAATCAGAAGTCATGCACAGAAGTTCTTTACAAAGGTCATTTAGTTTCTGTAACATATATGTTTCATAAGAGAATGCACTCTTCTTTGTTGGTGGTTTTATTGTTATTCCCATATTATTGTAACTAGATTTGCAAATAAGAACAAATGAATTCTATGGTGTATTAAAGGGTACGTTCTGCTTACTTTATTTTATTGTTTTCTCGTAATAGTTGGAAAAAGAGGCTGAAGCTAAAGGAGTTCCAATAAGGCAATCTCTTGACATCGACATTCCTCCTCCACGCCCTAAACGGAAACCAAGTTATCTATATCCTCGAAAGACTCGTACTCAGGTGGCAGAAAAGGATGTGAAACCAGCAAGTTTAGTTTCTTCTTTGCAATCACTGGATCTCGAGAGAAAACCTCTTCCCGAGGTATACCGACACATTCATTTAATATATGCTTGTATAATATATACTCGTAGGTGTGCTTGTGCTTACTTCATTCAGTTTCCTTCCATACCAGAAAACCAGTCACCAAGACAAGCTAGAAAACGAAAAAACAAACGAGGAAGCTCAAATTGGTACCACATGTGCATCCTTGTCCTCAGAAAATGAAAATTCCGTACCAAGGTCAAATCATGAAACGAATACATCTTACAACACGATTGAAACTAGAAAGCATCAAGAACTAGATCAAGATGGCATTAAGCACACAAATATTACATCTAATATTTCATTATACGAGAGCTCACACCTTGCGCATGAAAATATCATTCAAGGTCGATATCCTGATATGCCGCCTGTGAATCTGATAAACGATACACGCGGTGTGCAGAGTTGCTACCCAAGGCATGTCCCTGTACAAGTCGTAGATGGAAATCATGAATCAACGGTTGATAACTCTGGAGAAGTTCATGATCACCCGAACCCATACCTATCTGTTAACATAGCAGCTTCTGCAACTAGTGGCCATCATAATGATACTACATTCCATCCTCTTTTCACCCCTTTTAGTGATAATCAAGAGAACTATAGATCGTTTATCCATTTTTCATCAACAATCTCCAGCCTCATTGTTTCAACTCTGCTACAAAATCCCGCCGCCCATGCTGCAGCAACCTTTGCAGCTAAATTCTATCATCCCACAAATACGGAAGCTTCCTCCGCAGATTCTTTTTCACGAGATCAGTTGAATCCCAGTACTGGTACTGCTCCTAGTATGGCTGCTATTGCTGCTGCTACTATAGAAGCTGCAACTGCATGGTGTTCCGCTCACGGTCTGCTCCCTGTTAGCGCTCCGTTTTTCCCAGGAGGTTATTTTTGTACATTTGCGACACCGATAGATGGAAATCAAGCCAATAACGAACGAGAGAAGGCTCCTTTAGAAGAGAAGATGAATGCAGAAAAGACGGAATCTTCATCAGAGGACGACTCTGATGGGAAATTAAATACTGAAGCAAGTCCGGTTGAAACGAAGGGAACGGAAGAAACGGAAACAGTCGTGACTATTCTCGGAAAACCAGTGGACCGGTCTTCTTGTGGTTCTAACACCATTTCCAGCAGTGAAATGCAAGAAATTAAAGTGTTGGATGCTAATGAGCCTATTTACCGTAGGGGTAGAAGCACTATTAACCCAAACGATTCCTGGAAGGAGGTGTCTGATGTGGTAAGTAACTTACTTTATCATATCTTCTGGAAATTAGAAACAGAGATGTAATATAATATGTATTTATGTATGTTTGTCATACAGGGACGACTTGCTTTTCAAGCCCTCTTTTCTAGAGAAGTATTGCCACAAAGCTTTTCTGATGCTCGTACAGTAGCAGAGAATGATCAACCGAACTGTGTGTTGGACCTAAACAGAACGAATCAAGAACCTACGGAGAGTAACGGTAATGAAGGGGTCTTGAGAATGGGAGTGGGGCGTGTGAAGCTGAACGTTCATCATACGGGATTTAAACCGTACAAAAGGTGTTCGGTTGAGGCTAAAGAAAGCAGCAAGGTTATGTGTGCAGGCGGTCAAAATGATGAGAAAGGTCCAAAGAGAATGTGTTTAGAAACAGAGGAATCAACTTAATTATTAATACAGGACGGGTGTGACTGTTGTATATCATGTTATCCTTACCCTAAAACTCGCTAATCTTATTGTCTAGCTTGTGGGGTTCTATATCTTTTTACATTTTCTGCTGAATATCCACCATTGATTATGCTGAATGTATTGAACTTAATTCCCTCTTCTTCCTCTAACCACTGGAGAATCAAAATTCAACTTCTCGAAAATGCATATTTTCTTTCACCTATCACATCATATGAAGCTGCTTCTAGATATTGAATGATGAAATGGTAACACGATGAAAAAAGATTGTAACAACTAAAAGTTCTTACAACAAGATTCGAATTTCCATGCCTTTGCTTTTATAAACAGGTACCAGAGCCTTGTTTACGTGAAGCACTGCTTTGTTTTCGTCCAGGTATAACTTCTATCGAACAATATAGTAATATACTACTCTCCAAATAATTTCCCATGAAGCTTTAGATACACACAACCTTTTTATCAATTGGAATTTGGCACATATGCTCATTTCTTTTGTTTTACGTTTAACTATAACTATATATACCAAGGTGGAGTAAGGGGTGTGAATTCTGACATGACACGAATCTAACACAAAATTAGCAGGTTTGAGTTTAGTCTAAATGAGTTTGGGTTCATTGTGGTTCGAACCTGCAAAAAGCACGTTAGCTAAACAGGTCAGGTTCAGGTCAACCTAATTTTTCATATGCACGTGTGATGCTTCACTTTCAGCTTCTAGTCTTGTATATGAGAGCTTGTATGCTTTGGTTTGAAGGACCTTATCCTCCAATTTAACGGTTCGTATCTCTTTTACAGGTAAGGAATACCGGCACAAGATGACATAAGCATGGGTAGAATCAGGTGGTGACCATAAATAAAGCCAGCAGTTGAGCAGTTCATTTTACTTGGACACACACGTCACTGGTTCTATGTTGATGACTGGGTTCCATGTTGATGACGAGGGATGCAGCTGACATTGGACGTGAGACCTGCCGGTTATAAGGATGTTGGGGTCTGGGGTGGGATATAAGGGTAAAGATAATAAAGAATCCTAGATATATTTCTTATATCTTATTCATAAGTACACTCTTCAAAGGAGTATTTTGACCTTTTAACTGTGTGAGTTGCATGAAATCAACTTTCAGATGATACAAAAAAAAAATTGCACTCGAGTGAAGATAAAACTTGGAGCCAATTTGTATGCTCTCCCTTTTCAAATATATGTTTGTTTTTCAACATGTTAAAACCAATAAAACTGATGTACCTATTCATAAGATATTACTAGTGTTCATATAAAGTTAGTTGCCAATGCAGAAAGTCAATAATTTAGGGGGGTCGAAAACGTGTAAATCCGGACCTTAAAATTTCTATAAATCCGGGGGGTCGAAAACGTATATACTCAAAAATTTCTATACGAAAAACTACAGATTCTCCACTACTGAGCGAAAAGTTCAGGGGTCGGTCGTCTCTTCCCGCCCTTAAAAACTTCGCTCATGTTGACGAGAGAGACGACTCCCATGTCCTTAGCTAAAGCTTAACTTTTTTATTTACCTCACTAAAAATAAAATAATAAAACATTGACTAGAAACTCCTACTAGATATAATGTTAGACGAGAGAGACAACTCTCATGAACTTAGCTAAAGCTTAACTTTCTTATTTACCTCATTAAAATAAAATAACAAAACATTGACTAGAAACTCCTACTAGATATATGTTTGGTCTTGACGCGTAAATATCCCTAGTAAGATGATAGCAAGACTCCAACTACATGATATTACGAGCTATTATCATTTTGAATCATAAGGAGTGTCTCTGAAATGTAAATAGTATATGTTTCAACCTTTCCATTAACTTATATATAATATGTTTTGATATAACTATAGCATTGCTTGCAAAATGATGAAGTTGTACTTGTTCTACACGAGCAAACTCTATATGTCAACCATTTACAAGTGTAACATGTCTGTCAATGAAGCAACTGTATATAAAATCATGCCTATCATCATCATCCCATCCATGAGTAGTTGTTCCAATTATAATGCACCAACCACGAGCATAGGTCCATCTATATACATGAGTGCTTGATCCTAAAAACTTTCAATATTACTTGAGTCACTTCTATATCCGATATTGATTAAGTGGGTTAAATAACAAATATCTTAGGCATCCAATCTCTCCATTTTATCTATGTATGCTTAAACGACTTGATTGCCCAACTAACTCATACATTTATATAACAAATTTAAGGTTTATGTCATATACTAATACACGAGTCAGTGTAGTGCAAATAAAGATACAATTTCTAAAACTACATAATAAAAAGGCGACAAAATGGTGTTTATCATGTATAATATGTATGGCATTTCTAAATATGCAATTTTTTTGTAATCAGTTGATATTAATTCACATTGAAATAGATTGTAAACGGGCAAGAAAATGTGCCGGTATTTTTTTTAAAGAAATAAAAAATAAAATAAATAAAAAGTAATAACACCGGGCGTCCGGTGAGCTAGTTGGAGGCTGGGGAAACTTGTGGAGATTTGATCAAGTGTGATATGTGAACAAAAATATAAAGCGCATGGGTGGTGGTTATCCACCACTAATATCTCTCCACGTGTCAATCAATCTGACTCCCGTGATAGATTCCAGCCTCAAATTAAAAACCCTTTTATTTCCCAAACAAGTGAAAAAGTCAAGACCCTAATTTGTTTGTGGCTCACATTTCCAACAGATTTTCATCCGACAGATTTTTGTGTTATTATTAATTTATTATTATTATTATTAATGCCTGATGGAAGTTACACGATGATGATGATGATGATGATCAAATTCTAGATCGAACGGCGAGTATGTAATTATGTATAAGTTTCTATCGATCTGCTACAGTTTTTAGGGTTTATAAGTTTTATAACTGCTCTGTTTTCTTTACAACTGATTACAGCTCCTTTTTATCATTTTTTAATGATTTTTGTAGTTTTCGCATCATCCGGCTCGTTTCGGTTTTGATTTTACAGTTAATTCTACAATTGTAATGTTGTATTACTATTGTTTTAGGATGTTACACAGAATTCAAGAGTTTGTGTGTGTTTGATGATTGAATTTCTCTGTAAATAGGTAGAGGTATGTATGTGTATCAGTTGTGATCTCACTAGAATGAACATGCGGCAATTCCTGACGTATTTAAGACATGATTAAACATGTTTAATAAAAAAGTACACTAGGTAGTTTTCTTTTATTTTTTTAAGAATAACTAAAATTAGGAGGCAAGACCATCATTTCTCCTTGGTACATAAGATATAAAGTAGTTAAACGAGTTTTATTCATGTTTGATACTTGTGTTAAATTGCTTCGTCTTAGACCTGATTAACATGACTAGACCTGTTTTGCTAGTCCTAGCTTGGAATCAAAATATATCTAAGGCTGACAGAATTATGCAACAGAAACTAACTATATAACTATAGCTAACTGGTAGTTGCCAATAGCGTTGGTAGCGCCCGCTATAGCGATTAGCGTAGTATATAGGTGAAGGGTCGTTGGCGGGTTTTTTTCTTTATTTATTTAGATGATTAGTGATAGCGTATTTTAGCACTTTTATACATAATTGGTTATTGGTGTGTTAAAGATAGTTTTTTTAAATTCTATCCCTTTATCGCTAAACATGAAATGGCGTGCACTATTTCATCGCTATCACTACGTAGCATAGAGGTAGCCTGTCGCTATGCTCCGCTATTCGCCATTGGCAACTATGAGCTAACTACTCTAATACCCTTGATTTTAGCAGTTAAAGAAAAACATCGCTATGACAGTGTGGTTAATGATTAAATTTCTCTTTAAACAGATAAGAGGTATGTGTATCAGTTGTGTTCTCACTACAATGAACACATGAATAAAATATATATAGGAGATTGTATATCAAAACATACATTGATGTATTTGAATGTTCATATCAGTTAATTAGTGTGTCATCTTTGTTTCTCTCCATGATCGAACTTATGCTTTTGTTACATTGTCTTTTGCAGTAGCGATGGAAGAAAGCTTTTCTATGTCCTATTTGTTGCGGAGTATTTGAAGCCGGTGTCACCAGATGGAATCCTTCTCCTCTTGGGAAAAACTCAACATCAAGGTAATTTTTATTTTATACCAAAATCATGAAACTTATGGATGTTTTCTGTGAATTAAATCGAATTTATTCCAGACTAGAAAACCCTATACAATAACAAAACAACGTGAACGATGGACAGAAGATGAGCATAATAGTTTTTTAGAAGCCCTGAAACTATATGGGCGAGCCTGGCAACGGATAGAAGGTACCAAGGGTTTATGGAATCTTTCAATCGTTGCCTTTAATTTCTCAAAAAAGAACCTTATTCAGTTACTCTTGGTTCATGTGTCTGCAAATTTCATTTGATTTTCTACGTGGATGTGATTTTGTTGACACCCTTTGTCACTAATGTACGTATGATAATCTTTAATTGATTGGGAACGTTCTTTTACGTTGCTAATGCAGAACACATAGGAACCAAGACTGCCGTGCAAATCAGAAGCCATGCACAAAAGTTCTTTACAAAGGTTCGTCATTTAGTTTCTTTTGCATATGTGTTTTATATTCCCCTTACCCGCTCAAGAAGAGTACATCTGATATGTTCAAATCTTCAAATTAATAACATTAATCAGATTTATAATATATTTTTTTTGTTGGTTACAACTAGCTTTGTAACAAAACTTCCCTTTGTAACTAGCTTTATTATAGAACTTCCTTATAGAGGTGAAAGTTTTAAGAATTTGCATCACTCGCTCATATAGTTGTGATAGCGATAACGACCCGATCAACACCACAACTTAAATCGTTAGCCATTGGAAATGGAGACCGGTCGACGGGCTAGAAGCAATCTGGATCGGGTATGCATTTGGGTTGGACAAAATGGATAGTTGAAAGTCCATGCGGAATCCGTACAATCACCTCAACTACCATCAGTTTTTTTTTGTTTAGGCCATGTTCTTTGTTGCAGTTTCTTATTATACTTCTTTAGTTGTACTTTCTGCAGTTTCATTAGTACTTAGCATCTATTTTGTTCTCTAAAATAGATCTTGGTTATAATGTTCAGTTTGTTTCTTTTGTATTTATATATACAACATCATCATATCAATGGACAGTGAGATTATGTTTGAGAAAATAAATTTTGTTGTTTTATCTCGAGTGTGACTCTATCTCTTTAGTAGTATTTCTAAGTTTTTCTAAGGATGCTTTATGAATGTGTTCTTCTTTAAACATACCATGAAGCTGTCTTTCTATGTCTTTTAATCGCCTCTTCTTTAAAATCTATCTTACAATTAAGGTCTACTGTCTACATAACAACAACCTTACCCAGTTTATCCCACCTATAGCTAAGAAGCTATTGATAGGGTCTGGGGAGGGTGAGATGTAGGCACACCCTACCTCTATCCTAGGGGATAGAGAGGCTGCTTCCTGCGAGACCCTCGGCTCCAAAGACAAAATCTGAGTCGGTGTTATGTGAGCACTCAGCTGATACCAACCCTGTTCTTCTTTAATTGTTATTATGTATACTTCGTTTAACTGTACAACGCCCGTTATGAGTATAATCAAGTAAGTTTACTGGAAGTCTTATATCTATTAGTCAAAGAAGATTAAACATAAATTGTTCCGTGTTTTGTTTTCCCTAAAAACTATATGCCCACTGTCATTCTATCTGTAATTTTAACTCAGTCGCATTTGGTAAAGTTTTCTCTTCATAGCAATTGGCTTCACCAGCTTCCATGTTTAGTTGATTGCTTTTGTCAGCTTAAAAAACTGGCAAATTACGATAGCGGTTGTCGGGCCTTCCAAAACAGCGGTCCAGAATAGTGGAATCGCTATTAGTGGCGCTATTGACCGTTATTTTAGATGCCTTGGTTGATGTGGACTCGGATGAAGATTTCATGGCTTACGATTAGATCATGTTTCAAATAGTGACACGTTTGAGTTTTTACTTTTTATATTACTATTAATACTATATATCTGTATATATAAATTCTGCATGATATAAAATTTCCGATATCCCATCACGATAACCTATATCTCAAATATCGGCCCTTGACTGCTATAACTGCATAGAATTCTTAGCACACGGGTTATATGTGATATATAAATTGGCTTATCGTAATTTCCTTTTAATTCTAATAGTTGGAGAAAGAGGCTGTTGCTAAAGGAGTTCCAATAGGACAGGTGCTTGACCTGGAAATTCCTCCTCCACGCCCTAAACGGAAACCGAACTATCCTTATCCTAGAAACACTCATATACGCGAGCCAGAAAAGCCACCAACTTCAGTTTCTTCGTTGCAAGTACCGGATCTCGAGACAAAACCACTCCCTGAGGTATACATGTTAAATTCACATATTCACTTGCTATTGCTCGTATGTGCGCTTCATCGGTTTCTTTCCATTACCAGAAAACCAGCTACACTGAGAATCTGGAAAATGAAAAAACCGTACCAAATGAAACTTTCAACACCGTTGAAACTGGAAAGCAAGATGGCGTAATTGACGGCACACACTTTGCACATGAAAATATCGTTCAAGGTCAATATTCTGATAAGCCTGTGAACTTAATAAACGGTATACAGGGTAAGCAGACCTACCCAAGGCACGTTCCTGTACAAGTCGTAGACGTACATCAAGAAATTAGTGCAAAAACGAACGTTCCCGATCCCGCTAACCTATTAGTTAACATAGCAACAGCATCTGCAAGTAGTGTGCAAAATCATAACAATACCCTTGAGAATTACAAATCGTTTCTCCATGTTTCATCGACTATTTCTAGTGTCCTTGTTTCCTCTCTGCTACAAAATCCTGCCGCCTACGCTGCAGCAAGCTTTGCAGCTAAATTTTATCATCCTGCTAATACAGCGGAAGCTTCCTCTGCAGATTCTTTTTCACGAGATCAGTTGAATCCCGAGGCTACTCCTAGCATGTCTGCCATTGCTGCTGCTACTGTAGCAGCTGCAACTGCATGGTGGTCAGCTCATGGTCCGCTTCCGGTTTGTACTCCTTTTTACCCTGGTGGTTATTTTCAGACGCCAATGGAAGAAAATCAAGTAAGAGTAGCCGATACCGGAAGAGAGAAGGCAGCTCTTTCAGAAGGTGTCTTGCAAGAAGAGAAGACGGATACCGAAGAAGATCTATCTTCATCCGATGAGCCTGAAAAGATATTAAATAGTAAGGAACCGAGCTTCATGATTCAAACAAAACTAACGTTGGGAAACAGATTGACCGGTCTTCTTGTGGTTCAAACACTAGTTCCAGCAGTGAACTTGTTTCAGAAAAGCATGGGAAAGAAACAGAAGAAACTAAAGGGTCAGATGTTAAGGAGTCTATTATTAGCCCAAGCGAATCATGTAAAAGGGTCTCCGAAGAGGCAAGTAACTCTAATCCATGTCATATCTTCTGGAAACTAGAAACCGAGATGGATCGACAGCATATAAACAAGAACAGTGAGTTAGACCTAAACAAAATGAGTCAAGAACCAGGGGAGAGCAACGGTTTTGTAGGTGAAGAAGGGGTATTGAGGATGGGATTGGGATTGGGGAGCGTGAAGGTGAACGTTCATCATACAGCATTCAGACCGTACAAGAGGTGTTCAGTTGAGGCTAAAGAAAGCTGCAGGATTGTGAGTGCAGCATTGACAGGTGATGAAAAAAGCCCAAAGAGAATGTGTTTGGGAACCGAGGCTTCAAATTGATACAGGAAGGTTGTGTTGTTGTAAATTATATATATAAGCCCAGTCTTAAACCTCTCCAAACGTTTACGTGCTATATATATATATTTTTTATATTTTCTGCCACTATAGATTATAATGTATAGGATTTAGTTCTCTGGAGAAGGAAAATTTGAACTTGTGCATATTTTGAACATTAATTTTCAATTAAAAGAGCGGCTTATGGCCCTTAAATGATAATACAGGTCGTATATGCTTGGAGGGTTCATTCTCAAATTTTTTCGAGTGCAAATGAATAGCCAGGTAAGTAAGATGATTATTTGTCCATACTTCCCTTCATTAAAAACTAACTGCAAGATCAATATATATGTGCTGGCATCTGAAAAATTATTCTATATTTTCGTTAATGCGGTTGAGGTTAATATACGTTGCATGGGCTTGCGTAGTGGTTTGTCTAAAGGTCAACCCATTTGTATGGAAAATAAAGAACAAGAGCGTATAAGCTCTATAGGTAGCTTGTCGAAAGGTACGAGAGTTTTGAGGACAGGTTAGTTATCTGCTGCTTCTTTTTCTATGTTATGTTGTGTTCCTTACTAATAAAGGGTATTGCAATGCAGCCTCAAGAAATATTGATTCTTTTATCATTTGTTCAAACGGTTGGCCACCCATCAACCACCACTGTTGACCCACGTTTGAAAAAAAGGAAACAACACTTAGAGCATCTGCAATGTGGTGAATCAACCCCATAGACGCCTATGTGGAGGAGAGAAGAAGAGATGCAGAGATCCGTTGCTACAGGACTTCGGTGGGAGTCCATGGCGATTTCACGATGTCTATGGAGGACATTGACAGAATCAGAACCCTCCGCAGATCGATTTCAAAACCCCAGAGAGGCCTTGACATCAAAGTTTGATGATGTTTAAAATTGTATATATGTGATATCAATACGTATGATTTTTTTAAACCACGATCTTCATCATTTGAGACATCACTTGAGCTTTTGATGAACCTCTATATAGTTTTTAGTCACTTAAACCAAAAATATCAGTTGATCGATTCGGTTACTCATTAACCCCTTTTCATTTAGTAAAACACACATAATTCAAAAACTACATTCTTCCACCATTGCCGCAACACGCCACCAACAATCTATCCACACACTGTCCTGACATCATTCTTTTTTTTGTGTGTGTTTTTCAAACGTCGATTTAGAACAAACACACTAAGAAGATGCAGTGGCCATGACGGAAAACCCTGAGTAGATGAACGGTCGAGGTTTGGGGCATATCAAGGGTAATTGACCCAAACCTGTACAACCCAATACTAAACTTGTACCAAGAAGTTACAATTCCCGTCACACAACGGACCCAATCCTATTTGGATCACAATCCGACATGTTCAAGATGATGTAGTTCCGAAATACAACTAGGGCCGTCAAAGAAAAAAGGAAATCAAAGAAAAAAAATAAACAAAAATGATGATGAAGACAGTGATGGATCTAGAAAATCTTCGTATGGGTAACGTTTTATAGAAAAAGGGTAACGAAATCGAAAAAACGTCAAAAAAAGATCAAATTTTTCCAAAATTTACACTACCGCTGAAGCGCCAAGGAGTGCCGTAGGCTACCCCTTCCCCTAAGGTAGGTCCGCCCCTGGATGAAGAATCATCCGGCAATGCGAAAGTACATCGTGGGGCTGGTCGAGGAGGTTTTAGCACGGGCGTTTTGTAATATCTCGGAGGATCCTATAAAAGCTTACATCTTTTTTAGGCCTTGGTTATCTACATATCCCCCATTTTATTTGCACTCCCCTGAACCCTTATAGGAAGCGTACAGGATAATACGGTTCCTCTGGGTCCAAACGTATTGAGCAATACACTTCATATATGTGTACTTGAAATACAAACATTTCAGAAGATGGTCAGCTAATGATTAGGGGACCAGGGGAATCATATAGAGTTTTTTTTTTCAAAAGACCAGGGGAATCATATAGGATCATACGTTCCCTGGAGAAATTTTTTTGCAAAAGCAACATATTGTTATTAGTATCTTTTTAAACTTTATTTTTTTAAATTAAGTTAATTTTTTTTGTTATAAAATGATATTAGTTTTTTTGTTATAAATTTTATAAAAGACGTAGTGAAATTAAGCAACCCAAACAAACTAAACATATCCAAATTATACAAATATTACAAATGCTTAAAATTAAATTCAATTGTTTGTACAGTACTGCATCATATAATAATAACATAAACCACTATTGTCAGATTCAACGAGCTCCTCTTCCGTAAAGTTCGGGCCACGCCTAGTAGAGGGTGACGGGCTGTGCCGTGTATAGGACATGCCTGAAGCCTATAAAAATTTAAACAAAATATTCATTACATAACATTAAAATTGTTCGTAGAAAATTAAAGAAAACAAAATAACATACCTGCATGGAAAGGTCGGACAGAGGAAAGAGCGACATGGTCTTGCTAGACCGAGTAAAATGTGGCATGGAAAGGTCGGGCTGAGTATAGGACGAGCCGTAAGCCTATAAGAATTTAAACAAAATACCCATTATATAACATTAAATTGCTTGTAGATAAATGAAATAAAAATAAGATAACATACCTACATGGACGGGATGGGCTGGGTAAAGGATGGCATGGACGGGTCGGGCTGCTGCGTAAAGAACGGGCACTGGTCCGGATAAACTCGTGGTGGTAGACGGGGTAGAACCAATATACCCATGTACTTATACATTTCACCCATGCCAGTCATCAGCCACCCCATGTCATCATGCATCTAGTCCATCCGGCGACCATGGGATGTTATCTCCTGAACCATGCAGTGTTAGAAGTCGCATCTGCTCATCCTGGTTACGCAAAATCCTATCGAGAAGACGGTTGGTTGACCGAGCAACCTAACCGCGCGATAAGCTCTCTGTGGATGCTGATTCCCTGTTCATGCTGAGCGGGACCTCAACATCATCCTACCCGCCCTCCTGCTCAGCCATCTGAGACATCTAAACCTCCTCAGCCTCCAAGCATGGTGATGTACCAATGGCTGCCATGCCAAATCCTGACGGTTCACCCCAACAAACCTATAACCAACATTAGGAATGTTTGTCGCCACTTTCATCCCTAACATCGACCTCATGTCCAAATATTTGCAGGGAGTCCGCGGTGGATACCTATCCTCGACCCAACCAAAGTACCGACCAACAGTCTGGGCTATTCGACCGATAAACGATCCTCCGTATATACTACCACGACATTGCTTTTTCTAACGTGTGACAAAATATTCCACCAGGCAGAGGCAGAGATGGAGGGCGCACGGACGACCAGTAAATAAACAATAGAGATAGAAAAGATCGGCCTTCGTTACGTGCTCGCAACTCTTGCCACGGGCCACGATGCCCGTGCTAAAGCAACGATGCAAGTAATGAACTAACGGTCCGAATCTCTCAATCTCCGAGGATCGAACCTCCTCCGCCTTGGCGTATGGACCTTCACCGATGGTGGGCTACCAAGCAATCAACTCATCCTCGGGCATACGTTTGATAGGCGTGGTATACACGTCCTGAACCAACTCCTGCGTGTGTGTAAAAATTGGTGGCGACGACAAACTGACGAAGCGACATCTCAAATACCTCGCCGAACAGACGGAATGTGATATTGGGTGATGAGTCTGGCAAGTTCGGATCATCAAAATCCGAGTTCGGCCGGTCATCCGGTTGAGGTTTTTAGCGGAATGCGGAGAGAAACTCCACCGTTTAGCTTCATACGTTTGGGAAGGGTACATCATATATGGATATTGTGAACAATCGGCACCAGCCCATGGATCGGAATCTTCTGCGCCCTCTATCTCATTATCTAAGCCATATCTGCAAATTTAAAATGAAAAGAATTTAAGTTTGCCAAAACAAATGTTATTATTGTTATATGTATAAACGTTTTTTTGACACATATTTATATTTTTCTGTAAAGAAAAAACAAAACCAAATTTTAAGAGGACTTTAACGAATCGGTTAGATCCTAATAAAAGTAATATAAATAGAAGTTGAAAAGATCTGAGTTATTTAGAAGATAATTGTTGGTGACCCAATCAACTAACTTTTTCAGGGTTAATATTTGAGAAGATGTTTTTATAAAAAGGATTCAGATTAGGGGACCAGGGGAACCATATTGCCCCATACACTTTCTATACATTGGGTCTCGGGGAACCATATTTGCCCCATACTCTTCCAATACTTTGGGTCTAGGGGAACCATATTGCCCCCATACGCTTCTTATTAACCCTAGGGTAATCGTATTGCCCTATACGCTTCTTATTGGGGTCACTTTGATCATACCAACAGGATCGTATTGCCCAATACGCTACCTATTGATATAATTCATTCACCAACCCAAGCCCTATGGGAATCGTATTGCCCTATACGCTTCCTATTAAACTTATAAGAATCATACTGGCCAATACACTTCCTATTGGGTCACTTTTCAGACCTTTTCAGTTTTGAACTACGTTCATGTCAGAGAATATCTGGGTTCATTGTACTAATAGGAACCGTATTGCCCAATACGCTTCCTATTGGTGTCGTATTTAATGCTTCAAACCCTATGGGAAGCGTATTGAGCTATACAGTTCCTATTGAGGGATGTACACAAATTTTAGGGGATGTGTAGATACCATCACCTTTTTTTATTACAAATCTTACACATATTTTAATGTAATATGTTTCAATTAATTATTTACTTTTCTTTGAATGTAGCTAATGCACCAAACGGGTCAAATTTTAGAACCGTGTTACCAAAAAAAATCACTTGTTACCGAAAAATAGATTCGACTAGTTCGAAGTGGAAGGACAATAATAAAAAAGTTCTCAAATTTCAATGGTATTTACAACAATGCCTCTGTCAATCAGCCAAGTGGGACAAGTGACGCCGAAGTTTTGAAGACGACTTATGCAAGACATATGACCAAATTTAAAGGGTCGTTTCCCACACCCAGCCTTGGAATATTGTAAAAACGTTTTCAAGTGGACACTCGTACTGAACGAGGTTGCATTGGCGAAAAGGTCCAAAACATCCGCGTCGAATGAATATAGCGCCGGTGGTTTCGATGAGTTTTGCAACATTAGCATGACGATGATCTCGTGATCTTTGATGAGGACGAAATACAAGAAACTCAACGACCAATCAAGTGGAACAAAGTAAGGTAGAAAGCTTTTCTTCGCCAAAGAAAGCTCCCGAAGGGTCCTCTAAAATGGTAACTTTTTGAGTTAATTCGTCGAATTTAACAAAATACAAAATGAGAAGCTAAAGATTAAACAAAAATATGTTGAAGAAGCAGTCGGGAGAGATGGCGAGGCCTCGGCTAGAGAAAGAAGCGGCCTAGAGGCGGAATTTCAAGACCTTAACGACAACTACTTTCAAAATACATTAAAAAATGAACAGTAAAAAATTATAGATGCTGACAACTACTTTCTTTACATTTATCATTACCTTTTATTTCTTCTTTACTCACAACTACTTTCAAAATACATTAAAAAAATTATAGATGGTGAACAGTGTCTTTTCAAATATATAAATGAACTTAAATTATAAATGACAGTAACGTTTTATATCGCATACACTCACAACCACTTATAACCACTTTTTATAATATAAAGAAAACACTCGTTCATTTGATGGAACTTGGAAGGGATGTGAATGCTCTAAGGGATGGGTGTAATAATGCTTATTTCACATATTTGTATTAAATAAGAAAAAAGTAATTTACAAGTTTTGTCCTTTATCTATATACCATTTTGCAAACATTGTCCTTTTGCGCAAAAGTCGACAAGTTTTGTACTTAACGTTTCAAAATCCAACACGTATGTCCTTTGAGCCTAACTCAGTTAAATTTTTTGTTAAATCATATTAGACTGGGGTAATATGGTATTTTTACTAAATTATTTAATATTATTTAAAAAATAAAACAAAGTACTTAAATTTCTCTCCCTACCACTCTCTCTTTATAACTTTATCTCTCACTCAACTTCACCCACCACCACCACAACCACCCCACAACCTTCACCTTCACCGCCACCATCCACCCCAATCCCACTGCACCCACCATCACCATCGTACCAATTCCACAAAACCTAAATTTTCTCTCTATCGATCAACAGGTGGGTCATGGGCATTTATGTGGCAAAACAAGGCAGCCAAGGGTAAGTTCAGATTTAAGCAATGGAGGTGGTGGTGGTGGTTGGGCATTCACGGTGGTGGTGGGAGGTGGGATGTGGCGGCCGAAGATTGGTAGTGGAAGGTTGCAACGACGGCTAAAGGTTGGTGGTGGTAGTTGCGTCGGTGGGGGTTGGTGTGGGAGGTGAGAGGTGGTGGTGGTGGAATGTGTGATAGAGAGAGGGGGGATAGAGGGAGAGAGAGAGTTAGAGAGAGAGAAGAGAGAGGGAGAGAGAGAGAGAGTTAGAGAGAGAAAGTGTGTGTGAGAGAGAGTTTAGTGTTTTTTGTTTATACTTCATTCTTTTTTTTTTCACACAATTAGTTCCTTGATATAATTTATTTACTCAACAGTCTCTCGGGAGGTGAAATGATAAGAATACCCTCATGTAGGGATGAGATTTTGGTACTGGGTACCGGTACCGAATTTTTCATACCGAATCGGTACCCACTTTTTGGAGTTCTCGGTACCAATTTGGTACGGTATTGGTATTTTACCGAATTTTGCCTTCAATATCGTACTTAAAATTTTCAGTCCCGGTACCCATATTTGGCGAATATCGGTACCGGTATTTCGGTACTGCTGCCAAGCTCATCCTACCCCATGTGCAAGGCACCTGACCAAATCAAACTTAAAAATCTAACTGAAGGACATAACGTGCATAATTTGAAACCTTAAGTACCAAACTTGTCAACTTTTATGTTAAAAGAAACGCCTGCAAAATGGTATATAGATAAAGGACAAAACTTGTAATTTACTCATAAGAAAAAAAATGTGAGGGATAAGTGATGAGTACATTTCGGTCATGCAGATTGGTATACGGGTTTCCAAGTACAAGTTGTAATGTATACTTTACAATTTAACTTAACATGATATTCATTTAACAAAACACAAAAATGTAAAACAAAATACCCCAATATGATCTTTCGCTATACCTGTTTTGGTAAAAATCTGATTAAGGATAATGTAACCAAATCTGATTTGTGAGGTAGTGTGCTTGAATATTGAACAATTGTATGATCGAATATGAAATGAGTATAGCAATGAACACAATGATTTATACGAGGAAAAAGCCCTTGATCTTTAGAAGATCTCCGGCATAAAAAACTCAGATAGTGAAAACTATCACTATAAACTATATTGCACAAAAAAGATTACAACTTTGGATGTTGATCAAGTGGGGTACAATCGAATGCTAGTTTTAGAGAGCTCTGGTTTGCAATGTATGCGAAAGTGTGTGTTGTAACCGTAATTATTCTATCTAAACTTGATCAACCCCTTATATTTCAGAGATAACAAAATAATCGAAAGTTAAGTTAGTCCATGTTCACTCCCCATAACCGTTGTGGAAATAGCACGTGCGGATCTAAAACGAATCATCCCGAGATTCTTGCTAAGACTTAGTCCATTTTGTTGATAACCTGCATTTGAATATTAGAAAACATCGAAAACAATTGTTAGAAACTATAAGTAATAATAAGGATCCTTGATCCTCTGAGATCCCTGTACTACCCGATAAGGATAATTGATCAAGGCAACACCTCGGAATATGAGATCCATAATTATAAAAATCTATGCCTTAACAATTGCCCCAAATATGGCAGTTGTGATAAGGATTCACAGCTGTCATATTGCCGTTCAATTCGGACTAGCTGTTAGTCTGGTCAACTAGTCGTTAGAATGCGTCATGAAGCCTTTGACAACTAGCAGTGATAAGGATTCACAGCTGTCATGAAGCCTTTGACACCCATCCTTCTTTATTTTCCTTGCAAGAACTTTAACAAACGGTAACACCCCAAGCTGGCGGGTGGATGGTCCACGTATTGCTGGTGAAACCAGGTCGGTGATTTTGGTAACTAAGGTGGTGTTTTTTAAATAAAATTTAAGCTTTTGACTATATCTCGTGTTGTCCATTTGTTTTTCAAAGTTTATTTGATATGTTTGTGTTTCCACATTCAAATAGATTGTTTGTGAAAGTTATCAGTTTTATCTTATAAGACTTAGAAAACTTTAGGTTGTTAAAATTTACCAATTCTTGTTAATAACGACTTTAGAGAGAATCCGATTACGTATACGAGTATGATTTACGGATCCTTAGTCGTAAGGTTTAGGGTGAAGTCAATAAGATAAATAATAATAAGAATAAGGCATACCGGAAAATCCAAGTTAGGATTTTATATCCTTAGGAACTACCTTTGTACAAACAAACTAGTCACCGTTAGATAAACTTTAAGGATCCAGGATCCTTTTTTAATCAACTTATGAGTCTACAAAGCTCTATGAGTCTACATAGCTCTAGAACCTGTTGAAATCAATTTGAGACTAAGCCAAACAAACTGGGGACAAGCCCAAAAAACTGGGGACAAGCCCACGTAAGTTACATGAAGATGCCAAAACCTTAGCTAACTGAAAACGTTAGAAACCTTAGGATAACGATAGTACGTCTACCATTATATTGGAGATCCTACATGGCCAACAACAATGAAATTGTCAGCCACTAAGCGTGCACTGGTCCCATTGCCTTGAACCATACTTGGATAGTCGTGCACTACTGGCGGGATGTCAAAACCCAATTCGTGTGAAAGGTGAAAACCTTTAAACCTTAAACTAGGGACAAGCCCGTGAAAACTATGGACAAGCCCAAACTGGTGCCTTAAGGAGTTGCCTACTATATCCATTCCCTATTTCATGAATAGCTAAGAGGAAATTATGGGATATAAAGGCTCTACTAGCTGATGTAGGATATTGCTATCTCTTTGGCAAGCATCACACTTCCTTGCTAGTCTAATGCCTCTTTTTCATTGTGGGCTAGAAGTAACCTGTTCTAAGGATCCTTGAGAATAATGCTCTGCCCCCAGTATGATTTCCGCAGTCTCCTTCACGGAAATCTTTAACACCTCTTGAATTTCTGTATCCTCAATACATCGCAAATAGGGACTTGTAAGAGATCTTTTATATATAGAGTGTTATATATTATAGTAAACTTAGATACCTTGATTCTGAAGGCTCTAGGATTCTCTCCTGGGGGATTCTCTCAATTCTAGATAAATTTCATGATAGGAAGGATCCAGGACCTGAATGGCAGGAAAGAGGCTGTGAATAATAAGTATCTTAATGTCTTGTAGAATCTTTAGGGTTGATCCCAAATTTAATAAGGCATCTGCCACAACATTTTATTCTCTAGGTACCTGCGTTATACTAAAAGAATCGAAAGCATTTGCCAGTTTTTTAACAGTTTCCAAATATTTGATTAATTTCTCACCCTTCATAGCAGATGAGCCGTTATAATGGTTAGCAATGAATCTATGTAAACTTGAAGATACCTGATCATCATTTGTTTAGCTAATTGCAAACTTGCTATTAGGGCTTCATATTTTGCTTCATTATTAGTAGTTTGGAATTCGCAGGCAATGGACTCGGGTATTATGTTCCCCTGTGGCGATTTTAGTAGTATGTCTAATCCAGTTCCTTTGACATTTGAGGCTCCATCAGTGAAGAGTGTCCAAGGATCATTGGTCCTCCAAGTTGTGGAACCTCTAATTCAGCTTCCCTTTGTAAATCACTATTGTTAGGGCATTGATTTTAATATTGTGGATCATGTATCATGAGATATGACCTGGTTCACTGATCCTTAATGGATGGTGTAGGAAGTCTGAGGATCAATGATCCTTATTACATATGTTGACTAACAATTG
The DNA here is from genome assembly GCA_947069175.1 of Scalesia atractyloides. Classification (NCBI taxonomy): domain Eukaryota; kingdom Viridiplantae; phylum Streptophyta; class Magnoliopsida; order Asterales; family Asteraceae; genus Scalesia; species Scalesia atractyloides. The sequence goes on along the minus strand of CAMTDV010000020.1, from coordinate 79,755,605 downwards.
TTACCTATATTTTTAGCTTGTATTCTCAGGTATATTACGAAGTGGACTTGGTATATGCTGTAATGTCGGGGAATATGCTTATATTCAAGCACGTGCAAGTGAAGCAATAACCATTATGGGTGATCGTGGAGACTTGCCTATTTTGCGGATAGTTAGTTACTAGTATATTTCTAAATATATTAGGTGATTTTGAGCTTGATTTAGAACACACAAAACGTACACAACTCGCATACTTGTTGCTCTCCAAATTGCTCTCATACACACACTAGAATTCAATTGTAACAAGCTCAAGATCATCCAAAGTTGAAATCGTTTTGTGAATATATCGTTATTGGTATTTCCATAACGGTTTTTTGTGCAGAGATCTTTTGAAGATCAAGGGCTTTTTCCTCGTATAAATCCTTGTGGTCATTATTGTTTACATTTCACATTCGTTCATACTATTGTCCAATACATTAGCACACTACCTCACAATCAAAGTTTGGTTACATTATCCTTAAACCGATTTTTGACCAAAACAGTTTGGCGCCCACCGTGGGGCAAGTGGTGCTTCAATTCTAAGAATCTTCGTTCATTTCCACTCATTTCCATCAACTTCATGGCCTCTCAGGGAAAAGATACTTCAAGTGACATGCCAACGGTTACTTCATCAGAAACCAGTGCATCGTTGCCTCTATTCCCTTGCATTCCAGAAGAATGCAGAAAACGCTCAGAAGAAGACATCATCCGTCTTCACAGGATCAAAAGCTTTGCTATTTCTTCCTCTAGAACTACTAATAATGATATTTTTGTTTTGATGTTGCAGATGAAATGCTACATGGAATAGTAGGACAAAACCAACCAAAGGATCCTTCGTGAAATTGATGAAATCAAGAAGCAGAAGAGACCAGCAGAAGATCGGTCCCGCTGATGCCTAGGTCATTGGATTTTGCTACTCCATTATCAGCAATCTAGCATTCTAAAGAATTCAATGTCCAGTTTCAAGAATCCTCAAACCTCCAGCATGGATCGCTAGCAGTGACGCAAGCTCAAAGATCCTACTTCCAAACTCAAGGATCCTCTATCCTTCGGCGAGGATCATTGGAGACCACTGAGCCTCAAGGATTCTTCTACGAACCTGGAGGATCACAGGGAATGTACTAGCCGTAAGGATCCTACATTCAGCATCAAGGATCCTCAACTCAGATTCAAGGATCCATGGAGTATCCGTCAAGGCCTTCAGCACCAATGTATCCTGGATCCAACTTTTTTCAGGATCAGGGATCCTTAAGGAGTCAATCACTTAGAAGTTTCGAAATCCATGAAGGGGATTTTATCGCCATGCAGACCATTGCTTCTTCTGGTCCTACTATTGCACCGGGCATGTCTTATTCTAGATACACTTCTAGGATATCAACTTCAAACCGATTGGGAGGTAATAATTTCAATACATCTTTTGATACTAACTGTATTTACATGCAGGATGCAGGGATCAATTAAGCCATGGCCAGGGAGTTGTAGAAACTCAAGGCATGATATCAAGTATCCCAAGAGTGGTTAAACTCATTCCTGAGATTCCAGATGGAAGTCATAGAGTATCACGCTTTGCACCCCCCTTATGCAATGCTGAGATACCAAAGCATTTCCAAACCCCTAAATGAAGTTATACGATGGTACTACTGATCCAGAAGAGCATGTGGCCCAATACAGAGAAAGGAGGGAGTTCAATCCCATTCCTGAAAAGTTGAAAGAAGCTTGTTGTGCAAGGGCTTTGGATCCACACTTACTGGATCAGCACTAAAATGACTGCTAAGTCTTTCTCCCTATTCCATAACTTCATTTTCTCACTTAGTTAATTTATTGAATAACCATTTTTCTTGTAGTAGAACCTTTGAAGATTAACTAGTGACTTGTATAGAATCACCCAATCTCGTGATGAATCAGTTAGAGGTTATGTTACTAAATTTGGTAGTAGTATACTTGGAAATCCCAAATTTCGACATTGCCACTTCTGTGGAGGCGTTTAAAATGGGATTACAAAAAGATTCCCCTTTATATGATGATCTTGTTATGACACCTTGCAAGAACTTAGATGAAGTAAGGAACAGGGCCCTGAGGTTCATCCGACTAGAGGATAACAAAAGGATCCAAGACAGGTTATCTGGATCATCAAAACAGGAGAAGCAAGGATGCTTCTACAAGAACAATCGATCCAAGCAATACTCCAAGCATGATAATCAAAATGTTCATTCAGTTGAACAAGAGGTAGATGAGGAGGAATATCCTCAATTGTTTCTCTAGCTGACAGAAGTGAATTAATCCTTGCTTTGCAGAATCTAGGTGAAAAGGCTAGATGGCCCAAGAAGAATGAAAAGTCTACATCCAACATGGATAAATCAAAATGGTGTGCATACCACGAAGACTTCGGCCACCTTAACGATGAATGCATTACACTCAGAAAGGAGATAGGTTACCTACTCAACAAAGGTTACTTGAAAGAGCTTCTCGGAAGGAAGAAATCAAGGATCCAGGATCCTGAAAAAGTACCTGAAAGAGCTCCTACACCACCTGCAGACGCTCAAATCATTAACTTCATTTACGAAGGCTCCAATATATGTGGAACCTCATTCTCTGCAGCAAAGAGGCATGCTAGGGAAACCAAGCTGGAAAACGGAGACAGGCCTATCCGAATCTCCACCCTGACTCAGTAGAAAATCATATCCTTTAATGAGGATGACCGTGTTAATATACAGGATCCTCATCATGATGGTTTAGTCATTACTTTATTTATAACTAACCACTTTGTTCGTAGGATCCTTATTGATGGAGGAAGCTCGGTGAACATTATTCAACTAGATGTTCTCAAAAGAATGAACATCCTAGAGACATAAATAGTTTCGAGATCATCTGTCCTTGTAGGATTCAGCGTAAAGACAAAGAACATGCTGGGGGACATCAAACTCCCAATCTACATTGAGGGGGTAAACTATGTACAAAAATTATGTGTCATTGACTGTTTGTTATGTTGCAATGTGATTCTTGGCAGGCCTTGGATACACGATATGAAAGTTGTTCCTTCTACTTATCATCAATGTGTCGAACTACCGACACCTTGGGGGTAGTGAAGATAGAAAGTGATCAACAAGAGGCAAAGAACTATTACACCTCTTCGATGAAACCGGCATCACAACCAAGAGTGGCATAGCAATCACAACAACCTCCAAGGAGTGTCCTAGAGGCAGAAGAACAAGACATTAAATATGTAATACTTGATCCTCATGATCCTGAAATCAAGTCCTTATAGGATCCAGGATCCTTGACAGTATAAAGCAAGATCTGGTATCTTTCCTAAAGAGAAGAAAATCTACCTTTGCTTGGAAACATGAGGATATGATAGGTATATCTAAAATATTATAACACATAAACTTAGAATTGACAAGGATCCTTTCCCATTACCACACATTGACTCCATGGTAGATGCAACAACAGGACATGAATTGCTAATCTTTATGGACGCTTTCTCTGGATTCCAACAAATTTAGATGGAGCCATCGGACCAAGAGATACAACATTCATGACTCCTACTGGAATATATTGTTATATTACAATTCCTTTTGGAGTAAGAAATGCAGGTGCCACCTACCAAAGACTGGTCAACATGATGTTCAAAGAACATAATGGAGACACTATGGAAGTGTATATAGACGATATGGTGGTCAAGTCCAAGAGAGCAGAGGATCATCTCAAGGATCTTAAATGGCATTCAATATCCTTGACCAATACAGCATGAAGCTAATCCTTCAAAGTGCCATTTTGATATCAAAGCCGGAAAGTTCCTAGGATACATGGTGACCAAAAAGGGGATGGAAGCTAGTCCTGAATAGATGCAATTGTGAACATCAAATCTTTACCAATGCCAAGGATGTCCAGAGACTGACAGAAGGATCGCGGCCCTATACAGATTCAATGCAAAATCCTCAGAGAAATGTAAGGATTTTTATGACATACTGAGGAAGAATAAGAAATTTGAGTGGACTAAGAAGCATGAAGCAGCACTCAAAGCTGTCAAGGATTATCTATCATCAGCACCAACCCTGATGAAACTAGAAGATAGTGAACCATTATCCTTGTATTTAGCTGTTTCAGGTAAGGCAGTAAGTGCAGTGTTAGTTAAGGATCATGAATGCCAACAAAATCTAGTATATTATGTAAGTAAAAGCCTTCTTGATGCTGAAGCTATGTACTCTCATCTAGAGAAATTAATTCTTGCATTGATTATGGCTTCCACCAAACTTAGAAATTATTTTGAAACACATACAATTATTGTAAAAACTAACTTTCCTATTAAGAATGTTCTTAGGAAACCTGAAATGTCAGGTAAAATGGCGAAGTGGGCAGTCAAACTTAGTGCATATGACATTCAGTATGAATCCAGGACTGCCATAAAATCTCAAGCTTTAGCAGACTTTGTGGCTGATTTCAGTAGTGATCTACAAAGGGAAACTAAATTAGAGGTTCAACAGCTTGAGGAGACCAAGGATCCTTGGATACTCTTCACAGATGGAGCCTCAAACGTCAAGGAAACTGGACTAGGCATACTACTAAAATCGTCATAGAGGGACATAATACCCCAATCCATTGCTTGTGAGTTTCAGATGGCTAACAATGAAGCAAAATATAAGGCCCTAATAGCAAGTTTGCAATTAGCCAAACATATGAGGATCAGGTATCTTCAAGTATATATAGACTCATTTCTAATTTACTAACCATTACAATGGCTCATATGTCACACCCCGACCCGCAGCGGAATAAAAGTCGGGGCATAATTGGGTTATCACCAAAGCTCATGATGTTTACTAAGATGTTTCATATTTATTAAATTCAAATTACAAACTTAAATATCCAAAACAAAATTCATACAATTACAAGAAAATGAAACTACATAATTATTCCAAAGCATAAACTTGTTTATTCTTCTAGGACCTTCCTAAGTGTTTCCTGTCTTAGCTGGATCACCTGTATCATGTGTAAAACGGGGGAGATTTTGGGTCAACAAAAGTTTGCGAGTGAACCTTGATAAAACATTTTTACTAATTTCTTGTTTTATTTAATAAAGAAAATTCGTGCAATAATCACATGTGAGCAAACATATATAGATAAACAATCACAAACCACTTTGGATGAGTATATGACATGAATGATGATGTATGTGAGATCAAGGCTCAATCAAATGGAGCCGATCTAATGAGGCTCCTGATGCTCAACCCTTATCCCACGGGGAACTGATGGGCCTAATAAAATGCGCGCACTGAAAATGATAAATCCAATCTACATATAATTCACACAACAATTGATACACATTTGATCACGGATATGATGTATGCACAAGTGTTTAAATAAAATAAAAGAATTGTACGACACATGATACACCCCAAAACATGATTAAAACGGGGAATTGGTAGAGATTCACTCACAGTGGGTGCGTTCTTTGATGACGATGAATGCGCATGAATTTATGATTCAACCGACGAGGGAAAAACTAACCTAAATAATAACGAAATGATTCGATAATTAAATAAATTTTATTTGAGATTAATATTTTTAATTAGTGCTTTTAATGGGATTTTTAGATTTATTTTTGTGAGTTTAAGGAAATTTTCTAACTTTAAAAATCTTATTTTTAGGTATTTTTAAATGATTTTTCAATTAAATAAATAAGTAAAAATAAAAAAATGGGTTGACTTTCTGTCAGGTTTGACCGGGTCCGACCGGTCAGACTGTGTTTATTATATGAATTGAGTGAGGTTCGAACTCGGGACCTCTCGTATACGTGCACGCAGCTCTACCAACTGAGCTACGTGTCTAACCCGAAATATTCTTGGTTTTATTATATTTATATACTAACTGACTCTAACCATATTTAGTCTTTATTAAAAATGTTATAATATGACCGAACCGGTTGCAGAGAACCGGAGTCGAACTCGGGACCTTCGGTTCGAGTGCGCACAGCCCAACCAGTTGGGCTGTGTGTCTAATATGTTTAACTACTGGATTATATTCCTCTTATGTATATACTGTGACTTGATCTGATTAGGTTTTAAAAATGTTGGTTTTATTTCTGAAAGTCGGTAACGTGTGCGATTCAAACCCGGGACGTGTGTTTTGTATTCGCACACAGTCCACCGCTGGACTGTTTGTCTAACCCGGTTAAATATCCGATTTTAATTACATTAATATACAATTTAAGTTCGTCTTCTTCATTAAGAAGAACACAGAATACTGCAAACGACTGTTTCTGCTTAATCGACCAACAAAATTATACTCGATTGAAATGGAATAGGAAAAACAAAGATTAAAGAATAAGATATACCAAACAGAGAGTTTTCTTCAGATTTCCGGCAAGTGTTCGTCGGCTCTGATTTTGCGATTTCCGGCTGAATAAACTGTTTTAACAGTTTTGATTATTGTGTTGAGCAATTAGATTATTAATCAAGAGATAGCAAGAAGGTTTAGACAAATATACCGTCTGAAGAACGAATGCGGTTTTCTGTTCATGTGATTCCGGTAATATTCCGGCGAAAATGAAAATCTCCGGCGACGAGCTTTGAAGGAATAAAGCTTCGAAAGAGAGTGCGGTTCTGAGCGAAAGGTTTACAGGAAGTTTGAATGGGTATTTATAAGGAGAACAGGCTGAATTGGGTTCGAATTTGGGTCATTATTCGCGGTCAAAGGTCTCTGACGGTAATGACTGAAATTGATGGTTAGACATCGGTTATAACTGATGTCGAAATCAGTTAACGCGTTTTAGTCAAAGGAAATAGCCAAAATTGCGGATATCTCGGTTTTTCGGCGACTGCGAGTTCTGAGCGCGCTGATTTCCGGTTTTGATTTTCGGGTTTTACTTTAAGTGTTATTTGATTTAGTGTTTATCACAAGTGAAGTGTGTGGCGGAGTGGTCTGGTGTGTGTTTGTGTTTGTGGGAGACCGGGTTCGAGACTCGGCAGCTGCATTTTATTTTTATTCACTTATTATTATTATTTATCAATTATGGTTTTTAAATTCTAAAATGTTTATTAATTATGTACTATTTAAAATAATCTGAACAATAAATACGCAACGAAAATCTTATAACTGAATACTTGATTATTAAACGAAGCGGGTTTGGAAAACCCGCTTTTCGACGAATGTTACATCATATGCTGTGAAGGGTGAGAAATTGATCAAATATTTAGAAATTGTTAAAAAAATAGCAAATGCTTTCGATTCTTTTACCATAACGCAGGTACCTAGAGAAGAAAATGCTGGGACAGATGTCGTGGTAAACCTAGGATCATCCTTAAAGATACCAGAAGATGTGAGGATACCTATCATCCATATTCTTTTTCCTGCAATCTAGGAGAATTAAGTATTGGAAATAGTAGAAATACTGCAATTGTACCAAGTGATGTGCAGCCAAATTCAGGATCATGGATCCTTCCAATTATGAACTACATTCTAAATGGGGAAATTCCCACAGGGGAGAATCCCAGGGCCTTCAGGTTTAAGGTATCTCAATTTATTATATTAAATAACATCTTGTATAGAAGATCTTTTGCAGGTCCCTATTTGCGATGCATTGAGGATCCAGAAATTCAAGAGGTCTTGAAGATTTTCATGAAGGAGAATTTGGAAACTACACCGGGGGTAGAGCATTATTCTCAAGGATCCTCAGAACAGGTTATTATTGGCCTACAATGAAGAAAGATGCTGTGGAATACACAAGAAGATGTGATGCTTGTCAAAGAGACAGCAACATCTTACATCAACCAGCAGAGCCTTTATATCGAATAATTTCCTCTTGGCCATTCATGAAATGAAGAATGGATATAGTTGGCAAACTTCCAAAGGCACCAGGAGGAAAAGTATTTTTGCTAGCCACAACAGATTACTTCTCCAAATGGATAGCGCCAAATTGTTGTGGTCAAAAAACTGATTAAGGATAATGTAACCAAATCTGATTTTTGAGGTAGTGTGCTTGAATATTGAACAATTGTATGATCGAGTATGAAATGAGTATAACAATGAACACAATGATTTATACAAGGAAAAAGCCCTTGATCTTTAGAAGATCTCCGGCATAGAAAACCTCAGATAGTGAAAACTATCACTACAAACTATATTGCACAAAAAAGATTACAACTTTGGATGTTGATCAAGTGTGGTACAATCGAATGCTAAGTGTGTAGAGAGCTCTGGTTTGCAATGTATGCGAAAGTGTGTGTTTGTAACCGTAATTATTCTATCTAACACTTGATCAACCCCTTATATTTCAGAGATAACACAATAATCAAAGTTAAGCTAGTCCATGTTCACTCCCCATAACCGTTGTGGAAATAACACGTGCGGATCTAAAACGAATCATCCCCGAGATTCCGGCTAAGACTTAGTCCATTTTGTTGATAACCTGCACATGAATATTAGAAAACATCGAGAACAATTGTTAGAAACTATAACTAATAATATGGATCCTTGATCCTCTGAGTACGTGTACTACCCAATAAGGATAATTGATCAAGGCAACACCTCAGAATATGAGATCCATAATTATAAAAATCTATGCCCTAACAATACCCATGCTGTCAAAACATGCATTATTTTAAAAAAAATGTCAAATAAAATAAACATAAAATCAAACCGCATCAACCAATCGTATGAGCTAAAAAAGAAAACGTCAAATCATATCAACCAACTAGAGCCTTTTAGTCGCTTAAACAACCAATGAAGCAAATTACGAGAGAAAAAATAAACTTTTCCGTTGAATGTGTGTATACATATAATTAGCATTTTTATGTAAATTCGAGTCAACCAGGTTAACATTATTTTTAACCCAATTACTGAACCAAAAACTAATTTTGGGCTTTATCTTGTTTGGGTCAGGTAAAACCACAATTAGCTTCGGGTTAGTTTATCTCGATCTCATCCCGACCTTGATTAGTCTTGCCTACCCGTCCTCATAATGTAAGCTAGTCGGGGTTATAATCCGTCACCCTCATTTTGTGATATTGTGGTTATTAGAACAAGTTTGATCAATAAATAAAACTGAAAATTTCCGAGTTGGTAAACCAGGAAGCTACATTTTTAAAACACAAATAATACAACATTTCTACTTTCTAGTAAACGGTTTATAATTTACAATGATGTTTTTTTTTCTTAAAACAAAACTCAAAAATGATGATCACTGTTTCTTCTGTTGATGGGGCGGTAACTTGTTATGTATCTCCACCCTACTCCGCCGCAACCCATCAATCCGTTGCGGTGATGGTGGTGGCAAATGCTGGTTATCCGCATTTAACATTTGCGGACACACCCTCCATATCTTCACGGACTTATCTAAACTACCACTATACAACATACGCGTGCTTGCACCGCCACATTCGCCTTCTCGCGCCTCCTTCTCTACCGCCAAGCACTTCACGGGCCCCGTATGTCCGTTCAAAATATACAAACACCTATGCCTTCCCTGCTCATCGCTTTGCCACACGCATACATTCCTATCCGCCGAACCACTAAACACCATGTATCCCGATGCCGCAAGACACAAAACCGCAAGTTTATGACCTCGGAGAACGCCTTGGTGGATTAACTTCTCATGTTCCCAATAATGCACCAGGCCATCCGAACACCCAGCGTAAACAACCTTCCCCGCTGGCGTAACCACTAACGATGTCACCGCGAAGTCTTGCTTTAACAAACTATGCGAAAAGTAATGTTTCGTTCGCTTCCCGTGTGACTCCTTTCGCCACACTTTCAACGTCCCATCCGCGGACCCCGAGAACACATAATCGTGCGCTCCGGCCACCACGGCGTTGATCACATCGTCATGCGCGCAAATCGACTCCAAACACTTGAAATCCGACACTCTCCACACCTTCATTGTTTTGTCCCATGAACCCGAATACAAAAGTGTATGATCATCATTCAAGCTCATGCTCGAAATCGCATCGAAATGTTTGATCCAAATCGCGCTATGTTTCCGCATCACCTCCGTGTAGTTCTTCAACCTCAAAGACTTTTTTAAAACCGATTGAAAATCCGGTAACGTTGCGATTTTTTTATAAACTTTCGGGTCCTTTCGAGACGCTCTCCAAACCCTAATTTTCCCGTCTTGATGACCCGTAAAGATTCTGTCTCCTTCAATGACAATCGCTTTAACCAACCCGCTATGCGATTTGAATCCGGAATACTCCATCTGGTGCTTCCAGATGCGGATATTCTTGCTTGAAGATCCTGTGTATAACAAGTCTCCGGTTGCGGCTAACGAATATATGTGCCCTTCCTCACGGACTAGGGACGTCATTAGTCCCACGTAATCCTCCGTGGGCGCCACTTCCACGTAGGACGACCACGGAGAGTTCAACAAGGGGGACGTTTGAGCGGACATCGGTAGATGATCATTTGGAAATTGTTGGTACGAGTTGCATCTGGAACCTTCTCCAAAGAGGGAATCGGTGTCGAATAACGGAGGTGGTGGTTGGTGATTTTGGTGGTTGTTTACCGATGGTTCTTGCTGGGCATCGTAAAAATGATCATCTTCATCGTCGTTGTCGTTGTTTTTAGATGATTTACAAGGGATTATCCGAATAAGTTGCGTGATTCTTCGCATTACATTCTTCATTGTTATGATTTAGGTTTATGTTGTTGTTTCTTCCTCTCGTACAAGATTAATTAATGGATCAAATTCTGTGTGTATGATCACAGAATTTGTGTTAATTGATTCTTGTAGTTGGAGAGGAAGATTGAATTGTCAAGAAACCTAATTTCAGGAGAGAGGATATGAAAAACCCAATGTCGAAGAATTGAAGAAGATGAAGAAATTAATTTGGAATTTTTGTTGAATAGGCAAAGTTACGCGTGCATGGATGCATGCGTATGCGTATGTTTTATTAAAAAATACAAACATTACGCTTCGTATTTTGAAAACTATTAAAAAAGGAAACACTTTTTACCAATGAAATTATTTAAATGAATTTAGGGTTTTTATCCATTAGTCATTGGCATTACTTACACGATATAATATAATAGTGGGTTTTCTCTAGAATAATGACGGGTTAGGTTATTAGCGTCGTTTGGATTTGTGGGTATGGATGACCTTTTAACATTGAGTTTACCCGAATGATCCGATTTTTATTGATCATCAAAAAAGACTAAAGTGCCAATGAGTAGCAAAAGTCATTAACATTGAGTTTACCCGAATGATCCGACTTTTGTTTACCCGAATCTATTCCAACCGATTCAAAGGCAACATACCGTTACATAGTTATAAACGTGACAAGTTCATGGACACCGGAGGTCAATCGTTCCTCTCATCCTTGAAACCTCTCCATGGGCTTGTTCATCTTCAAGGACGCTTAAGGACAGATAATATGGTTGTTTGTTAAACATATTGATAATTGAAGGAGTCAATGCATGTTTGTTCATAAAAAGTCGTGTAGTGATATTTAAAAATTGGCATGATAGATGCCGACGGGAAGTGTTCTTGCTCTATCATCCTCTACAAATTGATAATCATAACAATTTGCATTCTACAAGAACCAAAAGCTATACGCACGAGCAGGGTAGCCAGGATTATTTTTCTACGGGTTCGCAAATTTTCCACGGATGAGCAACTGATTGTCTATCACTAAGTTTGCCTTTTTTTTTAATCCGGTTCTATGGTTGGGTCACCTAATAAAAATGGCAAAAAATCAAATTAAGATGCAAATAACTAATTAAAAACACATCAATCGACATTAAAAGTTTATTTTTTTACTTCTTTTTAAATTGAATTTTAAAGGTTTATGGGTTTATGTGTTGAGCTTAATCCTTATCCTTAATAAATTAATTTTGAATTGAATATGGGCTAAATAAGTTAATGAGTTTCATTAACAGAATGTGAGCTTAACTACTTATTCTTTTTTTAATTAAAAAAATGTGGGTTAAGCTTCGTTGTCAAGTTTTTTTAAGGTTTGGTGCCAAGGTTTCTAAGGGTTTGGTGTAAAGATTTATACGGGTTCCGTCTCGAAACTTCTACGAGTGCAATGTTGAAATACATGTATATATAACACTAGAAAAAAATATTGGTACGGGTTTGGCCGAATTCATACACGTCCATGTAGCGACGCCCACGCACACGAGAAGGGAATTTAAAGTTTTAAATATGGTACGCTAGGATCAAGGTTAATCCATAAGAGAAGTTTGTAAATAGCGATGATCCATTAAGCAGTGCGGATTCAGGATTTATTATATGGGGAAGGAGCGATCGGTGGGTTTAACCTAACTTTTAAGGAGGGGGTTTTTGCCCACAAAATACACCAATTAGTTTTAAGGGGGGCGCCCGCCCCCACCTTTACATTTGGTTCCGCCACTACCACCAAGCATCATTATCTGCTTATTAAGGGAACTCACCGTCACGTATTAAAAGAAAATATCATCACAAGACTACTCAGATAAAACTAGATAAAAGCGGTTTGAAATATCAAATACTTAAGTACATTTCTCATAATTTCATATGGTTTATAATTTCAAGTTTCTAATAATTAAAAAAAATACTATCTATATATAATATAGATATATGTCCTAAACCCGTAATTTTTAGATAATCGAGTGGTATCACCTAATACAAAATACACATGTCCTAAACCATAATTTTTATACAGTTAATCGAATATCATCTGAATACTAGGCCATCACATATGGCTGCTCCTTTTGTTATGAAATGGAATAGTTGGATACCGACAAAAGTCAATATTTTTGTGTGGAAAGCAGACATTGACCCGATCCCAACACGTGTGCCTTTGAGAAAAAGAAATATTAACGTGCACTATGTGGCGTGTAGTTTGTGTGGCGAGGTCGATGAAACAAGTGATCACTTGTTTACCTCGTGATATATATATTTTGCTTAGATGATATTGCAATTTGTTAGTAATTGGTGTGGAGTTCAACCTTTGTTTGCTTTCTTGGTTTGTGACTTAGTCGTGGTGCATAAAACGTCCATGGTGGGGAAGAATAAAAGCAAAGCTTTTTAAGGAGTTATATGATGATTTGTTGGTTAATTTGGAAAGTGAGGAACGATTATATTTTCTCCAATAAGGCGGCTGCCATATTTAAAGTTGTGGAAGATATAAAATCACTAGATTATTTGTGGATTAAACATAGATCTCCGTATAATATAGTTTGAAAGATATGTGTAATTTAGTTTGTAATGTTTTGTTGTTTAGGCTCTAGCAGCTTACTAGCTGTCGTGGAAGGATTTTGATATATAATTTACTAGGTTATTATCCGCGTAAACATGCAATTTTACAAATGAAAATAATATTAATTTTTTGAAATTTAAAATCCTTTATAAAGATAGATACATTGGAAGAAACAAATAAGAAAATAATTCAAAATTCAGTGAAAAATCCTTTTAGAGTACATTGTTTGTCTTATTTGTAACATTTCCGTATTTATCTAGTATAAGGAACTATACACCAGCTCTGTATTTTACTCTTGATAATGTGACATATAGTTGACTATGTGAGAAAACGAGATATTAGAGATATAATCCAACCTTGATAAAGATTGTACTTGACTTTTGTACAATCTTCCTTTTCATAAGCTTCAAATTGTTGTTCAACATTAGTTTAATGATCTAAATCCATCAAAATGCGACATCTTCTCAGTAGCAATTCCTGTAGTAGTTCCCAACGGTAATTAATTTTTTGACCTGATTTAGAATACAATAAAAAAAATACTAACTCATCGATTATAATTATTAGACTTAAAAAAGAAAATATGATGAAAGTTGGTACTTTTTTATGTAACAGAGATAAGCAATGAATGTAAAATATTGTTGTTAAGAAAATCATCATCAACAGATGAGATCATATATGAACCAACCTGGGTACTTGATTCGGTTGAAGAAGACTATTTTATAGTGACATAAAAAACTGAAAACAACAAAGAAAGTCAACACAAATATATAAAAAGTAAACAAAAAAACAAACACTTTCAATCTGTTTAGATTTAAAATAGTTTAAAAAACAAATATATCAGAAGAAAAAAAACAAATAATTCAAATTCCACTAAGAATTTCTCTGTAGATCAAATTGGTTGTTTTATTATTCATATTATGTCTTTTATTGTCTACTTGTAGTTTTCCAAACTTACGACGTTCACCTGTATTTCGATAATCGACATTAATAGAGGTAAATGTGCAATAATTATAAATAAAATGATGGAAAAAATAATAAACTTCAATATTTAATACAATATATAATTGACATGTCTATAATATTAAGAGTATTATGAAATGCAATAAAATAAAATACTATTCGAAATGTGAATGAAGTAAAAGATGTATTTTTATAAAGAGTGTTAGTAATATTTCCTAGAATTTACCATGCATTTGTAATAAAGTTAGTTATTTATATAAGGAAACAATTTAAATAATTTTAAAATGTTGTTACTTATTTAGATAAGAAAACAATTTAAATATTTTTAAAATATTTGGTTTAAAATACTAAATGGTACCAGTTTTAAAAAAAATTAAAGTTTTTGATTTTTAAAATTAATTTAAAAGTTAAAACTGATATTTACCATATTTAGGTGAAAGTAATTATTTGTATAACCTAAAATTATGAAGTTAAAATTGTATTTACTTTATTTAGGTGAAATCAATTATTTGTATAACCTAAATATAAATTTGGCGATTAGTTGGTTGATTGAAATCTATATTAATTTTGGTAGTTTTGTATAATTAACAAAATGTAAGATTTGAAAACATAAAGATTTAAAATATTATTCGGAGAAATATAAGAAACGATATGTTGTATTGTTTAAAGAAATGACGACACCAAACTATATAATGAATATGAGAATATATATAGAATGAGGTTATTGTAAAAAAATATAAAATGTGAGAATGATAAGAAAGAATCTAAACCATTAGATATTTAATCTAATGGTTGAGATATTGATGGCAATCTTGTAAATAGTTTTGACTATTAAACTAATTAATTTTCTAGATTAAGGGTATAAAGGTAAATTTAACATTTTATATTAAGAAACTAACATTAATGCACATGCAAGTTTCCCCTTTCTTTTTTAAACATCAATAACTTTTTATACGTAACTCTTTTAAAAAAAATTACACCATAATAACGAGTGTTTTTTATCTTTAATATGAGTACCATATTGATATACTTATGTAGAGAAAAAATTACGTCTCGCTTGGATGTATTAGTCCATGTTGTTTTTTCTATGTTTATACAATGGTGTTTTAATTGTAGTGTGTTATTTTTGTTATATTTCTGTTCTTCGTATGATGTATGCCTTCAATATACATGTTGTGGTATTTTATGAGTTAGAGTGTTATTCCTGTTATATTTAATGTGAGTACAAAGGTCCTTGATTTATTAGGTTGTTATTTCCTTTATGTTCAATGTTAGTGTGTTCTTTATAAGATGTCTGCCTTCAATATACATGCTGTGGTGTTTTCATGAGTTAGGGTGTTATTTCTTTATAAGATGTACGCCTTTAAATTCGAAAATCCCTACAATAACTGCCAAAAATCGGTTACATATATTCATTCCATAATTAGATTTTATTAATTAAATTACACTTATATCCTTAAACTACCAAAATAAAAAGGGACACGTGTCATCTCCCAAAATCTTTCTTATCATTCTCACACTTTTATATTTTCTTACATGAACCTCTATATATATATATATATATATATATATATAATTCTATATATAATGTAAATGAGTGAAACTATATAAAAGTTATAGAAAAATAAATTTTAGTTACCAAGGAATTTCTCTTGTTGTCCACCACAAAACGTAAAACACCATGAACCATTTCGAAATTGTTTTGGTAAACCTATTATAAAAAAATAAAATATTAAAAGTTTAATTAATTAAATCAAGTTTAAAAGGGAAAAACAAACTAACATGATTAATTTTTATTGTATACGTAAATAACATAAATATTAATGTAAATAAATATAATTAACTAAATTTGGAAAGTGGTTTATATGTTATTGATTTAAATCATGATATAAATTACGCATTATTTGGTATTCAAATATTCATGCAAGAAATTTAGGAAATAGATATTTAATGATTTATATAACTTGAAATTTGAATTTTATCCAATTTTGGAAAGTGGTTTAAATGTTGTCAATTTAAATCTTCACAAAATTTATTATTAGATTAAATTTTTAAAAAACGTTTAAATTACTGAAATAATTAATGTTAAATTAGGAAATAGGTTCAAACATTATTAATTTAAAATTTTCAAACTTAATTGTTCGCTTAAATTTTCAAGAAAAAAAAAGTTTGAATTACAAAAATAGTTAAGGTTAAATTAGGTAGGAAGTTTACATCTTTCAATTTCAATCTTTAAATGTTTAATTGTTAGATTAAAGTTGTAAAAGAAAAACGTTTGTATTAATGTGAAAAAAAATTATTAATACACTTTTAAAGACAAAATAAATTAGTTAGAAAAACTAAAAGCTAAAACCTTTTTATTTTATTTCAATTCCAGTTATAAACACAGTTTAACTAAACTATTTCAAACAAAAACAAAAAGATTTCAATAAATATCAAGAAAACTATACTCAACCTCTCATCTAACCAACTGATTAAGTTGCATAAATCATAGAAAACTTGATTTAACCAATCATCAAAATTTTTAAAGATTCAAAACTTTTAACATACACACACAATCAAATCACACCATTTAAACCTCAGACTTAAACTTCAATTTTTTTTTTTAAAAGTTTGTGTCTTTTTAAAGATTTGAATCACGGAAACATAAGAACATATCTTGAAGTTTTTAAAAAAGGTGCAACCAAATCTAAAAGATCGAGTGAATCAAAAGAAAAATAATAGGGTTAATAAAAAAGATAAAAAAGGATTGAAGCTTTACCTTTCGGAGTTGAATCAAAGATCAGGTGAATCTCTCAAACGGAATTGAACATTGAAGTAAAGGATCCAAATTGATGAGAATAAAAAAGAAGGATCAGATGAATTTACCAACATAATCTTGATGTTAATTTTGTAATCGATTGATTAATGAAACAATAAACATACCTTTGATTTGGTTTCTCTGGTATTGTTCTGCAAAATCGATTTAGATGACATCACATAGGTTGGCATTAGCATACTGATCAAAACAAACGCCGTTTAAAACCAAAAACAGATAACGATAATCTTAACAACTGATTTACAAATCGAAGTGCTTACATTCGATGACGCGGATAGTTGTTGATGATCTTCAATAGAATTCTTGAAATCATCTTCAACAATATTTGAGAGGCGAGTTGTGAGATGTAAATGAGGTTATAGTAATAATTTAGGATATTATTAAGTGTAAATCAATTTTATGAAACATATTAAAACCGGGTCGGGTCATCCTATTTTAAATGATGGAGCTCCAAATAGAAAAAACTCTAGGAGATTAATGAGGGTGTAAAATTAACGGGAAACACAATTGAGGTTAAACCAAATAGTGACACGTGTCACCGAATGATTTCTTTTATATAATATATAGATGTTCTTGTTGTTGCCTTTTGTTTCCTAACAAGGCGTGTGTTCTAATAATTTTTTTTAATTTTGTTTCCTAACAAGGCGTGTGTTCTAATAATTTTTTTCCATTAAAAAAGGTGTCATGTTTTAATGAAAGTTGATGTTAAAAAAAAAAACATATCCTATAATTGTATGGTTTTGATTGTTTCCATTAACTTCGAGTTTTACCATAAATCCAAGAGAGAAGTGTTCAATTGACAAGTGCAAAAGTAGAGTTCTCTAAATTATATTATATTGTACTACATATAATATTGTATTTTATTATACTATATTGTATTGTATTATTATATGTAATAAAGAACTGAATGAATAGTAAATCTTTGTGATTTGTTCATATTGTATTGTATTACTATATATAATAAATAAATGAATGAATAGTAAAACTTTGTGATTGGTTTTAGAAATTGTATTGCATTGACTACATATAATAGAAGAAATGAATAGTGAATCTTTGTAATTGGTTTACATGGACGGTTAACTAATCAATGAATATCACTTGCCATCCACTTACTTTCCTTTTTTTTCTAGCATCCACTAACGTCCACATATATACACGCCGAAACGGAAACATAACACATATGTACACCTACTGTAGTAGACTTCTCTTTACTATACTATACTAGGAGAACTGGATGAATAGTGAATCTTTGTGATTGGTTCACATGGAAGGTTAACCAATTAATGAATGTCACTTGGTATCCATTAATTTTCCTTTTTTTCAAACATAACACAAATGTACACCTGGTGTAGTAGAATTCTCTATATTATATTATACTATATTACTATACTATGAGAACTGGATGAATAGTGAATCTTTGTGATTGGTTCACACTGACGATTAACCAATTAATGAATGCCACTTGGTATCCATTAATTTTCTTTTTTTTCTAGCATCAACCAACGTGCGCGTATATACACTCGAAACGGAAACATAACACAAATGTGCACCTTGGATCCGGTTTACAAGAGTTCAATTCGGGGAGTGCATTGGGGGGGAGACGCTTTTACTAATTATTATTTCTTAAGCCCAATAGTTTGGTTGGTTGGGTTGTTGATTCATCTTTTCACCCAAAGACCAACCAGTGTTGTATGTGTGTTATATAATTTGCAACATATTGATGCAATGGTTGTTGTAATCTATGCGTTATGGTTTTGTATAGTGGTAATGATATATATTATATATAGATATAAGAATGGTTGTTGTAATCTATGCATTATGGTTCGTATAGTGGTGATGATATATAAATATAACTAGCATTAAGCACTCCCGCGTTGCGGCAGGGCGAACACCAGTGCCACACTATTGCCAACGACCACCAACACTACACTGAAGTTACGGCATGTTAAAGCGAAAAAACAAAACCGAAACGTAAAACATAGAAAAGAATAACTAAGTCGATCTAGAACCCGAGCGTTCGATGAACCTTTCAAACGGAAAAAAGTAGACGCGAGTTCATCGTAACGCGCGGGTCCTAGATCAACTTAGTTATTATATTCTATGTTTTACGTTTCGGTTTAATTTATTCCCATTAACATGCCGCAACTTCAGTATTTGGTGGTCGCTGACAGTAATGACATTGATGTTCGTCCTCGCCGCAGCGCAGGGGTGCTTAATACTAGTTATTATAAAATTTGGTAGCTATGTTATTAAATTTTCATAATTATTATTTAATTTTAATTGTTTAACTTGATTGACTTTTTGAGCTTTTTGTTTTTGCTTATGTTTAAGTGAGTAAGTTATAACTATATACTAATCATTTTAATATTTTAATAATAATAAGCAAATGAAATGAATAGTGATTTGGTGTGATTGGTTGATATGGGTGGTTGACCAATCGGTGGTGACACTTGTCATCCGTTATTTTCCCTTTTTTCCTCAACTGTCCAATAACGTGTACGTATATATACATGGAAATAAGCAAATGAAATGAATAGTGATTTGATGTGATTGGTTGATATGGGTGGTCATAACTTATATACTAATTATTTTATTTTATTTTAATAATAATAATAAGCAATTTTAATAAATAGTGATTTGGTGTGATTGATTGATATGGATGGTTGACCAATTAGCGGTGTCACTTGTCATCCGTTATTTTTCCTTTTTTCCTCAACTTCCCAATAATGTGTACATATATACACATGGAAATAAGCAAATTAAATGAATAGTGATTAAGTGTGATTGGTTGATATGGGTGGTCATAACGTATTCACTAATAATTTTAATATTTTTAATAATAATAAGCAAATGAATTGAATGGTGATTTGGTGTGATTGGTTGATATAGGTGGATGACCTATCGGTGGTGCCACTTGTCATCCGTTATTTTCCTCAAATGTCCAATAATGTGTATATATATACACATGAAAATAAGCAAATGAAATGAATAGTGATTTGGTGTGATTGGTTGATATGGGTGGTTGACCAATCGGTGGTGCCACATGTATTCGTTATTTTCTTTTTTTCCTTAATTGTCCAATAACGTGCACGTATATGCACATGGAAACAGAAACATAAAACAAACGTGCACCTGGTGCAATGGTTGAGGCACGTGTCTGGGTCAGCTTAACCTTATTTCGATTTATAGGGAGTGAATTTATTTTATATATCCGAGGGACTACATGGAAACGGAAACATAACACAAACGTGCACCTGGTGCAATGGTTGAGGCGTGCATTTGGGATCCGTTTTTACCTAAGTTCGGTACCTGGGGAGTGCATTTTTTGTGGGGAACCATATTTACTAATTGTTATTTGTTAAGTCCAGCAGTTTAATTGGTTAGGTTGTTAATTCACTTGTTTAACAAATAAGCTTTAAACAAAACAAAACTTGATTGATTTTTTGAATTTATTGTTTTAGCTTATGTTTAAGTGAATAAGTTATACTTCAATTTTAAAAAAAAAATAGAGAAGACCGAGCATGTGTTCAAATTCGGGTTTTTAATGGTTATCTTTTCCCCTAACAAAACAAACACGTGTATATATCCTTTTTAATATGACACGCCTTTGCTTTTGGGGTTTTTATTTCAATTGATGTAGCGTGTCTGGGTACTCGTGTAAAGTGATATCAATTGAAACCTAGTTAAATTTAAAAAAGGTAAGAGAAGGGTTCAATAAGAATTCTCTAAATTCATTGAAATCCAACATAGAATTAGAAACTAAATATTTGGTATTTATCCGATTAAGTCCAAATACAATGTTAAATACTTAAATTTCAACATTTTCGTTGATTCTTATGCTTCTGTTATTAAATTATTGTTAACTTAGCTTATAAGACCACTCATAGTGGAGTTCTTAGCATTTTTTCCCCAAAAAACGCCCAAAAGAGCCCAGCAACTGCCTCCTGAGCGTTTTTTTTTAAAAGTGGGTTTGGCATGCTTTTAAAAACGCCCAAGTTCATATCTTTGGCCAATAGCATTTTTTTATGGCTTTTATTTTTATTTTTTATTTAATTCTATTAGAATATAATTTCCCACAAGATTTCATGCCCCACTACACTGATTTTAACATAATGCCCAATAAAGCTCCCTTGCTAACTGGACTGTAACATACCGCAAAATACCCAAAGGTGGGGGCTTTGTTTTACCCTCCTACTACACATGGTCTAACGATATCTAAAAAACTTAAATCATTACTTGACTTCTTTTTTCAGATAGCTGCAAAATGGGTTGCACAGGTATGTAAATGCACCATTTATGATCCTGACTTTGCCTGCATTGGAGGCTACACTTCTCTTAATTACGGATAGGAGTGCAAATGATCCGTGCTGACTGTCGAGCCCGAGCTTGACTATGCTCGAGCTTAAGCTCATTTCGTTTATTATTTATTAATTAACTTATAGTATTTCTAATTATTATTTTTATTAAATTTAGTTATTTTATCATAATTTTATTAAGAAAAAATATTAGTAAATAAATATATATTTGATATATTAAATAAAAATTATATAAATAATAGGTTTTTTAGGCTCACGAGCCGGCTCAAGCTCGATAAGTTAAGTTCGGGCAGTTTACTAAATAAGCTTATTTTTAGACTCGGGTTTGAACTCGTCTAAGCTCGACTCGTTTCGAGTTTTTTGAGTTAATCTTGAGTAGCTCGGTTCGTTTAGATCCTATTTACGGATTAGCAAACACATTTTACAAGTCACACCGGTGCACATGGTTAGGCTCATTGTTGAGCTTGTTTGTAGATGAAGAAGACACCAAAATCTTGGATTCTAGAGTCCCTCCACCACATTAAAAAAAAAGATCAATCAGAACAGTAGATTACAGTTTTATATGTACACTCTTGTCTTTTAAAAATCATTTATTTAGTTTGACTAAAGTTGGACTTTTGCAAAGCTTTCTGATGACTTTTTAAGAGGATGTGGTAAAACAACAAAAAGCAGATTGTCAAACATTGTCTCCATTAGTTTATGTTGTTTTGCTTTATGCCAATCTTTTCACCCGATCGATCATCACCAAGATTCTTAAAAGAATTGACTATTGATTAAAGGGAAAATAACTTTATTGCCATTTGACCGATTAAACTATGGTGCAAATAACACCACATGGGCATATGTGGGGCTTAAAAATCACCTTTGACGTTACCACACGGCATCTTCTTATTGGTTGAGATTTCATCTACCAATAGGTTTTTAAATATTCATTAGCGTTGTCTTGTGTCATCTTTTTTTAAGTATTCATTAGCGTTGTCTTGTGTCATCTTTCTAGTGACTGAAACGTGTACTGGTGTCATTTCCATCTTCATTTACGCTGTCATATTTCATCTACGTTGTCCTGTGTCATTTTTCTATTGACTGAAACGTGTGCCGGTGTCATTTCCATCTTCATTTACGCTGTCATATTTCATCTTACGAGTCAGTGACTAATAAAATTTGTGGGTGTGCATGTAACAATTTGACTTTAGGGTATACTTTTTAGAACGGTTAATTCACATACCTTCTAATCTTATTCCTAAATCTTACAGCTTTTATATACTATTTTACTAACCCTTTGGTGGCAACTTTTAGTAAAGTTGATGAAAATGTTTATTTATTTAAAAACAAAAAATTAAACCACCACTAATGAGTCTTGTTTATGAAGAAAAACTCTGTAAATCAAACAAATGGAAAGTGGTAATCTAATGATCAAACACACAAGGCAAACAATGCTTGCTGGCTATGGCCTACCACCTCATCAAAGCTTATCGAATCATGTGAATTCCCGTATCACAATAATCCAAAGATCTGTTGCAAACTAACAAATTCAGATTAATTTACATCTTTCCATCGCATATCCGAGTTGGCAAGCGTTCTTCCCACTCGTCGAACATAAACGCCAACAACAATTTAAGCTCTAACAAACACGATTTTAGAACGAAAAAAAAAAAAGATAAAAGAGCCCAAAATCTTTTTTCAAGTGGCAAATTCAACTTTCAAAAATGCAGTTTGTAAGCAGCAGGGGTTTTGTTCATTCGAATTCGACTTCACGCTTTTAACATGATGATGATGAAGGTTACAGTCACGTAAATAGCCTCAAAACACGAAGCATCGTGTATATTATTCTTCATCTTCCACAACAGTTGAAAGCCCACCTGTGTTGAAATCTGGATTCAGAAACTTTGCAACAAAAGCCCAGAGTGTGTGGACATCACTAAAGTTAGTCAAAAACCCCAAAGAAGCAGTCACAACTTCAACCCTAATTAACCCACTTTTCCCATTATCACCACCGGTCTCCATCAGCATGCAAAGTGTGGTGTCTTCGCGATTTGGTGCCCCGCGCTGCGGTTTCGAGCTATCCAAGCTCCGTATATGACTAAGTATCCCGACACCAAGCGAAATCCCGTTCTGTTCAGCCAATTTCTGAACGGCTTCAGGTTCGATTAAACCTTTTTTTCTGTCTCTAACATTGAATGCCACGGATGCACCCCTTTCGTATTTTATTTTCTGCCCGTATATGTGAACCAGTGGTATGCTGTCTTGCCCATTTGAACCAGGTATTCGTAACTGAAGAAGTGATGTCACAAGCCAATTGACTAGAAACCGTAAACGAAGAGTGGTCTTATTGAGACCCAACATGTTTACATGATCAAGATGCTTACACTTGATCTCAGGTTCCCTTCTACTCGATTCTTGAACTTCACCGTAATCTCCATCGCTAATATAATCATCTTCTTCGATATACGCGGCTGAAAACTCTCCATTTTTACTCTGTTCTTGTAAAGTAAATGATACGCGTCTTCCCTTGCTTACGTTATCTTGCTCGATTTCATCAGCCCCAAAAAGTCGTCGACTACCCGGAAACCGATTCTCTTCTCTCCTTCCCAACAACCGAAACTCCCCTTCGGTCTCCCGTCTTATCGCACTTTCATTTGCCTGAGAAGTGATTTTCGAGCTCGACCCGTTTTCCCATTTACTTGTTTCGACTTCTTCTTCTTCGATCTCATGAAAATTGTGATTATTTGGAGTATTGTTTGTTGCCTCCACAAAGTAATCTTCGTGTGGATCTTCCTTAATCTGGTCCAATTCTTGAGAAACCGACATAACAGCTGCATCAAATGACAACATTTGAGCTTCGTGGTCGTATATCGGACTATTAGCTATCTTTGCGGTCGGTTTAGGAGAAGCTACCCGTTTGTTTTTGTTCCCGCTCGTAAACCAAAACGGTGGCAAGGGAGACGTTGAAACGCCGTGCTTATTGTTCATCTGACCGCCACCGTAATCGGACCCTACTGGGCTCTGTCCAAGATCGATCCATAACGAGTTATCGGATGACTCGTCTTCACTAAAAACCGGACTCTTCATCACTTCACAGACCGATAAGCTCCCACTTTCTTCAAAAATCGTACTCGCCCCATCTCTATCGGAGATGTCATCATGCTCCATTTCAGTATCAAACACTTCTCTCACTTGAGCCGAAGTATACGCACCAGAAAACGCGAGTAATTGTGGGCCGGGCCGATTTTCCGACAATACATTGCCATTTCCGCTGACTTCAACTTCGATTCCCGCCATTCCACCCAATCCCGGCATCCCGTCAACCGAATCGCTTAAATATAAAGGAAAAACCGGACTGATCTTAACAATACCGGATCCAGCATGACCCGATTGATTTTGAAGGCTTCTTATCACTGATTTCTTGATGAGCAAGCACCCGAATCCAGTTGGGTCAAACCCGAAAACCCGGTAAAACGACGTGATGATAAAATCGGGTCGAAAAAGAGACAACCCGAGTGAATCCATATCTTTAGGACCCAACGCCCCTGCATCAAGCAACACATGCCAGTTGTTCTGTTGAGCCAAAGCCATCCACTGATAAGAATATTTAGCACCCGTAACTCTCGACTGGACCGGGAAAACAAACAAACCAGTAGCCGAATCTTTCTTCTTCTTTTTCTTGTACGAAATTTGCTTTCGTAGATCGGTTGAACAAAGTTTAAGCGTCGGCCACTTAAACCACGCACTCTGAACTTTCGCACCTTTCTCCTTAGCACTCTGAGCCATCCAATTAACCGACTGGCTCTCGTGATCAAACATCGTTAACAACTTCTTATTCGTGTGAAACGGGTATGATTCAGCTAGCAGCTTAAAAGCCGAACCTCTACTAACGGTGAAAACAAGCCCGTATTCGTTTTCAGGGATGTTTAAATAATCCATAATCCGAGTCTTTATATCATGTTCAACCGTTCCTTTCTCAGCACCACCGTATAAAGCATGATTACTCAAATTTGCAGTTATTTCAGATAAACTAAATGTAGATGACTCCCAATAATGAACTGTTTGCAGAAACGAAAACAACCCGAATCCGCAATAATCAAGGCATACCTTAGGAGGAACAGATTCAGATAAATGGGAATAATCATCTGACCTCAAATGATCAATCTTTTCTGAAGACTGATACTTTGGGTACATTGTGAGGAACTTGGAGAATGACTGATGCAGATCCGGGATCGATTGTTCTGACTCGAATGTTCGGTCAGCAGCCAGCGCGGTCGCTCTGAGGAATTCCTTTTGAGTTTCGAGTCTAGCGAGAGATCGCGATCGGCCCAATTGTTCATCTTGATCATTAACTGCAGATTCAGAGTCAATATCTTGTGATTTGATGAGTGACCCATCGTCACATGCTTCATCTAGAGCTTCTCTGAGTTTATGTTCTTGTAATCTCCTGAGAACTGATGGGTTTTTATTAATATTATCATCTGATGCATAAGGGTTTTCAGAATCAGACCCATTTTTCTTTTTGCTTTTTTTGTCCAACATTAAAGCTGCACAGTGAGAAATTGGCTTCCATAGTGAAAGATGCATCAAAGCAGCTTATGTGGTTATGTTCATAAGCAATCTCAACTGACCCAACAAAAAATAACAATTAATTCCCAAACATAACAAAAGGCAAAAAGGAACCAACTTTATAACATTCCAAACTCAAATAATCTGTCTTGAATGATCCAAACCCTAATCTTGAAATTTGAGTTGAAAAACAAGAAAATGAATCCCAAAAGTTTAACGGTCAATGCAGCTGTGTGCACTCATATATAAGAAAATAAGAAGAAGAAAGAAGAAGAAGAAGAAGAAGAAGAAGAAGAACATGAAAGATAATAAAGCCAAAATAACAAATAAAAAAAACCCACAAAAGATATTTATAAAACCCAGAAAAAAGGAACCACCTTGAATCAAGATTCAAGAAAATTCCAAGCCCGAGACACAGAACATAAAAGAAAACTGAAACCCTAAATTTTTTAAATGTGTCAAAGGGAAAGAAAGAACCCTAATTTTGGAATTGAATTAAGGGGCAATTTTTGTCTCGCAAAGCTTGAGTGGAGAAGATGAGGCAAACCCACCAGATCAATTGAGCATTTACTCCAGTTGTTAATCAAAAACATACATCTGTAAATGATGATGACCCACTGTGTGTGTTGTGTGTGTGATTTGACTCTTTTTGGGTTGTAGCTATTAACTCCACAAGGGACACTTTGATGAAATAAATAAATATTTTGGGTTTTAGCAAGTAGTATGAGTCTTGGCTTATTTTAACCAACATCTTACCTGCTCTGTTATTATCCCATTTAATATATACTTTTTTTATTTTTGGATTGAATTATGTATGTTAAATTTTGAAACCTTATTATGAATAAAAATTAAGGCCCTAGCAATTAAACTTTATCAAGGGTATAAATGGTGTAAATTCAATGTGTAAAATTGTTTACGGTGTTAATATTTTCACACTTCTTTTTTCTATCTCTATATACTCATAGATATACATAGACATTTAGAGTGAAAAAGATACGAGAATATTGAGAACTATTATTTAATATGAAGACAACTCATGTTTATATGTGTGAAAACATTATTCATAACCCGGACACCATTAACTTGTGTGTCTAAACACAACCTATTTAACTTATTA
The DNA here is from genome assembly GCA_947069175.1 of Scalesia atractyloides. Classification (NCBI taxonomy): domain Eukaryota; kingdom Viridiplantae; phylum Streptophyta; class Magnoliopsida; order Asterales; family Asteraceae; genus Scalesia; species Scalesia atractyloides. The sequence goes on along the minus strand of CAMTDV010000020.1, from coordinate 79,728,653 downwards.
ATCTAAATTTGTGAAACGGGTTGGCTGGTAGTACTAAAGTTGTCAATGTGTTAATAGGTTATAAATTGGTTAAAGGGGTCGTAAAAGGGTTGGTTGGTTAATCCGAACACATACACTTATGACAATCCAACACCTAATAACTTTTGGGTCGCGTTTTGAGTTGTGTTGTAAATTACCACCCATGGCTACAGTGGCGGAACCAGCCCTGTTTTGTGGGTTCATATGAACCCACTTGGATTAGAAAAAAAATAGAAAAAATAGTGAGAACCTTGTATATTTGAAAAAAGGTAATGAGAATATACCAAAACGAACCCACTGAAAAAAGTTTCTGGATCCACCACTGCCTAGCTAGGATCATGTTTAGTCAATATGGGGTAGCCCACTTGGTAGAGGCATATGTCTTTTAAAAGAGAAGCTTCATTTGGTTCAAGTCGGGTAAAAGTAACATTTCCCGTTAAAAAAATAAATTATTTGGTTCAAGTCGTGATTTGTATTGACCCATTTGTTTGATACATCTATATGGTCAAGTAGGCTGTATGTATCTAACCAGGCCAAATTTTATTTCTGGTGCGTGTCATGCTTTGTATCGGCCATTTATCTAGCACGATGTTTATAGATAATATAGATATTTATGTCACTTTCTGTATTGAATTTATATCTTGCATGTTATTAAATTTATATCTTGCATGTCTTTCTTGTGAGTACTTGTTTATAAAACACGATATGGACATTAGAAATCAATTTAAATAGTTTAATCATATCTTTATAAAGTTAGATCCCATTTAAATTACATGAAAATATAAACAGGTGGTGCAAGATTCAGCCTATTTATGCGTTATCCCTTCCAGATTTGTTTAAGATCCATTATCATATTTTGAGTAGTGCAACTAAGAAAAAGGGTCTAACGTGTCATACTAATCGCGTGCTGGATTGTTTGGAAACAACATTTGTATCTTCTCAATTGACCAGATTAGGGTGGAGAAAGTTATGGAAGACACCAAGGTTTTAAGTTTTTTTGTGGATTTTGAGCAGGCAGGAGAATTACGATAGGATGGAATGATTTGATTTATTTTAGATTGTAATTGTCTCTTTGTTGTTTGTGTGTTTTGTTGCTGCTTCCTGCTAGCGTTTTGCTAGGATGGTAGTTTTGACTGGTTGGAATGAAAGTTAATGTTGGAAAAATGTTTTATATTTAATTTAAAATAATATAATAAAAGGATGTGCAATCAAGAATCTAAACTCTAATAAAGCATTCAAACAAATTTCACATGGCAATTTCTCATGTAACCTATTTATAATATTAAAATTATATTAAAAATATTAAATATTCAACAGGAATATAGATAAACAATTAAACACAATAAAATATAAAAATACCTTTTTTATTAATGTATATATTAAGATTTATAATGTTATTGATATTATTGAATAAACTTTATTTTGTGTAAAAATAGTAAGAACCATTCATCACATGCCATGTAACATCCCTCTAATTCATGACAAAGGACATTTTTGTATTTTATTTTAAAATTGGTTTCTAAAAATTCCAAAATTATGGAAGCAATTTCAAATTTATATGCTACTTATACAAATTCATGATGTTGCTTGTATATGTGTTGGTTATGATTATATATGTATCTGCTGGTTATAAAATTCATGGGTTGCTTACAAACTATGTGCTGGTTATAATTATATAGTATACGCTGACTATAGAAATTAATGTGTTGCTTATATATGTGAGGGTTATACTTATTAGCACAATTATAAAACATTATTTTGTAACTTTTTTAAAAAAATATCATTTTTAAAAAAAGTAAACAATATTATACTCATATTAAAGATAAAAAGAATGTGCTTGATTTTATGCTATTGTTTTTTAATAAAATACTAAAGAATATAAAAGTTATTTTAGTTTTAAAAACCGAGTAGAATTAGTAGTTAATGGATAATGACTAAAATACCCTTGAATCTTATTAATGGTATAGTTATTGTTAATAATGATGTGTAATCAATTTTACCACTTAATTCAATTAATCAACTTATTTTAAATAAAACAAGATTTGTATGAGATCTTAACTCTTGATTAATATATTAAAAATGAAAAACTATAATATGTTATTAAAATGTATCAGTGTAGTTTTTTTTCAAATTTTAATATGATTTGTGTTTATTTTTTTTGGATACTTAAAACTTTATAGTTTATTTAAATATGTCTTAGATTTTCTAATGTATATAATGAAAATTGTTTACTTTATTGACTACAATGTAAAAATAATTGAAAAGTTTTCTAAAGAATTGATAATTGCGACGAGAGTTGTTAAGCACTTTATAAGCGGGTTGGGTATTGATTACTATAAGCAAGCGATTGCAAGCTTTTAAATGTGACTATCAGGTACATCTACTTGTCTTATTGTACTTTACAAACAAACAAGTTTCGTTATTCAACCTGTATAATACACATGATTATTACCTAGTGAGTATAATATAATAGGGTGATGGTTCATTGGCAAAGACAAAATTTTTAAACATCTAGGTTCGTGAGTAATGTTTTGAGTTTAATTTGCACATACAACAAAAATTAAATGAAATTTGTTGTTTAAAAAAACAATGAGTATATCTTAGGTTCTGAAATGAAGATCATGGATGAGAATAATTGACGATATATAGTTGAGCCTGCCGTCGAAGACCTAGAATAAGTATAACAAAAGGCCTAATATGTGTGTGGTGAGTGGTTTGGGTTGTTTTTTTATTTATAAAATTTTTGGTGAGGTTGGACTAGGACCTTTGTGATCCTTACAGTAGGTTAAACTTAATGTCAAATATTAGTTGGGAAATAAAAGCTATTTTCTGTCCATCTCATATTTATCCCATAATTATTTTTAATGATTATAAATTGTGTTTTAAGAAGAAATATATAAATACTAGTCAATTACTAATGAAATAATTAATAAGTCGGGCAAATGGAATTCGAACATTAATAAGTCGGGCAAATGGAATTCGAATACAGGTTTTGAGGGAGACACTTATAGAACTTTTGGATTCTATATTTTTTTTGCTTTCACTTTCGCAATTTTAGTTTGACCAACTTATAGAACTTTTGGATTCTATATTTTTTTTGCTTTCACTTTCGCAATTTAATTAAAAATCATAATTTTATTTATTTTCGATAAGCTTTCACATCCAATTCTCATTCTCAATCTCTATCCCACTCTTCATCTCTTTCTTATAACCGTTAAAAAATAAAAAATATAAACAAGTCTTTGTTGCTATGTATTTTTATGAGTTATTCATTAATGAGGATTGGTTTGTAAACAACTAAAATTTAAGCTCAAGTTTAGCTCAGGTCTAATGTTGTAACTGAGCCTAGCCAGATTGACTAGTTGATTCAAGTCAAGCTTGAGCTAATGTTGACTCGGCTCAGTTCGGATATCTATAATAGACGGGCTAAACTTAAAAATAATACGGAAATGTGGATTTTAATAGTCCGCCCTGATTTGGATTTTGACAAAATGTCATGTTAATATAGTTCTATCCACCTTTTATTGGATGCTAAAGAATATAAGTTTGATACCTAAGCATACAATACAAGTATACAACTGCTTCACCAACCATCTAAGTTTAATTATATTATAAATTAATAAATATACATGAAGGGTAAAATTAAAATGATAATGTAATGATATATAAGTGATAAGTTAACTACTTATGTTAAATAGATCTCAACTATAAATAAAATTAACAAAGAAAACAATTGAGATTCGAATAGGAAAAGCATATATATACATACAAAAAAGAAACACGTTAAATTACAAAAAATGAAACAGAAAGAAGACAAGGAAAACATGGAGAACGCCAACCAAAAGCTGACTGCAAAGAATCTATTCCATGGTCAACCCCTATAGTTGTCCGTGAACATGTATTGTTAAAAAAGAGTTTACATGTATCAATTACATGTGTTAAAAAAAAGAGTAAAAGCTAACGTTTTCTTCATTAAAATAGTGTATTTCAAGTGATTTTCAAACACTATTAAACATAACACAAGGTGAGTAGAACACTAAATTAACCTTCTCGTTACCAAATTAACAGACGAAATAATCAAACCAAACTAAATCATAGCTCATACTACATTGATGTAGGAGTAGGAATGATTTAAGTTGAGTTAATATTGATTCTTCCAAGTTTTTATTTTTATTTTTTATTATGAGTTATGTTTGGTTTGGTTTCCGTCCCCTTAATAGATTTGTTCATTTAACTAGGTGAGTCCAAAATCCCAAATCATAATATATTGTGTTCGATGTTTCATTTTTTAACCCTTACATTCTTTATGCAAACTATATTAGACTTTTCTGTTAAATATGAGAGCATCTATGTCATTTAACACCTCATTTTACGTTTGTAAAGGTTTTAAAAAATGGAACTTCGGGCACGATATGTTAAGATTTTGGACTCACCTAGTAAAACTCAACAAATATTGGCCACAATATGTTTAGATATGGGGTTTTAGACTCACTTAGTAAAACTAAACAAACATCAGGGAGGAAAAGCACACTTAGCTCTTTTATTATTAAAGTTAGTGTATGATCAAAATGGGTGTTCACGGTTCAGCATCGAGGGTTTTAGGTCAAACCGTGAGTCAAACCTTATTAACGTTTTTTTAAATTCTATAAACCAAAACAAACCATATGATGACTTGGTTCAGGTTCGGTTTCACGGTTTAGACTTATTGGGTTAAATAGGAACCATGTTTAGATGCGAGAACCGTAGAACCAATTATCCACCCTAGATCTCTCATGTATGAGTGATTGAGATTAAATGGTTTAAATTTGATTTGTCTTTTAGTGTTTTCATTGATTAAAAAACAATAAATATTACAAGAATGGTATTTTGCAAAATTTGACTTGTGTATTATCCATGTCAACTTGTCAAATAACACTCACACATTATAAACTACATCACTTTTCATGTCAACATTAATTAAGTTTATCCATTATAAAAAAAATATTACAACACATGATTTTTATACAAAAAAAATACACTACATGTATAAAAATAAAACGTCTTCAATCTCTAATCTTGATCTTCATTTTTTGTTCGTTATCCTTGTCATTTGAACGTAAAAGCCCCAACACCTACGAAATTAAAGAAAAAACTGAGCGTTTATATTCCACAAACGTTTAGATGAGATCGGGCCGGCGATCAGGGGTGAAAAAAACAATTTTTTATCGTGTGTAATAGAAAAACATTTTTTTACATTCGAACACCGTGCGGCGAATTTTTTTTATCAATAACGTACGGAAACAAATTTTCAAATGTATGTAAAAACTAAACATTTAAGGTGCCGTTTTTACATATGTTTGAAAAAATAGACTTTCGTGTGACGTTTAGAGGAGCTCGGACCGATGATTAGGGACGTAAAAAAAACATTGTTTTAATTCGACACCGTGCGCAAAAAAATATTTTACATTCCACAACTTACGTAAAAAAAATTTCAAACGTACGTAAAAACTTTTTTACGCCCATCCGTTTTTACATATGTTTGAAAATTAGATATACGCGTGACGTTTAGAGGAGCTCGGTCAGCGATCAGAGGCATAAACCCATGTTGTCAAAACTCTTTTTATACGGTCGAATGTTTTTTTTTAATTTGTAGTGCAAAGTCATCAAACGTTAACGAATGAAATAGAAATTCTCAATAAACATATAAGACAAATATAATTTGCATTTTATAAAGAACATTATGTCAGACTTAGGGAATAGAGCAAAAAAAAAAGATATCATTTTCGATAATTTTGTATTTTCTAATAACCATATAACACAAATATAGCTTGCATTTATAAAGAATATTATGTCATAATTAGAGTAAATAAAGTAAAAAGAAATAGATATCATTTTTCGATACTTCTGTATTTTCTAAATTACGTAATATTTTTAGTGTTTGAATATAAAAAAACTAAGATATTTTTTCCAATTTCAAAATATAAAAGATATAAAAGAGATTGAGTAGGTATGGTCCCAAATGACCATACCCTTGACTACATTTTACAAGGATAACCTTGCATGCAACATGCACTGATGCATGTTCTTCAACAGCAATAGGTCATACAATGACTTTGCGCACTCAGCGCAACGGTGAATTAGGCCAACACCAATAGGTCATACAATGAGCCTTGCGCACTCAGCGTAACAGTGAATTAGAACAATACCAATAGGTCAGACAATGAGCCTTGCGCACTCAGCGCAACGGTGAATTAGACCAATGTAATCAAGTCACACAACGAGTCTTGCGCACTCAGCGCAACGGCAAGTTAGACTGAACTATAAAAGTCACACACTAGCCTTGTGTACTTGGCACAACGGCAAGTTAGACTTACGCGCGCAGGCTACTAGACCCGCGCAAAACAACATCCCTATGAGCTGCAAATCCTAAAACCTTGCAAGGACAAGACACACATAAGAAGCACCTGATAGTCTTGGGACAAAAGGATATACCCCTAACACCCTACGTTGGCGGGAAAAACACTGACGGCCTCGCAGAAGGGGTAAGCAATAAGAGGTGTTGACCATACTCAAGGGTACAAAGTGGCAGAACTGTGACCAAGGGTTGCTCGGCAGGTTGGGTGTGACAGTGTCGCATGAGCAGTAATGCAGACGTCAGACTGCACACCAACCATATCTCTGCTAGTGACTGTTCCACCTTCTCCACTTTCGGCTGGCAGCAGGCCTGACACCAGAGACGGTTGCCTTTACACGTAGCACCACTCAACATCCGACAGGACACGCCTCCTGACAATAGACATTAATTTTACTGCAGGGAACATTTAATGTCTGACACAGAGGACAAAACGGATGTCTCTGGCTGTATGGGCCGGGCCCATGGCCCACCAACCCATCTCCTGAACATACTTTTTCGGCTATAAATAAGTATCGGATCTCCAGGTAAACCACACGCTTTAACACTTACGCTAACGCATACATACTTGCAACTTACCTACTATCTTACTCCCAAAATACTTATTCTTACGCCGGAGTATGTCACGGAGAAAACCACTCTTTTCCCCGTGGCGAGACTAACGGCGTTGCTAGTTTTGCAAATCAGCTTAAGTGAGCTCAACCCGAGAGTGAAGTGAAAGGACAACCTTTATGCAGAAACACCTTGGTTGTAACTCATATATCCCCGGATATCCCTAAGTTCAACCGTGCTTCTTCATTGGCGCCATCCGCTATTTTCTCACTTTTTCCAAATAGTTCCTTTCGTTTTCACTTTTTCAAGCTTCGCTTTCATATGGCTGATTTCCCATCAAGCATCCCACGAGGTCCTCGAGCCGAAGGCAAGAACCCAGTTCATGCCTCTCGAATCGACGGACAAGTGGGAGAAGACTCTTCCCAAAATACCGGAACTCAACACGGCTCTAGCCGTATAAACATCCTGGTCACTCCCGGAGCTTAGCTGGGGACTCCCTTTGTACCGATCACATCGGTCCTACCCCCGGGTGAGACCAAAATGTCTTGATACATAAAGTCCCAGACGGCCCTTAATGCTGTTTACACGCAGCTCTGGCCCAGACAAACACTCCTACTGCCCCAGTGCAGCCCGCTGTTCAGGTGCATGCAAGGATATTAAGTTACGACTCGCCAGCTGGGGCGAGTGTACCATATAGTTTCCATCCCCAACGGAACGGCAAAGTGGAAAGAAGTAACAAAAGCATAGTCGAAGGGATCAAGACAATGTTGGGTAGAGCACGTAGAGGCTGGGTAGATGAGCTGCCAAGCATCTTATGGGCTCATCGAACCATGCTAAACCAGCACAGGCGAAACTCCTTTTAGCCTTGTGTATGGGATGGAGGCAGTGATTCCTGCAGAGATAGGCCTCCCATCACCACGCATGCTAGCTGAGCAAAGACAAAACAACGAGGACGAGCGCATACTTGACTTGGATTTACTAAAAGAAAGGCGTGAAAACGCTGCCATCAATGAGACAAAATACAAGTCCAAGCTCGAAAAGTATTACAATGCGCGAGTCCGCATATGTACCTTTTTACCTGGTGACTTTGTTCTACGTGACAATGAGGCATCTAACGCCGAACGTTCTGGAAAACTGGCACCCAAATGGGAAGGTACTTATGTTATCCATGAAGTCCGGGAAAAGGGCATACACACTTAAACGCCTAGATGGAACAAATTTCCCTAGGACATGGAATGCGCAACAGCTAAGACGGGGCTACATGTAAACTTGCAAGTTCATCATCTTTTGTCAACTCTAAAATACGACTCTTACGCCCGATTATGTAATAAAGACAAAAGTTGCATGATTTATTTTTATCTTAATTTTTCGTTACAAATGCGCGGAACCACTTTGGGTATACGCAAAAACACCTCGGTGCACAACGACTCGTGAACCCTAAGTCACTACCTACGAAATACGCATAGGAGCTAATGTTCCATATGAGTTCATTACCATTTCATTCACTATACCTTCAAAAGCTGGTCCACTTCACGCAAATATTGTAACAAGGAAGAAACATTTCATTAAAAGATAAAATATTACAAAGCCGCGCAATGCGCAGCACAATCAAAGATCCTACAAAGATATTACATTAAGGATCCTACAACTAGTCTTCTTCCTCAGCAGCGGCCTCGGCTTCTTCAGGAAAGATATCCTTTAAGCGGTTGACGAAGTCATCGTTGGTGAGCGCCTCGCTCACCAATTCCAACGCTGGGATATCAAGACGGTTATACCCTTGCTGCACCCTCTCGAAAACAGCTCTGATATTAACTCCATGAGTTGAAGCATGGCTGGAATCCCATAGAATATCCAATGCATGAGTGACTTGTTGCGCACACTCAGCATAGCCTTGCCCATGCCTATCATGGCGCGCAATAACCACTAGCTTGGCTACTGCACCATCTAACTCCGCAGAGTTCGAAAGGAGAGAGAAATGTTATGTGAGACATATAAATGATGATGTGATTTGTTTTAGAGATATGAGAGAGGTGATGTGACATTAGAGAAAAATACTAAATACCCTTTTAAATTAAATTGATTATAGGTGATATGTTAAAATTCTATGGATGAGAGGAGTTCTCATGGTTCTTGCAACTGGTAGTGGTTCCTCCTTGAACCGAATCCTATGTATATATATATATATATATATATATATAGGGCTCGGTTTCAATGAGAACCATCACGAGTTGCGAGAACCATGAGAACCTTTTTTCCCACGCGAGTTGGGCCAAAATTTTGCACAAACGTAGATGAAAATATTATAAACAGACCTGTAGAAAAAGTAAAAAAATTGTCGAATCGGTAGTTTTGACTGATGCAAGTTTTTTTACGCGCTAGTGTAAATTTTGCATGAAGATAAATATTTTTTTACGCCCCATGTAAATGTGGGTATGCGGCATTAAATTTTTTTTTTGTTGAAACAAGTGATATTTTTTATGACTTTTGAGAAAAAAAATTTCGGAAAAGCCTTTTGGATGGCTTAGTTTTCACGGTTCTCACAACTTAAGATGGTTCTCATTTTAACCCATCCCTATATATATATACGGTGGGGTTCTAGAGTGAACACTAGTGTATTTGTGAACTGAGTGAACAAATCCTGATCATTGATTTACATCAACCAATCGTCAAATACATGAGTGTATTTTTGTCATCAAATTCTAACCATTGATCTACACTTGTATATTGATAATTCAAAAGCTAAGACTAGTTAACTAGTATTTACTATTAAAGGGGTTATTCAGTAATAAACCTAACCCTATATATATAAATATAATATTGCAAAAACATATCATAATATGTTCTATGAGGTCACATGATTGTTGCTTGCCAGTAAAACATGTCCTATGTATATATATATTATATATATATATATAAATTTACATTTACATTAGAATAGTGGTAATAACAAGTCATAGTAATTGGTCGAAAGGGACGGTTGGTGGGCCAACCACTAAAATTAATAAAATTAAGATTTTAACCTTAGTTAAAAAATATAAACTAAAATGCTTTTCTTTTTTGTTCTTTAAAGAAAATTACGATTTTGACATTAATTCAAAATATGATTTTGCTTTCGTTTCAAAAATTAAGATTTCCCCCTCACTTTAAAATTACGTTTTTGCCCAAGTTCAAAATAAAATTATGTTTTTGCCTCCAACTCCAATTGATTTTCCTCTCAGTTCAAAATAAAAATAAATTGATTTTGCCCCTAGATTAATATATACTATGTTTTTACCCCAAGTTCAAAATTATGAATTTGCCCCTGTGTAAAATTACGAGTTTGCCCCTGGTTCAAATTTACAGGATTACCATCACTTTAGCTTTTGGTAAATAGTGATTTTACTCCAGTCAAAATACAACTTTCCGCCCTCAGTTCAAAATTGCAGTATTACCATTGTTTTAGTTTTTTTAGCAAAGCTATAAAAATAATTTTTTATTGGTTGACTTGATTTAATTTTTTTTTCGTATCTAGGAACTGCCTAACACTCGCTCATTAGTCATGACAATTACAGTTTTGCCTTGAGCTCAAAATTACGGGCTTGTCATCGTTTTAGTTTTTTTCTAGCAAAACTATAGTAGTCTTTTTTTTAATCGATTGAGAATTATCGGCCATCACCCTGCAACGTGAGCGGGGCATCAACTAGTATATATGATTGACGAAGGCGATAATAGTAACTTTATTTTTAGAGTAAACTTTCGTTTACTCTCTGTAGTTTGGTCATTTTAACGGTTTTTCTCAATCCTTTAAAAATAGTCATTTTCGTCCCTGATCTATACATTTTATTGTCATTTTGCTCCCTGCCCTTAACTTTGTCCAAAATGCTTGTTAAAAGTAAGGGTAATTTGGTAATTTAATAGATAAAAGTAAGGGCATTTTAGTCTTTCCATATATAATACATATCTCTATATGTATTTGAAAAATACTCTGTCTTACCCTTTTATCTACCTCTTTATATCAGCTACCACCACCAAAACCAGCAACCATCAACACCAACAATCACCAACATTATCAGCCACTGTAACCGCATAAACACTAACAACCACCACATTTTCCATACCTAATTTTCATGAAAATCAACAAAAACCAAAAACCCTAATTTGAAAATTTTGAAAACAGCACCCTTGCACTCCCTTTTTGAAATCTTGATGAATACGAAGGTGGGCTCGGTAAACCACATAAATGATGAAGACGAACGGGTAATGGTGAACATATGGTGGCGGTTGAGTGGAGTCGGGATTTCCGGCAACCTAGGGTTCCGGCAACACATGGTGTAGAAGATAAATAACCATAGCTGACTCCACCTTTCTCCCTTTGATCCACTATTATATACTCCCTCATTCAGACCCTAAGGTGATTGTTTCTTTGGATTCTTCTCCTGAGGTGGGAGAATCTCACCATCAACCCCCCAATATGGAGGAATTAGCCATAAATCCATCTAATCTGGTTGCAAGCGAGACCCTAGATTCACCGGAAAAAACTTGGTTCACGGGCGGAACCTTAGGATGCTCTAGCCGTCAGTTGTTCAATGTTTTAGGGCTTAAATGTGGTAGCGGTTTGGGTGGTTATGGTCATTTGGAAGGAAATGGGGTCATAATGGTGGTCGGCAAGTGGTGGTGGTGTGGCAGTTGGTGGTGGTGATGGTGATGGTCTGCTAATGTTGGATGGTATAGAGAAGTTAAAGAGAGGAGTAGAGAGAGAGGCTAGAGATAGAGAGGTGTAAATAATGAATATATATTTATATATTTTATTAATTATAATGAACTAAATAATTATCTATAAAGTTACCAAAATACCCTTCTAGCTAACAGTGGAAATGGATGGCGTTTGGTGCGGGGAGTGAAATAGAGATAGGTTACATAGATCAGGGAGTAAAATGACTATTTTTAAAAGAATTTGGGCAAAACCGTTAAACGACCAAACCACTAGTAGCAAAACGGAAGTTTACTCTTATTTTTATAATAATATATAACTTTTTATTATTTTTTATCTAATCTATTATAAGAGTTTACTATTATATTTACTTTTAACAATATATTATTAATATTTTTTTTTCCTTTTCTAAAACCACATATTTTCTTTACCGTATTTTTAATAATTTTTTTAGAACATGTATTAATTTATCGATTAATTTGATACTTCTTTGATAATTTACGTTTATAACTTTTTTCTAAAAACTTAAGTACGTAGTTGTGCTTGATTTTTCCCGAACATAACGTTATAAGTTTTGTTAAAAACGAAGTTGTACTCAAAATAAAATATTTATTTGGTATCATAAAATGGTACGATAATAAACTAAACCGTTCTAATGGTTTGGTTCTCTAAACAGTATGCTTTATTTTCAAATCACATTTATTTTATATTATCGTTTTTTAAGTTTCTCCGCAACACGTAACGCCAAAAAAATGCTCAATCTATTCACACACCCCTGCTGTCTATTTGGACACCTTGGGCCCTAGACAGGTCGTATAGGTCTAGACGCCCCGTATAGCACTAATTTTGAGGAGTCAGCAAGTACATGGCAGGGCCCATAGATTTTAGTGTTTAGACGGGCCGTCTGGACCTAGACGACCCGTCTAGGATGTGTTTTTTTTGTTGGAAAATGGGTGTTTTGGTGGGGAGATTGAAAAAATAGTGTTTTGGTGAGGTAACTTGGTTGTTGTTGGAGGTTGATTTTTTAGGTGTAATTTTAGGTTTTTAAAAAGTTTTGTTTGTTGTACAAAAAGTGAGTTATGTTTTTCAATCATTTATATATTTAATTGTTTTTACATTATATTTTTTTTAAAATATAATACTGTTTTCAACATTTTAAGATGAATGCAACAAGTGTATATGGTTTCCGTATTACATTTCAATGTCGATTTAACACAAACAATCATCAAGTAATCGAACAACTGAAAACAAAATTAAATATAACATATATAACATAAATTTGTACAACCAAAACAATATTTATCTGTACAACTGAAAAGTAAATACAAAATGTCTATGCATACGAGTCGGCATCGGAGTCGGGATCGGGATATGGCACCTGCGGCTGCTGCTGCTGATGTGGTGCTCGAGGTGGTGGGAGCGGTATGGGAGGTAACCCGTCTCTCTCACATCTATCCTGCATCTCCCGGACCACCCAGCCCATGAGATCCATAAGCCTGTCGACGTCGGCTCGCAAGCGCGGGTATGCCGTAACCCCCGGGGCATGACCTGGAAGGACGTGCTGCGGAAACTGAGGCGCCCCGTGAGATGGTGGTGTCGGTGGCGGTGCCAGTCCGTCAACATCAACCGGAGGGTCCTGGACTACCGCTGCCTCATCTGTCGGCGGATGGATTGGAGGCGAAGTGATCGGGTAGCGGCTCCGGAATCCATGGCTCACCTTCGCGGGTTTTAAACCGCTTGCCTAGCATGCCAAACCTCTTCACCAGCCTCATCCCCCGTAAGGTCAGAAAACCCATCCGCGTGGACGGTATGGCCGGCTGCAAGTGCGGGTCCGACTCCGGCACAAGACCCAAGGATCGGGCGATGACGGTGACGTACGCCCCGCCGTACAAAAAGTCGCGCTCCTGCCGGTGGTGGGCGGAGGCGAAGTATTGGGCGAGATCGTGCGCAAGTGCGCACGGCCTCCTATACATAAGGCAATAGAAAAAAACAAGTCAGTGCTCGTACACCACTCACGGCTTTGTCCGCAAGCGGTAATAGACGTAGCGAGCATCCGATGTAGATACCTGCACATTACGTTAGCGAAAAACGGAAATTAATTCATAGCAACAATAATCAAACAATTAACGTAATAAACGTACGTACCTGTACAGCGGGTCGGCAACGTGAGAAATCCTCCCCTTCGCCCTGACATGCTCCCAAGTGTCAGGGCCTGCGACCACCTCCCAAAAGCCCAAAAGAGTGGCTTTATCCACCACCACAAGCCCCTCCGTATATACATCGGTGGCAATCTTATCCTGCAAGTATATGCCGCTGTGAACGGCAAACTCTGCAAGCGTCATCGAACGCCACACACCGGCCAGCCTAAATGAAACCTCCGGCGGAGGGGGAGGACCCTGTGGCTGGGAGGCGGCTGGTCGACCCGTGGAGGGTGGAACGTGAAGGTGGACAGAAACTCGACGAGCAGCTCCATGTAAGTCGCCGTGCCGGCCAGGTCAAACAGTCGGTGCCACGGGGAATCAACGGGAATGAAGAATCGAAGTCTGGGCGTCTCCCCGATCGCCTCGATCGCGTCCCAGTCGACCACCGAGTGCGATCCGACCTGCATCCGGCGTAGCTTGCCCGCAGAATCGGGCAGCCTCGTTGTCGGGCGGGAACTCAAGGTATGGGTGGCCGTGGAGCGGATCCACCGGCGTTGCCGGGGCCCGTCGCGGACCATGCGGATGTGGGTCCCCGTGTATCGGATCTCCAATCTCGTCCATAACTAATTTGCGATTGTATAATACAATTTAACACGAATAAAACAATAAATTATAAAAGAAAAAAATTTCAAGGTCGTCTACCGGGGTCGTCTAGGTCTAGACACCCAGTCTTGTTCATCGGAACTCCCAAACAGAAAACCCTAACAGCGCATAAACCCCAAAATCTTTCAAATTCACAACCAACCTACATTCTAAATACATAACACATCAAAATGTATTGAAGTATAGTTGAAAATACTCACCGGAGAAGCTTGATTTCGCAAAAATACAACCCGTCTAGGCCTCGTATATGTCTGGCCGCCTAGACGATCAGAGATAGACGACACAAACATACACATACGTATAACGGGTTTTTCGAAACCCGCTTCGTTTAATAACCGAACAATCAGTTTTAAATTTTTGTTGTCTATTTATGACTTATTTTAATTCTAAACGATACAAAATTAATAAACAAATTAGATGATATAAATTATAATTGAAAAAAAATAAAAATAAATTAATTAAAAAGGAAAACCGGCTGCCGGGAGTCGAACCCGGGTCAGCCGGAAATCCCCACCAACTTAACTTTCCCTCAATCAACCACTCCGCCACTTTAGTTATTTGTTATCATATCAAATCAGTTAATTCAAATAATAAAACACGGAAGTCAAATCCAGTCAAAATCGCGCCCAATTATCAGTCAGCGGAAATCCGACGACTTCGCCGATAATTAACGTTTTCGTCCAATTTAACCGAAGAATTTACTTTGACGACGGTTATAACCGACGTCTGAACCCGCGACATCAGTCGTAACCGCCAGAGAACGGCTGACCTTGAATTGAGACTGAAATCCGACTCTATACATCTCGATTCTTCCCTATAAATTCACCCACAATCCACTGGTAGCCTTTTCGCTCAAAAGCGCACCCTTTCTCGACGAAGATTCACTCGCCGGAAAATACCTGCAAATCGCCGGAAACCCGAGTCTCACATCCACACGGTAATTCTTTCGACTCTTTCTGTTTCAATCATTTGATTAATCTGTCACTAACACAACTCCACCATCTGAATCAATCCCAGTCAACGTGTGTCGAAATTCCTACCCTCGCCGGAAAAATTCTGAAACTTTCGGAAACACACCGATAACTGGTATGAGCTTTCAAACTTCTGTTAAACTTTGATTAAGTACCTCAACTTCATAAATAATCGAACAGAATTGTTAATTGATTTCGACAGCCGGAGTTCACTTTCAGAACCGACGGACCTCTGCCGGAATTCTGTGAACAACACTAATCGGTACATCTCTTCCCCCAAACTCTCTCCATTCGTTATCTTCAAATTACTTATAAAGTTTAAAAACCAGATTAGGCATAAATCAGTCCAATCAGTCGGACTTTGTTTCTGGATAAAGTTTAACGGAGAAGACGAAGTCGGGTTATAACATAAGAGTAATTAAAATCAGTTTCATAAACGGGTTAGACACACAGTCCAGCGGTGGACTGTGTGCAACAAACACACATGCGACGCGAGTTTGAATCCTGTCCCAGCTTTACTCTCTCGAAATAAAAAAATTGCCTTTTTAACTGAACCGGGTTAACTCCCAAACCATGTTAAGTATAATAAAAACCGAGTTAATAACCAGGTTAGACACACAGTCCAGCGGTGGACTGTGTGTACGCTAACTCACAGGTCCCGGGTTCGAGACCTGTGGTCAGCACCGGTTCGATACATTTAAAATCTTTTTAAAAAATAAAGGATTTTCGGATTAAACTAAATAGTATATAAGTATAATTAAAAACAGAATTATTTCGGGTTAGACACGTAGCTCAGTTGGTAGAGCTGCGTGCACGTGTACGGGAGGTCACCGGTTCGAACCTCGCTCAGTGCAACAATATAACCGACCGAACCGGTCAACGGTCAAAGTCAAAAGTCAACTTTTTTTTATTATTTTTATTTATTTATTTAATCTAAAAATCAATTAAAAAAACTTGGAAATAACATTTTTAAAGTTAGAAAGTAGCCTTAAACTCACAAAAATATACCCAAAAATCCTATTAAAATAGTTAATAAAATCCACATACTTACCGTACCTTTTCGTTATTTATTTGGTTAGTTATCTCTCGTCGATCAATCCCCTAAACTCGTGCGCATTCAACATCTTCAAACAAACGCACGCAATGTGAGTGAATCTCTACCAATTCCCCGTTTTAATCACATTTTGGGGTGTATCATGTGTCGCTATTTATTTATTTTAATTAAACACTTGTGCATCCATCATATTCATGATCATGTGTATTCAATATGTAACCGTTGTTTGTGTGGTTGAAGTTTAGATTTAATTTATCATTTCGGTACATACATTTCATAGGCCGCCGCTCCCCATTACCTATGAGCGTGAGCTGTTCCCCATTACCTATGAACGTGAACCAGGCATTGCCAACATAAGATCGGCTCCGTTTGATTGAGCCTTGATCTCACATACATTAGCATAGGCCGTCCGTTCCCCATTACCTATGAGCGTGAACGGGACGTTGCCAACATATACATTGACATTCTTATTTCATGCTTAAGCAAGGTGGTTTGTGATTGTTATGTTTACATACATCTGATCATATATGATTATTGCACAATTTTCCTAAATTAAATTTCAATAATAAATCAATAACAAATGTTTTAACAAGGTTCACTCGCCAACTTTTGTTGACCCAAAATTTTCCCATTTTTACACATGATACAGGTGATCAAGTTGAAGCAAGAAACATATAGGGCGGCTTAGAAGAATAAACCAGTTTAGATTATGGATTTGTTTTAGTTAATTTTTCCTTTCCTTGTATTGTATGAATTTGACTTGGAACATTGAAATGTAATTTGGATTTAATAAATATGAAACATGTTAGTAAACATCATGAGCTTTGGTGATAACCCAATTATGCCCCGACTCTTATTCCGCTGCGGGTCGGGGTGTGACAGATTGGTATCAGAGCCATGACTATAGGGATATAGGATAGGTTATTAGACCCTTAGAGCCTGTACTTTAGTTGCTTAGAAATTTTAAATTTTTGTGTGTTACATGCAAAATTCATGATGTTTATATGCTTTATGTTTATTGTTACATTCAATGTTATGCAAGCATGTTCATAAGTATATATTATCATATAATGCTTATCATGAATCATATTCTCATAACATATCATATCCATGAAAGCACACATCACATCATTTTCATGATTGCTTTTACAATGATTTTTGTATTTTCAAATCTCATCAAAGTGAGTTCTCATGACGGGCATGTAGTAACTGGAAGGGTACAAGTACCGGTAGTCGGAACGTCCTGTCTAGGCTTGGCATTCGTATAAATCCAAAATAAAGGACCAGTTTGCCTACCTGGGGACTAACGATGAGAGTACGAAGTACCTATTAGGCCAAAGCATGCTATACCAAACGTCGTGTGAGCTAACCCCACTTTGAGTTGTCATTGTGTCTACACCTGGACACATTCCGACCATACATCTCGTAAACATATTTTGTGGTTTTCATTCGGGTCATGCGAGTGTTAAATCGCCAATACTAATGTGAATCCTACCAAGCCAATAGTCATGGGGGCCCACATGACTATACAGGTGAAGGTATGGGGGACATTTGAGGCCCAACATGAGCAAACCCAAGACATCCTATGGATGTAGTTGCATTATTGATATTTATGTTATTTTCATTTTCTTTAAGACACATGACACCTAAAAAGACTCCATAAACTCACAATCTTCCTATGTATGTTCCTGTAGATGTCGGCTAGGCAGCTACGTGGAGGACGAAAGTCAGGAAGGTCAAACGAACGTTTGGCCACTCAGATTGCGAAACAAATGGCCGCGATACTTCCTGATATTGTAATTCAAGTCCAGCAAGCTCTCACCGCGAATCCTGTCAACCACCCAATCAAGAGGATCAAAACATCGACAACCTTTCCTCCAAGAAGTGCTCCTACAAGCACTTCAAGTCTTGCGATCCCCCAAAGTTCGAAGGGACCGAAGGTGTCACCGCTCTCCTCCACTGGTTTGAGGAAATGGAAAACACCTTCCTAAATTGCGATTGTCCCGAGGATCGCAAGGTACGTTACGCAACCGGGAGATTATTTGGGGTAGCCCTGACCTGGTGGAACACCGAGAAGGGTAAAAGAGGAGTTGAAGACGCTATGCCTTAACCTGGGAAGGGTTAAGGGAAATAATGACAAAACGTTTCTGCCCAAGAAGCGAACTTAAGAAGTTGGAAGACGAATTCCACTCGCTGAAGCAAAAGGAAGGGGACCATACTTCCTACAACAAAAGATTTCTGGAGCTAAACCAGATGGTTCCTAACTTGTTCACCCCAGTATACCGTTTGGTTGAACACTATATTCGAGGCCTCCCCTCGAAGATTCAAGACTCAGTCCTCAGCACTTCGCCTGCAACCCTCGAAGCTGCTATGGAATTAGCCAATAAACTTACCGAGAACCGCATCAGAAACGGTAAGTTCAAAGAGGAGAAAAAGAAAGCCCCCGTTGAGGGCCAAACTTCCAACCACCCCACCTCATCCTCAAAATTTTCAAACAAGAGGAAGCGAAATACCAGAAATTTTGCCGTCACTCAAACAAATTTCCCTATCCCTGCTGCACCCATCACACAAGTTACTCCTTCACCCGCACCATACAAAAGGCAATACTCTGGCCCTTACCCAAAGTGCACCCGTTGTCAATACCATCACTTCCCCGAATACCCCTGTCAATATTGCACTGGCTGTGGCCGTGCAGGTCACACCATCCAAGCCTGCCGCTCACTGCAACGAATGAACCGCAACCAACCCACAACTCAAACCCACCATCAAATAATGGGTCAAACCCAACAACCCCTACTACCACCACCTACACAACATACAACCCAAACCTACTATCAACCCAACTACCCCATGATGCAACCCATGCGGGCTTGCTACAATTGTGGAGACCCAAACCACTTTAGAAACACATGTCCACGCTTGGTGAACATCATACATGCTCAAGCTCAAGCGAATCCGGTGAACCAAGCTAACCAAGCTCCTCCACCTGCTAGAGGAAGAGCATTTAACATCAACGCCAACCAAGCTAGGGCCGACAACAACGTGGTTAACGGTACGTTTCTCGTCAATGGTAGTTATGCATCCGTGTTATTTGATACTGGCGCGGATAGGAGTTTTCTGTCCTTAGAATTTGAACCCATCCTCAACCAAACACGTGATAAACTTATGGAATCCATAACGGTAGAAGTTGCTGACGGAAAACCGGTCACATTAAATTCCATTATCCAAAACTGTACCCTTACTCTAAACGATCACGATTTTCCTGTTGACCTCATTCCTATGAAGTTGGGAAGTTTTGACATTATAATCGGCATGGACTGGCTCAGCCAACATCAGGCTGAAGTAGTATGCCGTGAGAAGTTCATTCGCATTCCTCTTGCGGACGGTCAAACTCTACGAATCTTTAGAGAAACCCCTTCGAAAGGACTCAAGCTGATGTCATGTCTTCAAGCCCGAAAATATCTCTATCAAGAATTATGTAGCATTTCTAACTCACGTGGTCAAGAAGGGAGACAAAGAGAAGAAACTCGAAGATATACCCGTATGTGAAAGATTTCCCGCAAGTTTTTCCCGACGACATCGCAGGACTTCCTCCCAAGAGAGAAGTCGAATTCCGCATCGATCTTATACCTGGCGCAACACCCGTCGCGAAATCTCCTTATTGGTTAGCCCCATCCGAGATGCAAGAGCTGGCCAGTCAGTTGCAAGAACTGACCGACAAGGGATTCATACGTCCTAGCTCATCGCCTTGCGGTGCACCTGTTCTGTATGTAAAGAAGAAAGATGGGAAGTTTCGCATGTGTATCGATTACAGGGAACTCAACAAATTAACGGTCAAAAATCGCTATCCTCTACCTCGCATCGATGATCTCCTAGACCAACTCCAGGGTGCCGCTTGTTTTTCAAAGATCGACCTTCGTTCTGGCTATCACCAACTCAGAGTACATGAAGAAGACGTCCCAAAGACCGCCTTCCGAACTCGTTATGGTCACTATGAATTCATGGTTATGCCATTTGGTCTAACCAACGCTCCAGCCGTCTTCATGGACCTAATGAACAGAGTTTGCAAACCCTATCTTGATCGCTTTGTTATAGTCTTCATCGACGATATTCTCATTTACTCAAAGTCTAAGTCGGATCATGAACGACACCTTCGACTCATCCTCACACTCTTGAGAACCGAAAAGCTTTACGCTAAATTCTCCAAATGCGAATTTTGGTTAAAAGAAGTACAGTTCCTTGGTCATGTCGTCAATGACAAGGGAATTCATGTCGACCCCGCAAAGATCAAAGCAGTACAAGAATGGCAAGCGCCACGTACCCCAACCGAAGTAAGATCTTTCCTTGGTTTGGCTGGTTACTATCGTCGTTTCATATCAAATTTCTCTCGTATCGCTGTACCACTCACGGCTTTGACACATAAAGGAAAACCCTTCGCATGGGGACCTAAACAAGAAGAAGCCTTCCAAACCCTTAAGCAAAAGCTTTGTGACGCACCTATACTCACACTCCCCGAAGGTTGCGATGACTTTGTAGTTTATTGCGACGCATCAGGACAGGGATTAGGCTGTGTTTTAATGCAAAGGGGAAAAGTGATAGCCTATGCTTCTAGGCAGCTTAAAACTCATGAGAAGAACTACACTACTCACGACCTAGAACTTGGAGCCGTTGTGTTCGCTCTTAAGATATGGAGACATTACCTCTATGGTACCAAGTGTGAAATTTACACTGACCACAAGAGCCTCCAGCATATCTTTAACCAAAAGGAGCTGAATATGAGGCAACGAAGATGGGTTGAACTTCTTAATGACTACGACTGTGAAATTCGGTATCATCCTGGCAAAGCAAATGTGGTGGCCGATGCACTCAGTCGAAAGGGTTATGCGAACTCCATTCGTCTTCTATGTTCGCAAATCATGACTAACATCATAGACCAAATCCGAGAAGCTCAACATGTTTCCATAACAGAATACGACATACGCAATGAGTTATCTTGCGGAGCAGAACTCAAACTCGAAACAAAATCTGACGGCATCCTGTATTACCTAGATCGCATATGGATTCCTGATCACAACAACCTTCGCGATACCCTTATGAAAGAGGCGCACAAAACACGATACTCCGTACACCCAGGAGCCGACAAGATGTATCAGGACCTTCGATACACCTACTGGTGGCCTGGCATGAAGAAGGATATTGCTGTTTTTGTTTCCAAGTGCCTTACCTGTTCAAAAGTTAAAGCTGAACACCAACGACCCTCAGGACTTCTGGTCCAACCTGAAATACCTGTATGGAAGTGGGAAAACATAACCATGGACTTCATTACCGGGTTACCTCGCACTCCTGGTGGGTACGACACTATATGGGTAATCATTGATCGTCTTACAAAATCAGCTCACTTCATTCCGATTCGCGAAGACTTCAAAAATGAGAAACTAGCTCGTATCTACATCAGTGAGATCGTAAGCCGTCATGGTGTACCGTTAAGCATTATATCAGATCGTGATGGTCGTTTCACTTCACGAACATGGCAAGCTGTACAAGCCGCTTTGGGTACACGATTAGATCTCAGCACCGCTTATCATCCCCAAACTGATGGTCAATCTGAACGCACCATTCAAACTCTTGAAGACATGCTTCGGGCATATGTCATATACTTCAAAGGGAATTGGGACGCTCACCTACCATTAGTTGAATTTCGTACAACAACAACTTTCATTCAAGTATTGGCATGGCACCTTTCGAAGCGTTATATGGTCGTAAGTGCCGATCACCTATATGTTGGCACAAAATTGGAGAAGCTCAAATCACCGGTCCAGAATTAATACAAGAAACAACCGACAAGATTCATCAAATCCGAAACAACCTTTTAGCGGCACAAAGTTGTCAAAAGAGCTATGCTGACAAGCGACGAAAGCCCTTAGAGTTTAACGTTGGCGACCAAGTACTTTTAAAAGTATCGCCGTGGAAGGGAGTAGTTCGTTTTGGCCAAAAAGGCAAGCTAGCACCACGTTACGTAGGTCCTTTCAAAATACTCGAAAGGGTAGGACCTGTAGCCTACAAGCTTGACTTACCGGAGGAACTCAACTGAATTCATCCCACATTCCACGTATCGAACTTGAAGAAGTGCCTCGCCGATGAAAATCTCCATATTCCTCTAGAAGACATTCAAGTCAATGAATCTATGCATTTCATTGAAAGACCAGTAGAAATTATGGACTTCGGGGAAAAACGCTTAAGAAGAAGCCGCATCCCAATTGTCAGGGTACGCTGGGAGTCAAAACGAGGACCTGAGTTTACTTGGGAACGTGAAGACTCAATGCGCGAGAAATACCCACATCTTTTTCCTGTACCTACTACTACTTAAATTTCGGGACGAAATTTCCAAAAGTAGGGGATACTGTAACATCCGTCAAAAAACGGGTTTTTCGAAACCCGCTTCGTTTAATAACCGAACAATCAGTTTTAAATTTTTGTTGTCTATTTATGACTTATTTTAATTTTAAACGATACAAAATTAATAAACAAATTAGATGATATAAATTATAATTGAAAAAAAATAAAAATAAATTAATTAAAAAGGAAAACCGGCTGCCGGGATTCGAACCCGGGTCAGCCGGAAATCCCACCAACTTAACTTTCCCTCAATCAACCACTCCGCCACTTTAGTTATTTGTTATCATATCAAATCAGTTAATTCAAATAATAAAACACGGAAGTCAAATCCAGTCAAAATCGCGCCCAATTATCAGTCGTCGGAAATCCCGACGACTTCGCCGATAATTAACGTTTTCGTCCAATTTAACCGAAGAATTTACTTTGACGACGGTTATAACCGACGTCTGAACCCGCGACATCAGTCGTAACCGCCGGAGAACGGCTGACCTTGAATTGAGACTGAAATCCGACTCTATACATCTCGATTCTTCCCTATAAATTCACCCACAATCCACTGGTAGCCTTTTCGCTCAAAATCGCACCCTTTCTCGACGAAAATTCACTCGCCGGAAAATACCTGCAAATCGCCGGAAAACCGAGTCTCACATCCACACGGTAATTCTTTCGACTCTTTCTGTTTCAATCATTTGATTAATCTGTCACTAACACAACTCCACCATCAGAATCAATCCCAGTCAACGTGTGTCTAAATTCCTACCCTCGCCGGAAAAATTCTGAAACTTTCGGAAACACCCCGATAACTGGTATGAGCTTTCAAACTTCTGTTAAACTTTGATTAAGTACCTCAACTTCATAAATAATCGAACAGAATTGTTAATTGATTTCGACAGCCGGAGTTCACTTTCAGAACCGACGGACCTCTGCCGGAATTCTGTGAACAACACTGATCGGTACATCTCTTCCCCCAAACTCTCTCCATTCGTTACCTTCAAATTACTTATAAAGTTTAAAAACCAGATTAGGCATAAATCAGTCCAATCAGTCGGACTTTGTTTCTGGATAAAGTTTAACGGAGAAGACGAAGTCGGGTTATAACATAAGAGTAATTAAAATCAGTTTCATAAACTGGTTAGACACACAGTCCAGCGGTGGACTGTGTGCAACAATATAACCGACCGAACCGGTCAACGGTCAAAGTCAAAAAGTCAACTTTTTTTTATTATTTTTATTTATTTATTTAATCTAAAAATCAATTAAAAAAAACTTGGAAATAACATTTTTAAAGTTAGAAAGTAGCCTTAAACTCACAAAAATATACCCAAAAATCCTATTAAAATAGTTAATAAAATCCACATACTTACCGTACCTTTTCGTTATTTATTTGGTTAGTTATCTCTCGTCGATCAATCCCCTAAACTCGTGCGCATTCAACATCTTCAAACAAACGCACGCAATGTGAGTGAATCTCTACCAATTCCCCGTTTTAATCACATTTTGGGGTGTATCATGTGTCGCTATTTATTTATTTTAATTAAACACTTGTGCATCCATCATATTCATGATCATGTGTATTCAATATGTAACCGTTGTTTGTGTGGTTGAAGTTCAGATTTAATTTATCATTTCGGTACATACATTTCATAGGCCGCCGCTCCCCATTACCTATGAGCGTGAGCTGTTCCCCATTACCTATGAACGTGAACCAGGCGTTGCCAACATAAGATCGGCTCCGTTTGATTGAGCCTTGATCTCACATACATTAGCATAGGCCGTCCGTTCCCCATTACCTATGAGCGTGAACGGGACGTTGCCAACATATACATTGACATTCTTATTTCATGCTTAAGCAAGGTGGTTTGTGATTGTTATGTTTACATACATCTGATCATATATGATTATTGCACAATTTTCCTAAATTAAATTTCAATAATAAATCAATAACAAATGTTTTAACAAGGTTCACTCGCCAACTTTTGTTGACCCAAAATTTTCCCATTTTTACACATGATACAGGTGATCAAGTTGAAGCAAGAAACATATAGGGCGGCTTAGAAGAATAAACCAGTTTAGATTATGGATTTGTTTTAGTTAATTTTTCCTTTCCTTGTATTGTATGAATTTGACTTGGAACATTGAAATGTAATTTGGATTTAATAAATATGAAACATGTTAGTAAACATCATGAGCTTTGATGATAACCCAATTATGCCCCGACTCTTATTCCGCTGCGGGTCGGGGTGTGACAGTCAATATCCGGAGTTTGTTGTTTTTAGATACAAAGCTTTGTATGGTTTAATTGCTGTGCCTTGGGTGTACTGAAGGAATGTCGGCTTATATCAAAGTTCAAATTAAGTAAATAAAATCCTCTTAGTTATACCAAAAGTTTTTTATTGTATTAAAAAAATCTTTGTATTATTTATACAAACAAATCGTATTAAACATAAAAAAGATCGAGCCATTGTTCTTGCTTTCTTGACCGTGGTTGACCAGGACTAATCATCAGACGATGACTGAGGCTCGTTAGGTCCTGTTGAAAACACCTGAAATAAGTTCAACAACATATCACTATGTTAAACCATAACACACTCTATTACGCAAACAAAAACTATATATATTTAAAAAATGACAGTGTTTCTCATTTACTTGCATTTACTCCTCGAGTTTCCCTTCGGTTACAGTCTTCGATTCAGCACAAGACACTCTTTGACGTGTAGTCGACTTGAGATACAAATTTGCACGCTGGAAACCATCCCTCCAATACTTTTTTTCCAAAATATATAAGGCTGATCTCTATCGGGTAAATATGTATTATACTCACTGTAAACCTCAGCCGTTTTTCAAACGATCTCCACGAGATACGGAGTGCCTGCGTATGGGGGTGCCTCACCACCATATCCTCCACCATCACGAATAATGTCTTGTACACTAGACACAACCTCCCCTTGGTCGTTAGAATTGGGAACACCGCTCTCCCCCTAACAATGATATCACCGTTAATAAATAATTAAAACAACAACTAGTTTAACCTAATAACTGTTACCGTATTGACTTCTGGCACCGATGACCCGTTCCAGTTTAATGAAATTTCACCACGTTTGGATGATATCAGATGAAGTAATACAAGCCAAAGTTCACGACAAACAGAATTACAACGCCGAATTGAAAGTTTTATGCGACATCAAATGCTCTGCATGGGTCTATTTAACAAAGAAATAGACGCACCGTCTAACGCCTATGCGGGGTGTATCACTTTACTACTTTACCGACATGCAGTGAATGATATCAGAGAAAGTAATATAAGCCAAAAAAGAAGTCGGAGAGAATTCCGACGATGAATCGAAAAATTTCTGCGACACAAATGCTCTGCATGGCTCTATTTAAGAACGATATATACGCCCGTCTAGGCCTAGACGGGGCGTATCACTTTGCAACTTGGCTGACATGCATGCAGAGCACAACATTCAAGACGGTTCGTCTAGCTCTAGACGCCCCGTCTTGGCCTGGTCGTCTTCTACTCCGTCTACTGCTAGACGCCTCGTCTGATGTGACTGATTTGACGTTGTACGGTGCAGGAATGTGGTCGGAGAAAAAATAACCCTAGACACCCCGTCTAGATCTAGACGACCCGTCTAAAGGGTGTCTAAATAGGCAAGTGGGTGTGTGAATATGTAGACCCTAAAAAAACCCAACCAAAACTCAGAAACTTATGCAAAGGCTACATAATAGAGCCCTTAAAAACCTAAAGCCCAAATAAAAATAAAAGAATAAAATGTTAAATTGCTCTTGAGTTTAAACCACTTTTGCAACTTCAATCTAAAATTAAAACTTTAGTATTTGAGTCATTGATATTTAATTTTTGTTGCCATTAACATTTTGTTGGTAAACCAAGTTAGAATTTTCTGCTAATTTTTTTCTTTTTATCTTTTACCTTATTTAAATGAAGGGCATAATGATTATTTTATGTCATAATATATTTTAATTAAATGAGGAAAACGACAAAAAAAGAAAAAAGTTAACAGAAAGTTCTAATCTAGTTTGCAAATTTGATTAAAAAAAAGACAACAAAAATGAAACCTCAGGGACCAAATACAAAAAGTTTTATTTTTGAATTAAAGTGATAAAGGTGACCTGAACTCAGGGACCATTTTAGCAATTTACTCAAACTAAAAAAAGTTTTGCAGCTCAAATTTAACTTATAATAAAAGACTCCAAATAATGTCACATGACATTCTCTCATTCAACC
Organism: Scalesia atractyloides; assembly: GCA_947069175.1. Lineage (NCBI taxonomy): Eukaryota > Viridiplantae > Streptophyta > Magnoliopsida > Asterales > Asteraceae > Scalesia > Scalesia atractyloides. Next base: position 79,701,531 of record CAMTDV010000020.1, on the reverse strand, counting down.
TAATACATTTTATTTATATTTGTTTAATAAATTCCTTTTAATATTAACATTATAACTAATATATAGACATCGCTTATTTTTATTCTTATCTAAGATTAATAAATAACTTCAATTTTATAGTTTAGATCTTTTTTTTTACTTTTAATCCACAGTTACTCACCTTTTGCAATTTAATCATAACTCTTTTTTATTCTCAATTTTGGTCCATCATACTTTTCATCTTTCCGAAGTTTCTTGTTTCGTTCTAAATTTTGTGAGTTAACGCACCGCAACGTGCGTGCGTGTGGGGTTCAACATTTTTTCGTATATTTTTCCCGTTTGGCAAGTTCGTCCAATGCATGGTTCCTGGATTGACTTAGTTATATTTTCTATGTTTTACATTTCGGTTTAATTTTTCTGCAATGAGCGTGCGTGATTCAAAGATTTTACGCCTGCTTTTTGCTTGGCGTTATTTTTTCCATTTTTATTTATTTTGTTTTTACGAGGTTTTCCGGTGTTGGTGGTCGCTGACAGTGCTATTTGACACAGTTTTACGACAACAGCTGCAACGCAGGAGCTTAATACTAGTATCTAACTCAAAATAATATGCAACACATATAAAAACAAATGTCACGTCCGATTTTGTTTTTTTTTTTCCGACCCTTTGCAGCTAAACCGTAAACTATGTTCAATAGTGTTTGAAAATTTTCAAACCTACCGACCAAAAAGACCCTGAAATTTTTAAACTTTTTAAATTAAACCATGAACACCACTAGTTAATAATAATTATTTCAAAATCCATGTATAAAGTTCCTGCTTCTTCATGCTATTAGTTTTGTCAGTGTTTTAACAATTAATTTTGTCATGATTTAATAATGATTTACAATTTTCTTTATTGTTACTTTGCTTGATGACTATCATGTAGCGAAACACTAGTAATTAATGTTAGATAAAAAGACAAATCCAGACCCTAGTAATTATGTTAGATAAAGACAAATCCAGACCCTAATCAGTACGTCGTTAACAAAAAAATTTAGACCCAACTTCATTATTGTTGGCCAGATTTTGTGAAACCCAAATATTTCAGGCGCAAATCAATAACATGATTGATTAAACGATAACTGAACAAAACTCACATGTAAAACAATTCCTATTGCGGCTCGCACACGCAAATTAAAAAACTAGAGTAGCGGAAATGTGTGGACGAATCGATCTAAACCAAACTTTGGATCGCCAAGCAGGAGTCCAGATGCAAACCAACAATGGCAAACCTAGAATGAAAACTCAGTGTGGGCTGAACTCTCAAAATCCAAATTGGTGGGCACTGGACTCTTAAAAATTCAATATTTAACTCTATAAAAATCGAAAGTTTTCGGTAATATTAACACTACAAGCAAAAAATGGTGGGGCGGGGGGTGAAGCTTTGCCATTGCAAACCAAATAGAAACACTAACCACCATAGGATGTTTGAGTAATACATGCCTTGACCATGTTTAACAGACTATTAATTGCAAAACACATCAATTCAACAACTCCGGGCGCTAGATTCGGAACACTTCTTCACCACGTGAGTAGTCCGGGAACCCGAACTCTTTCAGATTCTACTAGCAAACACAAATCAAACAAGTGGTGTGTCAGTGGCCGACAGTTAAGAGATGAGCGGTGGGTACCTGCGGCGATCGCTGGAGGTGACAACATGTGACGAAGACAAATTCGGGGATGGTGATACTGACATTTGTGGACGAAGACAAATTCGGGGATGGTGATACTGACATTTGTGGTTGTTGGCGCATGTAGGGGCGTTCTTCGGGTTATTCGGGGTTTTTGTTACGGGAATCCTATTGTAACATGACCCAGATTGTAACGTTCCGTATTTTTCCGATTCTTTTTCATTTCTTTTTAATTTGTATTTTAATTTCATTCCTTGTTATTCCGATACTTGATCATAATGGAAACTGTATTTTATATCATTTTTGTTTAAACATACTTGCATAATACAGAAACAATCACAAATACGCGTTTTATACAAAACCGTGCCATACATCAAGATTATATTTTGTTTGAAACGTCATTCATATGTCTTTCAATGATACACATGCTTGCTTAGAGCTTAAAACATCCAAAACGTGCTTAATATGGAAGTTATTTGCATAAATGACAAATAAACCAAAGGCAAGGACTAAAAATAAAATTTTGGATTCCTTAGGTCCTTGCGGACCGTAACACTATTCCCTTGCAGTCCGCAAGGGACCTGTCTGGCAGACCAATTTGACAGCTTGCGAATTTTTGTTTCAAATCACCTTTCTCTCCTTCCTAACTACTAACCACCTCCATTAACTCCCAACCCTAATCCCCACTTAGAAATACAACCCTCACATACCTCCTAAACACTTTCAACACCTTCTAATCAATTCCAACCAATCTCAAATCATCAAGAATTCCAAGTTTGGGCAGATTGTTCTAAGTTCAAAACAGTGAGTTTTGAACTTGTCTTGCTTGTTTTCTTCCTTTTCCTTTCTTGGATAACCTCTAAGAGTACTACCACATGTTTACCAAGGTAAACAAAGATGGTATACCACTACCATTTTGAGGTCCAAGTTAGGAATTTTTGTTAAACTAAACCAAGCCACCAACTAACTTCTATGTTTATGTAACACCTCGTAAAATCGTGTCCAATAGTATAGCGACACATGTTGTGTTTTTATTTAAGTCTATTAAAGACTAATAGGGACTAAAGGTGTCAACATGCTCAAACTGAGCCTCTGAGTGACTGTCTGATGTTAACATGCATAAACGTAAGCCTATGAGTGACTCATATGTCAACATGCTTAATCATTTAGCCTCTGAGTGACTGATATGTCAACATGCCCAGCCTTTGAGTGACATCAGAGTCAACATGCTTATAGTGGGCCTCTGAATGATCCTTTACGAAGTCGTAACTCTCATATGTCCCATTTGTTAGACGAGAGGGATTAAATCCATAAGTATGTGAAAGTTGGATTGTGGAGGGGTTAAAAGTGTCAACATGTTAATTCATACCTCTGAATGACCTTTTAACGAACCGAGAGCTTGACAATGTCCGGGCATACTCCTGGGTATGCCAAATATTGGTTACGGAGGGCTAAATATGCTAAAAAGGTGTTTTAGAAGGTTTTATAAACTTTGAAACTGGCCATGGGGCGCTCGCAGGGCGCGAGAGGCCTGTGTCTGCAAAAAATTTGCTTGGCCTCCACACAAATTGCCAAAAACCATTTGATTCGAAACCATGGCTTTCCAAACTGCTATGCCACGTTTTAGGACACTTGTAAGCTTCCTCTTACACCCCTTAACACCTGACATCACCTCCTTCAAGCTCTCTAACTATAAATAGGTGCCAAGGTTCACCATTTGAACTTGCACCTTTCTCCTTCACAACTCTATCCCTCCTCTGGAAGTTCCTAACTGAAAGGAGCATCCAACTAAGTTTTATTTCATCCAAGGAACCACTTGTAAGTGTTCCTTTCTCTTGCATTTTCGTTTATAGTCTTTTATAGCCAAAAGTCAAGCATTTTACGGAAAACGCCTTGAACCTGTTTTCCAGGCTCAGATATGATATTCCAAGATTCTGTTCGGTTTTCTGCTGAAGAACACGAAGAACACGAAGAAGATTCAAGCATTTCGAATCAACATTCAAGGATTTTGGATTTTCTGGTTGTATTTTGTATTGAAATCTGCTGCATTTCGGATAAAAATCTTGAATTTCTGTTAGATTTCGGATAAATCTTCAAGCATTTCGGATTTTCTTCAAGGATTTCGGATAAATCTTCAAGCATTTCGGATTTTCTTCAAGGATTTCAGATAAATGTTCAAAGATTTCGGATAATCTTCAAAGATTCCGGATTCGTAACTATTCCGAATTCGGATAGACTTTCATTCCGGATTACTGTTCTGGATTCTAAATGTTGCTGTGTATCTGATAGCATTCCGGATTACTATTCCAGATTTGGTCTTCATTCCGGATTTGATATTCATTCCAGATTTGGTCTTCATTCCTGATCAGGGTTTCATTCTGGACTAGATTCACTATTCGGATTCACTCATCTCGGATTGCATCTCGGATCACTGTTCCGAATTACCATCTTGGATCTCTGATTCCGGATTCCATCTCGGATTGTTAATCCGAGTTACTGTTCCGAATTTGGTACTGTTCCGAGTTATACCCAAAAAGGTGGAAAGTTAACCAGCTGACGTAACCGGAGTTAAACATTTTCATACACAGAATTTGATCCGTAGACAATTTTAACAAACCGGTTGCACGGCTAGACTCGTGTGATTTTTACGGCAAAAGAAGGCATGAAAATTCCTAAAATCACTATCGGACAGTGTATATCGTTGGAATCGTATCGTCGAGACGAGTCTAACGGTACATTTTGGTAAAAACAGTTGGACACTTTTTATCGTGTTTACCGGTCCAGTTTTCGATTATCCGAAGATGTTTGCAGCCCAAACTCAGCATTCGAGCCTGCGAGATGAAGTGAAGGAAAGGCTAAATGAGTTTATCGGAGACTACAATGTTGATCCGGTTGCTGACTATATGATGCGTTTGCTTGACCGTGGAAGGCAAAAAGAGGACGTAAGGAATGATTTGAATAGCTTTTTGGGTGATGGCAAAGACTCTTTTGTATCTTGGTTATGGGATCGGTTACAATCAAACCAAGATCTCCAAGATCGATATGAAAAATCAACTGAGTCTAATCCTGAAGAAGTTTCTGAGCAGAAACCTCAACCACAGCAAGCAACAATCAGCAGCCCAGCACCCCAAACTCGACCTCAAGCCCAAACTAACACTGACAAAACAAGCTCGCCCATTGATGACACAGTCAATTAGCTTTTGTGCACTGAACCTTGTAGGAATAGGGTTGCTCAACTCAGGGCTCTTAAGTCCAAAATGACTGATGAATACAACAATGCAATGGCTCAGTGCATCAGCCTTCGAGAAAGTAACAAGTTACTCAAAGAAATGGTTGAAGTTCAAAAGTGTCACACCCCGACCTGCAGCGGAATAAGAGTCGGGGCATAATTGGGTTATCACCAAAGCTCATGACATTTACTAATATGTTTCATATTTAATAAAGTCAAAGTTACATTTCCAAAAATCCAACCATGTTCATTCAATACAAAGAAAATAAACCAAGCATAACAATCCCAACTCTAAATCGTTTTATTCTTCTAGTCCAAGCCCTATGTGTTCCTAGCTGTTGCTGGTTCACCTGTATCATGTGTAAAATGGGGGTTTTTGGGTCAACATAAGTTGGCGAGTGAATCTTATTAGATAAACATTTATTAATGAATTAATTGTTAGTTTATCAATGAAAAATTGCGCATAATCATAGATGAGCAAATGTAAATAATCAAGCAATGGCAAATAGCAGTCACAACTATAACATACAATAACACATGACAGCATACATGAACATACCAACATCATACTGTAAATAACATAAATGAAACTGTGCGATCAAGGCTCAATCAAACGGAGCCGATCGTATTGCATGTACTGGAAATGAAAATGTCTGTGCGATCAAGGCTCAATCAAACGGAGCCGATCGTATGTGGGCACGCCAGGTTCAACCTCATAACGAAATGGGGAACATGCTCAACGCTCATAATGTAATGGGGAGCGGCGGCCTATGAAATTGCATGTACTGAAAATAATAAACTTGCATCCAACAATAACAACACAACAGGAAACAAACTGTATACACTAGTTCATGATATGATGTATGCACAATGGTTTAAGTATAATATATATATCAAGACACATGATACACCCAAAACGTGATTAAAACGGGGAATTTGTAAAGATTCACTCTCATTGGGTGCGTTGGATTGGAGATGGTGAGATGCGCACGAATTAGATGAGCGGAATAACGAGAAATACTAACCTAAATATAACGGAAAAATATATTAAACGAGTGGATTTTATTAAGGATTTTAATGAAATTTTTAGATATATTTTTGTGAGTTTATGGCTATTTTCTATCTTTTAAAATGTTATTTTTAAGTATTTTTAATTGATTTTTAAATTAAATTTAATAAATAAGAATATAAAAAAAAATTGTTTATTTAGCGTTGACCGTTGACCGTTGACCGGTTCGGTCAGCGTATTAGTTTGCGCCGGGTGAGGCTCGAACCGGTGACCTCCCGTACGCGTGCACGCAGCTCTACCAACTGAGCTACGTGTCTAACCCGAAATAATCTTGTTTTTATTTATACTTATACACTTATTCAGTTAATCCGAAATTCTCTTTAATTTCAAAAACATTTTAATTCAACGGACCGGTGCAAGTGACGGGTTTCGAACGCGCGACGTATGTTCATGGTGCACACAGTCCACCGCTGACTGTGTGTCTAACCCGGTTATTATCTCGGTTTTTATTATACTTAACAACTAACTGAGTTAACCCGGTTTAGTTTTTGATCAAAAAGGCATTTTATTACACAAGGTGTGCGTGTAGCGGGATCGAACTCGGGACGTGTATGGTTTTTGTTTGCACACAGTCCACCGCTGGACTGTGTGTCTAACCCGTTTATAATTCCGATTTTAATTAATCTTATGTCATCTCTGAACTCGTCTTCTTCATTACAAACACAGACATCAATCAAAACAACTGATACGCGATTAATTTAGTTAATGAACATGATGTCCAGTTTGAATGCATTGAATCGAAAAGTTTGGGGAAAGAAGATACCGAACAGATCGTCTTTTTTAGAGAATCCGGCGAAGCTCGTCGACTCTGTTTTAGGAACCTTCGGCTGTGAGAATCAATTAACAGGTTTAAGGAATTAGATGTGAAATTGAACTAATGAGTATTGATTATCAGCACGTTGGAATGAGCATACTGGTAATCAACGAGTTTCCGACAATTCCAGAAGTTTTCCGGCGAAAACAGAAAGTCCAGCAATGTCGTCTGTGGTTGATTATGAGCGATGGGTTAATGTTAGTAAGGTTCTAACAATTGATTGAAACAGTAAATTAGACATATTTTACCGGTTTGAATTGAATACGGTTTTCCGGCGACTTTTGCAGAAAATTCCGGCGAGCTGATTTAGGCGTTCTGATGGTCTGAAAATGCGACGAAAATGAAATGGAGTATTGGTATGATATCTCTGAGTCGCGAGAGTGGTCTGAAGTTTGAGGAATTCTGGACTTGATGATTTTTCGGTTTTAAAAACCGATAATGATGAGACTTTAAGTTTAATCAATTTCCGATTTGATTAAAAACCGTCGGAGCATCGGTTATAAACTGAATGTGTGAATAAACAACGAATTTGACGATTGGTTTGCCGATTACCGTTTCTCAGATAGCGCAACCGGTTTTAACTGGGTTTGTGTATAAATTTCGTTTGCGTTTCTAGAGTTAGCAGAAAACACAATGTGGCGGAGTGGTCTTGTGAGTGTGTGTTAAGTTGCTGAAGTGTGTCTTGGCTGACCTGGGTTCGAGTCCCGGCAGCATCAAAATTTTTTATTTATTTTATTTTAATTTTTTATCAAATATAATTTTTGTAGTTTAGTTTATTTATTAATTATGTATTGTTTTAAATCAAAATAAGCATAAATATTCGACGTAACTTTTATAACTTGATATTCGATTACAAAACGGAGCGGGTTTTGAAAACCCGATTTTTACAAATGTTACAGTATCCCCTACTTTTTGGAATTTCGTCCCGAAATTTAAGTAGTTGAAGTAGTAGGAAAAAGATGCGGGTATTTTTCACGCATTGAGTCTTCGCGTTCCCAAGTAAACTCAGGTCCCCGTTTCGACTCCCAGCGTACCCTAACAATTGGAATGCGACTTCGTCGAATACGTTTCTCCCCGTAGTCCATGATCTCCACTGGTCTTTCAATAAAATGCATAGATTCATCAATCTGAATATCTTCTAGCGGAATATGGAGATTCTCATCAGCGAGGCACTTCTTCAAGTTCGACACGTGGAATGTGGGATGAATCCTGTTGAGTTCTTCTGGTAGGTAAGCATGTATGCTACTGGACCTACTCTTTCGAGTATCTTGAAAGGTCCTACGTAACGAGGTGCTAGCTTCCCCTTTTGACCAAAACGAACTACTCCCTTCCACGGTGATACTTTTAAAAGCACAGATCACCAATGTTAAACTCTAAGGGCTTCCGTCGTTTATCGGCATAACTCTTTTGACGACTTTGAGCCGCTAGAAGATTGTTTCGAATTTGATGAATCTTATCTGTGGTTTCTTGGATCAATTCTGGACCAGTAATTTGTGCTTCCCCAATTTCGTGCCAACATACAGGAGATCGGCACTTACGACCATATAAGGCTTCAAAAGGTGCCATGCCGATGCTCGAATGATAGCTGTTGTTGTACGAAAACTCAACTAATGGTAGGTGGGCGTCCCAATTTCCCTTGAAGTCTATGACACATGCTCTAAGCATATCTTCAAGAGTTTGAATGGTGCGCTCAGACTGTCCATCAGTTTGAGGATGATAGGCGGTACTGAGATCTAATCGTGTGCCCATAGCGGATTGTACTGCTTGCCATGTTCGTGAGGTGGAACGACCATCACGATCAGAAATAATACTTAACGGTACCCCATGCCGGCTTACGATTTGTTGATATAAATACGTGCAAGCTTTTCGTTCTTGAAATCTTCGCGGATAGGAATAAAGTGAGCTGATTTTGTAAGTCGGCCTATAATCACCCATATAGTGTCATACCCACCAGAATTGCGAGGTAACCCGGTAATGAAATCCATGGTTATATTTTCCCACTTCCCTACAGGTATTTCCGGTTGGACTAGAAGTCCTGAGGGTCTTTGGTGTTCAGCCTTCACCTTGGAACATGTGAGGCACTTGGAAACAAAAACAGCAATATCCTTCTTCATTCCAGGCCACCAATAGGTGTATCGTAGGTCTTGATACATCTTATCGGCTCCTGGGTGTATAGAATATCGCGTTTTGTGAGTTCATTCATAAGAGTTTCACGAAAATTGTTGTGGTTAGGAATCCAGATACGATCTAGGTAATACAAAATACCGTCTGATTTAGTTTCAAGTTTAAGCTCGGCTCCACAGGACATCTCCTTTCGTACATCTTCTTCTGTTATTGATACGTGTTGGGCTTCTCGAATTTGATCTTTAATGTCGGTTATAATTTGCGAATATAGAAGACGAATGGAGTTCGCATAACCCTTTCGACTAAGTGCATCAGCCACCACATTTGCTTTACCAGGGTGGTATCTAATTTCACAGTCGTAATCATTTAGAAGTTCGACCCATCTTCGTTGCCTCATGTTTAACTCTTTTTGATTGAAGATATGTTGAAGACTCTTGTGGTCAGTGTATATTTCACACTTAGTACCATAGAGATAATGTCTCCATATCTTAAGAGCGAACACAACGGCTCCAAGTTCTAGGTCATGAGTGGTGTAGTTCTTTTCATGAGTCTTGAGTTGTCTCGAAGCATAGCTATGACTTTTCCTCTTTGCATTAGAACGCAGCCTAATCCTTGCCCTGACGCGTCGCAATAGACTTCAAAATCATCACAACCTTCAGGAAGAGTGAGGATTGGTGCATCACAAAGTTTTTGTTTAAGAGTTTGAAAGGCTTCTTCTTGCTTGGGTCCCCATATGAAAGGTTTTCCCTTATGAGTTAAAGCCGTGAGTGGTACAGCAATGCGAGAGAAGTTTGAAATGAACCGACGATAATAACCAGCTAGTCCAAGAAAAGATCTTACTTCAGTTGGTGTACGTGGAGCTTGCCATTCTTGAACGGCTTTGATCTTTGAAGGGTCAACATGTATTCCCTTGTCATTGACTACATGCCCGAGGAATTGCACCTCTTTCAACCAGAATTCACATTTGGAGAACTTGCATAAAGCTTTTCCTTATCTAGAAGTGCAAGAACGAGTCGAAGATGACGCTCATGATCAGTTTTAGATTTTGAATAAATAAGAATATCGTCGATGAAGACTATAACAAATCGATCAAGATAAGGTTTGCAGACTCTGTTCATTAGGTCCATGAAGACAGCTGGTGCGTTGGTTAATCCAAATGGCATAACCATGAATTCATATTGGCCATAACGAGTTCGAAAAGCAGTCTTAGGGACGTCTTCTTCATGCGCTCTAAGTTGATGATAGCCAGATCGAAGATCGATTTTTGAAAAGCAGCTGGCACCTTGTAGTTGGTCAAGAAGATCATCAATGCGAGGTAAAGGATAGCGATTCTTGATTGTTAACTTGTTGAGCTCTCTGTAGTCGATGCACATACGAAAAGATCCATCTTTCTTCTTTACAAAAAGGACAGGTGCACCCCAAGGCGACGAGCTAAGACGTATGAATCCCTTGTCAGTCAACTCTTGCAATTGACTGGCTAGCTCTTGCATTTCAGAGGGGGCTAACCTATATGGAGACTTTCCAACTGGTGTAGCACCAGGTATAAGATCAATACGGAATTCGACGTCTCTATTTGGAGGAAGTCCTGAAATGTCGCCAGGAAAAACTTGTGGGAAATCTTTCACTACAGGAATGTCTTCAAGTTTCTTCTCTGTGGTTCCCTTCTTGATGATATGAGCTAAAAACGCAACATAATTCTTGCGAAAATATTTTTGAGCTTGAAGACAAGACATTAAGCTGAGCCCTTTCGACGAGGTTTCTCCAATGATTCGAAGAGTCTGGCCGTTTGAAAGAGGAATACGAATATATTTTTCACGACATACAACTTCCGCCTGATGTTGACTGAGCCAATCCATACCGATTATGATGTCAAAACTTTCCAGCTTCATAGGAATAAGGTCGACTGAGAAATCGTGGTCGTTTAAGGTGAGTGTACAGTTGCGTAAAATAGAGTCTAATGATACTGGCTTCCCGTCCGCAACTTCTACCGTTATGGATTCGTGAGCTTATCCCGATTTTTGTTTAAGATAGATTCAAATTCTAAAGACACAAAACTTCTATCCGCACCAGTATCAAATAACATAGAGGCATATCTACCATTTATAAGGAACGTACCGTTGACCACATTGCCGTCAGCTCTGGCCTGGTTAGCGTTGATATTGAAAGCTCTCCCTCTTGCAGGTGGGGGAGCTTGGTTTGCTTGGTTCACTGGGTTGGCTTGGGCCTGAGCATGAATAATATTAACCAGCCTTGGACATGTGTTTCTGAAATGACTTGGGTCGCCACAATTGTAGCAAGCCCGCATTGGTTGACCCATAGGATAATTGGGCTGGTAATATGTTTGGGCTAAATGTTGAGTGGGTGGAAATGGTAGGGGTTGTTGGGCTTGACCCATTAACTGTTGGTGGGTTTGGGTTAAAGGTTGTGGCGGTTTGTTCGTTGAGGCATGCGGCAGGTTTGAACAGTATGTCCTGCGCGACCGCAGCCGGTGCAGTATTGGCAAGGATGATCAGGGGAATGGTGATATTGGCAACGCTTACATTTTGGTAACGGGCCAGTGTAGGGTCTTCTGTATGGTGCGGGTGAAGGAGTGACTTGAGTAATGGGTGCAGCAGGAATAGGGGTGTTGGTTTGGGTAACTGCAAAATTTCTGGTGTTACGCTTCATCTTGTTAGCAAACTTAGAGGAAGGAATGGGGTGGTTTGAAATTTGTCCCTCAACAGGGGCTTTCTTCTTCTCTTCTTTGAACTTCCTGTTGCGAATTCGGTTTTCGGTCAGTTCAGTTGCTAACTCCATAGCAGCTTCAAGTGTTACTGGTGAAATGCTGAGAACTGAATCTTGGATTTTCGAGGGAAGTCCTCGAATATAATGCTCGATCAGACGATAGGTTGGGGTGAATAGATTTGGAACCATTTGGTTCAACTTCAAGAACCTCTTGTTGTAGGTAGTGTGATCACCCTCCTTTTGCTTTAGAGCATGAAATTCATCCTCCAACTTCTTAATTTCACTTCTAGGACAGAAACGCCTAGTCATGATTTCCCTTAACTCCTCCCAAGTTAAGGCCATCGCATCTTCAGTTCCCCTCTTCCCTTTCTCAGTATTCCACCAAGTGAGAGCTACTCCAAATAGTCTCCCGATGGCGTATCGAACCTTGCGATCCTCAGGACAATCGCAGTTTAGAAAGGTGCTTTCCATCTCCTCGAACCAATGTAGGAGAGCAGTGACACCCTCGGTCCCTTCAAATTTAGGAGGATCACAGGACTTAAAATGTTTGTAAGAGCACTTGCTGGTAGGAGGGTTGTCGATGTTCCGGTCCTGTTGTTGGGGTGGGTTAGTAGGATTTGTAGCAAGGGCTTGTTGTACTTGGACCAAAATGTCAGGCAGTATCGTGGCCATTTGTTTCGCGATCTGAGTGGCCAAACGTTCTTGAGACCTTCCCGATCTTTTACCCTTTCGTTGCTGTCTAGACGACATCTACAGGATCATAAAATGAGAAGATTGTGAGTTTATGGTGTCTTTTTAGGTGTCATGTGTCTTTAAGAAAATGAAAATAACATAAATATCAATAATGCAACTACATCCATAGGATGTCTTGGGTTCGCTCATGTTGGGCCTCAAATGTCCCCCATACCTTCACCTACATAGTCATGTGGGCCCCCATGGCTATTGGCTTGGTAGGATTCACATTAGTATTGGCAATTTAACACTCACATCCCCCGAATGCAAACCACAAAATATGTTCATGCGATGTTTGGTCGGAACGTGTCCAAGTGTACACACAATGACAACTCAAAGTGGGGTTAGCTCCCACGACGTTTGGTATAGCATGCTTTGGCCTAATAGGTACTTCGTACTCTCATCGTTAGTCCCCAGGTAGGCAAACTGGTCCTTTATTTTGGATTTATACGAATGCCAGCCTAGACAGGACGTTCCGACTACCGGTACTGGTACCCTTCCAGTTACTACATGCCCGTCATGAGAACTCACTTTGATGAGATTTGAAAACACGAAAATCATTGTAAAAGCAATCATGATGTGGTGTGTGCTTTCATGGATGTGATATGTTATGGTATACGAGTCATGATAGGCATTATATGATAATACATACTTATGAACATGCTTGCACAATATCAAATGTAACATTTAACATAAAACATATAAACATCATGAAATTTGGCATGTAACACACAAAAATCTTATAAGTTTCTAATCGACTATAGTATAGGCTCTAAGGGTCTAATAACCTATCCTATATCCCTATAGTCATGGCTCTGATACCAATCTGTCACACCCCGACCCGCAGCGGAATAAGAGTCGGGGCATAATTGGGTTATCACCAAAGCTCATGACATTTACTAATATGTTTCATATTTAATAAAGTCAAAGTTACATTTCCAAAAATCCAAACATGTTCATTCAATACAAAGAAAATAAACCAAGCATAACAATCCCAACTCTAAATCGTTTTATTCTTCTAGTCCAAGCCCTATGTGTTCCTAGCTGCTGCTGGTTCACCTGTATCATGTGTAAAATGGGGGTTTTTGGGTCAACATAAGTTGGCGAGTGAATCTTATTAGATAAACATTTATTAATGAATTAATTGTTAGTTTATCAATGAAAAATTGTGCATAATCATAGATGAGCAAATGTAAATAATCAAGCAATGGCAAATAACAGTCGCAACTATAACATACAATAACACATGACAGCATACATGAACATTCCAACATCATACTGTAAATAACATAAATGAAACTGTGCGATCAAGGCTCAATCAAACGGAGCCGATCGTATTGCATTTACTGGAAATGAAAATGTCTGTGCGATCAAGGCTCAATCAAACGGAGCCGATCATATGTGGGCACGCCAGGTTCAACCTCATAATGAAATGGGGAACATGCTCAACGCTCATAATGTAATGGGGAGCGGCGGCCTATGAAATTGCATGTACTGAAAATAATAAACTTGCATCCAACAATAACAACACAACAGGAAAAAAACTGTATACACTAGTTCATGATATGATGTATGCACAATGGTTTAAGTATAATATATATATCAAGACACATGATACACCCCAAAACGTGATTAAAACGGGAATTTGTAAAGATTCACTCTCATTGGGTGCGTTGGATTGGAGATGGTGAGATGCGCACGAATTAGATGAGCGGAATAACGAGAAATACTAACCTAAATATAACGGAAAAATATATTAAACGAGTGGATTTTATTAAGGATTTTAATGAAATTTTTAGATATATTTTTGTGCGTTTATGGCTATTTTCTATCTTTAAAAATGTTATTTTTAAGTATTTTTAATTGATTTTTAAATTAAATTTAATAAATAAGAGTATAAAAAAAATTTGTTTATTTAGCGTTGACCGTTGACCGGTTCGGTCAGCGTATTAGTTTGCGCCGGGTGAGGCTCGAACCGGTGACCTCCCGTACGCGTGCACGCAGCTCTACCAACTGAGCTACGTGTCTAACCCGAAATAATCTTGTTTTTATTTATACTTATACACTTATTCAGTTAATCCGAAATTCTCTTTAATTTCAAAAACATTTTAATTCAACGGACCGGTGCAAGTGACGGGTTTCGAACGCGCGACGTATGGTTAATGTTGCACACAGTCCACCGCTGGATTGTGTGTCTAACCCGGTTATTATCTCGGTTTTTATTATACTTAACAACTAACTGAGTTAACCCGGTTTAGTTTCTGATCAAAATGGCATTTTATTACACAAGGTGTGCGTGTAGCAGGGATCGAACTCGGGACGTGTATGGTTTTTGTTTGCACACAGTCCACCGCTGGACTGTGTGTCTAACCCGTTTATAATTCCGATTTTAATTAATCTTATGTCATCTCTGAACTCGTCTTCTTCATTACAAACACAGACATCAATCAAAACAACTGATACGCGATTAATATAGTTAATGAACATGATGTCCAGTTTGAATGCACTGAATCGAAAAGTTTGGGGAAAGAAGATACCGAACAGATCGTCTTCTTCAGAGAATCCGGCGAAGCTCGTCGGCTCTGTTTTTGGAACCTTCGGCTGTGAGAATCAATTAACAGGTTTAAGGAATTAGATGTGAAATTGAACTAATGAGTATTGATTATCAGCACGTTGGAATGAGCATACCGGTAATCAACGAGTTTCCGACAATTCCAGAAGTTTTCCGGCGAAAACAGAAAGTCCAGCAATGTCGTCTGTGGTTGATTATGAGCGATGGGTTAATGTTAGTAAGGTTCTAACAATTGATTGAAACAGTAAAGTAGAAATATTTTACCGGTTTGAGTTGAATACGGTTTTCCGACGACTTTTGCAGAAAATTCCGGTGAGCTGATTTAGGCGTTCTGATGGTCTGAAAATGCGACGAAAATGAAATGGAGTATTGGTATGATATCTCTGAGTCGTGAGAGTGGTCTGAAGTTTGAGGAATTCTGGACTTGATGATTTTTCGGTTTTAAAAACCGATAATGATGAGACTTTAAGTTTAATCAATTTCCGATTTGATTAAAAACCGTCGGAGCATCGGTTATAAACTGAATGTGTGAATAAACAACGAATTTGACGATTGGTTTGCCGATTACCATTTCTCAGATAGCGTAACCGGTTTTAACTGGGTTTGTGTATTAATTTCGTTTGCGTTTCTAGAGTTAGCAGAAAACACAATGTGGCGGAGTGGTCTTGTGAGTGTGTGTTAAGTTGCTGAAGTGTGTCTTGGCTGACCCGGGTTCGAGTCCCGGCAGCATCAAAAAAAATTTTATTTATTTTATTTTAACTTTTTATCAAATATAATTTTTGTAGTTTAGTTTATTTATTAATTATGTATTGTTTTAAATCAAAATAAGCATAAATATTCGACGTAACTTTTATAACTTGATATTCGATTACAAAACGGAGCGGGTTTTGAAAACCCGATTTTTACAAATGTTACAAAAAGAAAGACATAGCTCAGCTCCACCTGGACGTAAATCAACAGAAATGTTAGGTTCATGATTACAAAACCAAATTAGATTAAAAAACCATAGAATGCGACTTGGTAAGAGTTGAGCTAGGACTTCTTACTAGAAAATATCAACAAAATGAAGTTAATATAAAGAAGTTTGATACATCCAGCAAGCTTGTTCAAGTCGTGTGCAATGTGCAACTGGCATATAAAGGGAACAAAGGGAAGGGTTTGGGATTCAATTAGGTTGCCCCCCGTATAATCACAACTACACAACAATGCCTGAAACCGACGAAGATATTGAAAAAGCACAACATATGGTGTACGGCTAATCAAGTGATTATACTCCAGATGCACGGGAACCATCTAGTGCTGTTGACTCTTCCAATGATTCTGATGATGAAGACAGAGCTGAAGTGAACAAGGCTCCATGTGCGCAAACTGAACAATCTGAACCTTCTGCTTCTGATGAAAAGGTTCAGAGCAAGCTAAAAGAGCAGAAAAGAGCAAATCGGAGACGAAGAAAGCATAAGTCCAAACGTCAAGGACAATCTCGCTCTCCTAAATCATCAGTGGCCAGCAATAGCCCTCAAAAGGCTAATGTTGTGAAAAATGCTTTTGTTAAGCCGGTCATTAATGGCAAATGTGAAAAATATGCTTTTGACCGTGTTAGCAAAGCTTTTGGAAAAGTTGGGGAGATTTCTGAAAAGGATTTGCAGTCTAAACAAAATAAGAAAAATAAAAAGAAATCTTCACAACAGAAGAAGGCCTTTGCAAACGACAAGTACAAATATCCAAATTCATCCTCGTCTGCAAGAAATGTGCAAGGATATCAAGCACAGAAGGGATCAGTTCATCCTTCAAGGCCTGCAAGAGCAAATCAAGCTGATCAAAATGCTTTACATGTGAAAAGACAAATGTGCTTCAATTGCGGCATTCCTGGTCCCATTGCTCGAAACTGTCCACATGGTCCGCATGTTCCGTGTCATGCTAAAAATCAGAAGGTTACACTAAAGAATAACAATCATTCCAAGCCGATGAAGGTATCATCACCTAAGGCAATGAAGAATGTGAATTCCAAGGTTAAACCATCTGATGGGGATTGGAATGTTGCCAAAAACAAATGAAGGCTGTTCAGAAACAAAAATCTGTTTCTAAAATGACTAAACCTAACACAGCCAAAGCTGCTCAATCAAAGGTACCTACCGCGTTTGTTAAAATAAAACAGATTTGGAAACCCAAACCCAAATCCAAATCAGCAGCTACATCACCAATCCTCGAAACAAAAGGGGACTTGTGTCTTAAAGAAGTGTCTTATTTTGATGCTTCGGGGAAACCCAGGACCACGATGGCCTGGGTCCACTGTCTTACTAATCTCCTTATTTTTCAGGAACAACCAAGGAGGAGCTGTTGACAATCTCTGGAATGTTGGTAGCGGTTGTTCCAGGGACATGAAGGATAACATCTCACTGTTGCAAAAGGTTAAAAATTTTTACGAGTGCAATGTTTCCTTTGGAGGAGATGAGGTAAGCAAAGATCAGCGAAAAGGTATCAATTTAAATTTCGTGCTTTAATTTTGATATTGATTACTTTTTAATCTAATGACGGAACGGTTAAGCAAAAACAACAAAAATATTTTCCTTTTCCTTTTGTTTAAAACTTTGTTCATATGTTTTCTTTATTAGGTAGATTTGTGAATAAAGTATGATGCATAAATTTAGGGGGGAAGAGGGCGATATATGTATATATGTATTGTTTGAGGGGGAGAAAATTAGAAAAATACAAAAACAATATTTGAAAAATAGAAAATACAAAAATAAAAAGTCATGGGAAATGAAATGAATATTCGTGATAAAGGGCGTGACTGACACATGTAAGGTGTCATAGCTGAAAAGACTAGGATCTAATGTGATATGTCGGTAGGCTTATGCTCAAAGTGATTAAAAGATACTAAGTGATATAAACATAACAAACAATGTATCTTGTGGGTAACATACCATCGGCGTATGATTTTATGGTCTTAAATCTTGCGTTGATAGATAGCCAACATCTGAGGTTTTGGGTCTTTATGCTGTTGAGTCATCCGGGGATATCTTGGCTACCCTTCTGTTACATCCAGATTATATGCAGACCTAGGCACAGTCAGGATATACTTAAAAGAGCCAAAATAAAAAGGCCAAAACCTATTAAAAGAACGGAAATCCCATCACGAGAAAATTCCATGTGCTTGAAAAGTCAAACATACCATATAAGGTATATGCCTAACCCTCGTTACATACTATTGGTCTCTCTGCTGTACGGAAGTACTGACCTGTTCACCAATAGTCTGACGTTGTAAAAGATAAAGGATGATCTCAGTATACTCACCTGCTACGATGAATCGTTGTGCTTACCTTGATTGCGGGGGTATGTCATTGTCACACCCCGACCCGCAGCGGAATAAGAGTCGGGGCATAATTGGCTTATCACCAAAGCTCATGACATTTACTATTATGTTTCATATTTAATAAAGTCAAAGTTACATTCTCAAATATCCAAACATGTTCATTCAATACAAAGAAAATAAAACAAACATAACAATCCCAACACTATATCGTTTTATTCTTCTAGTCCAAATCCTATGTGTTCCTAGCTGCAGCTGCTTCACCTGTATCATGTGTAAAATGGGGGTTTTTGGGGTCAACATAAGTTGGCGAGTGAACCTTATTAGATAAACATTTATTAATAAATTAATTGTTAGTTTATCAAATGAAAATTTGTGCATAACCATAGATGAGCAAATGTGAATAATCAAGTAATGGCAAATAGCAGTCACAACTATAACATACAATAACACATGGCATCATACATGAACATACCAACATCATACTGTAAATAACATAAATGAAACTGTGCGATCAAGGCTCAATCAAACGGAGCCGACCGTATTGCATGTACTGAAAATGAAAATGTCTGTGCGATCAAGGCTCAATCAAACGGAGCCGATCGTATGTGGGCACGCCAGGTTCAACCTCATAAAGAAATGGGGAACATGCTCAACGCTCATAAATGGGGAGCGGCGGCCTATGAAATTGCATGTACTGAATAATAAATTGCATCCATTGATAACTACTTAACAGCAACAAACTGAATACACAAGTTCATGTTATGATATATGCACAATGGTTTAGTAATTATATATATATACAAAGACACATGATACACCCCAAAACGTGATTAAAACGGGGAATTTGTAAGATTCACTCACATTGGGTGCGTTGGATTGGAGATGGTGAGATGCGCACGATTTAGATGAGCGGATCAACGAGGAATACTAACCTAAATAATAATGGAAAAATATAATAAATGGATGGATTTTATTAAGGATTTTAATGAAATTTTTAGATATATTTTTGTGAGTTTATAGCTATTTTCTATCTTTAAAAATGCTATTTTTAAGTATTTTTAATTGATTTTTAAATTAAATTAAATAAATAAAAATATAATAAAAATATTATTTTTTTTAGCATTGACCGTTGACCGTTGACCGGTTCGGTCAGCGAATTAATCTGCGCCGGGTGAGATTCGAACCGGCGACCTCCCGTTCGCGTGCACGCAGCTCTACCAACTGAGCTACGTGTCTAACCCGAACTAATCTCGTTTTTAATTATATTTATACACTTATTCGATTTAACCGAATTTCCTTTATTTGCAAAAACATTTTAATTCAATCGGACCGGTGCTCGTGACGGGTTTCGAACGCGCGACGTGTAGTTCATGTTGCACACAGTCCACCGCTGGACTGTGTGTCTAACCCGGTTATTATCTAGGTTTTTATTATACTTAACAACTATCTGAGTTAACCCGGTTTAGTTCTTGATCAAAAAGGCATTTTATTACACAAGGTGTGCGTGTAGCAGGGATCAAACTCGGGACGTATAGTTTTTGTTTGCACACAGTCCACCACTGGACTGTGTGTCTAACCCGTTTATAATTCCGATTTTAATTAATCTTATGTTATCACTGAACTCGTCTTCTTCATTACGAACGCAGACATCAATCAAACAACCGATTCGTGATTAATTTAGTTAATAAACATGATGTCCAGTTTGAATGCACTGAACCGAAAAGTTTGGGGAAAGAAGATACCGAACAGGTTGTCTTCTTCAGAGAGTCCGGCGAACTTGTCGGCTCTGTTTTTGAAACCTTCAGCTGCGAGAATCAATTAACAGATTTAAGGGATTAGATATGAAATTGAACTAATGAGTATTGATTATCAGTGCGTTGGAATGTGCATACCGATAATTAACGAGTTTCCGACAATTCCAGAAGTTTTCCGGCGAACACAGAAAGTCCAGCAATGTCGTCTGTGGTTGATTATGAGCGATGGGTTAATGTTAGTAAGGTTCTAACAATAGATTGAAACCGTAAGGTAGAAGTATTTTACCGGTTTGAGTTGAATACGGTTTTCCGGCGACTTTTGCAGAGAATTCCGGCGAGCTGTTTTAGGCGCTCTGATGGTCTGAAAATGCGACGAAAAGGAAATGGAGTATTGGTATGATCTCTTTGAATCGCGAGAGTAGTCTGGAGCTTGTGTAATTCCGAACTTGATGGTTTTTGGGTTTTAAGAATCAATAATGATTAGTCTTGATGTTTAATCAATTTCTGATTGATTAGAAACCGTCATGCATCGGTTATAAACTGAATGTGTGAGATAAACAACGATTTGACGCTTGGTTTGCCGATTACCGTTTCTCAGATGGCGCCATCGGTTATAACTGAGTTTGTGTATAAGATTCATTTGTGTTCCTAGAGTTAGCAGAAAACACAATGTGGCGGAGTGGTTTAGGGAGTGAGTGTTAAGTTGTAGAAGAGTCTTGTCTGACCCGGGTTCGAATCCCGGCAGCTTCATTATTTTTTTATTTATTTTATTTTAACTTTTTATCAAATATAATTTTTATAGTTTAGTTTATTTATTAATTATGTATCGTTTTAACTCAAAATAATCATAAATATTTAATGTAACTTTTATAACTTGGTACTTGATTACAAAACGAAGCGGGTTTTGAAGACCCGATTTTTACAAATGTTACAGTATCCCCTACTTTTAGGAATTTCGTCCCGAAATTTAAGTAGTTGATGTAGTAGGAAAAAGATGCGGGTACTTTTCACGCATTGAGTCTTCACGTTCCCAAGTAAACTCAGGTCCCCGTTTCGACTCCCAGCGTACCCTAACAATTGGAATGCGACTTCGACGAAGACGCTTCTCCCGGTAGTCCATGATCTCCACTGGTCTTTCAATAAAATGCATAGATTCATCAATCTGAATATCTTCCAGCGGAATATGGAGATTCCCATCAGCGAGGCACTTCTTCAAGTTCACGTGGAATGTGGGATGAATCCTGTTGAGTTCTTCTAGTAGGTCAAGCTTGTATGCTACAGGACCTACTCTTTCGAGTATCTTGAAAGGTCCTACGTAACGTGGTGCTAGCTTCCCCTTTTGACCAAAACGAACTACTCCCTTCCACGGTGATACTTTTAAAAGCACATGATCACCAATGTTAAACTCTAAGGGCTTCCGTCGTTTATCTGCATAACTCTTTTGACGACTTTGAGCCGCTAGAAGATTGTTTCGAATTTGATGGATCTTACCTGTGGTTTCTTGGATTAATTCTGGACCAGTAATTTGTGCTTCCCCAATTTCGTGCCAACATACAGGAGATCGGCACTTACGACCATATAAGGCTTCAAAAGGTGCCATGCCGATGCTCGAATGATAGCTGTTGTTGTACGAAAATTCAACTAATGGTAGGTGGGCGTCCCAATTTCCCTTGAAGTCTATGACACATGCTCTAAGCATATCTACAAGTGTTTGAATGGTGCGCTCAGACTGTCCATCAGTTTGAGGATGATAGGCGGTACTAAGATCTAATCGTGTGCCCATAGCGGATTGTACTGCTTGCCATGTTCGTGAGGTGAAACGACCATCACGATCAGAAATAATACTTAGTGGTACCCCATGCCGGCTTACGATTTCGTTGATATAAATACGTGCAAGCTTTTCGTTCTTGAAATCTTCGCGGATAGGAATAAAGTGAGCTGATTTTGTAAGTCGGTCTATAATCACCCATATAGTGTCATACCCACCAGAAGTGCAAGGTAACCCGGTAATGAAATCCATGGTTATATTTTCCCACTTCCATACAGGTATTTCCGGTTAGACTAGAAGTCCTGAGGGTCTTTGGTGTTCAGCCTTCACCTTGGAACATGTGAGACACTTGGAAACAAAAACGGCAATATCCTTCTTCATTCCAGGCCACCAATAGGTGTATCGTAGATCTTGATACATCTTATCAGCTCCTGGGTGTATAGAATATCGCGTTTTGTGAGCTTCATTCATAAGAGTTTCACGAAGATTGTTGTGGTTAGGAATCCAGATTCGATCTAGGTAATACAGGATACCGTCTGATTTAGTTTCAAGTTTTAGCTCAGCTCCACAGGACATCTCCTTTCGTACATCTTCTTCTGTTATTGAAACGTGTTGGGCTTCTCGAATCTGATCTTTAATGTCGATTATAATTTACGAACATAGAAGATGAATGGAGTTCGCATAACCCTTTCGACTAAGTGCATCAGCCACCACATTTGCTTTACCAGGGTGGTATCTAATTTCACAGTCGTAATCATTCAGAAGTTTGACCCATCTTCGTTGCCTCATGTTTAACTCTTTTTGATCGAAGATATGTTGAAGACTCTTGTGGTCAGTGTATATTTCACACTTAGTACCATAGAGATAATGTCTCCATATCTTAAGGTCATGAGTGGTGTAGTTCTTTTCATGTGTCTTGAGTTGCCTCGAGGCATAAGCTATGACTTTTCCTCTTTGCATGAGAACGCAACCTAATCCTTGCCCTGACGCGTCGCAATAGACTACAAAATCATCACAACCTTCAGGAAGAGTGAGGATTGGTGCATCACAAAGTTTTTGTTTAAGAGTTTGAAAAGCTTCTTCTTGCTTGGGTCCCCATACGAAAGGTTTTCCCTTATGGGTTAAAGCCGTGAGTGGCACAGCAATGCGAGAGAAGTTTGAAATGAACCGACGATAATAGCCAGCTAGTCCAAGAAAAGATCTTACTTCAGTTGGTGTACGTGGAGCTTGCCATTCTTGAACTGCTTTGATCTTTGAAGGGTCAACATGTATTCCTTTGTCATTGACTACATGCCCGAGGAATTGCACCTCTTTTAACCAGAATTCACATTTAGAGAACTTGGCATAAAGCTTTTCCTTTTCTAGAAGTGCAAGAACGAGTCGAAGATGACGCTCATGATCAGCTTTAGATTTTGAATAAATAAGAATATCGTCAATGAAGACTATAACAAATCGATCAAGATAAGGTTTGCAGACTCTGTTCATTAGGTCCATGAAGACAGCTGGTGCGTTGGTTAAACCAAACGGCATAACCATGAATTCATAGTGGCCATAACGAGTTCGAAAAGCAGTCTTAGGGACGTCTTCTTCATGCGCTCTAAGTTGATGATAGCCAGATCGAAGGTCGATTTTCGAAAAGCAGCTGGCACCTTGTAGTTGGTCAAGAAGATCATCAATGTGAGGTAAAGGATAGCGATTTTTGATGGTTAACTTGTTGAGCTCTCTGTAGTCGATGCACATACGAAAAGATCCATCTTTCTTCTTTACAAAAAGGACAGGTGCACCCCACGGCAATGAGCTAGGACGTATGAATCCCTTGTCAGTCAACTCTTGTAATTGACTGGCTAGCTCTTGCATTTCAGAGGGGGCTAACCTATATGGAGATTTTGCAACTGGTGTAGCACCAGGTATAAGATCAATACGGAATTCAACGTCTCCAACTGGAGGGAGTCCTGAAATGTCGTCAGGAAAAACTTGTGGAAAATCTTTTACTACAGGAATGTCTTCAAGTTTCTTCTCTGTGGTCCCCTTCTTGATGATATGGGCTAAAAACGCGACATAATTCTTGCGAAGACATTTTTGAGCTTGAAGACAAGACATTAAACTGAGCCCTTTCGACGAGGTTTCTCCAATGATTCGAAGAGTCTGACCGTTTGAAAGAGGAATACGAATAAATTTTTCACGACATACAACTTCCGCCTGATGTTGACTTAGCCAATCCATACCGATTATGATGTCGAAACTTCCCAGCTTCATAGGAATAAGGTCGACTGAGAAATCGTGGTCGTTTAAGGTGAGTGTACAGTTGCGTATATAGAGTCTAATGAAACTGGTTTCCCGTCCGCAACTTCTACCGTTATGGATTCCGTGAGCTTATCCCGATTTTTGCTTAAGATAGGTTCAAATTCTAATGACACAAAACTTCTATCCGCACCAGTATCAAATAACATAGAGGCATATCTACCATTTATAAGGAACGTACCGTTGACCACATTGCCGTCAGCTCTGGCCTGGTTCGCGTTAATATTGAAAGCTCTTCCTCTTGCAGGTGGAGGAGCTTGGTTCGCTTGGTTCACTGGGTTGGCTTGGGCCTGAGCATGAATTATATTAACCAGCCTTGGACATGTGTTTCTGAAATGACTTGGGTCGCCGCAATTGAAGCAAGCCCGCATAGGTTGGCCCATAGGATAATTGGGTTGGTAGTATGTTTGGGCTAAATGTTGGGTGGGTGGAAATGGTAGGGGTTGTTGTGCTTGACCCATTAACTGTTGGTGGGTTTGGGTTAAAGGTTGGTGGCGGTTTGTTCGTTGAGGCATGCGGCAGTTTTGAACAGTATGTCCTGCGCGACCGCAGCCGGTGCAGTATTGGCAAGGATGATCAGGGGAATGGTGATACTGACAACGGTTACATTTTGGTAATGGGCCTGTGTAGGGTCTTCTGTATGGCGCGGGTGAAGGAGTGACTTGAGTAATGGGTGCAGCAGGAATAGGGGTGTTGGTTTGGGTAACTGCAAAATTCCTGGTGTTACGCTTCCTCTTGTTAGCAAACTTAGAGGAAGGAATGGGGTGGTTTGAAGTTTGTCCCTCAACAGGGGCTTTCTTCTTCTCTTCTTTGAACTTCCTGTTGCGAATTCGGTTTTCGGTCAGTTCAGTTGCCAATTACATGGCAGCTTCAAGTGTTACTTGTGAAACGCTGAGAACTGAATCTTGGATTTTCGAGGGAAGTCCTCGAATATAATGCTCGATCAGACGATAGGTTGGAGTGAATAAATTTGGAACCATTTGGTTCAACTCCAAGAACCTCTTGTTGTAAGTAGAGTGATCACCCTCCTTTTGCTTTAGAGCATGAAATTCATCCTCTAACTTCTTAATTTCACTTCTAGGACAGAAACGCCTAGTCATGATTTCCCTTAACTCCTCCCAAGTTAAGGCCATCGCATCTTCAGTTCCCCTCTTCCCTTTCTCAGTGTTCCACCAAGTGAGGGCTACTCCAAGTAGTCTCCCGGTGGCGTTTCGAACCTTGCGATCCTCAGGACAATCGCAGTTTAGGAAGGTTTTTTCCATCTCCTCGAACCAATGTAGGAGAGCAGTGACACCCTCGGTCCCTTCAAATTTTGGAGGATCACAGGACTTAAAATGTTTGTAAGAGCACTTGTTGGTAGGAGGGTTGTCGATGTTCTGGTCCTGTTGTTGAGGAGGGTTAGTAGGATTTGTAGCAAGGGCTTGTTGTACTTGTACCATGATGTCAGGCAATATCGTGGCCATTTGTTTTGCGATCTGAGTGGCCAAACGTTCCTGAGACCTTCCCGATCTTTTACCCTTCGTTGCTGTCTAGACGACATCTACAGGATCATAAAATGAGAAGATTGTGAGTTTAATGTGATATCCCGGGTTTTTCGGATAACTTACACGTGACACTTGTCGAATAATGTATATGCTAAGTATTAAACGTGCACGAGTTAAATGAATACGTGATGTGTGTTGTGTGATTGTTTTAGTTATAGAGTAAGTAGGGTAGACATGTACACGAACTGAACCGAACCGCGACACGAACCAGCTTTGATTCATTGTGACTCTAGGAGTTAACAAAGTTTAAACTTTGAACCCAAGTCTTCGGCCAAAAGAAAACAAGGATCAAACCTAGACCTAAAGTTCTAACTACTCGGCCGAGAACAACCCAAACCGAAACCCATTGCATGCAACCCAAGTCCTTGGCCGCGAGAACAACCCAAACCAAAAACCCATTGCATGCAAAACCTAAAACTATTCGGCCACATGATCAAAACCCAAACCAAACCACCCAAGTCCCTTGCGGCCGCGTGCAAACCCAAACCGCAACCCTTCCCTTTTAACCCTTATCCCTTTGCGCCTATATATACACACATGCATGAGGCTTTGATTTCACAAAAACAAAACACACAAAACCCTAGAGTTTCATCAGCCGTCGGCAGCCTTGCGATCGCAGAAAGCTTCCTGGTTCGCTTCTTCCTCTCGGTCGCAGCAGCAGCAATCATCGCCATCATCATCTCCTCGATCGCTAGCAACCTCGTTCTTCATCACCTTGATCTGATCGGCCCTTGTTATTCCATTCGGTCGTGAGATCAGCAGTTGATCAGTTCATCGATCACAAACAGTCTACTTCATCATCAATCTCTCGGCCGCAAGCACCCTTGAACACCGATCTCTTATAGTACTCACGGTTCGTGTACCTTATCATTAAAAATCTAGAATTTATCATATGTTGCTAGATCATATTCGAGTATATGTGTCTTGATTGTTGCTGTTCTCAGATTTGCATGATTGAATGAGATGGATGATTGTATAGTTTCGGATTGTTGATACTAGATTGAAAGTTGGAATGAGTTTGAAAGCTGAATATATAGACTGTGTTTTGTTTGTAAAAACTAGAAGTAAGAACTAGGGTTTGCATGGATAGGTTATTAGTATTACTCTATGATTAGAAATCAGTTCTTGATCGCGTAGATTAATCGCATGAACGGGTTATACGAGTCTATAATAATGATATGCTGAAACAGTTGCTGAGTAATAGTTACAGCCGACTTCATCTGGCTGTAACTCGGTCATTAGTGGTCGAAAAACGGATTTTCTGATGTCTAGAACGTAGAGATTTGAATAAGGAATCTAATGGCGCTGGATTCATAATTTTCTGAAGTCGTTTGATATTTTTAAAGGGCCAAATAAGTTCAGTAACTAAAACTGTGAAAATCCTGAAATTTTGTTAGTTGTTTATCGAGTTGGATTTTAAAATCAGTAGGGAGTTGAGTCATGATTTTTGTACAGAAACTAGGTATGGAAATTTTCGGGCAAATCCAACTGGAATTTTGTTAATTGGACGATCAGTGATTTTTAAATAAATTCTTCCGTGGACTGCAGTCAGAAAGCGGTAAATCTGACAGCAGCCTAGCATATTAATATTTATGGTTAATTGGTAAAGATTTAGAACTTGGAAAATTTATATAAGTTTCTATGGTATAGATGTCACCTACTGTAAACATATTGGAATTTTTGGATTGTTGGAACTATTTTATAAAAATCCTAGAAAACAGCTGAATTATGAGTGTTAAGCTGAAATTGATAACTTGTGATTGTGTGCACCAAATTGTGGCATGAATTGGTTTATGGTTATGATAAGTTGTTTTAATCACTTGGATCACATGAGGATACTTGCATGCATGTTTGAGTATTAGGTATGTTGTTTGTGTGTATCACTTGTGCGTGAATTACGTGTAGAAATTGTATTGGTGTGTTCATACACTAACTTGGAATTAATTGGTTTGTTAGGACGCAACTAGCGGTCCCATCTCTTATAACTTCTTTTGCTACACTAACTGAGCAACAAAAGGTGAGTTCACGGCCCCTAACTTTATCGGTTTTTAAACAACAGGGGGAGAAACATGTATACACTCTCAAACTCAAACTCTTTACGTTATACGAATTTAACGTCACATAACTACCCGGTAACTAAGTTAATGTTAATGTAATGTTATGGTCACTAAGCAGCTTTATCACTTAAGTTCTCGTCAATCTCTCGGATCGTTAGTATTGGGTTTAATAGCGGGGGAGTTATAAGTAGTAGTACTGGGCCCGACAAGCCCCATCCGAGCTAGTCGCGCTAGCCGATCGGGTATGGTCAACGGGTGAATAATTCGGCCTAACCACGCCATGGTCATGTGATAGGCCTGGCAAAACGGAGGCACAACAGTCAGCTTCGATGCGAACTCTTACGTGACATAACTTTAGGCTAGCTACCTATATATATTAACATTGAACTTAATACTGTATTATCCCAGGTTGGGGATAATGGAAACAACAACTTAATATTCCTGGTATGGAATATTGGAAATAACAACTTAATATTCCTGGTATGGAATATAGGAAACAACAACTTAATATTCCAGGTTTGGAATATTGGAAGCAACAAATTATTATTCCGGGTTGGAATAATGGAACCAATACGTTATCCCGGGTTAGGGATAACGGAGAAAACAAACTATAACCGAACAAACGAATTTATGAAAACCTGTGAACTCACTCATCTTTAATGTTGACACTTGTTTCTTTACATGTTTCTCAGGACGCTAGGAGCTCTAGGTGCACGCACATGCATTGAACAAGACATCTTTTATCGAGTCTTATTTCTTAATATTGTTTTGGGATTTTTCATTTGTTTTGGCGTTTGTGTTGGCGCCCGCTTCACTACTTATTTATGCTTCCGCTCAAACCTTAAAAACTGATGCTTCTGCTAAACATTGGTAATATAAAATCTACAACAAGTGATTTTGGAAAACGTATTATCAAATCATATAGAGTCGTTCGACGTACTAGTGTTTCAGATTCTGGTTTGTTCACACGCCTCGCGGTAAAACTCCGCAAGTGGAAATTGAGGGTGTGACATTTAAGGTGTCTTTTTAGGTGTCATGTGTCTTTAAGAAAATGAAAATAACATAAATATCAATAATGCAACTACATCCATAGGATGTCTTGTGTTCGCTCATGTTGGGCCTCAAATGTCCCCATACCTTCACCTACATAGTCATGTGGGCCCCCATGGCTATTGGCTTGGTAGGTTTCACATTAGTATTGGCAATTTAACACTCGCATCCCCCGAATGCAAACCACAAAATATATTCATGAGATGTTTGGTCGGAACGTGTCCAGGTGTAGACACAATGACAACTCAAAGTGGGATTAGCTCACACGACGTTTGGTATAGCATGCTTTGGCCTAATAGGTACTTCGTACTCTCATCGTTAGTCCCTAGGTAGGCAAACTGGTCCTTTATTTTGGATTTATACGAATGCCAACCTAGACAGGACGTTCCGACTACCGGTACTGGTACCCTTCCAGTTACTACATGCCCGTCATGAGAACTCACTTTGATGAGATTTGAAAACACGAAAATCATTGTAAAAACAATTATGATGTGGTGTGTGCTTTCATGGATGTGATATGTTATGAGCATACGATTTCATGATAGGCATTATATGATAATACATACTTATGAACATGCTTGCACAATATCAAATGTAACATTTAACATAAAACATATAAAAATCATGAAATTTGGCATATAACACACAAAATTCTTATAAGTTTCTAATCGACTATAGTATAGGCTCTAAGGGTCTAATAACCTATCCTATATCCCTATAGTCATGGCTCTGATACCAATCTGTCACACCCCGACCCGCAGCGGAATAAGAGTCGGGGCATAATTGGGTTATCACCAAAGCTCATGACATTTACTATTATGTTTCATATTTAATAAAGTCAAAGTTACATTCTCAAATATCCAAACATGTTCATTCAATACAAAGAAAATAAAACAAACATAACAATCCCAACACTATATCGTTTTATTCTTCTAGTCCAAATCCTATGTGTTCCTAGCTGCAGCTGCTTCACCTGTATCATGTGTAAAATGGGGGTTTTTGGGGTCAACATAAGTTGGCGAGTGAACCTTATTAGATAAACATTTATTAAAAAATTAATTGTTAGTTTATCAAATGAAAATTTGTGCATAACCATAGATGAGCAAATGTGAATAATCAAGTAATGGCAAATAGCAGTCACAACTATAACATACAATAACACATGGCATCATACATGAACATACCAACATCATACTGTAAATAACATAAATGAAACTGTGCGATCAAGGCTCAATCAAACGGAGCCGACCGTATTGCATGTACTGAAAATGAAAATGTCTGTGCGATCAAGGCTCAATCAAACGGAGCCGATCGTATTGCATGTACTGAAAATGAAAATGTCTGTGCGATCAAGGCTCAATCAAACGGAGCCGATCGTATGTGGGCACGCCAGGTTCAACCTCATAATGAAATGGGGAACATGCTCAACGCTCATAAATGGGGTGCGGCGGCCTATGAAATTGCATGTACTGAATAATAAATTGCATCCAATGATAACTACTTAACAGCAACAAACTGAATACACAAGTTCATGTTATGATATATGCACAATGGTTTAGTAATTATATATATATACAAAGACACATGATACACCCCAAAACGTGATTAAAACGGGGAATTTGTAAGATTCACTCACATTGGGTGCGTTGGATTGGAGATGGTGAGATGCGCACGATTTAGATGAGCGGATCAACGAGGAATACTAACCTAAATAATAATGGAAAAATATAATAAATGGATGGATTTTATTAAGGATTTTAATGAAATTTTTAGATATATTTTTGTGAGTTTATAGCTATTTTCTATCTTTAAAAATGCTATTTTTAAGTATTTTTAATTGATTTTTAAATTAAATTAAATAAATAAAAATATAAAAAAATATTATTTTTTTAGCATTGACCGTTGACCGTTGACCGGTTCGGTCAGCGAATTAATCTGCGCCGGGTGAGATTCGAACCGGCGACCTCCCGTTCGCGTGCACGCAGCTCTACCAACTGAGCTACGTGTCTAACCCGAACTAATCTCGTTTTTAATTATATTTATACACTTATTCGATTTAACCGAATTTCCTTTATTTGCAAAAACATTTTAATTCAATCGGACCGGTGCTCGTGACGGGTTTCGAACGCGCGACGTGTAGTTCATGTTGCACACAGTCCACCGCTGGACTGTGTGTCTAACCCGGTTATTATCTAGGTTTTTATTATACTTAACAACTATCTGAGTTAACCCGGTTTAGTTCTTGATCAAAAAGGCATTTTATTACACAAGGTGTGCGTGTAGCACGGATCGAACTCGGGACGTATAGTTTTTGTTTGCACACAGTCCACCGCTGGACTGTGTGTCTAACCCGTTTATAATTCCGATTTTAATTAATCTTATGTTATCACTGAACTCGTCTTCTTCATTACGAACGCAGACATCAATCAAACAACCGATTCGTGATTAATTTAGTTAATAAACATGATGTCTAGTTTGAATGCACTGAACCGAAAAGTTTGGGGAAAGAAGATACCGAACAGGTTGTCTTCTTCAGAGAGTCCGGCGAACTTGTCGGCTCTGTTTTTGAAACCTTCGGCTGCGAGAATCAATTAACAGATTTAAGGGATTAGATATGAAATTGAACTAATGAGTATTGATTATCAGTGCGTTGGAATGTGCATACCGATAATACGAGTTTCCGGCAATTCCAGAAGTTTTCCGGGGAACACAGAAAGTCCAGCAATGTCGTCTGTGGTTGATTATGAGCGATGGATTAATGTTAGTAAGGTTCTAACAATAGATTGAAACCGTAAGGTAGAAGTATTTTACCGGTTTGAGTTGAATACGGTTTTCCGGCGACTTTTGCAGAGAATTCCGGCGAGCTGTTTTAGGCGCTCTGATGGTCTGAAAATGCGACGAAAAGGAAATGGAGTATTGGTATGATCTCTTTGAATCGCGAGAGTGGTCTGGAGCTTGTGTAATTCCGAACTTGATGGTTTTTCGGTTTTAAGAATCAACAATGATGAGTCTTGATGTTTAATCAATTTCTGATTGATTAGAAACCGTCGTGCATCGGTTATAAACTGAATGTGTGAGATAAACAATGATTTGACGCTTGGTTTGCCGATTACCGTTTCTCAGATGGCACCATCGGTTATAACTGAGTTTGTGTATAAGATTCATTTGTGTTCCTAGAGTTAGCAGAAAACACAATGTGGCGGAGTGGTTTAGGGAGTGAGTGTTAAGTTGTAGAAGAGTCTTGGCTGACCCGGGTTCGAATACCGGCAGCTTCATTATTTATTTATTTATTTTATTTTAACTTTTTATCAAATATAATTTTTATAGTTTAGTTTATTTATTAATTATGTATCGTTTTAACTCAAAATAATCATAAATATTTAATGTAACTTTTATAACTTGGTACTTGATTACAAAACGGAGCGGGTTTTGAAGACCCGATTTTTACAAATGTTACAGTCATGGTGTGGGATGCACGGATACTATAGTATAATCCTATCTTAAGCATATCACGAAGTTGAAAAATGAAAATTGAGCGTTAAAGTTTAAGTGGACAAACATATTGGCAATCTCTTAGACCAGTCTGAATAAGTTCGCACTGAAAAGTGTTCCTTGGTCCGGCTGAAAACGATTTTGATCCCATTGTAATTGTATAATTGTAATAATTGAGTTAGTTTCTTGGTTTATTTGTGTTTCTGTTTATATTCTTATATTTAAAAAAATTAAAAAAAATATCGAAAATTTAAAAATCCAAAAATAGCGTGCTTTATCTGTTTTATTAAAAACTATTACTAACCGTTCTTGAAGATTTAACTAATCATCAAAGGATGAAAGAAATTTAAATTTTGATCCGAGTATAAGTACTTAGATGTACCAGGTGTTCATGCGGTACTCTCCTTGTTGCATAAGAATGTTTGCTTATACATTTCTGAGAATTGTGCAGATCTTGATTTAGATCAAGAAACAGGGATTGCTGAAATTGAGATGTTGTTAGTTGCCGATCAAGCATGAAGCATCACAACAGCAAAGTGTACCTGAGTCAGAAGAACCAGATTTCAGTCATCATCTGACTGTGATAGTACATTTGAAGAAGTACATGTGAACCTGCTTGCTTGAAAGAGAAAGATTGAAGAAGAAAAGAGCTGCTCAGGTTCCTCCTCTCACATTCTTTTTGACAAAGATGTTTCAAGCAAAGCTGATCAAGATCCTGATATGAAGCTAACCACAACAGCTAAAGAAAGTACCCAGTGCTGAGAGTTTGTTGAAGTATGAGGTCCTAAAGTATGAGACTGACTTCCACAACACTTACAGCGTAGCGACAACCATAGTCTCTGTTGAAGACGTTGCTGAATTTGCACTATGAAGACAATTTGATGCATCAGTCTAGGGGGAGATTGTTAGGTCCTAGAAGTGTGAGACTGAAGCATCAAATATACGCAACAATCTATGGTAGTTAACTGGGTTTAACTAGGTTATTTTGTATTAGTTTTGGACCTTTATAGGTCATTTGGGCATGTCATAGGCCATGTGGGCCAGGCAAGCCCATAGGCAAGCCTATTAGGGTTATGCCTTACCCTAGGTATAAATAGAATGTTATGTCATTCCTAGGGTTAGACTTTTGGAGACTTTTAGGTTTTCTCTAGAGAACCTCGATCTTGTACCAGACGGTTTTGCTTGTTCAAATAATAGAGTCGTGTGCAAGGTTAAAGTTGATTCGTTTTGTTCTTCATCATTCCGGTTTTCTTGAATATCATCAAGTTTGGATTCCGCCCATCCTTGGTGATTGTGTGATATCAGTATTAGATCCGGATTAACGGGACTTACAAAGTGATCGTAATAAGATAGGTGTTAGTCCCTATAAAGGGCACCTCCTGAAGATCACGTTTACTAGGCCAATTGACGGGTCAAAGTTATTATATTAAAAAGTCAAACAGACCATTTTTCGGAAATATTATAATTTGATCTTATATATATTATGAAACCTGTTTTGACACTTAAACAAGTTGGTAATAACTATTAGAACATGTAAGAACATGTTCGGCTCGTCAATTTCAGTTCTAGGGTCGGTTCGCAACCGAAAGTCGCACAGTTTGACTTCTGCTTTGACTTTCGATTCGGACCCGACTAAAATTAGTTAAATATTGATCTAAAGTTGCATTATGATCCTAATATAATGTAGCATAACCCTCTGAGGGTATATTACATGATCATAATCGGAATCTGAGTTTATGCACAAGTTCCGTAATTATGCCATTTTGACTAAAATGCGCTTTTTGCATAAAATAAGGTTTACATAATAACGAACTTGAAAATAAGTTTCCTACTGATATAAAATTATAAGTAGGATTATTTGGGATATTAAACCAGATTATAAACTGAATTTACGAACAAGTTCTTGTATTATGTCGATAAATGACGATAAGGCCCCTGTGGCTTATAAAATGCTTTTAATCACATCTTTTCAAAGTAAATCTTTTACCTACTGATATGATTATATAAAATAACATATCTAAGACATGTTAACCTGACCTTAACATCAGTTTTCATTAAATATCAAACAAATCGTCATTTTACGACATAAGCGTCGTTTCGGCGCATAGTATGGTTTTAAACCATATTTACCAACCAAGACTTGTTACCTACTGATTAAAAAACTTATTTTAAATATTTTTACAGCAGGTACATGATATAAACTCAGCAAATAATTTATAAACTATGTGTAAAATGACCAAAATGCCCCTTCGGTGCATAGTTTGGTCATAAAAGATAAATTAAACATATAATTAATATCCTATCTGCACTTAGTGCTTTTGTGTAAGGCTGAGTTAATAAATCTTGCATTTAAACGCAGACTAGCTCAGGTAAATACTCTCGACTTATTTCCCTTATATGGGCTTGGGTTACGGTAAATTATTACCGCTTGGTCGGAAATGGGATCAATCGAATGCGGGATTGTGGCTAGTAAATCCGTATATTCCATTTTAATCAGTTTTCTTTGATAACTTAAACATCGGGGGTTAACTACCGTGTCCTGGATATCCTCGGCTCATTACAATAGATATTGGACACGACCTTAGCGCGGGTGTAGGCATACACCCAATAGATGCTCAAATGCATTACTCACAAGGTTGGGAAGAAATGACTCCTTCGTGAGTCCAAAGTGGTGTGTATGTTAATCATGTCTCGGTCTCCGTACCGGGCCTTGTATGTATGGACAAACATGTGAATCTGTTAACAAGGTTGGACGGTCAACTTTCCCAAGTTATAAAAGATTTTGTGTTGATACGCACTTAAAACATATTTTAAATGTTTTCAAAATGAGTCAGTTGGGTGTATTTACCAGCGAAAGCTGACGTATTTTCAAAAGACTAAGCTTGCAGGTACCATATAAAAATAGGCTGGAAGTGTTCGGTAGTGATATAGGATCTTGCAAATCCTAGAACTGCCCAAAGTCTGTTTTACATTCTTTCTTTTGTACAATTTACGATCCGCCTGTGGATCTTTTATTACGAGCATGCATATTATTTTATATTCCGAATATTTGGTTTGTAATAGTAATTTAAATCCAAGACTTCCATTGTGCTGTGTTTAATTGACTATGATGTTATCAACTTACGTCACGATATTCCCCACCCAGGCCCACCAATGTTCGGATTGGCTGTGGAAAGCCAGGGTGTGACACGTTGGTATCGGAGCCAACGTTTGAGAGAATTAAACACTAGCCTTTTGTGTTTAATATCAAACTTACATAAGCACATTCCTTAGACTTCCGAGTCTAGGCATTGACCTAGGATACTCATTTCATTATTAAGTTATTAGTATTGTTTTTGAATTGATTTTTAACAGGAAAATGCCGCCAAGAGTAAGAGGAAGAGGAAAAGGACCAATGAGGGGAGGACCTTCAGAACATATCCCTTCACATCCCCATCACCCGAACCCTTATGAAGATTCGGGGGATTCATGGCCGTTATCGCAACATTCGCCTTCTCATACTCAAAACTCATATCATTCCTATCATTCGCATCATTCACACCACTCCCACCATTCCCATCATTCTTATCATGATGAATTTAATCCTAACCAATACTTTCACCCCCAGCCGACCAAAACCAATTAGACCAACCCAATCCCATGGACGAGGACTCCGATCCAGAAATGCCACCGTCGAGATCACACACGCATCCCATAGAAATCTAAATGATTCGAACTCTTATGCCGGATCGCCATGCCAAGGTCCTAATGAGTGGGACCAATATTAGAATCAATTTACTTTCGCTAACACTCCTTCCCATCATTCCCAACCACCTCTCGTGCAAGAAGATGTACACATGGAACCGGTGGAACAACCCCAATCGCCACCTGAACCGCCAAGGAGGAAAACAGGAGCACGTATGTCGGTACGTGCGGGCCAACGGTCGGGATCGCTGCCACATTTGCCCAAACCCTACCCTACTATTCACGAGGACCCACAAATGGGTGGACCCTCCAATGTTTCACCTGTGGTGGAACCAACACCACCACCAGTGGTTCAACCACCACCATCGGGTTATAATAACCCTATCCCAACATATCCGGATACGTCTGGATATGATCCTTTTAACTCAACTACACCTTTTGACTACCAAGCATTGTCGCATGACCCTTACATGCAAGCGGTAATGCATAACGCACTTTACCCGTCTCCTTTCCCATCTGTTTCCACCTAGTGGATATCCAAGTTAAGGATACCAGTATCCTATTATGCCACAACCACAACCTCCGCCGCCACTTGAGGCCATCAATGAGGCCTTAGAACGAATGAAAGAGATGCAACATCAAGCGGAGAAAATGGAGAAGAAGACGAATAAGTTCTTCAAGAAACTCTCCAAGCTGGTTAAGGGAAAGATGGACGAGTGAAGTCTCTTCTAATATATGTTAGTCCCTGCGAGGACATTGTTATTTCTTTAGTCCCTGCATGGACATTTTTTAGTCCTTGCATGGACAGTCATTTCATTGTTTCTAGTATTGTAATTTCTATTGGAATTTAATGAAGTATTTTTGGAATTATATATATGTATTCATCCTCTTCAAGCGAGCGTCTTGATTTTATTCGAAATTTATGCTCTGCTATATAATTCTAAAAGACCTTAATGGATTTGATTATGCCAAGTGGCGTAGACCACACATTGGCCAAGAAATGATAGTTAAGGACAATGGGCCTTCTATTAGGATAGTTAAGGGAAGTTACCCTTCTATCCAGAGGTGGTGGACTAGGTTCAAGCCTCCAAGGTCGTTAAGGTCTAAGGTGACCGGGACCATTAGTTAATCATTAAGGTACTCTTATGTTAACATTAAGGAATGTTCATACTCTTGGTAGTGTGACTTGAGGAACCACACTAGCCATCTAGGTAAAAGGACTACGTCCTAAGACCTACTATATAGCCTATGTGATCAATGTGATCCCGGCTAATGTCATCAATGCGATGACAACAGACAGGCCAATGTGCCCAATTTTATGTCCAATGTGACAGGCAAATGTGCCCAATTTTATGTCCAAGGTGACAGGCTAATGTGCCCAATTTTATGTCCAAGGTGACAGGCCAATGTGCCCAATTTTATGTCCAATGTGACAGGCCAATATGCCCAATTTTATGTCCAAGGTGACAGGCCAATGTGCCCAATTTTTATGTCCATTAGCGACAAACTTATAAGTTGTATATAATTGTCAATTTTGACAATGACAGTTG
Organism: Scalesia atractyloides; assembly: GCA_947069175.1. Classification (NCBI taxonomy): domain Eukaryota; kingdom Viridiplantae; phylum Streptophyta; class Magnoliopsida; order Asterales; family Asteraceae; genus Scalesia; species Scalesia atractyloides. Next base: position 79,664,105 of record CAMTDV010000020.1, on the reverse strand, counting down.
TGACCTTACGATCCACTGTCTAATAATATATGGACTATGTCCAGATTGTAATTTGCCTTTGATGGTCCTATTAAGACCTAGGCCAAATATAGATATGATAAGCCTAAGAGTTGTGATGTTTTTCACACTAGCTCAAATAGGCGATGGATTGTTATATCCAATGTTTAAGCCAATATGGTTGTTATACCATGGCTAATGAGAAATTTTGTTTGATGTTTAGAGCCAAAGTTTCAAAATGTAAACTCGGACGAGGCACAAAGTTGCCACCGAGAGATTAGCTCTAACAAGGCTGAAAACATAGCCATTAACAATGATGACTTCCAAGCTCGCATAGATGCAGTTGTGGGAAAGGCCATGGAAAAGGCGATAGAAAAACTTAGAGAGTCGAGTGCTACTCGTTCCAGACCATTATCAATCACGCCATCCTCAGCTTATAAGGACAGATCAGTTCACTCTTCGAATGCGAAAAGTGAACCAAAGAAAATAGAATTTACTGATAGGTCCCGTTCTTCTAAAGACGGATGTACCTACAAATATTTCGTCTCCTGTAAACCCCGGGATTTTAACGGGGAAAAAGGAGCACTAGAAGCCTTGAAATGGTTAGACGAAATGGAGATGATAGTAGATATCATCGGATGTGCTGATAAGGATGTGGTAAAATATGTATCACAGTCCTTCAAGGGCGATGCCCTCATTTGGTGGAAGGCAATGGTTCAATCTACAGGTAAGATACACCTGTACAACTTAGGATGGTCTAAGTTTGTCGATCTAGTCAAGGAGACTTTCTGTCCACCTCATGAGGTGGAGAAATTAGAGACACACTTTCTGACTTTTTCAATGAAAAACCTAGACTGTCGGAAGTATGTTTCTGACTTCAATTCCCTGTCTAGGTTAGTTTCATATTTAATCACCCTGAATCCAAACCCATTGCGAGTTTCATTAATGGGTTAGCGCCCGAGATAAAGGACATGGTAAAGGCTGCTCAGCCTATACCTATAGGTCCGTCGTAGACCTATCTCTCTCCCTCACCTTAGATTTAATGAGGCAAAGGTCAGTTAGGACTGAAACTGACGGAAAGAGGAAACGGGAGGATAATAACTCCCAAATGTTCAAAAAGAAAGGAAATTTCGGGTTCAAGAAGAACCAGAACACGTATAATGACAAACCTCTGTGCAAGAACTGTAAATATAGACATTGGGGACAGTGTAGTATAAATCCACAGACTAAACCCTGTGGTATCTGTAAGAGAAAGGGACAAAAGACCATAGAGTGCAAGGATCTTAAGGATGTCGTTTGCTACAACTGTAATGAAAAAGGTCATATTACGTTCAATTGCCCCAAGAACCCCAAAAGTAATGATGCAAAGCCTGGAAAGGCTAAGAAAGGAATGCTCGTGCTTACAAGCATTTCACATCCTGCGACCCTACAAATGCAAAGCCTCAAAATGTTATCAACCCTTCCCCAAATACCACTAAATGCACTTACAAGCATTTCACATCTTGCGACCCTACAAAATACGAAGGGACTGAAGGTGTCACCGCTCTTCTCTATTGGTTTGAAGAAATGGAAAACATTTTTCTAACTTGCGATTGCCCTGATGATCGCAAAGTGCGATATGTTACTGGTCGTTTATTTGGAATAGCACTTACTTGGTGGAATACAGAGAAGGCCAAACGAGGTGTTGAAGATGCTATGACTTTGACTTGGGAAGAGTTGAAAGAAATCATGATAAGACGGTTTTGCCCAAGGAGCGAAATCAAGAAATTAGAGGATGAGTTCTATTCGTTGAAACAAAAGGAAGGCGACCACACCACGTACAACAAGAGATTCCTCGAGTTAAATCAAATGGTTCCCAACTTGTTCACTCCCCACTACCGTTTGATCGAGCACTACATTCCAGGTCTTCCTTCAAAGATTCAAGACTCTGTAATAAGTACCACACCTGCAACCTTGGAAGCAGCAATGGAGTTAGCTACAGAGCTCACCGAGAACCGAATCCGGAACAAAGACTTCAAGGAGGAGAAGAGGAAGGATAAAGCATCGACTGAAACCTCCAACTACACCCAAACCGAATCCTCTTCTCAACCCATTTCTAAGAGAAAACGAGACGAGCAACTTTTCGCTGTCACCCAACGCAACCAACCAGCCTTACAAGCCGTACCCCTCCAAGCTATCCCAATCACTCAAGTAGCACCCAACTCAACCTACCCAAATAAGAAACCTTACCTTGGACCTCACCCTCGATGTAACACCTGTTTTTATCACCATCCATCTACCGTACTTTGTCGACTATGTGCGAATTGTGGACGCTATGGTCATTTGAGCAAAGTTTGCCGCATCTCTCAAAACCAAACCTCACCCCCATACTCAAAACATGATCCAAACATATCAACAACCCCAATACCCCATGTTCCCATATGTTCGAGCTTGTTTCAATTGTGGCGACCCTACCCACTTTAGAAACACGTGCCCTCAATTGGTTAACATCACAAACGCCCAAGCTCAAGCAAACCCAGTTAACCAAGCAAATCAAGAAAACCCAACCACTAGGCCACCAGCAAGAGGAAGAGTTTTCAACATCAACGCTAATCTGGTTGAAGATAATGACGGCCCAAACGAAAACACTCAACTAGTCCCCTTCACCAACAATCAAGATTCAACTCCAACTGCTTAGTTTTATGTTTCCTCTATGTTATCTCAATTCTCACGTGTCTCAATTTTAAATTGGAAATTTATCCAAGGATTTTAATGCAAATTATTAATCCAGTTTTGTTTTATACTCAATGATTCAACATTCATACCAGCATACATCTCAACGTATTTCAATCTCATTATTTAAAGAAGTTGGGCTGTGTCTCACTTCTACATAGACTAACCTCTCCATCATCACAAACGAGAGAGGGACTGTCATCTTTCAAACATGTATACTATCAGAATTATGACAGCATTGTTTGTTGTGTTTATTTATGTTTTAGAGTCACATAGGACTAATCATAGCTTACTGATAAAACCAATGAGAATTTGACGAGGATATGGTGGATACGCCGCTGGTACTTTCTATATATAAGTATTCTTGTCAAAGGATCAGAGGCATTATCAGGCGGTTATGAGAAGTTCCATGTAGGATTTAGTATGTTTTGGTTGAAATTTGTTTTACACTCACTGATTTAACATTCATATCAACTCATCATTTAAAGAAATTGGATTGTGTTCCATTTTCTACATAGACTAACCTCTCCATCATAACAAACGAGAGAGGTATTGTCATCATTCAAGGACTCAAGCTTTGGTTGTTGTGCTTGTGTATGTTTTAGAGTCACATAGGACTAATCATAACTTACCGATAAAACCAATGAAAATTTGACGAGAATATGGTGAATACGCTGCTGGTACTTCCTATATATAAGTATTCTTGTCAAAGGATCAGAGGCATTATCAGGCGGTTATGAGAAGTTCCATGTAGGATTTGGTATTGTCTTGATTGAAGTTTGTGTTATACTCACTGATTTAGCATTTATATCATCTCATCCTTTAAAGGAATTGGATTGTGTCATCAATCCAACATGTATGCTATCAGAATTAAGACTCAGATATTGGTTGTTATATTTATTTATGTTCTAGAGTCACATCATAGAACCAATCATAACTAACTGATAAAACCAATGAAAATTTGACAAGAATATGGTGGATACGCCGCTGGTACTTCCTATATATAAGTATTCTTGCCAGAGGATCAGAGGCATTGTCAGGCGGTTATGAGAAGTTCCATGTAGGTTTTAGTATTAGAAGTTTATTTTAGGATATAATCTAATCTTTCAAACGTACCCAAACTCATATGCATAACATCATACTTAGTCGATCAACTCTGTGTATCCATGTTCCGTATTCATACACTTTAGGCAACAAAAAGCGATTCCTATAGCAGGGTATTCAACCCTTACAAGGAACGTTACCGCCTCAAACAAAATTTAAACTCTCACTCTCTTCTAAGTATGTAATTGTCAAATTAAAACACCATCCTTTTTAGACAAATATGCCACTACTTAAATTTCGGGACGAAATTTCTAAAAGTAGGGGATACTGTAACATTCGCCAAAAACCGGATTTACCAAACTCGCTCCGTTTATCAACCGAACAATCAGTTAAAATTTTCGTTGCGTATTTAATGCCCAAATTAATTTTAAACGATACATAACTAATAAGTATATTAGAATATAAAATTTATTTTTGAAAATGTATTAAAAATAGTGAGTTAAAAATAACATGCTGAAGCCGGGATTCAAACCCGGTCAGCCAAGTCAACCGGGTTAAAACAGCCTTAACTCTCACGCGCTCAACCACTCCGCCACTTGTGTTTCTTGTTGATTTATTGATTCAATTAATACATATAATAAAAGCTGAAGTCGATTTTGGTCACTCAGCGCCCAAATCATTCTCGCCGGAAATCTTGACGAATTCATCAAACATTGAAGTGTTCTTTTGTCATAACGGATGCATTTACGTCATCGCCGGTTATAACTGAAAACGTGACCCTCATTCAAATCGCTAAACCATAACCGAAAGATTTGGGAATTTGAAACTGAAAATGTAAATCAATCTGAATTGTACATCATTCATCAGTGGAGCGCGACTTTATCAAAATTACTCTTCATTTCGCTCAGAAAACTCGCCGGAATTCTCTGAAAATTTACCGGAAATTTTCGCCGGAAAACCGAGTTCAACCTATCTTTTCTTCTTACCCAAAAATAAGATCATAGAACTCATACTGACATCACTCCCACTCATCTTAAACCTCTGAAGAATCTCTGTCGCAAGAAATTTCACTCGCCGGAATTCTCTGCAAGTCGCCGAAAAACCGGGACTTTCATATACACGGTAATTACCTCAATGTTTCTGTTTCATTCCATTATAAGACGAATTCTAACACCATTTCATCGCTCAGAATCAACCACAGACGACGTTGCCGGATTTTTCTGTTTTCGCCGGAAAGTTTCTGAAAGTTTCAGAATCACGCTGATAACCGGTATGATCATGTAATCTACTGATAATCATTACTCATTAGTTCAATTTCACATCTAATCCCTCCAAACTGCTAATTGACTCTAACAGCCGAAGGTCACCAGAACAGAGCCGACGAGCTTCGCCGGATTTTCTGAAGAAGACGATCTGTTCGGTATTTTCTTTCCCCAAACTCTTCGATTCAATACTTTCCAATTGTTCATTTTGTTCATTAACCGAATTAATCAAGTATCAGTTGCTTTGACCGATGTCTGTGTTTTGAACGAAGAAGACGAGTTCAGATATGATATAAGATTAATTAAAAACAGTTTAATAAACGGGTTAGACACACAGTCCAGCGGTGGACTGTGTGCAAATAAACTCATACACGTCGCGAGTTCGATTCCTGTCCCAACCTCATGCGCTGTAATAAAATGCCTTTTTTTTTAAAACTGAACCGGGTTAACTCCGTTAGATGTTAAGTATAATAAAAATCTATATTTAAACCAAGTTAGACACACAGTCCAGCGGTGGACTGTGTGTAACATTAAGTCACAGGTCCCGGGTTCGAGACCTGTTGACGACACCGGTCCGATACATTTAAAACCCTTTTTAAAAATAAATAATTTTCGGATTAATTGAATTAGTGTATAAATATAATTAAAAACAGAAATATTTCGGGTTAGACACGTAGCTCAGTTGGTAGAGCTGCGTGCACGCGTACGGGAGGTCTCGGGTTCGAGTCCTGCCCGGCGCATACATACACACAATAAACCGATCAACAAGTCAACGGTCAACGGTCAAAAAGTCAACATTTTTTTTATTGTTTTTATTTATTTATTTTATTTAAAAATCAATTAAAAATACTTAAAAATAACATTTTTAAGGTTAGAAACTAGCCTAAAACTCACAAAAATATATCCAAAAATCCTATTAAAGTTGTTAATAAAATCCATTTATTTGCCTTACTTTTCTTTATTAATTAGGTTAGTTATTCCTCGACGATCAATCCTCTAAACTCGTGCGCATTAATCATCATTCACCGAACGTACCCACTATGAGTGAATCTCTACAAATTCCCCGTTTAAATCATGTTTTTGGGGTGTATCATGTGTCTTACTATTTATTATATTTAAATCATTGTGCATACATCATATCATGAATAAATGTGTATTCAGCTTGTATAAACTGTTTGTGTGGTTATTGTTTAGATTAAATTTATTATTTTCTGTACATGCAAATTTCATAGGCCGCCGCTCCCCATTACATTATGAGCGTTGAGCATGTTCCCCATTACATTATGAGCGTGAACCTGGCGTGCCAGTTTCATTTATGTTATATTTATGCAAGTTGATATGTTATTGTATGTTGTTGGTTTGTTAATGTATGTTATTGTTTGTTGTTGTTTGATATCGTATACTAACGGTTTGTGATTGTATGCTGTTGGTTTGTTAATGTATCTTATTGTTTGTTGTTGTTTGATATCGTATGCTAATTGTTGTTATTGTATGTTTATTTACGTTTGTTCATATATGAATATTGCACAAATTTTCCATATTAAATACAACCAGAATAAATAATAAATGTTTTCTAACAAGGTTCACTCGCCAACTTTTTGTTGACCCAAAAACCATTTTTACACATGATACAGGTGAACAGGATGAAGCAAGGAAAACATAGGAAATTGCCTTAGAAGAAAAATAATAAAGTTTAGAAGGATGTATTAAACATGTTGTAATTGTTTGATTTGATTGTATGATTCCTTTTAAATTGTAATAATAAATATGAAACATTATAATAAATGTCATGAGCTTTAATGAAAACCCAATCATGCCCCGGTCACCTTTTCCGATGCGGGTCGGGGTGTGACAAAAGTATCACCTTGGAAAGGTGTAATGAGATTTGGAAAGAAGGGCAAGTTGAGCCCAAGATATATAGAACCATTCGAAATAGTCGAATGTGTTGGCACTGTAGCTTATAAGCTTAAGCTGCCAGAGGAGCTTAGTGGAATTCATGATGAGTTCCACATATCTAACCTTAAGAAATGTCTAGCCGATGAGTCGCTAGCAATGTCGCACAAAGATGTGCAAATAGATGAAAACCTGAGGTTCGTTGAGAAACCAATTTTGATCGAGGATCGATAGGTTAAGAAGCTCCGAAAGAAATTAATACCTATAGTGAAGGTTAAGTGTGACGCCTTTAGAGGTCCCGAGTATACATGGGAGGTTGAGTCCACTATGCGACAAAAGTACCTCCATCTTTTTGAATTAAATCCCGAGGATGAGATTTCTTTTAAGGGGGTGAGGATGTAACACCTCATAAAATCGTGTCCAATAGTATAACGACACGTGTTGTGTTTTTATTTAAGTCTATTAAAGACTAATAGGGACTAAAGGTGTCAAAATGCTCAAACTGAGCCTCTGAGTGACTGTCTGATGTCAACATGCATAACGTAAGCCTATGAGTGACTCATATGTCAACATGCTTAATCATTTAGCCTCTGAGTGACTGATATGTCAACATGCTTAAACTTGGCCTCTGAGTGACTGATATGTGAACATGCCCAGCCTCTGAGTGACATCGGAGTCAACATGCTTATAGTGGGCCTCTGAGTGATCGTTTATGAAGTCCTAACATGTTAATTCATACCTCTGAATGACCTTTTAACGAACCGAGAGCTCGACAATGTCCGGGCATACTCCCGGGTATGCCAAATATTGGTTACGGAGGGCTAAATATGCTAAAAAGGTGTTTTAGAAGGTTTTATAAACTTTGAAACTGGCCATGGGGCGCGAGAGGCATGTGTCTGCAGAAAATTGCTTGGCCTCCACACAAATTGCCAAAAACCATTTGATTCAAAACCATGGCTTTCCAAACTGCTATGCCACATTTTAGGACACTTGTAAGCTTCCTCTTACACCCCTTAACACCTGTCATCACCTCCTTCAAGCTCTCCAACTATAAATAGGTGCCAAGGTTCACCATTTGAACTTGCACCTTTCTCATTCACAACTCTATCCCTCCTCTGGAAGTTCCTAACTGAAGGAGCATCCAACTAAGTTTTATTTCATCCAAGGAACCACTTGTAAGTGTTCCTTGCTTTTGCATTTTCGTTTATAGGCTTTTATAGCCAAAAGTCAAGCGTTTTACGGAAAACGCCTTGAATTTCGGTTAAGACCATTATGGTCCAGCCATTGTTCATAACGAACATGGCTAAGTGATCGTAATAAGGTAGGTGTTAGTCCCTATACAGGGCACCTCCTGAAGATCACGTTTACTAGACCAATTGATGGGTCAAAGTTCTTATATTAAAAAGTCAAACAGACCATTTTTCGGAAATATTATAATTTGATCTTATATATATATTATGAAACCTGTTTTGACACTTAAACAGGTTGGTAATAACTGTTAGAACATGTAAGAACATGTTCGGATCGTCAATTTCGGTTCTAGGGTCGGTTCGCAACCGAAAGTCGCACAATTTGACTTCTGCTTTGACTTTCGATTCGGACCCGATTAAGATTAGTTAAATATTGATCTAAAGTTGCATTATGATCGTAATATAATGTAGCATAACCTTCTAAGGGTATATTACATGATCATAATCAGAATCTGAGTTTATGTACAAGTTCCGTAATTATGCCATCTTGACTAAAATGCGCTTTTTGCATAAAATAAGGTTTACATAATAACGAACTTGAAAATAAGTTTCCTACTGATATAAAATTATAACTAGGATTATTTGGGATGTTAAACCAGATTATAAACTGAATTTACGAACAAGTTCTTGTATTATGTCGATAAATGACGATAAGGCCCTTGTGGCTTATAAAATGGTTTTAATCAAATATTTTCAAAGTAAATCTTTTACCTACTGATATGATTATATAAAATAACATATCTAAGACATTTAACCTGACCTTAACATCAGTTTTCATTAAGTATCACACAAATCGTCATTTTACGACATAAGCGTCGTTTCGACGCATAGTATGGTTTTAAACCATATTTACCAACCAAGACTTGTTACCTACTGATTTAAAAACTTATTTTAAATATTTTTACAGCATGTACATGATATAAACTCAGCAAATAATTTATAAACTATGTGTAAAATGACCAAAATGCCCCTTCGGTGCATAGTTTGGTCATAGAAGATAAATTAAACATATAATTAATATCCTATTGATATTATATCATAAATAAGTTATTTTTCCAGAATACTTATGGTTATAACATCAAATTATATTCAAGTTCCTTGTATAAGATATGAACTTACCAAAATGCCCTTATGAGGCATAGTTTCATTTTAAAACCTTAAAGGGCATAAAAGTTGATATCCTACTGATATTACAACTTATTTAGAGTATAATAGCATATAGAACTTGTCAAATGAATTACCCACAAGGTTGGGAAGAAATGATTCCTCCGTGAGTCCAAAGTGGTGTGTATGTTAATCATGTCTCGGTCTCTGTACCGGGCCCTGTATGTATGGACAAACATGTGAATCTGTTAACAAGGTCGGACGGTCAACTTTCCAAGTTATAAAAGATTTTGTGCTGATACGCACTTAAAACATATTTTAAATGTTTTCAAAATGAGTCAGTTAGGTGTATTTACCAGCGAAAGCTGACGTATTTTCAAAAGACTAAGCTTGCAGATACAATACGAAAATAGGCCGGAAGTGCTCGATAGTGATAAAGGATCTTGCAAATCCTAGATCTGCCCAAAGTCTGTTTTACATTCTTTCTTTGTACAATTTACGATACGCATGTGGATCTTTTATTACGAGCCTGCATATTATTTTATATTCCGAATATTTGGTTTGTAATAGTAATTTATATCCAAGACTTCCGTTGTGTGTGTTTAATTGACTATAATGTTATCAACTTACGTCACGATATTCCCCATCCGGGCCCACCGGTGTCGGATTGGCTGTGGAAAGCCGGGGTGTGACAGTTTAATGGTTAGTTTTAAGCTTTTGTTCCAAAAACATGACTCATATACCTCCATTTTCTTATTCTTGTAATACTCCAAGGAATCTTCAAGCACTAAAGTGATCAAGACTACAGCAAGTCTCCAACCAAACCATGTTGGAAGCAACCGTCTAGTTTAATGGTTTGTTTTAAGCTTTTGTTCCAAAAACATGACTCATATACCTCCATTTTCTTATTCTTGTAATACTCCAAGGAATCTTCAAGCACTAAAGTGATCAAGACTACAGCAAGTCTCCAACCAAACCATGTTGGAAGCACTCGTCTAGTTATCCTCACTTGGTTACTTAGTGAAGTAAATAGTTTATTTTATGTTCTTCATACTTGTATTCATGACCATCTGAATCGTCCATGTGATGATTTATGCATTGGTGAATTCTTGAGGCTTATGGATTTATCCCACCTCTAATGTTTGACACACTTGACAAATATATCTAATAATATATAGGGTAAATTACAGTTTCCGTCCTTTATGTTTGTATCGGATTACAATGGATGACCTTTAACTTTAATAATTACAGTCACAGTCCTTTATTTATAAAACCTATTATACCCTAAGTCCTTTAATATTAACCAGGTTAATTTTTAAGATTAAGTAAGGTCATGTGTATCCCATATGAGGGTAAAAATGTCACCTAACCTTCCTGTTTCATCTCCCTTATAAACCACCCCCCCCCCCCCCTCTCTCTTTATCCCACCCACCACCACCACCACCTCCAACCTCTAGCAACCAACACCACCATATTAACACCAGGGACAAACCACATAACGGATCAGACAGTTATATATTAACAACTACTTTACTTTTTCATCCAAAATATTTACATGATCTTGTTCGAGCAAAAAAATAATATTCTTTAATTAATTGTATTTGCTTCAATTGCAAATTGTGCAACAGACTCAAAACATTTCCTAAAGTATATTTTACAAATGCTCATCAGTTGACTACTAACTGTATAACATCTCTTTACAATACTATCTAAACATTAAAATGAATACCATGTGCTTTTCTCTCTATTGCTCTCCTTCTCTTTCCAATCACAGCCACAACACGATCACCACCACAATCGCAAACCCATCACTGCTTCTACCACCGTATGACCGTTTAATCTGTTGGTGTATGCAAGTTTACCCTAAAGTTTTAATCTTGTGGCATTAGGATTTCATTTTTATCTCGATTCGTCACATTTGAGTATGAATATCACTCATCGTCTATGGTTGTCACCTGACCAAATCCGAGATGGGTAGATCTACCACCGTCACAGTGGTGGTGGTCGGAATCGATTTTTTTTGTGATTTTTGGGGTGGGGTAAACAAAACGATGGTTACAATCCAGATTTCTTTCGTTGTTCACCACTACAAAAATGTTGGCTCTTTGGTCTTTCATCAGATCTGAGTTTTGCAACCACCGAAAAATGTGAGGGTTGGATTCTAATGATGGAGGGACCATGGAGCTCAACGATGATGGTGCCGGTGGTCGATGGTGTTGGTAGTTGTCGCCTGATGATGATGATGATGGTTGGGATGTAGAGAGAGAGAGAGAGAGAGAGTACAAGGGAGAGAGTCAGTTGAGAGAGATGAGTGGGGTTTTATAGAATTTTATATAAGTTTTTAAATTTTGAAATTCTTTTTATTTTATATATTAAATGACTATTTTGCCCTCACATGGGGTGCACATGACCTCACTTAACGTTAAAAATTAACCTAGTTAGTGTTAAAGGATCTAGAGCGTAATGAATTTTACAAATAAAGGACAGTGTTTGTAATTATTGAAGTTAAAGATCATCAAATGCAATTCGATACAAACATAAATGACAAAACTGTAATTTACCCTAATATATATGTTTTCACATTTATAATACATACTTTAAAAACCCAACTATGATATTAATGAAACTATGGTTGAATATTATGTTAAGGTGGAGAATATTCAAGGTCTTGGATTCCTTATTTTGGATTTCTAATAGGTAATAGGACTCATGAAAAACAACACAAACAAATAATAGTGTCTGAATAAGTGTATAAGACGTGATATATTTTTATGTAATTTCATACTTGTAACTTTTGTTTACATTCCCAATCTCCAAGTCCAAATACTCATACACTTTTGTTTACCTTTTTAGGGTAACTTCGGTGTTCCATCTTCAAAACCGCTCGCTCACACTTTGTGGAAAATCTTCGCAAATTGTGAGTTCATACTTGACCCATTTTACACCTTAAACACTATTTGGGTTGCAACATGTATCCATAGTTAAATACACAATCATACACATACAATCAATCTTATGCAAACACTTGATCCTTTAACATGTTACTTGTTATGCTAAATCGTCATACATGCTAGAACAATCTTATACCATGCTTTCTATCATTAACTTTAAAAAGTCTCTCTTCACATGTATAGCGCTATAGGAGTAGCACACCACCCCGTTTGTTGGGTCATTGTTAAGTATTCATTCTTTACGGTCTTATTCACTTCGATGATAAGGTTACGCTAGTGGAAATTTTGGGTTGATCTATAGCTATGCATGCTAGTATGATTACATGAATTATTATACAATGAACACGTGGATTTGAGATTTATACATACTTATGCTACGTAGACAAACTAGATACTCACCTAAATAATTTGCGTTGACGGATATTTTATACATGTTGCAGGAAACGTTTGATGATGCGTTTACAAGAAATTTACTTAGGGTGGATTTAGAAACTCACCAGATTTTATTTATGCATTTTTACGTTTTAGTCATGTAACTTGCAATTTGTTGTATTTCCTTCGAGACAATGTAATGTTTGAATTTGATGAAATGAAATGAAATTTTGAATTTATCTTAATGTCGCAAATTTATTGATATGTTGTCTTTGAGCAATCTATTACGTCTCGCCTCCTCGATGTTTCCGCCAGCAATTGAGGTGTGACACAAATAAAATTCGGGTTAATTGGTTTTGTGTTTATTCGGGTCGGGTTAATCGATATAACGATTTGTAAATACAAGTTGCATGCATACTTTACAATTTAACTTAACATGATTATTATTAAGTAACTACACATGGTCTAATAATAAAAAATAATTAGAAAATGACACTCTATCGTAAAAGAGAATAGGAGCAATTTCAATCCGGAAAACCACAAATGGTAATATGTTGTGGTGCTAAAGGGCAGGATGCAACTAAAAGATTATCGGTGCATTTTAATTATACGTTATTGAATATCAATTATGATAAAAATGATATGAGCCTAATATATATATATATATAACCACTATTTTGTTTAAAGTTGGTAATGGAGTAATTAATTAATTTGTTGTAGGAAAGAAATGCATGGAAACGAGTGATGTTCAAAACTCATACTAATAATAAAAAGGCTTTTGTGAGTCAACGCATGAAATCATAAGAACGTAATGCATGTCACCCAAGAAGGCTTTTCATGGTCCTATCTACCGATTAAGGCTGGTGTCTCTGGATCTTGGAACCACATTTGTAATCTGGGAAAAGATCTGTTGGATTTGAACGTAAATGTTAATTGTCTAATTAAGGGCGAGGTAGGCAACGTTGAGCCGACTCATTTTTGGATAGATAGGTGGCATGGGGACGGACCATTAAAAGATGTATTCCCATCTCTGTTTGCTCTGGAGGGTAATAAAAGTTATAACAGTGAATAAAAGGGTAGTCGAATGGGAATGGAAGCGAGAACCCAATACACCCGCTGAATTAGAAGAATTACAAAGGTGTCATTAATGGTGTAGCGTTGTCGAAAATACAAGATAAGTGGAAGTGGATTTTATCTCCGGATGGAAATTTCTCTGTAGGGAGTTAATATCCAAACATGCAGTCCCGTTTTACCCGTTCGAGTGGATCAAATGGCTCCCAAAAAAAGTTTGTATTTTTAGGTGGAGAGGGTCGACTTCCAACTTTAAAGGGCCTTCAAAAGAGAAACATTCATCGTGGCCTTATTAACTGCAGGTTAAGTGGAGGTGAAGACGAAGACGCCGACCACTTGCTCACGTCGTGCTATGTTGAGTCAGTTTTTATGGCAGAAAATTAGCCATTGGTGTAACATTCCTCAACTGTATGCTTTCACTGTTAGGGACCTTCTCCAAGTTCACAGGTTCCTCAATGTATCAGCGCTCAAAAGAAGAATGGTGAGAGCTGTGATTCTAGCAGCATGCTGGATGATTTGGAAGGCTCGCAATGAGGTGATTTTTGCTGGGAAAAGGGTGAGCATCGATGGGATCTTTAGCGAAGTGCAAGCAATGACATTCTTATGGGTCAAAAGTAGGGTGAGGCCAAATGGACTCGAGTGGGAGAATTGGGTGTCCTTTAGATTTTCGGAAAATTAATTAATATTGTTTTCAGTTTTGGGTACTGGGTGTATCACATGGAGATGGTTTATGGCTGCCTTTAGCAACTTGCTTGAGCCAACTATTTTGTACACATTTTTTGGGTCAAATTAGTGTTGTTTTCCGTCCAAAAAAAGTATGTTGGTGGGCTTTTCAGGAACAAGGCATTGGTCCAATAGAAAACTAAGGAGCAGCCCATCAATTAAGAAAATAGGTTGGTGAGTGCACAAAATAACCGGTAATAGATTAAGGAATAATAGGTTAGTGGTTATTTTTAACGTAGGTTAGTATTGGTTATTGATGTTCAGTATAGGAACCGGTTTTTTAACTGGCAGACCAGTTAACTAAAAAATAACCAAAAACAAAAAACCGGTTAAATAACCGATCAGGTTAAAGTAATTAACGAACCAGTAAAAAATAACTGGTTAAAGTAATAACCGGTTAAACCAGTTAAAGTCAAAAAGTCAAATCAATCGGTATAACCGGTTATTAAAATTAACCGGTTTGTGCAACTCTACGTGGAGCAGGGAGGCAATTATAAAGAAGATTCGACGGCAATTTGTGGGGCATGGGGTTCACAACTTTTGAAAGGGGATTATTTTCTTCGACGACAAGTCGGCAACATTTTTTAAAGGGTTCGCAAATAATGAGAAGGTATCTTTGGAAGGCATAACATTTTTATAGCTGCACATAGAAATAAAGGCAACAAGATGACGAGCATGCGCAACTAAACTCTTCGTGACTTTCCCCATATGAACGATTGCTTAGTTTAATCTCTGTTTATGATTCTTATAACTGGTACTTTAACTACTTGTGTTGATTTCCTGGTAAACGTTTGTTATATTTGAATTATTTGTCGTTTATCAAGCGTATTGGCGCTATCCTTGCATGGTTAGCGGGTTGGTAAATTGGTGGGTAATTGGTATAATCAAACGGATTGTTAGGTTGTTATAGTTTATTTAAAAACGGTCCCTAATAATTAATCAAAGTCATTATTTCCAAGGTCATGTCTATGTGGTGTTTGAATCAATAAACGAGTTTTTAGTGTTAAATTGGTAATTGGGATTCTGGGTGGGGGTTACTTCTTCTTATTCTGATAACACTTTTTGTAACAAATTGTGTTTTTTCTCAACAAACAAACAAACCCCCAATTTAGATAATAATATTTTTCTAGTTAATTTGCTAAATACTGACCACAAATTCCCTATGAATTCGACCTTACTTATCCATACTCATATAGGTATTTAAGTAAAAATACTTATTTTTTCTTAGGCAACACGGGAGATAACCAAAATTTTTATAATACCATGTTAAAAATCCATTTATACATTTGGTCAAATGGCCGTTATAAGTAAATACTAGAGTCACATATTCATTTTGATAATCAGAGAGAAAATAATTATTTACCTAAACTTCCCTCCATACAAAGTCAACTACATCTCCTTTAAAGCAAAAGAAAGAGTATTATACAAATATAACGATCAAGTTAGTGTATATCCCATATACGAAAACTTGCACCAAGATCCCAAAACCGGCTGTTTTCTTATGCATAAATCTTTCTTAGCTTCATCGTCCTTTGTTTTTATCTACGACATTTGAGAAGGTCACAACCTCGGCTCTAACCAACTCGCGTCCATAATCATATTTCTTATTGTGCATTGGTCTGCATAGTGTTGCGTCAACCGGTCCCCTTCTATGTGAAACCACCTCCGGGCTTCGGCATCTCCATACCCTCAACATTCCACTCGTTTTCCTATCGAAAATCTCAACCGCAAAACTTTGGTTAAATAATAAATAGGGCTCTGCCCCAAATTAATCTATTAAAAGTTGGACTTTAATTCAGAAAATGATCCATGAGGCCCAAAGTAGGCCCATTAAGCGTTGAACAACCCCAAACAACTATAACTGACAGACTCTTCTGAGAGCAAAAGACACATTAGTTAATGTACACCAGTGATAACTTTGTGCATTGCCAGCAAATTTGCAGATTCCTAAATACGTTATAAAACTGATCCAATTTAATAACTATCTTATTTATACTTTCGTAATTTGTTTCTAAAAACTACGAATTACATAGTCCAATCTCGATGTTTCATTTAATTTCGGTGACTTGGAAGTAAAAAATGCATGGTCTGCTAAGTCGGGTTAAATGTACCTTACGTAGGAATCCTGGCTTCGGTTCACCTCTCCAAATCCGAGACGTAAATGTCTATCGAAAATCATTAACAGATTCAATCCAAGAGTATCAAGATGTCTTGAAGGACAATAGACCAAATAAGTTTATACGAAAGAGCTGGCCACTGCACACAAAATCCAAACCAAATGTGTGCAATTTCAATTAGCAAATAAGTTACATAGGAACATATTATACGCAGAACTTAATCTTGAAAAAGACCTCGATTTTGGTATGTACAACATAATTTGTTGTCAACAGATCTTGGTGATCTATTTCTTCACCTTATCTAGCTTTGATCATGATTTATTAACTGTATAATTTATTGATATCTATAATTATAGTTGTGCGATCAACTAATGCTGACTTTAGCAGATTCTGTTGAGATTTACTTGGGCTTTTACAAAGCTTGGCATCGATTGTAATAAAAGTTATGCGACAGAACTAAGATGGTAATATTTACGACGATTCTGTTGAGTATCAAATAAATGTTACTGTTTTAACCGACAAGACAACTCTACATGAAGTGTTGTGATTGTTCTAAGTTGAAACCAAGTATTTTGTCGGTTATTTCGTTTGCTCAAGTAAAGTTACATTCTCTTTATACATTAATGGGCGTTGTACACTTCGATTCAAAAAACTTCATATAAAGGGACATAATGATTTATAAATTCAAAACAGTAAAACCTACATGAAAAATTCATGAACGAAAATGATTATAATTAGAAACTAACCATTGATTACACTTGATCACAATCAATATAAGCTTTATATAAAAAACAGATTACATTCCTAACTTTCATATCTATCGTGTATATCACAGACTCGTTTATTAGAATTAGGAGATCTAATCGTGATTTATATTGGGTATGTCTAATAGACTGTGCTTGCGAGAATATACCTGCAATGACATTCACAGAATAACAGTGCGCAATGCGCTGGTGCGCCTTTCTTGGACTGTGAGTCGTACAACAATTGCTGAACTGCGCAAGTGAGTTAGACTTGTAACAGGCTTGACCGTGCTGATAGACAAATTGCACGCGTAATGGTACTAATCCATGCTAGCAGTCACAGAGCCTTACGTATGGAAACGGCAGTTGACCAACTCTCGGTTCATACGAACTGGCACTCACGAATGGCAAGTTAATCTATCATTAAGTCACAACGAACCTTGGCAAGAACAAACAATATAGTCACAGCAATGAACTTGTGATTGCCTTACATAACGGCAAGTAACTTAGATCTGGCAGTACTTGACTTGCGTACTAATGACTCAAGAAGACATTCCTTGTGAAAATTTTGGGACAGATAAACATGATACTCATAGTCTTGTGGACAAAAGTTATACGCATACTTACTTGTCGAGAAGACGGGTTTCAAAACGGATCGTTGCATAGAGTTGACTATATCAAGGTTAGTAAGTGTCAGGTTGTGACTCTATGTTCTGGTAGGTTGTGTCAATTGCATCATAATGAACAATAAACCATAAGTTTATTGCAAAAATAAAAATACAACACGACTGTCACAACATGTCCTTTCGGCTGGACACCTAACGCAGGCATCAGCCAGAACGTGGCACCATTCAACATCAACATCCTACAGGATCATTAATGATTTCTCACAAGCATAACGGATCCATCTTGGTTCTTGGGTCGGCCATGGATAGCAATTCTAAACCACTTACATGGTATAATAGGGTTGCCACATGGAAAGACTGATCTTCATTGTTACACTTACTGTTACCTGCAATAACTATATTATTCTCACGCGGATTGGTTTCACGAGAGAAAACGCCCCTTCTTCCATCAGACTAATCGACTTGTTATTTGTAGATTAGCTAGAGTGGTTCTCAAAGCGAAAGATCAAACCTTTTATCTAGAATCATAGCTGTACTAGATATCTCGGAACATCTCATCAGACCAGTGTTCTTTGGTGCATCCATATTTATTCTCTCTCAATCAGTTTCTTTTCGTTTTATTTCGGTAAAATTTCGTTCAAATGCGACTTTCCATCCAGCACACCAATATTCGGCTTAAGGAAACCAGTTCATGTCTTGGTCGAGAAGTGGAGAAGTTTCTTTCAATGGTTTCACATGTTCTCCGGTCTTAATCCGTAACCCGGAGTCAAATGGAGACTCATTGCGTAATTCATTTGTTTCGGAATTTGGTGAAACTCTGTTTGTCATCAGTGCTCAATCGGTAAGTAAATGTCGTCACGATGCAACTCTGAGCATTCTAAAACTCATTGCAGTTGCTAACAAACTGTTCATTGCAGCTTGCCTCACGTATGTACTCAGCTACGAATACGCGTGGAGCTTGTGTTCGTCATTAACACGTAAATCGACTAACGGAATGTTCTATTCCTACTTAACTGTCTATCAATTGGCAGCATCATCATCAATGGTTTGTCGCAGATCGCTAAGGACGGGAACCCAGCTGAGCAGACTGCGAAAATTATGCAGAGTGATAGGAAGTGGTTTCACGGCTGCCAAAAATATATGTTAAAATTGGCTATGGTTTTTCAACCGGAAGTGGAGCACAACTATAGCTGGACTTCAGCGGTGAAGCAGCCGACCTGACAGTTATCAAGGAATCACCCGATATTGGACGCGCAAACTCCCTCAATGTGAGAAAAAGTTTCAATGGTTTGACAACCCTGAACATGGGTTTATTCACCTATTGTAAGATGATGGAAGAGCTGGACGTTGTCTGTTGTCACCAAATCGGGAGCTGAAGAAGTCTACTGTCTAGCAGGGAGAAACAGTTTGATCAGTCCAGAGTGCGCACGGCTTTGTCCCATTGTACGTGTCGATGATGAAATGTTGAATAATAGCATTTGATCAGCATTGAGTAATAGTGTACATCAAACTTGATTGTGTTGCCAGTTGCGATCGCAGTACAAGGAAAGATTAGAATCAGATCTAAGTAGACAAGTCGGGTTCGAGTACCAGGCATCATGTTGCACCAAAAACATGTTGTGGCAATGACTCCACATCGTCAGAGATGGCACGGAAGCTTCAATTCCAGCTTCTCGCCGCGAACCGCCTAGGCTTCCACTGTCGCATGCGTTTCTCATCTAGGTTGCTGCAGTTGTATAAATCCATTTTCACAAGGCACTGAATGCTTCTTTGCGACACTCAAATAGGTCAAAGCTTCAACTGGTATTAACAGTTAGTAGACATGTATAGAAAAGAAATAAGAGGACATTTTACCACTTCGTCACGCGCTCGCGTGCGCCTGCCTCCCCCATACAGAGCTCCTCTCCCCTTCCATCGCGCTCACTCTTTACTCCCAACGAGACACCTCATCTCTTAAGATTTTTTCTCGTGATAGGATTGGACTAGAAGAATAAAATGATTTAGAGCTTGGAATTGTTTTGTTTGGTTATTTCCTTTGTATTGTATGAACATGTTTGGATTATTGGGAATGTAATTTTGACTTTAATAAATATGAAACATATTAGTAAATATCATGAGCTTTGGTGATAACCCAATTATGCCCCGACTCTTATTCCGCTACGAGTCGAGGTGTGACATACATGATTTATAAATATCTAAAAGCATGCTATAAAACCTACAATGAAAAACACAATGCATGTAACTAAAACCTTTTGATTATTAAAATCTAGAAACTAAAACATTGATTACAACTTGACCCTACAGACCTCACATATAAAGCATTATAAAAAAACAGGTAGATTACAATTTCACATCAACCTTTCAATATCGTATCGTGTATAATCAACAGACGCGTTTTATCAAGAATTAAGGGAGATCATAAATCGTGTTACTCATTGGAGGGGTATGGTCCTAAAAACCTCGCGTCTGTGCGAGGAACTATACCCTCAATGACAATTCACAAGAATAACCGTGCGCACAATCCGCAACGGTGCGCCTTTCTTGGGACTAGTGAGTCGTACAACGAACCTTGCGCAACCTGCGCAACGGTAAGTTAGACCTGGAAGCACAGGCGCCTTGACCCTGTGCTGATAGACAAACCTTCCGCGCAACGCGTAATGGTACTACAACTCCAATGCTAGCAGGTCACCACAACGAGCCTTACGTACATGGCACAACGGTAAGTTAGACCAACTCATACAGGTCACATAACGAACCTTGCGCACTCAGCGCAACGGCAAGTTAGACTAACTCATACAGGTCACACAACGAACCTTGCGCAAGACCAAACAATATAAGTCACACAACGAACCTTGTGTACCTAACATAACGGCAAGTTAGACTTAGACGCGCAGGCTACTTGACCCTGCGCGGACCAAACAACCCTTTAGCCGCGAAGTCCTAAAACCTTGCACAAGAACGAGACAAACATGAGAGCTATTTATAGTCTTGTGGACAAAAGGATTTATCCCTGCAACTCTACGCTCGCCAGAAAGCACTGACAGCCTCGTAGAAGGGATAAGCACAAAGAGGCGTTGACTATACACAAGGGTTCAGAGTGGCAGAGTTGTGACCCAATGGCCGCTCGGCAGGTTGTGTCAGACTGCATCCCATGAACAGTAATACAGAGGACAGTCTGTGCACCAACCAAAAACACACCACCGACTGTCACACCTGCTCCACTTTCGGCTGATGACAGCCCTACGCTAGAGACAGCTGCCATGATACGTGGCACCATTCAACATCCTACAAAGCATCCCTCCTAGCAGAGATCATTAATGATTTCTGCAGAAGGACAGAATGGATATCTCTGGTCGTCTGGGTTGGGCCCATGGCCCATCAGCCCATCTCCTAAACCCACTTCACTTCGGCTATAAAATAAGGGTTGCATCACATGGTATAGGGATCTTGATCTTCATCTGCTTACTACTTACTTGCTTACCTTGCAATTACAAATACTTATTCTCACACTGGAGTGTGGTCACGGAGAAAACGCCCCTTCTCCCATGACGAGACTATCGACGTTGTTAGTTTTGTAGATTACCCAGAGTGAGTCCACCCAGAAGAACGAACGAGAGACGAACCTTTTATGCAGAAGTACTAGGCTGTAACTAAGATATCTCCGGATACTTCTCAGTTCAGACCAGTGTTTCTTCATTGGTGCCATCCGCTATTTACTCTCTCTCACATCCGTTTCCTCATTTCGTTTTTTATTTCTTAATCCTCACGTTCAAATGGCTGACATTCCATCCAGCACACCACAAGGTATTCGAGCTAAAGGAAAGAACCCAGTTCATGCCTCTAGGCTCGACGGACAAGTGGAAGAAGTTTCTTTCGGGAATGCCGGTGCTCACCATGACTCCGGTCATGTGAACATCCCGGTAACCCCCGGAGTCCAAATGGAGACTCCTTGCGTCCAATCACTTTGGTTTTGCCGGCTGGTGAAACTCCGATGTCTTGGTACATCAAGTCTCAAACGGCTCTAAATGTCGTCTACGTGCAACTCTGCGCACAAACAAACACTCCTGCTGCGTCGGTGCAACCAACTACTCACATGCACGCCTCGCCTGCACCGCGAGTACTCAGCTACGACTCGCCGGTTGGAGCGAGTGTTCCGTCACAACACCGTACACGACTAACGGAATGTTCTCACTCGCTACCTAAACATGAGTCTCACACTCATAGGCGAGCATCCATCCACTCACGGTTGTGCTCGCGTCTGCTAGATGGGCGGGACACCCAGCGTGAGCAGGACCGAACTTATGGCGAGGGTGATAGCGTAAGTGTGTTTCACCGACTGCCAAAAGATCATGCTGCTTACAGAACTGCGCCATGGGCTGTTTACAACCCGGAAGTGGAGCACAACTATAGCTTGATCTACAGGCCGGCTGAAGCAGTCGGACACTTGAAGTTTATCAAGGAAATCGCGCCCGCATAATTGGAGCGCGCAAAACTTCCCTCCAACGTGGGAAAGTACAATGGGTTGACAGACCCAGATGATCAACTGTGCTTATTCACCGATGCAAGACTGATTGGAGGCTGGACGCTACCTCTGTGGTGTCACCAAATCCGGGAGCTGAAGACAGTCATACTCCGCTTAGCCAGGGAGAAAGCAGCTTTGGTATCAACTCCATGAGTGGCAGCACGGCTGATGTCCCATTGTACGTCCAGTGCATGACTGACATGATGCGCACACTCAGCATAGCCCTGCGTATATCTGTCATGGCGTGCAGTGACCATCAGCTTGGCCATTGTGTTGTCCAGCTCTGCGATCTACAATACAAGGAAAAGATTAGAATCAAGACAAAATGATTAAAACACAAGCGGAGTACTTAAATTGACAACTCCATGTTGTTGCATCCACAACATGTTGTTGGACATTGACTCCACCAGCGATTCAGAGATGGCACGGGCAGCTTCAGAATCTTCCAGTTTTTTCTCGCCCGCGTCCACCTTGGCTTCCACTGGTCGCAGCCGTTTCTCATCCTCCAGGTACCTGCGTTGTAGTTCAACCTTTTCCACCAAGGCCACCTGGAGATGCTTCTTTGCGCCCTCAAAAGCGGCGCAAGCTTCAACCTGGTTATTTACAACAAGGTTAGTATGACATCCTATTGATCATACAGAAAAATGAAAAAGATAAAGAGAAGGGACAAGTTTTTACCTACTTCTGTTCACTGCGCTCGCGGTGCGCCCTGGCCTCCGCGGCCACAGCAGAAGCTGCCTCATTCCCCTTCCTCTCGCGCTTTACCTCTCCGCGCAACCGAGCAACCTCATCTCTTAAGGATTTTTTCTCGTGATTATCCCTTTCACAAGCATCCCTCCACAACTTATGCACCTCAACAAGTGTGGCAGCGGTGCTTTCGGCCCTCTTCTTCCACCCCAGCGCAGACCATTCTTCGGTCCGCTGAGTTTCGGCAAATTTGGCTTTTTGCGCCTCCAACTCTGATTTTTGCGCAGCCACTTGGGCTCGCTCTTTGACCAGATCCGCTTGGGCAGCCTCGAATTTAGCATGTTCTTTGTGTATGCTTCGCCACTCCCTGATAATCTTATGAGTCTTGGAGGCAGAGCTAGCTGCTGCCTAGAGGTATGTGCGGTAAGATTGTTCATGATCCTTGCTCAGCACGCGCGCGCACCTCTGCTGGGGGGGAATGCACCCTTAAACCAACTCACGGCACGCTGGCCAGTGAGAAAAGTCATCTCACTTCTTCAGTTTCCACACGCGGCCTTCATGATATGATCGGTAATAAAAGTCACTCGGGGTTTCGTCCGAGCGGATTGGAGACTCTTCGGCGGAAGGACTTCTACCAGATCCCCTGACCTTATCCCCGGGAGCCGGCTCTTCTGAATGGATCCCCTGTGGAGCATCTTCAGCCACCTCCTCAACCTCAGAAACCACAATCGGTACTGTCTCCTCAAAAACACCCCCACCACCAAAAACCTCAGGATCTTCCACCAGCACCTCAGGCGCTACAACTTCAACCTCCAACTGCACCTCCGCCACCCCAGTATTTGACTCCCCACCCTGTGCGCTTGACGCCTGCGCGGTTTCACCCACAGGTGGGGGCATTGAAGTATCCTTGGGCGCGGCCGGAGTGGTCTGAGCAACAAAAACTGGCTCATCTCCCATGCGAGATGACAAACAGTCAGATAAATACAAAAGAAAGAAGTGGTGGGACAGACAAACAGGTTAGGTGTTTACCTAAGGAGATTTTGGCAGCGAATGCGTCTAAGCTCTCGCGCTTCCCTATAGTCTTCCGCGCAGCCTTTTTGGAGAGTTGCACGGAGATATCGCTCTTCGAAGCCTTCTTCCGGTTGAGGGGCTCCAGGCTGGACTCGACCTCCACCGGGTGGTCCGGGTTAGCAGCCGGAATCACCACCGGCTCCAACTTGGGTTTCCTCACACCTACAGGCGCAAGACCCTCCAATGAGTCAAAGACTACTACATAGTCTTTCCAATGGTCGGACACAATGCGCTTACCTTTGGGAGGGTCTGCCCTAGGTTGAGGCACCCCCTTCTCAGCCGCCGCGCTGGTCCTTACGCGCCTTTCATTTTTGGCTTTGGGCCAATGTCCAAGTCCTTTAAAGCCCCTACACAATGGCGCAACTCAATAAGTGATCTGCAAATATATAAACACTTGACAATATGAGGGCTTACCAGTCTTAGGCACGGGGGCTAACAAATCTTCACTCTTGGGGAGTTCAAAATTCCCCAAGATCTGCGTATACCAGGTGGGCTCCACCGGGCCAAGGGCAATATTCTCAATATGCCCCTGCTTCCTCTGGAATGCCACCACATACAACGACACCCCTGCAAAAGAAGAGCATACAACCAGTCTACGCACGAGGAGAAATCAAGTATCAATACAAGACAACGGTACTTACTCTTATCTCCCTCCATGTATACGGGCCTCTCCCGGCGGTTGGGTTTCCAAACAAGGCTCATCCCAGCCGCCACCAGTGCCTTCTCAGGGAGTTGAACCGCCGGGATCTCCTTTAGATCCTTGTACCAGGACTCGGCCACTGGTATAGGGGTGGCCTCAACAGGAATCTCCACACCCCCTAGAAGTGCATCCGGATGGGAATGACACCAGTCTTAACATAAAAAAAATAGTCTTCAAGTCATGGAAAGACTTGGGAGGGGAGAGCAAAATTTTCTTCGCCTGTGCACGGTGTTGAAAAGAATAAAACCCTATAGAACAATGGAGTTGGTAAAATATCCGAAAACGGTCAATGGTTGGGGTAATCCCATTGACCGGCACAAAAACTCAAAGTGCTTTATTCTCACCATTCTCATCGGATTCAACTAGGAGATGTGGAAGAGGTAAAAACTCAAAATTTCAAGAAAAAATTTGGTAACCGGCAAACGGAAGTTACCATCTGCAAAAAAATCAAGAAATAAGGTGATGTAGCCGGTCGGAGCATCGGCAGTTGTATCCCCCTCGGCCGGGTACAGGGCATCCCAGTCCTTGGAGAACCGTAGTCGGAAACTAGGCGTTCAAAACTGGTCGGGTTTCATTTAAGGGCCGGCAAAGAGGTAGAAGCCTCTACTGTCGAAACGGTCTCAGGACCCCTAGTCGCCATGGAACTCAAAGAAGAAAAGAGAAGTTTTGAATACAAAAAGACTCAAGAACACAAGAACTCAAGAAGATTGAGAGAATTTCAAAGAAAAGTTTGAAGGCGTGAATGAAACCCTAGACGGTTACCCCTATTTATACACATCACATTTAATGCAATGGGGAACTATGACGCACGCGAGAAATTAACAACCAATCCACACAAGACGCGTGGCACGCCAGTGGCAACTAACGGTTGTCACGCGCGTGTGGCCGCTACTTCCTTGCCAATTCATTAATGAAAGAGAGGCTGCATGTAACATTTGTCGTAAAACGGGTTTTAAAACCAGCTCCGTTTTGTAATACAAGTATACATTATGATGTTCGTTATGTATTTAGGTCAAACGTTTAAAAATTCGTTATATTATTTGCATTAAATAATAAATAAAATAATAATGTTAAAATAATAATGATAATAAATAAAATATAAGTAATAAAAATAAAATAACAAAAGGTGTAGACCGCGGGTATCGAACCCGGGTCTTCACCCAAATTAAACACATTACACGCCACTACACCACACAACACACATCTGTTATAATTCTAAACTAAATGATATTTATATTAAAACAAACTATGAAATGAAATTTTAAACACCCACCTGAAACGGATGAAACACCCAATTCAATCATCAATCTTCGTTTTAAAGCCAAAACGTTTCTCTAATCATGTGATAGACTCAACTATGGGGTCATCAATGCTAAAAAAACGGTCATGAAATCATTTCAGCCATAAATCTTTGACCGAAAATATAGGAAACCGAACTCAAACCACCCTATATCTATAAATAGTGATCTTTGAAACCTATTGAGAACTGGCTCACTTGCAAATCTTATTTTAAACTCTCTACTCATCGCCGGAGAATTTTGGCTTGTTGCCAGAACTTCACCGGAGAAAATAAAAGCCATCTTCAGTACGGTTAGCTTTTCTCGTCGGTTGGTATTTTTAAATCGTGCGCACTCGTTATCAAATCAAGAACGCACCCAATGTGAGTGAATTCCTACAAACTCCCATTTTTATTCCTGTTTTGGGGTGTATCATGTGTCGTTTATTTATATCGATTATTCAAACACTTGTGCTACTACCATTATATGAACTAACGTGCTATGTGATATTTGGTTTATTGTTATTTGTGGTTATACTTTCTCATTTCAGTCAAGCTTTCACATTAGGCCCATCAGTTCCCTGTTTCATACGGGTAGAGCATCGCGTTGCCTAACTAGATTGGCTCCGTTTGATTGAGCCTTGATCTCACAACACATCGCTTATCATGCTTACACATACATTGCTAGATGATTATGTGGTTTGTGGATAGTTTACACATACGTTTGCTCATATTTGGTTTATGCACATTTTTATTAAATTAATCAACATATCATTTCTTTCTAATGTTTAAACGAGATTCACTCGCCAACTTTTGTTGACCCAAATCTCTATTTTTACACATGATACAGGTGATCAGGTTGAAGCAAGGAACACATAGGATCGGGACTTAGAAGAAAAATAAAGCGTTACTTGAATGTCTTGTATAAAACAATTTTTGTGTTTGTACGGTTTATGTGTTGGTTGGAATATTTATTTTTAATTTGAAATAATAAATATGAAACTTTTATAATAGTAAATGTCATGAGCTTTGATGAAAACCCAATCATGCCCCGACTACCATATCCGCTGCGGGTCATGGTGTGACATTGCGCTGTTGACAGCATGCCACAGCTATCAAACATTTCCTCAAGGACTCCTTTTTCTCACCAACCCATCTGCAACGTCAGCTTGAGATTTAAATTTCAAGAATTTCATCATGAGAAAAGGTTTCCCTCACACAAAGGTTTTCTCCAACCCTCCTTGAATTTTTGCGCTTGAAATAAGCGTGCATACAAGAATTCTGTTAGTCCAGCACTCCTCCTACTTGCCAACATGCGCATAGGAGCAGAACTGGACTGAGGGGAATTTTGGAGGGGTATGGTCCCAAAAACTTTGCGTCTGCGCGAGGAACCATACCCTCAATGACAATTCACAAGAATACCTGCGCACAATGCGCAACGGTGCACCTTTCTTGGGACTAGCGGGTCGTACAACGAACCTTGCATAACGGTAAGTTAGACCTGGAAGCACAAGCCCCTTGACCCTGTGCTGATAGACAAACCTTGCGCGCAACACGCAATGGTACTACAACTCCAATGCTAGCAGGTCACCACAACGAGCCTTGCGATGGCACAACGGCAAGTTAGACCAACTCATACAGGTCACACAACGAACCTTGCACACTGAGCGCAACGGCAAGTTAGACCAAACAATACAGGTCACACAACGAACCTTGCGCACTCAGCGCAACGACAAGTTAGACCAACTCATACAGGTCACACAACGAACCTTGCGCACTCAGCGCAACGGCAAGTTAGACCAAACAATATAAGTCACACAACAAACCTTGTGTACTTGGCACAATGACAAGTTAGACTTAGACGCGCGGGATATTTGACCCTACACGGACCAAACAGCCCTCTAGCCACGAAGTCCTAAAACCTTGCACAAGGACAAGACAAAAATGAGAGCTACTCATAGTCTTGTGGACAAAAAGATTTATCCCTGCAACTCTGCGCTGGCCAGAAAGCACTGACAGCCTCACAGAAGGGATAAACGCAAAGAGGGTTGACCACACAACGGTTCAAAGTGGCAGAGCTGTGACCCAATGGTCATAATGTCAACCATAAAACACACTTAAAACCACAAATAACATAATAAAGTTTACTAAAACACAATATATGTGTGTCTTGTTTTGTGTTTTAGATGATAAGACTTTTATTAGAGAATATCAAACATTATTGTGTTTTATGTTGATTATCATGTTGTGTTTTATATTAATAGTTTGACGATGTTGTGTTTTAGTTTTTTTATGAACTGTTAGGGTTTGAATATAGTGTTTTAGTAATCTTTTAATCTGTTATTCATGAGTTTTGCATATGTTTGGGCTGAACTTATAGAACGTTTTAGAACTTTGTATACTTTTTATAATCATATTATAAACATATTTTAAGTTTAGTTTGTAATTGTATTATTTCATTGTGTGTGATTCATTTAAATAAATGAATTGAAGTATGATGAAGATTTAAATAAAAAAGTAGATTAATTATTCTAATCAAACTATTGCCGTAAACACAAGTGAATATTAGATTATTCGATATATAATAATAATAATAATAATAATAATATTACGATCATGATTATAGCTAGTGTTTGGTATGCAGAATGAAAGGCTGAATAAGTGAACCATTGTAAGAGAATGAAGAAAAGGGTGTTTGGTTGGTCATTGAAATTGAATCGTCCATTTCAAAAGACATTCATTCTCTCAAAATCATTTCATCCATCACCCATGTTTTTTTTTCATTCTTCATTCTCTTTCACCCTTCATTAATAATACAACCTACAAACCGTCGCCACCATCCACCACCAATGGTCACCGTCCGCGCATCGTGCCACCACCCATCGCCATCCGCCATCGCCTCCGCTGCCACCATCGTCGGCACCACCACCCTTCCTTCCCCTATCAACGCCACCTATATATTTTCCACCATTAATGCCACCCACCACTTATTTTATTAAATAACGTAAAGTAACATTCTCACATGGTAACCAAATACGATATAAATGGTATTGATTGATTACATTACCTCATCCATTTGATGTGAAAAGAATGCAATACGTATAGTTGTATATTACACGATTACAAGATCACATATTAACTTTTAGCCTTGCATCAACTTAATTTATTCACGTATCATTAAGAAAGTGTTGTTATAATCAACGTGACACTATATGACTTATGAGCCTTTTGTCAAGTAGACCGGTAGTTTCCCACAATTTTACCTTTACTAAAGCTAATCATTTTGAAAAACAACATTTATCGTCGCTCACAAAACCTTTTGATGGCGTTTCATACTCTACAATACAGGCGTTTCAGACGGCTGACGAGAACAAGATTGAAATATTATCCAATGATTGTGTTGTAACCTTTAATAACAAGGATAAATTTATTAAGAAGTCCCAATACTCGCGTATCATACATTACTAAACAATCATTGAACATAAACAAAACTAAGGGTGTGAGGAGCGCCACCCAATTTACCCGATGAACCCAAATCAACCAACCAACCCTTGAGTGACACCCCATTGCAACCCAAAATACACGAATGAACCCGATTCAATTTCGGCGGTGTTCCCGATTTACATATTGAACAGGGGTGGATCCAAGGGTGTTTTGAGGGTTCCTGGGAACGCCTTCGGTTTGGAAAAAATAGAAAAAATAAAATAGTGGAAGCCTTGTATGATTTGGAAAAAGCTAGTGAGAATCTATCATGTGCAAAAAATTTCTGAATCCGTCAACCCTAACCCAATTTCTAACCCTTTTCACACGTTCTTTTTCTGCATCACTCCCGGGTTTACCAGCCAAAAAATCCATCCCGATTCACACCCCGACGCGATTGCGGTGGTGTACATGAGCCCGATTCCATCCTGAAGACGTCCTTAAAACACGGTCTTATAGTCGTGTAACACATGTTGTACGTATAAAACTGTTTTAAAATCAAAATAAAACTTTGATACAAAGTAGGTATTTGTGTGATTTTCCGAAAAAATTAAGGTAAAAAAGAATACTGTAATTGTACGAATGTAGTAGAACATGTAGAAGGATGGTGGGGTTGCGTGACGGAGACGTAAGAGAGAGGAATAAGAATAAGAACAGGTGGCGCGTGCTATCTCCTCGACACACCCAACATTACCCTGTACTGGCCCATGGGCCCCCACTAAATCAAACTTACCTTTGCCTACTCTTATTTTGGTTCCAACCAGCCTTCCTTTCCTCCACGTCCACCTTCTTAGTTTCCTCATTTCATTTTTACACTTTTAACACACTAACGTGGACTTTGTTATATAAGTGAGTATAACATTGATATGAACCAAAACATTTTGACAACTATGTAAGGTAGGTTGATGACGCAAACAACTTTAAGTATTTGAGCATTTTGGGGTTAACATTGATCAAGGGTTACCGAAAACGTCATATGATGATTTGGGGCGTAATTTACGTGTAAATAGCACTTCGATTATTAGGTTGGAATTTGAAGGAAACGATGATGAGATTATGAACATGAAAAGTCGATTAAGAAATTCACATGAAACGCGTTGCTTATAGAAACTTAGAAAGTACTTCAAAGCATCAAATGTATCAACTTTTACTACATTTTTTTCTAACAATTACACCTTTTACATCTCTTCATAATCTACTCCGTAATTTAGTTGTACCCTTACATTTATCCACATCCCCTCTTCCCCACTCCTTGAGACATGCATCTGATCAAATAGATACGTATATCATCTTCGTTAAATAATAATAATGATAACAATAATAATAATAACAATAATACGTACACTATATATGTCATTGTAACCAACAATATATCTTTAATGAAACTATATATGAAAGACCTTCGTTTATAAGGGCTTTCTCATTTATAGTTTTGCTGCAACATGCGACGTCAAATTCAAGAAACATATATGATTAATTACACCTGACGTATTGATCCAGTTTTAGTTGCAATAACAGTGTCCTAAAACACAAGCCACTTGATCTTGATTAACTAGTGTTCAAGACCAATATTGAAGAACAACGTTGTGGAAAATCAAGGATGTCCCATCATGGTTGCATTATGATAAGCTAAACACTGCTTTATTGATCATTTGTCATGCCCATATGACTAAGTGACCATGGGCTATTGAAAAATGTTTTCTTATTTCATCAGTTCCACTTATCTTCCGTAAGAGTCAACACATAAACCAGTTTAGGTGTTGTTTCTATTGATTAAGGAAAAGTGACAGACCTAAGATTTTTTTTCCACATGAGGCAATCGAGGAATTAATCATTTTTACAGGTGCGATCAAGATTTAAAAAAAAATAACACTATTATTGTCAGGGGCGATTGTCCCCTCCTTTCCC
The DNA here is from genome assembly GCA_947069175.1 of Scalesia atractyloides. NCBI lineage: Eukaryota > Viridiplantae > Streptophyta > Magnoliopsida > Asterales > Asteraceae > Scalesia > Scalesia atractyloides. Next base: position 79,632,596 of record CAMTDV010000020.1, on the reverse strand, counting down.
ATTGGGCACATCTCTGTCGCCAAATTTGTTTGATGGGTAATGATTTAAGAATGGTTTTGTACAGATTATTTTAAATTAATCTTTAAAGGAACGAATTGGGTTTTATTTCCGGGTTGAACCTGCTGGGACGAAAGTTTACGGATTTCCTCCGGTTTCCTCCACAAGGGAGACGCGGTCTCATCGCGATCGAGGAGTCGACTTTGAATATAACCGTGAGCGAGTAAGTTTACACGTGAAACTTTTTACCGTTAAGTAAAAAATGAGCAATCTCAACAATTGCATAATCTATTTCCAAAATTAAGGAAACACAAAAAAGGTGGAAAATGGACATAGCAAAGGGGTAAAATAAAACGGGTGAATTTAACGTGATTAGTGGGTAAGCGAGAAATCCGGCAAGACCGACATAAGAAATACGACGGAATGGGAAACGACGACGGATTAGTGATAAAGGCGGAGAGACATGCCAATAATTGCACCCTCACGCTAATCCGACAGTCATGATTTTGTCTTATGTATTTATTTATATACATGGATCTTTGGTTGGAATCATCAGTCGCCATCACTACACCATAATTTAGTTTCCTTAAGTTTTGGCTTTTCTCTTTTGTCGTTTCTCTCTACCCAAAATTCTGTCTCCTGTCCTTTTCATAGGTTCTATCCAACAACAAATATGATTTATTTTCTTCGAGTAGAAAGTTGGCACAAGTTGTGTATTGATCATTGTACTCGAATTTAAATCATCTTGTGTTCAATTTTAAGGTTAGAGATATTAAATGTTTCGGATCTGATTGAAAGAAGTTCGAAGATAGTGATTCGAATTCCGATTTTGGTTTTCAAATTAAGTTATGAATTTGTGAGCCCTGAACCGAACTGACATGATCATATGAATTCATATTGTATTTAACGACAACTTAACACGATAGTAAACAAGTTTTTCAAAATTTCCACTATAGTCAATCAAAGCTTTTTTTGCTATTTAAAAATCACTCAGCTTGCATTAGATGTTAAAATACTTTTTTTGAACGGCGTCGACTTTATATTAATAAAATAACAAGCAAGAAGCTAGGAAACAACATATGTACATTACAAAAACGAAACAATATTGAAGTCTAGCAAGTCGAGCCAGCTGATTGCCTTTATTTAACTGACCCCTATTCTTAACCCATACGTAGGCGTTTGCCCACAAGCCTTGGAACGGAAGTCGTAATGCCGTTGAATTCTTTGTCATTGCGTGCCAACCAAATCCTCCAAAACGTAGTAAAAGCGACGAGCTGTATAGTTTTCTTCCATGTCTTTGCCCCTATTTGTCCCAAGATGTAATCAATAATCTGAGCAACCGAGTTGTATTCTGTCAGAACCGGAATTCGAACCCACCTGAAGATATGCCACCACAGTACCCTTGCAAGAAGACAAGAAGCAAAAATATGGTCTGATGTCTCGTCTTGAAACCCGCATCTGCTGCACACAACGCCATCCCCTCGAATCCCTCTTTTTTGCAAACCAACTTTTGTCGCGACCTTTCCCATTTCTTCCCTCCACACCAAGTAATTGACCTTAAGCGGGGCCCAAACATTCCATTTAAAAGGGGCTGCATCTCTTTGAGCCGACATTCTAGCACTTAGTTCAAAACGCAACCCTCTTGTTGAAAAGTCTTCACCTTATCGCTTTGCCAAACCCACTGGTCCAAACCTTTCTTCATCTGCACCTGTTGAATCATGCCCATAAGGGTGCCCAACTGAGCCCATTCTGCAGTCGTAGATGGGTCCTTGACCCATCCCCAACTCCATGTCACAACGGAACCTACCAAGCCTATATAAAAAGAAACCACAGCCTCTTTATCAGTCGCCAAACGATACAGCAATGGGAACCTGTTCTTCAGCGATGTTGAGTCGATCCACTCGTCTTTCCAGAAGCGAACAGAGGTGCCATTACCCATATTAACCTTCAACCTATCTTTAACATCAATGCCCACCTTTGCGAGACACCGTTCCATGGACCCAATATCTTTCCACCACCCATGAATTGACTTATTCAGCAGAATTAAGTTATTACCTCTGAGATGCCCATGAATAGCTGCAATAACCTTCATCCACAGTTGGTCCGGTTGTTCTTAAACCTCCACCACCACTTAGTTACCATGGCCATATTGAATTCTTGCAGCCCTCCTAATCCGACGCCTCCAAGCTCTTTGGTTTAGTTAACTTATTCAACCTAACCCATTTAATTTTATCTGTCATTCCCGTTTTACCCCAAATAAGCGACCTCCTTAACCCTTCAAGAGTGTTTAGAATAGATTCTGGTGCTTAAAATACCCCGAGAAAATACGACGGTAAGCTTCCAAGCACGACCTTTGCAAGAGTAACACGCCCCGCAAACGAGTCTTTGCCTTCCATGACGAAAGCTTTTTTGAAATTTTCTAACCCTCTTCAGTATAAAAGAGTATCTTCTTGTATACTGTGGAGGTGTTCACTTTGCTACAGATTCTGCAGTATGGTCCGCATACTGTAGACGTTTTACCTCTGAAAAAACAAACAACATCTTAGTTAGGGTGCACTTGCTTGTATGTACTTATGTATGTAACCTTTATTAATTTAATCGATTGTAAATATTTTTTATATCATGGATTAGTAATGCATTTTCGTATGCTCCTTTTCAGTTTAGTAATTAACTTATTGACAAAAAAAGATATATGAGTAAAAATCAGATATTCTTAAACGATAATGGAGTAGGGCTACCTATTATTATTGTGGGTTCATCTTGGGAGACAATGTGCAATCATTATGAGTTATAACGTTCTCTTCTTCTAATCATACTTGCCTTTGCTATCTTTTAATGTTATGCATCCCTCTTCATGAAATTGCGAAATTGTAAGTAGTTTGAAGATATGTTTCCAATTTTAAAATTTATACACGATTATATACAACTCGACACATATGTAAGACACTGTCTAAAGGCCACTTTAGGATTGAAGATCGGTATATGTAAAAACATTTAACAATTATAACTTATAGGGTTGGTTTTGGAACAAAATATTCTTAACCTAATAAACGTAGGAAACCAGGTCAAACAAACTTCAATTAAGCTCATTCCAACAGCATTGGAACTGATTTGTCGAACCCTAACTTAAAACCTTAAACCCTAGAGTGAAACCCTAACTAAATTATAAACCTTAAAAGCTAAACTCTAACAAAACCTAAACCCTAAAGCTAAATTCAAATTCTAATGTTAAACCCTAAAAGTTAAACTCTAAACCATAAAAGTTAAACCCTATATATATTTGAATACGGTTCCTCAAGCCGGTTCTAACGTCATTAGAATGTGGTCAATCAAATTTTGCTTAACCTGATTTCCTATATTTCGTAATTTAAAATCGTTTTGCATTCAATCGGACCTCTATAACTTATAACTATTTAAACTAAACACGACCAGAAAGAGACATGCTATATTGTTGAGTTGGGTAGTTTATATTAAAGACATGTTTTCTAAATTCACTTTGTTCGCTAATAATGTGGGATGGTATATTTTCTTCGCCATCACTATACTCTTGATAAGAGGTAACAGCCTTTTTATTTTTTATATTGTTTAATATTTTATATTTTGTTTGTATCTATTTTCTTATATTGTTAATAACTAGTGATATGTATGTTCGTATTGCAGGGCGTTAAATCGAATATTTCTTAGTTTCATAGCATGTACGTATATATTTAGGTTACTTGTACTTACTACTTATAACACGATCATAATACAAAATACATAGAGGCAACTAATTAAACTAAAACACCACCATAATTTTGCTTAAAAAAAAGTAAAACGATGACAGATCCGTAATTTTAAGCTGAGGTAAAATACTAATTTGTCAGGACCGATGAACGGGTGCTAGATAACTGTTTAACAGAATAAAAGTTACATTGAGTCAACCAAGTAAAATAAAAAACAACTATAGTTTTGCAACAAAAAAAAACTAAAACGCTGGCAATATAATTTTTAATTGAGGGAAAAACGTAATTTTAAGCTGGGGGTAAATCATAATTTTATTTTGAACTGGAACAAAATTATAATTTTGAACCGAGGGCAAATCGTAAATTTAAGTTAGGGGAAAAATATTATTTTATTTTGAATTGTGGACAAAAACATAATTTTGAGTTGAGGGCAAAATTATAATTTTGAACTATGTAGGATAATAATAATAATAATAATAATAATAATATTATTATTTATTATTATTATTATTATTATCATTATCCAAACTGAACTAAACATAATAATAATATTATTATTATTATATTATTATTATTATTATTATTATCATTATCCAAACTGAACTAAACATGTTAAACACAACAAGTATTACAATCCACAGTTGAACAGAGTCTTCGGTAGTCCTGTAAAATCTCTCTCTCTCCTCCCTGAAAAAGCCTGCTTACTTTCTCTCTCATCCGCCCTCCGCCTCCATAAAACCCCTCATCACCCACCAACATTCCTCCATATCCCCCTTCTCTCTCTAAAACACAAAACCAAAAACCCATCAAAATGCCATCAGAACCCACCACCCAACGCCGTCAACCCACCACCACCACGAAACCCCACCACACCACCATTCCCACCACCGGCACACCACCACCCGAACCCGAACACCTCCCATGCCCACGCTGCGATTCCACCAACACCAAATTCTGCTACTACAACAACTACAACTTCTCCCAACCCCGTCACTTCTGCAAAGCTTGCCGCCGCTACTGGACCCACGGCGGCACTCTCCGCGACATCCCCATCGGCGGCGGCAGCCGCAAAAACGCCAAACGATCACGCCTCACCACCAACTCCACCCTTGAGTTCCGCCACATGGCCCCACCCACCACCACCCCGATCCTCATCCCCTTCGCCGGAGATCATTCCGGAGGGTTGCATTTTCTGGGTGATGGGAAACCGAGTATGTGCGAGAGTTTTACGTCGTTGTTGAATGGGAATCAAGGGGGTGGGTTTGTAGATGGGGGGTTTGGGTTTGGGTTTGGGAGGGGGGTTTGGCCGTTTTCGGGTGTTGGTGACGGTGGGTATGTGGCGGGTGGTGGTGGTGGGAATGGGTGGCAGATGGAGAGTGGGGAAGGTGGTGTTGAATGTTTTAGTTTGCCGGAGCTTGCTATTTCGACACCCGGAATGATATGATATGATACGAAGAAGATGAGACATGAAGATGAGTCAGAATTAGAATTGATAGAGTAGGATTGTTAATGTGGTCAGGTCTGTAGTAGATTTTACTTCCTGTTCGGTTTAGTACGAGGAAAATGTTTTACTGGTTACGTGGTGGTTAAGCAGGTGATAAAAAACCTGATTTAATGATAGTTATATATGGCTCCTTTAAAAAAAACATTTGTTTAAATTCTTTTTCTTTTGGAAAAACGAGTTTTTGATAGACAATTTAGGCATATAATAATACAACTGGACGGTTCCAAAAATATGAAAAACTAAACACCTGCCTTACCTACATTCGTTTTTGTTCATTTAAATTAAAAAGATTTGTTTATATACGTTTGTGTTCAGTAAATATCATGAATATGTTTGTTTTCTTAATCTTAATGAACATAAAATCTCATGAGCCGTTTATAAATATGTTCATTTCTTAATGAACAACACGTTGTTCGTGTTCGTTCGATAAATGTTGAACATTAAAATTTCTATACAAAAAAAATGCCGTAGACAAATGTGAAGATATTTACTAATATTCTTTATAAACATCCTTTCAAACTAGTAATGCGACTAGAGAGATTTGCAAAAGGAATACGGTAATCACTGATTATCGGTTATTGACAATATATTTACAAAAATAATAGTTATAACATATTTCATATTTGTTAACCACAAAAAAATAATAATAAAAACTAAGCTTAGCATTTTTCATAGTACATACACTAAATTATAACGATCCTAACAATATTGTCTGAATCTTTAAACAGGGGCTGATTTTTTAATTTATTCATGTTATGACTAATTTCTTTGAACCGTGATTTTCTTTTTGAGTGATCAATGTCACACCGCTTAAACGGTGGCCCTAGCTAAGATTTGCCCAGACTACGTTGTTTTAACCGGGCCCGTGCTTGGTTGGTCAGACTTAGTTATGACGTTCCCTCGGAAACTGTACTGCCTCCACACGAGTTGCCACGCTGAAGTAACAGCCGAATGAAAACTGGGGTGCGACTCAAGATCGAACCCCCCTCGGTGGGTTTATCACCATCATTACCCAACCACTGAGGTAAAAACCCAGGGTTATATCCACGCTAATATGACACAAGTGAGATTTGAACTTAAGTTTACATTAGAAAATGCTAGTCTTCCATCACTAGGCCAGAAGTAGAGGATTGTGTTATGACTAATATTTTCATAACTTATAAAATTTATTTTTGAATTAAAAAAAACATCACTTCGAGCAGCGTTTAACACGAGCCAGAAACATTTCAAATCTAGAATATCTTTTTTAGTGAATATGTGGTTTTTTAGTTATTAAAACTAACTAGGTTAGAATTTAAAATCTTGTGTATTATACGGGTTGAATAAATGTAATTTTATATAATAAATAACAAAAAAACATATCTTTAAAAAACTCGTATATTGCACGTGTGAAATAAAATATAATGTCATATGATAACACAAACAGTCGTCAAGATTTATCTTTTAAAAAAGAACCATTCCAAACCATTATAGCGATGCGTCTAAAAACACTTACCATTTGATAGAAGCATATGCCCGATCTACAATAATTATTTAATTCTAGCAAAATAAAGACAATAATATAATTATTAAGTATATATCAAACGGAAACCTTTGATTTTTAATTTACCTTAATTTCAATCAACGAACTCCAATATATATCTACTCATAATATCTAATTTTTTTAAAATTAATATAGAAAAACAAATATTTATTCTTATCTCATTTTTTGTTTAAATTATTATTATTTAATATGTTCATAATAAAAACAAACTTATATATTCTTATATATATTTTTTTGTTGAAAATAATAATAATAATAATAATATTATTTTTTAATTATTTAATATGACCATATTAAGAACAAACGTTTATCCTCATCTTAATTTTTATTTAAAGTTATTTATAGAAAAACAAATATTTATTCTTATATAATATTTTGTTTAAAATTATTATTATTTTGTAATATGAGAGATAAATAGAAAAATAAGGTGAGAAAGCACATGAAAGTGACACGCGTCCAAAAAAGACTTTTATTTATTAGTATAAGAAGATTCATTGTCTTATGTTTTATAATTGTCACAAGTCACAAACAGGGTCAGTGACTTCGACCTCATCCTCGACTCAAACTGCAACATGTGAGCGCGAAAGCTAGACAAAGTATAACCAGGTTCTAAATTGTAACTCGGATTTCTTACTGGCATAATTTAGAACCCGCTTATGACTTTTTATAAATTTAATACATTAGTGAGTGCCCAATCCTTACTTCATTTGCTATTTGTTCCAATTGTATATGGGCTGGAACAGGATCGCTAATAATAGCCTGTTTCTTTTGTGCTCCTTTAAGTATGAATGCAACAGGTCAGATTTGGATCAAATCAACACATGGTTTGACCTGTGACCCAACTAAATGGATGTGATCTAAGCTGTTAGCTAGCCCATGGATCATTATCAGACCCATCATCCCACTAATAAAAATAGATGGGCCATGACCCAAAATGACCCATTTGTTTTGTTGATTTGTTTGATCAATTGATCAAGTTTGTTGATCCGTTGGGTCACATTAACGGATCATATCTAATGTATGTTTAACCGAATAAGAGAATCCTTTCTTTTAATAACATACAATTTAACTAAAAAAATATCAAAAAAAAAAAAGATGGAAATATTAAGTTGCATATGAGACTTCAAAAATGGAAATCGCTGCAAATTTCAGATTGTTACATACATGGCTGAGTGTTACATAACATAGTTTCATATATTGTTTTGTAAATCTTGGTTTGTTATCTGTATCCTTTGAAGTGCTGCAGCTTCTGCATTCATCTATATATATATCTTCATATATAACTTTACAAAGTTTTGTGTTACAAATAAGTCATTATTGTTACCATTTATCTACTTCTTGCACCAATCCCAATGAAACTGGAAAGATTTGAACATATGAATTCAAAGATAGTATTCAGTCTGATCTGAATCCTGTTCTTTAAGCATGTTATGCCCCCTCAAACGAGAGCATAGTTTGATGATTGAGTTCCATTTTCAAACATTATAGTCTCCATCAACTTTTAACAACTCCCACCTTAACCATAATCACACTAATTTGATAAGACACGAAATTTGGCTTCTTATTAGTCGGCTGATTAGGCGTGTTGATCGGGTCCCACTTCATTATTATCACTTGGACTATGGAAGTGTCATTGGAACTACTTGCTGGTAACTAGAAATTAGCATGTAAAAGCATCCAAGATCCAACTAGGTTATTTATTATATATTTGTATGGTTATAGTAGTATAATTTTTTATTGTTAGTGGATAATCCTCATTTAAAAGGTGTGATCATGATGGAGATAAGAATATTATTCATTTGAAACTGACAGATGCTGCATTGATTGGAGCAAGTTGAGAACGACAAAGATTCACAAGATAATCGATAGGTTTTCAAATCTCGTTGTTTGAAAGGTCAGGTCCACCAACCCCTATTCATCCATTTCTCGAAAGGACCAAAAAAATGATGCGTGAAGACGTTGTAACATCTAGCCTCCCGTGCCACCAATGTTGTCATCCTTGACCACTCCCACCTAAGCACGCTTAACTGTGGAGTATATTGCCCAATATGCATCGGTAACTTTTGAGGTTCGATATTCCTTATGAACTCAGCATCTTTTATGTCCACGGCAGACGTGGGATTTGCCTACAATGTTACAATGTAATCTTGGATGATTTAATTTATTATGATCTAATAAAGCTTAATTACCTAAGGCTTTTGTTTTAATATAGTACTTCATGGGACAACATGACTCTCAAAGGATTGATCAAGTTGTCTTGTTAATTCTATAGGTGGACCCTTCTTAATAAGAGGAATGTAAAGCTGAGCAGCACTAAGCTTTGTCCAATGATGTGTAAGTTGTAGTCTTACAAGTTTAGAGCTGCAAATCTTATCATCTACATGATGATGGTGATGATGATGCTCATGGTTTACTTTGTCATCATTGTTATGTGTACATGATATACACATCACATATGTTCTACTTTATACGATATGAAATGTATTGACAGGTATGATAAGTACTAAAAAACAATAGGATCTGTGTATAGATGCCAACTTTAGATTAGTTATTAATATTGTTGTCAACTCTGGGTTCATGTGTGTTGGGAATCTTGATTATGTTATGTCTTTGATTATGAGTTGTTGGTGTCACAGTTGTTTAAGCAATCTCTGTGTTCACAACAACTTTAAAGGGATTGTTGGCTTTGTTTGACCCAGTCAAAGTTTCCAAGTGTATTCCCACTAACTTTTATCAATGGTGTAAAGGTTATGCTAGACTAGACTGTTGCTGGCCCATGAGTTGGACCATGGTCACCTTCCATGTGGAAGGATTGGACAAGTGGGTAAAAATGGGTGAATCTATAACCAATCAAAACTAGATGATACATGATTTCTGATTTAGGATAAATATAAAGGGTTAATCACATAACTTGTTGTTAAGCAAGGTTTAGATATTATTAAGTTGTTTTTACATGGGCCATTCACCACAAACTAGTGTTGGAATTTTGTGAAAATAGCATTTTCATAAATATAGGAAATGCGTATTTCCTAATTTTGGACGATAAATAAATATTATAAACTGAGGTTTATATAGATATTTATTTCCGGGTTTGTGTTCTATGTTGGAAGAGCTTCGCAACGAACTAAACCAAGTCCAAAACAGAGCTAAGATGAATGAGATATCGATGCTCAAAGTTTGGTGGTTGAAACATTAAATGCTGAAATAATGGGAAAGTAGCATCTTGTCCCACATAAGAGGATTGATGAAACTTAAAGGGGTATTTAAGCGGAACACTCCTTCCTTATTGTTTCATGGAAGCACACACTAAGTGTACTCGCGAAGGGTGCGGAGCACCCTAATTGCACACGCGGCGTGGGCGATGGACGCAATGTGGCGCTTTAATGGCGCACTTTGCACTTTGCGAGCCGCTTGAGAGCCGCCTTTGTATTTTTTACCGCGCGCGCGTGGCTCAGCAAAGGCTGCAAGGACCAGGTGGCGCAGACCCTATAAGGCAACGTGGCAAGGGGCGCGCAGGTACACAGGTAGTGGCGCATGATGCAGGCAGTCCAGGTTGCGCCGCAAACGCCTGACGTGCGCGCGCAGCGCACCAAAGTGAACCAGTATGGCGCGACTGTGTGGCGTGACCAGATGGGTTCCCTGGTGACGTGGCGTGCGCGAGCAAAGGCTGGCGCACCAGTAGGCTCGCGTAAGGATGTGAGCCATACTGGCGCACACGCAATAGGACTGTGGAGCAAGGATGCGCACGCAAGGGCTGGCGCACCAGTAGGCTCGCGCAAGGATGTGAGCCATACTGGCACACGCGCAATAGGACTGTGGAGCAAGGATGCTCGCGCAAGGGGTTGCGCACCAGTACGCTCGCGCAGGGATGTGAGCCACACTGGCGCGCGCACCAGCAGGCTGGCGTATGGAGGCGCGCGCGCACGACCTGCTGCTTCCAGAGTTAATGACAGATCAGTTACACTTCAGCAGTTAAACAGACGAGTCAAGGGTCTTGACCAGTAATGTAACTGACGAATTAAAGTGCATTAAAGACGTTTAATGCAATTTTATTCGTTGAGTTAAATAGTTTTGACTGTTTCAACACAGATGCAGTATAAATACTGCATTACATCAACTCCAGAAGAGACACCGAATCACCAACGAACCCTCTACTTGAAATTCTTCTTCTTCCTCTTTCTTGCAGCAAGGTACACCTTCAGGTTGCCCGGCAGTGCAACTACTTAGGCTGTTGTATCCTGGAAACAATCGAGTTCTCCTGGGAGACTCGAAATTTGTTTTAAGGGACCCGTGTCTAACACGATCCTCAGCCAAGAACTTCATCTTTTGTTGAAGTTTTGTTCTTGTATTTTCTTTATTTCAGTTGTAATCCGTACTGTAATTTACTGCTTTCTTTATTTTTCTGTTTGAGTAATTCAGTTAAATAATCTTTTATTTATTTTATGCGAACGGTTCCTACAATCTTAAAACAAATTTCTAAAAAACACCGTTCGTGTAGAATCAAAACCATTCTGTTTTGGCAGTTTGTGTTTTTAAAAACATATTTTTTTCCGGTTTTCATCTTCAAATGAGTGACTTTGGTTGAAAACCATTTCGGATTACTTCAATTCGTTCGTAACAGAAGTTATAAAAACTTTCTGGTTTGGTCTTCAAAGTTGGACTTAGAAGCCAAACAGTTAGTGTGCACTAAAATTATAAGAGTTTTTTTGTTTTGGTCTTCAAAGTTGGACTTAGAAGCCAAACGGTAAATTCGTGGTAAATTAAAATTAAGAGTTTACTTCTGTTTTTATTGGTTTAAAACAGAATTTCGGACTAAAATTTTAATTTTACTTTTCAGAATGTCGACTGAAAACAACAACAATGTGAACACGAATGTTAACAACCTTGTCGTTGGAACCCCTGCCAACACTGTGGGAGCGACCACAGTGGCAAATCATGCTGAACGACCCGAGAAATTTACGGGTCTCCACTTCAAAAGGTGGCAACAGAAGATGTTCTTCTACTTGACCACCATGAACCTGCGAGGTTCTTGACTGAAACCGCTCCCCAACCTGCGGAAGGGGAGACCGACGCTCAAGCTCAGTGCGCGGTTGATTCTTGGAAGCATACGGATTTCATATGTTGAGGCTATGTGCTTAATATGCATTGTATAATGTGTACTACAATGTCAAGACTTCTAAAGAATTATGGGATCTCTTGGACAAAAAGTACAAAACGGAGGATGCGGGAACAAAGAAATTTGTTGTCGCCCGTTTCTTGGACTATAAAATGGTCGATAACAAGACTGTTATGAACCAAGTCCAAGAGTTGCAGATTATACTTCATGACATCCACGCTGAGGGCATGGTTCTTAGCGAGACATTTCAAGTGGCAGCAATATTTGAAAAATTGCCTCCTTCGTGGGTAGAACTCAAAAACTACCTAAAACATAAACGAAAGGAAATGACGATGGAGAAACTTGTGGTCTGTCTTCGAATCGAAGAGGACAACAAGGTCGCTCTAAAAGGCACCATTGCGCAAGCTGCGGCTAAAGCAAACATGGTGGAAGTAGGGGATTCCTCCAAAGCCAAAAGGGGTAAACTAACGAAAAAGGACAAGGGGAAAGCAAAAGTTAACAACCTAGGACCAAGAAAGGGAGCTGTGAAAAAGAAGTATGCGCCTTTCCAAGGTACTTGTTACAATTGTAACAAGACGGGGCATCGTGCTAACGAATGCAAGAAACCTAAGCGTGAGCGTGCGCATATGGTTGATGAGGATGGTATGCCTCTAATTGCAATGATAACCGAGGAAGCGGCTATGATTGAAGAAGTCAACGTGGTGGGTGCCAACCCACCAGGATGGTTCGTTGACACGGGTGCAACCTGCCATGTTTGTGGAGATAAGGCTCTTTTCTCAACATTCAAGGAAACAACGGGTGAAGAAAAGCTTTATATGGGAAATAAAGCTACCGCCGACATCAAGGGTGAATGCACAGTGATCTTGAAGATGACTTCTGGCAAGGAGCTCACGTTGAGCAAAGTCCTCTATGTCCCGGATATACGGAAGAATTTCGTATCGGGTTGGATGCTCAACAAGTTTGGTTTTCGTCTAGTGTTTGAATCGGACAAATATCTAGACGTGGAATGTATGTTGGAAAGGGCTATGCCCTTAATGGTATGTTCAAAATGAATGTAACGGTGGTTAACACCAAGAAAAACATGAATGAAATTTCTACTTCTACTTACATGATTGAGTCTTCAAATGTTTGGCATGGTAGATTAGGACATGTAAATTTTAATTCATTACGACGTTTAATTAAATTAAATATGATACCAAAATTCCATATTGATTCCGATTACAAATGCAAAACATGTGTAGAATCCAAACTTACAAGATCATCGTTTAAATCGGTTGAAAGAATAACCGAACCCCTTGATTTAATTCATACCGATGTGTGTGATTTAAAAGCGGTTCCCACACGTGGAGGAAATAAGTACTTTATCACGTTTATTGATGATTGTACTAAATATTGCTATGTATATTTACTTAAAAGTAAAGATGAAGCAATAGAAAAGTTTATCTTGTACAAAAACGAAGTTGAGAATCAACTTAAAAAGAAGATAAACGCGGTTAGAAGCGACCGAGGAGGTGAATATGTCGCACCTTTTGCGGATTTATGCGCAAAAAGTGGCATTGTACATGAGTGTACACCTCTTTATTCTCCACAACTAAATGGCGTTGCGGAATGTAAGAACCGTACATTAAAAGAAATGATGAACGCCATGTTGATCAGTTCGGGTGTGAACCGAGAAATGTGGGGGGACGCAATTCTCTCAGCGAATTATCTTTTGAACAAGATACCACTTAAAAATAGGGACGAAACTCTATATGAGTTATGGAGTAAAAGGAAGCCTTCGTACAAATACTTGAAAGTGTGGGGGTGCCTAGCAAAGGTGATTGTACCACCTCCTAAGACTCTTAGGATAGGACCCAAAACTATTGATTGTGTATTCATAGGATATGCACATCAAAGTAGTGCACATCGTTTTCTTGTACATGAGTCCAAGAATCCAGATGTCCACGTAAAACACTATCATGGAGGCAAATCCTAACATCGTCTCATACTTTGAAAATGTGTTTCCTACGCTAGGTGAACCACAAGAAACCTCACCAACAATGGTTGATGAAGCAGGCCCAAGTTCATCTACGTTGTTAGATGAAACACATGATCGACCAGAGGTCGACCAAGGTGACCTTAGACGAAGTAAACGGCCAAGGATTTCAAAATCATTTGGGCCAGACTTCATGAGCTATATGGTTGAGGGTGAGCCCAATACCTATCACGAAGCGGTTTCTTCCGCGAAAGGACCTCAATGGAAAAAAGCAATTAAGAATGAAATTGATTCTGTATTGCAAAATCTTACTTGGGAGTTAGTAGATCTTCCACCTGGTTGTAAACCACTTGGATATCGTTGGATATTCAAAAGGAAGATGAAAGCTGATGGAAGTATTGATAAATAAAAGGCGAGGCTAGTAATAAAAGGGTTTAGACAAAAACAAGGTCTAGATTACTTTGATACTTACTCACCTGTGACACGAATAACCTCTATAAGATTGGTTCTTGCAATTGCGGCTTTAAGAAATTTGGAAGTTCACCAAATGGATGTAAAAACCGCATTTCTAAACGGCGATTTAGAAGAAGAGATTTACATGGAACAACCTGAGGGTTTTTTCGCCCCAGGAAAAGAGGGCAAAGTATGTAAATTGGTCAAGTCTTTGTACGGCTTGAAGCAAGCTCCAAAACAATGGCACCAAAAGTTTGATCATGTCATGATTGACAATGGTTTCAAAATAAATGAGTGCGACAAATGTGTTTACTATAAAGACACACCAAGAGGTTATGTGATTTTATGTCTTTATGTGGATGATATGCTTATCATTGGGAGTAACGATTATATGATCAACTCAACTAAAGACATGTTGAAAGTGAGGTTTGACATGAAAGACATGGGCTTAACGGATGTGATTCTTGGTGTAAAAATCACTAGAACGCAAGATGGTCTTATCTTAAGTCAAACTCACTACGTGGACAAGATCCTTGGGAAATTCAATTCGGAAGATACGAGTATAGCTCGAACTCCGATTGATAATACTCAACGTCTAAGGAAAAATAGAGGCGAAGGAGTTGCTCAGTTAGAGTACTCAAGGATTATTGGTAGTCTAATGTATCTAATGACATGTATTAGACCCGACTTAGCATATGCAGTAAGCAGGCTAAGTAGATACACTAGTAATCTAAATGATGATCATTGGAAAGCTATCACACGAGTGCTAAGATACATAAGATACACGAGAGATTACGGATTACATTATACCCGTCATCCAGCAGTGATCGAATGATACACTGATGCGAACTGGATTTCAGATATAAAGGATCATAGATCGACAAGTGGATATGTATTTACACTTGCGGGAGCAGCTATAACTTGGAAGTCGTCCAAGCAAACTGTTATAGCTAGATCCACGATGGAATCCGAATTCGTCGCTTTAGATAAAAGCAGTGAAGAGGCAGAGTGGCTAATTCAATTTGTGGAAGATATTCCAAGATGGCCAAAGCCGTTGACGGCGATTTGCAAACATTGTGACAATACATCAGCGCTTGTGAGAGCACAAAGCTCTATGTACAATGGCAGATCAAGGCACATTCGACGTAGGCACAACACAGTACGTCAACTAATCTCAACGGGTATTATCTCGGTTGACTATGTGAAGTCAAAAGAGAATATTGCAGACCCGTTAACGAAAGGCTTAAGCAAAGGTTTAGTTTATAAGACGTCAAGAGGAATGGGACTAAAGCCCATGGATGAAGGGAATATGGGGGAAACCTAACCTAGTTGACTGGAGATCCCAAGATTCTAGGGGATTTGAGGAAATCAAATTACACCATGTTGCTTTTAATGATTCGACGAATCACCTATGTTAGAGAGAAGTGGGGTCCCTTCGAATGGATTTGTGGGGAGGCACAAATCCTAGAGCTCTCGCAGAACCATGAAAGTGTTCCATGACAATGAACGGACACAACCATGAGGAGTTGACTAAACTAGGGAAAGTATTGTGTGAATGTATATTGTCGCCTACATAAATGGGGGATTGTTCAAAGACACCGCGTCTACAAGACCCTAGGAGGCTAAGTATGCTTCACAAAAGAGGGTTCAAAGGTTACGCCTTCCTATCTTGCAATACTTGGCTGTTGAATTTGTATCATTGAAACTTGAAAGGGGAAATATCGATTTCCATTCATGTGGGGGATTGCTGGAATTTTGTGAAAATAGCATTTTCATAAATATAGGAAATGCGTATTTCCTAATTTTGGACGATAAATAAATATTATAAACTGAGGTTTATATAGATATTTATTTCCGGGTTTGTGTTCTATGTTGAAAGAGCTTCGCAACGAGCTAAACCACGTCCAAAACGGAGCTAAGATGAATGAGATATCGATGCTCAAAGTTTGGTGGTTGAAACATTAAATGCTGAAATAATGGGAAAGTAGCATCTTGTCTCACATAGGAGGAGTGATGAAACTTAAAGGGGTATTTAAGCGGGAACACTTCTTCCTTATTGTTTCATGGAAGCACACACTAAGTGTACTCGCAAAGGGTGCGGAGCACCCTAACTCGCACTCGCACACGCGCGCGTGTGCGTGGCGTGGGCGATGGGCGCAATGTGGCGCTTTGATGGCGCACTTTGCACTTTGCGAGCCGCTTGAGAGCCGCCTATGTATATTTTACCGCGCACGCGTGGCTCAGCAAAGGCTGCAAGGACCAGGTGGCGCAGATCCTATAAGGTAACGTGGCAAAAGTCGCGCAGGTACACAGGTAGTGGCGCATGATGCAGGCAGTCCAGGTTGCCCCGCAAATGCCTGACGAGAGCGCGCGCAGCGCACCAAAGTGAACCAGTATGGCGCGACTGTGTGGCGTGACCAGATGGGTTCCCTGGTGACGTGGCGTGCGCGCACAAGGGCTGGCGCACCAGTAGGCTCGCGTAAGGATGTGAGCCATACTGGCGCACGCGCAATAGGACTGTGGAGCAAGGATGCGCGCGCAAGGGCTGGCGCACCAGTAGGCTCGCGCAAGGATGTGAGCCATACTGGCGCACGCGTAATAGGACTGTGGAGCAAGGATGCTCGCGCAAGGGGTTGCGCACCAGTAAGCTCGCGCAGGGATGTGAGCCACACTGGGCGCGCACCAGCAGGCTGGCGTATGGAGGCGCGCGCGCGCGCGACCTGCTGCTTCTAGAGTTTAATGACAGATCAGTTACACTTTAGCAGTTGAAACAGACGAGTCAAGGGTCTTGACCAGGAATGTAACTGACGAATTAAAGTGCATTAAAAACGTTTAATGCAATTTAATTCGTTGGGTTAAATCTTTTTGACTGTTTCAACACAGATGCAGTATGAATACTGCATTACATCAACACCAGAAGAGACACCGAATAACCAACGAACCCTCTACTCGAAATTCTTCTTCTTCCTCTTTCTTGCAGCAAGGTACACCTTCGGGTTGCGGCATCTCCGGCAGTGCAACTGCTTAGGCTGTTGTATCCTGGAAACAAACGAGTTCTCCTGGGAGACTCGAAATTTGTTTTAAGGGACCTGTGTCTAACACGATCCTCAGCCAAGAACTTCATCTTTTGTTGAAGTTTTGTTCTTGTATTTTCTTTATTTCAGTTGTAATCCGTACTGTAGTTTACTGCTTTCTTTATTTTTCTGTTTGAGTAATTCAGTTAAATAATCTTTTATTTATTTTATGCGAATGGTTCCCACAACTAGCGCATCAAAGCCTTTCATGAAGCTCACGGACAGTGATAGATCCAAGAATTATTTTCTAGGGGTGCGATCAAGGGTTTAAACTTTCAAGAGGTGTGATCGTGATTTTTGCCTACAAAATACACTAATTTTTTTTTTCAAACTGTGCGCCCGCCCACCTAACCCATTACCTGGGTCCACCTGCCATCGGACCATCCCCCCATGTTGGTTAATTTGGTCGATCATTTCACCTGGTTGCCATTTTAGATCACCATTAGTCAATCACCATTTTTGTCGAAATGCATTACTTTTGCGTTTAAATCTTGTATGCACCTTTAAATCAATGTTAATGGTACATATAACGTTACATTCCATAGCATGCACTATATGTTGAAATTAGTTAAAAACCACCAAAAATATCAATACATTAGATTCGATAATCAAAATTAAACCTAACCAATATATTCTAATCATCATATGAGACGATTTAAGCGAAGCTTGAATGCTTTAATTTGTTTCGGATTCCATATTTCCAGATCACTCCTTCACCTGAGTCGTTATAGGCATGGAAGTGGATTTACCTTATAAGGGGGAGGCCCCCTCTAGGCAAGCAAGAATATTGGTTTAATGGGGCCTACCAGCAGAAATGAGACAGAAGAACAAAATAAACTTTTTATTTTTTATTTTTTATTTTTCTCCTTTGAAAAGTTTATATTTTTCACTTTTATCCCTTTAAATTTGCAGTTTGAATTTTACCCTTAAAAAACTGAAACTGAAAGTGTTGAATCCACACCCACATTCTCTTAAATTTCATAGGTAAAATATATGTTCACACACATTTTGTTTTATTATTGTTTTGACCCGTGCCGATGTAACCGCTATAAAAATATTTTTTGTATTCACCACTGTTTATGCATACTCACAAATAGATTTAAAAAATAAAACAAAAATAAATAAACGTGTTAATAAAACAAAAAATAAAAATAAAGTGTACCAGAAAGCGGCTATCCCACTTGAAACGAAGGGAGCCAAAGGAACCAAGTTGCCGCATATAAAGAGACAAACATGGGGCCATCTAAAGTTGAAACGGTACAAAGTGCACCAAGTGTTAGTTATTCTCTTGCAACTCATCTTTACTTGATATAATATTTTAAACACTTCATATAAACTCATTTTTTAGTGTTATCAAATTCGTTTGTGTAGCCAAGAATCCTTTCATCAGTTGAATGATTCTGGTTCAACTTGTTGTGAAATTCAAACATATTCTCACATATTGATAAAGAATTTAAGCAATGAATAAGTATGCATTGAAATTACGCGTGAAGTGTTAAAAGTTGATTCAAAACACTGAATTGATGTGTGTATTCGTATATTTCATTACAAAGAGGGGTATACTATTTATACACAAAAAACGTAATCTATT
This sequence comes from Scalesia atractyloides, assembly GCA_947069175.1. Taxonomy (NCBI): domain Eukaryota; kingdom Viridiplantae; phylum Streptophyta; class Magnoliopsida; order Asterales; family Asteraceae; genus Scalesia; species Scalesia atractyloides. The sequence continues at coordinate 79,613,621 of CAMTDV010000020.1, read as the reverse complement.
TATAGAAGACAGCAGCTGATTGCTAGCTGTCTTGACCGTTGCTGTCGATTGCTGTTAATCTGCTGGAGATTGATTGCTGTTGATCTGCTGGAGATTTGCTGGATATGTGGCTGTTGATTAGCTGCCGCTTCCTTCATGGTTAGACCTTCCTTTCTAACACTCCCCCTCAAGTTGAATAGTTGGATTTCCAAAATTCAACTTGCCCAAACAATCATTGAGAATTTTTCCGTTAACTGCTTTTGTTAGAATGTCAGCAAGCTGATCCTTTGATCGAACGAATGCTAATTCAATCGTACCATCTTCCAATTTTTCTTTGATGAAATTCCTATCAACTTCCACGTGTTTTGTTCGATCATGTTGAACTGGGTTTTCTGAAATCTGAATTGCAGCTTTATTATCACACATAATCTTACTTGTTTCTTTTGGCGGAAAACCAATCTCAGCTAAGAGTCTCCGCATCCACATGGCTTCTGTTAAACCTCGAGTTATGCCTCTAAATTCAGCTTCTGCACTTGAAAGAGCAACCACTTTTTGTTTTTTACTCCTCCAAGTGACAAGATTCCCACCAACTAGAGCGAAGTAGCCTGCTGTTGACCTCCGACTTCCCTTATCTCCTGCCCAGTCTGCATCAGTATAGACTTGAACATTTAGGTGTCCATGTGATTGAAACAGGACTCCATGACCTACTGTTCCTTTGAGATATCTAATGATTCTCCAAACTGCTTCCATATGTGACTGTTGAGGTTGGTGCATGAACTGACTTACTACCCCTACAGCATAGGCGATGTCTGGACGAGTGTGTGAGAGATATATTAGTTTTCCCACCAGCCGTTGGTATCTTTCTTTATTTGCTAATTTTGCTCCTTCTTCCATGTAAAGTTTTTGGTTTACACTCATAGGAGTATCTGCCGGTTTGCAATCGATCATTCCAATTTCTGCCAACAGGTCTAAGACATACTTCTTTTGACTAATGAAGATTCCTTGTTTCGACCTTAGTACTTCAATACCGAGGAAATACTTAAGTCTGCCCAAATCTTTCATTTCAAATTCAGCAAACAAGTTTTCTTTGAGTTTTACCATTTCTTCTTTATCGTTCCCTGTAATGATCATATCATCTACATAGATAATTAGACAGGTTACGAATTTTCCTCTTTTTTTGAGAAACAAAGTATGATCAGCATTACTTTGTTTATATCCAAATTTTTTCATAGCTACCGTAAATCTGCCAAACCAGGCCCGGGGAGACTGCTTCAAACCATAAAGGGATTTCTTCAGACGGCAAACTTCTCCAGTTTTGAAATCTTTTGTGAATCCTGGAGGAGCTTCCATAAATACCTCTTCGTCTAGGTCCCCGTGTAAGAAGGCATTTTTTACATCAAACTGTTGAAGTGGCCACCCTTCATTTGCAGCTATCGAGAAAAGGACCCTGATTGTGTTCATTTTTGCAACCGGGGAGAATGTTTCAGCATAGTCAATCCCATGTGTCTGAGTATACCCCTTTGCTACCAGTCGGGCTTTATATCTTTCAATTTTACCATCTGGTTTATACTTAATCGTATAGACCCAACGACACCCCACGGATTTCTTTCCCAACGGAAGAGTACACTTTTCCCATGTATTGTTCTTGGTTAGGGCTTCTATTTCTGTGTTCATTGCTTCCTTCCAATGTTTAGATTTTAAGGCTTGATCCACGTTTGTAGGAGTTTCTTCGGAATAAACAGATGAGATAAATGCTTTGGCTTCCTTAGTGAAGTTTCCATCGGCCACACTAGCTATAGGATAACTAGATCTTCTTGGTTCTTTTTCAGGAGAATACCGTTTCGGAGGAACCCCTCTGTTTGTTCTAGGGGGTAACACATATCTCGATGGTGGTTCTTCTTGTCTGGATTCATCTGCCTGCAAATTTTCAGTTTGTTCTGTGGCAGTTTCATGGTTAGAAGTATTGGTGTCCTCAAAGTCATTAGAAACTTCAAGAATACCACCAGACTGAATAGGATGAGTATCACTTACCTCGGACACCAGGTTAGGAGGAACATTAGGACCGTCAGTGGCACTGAGATTGGGTTCTGGTGACTCTGTGGTTGGTGACTCTGTAGTTGGTACATAGGGAACATATTCCAACCAGCTTAGTGTGTCTAAACATTCCTTCTCCCCCTGACCACTGAGTTGGGAATTGTAGTAATACTCGGTTTCAAGAAAGTCACAGTTCATTGTGGTGAACATATGACGTGTTTTTGGATTATAACATCTGTATCCCTTTTGATTCATTCCATACCCGACAAAGACACATTTTACAGCACAAGGGTCAAGTTTGGTTCGATCTGATTTAGGTATGTGAACAAAGGAAGTACATCCAAAGATTCGTGGTTGAAGGGTGAGAACTGAGGGTAGTTTGAAGAATTTTGAAAGGGTATGTAACGGAGTGTTAAGCTTTAGGATTTTTGTTGGGAGTCGGTTGAGAAGATAGGTAGCAGTAGCAAGGGCTTCAGGCCAAAAGTATTTCGGGACCTGGGATTCAATCAGGAGGGCTCGTGTCATTTCTAGCAAAATGCGATTTTTCCTTTCGGCGACACCGTTTTGTTCTGGGGTGTTTGGGCATGTAGTTTGGTGGATTATTCCCTTGTCTTGGAAAAAGGATTTAAACAAGGTATTAACAAACTCACCGCCATTATCAGATCGGAATATTTGGATGTTTGTTTGAAATTGGGTTTGAATCATGGCGTAAAACATAGTGAATTTTTCAAATACTTCGGATTTGTTTTTCAAAAAATAAACCCAGGTCATTCGGGTACAATCATCAACGAACATCACAAAGTACCGAAGGTTTTGCCCCCCAAGAACTGGGGCAGGACCCCATACGTCAGAATGGATTAATGAAAATGGCAAAGCAGCCTTAGTGTTATTGGGTTTAAAAGTTTTTCTATGGCTTTTTGCTAAAACACATGTTTCACAATGTGACATAGAATTAACTGGAAATAGTTTCGGAAATAAAATATGCGAATAACTTGCAGAAGGATGACCTAATCTTCGGTGCCATAGCCAAGCTTCCCGTTCCGATGTCCCATGAGTCAGCATCACAGCACCACTTTGAGTCACCTCATCCACATAGTACAACCCTTGATTTTCAATGCCACGCCCAATGATCACTCCCGTCCTGATATCCTGTAAAATACAAAACGTAGGGTACATTAGGACAATACAGTTGAGTTCCTTCGTGACATGGCTGATGGAAAGCAGCTTATGTGATAACGAAGGAACATAAAGGCAATTAGAGATTTTTATTGTGGGTGAAATCTCAATAGTTCCTCCCGATTTTACATCCATTATTCCTCCGTTTGCCGTTTGAATATGTGTTTTTTCTGGTTTGGTTGTTGAAATAATATCCGATAGCTCATAAGTCATCGTATCGGTTGCGCCACAATCAAAAATCCATAGTTTTTGTTTTTGATGTTCGTGGGCCATATTGGCTTCTCCCTTATTTCCAGGGACTATATGTGTATTTTTTGTTTTTAAAACCGACCGAGGGACTATATGTGTTCGTGTATCTTCTTCTTCTTCACTTATGAAAGACTTAGGGTTTGAAGGTTGCGCCCCAAACCCTTTACCTGTTGTTTCTTCTTCATCTGCTTTGGCCACTCCGCCGAAGCCCGATCTGTTCCGGCTTTCATCTTTGGGAGCGTCTCGGTTACTGGCGCCGGATGACTTTCCTTTTTCTGTAGTCTTTGTGCCTTTCTTCTGACCATCAGACCACCATTCCGGATATCCGACGAGTTTGAAGCACTGTTCCCTGGTATGTTTCATCATCCCGCAATGATCACACTTGAGGTGAGATTTGTCGTCTTTACTTGTTCCGATTCTTTTCTCACCGGCTCGTCGGTAACCCTTTGACGCAAGCCCTAGTCCGTCAATTTCAGAGGCCATTAGACCCACTGTGATACCCTGTGTGTCATTGAGAGGTGTTCCCAGAATATTCTGGTGAGCGGCCTCCTTGCGGACAGTAGAGTATGCAGTTTCTACGGTTGGAAGGGGCTCTAACCGGAGTATTTCCCTTTTTATAGGATCATATTTCCGGTTGAGAGCGTTTAGAAACTGGAACAGTTTCTGTTCCGACCTGATTTTGTGATACGCTTGGATATCGGCTGGGCAGGTCATAGGGTTTGGGTCAATCCGATCAATTTCTCCCCATACTCCTTGGAGTATAATCCACAATTCTTCTAGGGAGAGATTGTTCTGTTTGATTTCATTCGCCTTGACATGTAGGTTGAAAGTTTGGAGCTTGTCACGCCCACTGCTATATGTTATAGCTAGGGCATCCCACAGCGATTTTGCTGTTGGGAATTCGGTTAGATTGCTGGCAAGGGTTGGTTCGATGTTCTGTATGAGCCATGAGAAGACGACTAGGTCGTCTTGTTCCCATTGCTCATATTGCTCGCTGGTTTGGTTTGGTGGGTTGGTTGATAGATGATTTAGAAAGGTTTTTGATTTACCGCCTATGGCTACCCTCATCATCCGGGTCCATAAGGCGTAATTCTGACTATTGAGCTTGAGGTTTATTTGAAGGTTATCGGATAGTTTTGGGTTTCGGTTTTGTGGGTTAAGGCCATTCTTGAGCAGATTGGCGATTTGAATGGATAAATCTTCTCCCAAGTTACCGGCTTCGGCCATGGCAGCTTGGTTGAGAGGATGATTCGGTTTTGGGTGAGCAAGGTAGATGATGAACAGGTCAAGAACGACACTGCTCTGATACCATGTTAAAAGTTGATTCAAAACACTGAATTGATGTGTGTATTCGTATATTTCATTACAAAGAGGGGTATACTATTTATACACAAAAAACGTAATCTATTTATAGAAGACAGCAGCTGATTGCTAGCTGTCTTGACCGTTGCTGTCGATTGCTGTTAATCTGCTGGAGATTGATTGCTGTTGATCTGCTGGAGATTTGCTGGATATGTGGCTGTTGATTAGCTGCCGCTTCCTTCATGGTTAGACCTTCCTTTCTAACATGAAGAAGTGATGTGTATATAATAGTAAACAAGTACCTGTGATACATGCCAACAAATTCGGTATGTGGTTATACGTAAATAACTAAAACCCACCTAGACGTGAAAAAAAATGCATAAAGTTGCGAGCTATTACATGTGAATGGTTGTGTCGTTACTAGTTATATGTAAGTAACTAAAACCCACTTAGATGTGAAAAACAAATGCACGAAGTTATAAAATATTACATGTAAATGGTTTAAAAACGGTATATTTTCGTAAGTACAAATTAAAAATCGTTTAGTGTTGTATCTTTATCATACTAAAAAGGATAAACATGTTTAAATCTGTCCTTTTTAATATGTCACTTGCTCCGGTCCTTTTTGCTTCACACTCGGAGAAAGAATGGGTCTGGTAATGACCGCAAACTTTACCATGAGACTCAATGCAACAACCAACAAATTTTCTTTCTCGGGTTTTTACTCCAAGTGGTAGTTAAACTATGCTTGAAAGTTTGGTCAATTGGCCAACTTTGGCCTTAACTTAGCTTCGGTCATGAAATATCATTTGGAATAGTTCTCCATCTTCTTGGCGAATCATAGTCGATGAAGATAATGTTTGTAGGTACGTAGACAATAGACCATTAATGTCATCTCCTCTTCTTGAGTTGTGTACTCTTCTTGGTACCATCCAATTTAAGACTTTTGAACATGCTCAAATGAGCCTTTTGCTTCACAAATCCTCATATTCAAAAGTCAAAAGCATCACTCCGTAACTCAAACGGCTTTGTTACGTAACCTCTAATACCAACTCCTCTTTGACTACAAAACGATGCTTGGCAACATTCATCCGAAACCTCATACTTATTCTTCTTCGAGAAATCTGCAATGTTGTTTTGTTAATTAACCTTGATGAACCACTGATAATAGTTCATAAACCCTAGGAGCAATTTGCGATGCATCACTTTGACTAGTGCATTGATAATAGTTCATAAAGCCTAGGAGCAAAAGTCTTAGCTAGCTTTTGCTATAGCCTCTCTTGTTATGCTTTGTGTAATGGTAAGGTGGGCGTGAGGGGGGTGTGCCACATCAGCACCACACCAACATTATACCGTATCTCAGTCTCATGAGCAAGGCATACCCTCCCTTTCGTGAGCTTGGTAACATGTTTGGAATCATTTCCGTTTAACATTTTTTGTGCGTGTTTTGTCCAATAAGATAATGACAAGTGTCCATTACACATCTCACCATTTACTAAACCATTACACACCTTTAGTAAGGTAAGAACCATTACTACGTGATCTCTAAGTAACTTCACCTTTTTTCTTTATCACGTTCACTATAGATAGCCTTTATAATTTTTCTTCTTTGATTTGATTTCCAAGAAAATCCACCTCCACTAACCCAAATGATCAAGCTTCACATAAAAATCAAATCACAAATTACTTAGAACGCATTGCGTCCGCAGCATATTGAATGTGAGTATGTGGAGGTGGTGTTTAAGCCTTAAGGCAAGCCATAACAAGTATGCAGGGTTTCCACACAAATGTTGTCAAATCGAAAATGTCTTAAGTATCATTCTCCATTTCTCTATCTTTAAATCGTTGAGAAAAAATAGTTGTTAGGAGTACTATCATGTCCTTAAATTTAGGTATCTCTAGTTATTTACAACAAAAATATCGACTTATAAACTTTTTATACTAACTTGTCGTTATCTTTATACAAAATACTGGTGCTTTAAATAGTGAAATAACTTTAGAATAATGAAAAGCATTCCTTATGTTTATAGAAAATATGATTTAACTCTGATCAATTACCTCTAATCAGTTAAACCAAACTAAAAGTATAGTTCGAAAATAAACAAGCTTACTAAACAAATACTTGTTTAGCTTGAGAAGACCCATTTATCAAAACGTTATGGTATTTAAAGAACTAGTAAAGATACATGCGTTACACAACGGGATTCCGGCCGATATTGGTCCCGTTTGGTAGTACATTGCCATTTGATTTAGCAACCGAAAGAAGTATGCCAAGCTTTTACATTGATCGAAGAAAAAAAAAACCCATACATTGGACGTATCGATGTGAAAGGCTAAATCGGGGAAAGAATTAACGTTTTAAATAACAAATAAAAAGAGGTCTTAAAAAATAATGCTATCACTGGCTGAGTGGGAGCTGATGTAAACGTATAAGAACCAATCAGGGGTGGGGCGGGATTTGAACTCACGTGTGATGGGTAAGTAGCTAATACTTGAACCACGTGGGCTATATTCTTGGTTGTGTAAGTGTATGATTTAATTGTTATATATCCTGAATTAAACATTAATAATATTTAATAATTTATTTTGTAAATAAGATATATAAATACAACATCAACCATAGTTATTAATTAATTATCTATATGAACAATAATCGAATTAAAAAATAAATTAAACTTCAAAAAAACAATTTAAATGAAAAGAATGAGGTCATTGGCGATGTAACATGGGCTTCCTAAATATAAGAGAAGGGCGTGGGTCTCTTCATCAAGCTACACGTCAGCATTAAGCGATCAATGATAAAATACAAAACACAATTGTAAAGCGTAGAACACAAAAAAGGTCAGCTGCCGCCAACTATGACCAATCACAAAAAGATACTGTAGACCACGTTTCTTTTTGTAAGTATATATAATGTAATATAATATAATATAAATTAAAATTCTTTAAAACAATTTAAAATAAATTATCTGTACGAACAATAATTAAAAAATAAATTAAACTTCTAAAAAACAATTTAAATGAAAAGAATGAGGTTATTGGCGATGTAACATGGGTTTTCTAAATAAAGGGAAGGGCATGGGCCTCTCCACCAAGCTACACGTTAGCATTAAGCGATCAATGATAAAATACAAAACACAATTGTAAAGCGTAGAACAGAAAAAAGGCTAGTTGCCGCCAACTATGGCCAATCACCAAAAGATACTGTAGACCGCGTTTTTATTGTAAGTATATATAATATAATAGAATGCCTCTCTTATCTTAAATGTTTCTTAATTTTTTTGAGTAAACTATCATTTTGGTCCCTGAGGTTTGGTTATTTTTGCCATTTTAGTCCAAAACTCAAACATTTTGCATCTGGATCCCTGTGGTTTTAGTTTTATTGTCATTTTTATCGAAAAGTGAAATCAGGTCGTATTTGTCTTATAAAATCCTACTATTTTATCATTTTCTTAGGGACAAAATAATCATTATATATATATATTATATATATATATATATTAAAAACACACCTACAATACCTAGCTTGGTAGCACGTGACACACAATTAAAAATCGAGTGACACTACATATTTTAAGATGAAGACACCTTAGGGTGAGGGGTTGTGAACAATTTCTAAATGTTTGTTTCTTTTAAAATAAAATAGTGTATATTGTTTAACATCATTATATTTATATTATATTTATATATGTTTCGATATAGATTATATTAAGAACCGACCCAGAGTAATAATTCCCGCTGCAACGCATGATTTACTGAGCCTTACATATTTTAACATCATGCCATTAGTTTTAAAATTCAATAAAAAAATAAACGTACCGGATAATTGTCGATACACTGTTGGGTGTATTATGACTATAATTTTGGGGTTTGCTTTTTTATTATTTTATTATTTAACTCAAACGTAACTAAATAAGTTCAAATGATTAACGTACCGGATAATTGTCGATACCTGTTGGGTGTATTATGACTATACTTTTGGGGTTTGCTTTTTTATTATTTAACTCAAACGTAACTAAATAAGTTCAAATGATTGTTGAAACGCTTTTCCTTATTATTTAACTAAAATCAAATAAAAAACCAACGTATTGAAGATATGTTGATACCCTTTTTAGCATATTACAATTATTATTTTTTTACTCTTTTTCTTTCGTTTGATAAAAAAAATACACCGAAACAGACCGCTTACACGTTCAGCGCAGCATGCGCCACATGGGTTTAATCCGACTAGTTAATTTTTTTAACAGCAATATAATCCAAGCAGCTGATCATATAAAGGAACAGCAAATGATTTTCCATCTTCCAAGAAAACAAAAGACCAATGAAGCAAAATGTATTTGATGAAACTGGAAGGCTAATGGTGCGTCCAGAAATTGCAAAATATTCTTGTGTTCGTTTATACAAAGCAAAGGAATCTTATGGGGAAGACGAAAAGAGAATAGCAGCAGATCAGATAGCGACAGAAGAAAGAATAGACGGCGTCCCCACCGTCACGCCACCACAATCGCCATCAGTCACCACCACTGAGTCAAAGGTTGGTCTGACCGTAGGACCCACAAACAGATCAATCTCTAGAAATACGTTCCGTGTGGCACGCACGCTCAGGTGAGGTCAAGTACCTATGGTTGTGTCCCCTTTCTTTATTTTCAGTTTTCACCTTTCTTTTTTGCTTCTTCCTTTGCTTTTGTAAAACAACTTATTAAACGTGATATGTACACAAGTTTATAAATGGTTAAATTTTTTTTAGTAAACTTTCATTTTGCTTCCTAAGGTTTGTTCATTTTTTTCATTTTAGTTTAAAATTCAAACATTTTGCATCTGAGTTCCTATGGTTTCAGTTTTATTGCCATTTTGGTCTAAAAGTGAAATCAGTTCATATTTGTCTTATAAAATCCTACTATTTTGCATCTGGATGAGGCGTTTGATGACGGCGTCTTGCACGGCGGTGCTGGAATCTTCTCCGGCGGTGACGGTTACTGTTTGTTCTTCGGTTTTGGTCCGTCATTGTTGTTGACGGAGTGAAAAGGGGATGTGGTGAGGGTTGGATAGTGGTGGTTTCAGCACTAGTGGAGAGGTTGGTAGTTGTGGGATGATGCCTTGGTGGTTGTGATGGTGGTGACTGGTTGCAGACTTAGAGAGAGAGATGGATGGTTGAGAGGTCTGACACTTATTTATAAAAACATATGTATTTCTTATTTTGGTCCAAAACTTGAACCTAGTTACACAAATAGTCCCTTTAGTAAAAGCTTTAAATAAAATAAAAAAGAAATGACCATTATTTTGTCCCTAACAAAAAGGACAAATTAGAAGGATTTTATAAGACAAATATGACATAATTTCACTTTGAACCAAAATGGCAATAAAACTGAAACACGGGGACCCAGATGCAAAAGGTTTGAGTTTTGGACTAAAGTGGCAAAAGTAACCAAACCACAGGGACCAAAATAGCAGTTTACTCATTTTTTTAACGACAAAGAATAAATTTCCGACTATCTAGGGTAACCTAATAGTAAAAAATGATCCTACACACCCGTGATGACATATAGCGCACGTAACCCAAGCTCACCATCTTCAATTATGGGGAAAACCAGCCGTCCTAAAGCCCCCTGCGGTAAAATCAGCTGAGATAGGATTCAAACTTGAGATTGGTGGCCTTCTGTCACTTCACTTCCCCTCCAATATAAGTTGTGCCATTTATGATTATATTCACTTGCAAAGCTATATATATATATATATTGAAAGATTTAAGTGAGAACGCGAAATATTGAAGATCACTTAGGAACCACCATTTATGACGAAAACCACGAATACCAGTGTGAACACAACCAAACTACTTAAAAAACACACAATTTTTTTCAAAAAAGTTCCATTAAAATCACAACTTTTTATTAATATTTTTTAATAAAAATACACGATTTAGAGTGAATTTTTTTTTTAAAAAAAAGTAAAAAATAAAATTAGCATTTAGTTTTGTTGTTTAACTTTAAGGTTTAGTTTTTACCATTTAGCTTGGTTGGGAGGTTTAGTTTTTTTACGTATGTGGTGGGGAGGTTTAGGGTTTTTTTAGGTTTTTGAGGGTGGATGGGGGTGTTTAGGTTTTCTTAGCGTTTTTTTTTCTATTTTTGGGGGTTGGGGGGTTAGGTTTTTGGGTGGTGGGGGTTCATTCTTTGTTTTAGGTTTATTTTGGTTGTGTTCACAAGCGGTTCTCATGATTCTTATGATAAATGGGGGTTCCCGCATGATGCTACCATAGGATTAGGATCAAGGGAAAACCCCACGAGTTGTGAGAACTTAGAGAACGCGTCCTACCCGTGCGAGTTTCGACCCCATTTTTTACACCCCTAGTTTAATACGTTCCAAAGCCGACTGTAAAAAAAATTCGAAAAGTGTTTGTCGACCCCTTACAGCAACTGTAAAAAGTTGATCACATAGGCATGCCATCACCTTTTTACAGCATTTACGGCTGCTGTAAACTAAGAAAAAAAGTTTTTTTAGGATTTTTGGTAAAAAAATTGAAAAAACCTTTCGTAAGGCCGAGTTCTCTGAGTTCTCACAACTCATATAAGTTTTCATTTTAGCCTAACCCTATATATATATATATATATATATATATATATATATATGGGATCTAAAGAAAACAGTGAGAACGGATCTCAGGGCGACACGTGTCCATGGCGCTAAATAATATGCGGGGCTACGATTGTCATTCAACGTTAATTTTTGAGCATTCTTTTATTTGTCAGCGCGCTATTATTCATTTTTGAAACAAAGCTCTAAAATTTTCGTGTTAGCTTTACCTCCTCTCCAAGTTTCAAAGATCTATGGCGTTTGATATGGATTTTGAGATACTGGGTAATTTGTTAGATTTTTGTTTGAGCATGTAAAATTGGTGACGTTTTTATTTATTTATTCGTATTGTGTTGTTTGAGCAAATCATGTAAAAGCAATGGCGTTTTGTTTATAATATATGTTATAATGGTGTTGATTTTGATATGAATATAAATTAGCGTTAGCGTTTATTTTGTTTTTTATTCACTTCTCTGATATGTTTAATGACGTTTCAATTCAAACAACATAAAAGTGATGTCGTTTCTTATTATTCGTGTTTTTTTTTGTTCGAGCTAATCATGTAAATGCTATAGCGTTTTCTCTTATTGTATGTGCTTATGTTTGTATTTATGTCTTCTATATTAACCTTGGTGTTTATTTTGATGTGTTTAATGGTGTTTCAATCTAAACAACTCGTTAAGGAATGTACATTATCAATGATTAATGGCGTTAATAGCGTTGCAATCCAAAAAACTCATTAAGGATGTTTTGATGTGTTTCTTCTGGAGTCGTATTTTATAACGAACCTGTTGATTGAAGTTTGAACCTCCCACGAGTTTACAGTTTCCATTTTTCATTTTTCATTTTTTTTGTTAAATTTCTTTAAATTATTAAAAAAATAACTAAAGAATCTAAAAAACACACAATTTTTTAAAATATTTTTTTTTTAAAAATTGCTATATTTCGTCACTAAAAAAATCGAGTAACAATTATCGATGCACATGTGCATATGTATTATTTCTTTGACAAATTCCGTAATATATTACCAGTATTAGAGAATTACACTTTCATTTACACTACCATCCGTAATACACTACTTTTTACATTTTCCATTAGAAATACGCATGTGTATCTATATGTACGAACATGATATAACGTGTTTTGGAACACTACTTTGAATATACTTTCCCTTTCATCTATCATACCATCTATAATACACTACCATTATTTACTACCATCCATAATACAATATCATTGCTTCCTACCATCCATAATACAATAACATTACCAATATGTATAATATTTTCACTTTATGCACATGTACATCAATACCATTCATACCATCCAAACAACATTTTACATAATAAAGTGACAAATATAACCAAACCATCAACCACTAAATACAACTAAATAAAAACATGTATATGGGCCTACTTCATCATTCAAAATTACAAACTTTTTTTTTACCAAAACATGTTATATAGGTTATACATAATGATGCACATATGCATTTTTAATATTGGTAATGTAAAAAGTAGTGTATTACATATGATAGTGTAAATGAAAGTGCAATTGTCAAATACTGGTAATGTATTACGGAATTTGTCAAAGAAATGATACATATGCACATGTGCATAGATAATTGTTACTCGAATTTTTTTAGTGATGAAATAACGATTTTTAAAAAAAATATATATAAAAAAAATTGTGTGTTTTTAGGTATTTTTATGTTCACATTGGTTCTCGCAATAATAGTGGTTCTCAATAATAACCCTACCCTATATGTATGGTATGTATGCATGTATGTATGTATGTATGAAACGTTTTGGGAAGTCTTCTTTAAAAACGGTTGAACCCAAATTGATGATTATTTAATACAGGTTCTGAATCAAATGATCATTTTGCTCTTATAAATCAGTTTCAAACTAAACTAGTTTCAGGATAAAAAGGTTTTGATTTTCTTTAACCGGTATTGAATTAATTCGGGTTTAAAAATGATTTGTGCACCTCTATGTACAAGTAGGAAGTTGATGCGTTTTAGGTATGAAAATGAAGAGAATCGTAGTAAAGAAGATAATCACAATCACAGCTATCGAACTTAACTAATTCATAGTTACATGTACCTGAATACAACCAACTTTCCCGCCTAAACCATCAATTACTAACAACCTAACCAAACTTAATATAGTTTTGACATCTTTAATCCCTCGACTTCTATTTATTACACTTACAACCCTTTACAAATATAAACGATAGTAATATAACTCCCTCACCTTCTAAAAATTCATTCTTGTCCTCAAGAATGGAAATTTGAAAACCTCAACATGAAATCTTCATCAAATTCACACGAAGCTTCTGAAATAGGTAAGTCTTGCTAATGTACTAACATTTTTTGAACTGTTCTGTCACTCCTTCTCACAAACCTTTTTCAATTACAGCTTGTGGTTGTAACAAGAACATGGGTCCAGATGGTAAAGGCAAGATAGGAGTATTATCACCATGAGCTTTCTTCAATAGGGACACATGGAATACTAAGTGTAATTATGCATAATTAAGTACTCAATTAACACATAATTAAGTCCAAATACACATAATTAAGTCTAAATGCACGTAACTAATTAAATAATCAGTGATTAGGTTGTACAGACTAACTTATAAATTTGCTGGTTGTCACATTTGGTTCTTGAATATCTTGTAACATGATTTCACTAAGATCTACCTGATCAGTTTCTTATATTTCTACTAACTAAATTGAAAGCAACTTTTGTTCTTACACACATGCCAGACATATAGTTTTCATTACATCCAAAACATTCACCCTTGGAACTCTTTTCTTCAATCTCCTTATCTGTTAGCCTTCTAGAATTCAAGGGTTTAGGTTTACTAAGTGGTGCACGTAATAAGGGTAGGTTAGAGGAATTGGTAACAAGAAATTTTTTAGGACTATAGTTTATGTTTCTTGAACTTGCAATATATGGATTTCTCATCATACTCTTATTATTACTAGGTTGTATAGCACTTAAAGACTCTTCCCATATTCTAGCCAACATATAGGCTTCAGGAAAACTTGTTGGCCTTAACAATCTTACTGTACATCTTATTTCAGGCTTAACAGCCCTTAAAAACAATCTGACTGCATATTCATCACAAATTGACACTTTAGTTAGAGCTAAATAAAGTTCTTGACACAACTCTATTAATGACCCTGTTTGTCTCAAAGAAGGTAACGCCCCAATGCATCTTGATAGAAAAACCCCCGAACCTAGCAGTGATAAAACCATTATATACCAACCAAGACATTCCTTCAATACAACCCAGTAACCATCCGTATTTTTATACTTCCTATTTTTAGCAAGTTTGTATTAATATTTTGTTTCGATCTTGTAATCTCGAGACTTTGATCAAAATGAAAACACATTTCAAATTATACTTGTTTTACATGATACATATGCACGTGTTATATACTAAACTGAATCGTACTAGATGATTATTTCACATTCGGATAATGTACACCCACAATTCACACTTTACCTTACTTATGTACGCCTTAAAAGGCCTTAGAACACTTAACATATCAAGGAAATGGCATAATCATATAAGTGACCAAGCTACAAGGACCAAAACTCAAAATATTGATTTTTGGGTACTTACGGACCGTAACTAGGACCTTACGGCCCGTAAGCCCTTTTGGGCGGGCAGAAAGTTGCAACATGACGGGATTGGACCTCCTTTTTCACCTTCTTTCTTCTGCAATCACCTTCCAACCTTCTTTAAACCCAAAGCCTAATCTCCAACTATATATATACATGTCTTCCACAACTCCTCCACCATTTACAAACTCTCAAATTTTCCTCAAACACTCAAATTCTCTCAAGAAAATTCTGTTGGGCAGAATACTTTCTAGTGTTCAAATTGAGTTCTAACTCACTTCTTCTACTTGCTTCAAAACCCTTAGACAACATCAAAGATTGTTGCCCAATGTTCACCAAGGTATAACAAGGTGGTACAACTCAAAATTTGAAGTCCAAACTGGGTTATAAATTCTGCTTTTGCAAAAACTTCTACAAGTTGTCTTTGTTCATGCTTATCTTGTGGAATTCCTGTACCAACCTTGTTGCCAATCAAACTAATGGTTGTGGGGTTTGTGTATAGTTTATTTCCATAAGATTAGAGGTCCAAATGCCTTACTTAGCTATTGCCCTAAAGGTTCCAAACAACCTACAAAGTGTTGAAGCCAACCAAATCTTCAATCCTTAATGTTGAAAGACTTATGTTTTGGTAAGGTGTGAATAATGGAAACCATGGTTATCCTACTACAATTCCACCTACCTCACTTGGTTATTTTCATTTGTTAGGTATTGATCTAAGTAGTTTCATAGAAATCAAAGTAAGCCAACCCCACCTCGTTTCCAACATTTGCCATGTTGGATATGCACACGTCCGGGTTGTTCTTACTTTCTAATATTGGATATGCTCATGACCAACCGAAATCATCAAATAAGTTGATGATTTTGTGCTTGATGAATCATATAATGAGGTTTAATGGATGAATATCATCCTACCTCCTTGCTTGACCTTGACATGATATTACTTGACCTTTACATGATATTACTTGACCATATGACTATAATACATAATATATATCTGTAATATTATCCCAAAAACCAAACCCTAAACTGTAACACCTTTGAAATTTTTATTGAATTTATGGCAACCCGTGTCCAATCAACTCTTAAATATGCCTAATAATTTGCATAAAGCTTAATAGCTTACGGACCGTAACTAATTCAAAACCATGGACACGAAACAAGCCTTACGAACTGTAAGCATGAGGCCCTTACGGTCCGTAAGACTCAGTACTGGCAGATTTTGTTTGCTGACCAAGCCATTCTGCCATGCTGCCACCTTGCTTGCGAATTTGAAACATTTCCCTGGTCTTGACACGTCTTAGGATACTTATTAACATCAGGAGAAGCTTGCTAACACTTGGCAGGATCTAAATGATCATGTTGAAGTATAAATAACAACCATAACTCACCTCATTCTTTGCTCATTTTCATATTTCTTTCTAAATCACTCATTCTGGAGTTTGCTTCTTCCTAGAGGCCTCCTACTGAGTTCATTTCTTTTGTAGGCTAAGTTATTAGCCGAAAGTCAAGCAAATTGACTTTTGCTTTGACTTTCGGGTATGACCATTATGGTCAAGCCAATGTTTGAATTGAACATGGCTACGTGATCGTAATAAAGTAGGTAATAATCCCCTATGAGGGCACCTCCTGAAGATCACGTTAAGTTGGTCAAATGACGGGTCAAAGTTATGTTTAATTAAAAGTCACAACGCCATTTTTCGGAAAACATATATAATGAACTTATAAACGTTTACACACATACTTTTGACACTATATCAGTTGGTAAATAATATCAGAACATATCTAAACATATTCATCCCGTCATTTCCAGTTTATAGTCCGGTTCGCAACTAAAAGTCTAGCAGTTTAACTCCTACTTTGACTTTAGATTCTGACCCGATTTAGCTAAGTTAATCCTGATTTGAAGTTGCATTATGACCTTATATATGTATAGGTTAACTCTCTGAGGTTATACTATGTGATCATAATCAATTGTCGGGTTTTATGCAAGTTCATACATTATGCCATAAAAATTGTCGATTTTGCCCTTTTGTGCATAAAATTAGCTATAAACGATAATGTACATACAAAATATAATACCTACTGATGCGGTAACTTAATAATCATTTTTTGGCATAATGAATTTGTTATGGACTCATCCGATCACCCGATACCGCCTATGCGCGTACAGTTGACTTATGTAACTTAGTTTATGTAAGTTAACCGAATTGTGTTAAACTCCTTCAATTTACTTCATAATCAGAATGTATTATTGTTTACCCATATTATACAAGTCTTAGTACTTGTGAAGGTTTAAACTACATTCTATCCGATCACCGCTTAATCTAGCGTACCGGATCGTTTTCTTTACATTATAGTTAACTAGTCCAAGTCTGTGACTTGAATAAGACCCGTTAACATTCTAATTGGTTATTATACCATTCATTCCAGACTATGGCATCCAGTAAATGGCAACATTACTTGTCATTTTGTTTGAACAGTTGTGCTTATATATGTTGTCTTGGATTGTAAGACTTAAGCCAGGTAAATACTCTTAACCTATTTTCCTTATACGAGCTTTGGATACGGTATACTATTACCGCATGGTCGGGTATGGGATCAATGACCTATGTGTTGGGAATCCAAATAACCCGTTTTAATTCGTATTGCTTGATAACTTAAACATTAGGGTTAATATGACTATGTCCTATATATCCTCAATAAGGATATTAAAGTGGTGTACAACTGACAGATGCTAATGCTATAATAAAATATTTTTATAACCCAATACGGGTTTACTCAATAAGGGTATTAAAGTGGCGTGTCGGTTAATCATGATCCCCTCATAGTTTCTGGGCCCTATATGTATTAACAAGCATGTAAACTGATAACATGAGAAATAGTTTATCCCAAGTTATTTATGAAAATATATGTACCATTTTGTACCTAAAATCATTTTGAAATATTTTCAAAATGTGTCGGTTATTTGTATTTACCAATGTAAACTGACGTATCTTCAAAAGACTAAGCGCAGGTTGCAAAGTACGTAAATAGGTTGGAAGCTGCCCGGTAAATGCTTAAGTGTAATTTGCAACTCCATGCATGAAGCCTAGTTGTCTGTTACATAATCATCTTGGTTATTTATCCGATCCGCCTGTGGATCTTTTATAAACTTCCGGTCTGTATTAAATTTGAAGATTCGGACATTTGTAATTTGTAATAGTATTTTATACTCCCAGACTTCTGATGTGTTAATTGTGAATATCTACATCAGTTTGTCACAAATAAACCCCAAGTCCGGGCCCACTGGGAAATCAGGGTGTGACATAAACACTAACCAATTCATGGATTGATGTTAAGAGTTATGGTTATATTATCTAAGATTAAAATTCCTCATATTTGGACTTCCAATGGGTGAACTTGTGACTATGAAAAACACATAAACATGGTGTCCAATTTGAGTATTTTAACAAGATAACTTTAATGTAATTTTATATACTAAGTTAAGCTTTTACATACACACTCCTTAATCTAAATCCGTCGAACTTATACTCTTTGTTTATCCTTGTAGGATAACTCGTTGTTTCCAAACTCTAAATCACATCAACTCACTTTCGAGGAACTTTCTACGCAAACCATGGGTTTACATGACCCCATTTTACCTTTTTTATACTTTTGGGTGCAATATATATACAATATTATCAAATCACAAACACGATATCAATCAATCCGTTTATACATGCTTAAATAATATGCTTAGGATACACGCATGCTAGAAGTCTTTCTTGCACAAATATTTGTCATTAACATCATGAGTCAACCTTACATGTATACTGCTATAGGAGTAGCACACCGCCCTTAGGAAGGGTCTATTTCACGGTTTTGTTCGCCTAGGTGACAAAACACACAACTTTGTGGACACAATTAGTTTGACCTATATTTGATGCATGCTAGTATTGTTATGTTTTCATGCCTTTGTATATTGTTATGCCATGTAGGATTGATGACGTCTTTTCTATCTATGCTAATAGCCAAAACTTGTATGCCCACCAATGCTTCATGTGTTGACATTTATTTTAATATATGTAGGAAATTGATGCTATGGCGTTCAAAAAACTAATAGGCTTGTAGCTTAGAAACACACTTAAATTTATGTATTTGTAATTTGTCGTATTTGAACTTTCCTTGTTGCATTTCTATTTCAAGACAATATACCATTTAGTTATCAATGAAATTGAGTTTAATTAATTATTGCCACATTTAGCAAGTTGTGATATCTCGAGCAATCTATTTCGTCCTGTCCTAATATTTCCGCTATCGGTTGGGGTGTGACATACCCCCGCTTAATTTAACAAATGATTGATGCCATAAGACCGCAATATCTTCCATATGAACTCTTGCATACCTGATTTTTAAGTGTTCTAGAGTCTCTATCTATGGAAAAAAAAGCTCTTCTTTGCACATCCATCCTTCTAGATTTTCCTCATTAAATTTAGGAAAATCCATCTTTGTTAGCATGTAATAGAAGCTGTTATAGGAAGTTCCTATTGAATGCCCATGACTAATGTTTGCATTCTGATTAGTTGTGCCTTGGCCAATTGCAGTTGGCTGAAATACTTGGAGTATTTCAATCATCTGAGCTTGTACTTTTATTTTGATAGATGCAAGGTTTTCTACAAATTTGTTTAAAATTTATGTTCTTGCATTCTATATTCCAATGTTTGATTTCGAGTTAACATTTGAAAGGAATTGATCGAATCAATGACCAATTCGAAATTTGAAGTGAAACCGAATTGAATTTGATTGAACAAGTGATCAAATTCGATGAATTATTGTTAGCTATTGAAAATGAAGAGCATCAGAGAGAATAAGATAATAACAACCACAACTATTGAATTCAACTAATTCACAGTTACATTTACCCGAATACAACCAACTTCCCGCACAAACTAATAGCTACTAATAACCTAACGAAACTTATTACAAATTTTGACATCTATAAGTAGGACTATAAACGAACCGAACGTTCAGCAAACAATTCGGTACGAAGTTCGTTTACGTTCTCTCATTTAATTAATTAACGAACATTAACAACAAATCATGTTCGGTTATTTAATGAACGAACACGAACAGATGTATCGTTCATTAATGTTCGGTAATGTGTTCGTGAACGTTCGTTCATTTTCGTTTATTTATTTGTTCATAAAAGATTTTTTAGCATTTATTTGTTTTATCTAAACTCTTATATACTTTAAATCTTATTTATCTCATTACCTAAACAAATAAATTAGGAAACTCTATCTACCTTGTTTATGCACCGTTCCACTTTCTTTCTCATTATTCACATCGAAAAATACTATCGACCTTCGTTCAACAATTAGGAATTCAAGGTCTAGTGCTGCTCCATCGCACCATCCACCTCTAACCATCGTTGTCTTTGCCTAATTTATTCGTGTTCGTTTGTGTTCGTGAACATGTTCCTTTCCGTAATGAATGAACAATAACAGAAAATATCGTTCGGTAAGTGTTCATGAACTGTTCGTAAACACATTATATCCTTAACAAACGAACACAAACAAAGCCTTGTTCGTGTTCGTTCAGTTTGTTTACAGCCCTACGTGTGACCCCTAGACTTCTATTTATGATACTTACAACTAGGATGGGCTTTTTTTCCCAAATGCTCGTACTTGTACCTGTATCGTACCCGTACTCGTACCTGTACCCGTACCGATTTTAGGTATTTGATACATGTATCGGTACCAAGTTTTATTGATTTTGGTATTCGGTACTATCGGTATCGGTACGGGTACGAGTACGGGTAAAAACAGGTACTGGTACCGAATTGTATGTAGACCTTTAAAAGTTATTTTTATATTACGTTTTATTTTGTATTATGGTATTTATAGTACTCATATTGATTTTACCTATATGGTACGTGTATCGTATTGGTACTCGTACCCAATCTTACGTATTTGATACTCGTACTATATTGGTACTCATGTCAATTTACATATTTAGTACCCGTACAAATGCTCAAAAGCTAATTAAAAACAAACTGGTACTAAAGCGGGTACCGTACCGAAAATACCCGTACTCGTACATGTACCGTACCTATATATTTGGTACGGTATTTGATATCCAGTTTTGTTCAAATTCAGTACCGCTATTTTTGGTACAGGTACAGGAATAGATACGAATATTGTACTAATCAGATCCCTACTTACAACCCTTACTAATATAAAGTTATAAACGCCAGTAAAAATCCGCAAATTTGGTTCATGAATTATCTACTGCGGGAGATGATAGAACTTTTTTATGGATGCTTGATAACTCGAATACAAAAGAAAAATAATTGAAGATTTATGAAACATTTGTTTCTAGTATGTTTTTGTATTATTATTGGACATAAAAGGTTATACGTGAATAAAAACAAATGCTAAAGTAAAGGTTCATGTATATCGTGATCATACGTGTGAAATTGTTCTGAAATAAGTATGTAACTATACAGGATACACACTCAACAATAGATTAATTTTGTAATTTACTCTTCTATAAACATGTGACGATATATTATAGATGTTTATATTTATTTTTTAGCTAGTATTACAACAATTTTAAAAGATATACATTTTTTTGAACAACTAAAAATATTTTTTAAATAACTAAACTTGTATACTATGTGGATTCAACTCATAACTTCCATCTTATATTTTATCTAACTCGTCAATACCATTAGATCAATACCATTGGAGTTAAAGATAAAATTTTAGACTTAATGTTTTTAAGCTATAAATAACTAATTAAATTATCATTCAATGAGCCACATGGATTAACTCATACATCGTATTTCTGTTAATTTCTTTTAATTATTAAAACTTATCAAAGCAATTTATTGTATAGCTTTAAATCAAAGAATCTTGACGCTAGGCCTTGCAAAACTAGCTGAGCTAGCTAGGTAATATAGTAGGTTATCATAGGTTTGTGTTGGAGTTGACAAGTTAAAAAATATCACAAGAGTTGGGGTGTGGAGAGGGGAACGCAAGACTCTCCATGCAACCATTTGCTTTGGGCATTACCCTCTCTTAGTGACAATTCTTTACGGGCGTTGCCCCTCTTTTTTAGGGTAACTTTGTAGAATAGTAACCAAGTTTTAAGAGTGTTTCAATTAGGTCACTCAAGTTTTAAAATTGTTTCAATTAGGTCACTCGACATTCATTTTTTATTAAAATTAAGGGGTTTTTCATCCATTTCATAGGTAACCGTGGTGATGTGAATTTTTGTTTCTTTTTTCCCTTTCATTTGATGCTAACTTCCAGTGATAACATGAATTTTAACTTGTTTTTTTTAATTTTTAATGTAATTAAAGTGTTTTTATTTTTAATAAATAAAATTTCATATATTAATACAATCCGACCCTAGCATCTTATGCTCGATTTTTCTCTCGACATATGGAAAAAAGGATATGACTCGATTTGAATGTTAAGTTATCTAATTCAGATAAAAACGATGCGAGTGACCTAATTAAACACTTTTGAACTTGGTTACTATTCTGTGAATTTTCCCTCTTTTTTTAATATGAGACCAGCTTGTTTTCCTTTTGCCCCTTGCCTTTTATCACCTTTTCCCTTTGATGATGTAAAGGAGAAAAACCTCTTAAGCTCTATGTAACGTTTACGTGACAGAGTCTTGCCCTTATGCTTTTTTTAATGACTCCATGTAGTCTTAGAGCCCGGGTAACACAAGTTCTGATAAAATGAGATTTGGTTAAAACAAGTCATTTATAAAAAAACTAGGTAAAGGTTCAAATATGTAGTTTATTAAAACTAGGAGGTCGTGGGAACCAGTGGCGGATTCAGAAATTTTTTTCAGTGGTTTCACTGAAAAAAAAATTAAAACAGTTTTAACCCCAGTAGGAGTCGAACCCGTGACTTTAAGCATGGAACTACATGACTTAACCACTCCACCATCTATAAATTTTTGGGTTACTGGGTTCATCCCAGATATTTTTTATGGGTTCATACCAAATTTTATATTAACATTTTACTAAAAATTTGAAACCGAGTGGGTTCGTGTGAACCCGTACCTCTGAACATAGATCCGCCCCTGGTGGGAACAGTATCAAATGGACTTTGATTGAACTTTCTAGTGGCATTGGAACCCTTTCGTCGAACTCCACGATCTTAAATCTTAGGTTTTTGCTTTTAGATTTTTAGCATATAGATTTTAGATTTTTGTTTTTATACATCGTGTCTTTTTATTTGACATTGTTTTTTGTCATTATATCTTTTTGCGATTTATTTGTCATTTTTTTCGGTATTGTTTTATACTTTGCGATCCATTGTATTATATTTTGACATCCATGACGTATTTCTACCCTTCATAAATTAAGTAGACTTTATTGAATAAATTATCCTAAGAAAACCTATTAAATGACTAAAAGTAATATTTATTGCAAAGAGGAAAATTAAGTAGACCCAGGTTCACAAATACATAAAAAATTTAAATTGTCCCATTGAAACCAATAATATCGATCATATATATATATATATATATATATATATATATATGCATTGCTTCTATTGAAAGTAAAGGATATATCTTCAATGCAAATTATACAACTCCCCCATCTAAATAAGCACAAAACTAAGAAGAAAACAAAAGAAAGAAAGCAAAAGATGCATTATCAATATGGTACGTTCAATGACGGATTTAGAGGGACACTCAGAGAATTTAATCCAAATTTTAAGAGAACAATTGAGATTTTCACTTAGATTTACACTAAATTTCCTTTAATGGACGGCCGCGTACCACAACATAATTTAACTAGCTCCTGCGTACGTAACAAAAAACTAATTAAATTACGAAGCTATGATATCTTCTAGATTGTAGTATATAAAAGGATATTTTACTTATAATCCAGAGTAAAATACTAAGGTCATACGGAGTGGGCTCACGCCCCACCTCCACATCAGCAAATGGCGCTCAACACAACACCTCCACTGCCAAAGAAGGGCGCTACGGACTCCATGGCCATGTACATAACGAGCGTTACAGGGATGATTTGGAGGGCCTAGTTGCATATCACCAATCAGATTTCCTTTTTATAATTTTTTTCGTATTTTTTTATATAGTTAAAGAGAGCTTTATTTAACACCGAACAAGTTAACAATAAATTTTCCCGCTTATGTGACGTAATAAAACCCATAAAGGTTTTATTCCACATCATGCAACATAAAAGATCTTAGCGCATAACAATATCAACGCATCTACATTCTCTATCCCTCAAAATAACTAGAGAAGTTAAAATTTTACTTCAATGATCATCAAATTTGGGCTTTATTCAGTTCAACTGCAAAAACAATGATTTGTAATATAGTTGAAATATTCTGAAATATTTTACCTTAAATCTTATTCAAAGAGAAATTTTACACCTAGTTTAGATCAATATAAAAAATAGTTGCAATAAGTTTGTAATAAAATAAATATATTTAGTGTTTTTACGTGTCTGAGCATGCTAAGATTGTAATTTAGAATTATAATTTTATTTGTTCAAATATGACTCATTTATAACTTACTCTTAAGATTTTTAATTGATTTACTTGTGACAATAAGGATAATAGAAGGCATAAATTTTACCTATGTGATTTCATTTCATGTTGCATAAACCACTAAACACAATTGGTCATTTATAGTATATAAGAAACCGCTTTATGTTATCATTAAGAATGATAAAAGAAAACATGCACAACGTCTGTCTATATGCATGTACCAAAGTGTGCAACTTAAGCAACATCTATTGGAAGTTAGTATTATGCAAAGACTCTTTAGCCCATCCATGTATGTATAAAACCTTTATTATCAAATCGATCAATTATTATCTGATTCAGTCATAAGTAGAACTAAGGTGTCTGTTAGCCATCCGATGGAAAAACTTTATATTAATATTAGTATTAATATTAATATTAATATATAGAGTATACAACTACATTAGGTTATTAAATTTTAACATTCAAAATGATTGAGAATAGAATAGTTTAAACAATACACCCTAAAGGTTACGTGAGATTAAATTGTGATCCAATGAAGTGTGCTTCTATACCTAGAAGTTAATTATAATCCAATATATTTATACGAGGTTTAGAGTGTCGGTCACATTCACGATTACTTAACAACTAATACAAACCATTTTTAAGTAATTAACATTCAACTAGAGATATAAACCAAGGATGTTTATGATATTTAAGGTCGAAAACCCAAATTTATTTTTTAGGTTAACGAAACTGTTTTTGTTTTCTGTTTTGCTTCAAACTAGTTATCGTCGCTAGCAGTGGCGAATCCAAGATTTTTTTGCTATGGGTTCACATTTTTTCGTAATACCGAACAGTGAAATTATGGGTCTGGTCGGGTGGGTCAGACCCAATATTTCATGGTCAAACTGAAGTTGTAGTTAATTTATCAGTTCATAAAATAAAATTTTCAAAATCCTTTGTACAATGTTGTTTTAACTACTTATCGTCGCTAGCAGTGGCGAATCCAAGATTTTTTTGCTATGGTTTCACATTTTTTCGTAATACCGAACAGTGAAATTATGGGTCGGGTCAGGTGGGTCAGACCCAGAATTTCACGGTCAAACTGAAGTTGTAGTTAATTTATCAGTTCATAAAATAAAATTTTCAAAATCCTTTGTACAATGTTGTTTTAACTACTATAGTGCACTTAAAATTAATTAAATTATATAATATTGGTATAACTAATAGTTACTATCATAATCTAATCAAGTCCAAAAAGATTTTAGGGAAATGGATACCTCAAATCCTCACTTTAGATGAGAAAAACCATAACAATGAAGTTATTTGTTCATGATTTTCCGTTTCCTCAATGCATCACAAACTTTAGAAATATACCCAAAAAGTTTTTCTTTTTTTAGTTTACCCAATTTTTCCTGTTAGATGTTAATTTAATTTTAAGAAAAAAAATGTAGTAATTACTTGATAGAAATAATATTAAAAAATAACAGTTGAATTATATATGCTCAGATTGTTAGAATATTGATGTTATGTTTTACGTGATTATGTTTCTGGTTTGTATATTTGGTCGACCATGACCATATTAAACAATTGGTTTCACATTAAATGTCAAAATTCCATACCCTAGAATACAAAAATAGAGAAAGCTTTACAAAAAATGAAAGCAACGAGAATCGAACAATGTTCCTCGTGATAGGAACCAAAAGAGCTTTTACACTGAAGTGGTTTCTTACTTTTCCTATGGGTTCATCTTTTAATTTATTTATGGGTTCAATTCACTTTTTATATATATTTTCCATTAAAATTTCGAAACTTAATGGGTTCACGTGAACCCGTAACGACGCATGTAGGTCCGCCCCTTATCGCTAGATTTTATGGTTTGACTTTGTTCACGATTTTAGGGACCCATACATAACCGAAACATCAAAAGATTTTATGTAGTATGATTTTAATTTATGCATTCACTTATATATAGTAATATGATAAGTATATAACCCCCGAACCACTGATAGCCTGCATGATCCGATCGTGGGATATTGAGACTTTGCGTATATTGGAATCCTAGTTAAAAAAAGTCAAACTGAACAAAAACTAAACGATATTGAGTTAGAGTTTTGTATATCGTGTTTGACTAGACTCGCTAATCTAATTGAGACACTTATTCATATAATATAATTATTTTGAATTATTATATTTATGTGGTGATCTGACTTCTTGGTATAACCCTATACATTCAGTTATTGCACTAGTTTTATAATGTTCATTGACAACATTTATTTAGGGTGGAAGGGGCACCTTCGGTGACCCCTTCGGGAACCCATTTCACCGCTCCGCAAATGTGCTGCCGCCATCATGTTCGCACGCGGTGAATCACCAAATCGGTGACTACTCACCGAGAATGGAAGTGGACCGTTTAAAAATTCGACCGTTGCGTGTAGCCAATATACGAAATAAAAAAAAGATTTTTTTCTTTATTTAAAACCCACACATTTCACTCATCTCCAACACCATTTTTCACTTCTATTCCACCAAATCCTTTCTTTTACATTCCAAAAAATTAATCCCATTTTATAAATAATGACGGATGACATACCACCGCTATTCATTCCATTTGATATTAGTGAAGACGATGATTCTTCCTCAAGCGATGGTAGTTTAGTTTTTTTCCAAAATCTTATTAAGGAAGCCGCCACGCTAGAAGACCCCCTTCTAGAAAAAGAAAGTTGTCCGTTGAGATCGAGAGAAAGGCCACGAAACCCTTATGCAGATTATTTTGCCGAGGAGCCCAATGTAACATTTGTCAAAAAACGGGTTTTCGAAACCCGCTTCGTTTAATGACCGAACAATCAGTTTTAAATTTTTGTTGTTCATTTGCGGCTTATTTTAATTTTAAACGATTCATAACTGATCAATAAATCAAAAGATATAAATTAAAAGTTTAAAAATATAAAAATGAGTTAATTAAAAAGGAAAACCGGCTGCCGGGAGTCGAACCCGGGTCAGCCGGATATTTCCTCAAGGTCTTAACCCTCACTCAATAAACCACTCCGCCACTTTGATTTTCTGTGAAGATAATAGATTTATTAAATCAAATAATGATGTTCGGAATTCAAACTCAATCAACTCGCGCTCAAACAGCTGTCGTCGGAAATTCCGACGACTTCGCCCATAAATTACGCAATCACTCAATTTAGCCAATTAGTTGACTCCAGCGACAGCTAGCCAACGACTGGAAACCGCGTCATCATCCCTAATCGCCGGAGAATGGTTGACTTCGAATTAAGACCGAATTCAGACCCCATTCATCTCGATGCTACCCTATAAATTCACCCACAATTCACCAGAAAACCATTCACTCTCAAATCGCACCTTTTCTCGACGAAATTTAACTCGCCGGAAAACATCTGCAAGTCGCCGGAAAACCGAGACTTCCACCTGCACGGTAAAAACTTCGATTTTTCCGGCTCATTCCTTTATTAGACAAATTCTAATATAAATCCCTCACCCAGAATCCTTTGCAGTCGACGTTGCCGGATTATCTGATTCGCCGGAGAAATTCTGAACTTTCAGGGGAACTACTGATTATCGGTATGATTCTTCTGTTTCACTGATTAGTCATTACCCAGTAGTCCTACTTCACATCTAATCCTTCCAAATTGTTGGTAGAATCTATCAGCCGCAACTCACCAAGACGGAGCCGACGACCTTGCCGGACGTCTGAAGAAAAGCGAGCAGTCGGTACAATCAACTCTCCAATCTCTTTCCATTCATTTTATTTTCGATGTCCCATAACCTTCATTTAACTAACTAAGCAAATAACAGTCCTTTGATCGATGATGATGTTTTGAATGTAGAAGACGAAGTGTGGTATAATATAAGAATAATTAAAATCGGTTTAATAACCGGGTTAGACACACAGTCCAGCGGTGGACTGTGTGCAACAAACATACACGAGACGCGAGTTCGAATCCTGTCCCAGCTTTACCCGTTTGAAATAAAAATCCGCCTTTTTAACTGAACCGGGTCGACGCACAGTATATGTTAAGTTTAATAAAAACCGAGTTAATAACCAAGTGACACACACAGTCCAGCGGTGGACTGTGTGTACGCTAACCCACAGGTCCCGGGTTCGAGACCTGTGGTCAGCACCGGTTCGATGAGTTTAAAAGCTTTTTAAAAAAAAATAAATAATTTTCGGTTAAAGTAAATAGTGTATAAGTATAATTAAAAACAGAATTATTTCGGGTTAGACACGTAGCTCAGTTGGTAGAGCTGCGTGCACGCGTACGGGAGGTCTCGAGTTCGAGCCTCACTCAGCGCACAATTTCACACAATTAAACCGGTCAACAGTAACGGTCAACGGTCAACGCTCTCGGTCAACGGTCAAAGTCAACTTTTTTTTATTATTATTTATTTTATTTATTTTAATCAATTATTTAAATTAAAAATCAATTAAAAATACTTAAAAATAACGTTTTCAACGTTAGAAAGTAGCCTTAAACTCGCAAATTTATACCCAAAAATCTTATTAAAATAGTTAATAAAATCCACACACTTACTCTACCTTTCGTTATTTTTTTTTTTTTTGGTTAGTTACCTCTCGTCGATCCATCCCTTAAACTCGTGCGCATTCAGCCATCCTCAAGCAAACGCACCCAACGTGAGTGAATCTCTACAAATTCCCCGTTTTAATCACATTTTGGGGTGTATCATGTGTCGTACTTATTTATCATAATTAATCATTGTGCATCCATCATGTTTATGATCAATGTGTATTCAAGGTGAATCAATTGACTGTGTGGTTAAAGTTTAGATTAATGTTGTCATTTCAGTACATGCATTTCATAGGCCGCCGCTCCCCATTACCTATGAGCGTGAGCTGTTCCCCATTACCTATGAGCGTGAACCAGGCGTTGCCAACATAAGATCGGCTCCGTTTGATTGAGCCTTGATCTCACATACATTAGCATAGGCCGTCCGTTCCCCATTACCTATGAGCGTGAACGGGACGTTGCCAACACATACATTGTTACTTCTATATCATGTTTAAGCAAGGTGGTTTGTGATTGTTATGTTTACATACATTTGTTCATATATGATTATTGCACAGTTTTTCCTAAATTAAATTACAATAATTAATCAAAAACAAATGTTTTAAACAAGGTTCACTCGCCAACTTTTGTTGACCCAAAATTTCCCATTTTTACACATGATACAGGTGATCAAGTTGAAGCAAGAAACATTTAGGGCGGCCTAGAAGAATAAACCAGTTTAGATTATGAATTTGTTTAGTTAATCTTTCTTTCCCTTGTATTGTATGAATTTGGCTTGAACTTTGAAATGTAATTTGGATTTAATAAATGTGAAACATATTAGTAAACATCATGAGCTTTGGTGATAACCCAATTATGCCCCTACTCTTATTTCCGCTGCGGGTCGGGGTGTGACAGATTGGTATCAGAGCCATGACTATAGGGATATAGGATAGGTTATTAGACCCTTAGAGCCTATACTATAGTTGCTTAGAAAATTTAAATTCTTGTGTTACATGCAAAATTCATGATGTTTGTATGCTTGATGTTTATTGTTACATTCAATGTTATGCAAGCATATTCATAAGTATATACTATCATATATTGCTTATCATGAACCATACTCTTATAACATATCACATCCATGAAAGCACACACCACATCATTTTCATGATTGTTTTACAATGATTTATGTATTTTCAAATCTCATCAAAGTGAGTTTCCATGACGGGCATGTAGTAACTGGAAGGGTACCAGTACCGGTAGTCGGAACGTCCTGTCTAGGCTTGGCATTCGTATAAATCCAAATTAAAGGACCAGTTTGCCTACCTGGGGACTAACGATGAGAGTACGAAGTACCTATTAGGCCAAAGCATGCTATACCAAACGTCGCGGGAACTAACCCCACTTTGAGTTGTCATTGTGTCTACACCTGGACACATTCCGACCATACATCTTGTAAACATATTTTGTGGTTTTCATTCGGGTCATGTGAGTGTAAATCGCCAATACTAATGTGAATCCTACCAAGCCAATAGTCATGGGGGCCCACATGACTATACAGGTGAAGGTATGGGGGACATTTGAGGCCCAACATGAGCTAACCCAAGACATCCAATGGATGTGATTGCATTATTGATATTTATGTTAATTTCATTTTTTTTTTTTTTTTTTTTTTTTTTTGACACATGACCCCTAAACATTCCATAAACTCACCATCTTCCTATGTATATTCCTATAGATGTCGGGTAGGCAGCTACGTGGAGGACGGAAGTCAGGAAGGTCAAACGAACGCTTGGCCGCTCAGATAGCAAAACAAATGGCCACAGTACTTCCTGATATTGTAGTTCAAGTTCAGCAAGCTCTCACTGCAAATTCAGTCAATCCACCAAACCAAGAGGATCAAAACATCGACAACCCCTCCTCCAAGAAGTGCTCCTACAAGCACTTCAAGTCTTGCGATCCCCCGAAGTTCGAAGGGACCGAAGGTGTCACCGCCCTTCTCCACTGGTTTGAGGAGATGGAAAACACTTTCCTAAATTGCGATTGTCCCGAGGATCGCAAGGTACGTTACGCGACGGGGAGATTATTCGGGGTAGCCCTGACCTGGTGGAACACCGAGAAGGGTAAGAGAGGAGTGGAAGACGCGATGGCCTTAACTTGGGAAGAGTTAAGGGAAGTAATGACAAAACGCTTCTGCCCAAGAAGCGAACTCAAGAAGTTAGAGGACGAATTCCACTCACTGAAGCAGAAGGAAGGGGATCACACTTCCTACAACAAAAGATTTCTTGAGCTGAACCAGATGGTTCCAAACTTGTTCACCCCCGTGTACCGATTGGTGGAACACTATATTCGAGGCCTTCCCACGAAGATTCAGGACTCAGTCCTCAGCGCTTCGCCTGCAACTCTCGAAGCCGCCATGGAGTTAGCCACCGAACTTACCGAGAACCGCATCAGAAACGGTAAGTTCAAAGAGGAAAAAAAGAAAGCCCCCGTTGAGGGCCCAACTTCCAACCACCCCACCTCATCCTCAAAATTTTCAAACAAGAGAAAGCGAAATACCAAAAATTTTGCCGTTACTCAAACAAATTTCCCCACCCCTGTTGCTCCCATCACACAAGTTACTCCTTCACCCGCACCACACAAAAGGCAATACTCTGGCCCTTACCCAAAGTGCACCCGTTGCCAATACCATCACTTCCCCGATTACCCCTGTCAATACTGCACCGGCTGTGGCCGTGCAGGGCACACCCTTCAAGCCTGCCGCACACTGCAACGAAGGAACCACAACCAACCCACAACTCAAACCCACCATCAAATGATGGGTCAAACCCAACAACCTTTTCAACCACCGCCTACACAACATACAACCCAAACCTACTATCAACCCAACTACCCCATGATGCAACCCATGCGGGCTTGCTATAATTGTGGTGACCCAAACCATTTTAGAAACACGTGTCCACGCTTGGTAAACATCATACATGCTCAAGCTCAAGCGAATCCAGTGAACCAAGCTAACCAAGCTCCTCCACCTGCTAGAGGGAGAGCATTTAATATCAACGCCAACCAAGCTAGGGCCGACAACAACGTGATTAACGGTACGTTTCTCGTTAATGGTAGTTATGCATCTGTGTTATTTGATACTGGCGCGGATAAGAGTTTTGTGTCCTTAGAATTCGAACCCCTCCTCAATCAAACTCGTGTCGAGCTTATGAAATCCATAACGGTAGAAGTTGCTGACGGAAAGCCGGTCTCATTAAACTCAATTATCCGGAACTGCACCTTTACTCTAAACGATCATGATTTCTCTGTTGACCTCATTCCTATGAAGTTGGGAAGTTTCGACATTATAATCGGCATGGACTGGCTCAGCCAACATCAGGCTGAAGTAGTATGCCGTGAGAAGTTCATTCGCATTCCCCTTGCAGACGGTCAAACTCTACGAATCTTTGGAGAAACCCCTTCGAAAGGACTCAAGCTGATGTCCTGCCTTCAAGCCCGAAGGTATCTCCGCAAAAATTATGTAGCATTTCTAACCCACGTTGTCAAGAAAGGAGGCAAAGAGAAGAGACTCGAAGATATACCCGTAGTGAAGGAATTCCCGCAAGTTTTTCCCGACGATATCGCCGGACTTCCTCCCAAGAGAGAAGTCGAATTCCGTATCGACCTTATACCTGGCGCTACACCTGTCGCGAAATCCCCTTATAGGTTAGCCCCATCCGAGATGCAAGAGCTGGCCAGTCAATTGCAAGAACTGACCGACAAGGGATTCATACGTCCTAGCTCATCGCCTTGGGGTGCACCTGTTCTGTTCGTAAAGAAGAAAGATGGGACTTTTCGCATGTGTATTGATTACAGGGAACTCAACAAATTAACGGTCAAAAAATCGCTATCCGCTACCTCGTATCGATGATCTTCTAGACCAACTCCAGGGTGCTTCTTGTTTTTCAAAGATCGACCTTCGTTCCGGCTATCACCAACTCAGAGTACATGAAGAAGACGTTCCAAAGACCGCCTTCCGAACGCGATATGGTCACTATGAATTTATGGTTATGCCATTTGGTCTCACCAACGCTCCTGCCGTCTTCATGGACTTAATGAACAGAGTTTGTAAACCCTATCTTGATCGCTTTGTTATAGTCTTCATAGACGATATTCTCATTTACTCAAAGTCTAAGACTGATCATGAACGACACCTTCGGCTCATCCTCTCACTTTTGAAGACCGAAAAGCTTTATGCTAAATTCTCCAAGTGCGAATTTTGGTTAGAAGAAGTACAGTTCCTTGGTCATGTCGTAAATGACAAAGGAATTCATGTCGACCCCGCAAAGATCAAGGCAGTACAAGAATGGCAAGCGCCACGTACCCCAACCGAGGTACGATCTTTCCTTGGGTTGGCTGGTTACTACCGTCGGTTCATATCGAATTTCTCTCGTATCGCTGTACCACTCACGGCTTTGACACATAAAGGAAAACCCTTCGCATGGGGACCTAGACAAGAAGAAGCCTTCCAAACTCTTAAGCAAAAGCTTTGTGACGCTCCTATCCTCACACTCCCCGAAGGTTGCGAAGACTTTGTAGTATATTGCGACGCATCAGGACAGGGATTAGGCTGTGTCTTAATGCAAAGGGGAAAAGTGATAGCCTATGCTTCTAGGCAGCTCAAAACCCATGAGAAGAACTACACTACTCACGACCTAGAACTTGGCGCCGTTGTATTCGCTCTTAAGATATGGAGACATTACCTCTATGGTACCAAGTGTGAGATTTACACTGACCACAAGAGCCTCCAACATATCTTTAACCAAAAGGAGTTGAATATGAGGCAACGAAGATGGGTCGAACTTCTTAATGATTATGACTGCGAAATTCGGTATCATCCTGGCAAGGCAAATGTGGTGGCTGATGCACTCAGTCGAAAAGGTTATGCGAACTCCATTCGTCTTCTATGTTCGCAAATCATGACCAACATCAAAGACCAGATCCGAGAAGCTCAACATGTTTCCATAACAGAATACGACATACGCAATGAGTTATCTTGTGGAGCAGAACTTAAACTCGAAACAAAATCTGACGGCATTCTGTATTATCTCGATCGCCTATGGATTCCTGATCACAACAATCTTCGCGATACCCTTATGAAAGAGGCTCACAGGACACGATACTCTGTACATCCAGGAGCCGACAAGATGTATCAAGACCTTCGATACACCTACTGGTGGCCTGGCATGAAGAAGGATATTGCTGTTTTTGTTTCCAAGTGCCTTACCTGTTCAAAAGTGAAAGCTGAACACCAAAGACCCTCAGGACTTCTGGTCCAACCTGAAATACCCGTATGGAAGTGGGAAAATATAACCATGGACTTCATCACCGGGTTACCTCGCACTCCTGGTGGGTACGACACAATATGGGTAATCATTGATCGCCTTACAAAATCAGCTCACTTCATTCCAATTCGCGAGGACTTCAAAAATGAGAAGCTAGCCCGCATTTACATCAGTGAAATCGTAAGCCGTCATGGTGTACCTTTAAGCATTATATCCGATCGCGATGGTCGTTTCACTTCACGAACCTGGCAAGCTGTACAAGCCGCTTTGGGTACGCGATTGGATCTCAGCACTGCCTATCACCCCCAAACTGATGGTCAATCTGAACGCACCATTCAAACTCTTGAAGACATGCTCCGGGCATGTGTCATAGACTTCAAGGGGAATTGGGACTCTCACTTACCATTAGTCGAATTTTCGTACAACAACAGCTTTCATTCTAGTATCGGCATGGCACCGTTCGAAGCTTTATATGGTCGTAAGTGCCGATCACCAATATGTTGGCACGAAATTGGAGAAGCTCAAATCACCGGTCCAGAATTAATACAAGAGACAACTGACAAGATTCATCAAATCCGAAACAACCTATTAGCGGCACAAAGTCGTCAAAAGAGCTATGCTGACAAGCGACGAAAGCCCTTGGAGTTTAACGTTGGCGATCAAGTACTTTTAAAGGTATCGCCGTGGAAGGGAGTAGTTCGTTTCGGCCAGAAAGGCAAGCTAGCACCACGCTACGTAGGTCCTTTCAAAATACTCGAGAGGGTAGGACCTGTAGCCTACAAGCTTGACTTACCGGAGGAACTCAATAGAATTCATCCCACATTCCACGTATCGAACTTGAAGAAGTGCCTCGCCGATGAAAATCTCCATATTCCTCTAGAAGACATTCAAGTTGATGAATCTATGCATTTTACTGAAAAACCAGTAGAAATTATGGACTTCGGAGAAAAACGTTTAAGAAGAAGCCGCATCCCAATTGTCAGGGTACGCTGGGAGTCGAAACGAGGACCTGAGTTTACTTGGGAACGAGAAGACTCAATGCGCGAAAAATACCCACACCTTTTCCCTGTATCTACTACTACTTAAATTTCGGGACGAAATTCCTAAAAGTAGGGGATACTGTAACATTTGTCAAAAAACGGGTTTTCGAAACCCGCTTCGTTTAATGACCGAACAATCAGTTTTAAATTTTTGTTGTTCATTTGCGGCTTATTTTAATTTTAAACGATTCATAACTGATCAATAAATCAAAAGATATAAATTAAAAGTTTAAAAATATAAAAATGAGTTAATTAAAAAGGAAAACCGGCTGCCGGGAGTCGAACCCGGGTCAGCCGGATATTTCCTCAAGGTCTTAACCCTCACTCAATAAACCACTCCGCCACTTTGATTTTCTGTGAAGATAATAGATTTATTAAATCAAATAATGATGTTCGGAATTCAAACTCAATCAACTCGCGCTCAAACAGCTGTCGTCGGAAATTCCGACGACTTCGCCCATAAATTACGCAATCACTCAATTTAGCCAATTAGTTGACTCCAGCGACAGCTAGCCAACGACTGGAAACCGCGTCATCATCCCTAATCGCCGGAGAATGGTTGACTTCGAATTAAGACCGAATTCAGACCCCATTCATCTCGATGCTACCCTATAAATTCACCCACAATTCACCAGAAAACCATTCACTCTCAAATCGCACCTTTTCTCGACGAAATTTAACTCGCCGGAAAACATCTGCAAGTCGCCGGAAAACCGAGACTTCCACCTGCACGGTAAAAACTTCGATTTTTCCGGCTCATTCCTTTATTAGACAAATTCTAATATAAATCCCTCACCCAGAATCCTTTGCAGTCGACGTTGCCGGATTATCTGATTCGCCGGAGAAATTCTGAACTTTCAGGGGAACTACTGATTATCGGTATGATTCTTCTGTTTCACTGATTAGTCATTACCCAGTAGTCCTACTTCACATCTAATCCTTCCAAATTGTTGGTAGAATCTATCAGCCGCAACTCACCAAGACGGAGCCGACGACCTTGCCGGACGTCTGAAGAAAAGCGAGCAGTCGGTACAATCAACTCTCCAATCTCTTTCCATTCATTTTATTTTCGATGTCCCATAACCTTCATTTAACTAACTAAGCAAATAACAGTCCTTTGATCGATGATGATGTTTTGAATGTAGAAGACGAAGTGTGGTATAATATAAGAATAATTAAAATCGGTTTAATAACCGGGTTAGACACACAGTCCAGCGGTGGACTGTGTGCAACAAACATACACGAGACGCGAGTTCGAATCCTGTCCCAGCTTTACCCGTTTGAAATAAAAATCCGCCTTTTTAACTGAACCGGGTCGACGCACAGTATATGTTAAGTTTAATAAAAACCGAGTTAATAACCAAGTGACACACACAGTCCAGCGGTGGACTGTGTGTACGCTAACCCACAGGTCCCGGGTTCGAGACCTGTGGTCAGCACCGGTTCGATGAGTTTAAAAGCTTTTTAAAAAAAAATAAATAATTTTCGGTTAAAGTAAATAGTGTATAAGTATAATTAAAAACAGAATTATTTCGGGTTAGACACGTAGCTCAGTTGGTAGAGCTGCGTGCACGCGTACGGGAGGTCTCGAGTTCGAGCCTCACTCAGCGCACAATTTCACACAATTAAACCGGTCAACAGTAACGGTCAACGGTCAACGCTCTCGGTCAACGGTCAAAGTCAACTTTTTTTTATTATTATTTATTTTATTTATTTTAATCAATTATTTAAATTAAAAATCAATTAAAAATACTTAAAAATAACGTTTTCAACGTTAGAAAGTAGCCTTAAACTCGCAAATTTATACCCAAAAATCTTATTAAAATAGTTAATAAAATCCACACACTTACTCTACCTTTCGTTATTTTTTTTTTTTTGGTTAGTTACCTCTCGTCGATCCATCCCTTAAACTCGTGCGCATTCAGCCATCCTCAAGCAAACGCACCCAACGTGAGTGAATCTCTACAAATTCCCCGTTTTAATCACATTTTGGGGTGTATCATGTGTCGTACTTATTTATCATAATTAATCATTGTGCATCCATCATGTTTATGATCAATGTGTATTCAAGGTGAATCAATTGACTGTGTGGTTAAAGTTTAGATTAATGTTGTCATTTCAGTACATGCATTTCATAGGCCGCCGCTCCCCATTACCTATGAGCGTGAGCTGTTCCCCATTACCTATGAGCGTGAACCAGGCGTTGCCAACATAAGATCGGCTCCGTTTGATTGAGCCTTGATCTCACATACATTAGCATAGGCCGTCCGTTCCCCATTACCTATGAGCGTGAACGGGACGTTGCCAACACATACATTGTTACTTCTATATCATGTTTAAGCAAGGTGGTTTGTGATTGTTATGTTTACATACATTTGTTCATATATGATTATTGCACAGTTTTTCCTAAATTAAATTACAATAATTAATCAAAAACAAATGTTTTAAACAAGGTTCACTCGCCAACTTTTGTTGACCCAAAATTTCCCATTTTTACACATGATACAGGTGATCAAGTTGAAGCAAGAAACATTTAGGGCGGCCTAGAAGAATAAACCAGTTTAGATTATGAATTTGTTTAGTTAATCTTTCTTTCCCTTGTATTGTATGAATTTGGCTTGAACTTTGAAATGTAATTTGGATTTAATAAATGTGAAACATATTAGTAAACATCATGAGCTTTGGTGATAACCCAATTATGCCCCTACTCTTATTTCCGCTGCGGGTCGGGGTGTGACACCCAAATTCAACGAAGATGTTTTCCGTCATTGGTTTCGTATGTCGAAAAGGTTGTTTTTAAAAATTGTGAGCGACATGCAAGCGAATAACTCGTGGTTTCAAGAGGGCCTGGATGGGAGAATGAAGAAGAGTTTTACACCATTGCGGAAAGTTACATCGGCAATTAAGCAACTTGAAACCGGTAACACTCCAGACGAGAACGACGAGTATTTAAATATGGCCGAAAGGACTTCCCGATAGTGTCTAGATTATTTTTGCGAAACGGTATGTAATTTATACGGTTCCGAGTACTTACGTAAACGAACAAGTCGCGCTCTTGTATCAGGCTCATGATGATATACATCACCTTCATGGGATGTTGGGTAGTCTTGATTGTACAAATTTTGTTTGGAGAATGTGTCCAACAGAGTTGCGGGTCAATATATGAGGGGAGATCACAGGTAGCCGACAATTATGCTCGAAGTAGTGGCCTCTTAAGATTGTGGATTTGACATGTTTTTTGTGGTCCACCAGGTTAACAAAACGACATCAACGTGCTCCATCAATCTCCGTTATTTCTTACTCAACGAAATGGAACTGCACCAAAATGCCCATTTTACATGAACAACCACTTGTACAAGCGTGGATACTATCTTACCGATGGAATCTACCCTACGTGGTCCGTGTTTGTGAAATCATTTCAGTATCCTCACATTGTGAAAGAAAAAAGTTCAAGAGGCAACACGAGGCGACAAGAAAAGACGTGGAACGGGCTTTTGGTGTTCTAAAGGCAAAATGGGGTGTACTAAATCAACCAATGCGTGCTATGAGTGTAAAAAGATTAGGAATGTCGTATATGCGTGCATTATTATGTATAACATGATTCTAAAAGATGACGGAAACGCGATTGCACCGGTACATATTCGTGATCCTCCAGTCGAGCCCGTTTTCGATGAAAATGTTTATAACGTGCTCATTGATGAAGATACGCATTATAGACTATAATATGATCTTGTGGAGCATCTTGGAGAACAAAATTTACCCCACCTTTTGGCGAATTCCAATGACGATTAGTTAAATTAGTTTTAGTTTTAAAATGTATTTTTGTATTTTAATGTTTTATTTTGTTTAAGATATGTTATTTATTAATGCATAATTTCTGAAAATAAAAAATACAGAAAAAATCAAACACCCCATGTGTTTGAGCAATCTTAGTGATTGAGTGCAAAGTGAGAAGTGAAATTGTGAGTTAACATGACCTAATATCATTAATTATTAAAAAAATTTATCACTCTCCATTCGAGGAATTCACCTTCCACCCTTAAGAAGATTATAACTTATGGTTACCTAATTAATGAAGAGTGTGATTCATTGTACGAGATAATTAGATGAGCAAAGTTAAATTGTACAGTATTCAAAGGAATTAAAATTGGAATTGAAAAACATTCCTCCTAAAATCGTGTTTGATTGGTGAAAGGAGGAGTTAGAACTGGAAAACATTCACCCGTTCAATGGAATTCAACTTTTCTTCCAACAACCTATCAAAGTTAAACCATTCCATTGGAATGCTCAAACATTACCAAAAACCCCTTCAAAGCTTATTCTTCATACTCGTTAATTATTTTATGTAATTCGATTTCTTTTTGTTGAGTTTATTTTTCTAGTGATTAATGCAAAACATATTGTAAAGGAGTCAAGTGTTTTAGAAAACGAAATTGAATTCAAAAGACCAATTTGTGATTTTATTAAGCGGATGACATTTGTGAATAAAGGCGAGGACGAACACCAACCTGTTGATTACGGATACCTTTGTGTAGTCGTGTTTAAATTTCCTTGTAACTTATGTAAATAAGAACCATAATCGTTGGGAATGGGGTTTTAAAGCTACAATACCTTTTAAGGAGAACGAACTAGCGTTGCGAAGGAGATGAAGACCAAATTAACGGTTGAGGAAAGAGGGTTCATTTAGGGTAACTGCGTCATTTTTTGTATTCATATTTCAATTTCTTTTACCAAATTTGTCAACCAAGCATCAAATTATTTTTAATAGGAATTAATTTAATTCCTTCACGTTCCAATTCCTTTAAGACATTCTAATTTCTTTGTAAATATTCTATGAACCAAACGGCCCCTTAGTAAATGGATTATAATTACAATAAATGACAATCCGTTAAAAGATTTATGTTTGTTAAAAATATTGATATTTTAGTCGACATCATCTATAAAATAATCTTGTTTGATTTGTTAGTTTAATGTTTGGTAAAAAAATTGAAATATATGTTAATTTGTTAAAGAAAATGAAGTTATATAATGGCGTCAAAGTGAAACAGATAATTAGAATGAAAGGCAAACTACTTTGGCCAAATTGCATTAATTAGAAAATCGTAATTCAAAAATTTGATTTAGATATACTCAAATTGTTATCGTTAATTGTCTAATCTAACTCACTAGATAATAACAAAACAATTTTATTTATATACATTGTTATCTTCTTAGCAATCCGCACGAATAGGAAAGTTTCTAAGTATAAGTATCAGGCTTGGTCACTAGTTTGTGTCCCAAGCAAACTGAAATTCACGAACAATCGCCCCCCAAATTTATGTTTCGTGTACGGTAGGTCTTTCACACCAAGTAACGTCCCCATCTCACAAAACTAAACTTGATCCTTGCTAGCGCTTTAGTCAACGGGTCTACTCTTTGTTCTTCGCCAGATACATGCTTGACAATCACTTATTCGTTTTCAACACATTCAAGAACAGGGCCAGCCCTGAGAATTCATGTACCGAGCTCGAAAAAACGTGTCCTTAGGCCTTAACGAAATTGGATAGTGAGCTCACTAAAGGTCTAAACCTAATGCTAATGGACTAATAATTAATCTAAACCATAAAAATAGTTTTGTAAGTGGGCCTATGTTGGTGTTTGTAGGGGTATACTCTATTAATTTATTTATTTTTACATATACATATCGGAGTTTTTAAAAAAATAACGTGTCCTTCGAAATATCGGGTCCTAGCCGGTAGTTCTCCCCGCCACCTTCAGGGCCGGCCATGTTCAAGAATAAAGTGATACCTTGTGTGGATATGCTTTTTTTTTTTTTTTGCTTCTAACATGGAATAAAGGATTCTTACACAATGCAATTCATGATTTATTATCTACACAAATTAAGACTTTCTACTTTTCCTACCCCGTCAATTCTGCAAGTAACTTTCGAAGCCAGATTGCTTGGCACACGATTGCAGGAAGAACCAAGATAAAATCTGTGACCGGTAATGCTTTTGCCATTATCTTTATGAATGTTATGGTTGTTGTCACTATAACCCAACAACTTCAAGTTTTCACCTCTCATGTATTTTATCCGATGAGAGTTAGTGCCATGTAAATGTTAGCCAATAATATTATCACGATATTATTGGCATGTATTTTCCAAATATTGTATATCGATTTGTTAGTTAGGATTGATTAGGATTGATTGTTATTTCCGTGTATAGCTCCTAATTAGTCTCTCAACCTTGTATTATTTATAGGATATCATTTGTTAATGAGAATCAAGGAAATTCACAGACTTACATGGTATCACAAACCTTGGCCTGATCTCGATCTCGCCACCCCTGCCATCCATTTCCTTCACGTTTTTTTTTCTTTTCTTTTACCTGTTATTCAACCATGGGTGACAAAACACCACAAAGTTCAGCCGACCCCAAATCTCAATCACTCCACCCTGTCTACACCGTAACGAACATACAAAATAAAGTTCGGGTACTGGACGGTATTGAAGTTTCATACCCAACATGGGTTAAACTTTTTATGCTCCACGCCACCGGGTACGATGTGGTTGACCACATCGACGGTTCGCCGGCACCCGAGAAAAACACACCGGAATATGGATCGTGGAAGAAGATTGATGCAGTGGTTCTACAGTGGATCTACGGCACCCTCAGTAACGACCTTCTTGTTCGTGTTCTTGAAGACCAATCAATCGCATACGAGGCATGGATCCGGGTCAAAACTCTGTTTCTGAACAATAAAGGACCCGGGCCATGGCTCTACAACACGAATTAACCAACATCACCCTCGCCTCCATGCCTAATCTCGAAGCCTATTGTCAGAAAATCCGGGAGCTTTCCGATCAATTAGCCGCCGTCGACTGTCCACTCAGTAATACTCAACGAATTCTCCATCTCGTCAACGGCCTCCCGCGGGAATACGATACCACGGCCTCCATCCTGAATCAGAATCTCCCACCATGGGAGCAAGCTGTTGAACAATTGCAAGCCGAGGCACGTCGGATCACGGCACGAGAGGCCCGTAACCCGACCCCTGTCATTGCCGCCGTCACCTCACAACCCGAAAGAAACCGTCCCAACAACCCTCCTC
The DNA here is from genome assembly GCA_947069175.1 of Scalesia atractyloides. Classification (NCBI taxonomy): domain Eukaryota; kingdom Viridiplantae; phylum Streptophyta; class Magnoliopsida; order Asterales; family Asteraceae; genus Scalesia; species Scalesia atractyloides. The sequence continues at coordinate 79,571,182 of CAMTDV010000020.1, read as the reverse complement.
CTACATCAAACAGAGACAACAACCTCCGCACCTTCAATAATCGCCGAAATTCACAGAGGGGTAATCGGACCTCTAATCGTGGTCCAGGTTATTCACAACAACAGCCTTATCAGGCTCACCCTCAATTTGTTCCGAATTGGGCCCCTCACCAGGCCTATTACCCCTATTGGACACCGCCCCCTTGCCCCTTTCCAACTCAGTCGTGGGCTCAGCAGCCATGGGGACCTCGGCCCAATTCAAAGTCCAACAGCAACTCCTCACAAGGCTCTTCTAATACTAATCAGGCACAGGCCCACTTTGCTGGAGTTGATCCACTTGAACCCACCAGTTTAGCGAATGCGGTTCAGGCCCTCTCAATGGACTCCGGCTCACGCAACAACGAACAATGGCATTTCGACACAGGTGCATCGTCTCACATTACTTTTGATACTCATAAACTTGATACTTTTTCCACTTATTCTCCTATAGAGTCCATATTTGTAGGCAATGGTCATAAACTTCCAGTTATGGGTTCGGGATCTACCACAATAACCACACCCTCTAAACCATTACACCTAAAATCCGTTTTGTTTAACCCAAATATCATAAAAAATCTTGTTTCCGTGCGCAAATTTAATGTTGATAACAATACTTCCATTGAATTTGACTCCTTTGGTTTCTCTGTGAAGGATTTCAAGGATGGCACGATCCTGAGTCGTCACAACAGCACCAGTGATCTTTACCCGCTCACTTCAAATGCTTCCGCCACAGCTTGCTTTGCTTCCACTACAATCTCTCCGTTTTGGCATCACCGACTTGGACACCCGGGTCAACATGTCATGGAGTTTCTAAATTCAAAGCATTTTATTTCATACAATAAACCAAAATTTCCATTTATTTGTCAATCTTGTCAGTTATCCAAACATAAACGGTTGCCATTTTTGGATTCTACTACTCGTACTTTTTTACCGTTTGCAATTTTACATTGTGACTTGTGGACTTCACCTATTTTGAGCCATGCAGGTTATAAATATTATATGGTGTTGACGGATGATTTTACCCAATATACTTGGGTCTATCCGTTAAAATTTAAGTCTGAGACGTTTACTAAATTTACACAATTTCATCAATTCGTTGCCACCCAATTTCGCATGCCAATACAATCTTTTCAATGCGACATGGGTGGTGAATTTGCCAACACCGAGTTCCAAAATTTTGCAACCAAACACGGCATTCAGTTTCGTTTCTCCTGCCCACATACCTCCCAACAAAACGGGAAGTCTGAACGCATGATTCGACGCATAAATGAAATCATGTTTACCCTCCTCACCCATGCGTCGCTACCTTCTTCCTTTTGGGTTGAAGCCCTCCACACCGCATCGTACCTTCACAACATTCTTCCAACCAAACTCCACAAACTTGACACCCCCACCTCACTACTCTACCTTCGACAACCGTCATACGACCACCTTCGTGTTTTCGGATGCCTTTGCTACCCAAACACCTCCTCCACTCGCCCACACAAACTTGCTCACCGCTCCGTCCCATGTGTGTTTCTTGGATACCCAGCAAATTACCGCGGGTATCGGTGCTTGGATCTATCCACGGGCAAAACCATTTTTTCTCGGCACGTTACCTTTGCTTAGACAAAATTCCCGTTCTCAAACCCGGCCACACCACAACCTACCCACTCCTTCCTTGACCCCTCCCCGCTTATATTTACTCCATCCTTCCAACACTCATCACCTACTGTCACGAACCCACCTACAAATCCTCCACCAAGCCCAACATTCCAATCCGACCCAACACAAGTAACACCTTCTGACCCCATCCCGTCAAACAATAACCCCATACCACCTCAACAACCACATCCACACACCCTCCAAACGACTCCACCCACCCAATGCAAACCCGATCAAAATCGGGTATCCATAAACCCCGTCAACCTCTATCACTCAACACCGAAACCTCCCCCTCCATTTCCCCACTTCCCAAATCACATCTCACTGCCCTCACTGACCCTAACTGGAAGGATGCCATGCAAAACGAATATAAAGCTCTATTAGAAAATAACACATGGAAATTAGTACCAAGACCGAGTAATGCCCCTGTTATTCGATGCATGTGGTTATTTAAACACAAATTTCATGCTGATGGAACCTTGGAAAGACACAAGGCTCGCCTTGTGGTAAATGGCAAAAGCCGAACCGTTGGAATCGACTGTGACGAGACCTTTAGCCCCGTAGTAAAACCTACTACAATTCGCACAGTTCTTAGCTTAGCTGTGTCAAAGGCATGGCCAATTCATCAATTGGATGTTAAAAATGCATTTTTGCATGGACATCTTAACGAGACTGTTTACATGTTTCAACCCCCAGGGTTCACCTCTTCTGAACATCCCAAATATGTGTGTAAGCTTCAGAAGTCCCTTTATGGCCTGAAACAAGCCCCACGAGCCTGGTACCAACGTTTTGCAGGGTATGTATCCAGATGTGGTTTCAAGAGTAGTGTATGTGACACATCTTTATTTGTTTATCGCAAGGGAGAACAGATGGCCTACCTTCTCTTATATGTGGACGATATTATCCTCACCGCTTCCCATGCCTCTCTTCTCCACAACATAATCAAGTCGCTATCCACCGAGTTCAATATGACTGACCTAGGTCAACTGCATCACTTTCTCGGCATTGCGGTCCTCAAACAGCAAAATGGAATATTCTTATCACAGTCCACATATGCTGCTGACATTTTATCACGTGCTAACATGTCAACCTGTAATCCAGTTAGCACCCCAGTTGAAGTCGGATCTAAACTCAGCGCCACTCAGGGTACTCCTTTCTCAGATGGATCGCTATACAGGAGTCTAGCTGGTGCATTGCAGTATCTCACTATTACACGTCCAGACATCTCCTACGCAGTTCAACAAGTGTGTCTCTTTATGCATGCACCTCGAGAGCCTCATTTTCAGCTACTAAAACGCATCCTCAGGTACATCAAGGGGACTCTCTCTCAGGGACTACACATCACACCCTCCCCCTCCCCTAAGCTGATTGCTTACTCAAATGCGGATTGGGGGGTGCCCGGACTCACGACGGTCGACTTCCGGCTACTGTGTCTATCTAGGCGACAACCTGATCTCTTGGTCATCTAAGCGCCAACCCACCATATCCAGGTCTAGTGCTGAAGCCGAATATCGAGGAGTAGCTAACACGGTAGCCGAGACTTGCTGGATACGCAACCTTTTACTTGAACTTCATGTCCCGGTCCGACATGCCACCATCATCTACTGTGATAATGTATCTGCAGTCTATCTTGCTGAAAATCCGGTGCAACATCAGCGCACCAAACATGTTGAACTAGACATTCATTTTGTACGTGAGAAAGTTCGCCTCGGTGACATTAAAGTTCTCCATGTTCCGGCTGATTATCAGTATGCGGATATCTTCACCAAGGGTCTCCCTAAACACCTGTTTCAACGCTTTCGGACCAGTTTATGCCTCCGCACTATTACGGCTCAAACTGCGGGGGACTGTTAGCCAATAATATTATCACGATATTATTGGCATGTATTTTCCAAATATTGTATATCGATTTGTTAGTTAGGATTGATTAGGATTGATTGTTATTTCCGTGTATAGCTCCTAATTAGTCTCTCAACCTTGTATTATTTATAGGATATCATTTGTTAATGAGAATCAAGGAAATTCACAGACTTACAGTAAATACTCTAATATATATATATATATATATATATATATATATATATATATATATATATATATATATATATATATATATGATTGCATGTGTATGGGTTTCTTTCAGGTTCTGCATAGGCTTACCACCCCAACCGAATATGCTAAATCGGGTTAGGTGTGTAAGAGGTATTGAAGGAATCCGCCTATCTTTCGAAATTTTGTAGCAAATATGTGACATCGTGTATTTTTCCTGGTCATTATTTGTACCGTAACTAAAAACAATGATATAATGAAATTGTGTAATTAGACTTAATGTATGAGTAATTATAGTCAATTTTAAGTTTAATAAAGCCCCATAGTGCAATGGATTTGCAAATGATGAATTTAGAAATTTTTCGTGTTATGTTACAATGTTATACCCGAGTTGAACGTTGGTGACAACCTGGTTAGTGTTTAGAAGTTCATAATTTTGCCTAATATATTGGTTAAAGTGGAATAATAGACCATAAGTGAAATTTAGGTGAAAATACCTAGCAGCCCTAAGTGGTGGTTTAGTTTAAACTGTCCGATATTTGCCCGCGTTGTAAACCTTTACGATTTTAAAAGATTCTAGACACTTCTAAGCACCAAGAATCGTTATAATTAGTAAAATTATGATGGGATAAATGGGCAAATAATATTCAACAATTAGTAGTCCAATTAAATAAGAATAAATCATAAAATTTTATAAAAGTTGCAAGACTTATACAACTAATGTAAGTAACGTTTAAAAAAGATACATAAACCCTTTCCCCAAACCCCAAATTTGCGGCAATGGCCCGACCTACCAAAAGAAAATAAAAAAAATAAAAAATCCTATTAGTCATTTCCACCTCTACTTAAAACCAATCACCATTTAACACAAGATTACACCCTTCACCTTGATCATTTCTCCTTATTTCCAAGACCCTTCTCTCCCGCTCTCTCCTCACATAACCATACACCACCCTCACCCCTTACCATTTCCATTTTCATTTTCATCTTCTCAAAAATTCCCTCATTTCACATTCCATTTCACACTCATAAGAATCTTGAGCAATCTGTGAACATCCAAGCATCCATTGGAGCATAACCTAGGAGGATTCATCTTCAAGAACTTGTCTTCATCTTAAAAAAACCCTACTTGTTCATCTAAGGTAAACCCATTCTTACATCTTGAAGTTATGAGGTTTTTAAGTTTGTTAAAGTGGAGTTGTTCACTAAACAATGGGAACCTCTTTATGAACAAATAAAATCAGTACATCTAGGGTTTAAACAAGAGTTTTTGAAGGTTAAAGTGAGTGTGTGGACCGTGATTGGTGAGTGTGTGTGTGTTTATGTTGTTGAAACTAGTGCTTATAATGTGTTAAATGGAACATGCAACATGATGTGTTTTGAGATTATCTCTAATCTGAATTTGTGGTTGTATTTATAGTACTTTTTATATAAAAATGTTGGATGATGATTGTGGTGATAAATCCTAAGTTAGGAAGATGTACGAAGCTTGATACATGTAGGAAATGTAAGATAAAGGCTAGATTGTGACATGCATGTGGAAGTTTATGATGACCTAAATATGTGATGATCATATGGTAGTATTTTACTCATAATAATCAGGTTTTGTATAAACTTGATGATACTCATGATTTGAAAGCTTGTAGTTATGCAAAACATGCTAAGGTAAAAGTGATATTTACCATGGTAAATGTGTGATTTACGGGGAACCAAAATTTGGTGATAAAAATATGTTATTTTATGTATAAAATTTAGATGTTAAGTATTGGGTATGATCAAGAGGAATGGGATTGGTTATGTTATTGTTTTAGACTTAAAAAGGCATAAAAACAATAATTTTCAGTATAAATAAGGCATGCAATGATAAATATGATTTAGAACAGAAAATTTAGGTGTATAATATGATGTTAAAACATGTATTAAAGTGTGTGAAATGACATTTCCATGTTTGATATGTTTTATATGATGTTGCAAATTGAAAATGTTAATTCTCCCTTAGAAATTGCCATAATTATAAATGGTTTGATTTGATAATATGAACTTGATTTGAGTGATAAAACATGCTATAACATGGATCACATTATGATATTAGATGTATTTTGGTCTAGCATAATGAAAATAGGATGGTTGTTACAAGAAAAGTTAGCTGACAAATCATACGAGGCATCTTGTGCTACCATGGAGAAACTATATGATTTCTTTGTGTTATGACTATGTGATATTACTAAAATATTAAATGGTTACTTTGATATATTTAAAGTCCAAGACTTGGTATTATACATAAAAATTATAGACTTTTCCAAATTACGCTCATCTATGCTAAGTAGTGATTTTGCCAAAAGTTATAACGATTTAATGTACATAGAGAAAAACAGATCTTAAAAAGTCTTATGTAATATATATATATATATATATATATATATATACATATACACATAAATATAAATATCTGAATAGTTAGATGAAATTGTATGACACATACGATTTGGTGCAGTATTTTATGAAATATGATATGGAAATGCTTAAATGTGTTATGATTTATGTATAATTGTAATGATAGACTATGGTGTAAGTATCTATGTGTTGGTGTGAGTCATTGAGCAGAATTGTAGGATGAATGGTATTTCTTGATGTGATGTTGAACATTAAGAGGATAGGAAAACATAACCATGTATGTCTTAATCACCAACAGGCCATCCAAATAACATGTCAACTCGTAAAACATTTTCATAAGTCTAAAAAGTTGAATGAACAACTTTGTTAGTAGACTTTGGATAATTTGGAGGTGTCCCTTGTATATAGGGCATTATTAGGTGAATACTATTTGATTTGGGCTATCGTATCAAACTTTCAAACGCACACAAAGATGAGTTTCATGGCCCATTTTTTAATTATGTTTTTATATTACGGGGGAGAAACACATATTTATTTTGAGTGAGAATGATCAATAGAAGACAAGGAAATGTAGTGATGTGCGCAAAATGCAACCTAAAATTACATTAAACGGCATAAAATAAACCGTTTTTCAGTACTAATGTTGGAAAAAGCATGTTTCTTTATTTACTTTTAAATTACAGGATCAAAATAGCTTAAACGAACAAAAGAAGTAAATGAACAACCAAAAGCAACACAAATACAAAGAAAGAGGATTGACACAACTTGCCGAACCCCCCATTCACATCCAAAACAAAAAAAAATAACGAAGACAGAAGCTTAGGCACGGGGCCGTGCCCAGTCAAAGATTCTCTGCAGAAAAAAGACAACTTCAACAGACAACTAACACAGGGTCATGCCAAGTCAACATGGGCCGTGGTCAACTTTAAGATTCGCTAGAATCTAGGATAGTACAACAAGTACACTAACCACAGAGCCGTGCTCTTTCACCACGGGGCGTGTTGGTACAACGACCTGACATCTGCAGTTAATGAAGGGAGAGAAAAAGTCCACCACGGGGCTGTGCCAGGAGGGCATAGGGTCGTGTTCACCTTCTGTTTCTAGCTATAAATAGAGGTGCTGAGTTCATAAGAAAGGCATCCATTAGCAAACCATTTCTCTCACACATGCCATCAGTCCACCACCACTACAACACCAACACCCACCGCTATCATCCATCTTTCAACTTTTAGATTGTGTAGTAGTCTCGGGATCCAAGATTGATCGTAAGAGTTCTTGTCAAACAAAGGCCAGCTTGGCTAAATCTCTTACATCACCTGGTGAAGACAAATCTTTTATGTATTACTTTTGAATCTATGGCAACTTTTTATTTGGATATGTATTAATGACTTTAATAACTAGTTTTTTATATTAAAGTGAACTTTATTTAAACATTTCTTCATGTTTCGTTGATTCACCCATTCGTGTCTTTACGGCTTTATAAAGCACGTTAACTACCTGGAAAGGGGTTAGAAGGGTGTTTGGGTAAAGTTCTTGTCTCGTTTAGTGTATAAATCCTGCAAGGACTTGATTTAAGCTTATTAGGACTTCCATGAGTCAGATAGTATCAAATCGGGGGAGTAAGAACGACTTGAACCCCTTAGAAATAAACTATATTAAAACTTTATCCGGCCTTGCGGGACTGTATCCCTGCTGACTCTGACCAATATGGTCGAGGGTAACGTCGCCTTCACAAGAGGAGACTACTTTCGCATCAATATTCCGACCTTGCGGGACTGTATCCCTGCTAACTCAAACCAATAGGTTGAGGGTAATGTCGCCTTCACAAGAGGAGCCTACTACTATAACTAAGATAATCTCTTAAAATGCCCAAAGTGCGGAAATCGTCAAAGGATATGTAAAAGAGGAGTCAGAATAAAGTGATTCTTTCTTATTATTTGTTTTCCTTTTTATTTACATTTCTACTTTTACTTTTCAAAACTTTTATCAAAAATTTGGTTAGATGAGATGTTAACAATAAGCCGGTATTATAAGCTCTTGTGTCTTTGGACAACCTCGGTATCTTACCAATTACTATACTACGTCCACGATGGGTGCACTTGCCCTAACATGTGTAGAATGGTAGTATTGTATCGTATTTTATAAATTTAAAACTTGATCTACGAGTAAAAAGCGCCTAAAATATAATAAAAATTATAACCACACTCGACCACGTCAGTAGCCTATGTTGGCCTTGAGTAAGGGCCTTTATTTACCCATTCGAGGGCTTATACATGTACTTATCCCCGTCGTCGTAATCACTAACCTTTTGGAGGTATGGCATATGGAATATTGATAGATCTATCGGGTTTTGACAAACCCAAGCTTGTCGACCGATCGCCCCGATCCTTGACGAGGAATATATATGAAAGGAATTATATGCGAAATAATGAATGTTTCGTTTTGATTATGGGTTCTTGGTTGCGAACATTATTTTCATATTTCTAACTAGTTTACAATGTTACATGTCGGTCTAGGGTTGTCAAGTTTTTCAAAATAGAAATTTTTTTAATGATTACCAGTAAGTTAAACCTGTGAACTCACCAGCCTTGTGTTGATACTTTAAGTGTGTTTTCAGGTACTTAGGCGGCTTGGAGTTTGAAGTGGGTTCAGGGTAACTTCTAAAATTGACAAATAATAACGCTAGTGTCATGGTCCATATGATGGAACCTTTAAAATGAACACTTTTACACGTTACATTTTGGATGATTGTAATAACTTTTGAAACCATTTTGTCCATTTTATAATTTATCTACTTTTGCCAACCAACGTCACCACCAAACGAAATGTCTAATTCATTTAATTCAAATAATCCGTTCAGATTCGATTACCCAAGGTATTATTTAATTTAGAAGATCTAATTTCATGAATTATGATGGTTGGGACCATTTTATAATGTTTTAGAGTTTTTTAAATGGCCAACCAGAGAGGGAGGAATGGAGATCGGGTGAGGAATTTAGACGAGATGAAGGGGTCTATGATTGTTTTAGATGTGGGGGCTTGTTTCAAGATTAGAACGCAGAAACACTAGAGATTGAGACTTGTAGTTTTATTGACCCTAGGAGTTGAATATGCTTTTAATTTTAACCGCATGAACCCACAATTGTGATTTATTTTATTTTCCTAACCGTTTTTGAAGTTCAATTTGCACATCACAGAGACCAAACCCTTAATCTTTTATTACCTTAAACCTTATCTAACTCATCAATATCATTGAAAACTAACTCATCAACACCAATAGTGTTCTCCAAATGGATATGTTATTTTCCTAACTGAAAGATAAAAACTGTCCCTTTGAAATCTACCAGGATATTCAATGAAAGTTTTAGACTAATGACAAATGTATATTTCAAAAATTCGATATTTTATAGTTAGACTTTAATCAGTTTTTTTAAATCACCTGAACTATTTACATAATTAACTTTTAATAATATTAAGCTAACCTAAAGCCGAACTCAAGTTTGCAAAAATACCCATGGTCAAAGTTTTTAAAATAAACTTTTAATCAACCTGTGTTTGAGATGGGGCTTTTTTAAATTAAACAAACCGAGCTTTATTTTAAGCAAATTTGGAATCAACTCACGACGCCCCTAAATTCTATATATAAGATTCTTCCGTGCATTGGAAAGTTTTAATTTTCACACGTATAAGTTTTCATAATATTATATTGTTTTGTCACACTAAAAAAATAGGGATGAATGTTTGGTATCGAGTACCGGTATCTTACCGAACTTTAATATCCATTTTTTGTGTTTTTTTGGGATTGATACTTTTGGTTTGGTACATGTTCGCTACGATACAATATTTTAGGGCGATTTAATTTTGAATATCAATGCCATACCGTACCGGTGACTTTCAGTACTATACTCACTTTTTATGTTTTTTAGGATCAGTAGTACTGATATGATAACAAGCTCATCTCTACTTAAAAACATATCCATTAGTAATATATCAAAGTTAGTAAATAATGAGATTTTACCAATAATTTATCTTGTTTAACACAAAAAACACTCATATTTAAACTCTTAAACTCACATCTTATCCACCATTTGTGGTTTTGTGGTAGGTGGCTTGGATTCTCTAGTGGAGACCTAAGTTCAATCTCCACCTGTGTCACTTTTGATGAATTAAGGCAATTAATGATTTGAGTTACGCCTTGTGCGAGGTTGTTGGTTCGAATTCCGAACCCACCCAGATTTCATCTCATCATGTGTTACGCCGGAGAGTTATGCTTTTATGATGGCACAACAACTGTTAAATGGCAGCCGGCGGTATGGTTTTCCAGGGAAACGTCCAAATAAACTCCGAAGCCAGCATGGTTCGGCTAAGATATATAGTTTGGCCGGAGTAAAACAACGAATCTCGTCAATTTGAGAAGTACAATGACCAAACACAAGAAAGTTGCCATTAAAAAAAATTATTCATGATGTGATACTCTATATGAATCTCCGGTTTTAGCAGGGTACTGTTTTCTCAAATATGTACTTGTAAAAGTACTAAAATGCAACAATTCTTACAGTGGACAAAACATGTACAATATTCTCTCTTTTAACATTTTTTTTATTTTTTTCATCATTAACCGAGTACAAAAACCTTTTTATAAATATTCTTTATATAGATATTTTTAAATTAAACTTTTAGAGCACCTACAAAAATGTTTTTAGGGAATACGTTCATGTTTTATAAAAGAAGAGAGAGATGCCAATAACGATTATATATGTGACGAGTAGGGAGGTTATAGAAGATTTCGGTCACATACAAGAGAAAGATTTTGTTGTGTGTGTGAGTGAGAGAGAGGTGTTACACCCCGACCCACAGCGGAAAAGGTGATCGGTGCATGATTGGGTTATCATCAAAGCTCATGAAATTTATTATGATGTTTCATATTTATTATTTCAATTTAATAGAAGTCATACAATCATATCAAACAAATACAACATGTTCAATTCATCCTTCTAAACTTCATTATTTTTCATCTAAGGCAATTTCCTATGTTTTCCTTGCTTCATCCTGTTCACCTGTATCATATGTAAAAATGGTTTTTGGATCAACAAAAAGTTGGCGAGTGAACCTTGTTAGAAAACAGTTATTATTTATTTCTTGTTGTATTTAATATGGAAAAATCGTGCAATATTCATATATGTACAAATGTAAATAAATATACAATAACATCAATTGGCATACAACAACAAACCATTAGCATACGATATCAAACCACAACAAACAATAACATACATTAACAAACCAACAGCATACAATAACAACAATTAATAACATACATTAACAAATCATCAGCATACAATAACATATCAACAGGCATAAATAAAAAACATAAATAAACTGTGCGATCAAGGCTCAATCAAACGGAGCCGATCGTATTGCATGTACTGAAAATGAAAAATGTCTGTGCGATCAAGGCTCAATCAAACAGAGCCGATCGTATGTTGGCACGCCAGGTTCACGCTCATAATGTAATGGGGAGCGGCGACCTATGAAATTGCATGTACTTGAAAATAATAAATTTAATCTAAACAATAATCACACAAACAGTTTATACAAACTGAATACACATTTATTCATGATATGATGTATGCACAATGATTTAAATATAATAAATAGTAAGACACATGATACACCCCAAAAACGTGATTTAAAGGGGGAATTTGTAGAGATTCACTCACAGTGGGTGCGTTCGTGAATGATGATGTATGCGCACGAGTTTAGAGGATTGATCGTCGAGGAATAACTAACCTAATTAATAAGAAAAAGTAAGGTAAATAAATGGATTTTATTATCAACTTTAATAGAATTTTTGGATATATTTTTGTGAGTTTTAGGCTAGTTTCTAACCTTAAAAATGTTATTTTTAAGTATTTTTAATTGGTTTTTAAATAAAATAAATAAATAAAAATAATAAAAAAATGTTGACTTTTTGACGTTGACCGTTGACTTGTTGACCGTTTTATTGTGTAAGTGTATGCGCCGGGTGAGGCCGAACCCGTGACCTCCCGTTCGCGTGCACGTAGCTCTACCAACTGAGCTACGTGTCTAACCCGAAAATATTTCTGTTTTTAATTATATTTATATACTAATTAGATTAATCCGAAAATCATTTATTTTTAAAAAGATTTTAACATAACGACTCGGTGCGCTCCACAGGTCTCGAACCCGGGACCTGTGGTTTAGTTTGGCACACAGTCCACCGCTGGACTGTGTGTCTATCTTGGTAAATATCCTAGTTTTTATTATACTTAACATATAGCGGAGTTAACCCGGTTCAGTTTTAAACAAAAAGGCATTTTATTACTGCAAAGGTGTGTATCAAGAATCGAACTCGGGACGTGTATGTTTTTTATTTGCACACAGTCCACCGCTGGACTGTGTGTCTAACCCGTTTATAATTCCGATTCTAATTAATCTTATGTCATATCTGAACTCGTCTTCTTCGTTCAAAACACAGACATCAGTCAAAGCAACTGATACTTGATTAATTCGGTTAATGAACAAGATGATCAATTGGAAAGTATTGAATCGAAGAGTTTGGGGAAAGAAAATACCGAACAGATCGTCTTCTTCAGAAAGTCCGGCGAAGCTCGTCGGCTCTGTTTTGGAACCTTCGGCTGTTAGAATCAATTAACAGGTTGGAGGGATTAGATGTGAAGTTGAACTAATGAGTAATGATTATCAGTATGTTTGAATGAGCATACCGGTTAACAGCGAGTTTCTGACAAATCCAGGAGTTTTCCGGTGAAAACAGAAAGTCCAGCAATGTCGTCTGTGGTTGATTATGAGCGATGGGTTAATGTTAGTAAGGTTCTAACAATTGATTGAAACAGTAAAGTCGAGGTATTTTACCGGTTTAAGTTGAGTCTCGGTTTTCCGGCGACTTGCAGAGAATTCCGGTGATGATCAGAAAGCACTTCCGACGACCAGAAAATAGAATAAACACAAAATTAGAAGCTTTGGGAATGAAATTGAATCGCGAGATGAGTGTTTTTTGAAGTAATTTCAGAATGAAAGTTTTCGTTATAAAAACCAAACAACACCTGAATTTAAGTTCATTAACGTCGAATTGATTTAAGATATCGGTTTTATCGGTTATGATCAAGATTCCGCGAGAGCTCAAACGTCTTGATCGGTTTGAAAGCCGATATCGGTTTCAGTTGGCGTAACAGGTTGACTCTCAGTTGCACATATGACTTAATTGTTCCCCAGAACTTCACAAAATGATCAAGTGGCGGAGCGGTTGTAGAGATGTGTGTTAATGCTTTGTGTAACCTTTGGCTGACCCGGGTTCGAAACCCGGCAGCAGTATTTTATTTTTATTTCATTATTTTTAGTACATTTTCTAAAATAAATTTTATATTCTAATATACTTAGTAATTATGTATCGTTTAAAATTAATTTGGGCATTAAATACGCAACGAAATTTTTAACTGATTGTTCGGTTGATAAACAAAGCGGGTTTAGTAAATCCGGTTTTTGGCGGATGTTACAGTATCCCCTACTTTTAGAAATTTCGTCCCGAAATTTAAGTAGTGCATATCTGTCTAGAAAGGATGGTGTTTTTATTTGACAATTACATACTTAGAAGAGAGTAAGAGTTTAAATTTTGTTTGAGGCGGTAACGTTCCTTGTAAGGGTTGAATACCCTGCTACAGGAATCGCTTTTTTTGTTGCCTAAAGTGTATGAATACGGAACATGGATACACAGAGTTGATTGACTAAGTATGATGTTATGCATATGAGTTTGGGTACGCTTGAAAGATTAGGTTATATCCTAAAATAAACTTCTAATACTAAAACTTACATGGAACTTCTCATAGCCGCTTGACAATGCCTCTGATCCTTTGGCAAGAATACTTATATATAGGAAGTACCAGCAGCGTATCCACCATATTCTTGTCAAATTTCCATTGGTTTTATCAGTTAGTTATGATTGGTTCCTATGATGTGACTCTAGAACACAAATAAACATAACAACCAATATCTGAGTCCTAATTCTGATAGCATACATGTTGGATTGATGACACAATCCAATTCCTTTAAAGGATGAGATGATATGAATGCTAAATCAGTGAGTATAACACAAACTTCAACCAAGACAATACCAAATACTACATGGAACTTCTCATAACCGCCTGATAATGCCTCTGATCCTTTGACAAGAATACTTATATATAGGAAGTACCAGCGGCGTATCCACCATATTCTTGTCAAATTTTCATTGGTTTTATCAGTAAGTTATGATTAGTCCTATGCGACTCTAAAATATAAACAAATACAACAACCAGAGCTTGAGTCCTTGAATGATGACAATACCTCTCTCGTTTGTTATGATGGAGAGGTTAGTCTATGTAGAAAATGGAACACAATCCAATTTCTTTAAATGACGAGTTGATATGAATGTTGAACCAGTGAGTGTAAAATAAATTTCAATCATAACATTACGAAATCCTACATGGAACTTCTCATAACCGCCTGATAATGCCTCTGATCCTTTGACAAGAATACTTATATATAGGAAGTACCAGCGGCGTATCCACCATATTCTTGTCAAATTTTCATTGGCTTTATCCGTATGTTATGATTAGTTCTATGTGACTCTAAAACATAAATAACACAACAAACAATGCCTGAGTCATAATTCTGATAGTATACATGTTTGAATGATGACCGTCCCTCTCTCGTTTGTTGTGATGGAGAGGTTAGTCTATGCAGAAGTGAGACACAGCCCAACTTCTTTAAATAATGAGATTGAAATACGTTGAGATGTATGATGGTATGAATGTTGAATCAATGAGTATAAAATATAACTGAAATAATAATTCGCATTAAGATCCTTGGATAAACTTCCAATTTAAAATTGAGACACGTGAGAATTGAGATAATATAAAGAAAGCATTAAAACTAAGCAGTGGGAGTTGAATCTTGATTGTTGGTGAAGGGGACTAGTTGAGTGTTTTCGTTTGGGCCGTCATTATCTTCAATCGGATTGGCATTGATGTTGAAAACTCTTCCTCTTGCTGGTGGCCTAGTGATTGGGTTTTCTTGATTTGCTTGGTTAACTGGGTTTGCTTGAGCTTGGGCGTTTATGATGTTAACCAATTGAGGGCACGTGTTTCTAAAGTGGGTAGGGTCGCCATAATTGAAACAAGCTCGAACATATGGCAACATGGGGTACTGGGGTTGTTGATATGTTTGGTTCATGCTTTGAGTAGGGGTGAGGTTTGGTTTTGAGGGGTGCGGCAAACCTTGCTCAAATGACCATAGCGTCCACAACTCGCACATAGTCGACAAAGCACGGTAGATGGATGGTGATAAAAACAGGTGTTACATCGAGGGTGAGGTCCAAGGTAAGGTTTCTTATTTAGGTAGGTTGAGTTGGGTGACACTTGAGTGATTGGGATAGCTTGGAGGGGTACGGCTTGTAAGACTGGTTGGTTGCGTTGGGTGACAGCGAAAAGTTGCTCGTCTCGTTTTCTTTTAGAAATGGGTTGAGAAGGGGATTCGGTTTGGGTGTAGTCGGAGGTTTCAGTCGATGTTTTATCCTTCTTCTTCTCCTCCTTGAAGTCTTTGTTCCGCATTCGGTTCTCGGTGAGCTCTGTAGCTAACTCCATTGCTGCTTCCAAGGTTGCATGTGTGGTACTTATTACAGAGTCTTGAATCTTTGAAGGAAGACCTTGAATGTAGTGCTCGATCAAACGGTAGTGGGGAGTGAACAAGTTGGGAACCATTTGATTTAATTCGAGGAATCTCTTGTTGTAGGTAGTGTGGTCACCTTCCTTTTGTTTCAACGAATAGAACTCATCCTCTAATTTCTTGATTTCGCTCCTTGGGCAAAACCGTCTTGTCATGATTTCTTTCAACTCTTCCCAAGTCATAGTCATAGCATCTTCAACACCTCGTTTAGCCTTCTCTGTATTCCACCAAGTAAGTGTTATTCCAAATAAACGACCAGTAGCATATCACACTTTGCGATCATCGGGACAATCGCAAGTTAGAAAAATGTTTTCCATTTCTTCAAACCAATAGAGAAGAGCGGTGACACCTTCAGTCCCTTCGTATTTTGTAGGGTCGCAGGATTTGAAATGCTTGTAGGTGCATTTAGTAGTATTTGGGGAAGGGTTGACAATATTTTGAACTTCTTGATTGACGGGATTAGCGGTAAGGGCTTGTTGGACTTGGACTATAATGTTGGGTATTACGGCAGCCATTTGTTGAGCGATTAGGGCAGCCATGCGCTCGCGGGCTTTTCTTGATTTCATCTTCCTACGAGCGAGGCTAGAAGACATCTACAAGGAATACATATCAAGAGTATGAGTTGGATGCTTTTGGGATCATGTGTCGTATTTAGGAATGAACATTCATAAAATAAACATAGCAATAAATCTACTACATCCATAGGATGTCTTGGGATTTGCTCGTAATTGGACCTTGCATGCCGCCATACTTCACCTTCGTAATCACGTGGGCCCCCATGATTACCAGGTTTTTCATATGGTTCGCATGTGTTAGCCTGATTACGTACACTAAAACCCGTAGAAAATCGAGAAATATGTAACGTATGATATTCGGAATGTGTCCAGGTGTGGACACGGTGACACCTCAAAGTGGGGTTAGTTCGAACGACGTTTGGTGTGGCATGCTTTGGCCTAATAGGTCCTTCATACTCTCATCGTTAGTCCCCAGGTAGGCAAACTGGTCCGTTATATTGGATTTATACGAATGCCAACCTAGACAGGACGTTCCGACTACCGGTACTTGTACCCTTACAGTTACTACATGCCTGTCGCAGAACTCACTTTGATGAGATTTGAAAAATGAAAAAAAATGCGACAAAATCTTGAATAACGGAAGTATGAATATGATTTGAATATGTGAATTGTAACATCCGTCAAAAACGGATTTACCAAACCCGCTCCGTTTATCAACCGAACAGTCAGTTAAAATTTTCGTTGCGATTTAAATGCCCAAAATAATTTTAAACGATACGTAATCAATTATTATGCAGGGATATATATTTAGTTTTTGAAAAACTGATAAAAATCGCAAAATAAAAATGATTTACTCATGCCGGGTTTCGAACTCGGGTCTGTACCGGTTCAAACCAAACACTTATCACTCAACCGAACAACCGCTCCGCCGCTTTGATTTTATGTTGATAACAAGAAACATTTAATTCATATATTAAAGTTCGGTAATCAAATTCAGTAATTTGCGCCCAAATTAGCAGTCGTCGGAAATCCCGACGACTTCGCCGTTTAACTACGTTTTCGCTCAAAATAACCGAAGTCTTAACTCTCACAACGGTTATAACCGACGTCTGAACCCGCGACATCAGCCATAACCGCCGGAGAACGGCTGACTTCGAATTTAGACCGAATTCAGACCCCATTCATCTCGATACTACCCTATAAATTCACCTACAACTCGCCAGAAACATTTCACACTCAAATCGCACCCTTTCTTGGCGAAAACTCACTCGCCGGAAATATTGGATACATCGCCGGAAAACCGTATCATTAACCTTCGAGCTTTACTGAACCCCCTAAACTCTTACCGAAATCACCCACACCCTTTGCAAGCCTTCGGAAGACTCTCTGCTGCAAGATACTTGTCGCCGGAAAAAGATTTCTGTCGCCGGAGTTCTGCCGGAAAACAGAGTAAAACCAGTCAGTACTTTTCACGCCTAATTCCTTTCCTTTTTACTTTTATCTCGTCTGTAATTGATCATTAAACGCTAAAGGAACATGAATCAACTTTTCGAACCAGTCAGTCGTCACTTCTGGTTAAAACCAGTGAAGAAGACGACATTTCGGTAATGGTTAAGTATAATTAAAATCAAGTTATTTACCGGGTTAGACACACAGTCCAGCGGTGGACTGTGTGCACTTTTAACGCTAAGGTCACGAGTTCGAGTATTGTCCCTCATACGCTGCCTTAATAAAAATCCCTTTTTCCGCAAAACTGAACCGGATTGTTTTGGGTATATGTTAAGTATAATGATAACCGAGTTTATAACGAAGTGAGACACACAGTCCAGCGGTGGACTGTGTGTACGCTAACCCACAGGTCCCGGGTTCGAGACCTGTGGAGCGCACCGGTTCGCTAGATTAATTCGTTTTTAAAATAAAGGAATTCTGTTTAATTTCTAATTAATGTATATATAATTAAAATCGGATATATGACGGGTTAGACACGTAGCTCAGTTGGTAGAGCTGCGTGCACGCGTACGGGAGGTTTTGGGTTCGAGCCTCACCCAGCGCACAATAATATGCCTTCGAACCGGTCAACGCCAGTCAAAGTCAACGGTCAAAGTCAACTGTAGCAAAAATAAAATATTTTTTTTATTATTTTTATTTAATTATTTTAATTAAAAATCAATTAAAAATACTTAAAAATAACATTTTTAAGGTTAGAAAATAGCCTCAAAATCACAAAAAATACACCCAACAATCCTACTAAAATAGATTAATAAAATCCGTTTACTTACCAAACCATAATGCGATTTATCTAGGTTAATTTCACTCGTGGTTAAAACCATTTCGCGTGCATTCAACATCAGCAACCGAACGCACCCAATGTGAGTGAATTCTTACAAACTCCCCTTTTTATTCATGTTTTGGGGTGTATCATGTGTCGTTTAAACTAATTCTCTTATGCAAATTTGTGCTATACCATTATATGAACTAAACTAGAATGTAACTATTATTGGTTGTGATGTATTACATATTGTCAAAGTTGTATGCAAATTATTTAGGCCCATCAGTTCTTTGTGGGAGACGAGAACAACGCGTGCCTTAAAACTCAATTATTAGGCCCATCAGTTCCTCGTGGGAGACGAGAACAACGCGTGCCTTAAAACTCAATTATTAGGCCCATCAGTTCCTCGTGGGAGACGAGAACAACACGTGCCTTAAAACTCAATTATTAGGCCCATCAGTTCCTCGTGGGAGACGAGAACAACGCGTGCCTTAAAACTTATTTATTAGGCCCATCAGTTCCTCGTGGGAGACGAGAACAACGCGTGCCTCAAAACTCATACATTAGGCCCATCAGTTCGTAAGAACAACGCGTGCCTCAAAACTCTTTCATTAGGCCCATCAGTTCCTCGTGGGAGACGAGAACAACGCGTGCCTCAAAACTCATACATTAGGCCCATCAGTTCGTAAGAACAACGCGTGCCTCAAAACTCATTCATTAGGCCCATCAGTTCCTCGTGGGAGACGAGTCGAACAACGCGTGCCTCAAAACAATCATTTGGTGTTTGTGTGTTAAATACTCAATATTATGTGTTGTGTGAATAAATTTACATCTACATTTACTCATATGTGGTATGCACATTATTTATAATCAATTGGATAAACTTGTTCAAATGTTTTTCCATAGGATTCACTCGCCAACATTATGTTGATCCAAAAACCTTTTTACACATGATATAGGTGGACAGGTTGAAGCAAGGAAAACATAGGATATGCCTTAGAAGAGAACCAAGAAGCTTAGACTGATAGTTAGAACATGTTGTATCATTTATTGTAAATTTCCATTAAATTGTATTAATGAATATGAAACATATAATAAATGTCATGAGCTTTGATGATAACCCAATTATGCCCCGATCACCTTTTCCGCTGCGGGTCGGGGTGTGACATGAATATTGTAACATGTATGATGAATATGTATGTAAGTATGTATGTTTGACTGCAAGTATAATTCACTATGTATCACAAACTGTAATATTGGAAATGTTTGCATGCATTTGTGTATGTAATAAATATGAAACAAATAAATATCATAAGTTTGCATGTAACCACATAAACAATTAAAATCTAGTCAACTATAGTATAGGCTCTAAGGGTCTAATAACCTATCCTATATCCCTATAGTCATGGCTCTGATACCAATCTGTCACACCCCGACCCGCAGCGGAAAAGGTGATCGGGGCATGATTGGGTTATCATCAAAGCTCATGACATTTATTATGATGTTTCATATTTATTATTTCAATTTAATAGAAGTCATACAATCATATCAAACAAATACAACATGTTCAATTCATCCTTCTAAACTTCATTATTTTTCTTCTAAGGCAATTTCCTATGTTTTCCTTGCTTCATCCTGTTCACCTGTATCATATGTAAAAATGGTTTTTGGATCAACAAAAAGTTGGCGAGTGAACCTTGTTAGAAAACAGTTATTATTTATTTCTGGTTGTATTTAATATGGAAAAATCGTGCAATATTCATATATGAACAAATGTAAATACACATACAATAACATCAATTGGCATACAACAACAAACCATTAGCATACGATATCAAACCACAACAAACAATAACATACATTAACAAACCAACAGCATACAATAACAACAATTAATAACATACATTAACAAATCATCAGCATACAATAACATATCAACAAGCATAAATAAATAACATAAATAAACTGTGCGATCAAGGCTCAATCAAACGGAGCCGATCGTATTGCATGTACTGAAAATGAAAAATGTCTGTGCGATCAAGGCTCAATCAAACGGAGCCGATCGTATGTTGGCACGCCAGGTTCACGCTCATAATGTAATGGGGAACATGCTCAACGCTCATAATGTAATGGGGAGCGGCGTCCTATGAAATTGCATGTACTTGAAAATAATAAATTTAATCTAAACAATAATCAGACAAACAGTTTATACAAACTGAATACACATTTATTCATGATATGATGTATGCACAATGATTTAAATATAATAAATAGTAAGACACATGATACACCCCAAAAACGTGATTTAAACGGGGAATTTGTAGAGATTCACTCACAGTGGGTGCGTTCGGTGAATGATGATGCGCACGAGTTTAGAGGATTGATCGTCGAGGAATAACTAACCTAATTAATAAGGAAAAAGTAAGGTAAATAAATGGATTTTATTATCAACTTTAATAGGATTTTTGGATATATTTTTGTGAGTTTTAGGCTAGTTTCTAACCTTAAAAATGTTATTTTTAAGTATTTTTAATTGGTTTTTAAATAAAATAAATAAATAAAAATAATAAAAAAATGTTGACTTTTTGACCGTTGACCGTTGACTTGTTGACCGGTTTTATTGTGTAAGTGTATGCGCCGGGTGAGGCTCGAACCCGAGACCTCCCGTTCGCGTGCACGTAGCTCTACCAACTGAGCTACGTGTCTAACCCGAAATATTTCTGTTTTTAATTATATTTATATACTAATTAGATTAATCCGAAAATCATTTATTTTTAAAAAGATTTTAACATAACGACTCGGTGCGCTCCACAGGTCTCGAACCCGGGACCTGTGGTTTAGTTTGGCACACAGTCCACCGCTGGACTGTGTGTCTATCTTGGTAAATATCCTAGTTTTTATTAACTTAACATATAGCGGAGTTAACCCGGTTCAGTTTTAAACAAAAAGACATTTTATTACTACAAAGGTGTGTATCAAGAATCGAACTCGGGACGTGTATGTTTTTTATTTGCACACAGTCCACCGCTGGAATGTGTGTCTAACCCGTTTATAATTCCGATTCTAATTAATCTTATGTCATATCTGAACTCGTCTTCTTCGTTCAAAACACAGACATCAGTCAAAGCAACTGATACTTGATTAATTCGGTTAATGAACAAGATGAACAATTGGAAAGTATTGAATCGAAGAGTTTGGGGAAAGAAAATACCGAACAGATCGTCTTCTTCAGAAAGTCCGGCGAAGCTCGTCGGCTCTGTTTTGGAACCTTCGGCTGTTAGAATCAATTAACAGGTTGGAGGGATTAGATGTGAAATTGAACTAATGATTAATGATTATCAGTATGTTTGAATGAGCATACCGGTTAACAACGAGTTTCCGACAAATCCAGGAGTTTTCCGGTTAAAACAGAAAGTCCAGCAATGTCGTCTGTGGTTGATTATAGAGCGATGGGTTAATGTTAGTAAGGTTCTAACAATTGATTGAAACAGTAAAGTCGAGGTATTTTACCGGTTTAAGTTGAGTCTCGGTTTTCCGGCGACTTGCAGAGAATTCCGGCGATGATCAGAAAGCACTTCCGACGACCAGAAAATAGAATAAACACAAAATTAGAAGCTTTGGGAATGAAATTGAATCGCGAGATGAGTGTTTTGTTGAAGTAATTTCAGAATGAAAGTTTTCGGTTATAAAAACCAAACAACACCTGAATTTAAGTTCATTAACGTCGAATTGATTTAAGATATCGGTTTTATCGGTTATGATCAAGATTCCGCGAGAGCTCAAACGTCTTGATCGGTTTGAAAGCCGATATCGGTTTCAGTTGGCGTAACAGGTTGACTCTCAGTTGCACATATGACTTAATTGTTCCCCAGAACTTCACAAAATGATCAAGTGGCGGAGTGGTTGTAGAGATGTGTGTTAATGCTTTGTGTAACCTTTGGCTTACCCGGGTTCGAAACCCGGCAGCAGTATTTTATTTTTATTTCATTATTTTTAGTACATTTTCTAAAATAAATTTTATATTCTAATATACTTAGTAATTATGTATCGTTTAAAATTAATTTGGGCATTAAATACGCAACGAAATTTTTAACTGATTGTTCGGTTGATAAACGAAGCGGGTTTGGTAAATCCGGTTTTTGCGGATGTTACAAGAGGGAGAGGGGCGTCCTGGGTGTATCAAGCAACTAAGGTGACCCCGTCTATGAAGGTGTCGATTGTTGATGCAATACTTTATATCAGTTGAATTATATATTTATCAACTATTTATAGTTATTGATTCGTATGTATAGTATACTAAAAATTAAAATGATAAAAGTAAAAGTAAAAATAAAAATAAATTTATTTTTAAAGTTAGAGAATGAATATCGGAGCAATTACTTAAATAAGAACCACTAAATACTATATAATCATTATAAATTGATTTGTTTAGTGGTAAGTAGATGGATTTATAACTGGATACAAAACAATACACTATACTTTCTAATGATTTCAACATATAACATATTTAATAATATATACAAGTAGAGTTTGGTTCTGGTACAAATATGTTTTAATATACAAATTTGGCTTAACGTAAGAAGTGAAGAAGGATTTATTATTTTTCCTATCTTATCAAGCAAGTATTTTAGTCGCAGAATCTAAAAACAATCGTGAATTAAAGTTACTCTAGTAGAGTAAATTCATGAATATATATATATATAGATACATACATATATAGGGACAATTGCATATTTCCTTTTAAAAATCATCTAATTGCATATTTACTCAAACTTAAACTAAAATTGTATATTTCCCCTTCTTTAATTAAAAAATTTACAAATTTACCCATTTTAATTTATTTTATTAAAAAATATGTAATAACTATTTTACCCTTACTTATAATAAACTGTAAAAATTACATATTTAACCGTAGTTAATTTTTTTGTATTTGTAATTATTATTATTATTATCATAATTATTATAACAATAACAATAATGTTTCAACTTAATCATTCTTTTAACTTATGAAGATTGTCAGTCTTTTTCTTTTACTCCTTTGAGCTATCCTGTGTTGGATTATTTGGGGTCATTGGTAGCTTCTTTTGGATGGAGTAATAAGGTGGGGGAATTGGGATTGAGTAAACTTGATATGATATATTCTACTGACGCCACTATATATGTGGAGGTTATTAAAGGTCAGAGGAATCATATTATCAGGTTAACGAAAATTGCATCTTCAAAGAATCTTTATCATCTCCATTTTTCTTAATTAAAATGCAACTCACAATATACTTTTATTGCATACATAAAAGCTAATTTATTTCCTGATACCAAGCCTAAAATAGTGGCTCCTCCTAGCCATCTGTATACGCGTTCATAATTGTTAATTTTAATATCGATGATTTGTTACACGAGTTATAAAAATTCGTTGCTTATATATTATATGTTAATTACACAATTTGTTACTCAATTCCTTGCTTGTGGGATAAAAAGATGGTAGTTTCGAATCAAAACACTGAATCAAATCTCATGACAAGAGAGAGATGGTTAGAAGGGAAAATTAGAGATGGTTGAACGGGCAATTTTGTCATGTTAAGAAATTTTAATGAAGAAGGAGAAATATACAATTTTAGTTTGAGCTTAGGTAAATATGCAATTAAGATGATTTTTAAGGGGAAATATAAATTGTCCCTAGGGATATTATAATTAAACGTGATATTTAAGTAGATAAAAAAATTGAAAAAAAAGAAAAGAAATAGTTCTCCTTCATTTCTCACATTAACTCAATTTGTATCTTAAAACCCAAATGTATTTGATCATTATACTATATATGCATTTATCAGTTAATTAAATGATTTCTTAATACTTAATGTTTTTGTTATAAATCAATAATCACTTCACAAATTATTAAAAAATAAAAAAAGTTAAACGTGTTAATAATACAATTAGAAAGTTTGTAAGTTGCTGTTTCAGTTTTCGTTTATTGTAATAGTAAATTAGTGTTGCATGCCATTGACAGCTTACATTTAAATAATCTCTTTTTCATTAAATAGAAATAAATTTAATTTGGTAAAAACAAATATTAAATATCTAGTTTTTAATTCTATCTTCTTCTTTTTTCGGTCAATGATAATTTTGCTCCTAACTCATGTCACTTTTATGCCATAATCATGAGCACGATTGCCCCTAAAAAACAAAAAAGAATCATGAGAATAATAATTTGGTCTTTTTACTAGAAACTTTGAATGATTGTAAATGACACCAGCAAGGGTGCATTATACTTTTATATATTTATATAGTGATTTTCCCGGCTTTTCGTAATAGATATTCGGTTGGTATATTTGTTTGATACGTTAAGGTACTGACACTCACTATAGTAATCAAAAGAGAAAACCTTTCATCAAGCAAAAACAAAAAAAAAATATCGATAACAGTTTCGATATTATTCAGTTCTATTGGTTTGGTTAGATTGCGTTCTATGTTTATTTTTTTAATATTGCCATATAAACTTTATTGAAAACGACTATCGTGTCGCTGTCGTACCAAACTGAACCGAACCGACTCGTATTGCTACCAACTGTACCGAATTGAACAACATCAGTACCGGTATGTATTAATTTTTATGGTTTCCTTTTTGATAACATATATTATGTCACTGCCATAGTGAACCGAACCGAATGAACAAGGTCGGTTCGGTATCGGTATATATTTATTGTTCTTTCTTTCGATAAACTAACATCGTATCACTAGTATACCGTACCAAACAACATTGGTACTCATACCTATAATCATTTTTATGGTTTCCACTTTCAATTTCTTTTTCATTTATACAACTCTATATGTGACGAATTGATTATCGGTACCCCTATCGTGACAATTTGAATCAATTGATGTCGTTCGAACAACATCGGTATCGGTACTTGTGTTCTTTTTTATCGTTTTCAGTCGATGTAAAACACATCTTGATATCTATACCGAGTGCATGAAGCATACCGATATCGTAACGAACTAAATCGATACCAATTTAATGCCCGCAATGACGTAACATCACAATGCACGGAATATTAAAAAATAAATAAACATAAATGCAGACTTAGAATTATTTTTAAAAAGTTAACAAACGTAAGTAATTATAAAAAATCAAATTGAATGCTAAATGCAATATTACTTTACTATTACTAATAAAAAATAAAAATAAAAGAATTACAAATTACTAAAAAATCAAATGAATAGTAGATAAAATAGTATTAAAAAATATAAAAATAAATACTTAATAAAATTTAATTACTATTCATCACAACTTTTTAATAATACATAAATAAATATAATTAATATATAATAATAATAATATTATTATTAATAATATATATTGCAATAATGATTATTTAATGTAACTTTTGTAGGATATATAATTTTAAGATATTATATACAACATGCTTTCGGTCTCCCAAATGGTTATTTAGGGTTCCATGGGTATCACCTATCAAAGCTAGTCAAGGCACACAAGTTAGACATCTTTAACACACCTAAAACCAAAACGTTGAGCCTCCTAACACCTAACACCTAAAAGTGAAAATGTTGTTTAATTATATTAGTTTGGCAAGTTATAAAGTTGTCCGTAACCGGATTAGCTACAAAAATACGACAAAATTTGCTACAAAATTACGACAAAAGCTATCGTCGCAAAATTTTCTACAAAATACTTAAAAACGCTCTCATCGCAAAATTCGGACAATTCTTCTACATTGCCTTTTTGGTATTTTATTTTATGATATTTTATTTTTAAAATTAACAACATATTTAAAAAATATCCATAATTAATATTTTCCGACAAAATTCCTACAAATTATAAAACTTTCTTGCGACAAAATTCCTACAAATTATAAAACTTTCATGCGCCAAATTTCCTACAAAATTATAAAACTTTCCCTAAACAATCTGCAACAAATTGTCTGCAAAATTATAAAACTTTCTCAAACAAAATACGTATTTAGTTTTTGTTACGCTACACTATACTATACAGTACAATATAGTGTAGTGTTGTATAGTATAGGATCGTATCATATCGTATAATATAGTATACTATCGTATCGTATAGTACAGTACAATATAGATAAAAACAAAAAAACACACTATATAAGGCTTGAAACATCAAAATCAAGCCAACCTTCCCAAGTGACAGCACGAAGATTGGACAGATGCTTGATCCACAAAAAAAAGACTTCTTTTATTTTCTCGGCTTTATCAATAACCCGAAGAGACTTTCTATCAAACACTTTTTGGTTCCTAGCGTACCAAATTCTCCAAAACGTCGCCTTCGTTACGAGGTTGACCAATCAATTCCACTTTTTTCGACGCGGGGCATTATTTAACGCTTTGATAATGTTGTGGATCGAGTTCGCATTGTCTGGCATAGAAACACAAAGATATTCCACTAAATACCGCTCTCCAGTAAACAATTAACGAAGGCATAGTTATCGTCTTCGGTATCGTATCCACATCAATCACAAGTCACATTATTTAAAGATATACCTTTGTGGCTAAGCTCCGGCGTTGTTGGCACTCTCCCCATCCTGGCTCTCTAAGTTATAAAATTACTTTTAGAAGTTGCCCAGACATTTAAAAAGAACTGATGCTCTTAACAAAAAAGTCAACTCCAAAATAAGACTTATGATGCTCTTAACAGAATATTTAGAAGTTGCCCAGACATTTAAAAAGAACTGATGCTCTTAACAAAAAAGTCAACTCCAAAATAAGACTTATGATGCTCTTAACAGAATATCTGTAACATTCATGTAAAACGGGTTTCAAAACCCACTCCATTTAAAAAAAGTCAAGTATTCTTTTAAGAAAATTCGTTGCGTATTTATTAGAGTTAGTTATTTTTCATTAATAATTAATAAATGGCATAATTAAGATAATAATAATAATAAGTAAATTTAATGTTGAGTAATAAAATAATAATAATAATAATAAAAGGTATTAATAGAATAAATAAAACCAAAATAATTAAAAATATATATAAACAAAAGGGAGTAACCGGATTCGAACCCGGATCCCTCATAAAGTTCACACATCAAAACACCGCTGGAACACACCCACTTGTTGGGTAATTTTGGAATCCAATAAAACTTAAATAAAACTCGCATACCGCCTGTTTGAATCATGACTGTAACCGCCATCTTCAATCAAGTTCAATTTCTGTTTTAGAAAACGGAAAACAGTTACGATTTCGATATCAAAATCGAATTCACTCCAAACCGTTTTAAGTTGAAATCATCAACCCATAATTTGAGTTTTGAAACTGAAATTTTATGATTGGAATCCAGTATAAATATCGATGCACCACACCACAGATACCTCGCTCAATCCTTTCAAAACCTCACTATAATCTCTCTGATCGAAGTCTTGACCGCCGGAAAACGTCTGCACTCGCCGGAAATTAGCACCGGAAAACCAAGATTGTACTTCTAGTTGGTGTATTTTTTAACTCCTCTGATATCTATCATTCTGTATGTTTCAAACCTTTGAACAATCACCCAGAATTGTTTAAAAATCGATTTCAGGCGGGTTATGTTTTGGACTTTGGGTTTAATGAAGAAGATGAAGTTCCAAAAGAGATTATATGTGTAATTAAATTCGGTTAAAACACCGGGTTAGACACACAGTCCAGTGGTGGACTGTGTGTATTTGAAACACGAAGATCCCGGGTGCGGTCATTATACGCTGCCGATTCTTTAAATAATACAAAACCTTTTTTTATTAACACACACATGAAATGATTCATTTAGTATATAAATATAGTTAAAATCTTATTACGGTTAGACACCCAGCCCAGTTGGTAGGGCTGGGTGCAAAACAACGTCGAGGTCACGAGTTCGAAACATGTCCCGCGCACCGGTTCGATTGATTTTGAAATCTTTTTAATTATATTAATTCTGGTTTAACCTAACAAGAATATAAGTATAATAAAAATCATGATTCTAACGGGTTAAACACGTAGCTCAGTTGTAAGAGCTGTGTGAACACGTACGAGAGGTCTCAAGTTCGAATCACACCCATGTTGCCTATCCTCCTATGCGAACCGGTTAGATTCTGACAAGCCTGACAAGGCCCAAAAATTTTTATTTTATTTTTATTTTTATTATTTAATTATTTTATTTAATTATTTATTTCTCTTATTTTAATATTCTCAATTATAATTAGATTAGAATTCCATTAAATATCATAAAAATAGTATAAACATTAAATAAAAAGTATTAAATTGAAATATTAACTTTTATTTATTTATCGAATTGTTACGTTATTATTTAGGTTAGTTTTCTTAGACAGCTAAATCTTAAATTCGTGCGCACTCTTCATCAATAAAGGAAACGCACCCACTGTGAGTGAATCCTTACAAATTCTCCTTTTTATTCATTGGGGTGTATCATGTGTCGTTTACATATTTCATTTATTCAAACACTTGTGCTATTACCATTATATGATCTAACGTGTGATGTAAATGTTGATTGTTGTATTGTGTGTTTTACATTTTTGTCAGTTGCGTGCAATTCATTCATTAGGCCCATCAGTTCCTCGTTGGAGACGAGTTGAGCATCAGGTGCCTCATTCGATCGGCTCCATTTGATTGAGCCTTGATCTCATTGTTCATCATTTGTCATGCTTGTGTGTGCACTGATTGTTATTATGTGGTTTGTGGTTAGATTTACATATGCGTATACTCATATTTGGTTTATGCACATTTATATTTAAATAACCAATATAACTAATTCTTTCAAATGTTTATATAAATTCACTCGTCAACTTCTGTTGAACCAAAAACCATTTTTTACACATGATACAGGTGGGCAGGCTGAAGCAAGGAACACATAGGAATTTGCCTTAGAAGAAAAATAAAGAGTTCATGAATGTTGTGCCTAGAACATGTTGTGCTTGTATGTTTGTTGTAATTTCTCTTATAAATTGGAAATAACAAATATGAAACTTTATAGTAAATTCATGAGCTTTGATGAAAACCCAATTATGCCCCGACTACCATTTCTGCTGCGGGTCAGGGTGTGACAGATTGGTATTAGAGCTTTTGACTATAGGGATATAAGATAGGTTATTAGACCCTTAGAGCCTATACTATAGTCGATTAGATTTTAAATTGTTATACGCATATGAAAAATTTATAACATCATGGTTACATGCGAACTCATGATGTTATTTGTTTTCATATTTGTTACACACAAATGCATGCAAGCACTTCCACTATCATTTGTGTGATACCTAGTGAGTTATACATATTGTCAAACATAACATGCTTACATATGCATTCATCACGCACGTTTAAATTCTCACATATTTAAATCATTCTCATATCTCTTTATTCAAGATTTTATGATGTTTTCATTTTTCAATCTCATCAAAGCGAGTTCTACGACGGGCATGAGGTAACTGGAAGGGTACGAGTACCGGTAGTCGAAACGTCCTGTCTAGGTTGGCATTCTTATAAATCCCATATAACGGACTAGTTTGCCTACTTGGGGACTAACGATGAGAGTACGAAGGACCTATTAGGCCAAAGCAACACCAAACGTCGTCCGAACTAACACCACTTTGAGTTGTCACTGTGTCTACACCTAGACACCATCCGACTTTATACCTTGCAATCATGTTTTACGATTTTCATTCGGGTAGCGTGAATGTTAACAGGCCAACAGAAATATGAACCCTACCAGAGCCCAGTAGTCATGGGGGCCCACATGACTACCAAGACCAAGTAAGGGGACATATGGGAGCCCAAACATAAGCAAAGCCCAAGACATCCTATGGATGTAGCAAGTTTATTTTCATTTGTTTTGTGGATGTTCATTTTATATGACACATGAAACCTATATGTCCAACTCATACTCTCGATACGTATTCCTTGTAGATGTCTTCTAGTCACTCTCGTAGAGGTAGGAGATCGGGAATATCCTGCGAGCGCATGGCTGCCCAAATCGCTCAACAAATGGCCGCTGTAATTCCCAACATCGTAGTTCAAGTCCAACAAGCCCTTGCCGCTAATCCTATCGAAACCTCACTAAATCTCTCTGATCGAAGTCTTGACCGCCGGAAAACTTCTGCACTCGCCGGAGATTAGCACCGGAAAACCGAGATTGTACTTCTAGTTGGTATATTTTTTAACTCCTCTGATATCTATCATTCTGTATGTTTCAAATCTTTAAACAATCACCCAAAATTGTTTAAAAATCGATTTCAGGCGGGTTATGTCTTGGGCTTTGAGTTTAATGAAGAAGATGAAGTTCTAAAAGAGATTATATGTGTAATTAAAATAGGTTAAAACACCGGGTTAGACACACAGTCCAGTGGTGGACTGTGTGCATTTGAAACACGAAGATCCCGGGTTCGAGTCATTATACGCTGCCGATTCTATAAATAATACAAAACCTTTTTTTTATTAACCCACACATGAAACGATTCAGTTAGAATATAAATATAATTAAAATCCTTTATTTACCGGGTTAGACACCCAGCCCAGTTGGTAGGGCTGGGTGTAAAACAACGTCGAGGTCACGAGTTCGAAACATGTCCCGCGCACCGGTTCGAATGATTTTAAAATCTTTTTAATTATACTAATTCTGGTTTAACCTAACAAGAATATAAGTATAATAAAAATAATGATTCTAACGGGTTAGACACGTAGCTCAGTTGGAAGAGCTGTGTGAACACGTACGAGAGATCTCAAGTTCGAATCACACCCACGTTGCCTATCCTCCTATGCGAACCGGTCAGATTCTGACAAGCCTGACAAGGCCCAAAAATTTTTATTTTATTTTTATTATTATTATTTAATTATTTTATGTAAATATTTTATTTAATTATTTATTCTCTTATTTTAATATTCTCAATTATAATAAGATTGGAATTCCATTAAATATCATAAAAATAATCTAAACATCAAATAAAAAGTATTAAATTGAAATATTAACTTTTATTTATTTATCGAATCGTTACGTTATTATTTAGGTTAGTTTTCTTCGTCGGCTAAAGCTTAAATTCGTGCGCACTCTTCATCAATAAAGGAAACGCACCCACTGTGAGTGAATCCTTACAAATTCTCCTTTTTATTCATGTTTTGGGGTGTATCATGTGTCGTTTACATATTTAGTTTATTCAAACACCTGTGCTATACCATTATATGATCTAACGTATGATGTAAATGTTGAATTTTGTATTGTGTGTTTTACATTTTTGTCAGTTGCGTGCAATTCATTCATTAGGCCCACAGTTCCTCGTTGGAGACGAGTTGAGATCAGATGCCTCATTAGATCGGCTCCGTTTGAGTGAACCTTGATCTCATTGTTCATCATTTGTCATGCTTGTGTGTGCACTGATTGTTATTATGTGGTTTGTGGTTAGATTTACATATGCGTATACTCATATTTGGTTTATGCACATTTTATTTAAATAACCAATATAACTAATTCTTTCAAATGTTTATATAAGATTAACTCGCCAACTTTTGTTGACAAAAAACCATTTTTACACATGATACAGGTGGACAGGCTGAAGCAAGGAACACATAGGAATTTGCCTTAGAAGAAAAATAAAGAGTTAATGAATGTTGTGTTTAGAACATGTTGTGCTTGTATGTTTGTTGTAATTTCTCTTATAAATTGGAAATAACAAATATGAAACTTTATAGCAAATGTCATGAGCTTTGATGAAAACTCAATTATGCCCCGACTACCATTTTCCCTGCGGGTCAGGGTGTGACAGATTGGTATTAGAGCTTTTGACTATAGGGATATATGATAGGTTATTAGACCCTTAGATCCTATACTATAGTCGATTAGATTTTAAATTTCTTATGTGGTTACATGCGAACTCATGATGTTTATTTGTTTTCATATTTGTTACACACACAAATGCATGCAAGCACTTCCATTATCATTTGTGTGATACTTAGTGAGTTATACATATTGTCAAACATAACATGCTTACATATACATTCATCACGAACGTTTCAATTCTCACATATTTAAATCATTCTCATATCTCTTTATTCAAGATTTTATGATGTTTTCATTTTTCAATCTCATCAAAGCGAGTTCTACGACGGGCATGAGGTAACTGGAAGGGTACGAGTACCGGTAGTCGAAACGTCCTGTCTAGGTTGGCATTCTTATAAATCCCATATAACGGACTAGTTTGCCTACTTGGGGACTAACGATGAGAGTACGAAGGACCTATTAGGCCAAAGCATGCCACACCAAATGTCGTCCGAACTAACTCCACTTTGATTTGTCACTATGTCTACACCTGGACACCCTCCAACTTTATACTGGCAATCATGTTTTACGATTTTCATTCGGGTAGCGTGAATGTTAACAGGCCAACAGAAATATGAACCCTACCAGAGCCCATAGTCATGGGGGCCCACATGACTACCAAGGCCAAGTAAGGGGACATATGGGAGCCCAAACATGAACAAAGCCCAAGACATCCTATGGATGTAGCAAATTTATTTTTCATTTGTTTTGTGGATGTTCATTTTATATACACATGACACCTATATGTCCAACTTATACTCTCGATACGTATTCCTTGTAGATGTCTTCTAGTCACTCTCTTAGAGGTAGGAGATCAGGAAAATCCCGCGAGCGCATGGCTGCCCAAATCGCTTAACAAATGGCCGCTGTAATTCCTAACATCGTAGTTCAAGTCCAACAAGCCCTTGCCGCTAATCCCATCAACCCAATCAACCAAGAAGATCAAAACGTTGTCAACCCTCCCCCAAATACCACCAAGTGCACCTATAAGCACTTCAACTCATGTGATCCTCTAAAGTACGAAGGTACTGAGGGAGTCACTGCTCTTCTTCGATGGTTCGAGGAGATGGAAAGTACATTTCTCAACCGTGATTGTCCCAACGATCGCAAAGTACGCTATGCTACTGGACGCTTGTATGGAGTAGCCCTCACATGGTGGAATGTTGAAAAGAGCAGACGAGGCGCCAAAACCGTTATAGCCCTAATTTGGGAAGAATTCAGAGAGCTCATGACTACACGTTTCTGTCCAAGAAGCGAAATTAAGAAACTAGAGGACGAGTTCTATTCCTTAAAGCAAAAAGAGGGAGATTACATAACCTATAACAAGAGATTCCTCGAGTGAATCAAATGGTTCCAAATTGTTTCTCCCCCTTTACCGTTTGATCGAGCACTACATTCGGGGCCTTCCTTCAAATACTTAGGACCCTGTAATAAGTACCACACCTGCAACTTTGGAAGCGGTGAAAACCACATTAAGAATGGAGACTTCAAAGATGAGAAGAAGAAAGATAAAACACCAACCGAAACCTCAAACTCAACCCTAATTGAATCCTCTACTAAGAGAAAATGAGACGGACAAAATTTCGCTGTCACTCAAGGCAATCAACCAGCTCCACAAGCCGTACCACTCCAAGCTATCCCAATCACTCAAGTAGCACCCAACTCTGTTTACCCAGATAAGAAACCCTACATTGGACCTCACCCTCAATGCAACACCTGCTTTTACCATCATCAACCTACCATACCCTGTCGATTGTGTGCTAATTGTGGGTGTTATGGTCATCTAAGTAAAACTTGTCGCATCCCTCAAAACCAAGCTTCACCCCCTACCCAAAATATGATCCAACCCTATCAACAACCCCAATACCCCATAGTTCCATATGTTCGAGCTTGCTTTAATTGTGGCGACCCTACCCATTTTAGAAACATGTGTCCTAGATTGGTTAACATCATTAACAATAGAGCTCAAGCGAACCCCGTTAACCAAGCAAACCCAGCACCCCCACCAGCAAGAGGAAGAGCTTACAACATCAACGCTAATCCAGTTGAAGCCAATAACGGTGCAAACGAGCAACCCAACTAACCTTGCATCACCAAGAATCAAGACCCCGCTCCAATCGTCGAGTTTTTTTAATGTTTTCTATAAATCTCAATCTATGTGTATCCCTGTTTTAATTTGGGAATTTATGTATCCAAGAATTTTAATGAAAATTGATATCATTGTTTTATTTCATGTCTTTACTCATCGAGTTAATTTTCATATCATCATACATCACGACCATCTCGTCTCATCATTTAAAGAAGTTGGGTCGTGTCTCACTTTTTCATAGACTGATCCCTTCATCATAACAAACGAGAAAGGTACAGTCGTCATTCAGTCATGTATTCTTTCAGATTTGAGACTCAAGCTTTGGCTGTGGTGTTTGTTTATGTTTTGTAGATTTTAGAGTCACATAGAACAATCATAACTTACTAACAAAACCTATGAAAATTTGACAAGAATATGGTGGATACGCTGCTGGTACTTCCTATACATAAGTATTTCTTGTCAAAGGATTAAAAGCATTGTCAGGCGGTTATGAGAAGTTCCGTGTAGGTTTTAATATCGTCATGGTTGAAGTTTTTGTCTTGTGATATAACTTTATCTTTTCAATGCATCGATTCTCTCAAAACTCTTATACATGAGATCATATCCAGTCAATCAACTCTGTGAATCAACGTTTCTCATTTTAGGCATCAAAAAGCGATTCCTGTAGCAGGGTATTCAACCTTTACTAGGAACGTTACCGCCTCAATCAAAACTTCACACCCCTCTGGTTATGAAATCATCAAATCCAAGCAACACCCCTCACTTTTTGCTAAAAGATATACAGATTCTAGTTAGAATGCGTTGTGAGTCAAAACGAGAATGTGAATTCAATTGGGAACGCAAAGACTCAATGCGTGAAACATACCCGCATCTTTTCCCAAATACAACTTCTACTTAAATTTCGGGACGAAATTTCTAAAAGTAGGGGATACTGTAACATTCATGTAAAACGGGTTTCAAAACCCGCTCCATTTAAAAAAAAGTCAAGTATTCTTTTAAGAAAATTCGTTGCGTATTTATTAGAGTTAGTTATTTTTCATTAATAATTAATAATGGCATAATTAAGATAATAATAATAAGTAAAATTTAAATGTTGAGTAATAAAATAATAATAATAAAAGGTATTAATAGAATAAATAAAACCAAAATAATAAAAAATATATATAAACAAAAGGGAGTAACCGGAATCGAACCCGGATCCCTCATAAAGTTCACACATCAAAACACTGTTGGAACACACCCACTTGTTGGGTAATTTTGAAATCCAATAAAACTTAAATAAAATCGCATACCACCTGTTTGAATCATGACTGTAACCGTCATCTTCAATCAAGTTCAATTTCTATTTTAGAAAACGGAAAACAGTTACGATTTCGAAATCAAAATCGAATTCACTCCAAACCGTTTTAAGTTGAAATCATCAACCCATAATTTGAGTTTTGAAACTGAAATTTTATGATTGGAATCCACTATAAATACCGATGCACCACACCACAAATACCTCGCTCAATCCTTTCGAAACCTCACTATAATCTCTCAGATCGAAGTCTTGATCGCCGGAAAACGTCTGCACTCGCCGGAGATTAGCACCGGAAAACCGAGATTGTACTTCTAGTTGGTATATTTTTTAACTCTTCTGATATCTATCATTCTGTATGTTTCAAATCTTTGAACAATCACCCAGAATTGTTTAAAAATAGATTTCAGGCGGGTTATGTTTTGGGCTTTGGGTTTAATGAAGAAGATGAAGTTCTAAAAGAGATTATATGGGTAATTAAAAACGGTTAAAACATCGGGTTAGGCACACAGTCCAGTGGTGGACTGTGTGCATTTGAAACACGAAGATCCCAGGTTCGAGTCATTATACGCTGCCGATTCTTTAAATAATACAAAACCTTTTTTTATTAACACACACATGAAACGATTCAGTTAGTATATAAATATAATTAAATTCCTTTATTTACCGAGTTAGACACCCAGCCCAGTTGGTAGGGCTGGGTGCAAAACAACGTCGAGGTCACGAGTTCGAAACATGTCCTGCGCACCGGTTCGATTGATTTTAAAATCGTTTTAATTATATTAATTCTGGTTTAACCTAACAAGAACATAAGTATAATAAAAATCATGATTCTAACGGGTTAGAAACGTAGCTCGGTTGGAAGAGCTGCGCGCACACGTACGAGAGGTCTCAAGTTCGAATCCCACCCACGTTGCCTATCCTCCTATGCGAACCGGTCAGATTCTGACAAGCCTGACAAGGCCCAAAATTTTTTATTTTTTTATTATTATTTAATTATTTTATTTAATTATTTACTTCTCTTATTTTAATATTCTCAATTATAATAAGATTAGAATTCCATTAAATATCATAAAATAATCTAAACATCAAATAAAAAGTATTAAATTGAAATATTAACTTTTATTTATTTATCGAATTGTTACGCTATTATTTAGGTTAGTTTTCTTAATCGGCTAAATCTTAAATTCGTGCGCACTCTTCATCAATCAAGGAAACGCACTCACTGTGTGTGATCCTTACAAATTCCCCTTTTTATTCATGTTTTGGGGTGTATCATGTGTCGTTTACATATTTCATTTATTCAAACACTTGTGCTATTACCATTATATGATCTAACGTGTGATGTAAATGTTGATTGTTGTATTGTGTGTTTTTCATTTTTGTCAGTTGCGTGCAATTCATTCATTAGGCCCATCAGTTTCTCGTTGGAGACGAGTTGAGCATCAGATGCCTCATTAGATCGGCTCCGTTTGATTGAGCCTTGATCTCATTGTTCATCATTTGTCATGCTTGTGTGTGCACTGATTGTTATTATGTGGTTTGTGGTTAGATTTACATATGCGTATACTCATATTTGGTTTATGCACATTTTTATTTAAATAGCCAATATAACTAATTCTTTCAAATGTTTATATAAGATTCACTCGCCAACTTTTGTTGACCCAAAAACCATTTTTTACACATGATACAGGTGGACATGCTGAAGCAAGAAACACATAGGAATTTGCCTTAGAAGAAAAATAAAGAGTTCATGAATGTTGTGTTTAGAACATGTTGTGCTTGTATGTTTGTTGTAATTTCTCTTATAAATTGGAAATAACAAATATGAAACTTTATAGTAAATGTCATGAGCTTTGATGAAAACCCAATTATGTCCCGACTACCATTTCCGCTGCGGGTCAGGGTGTGACAATATCAACTCCAAAATCTTTAAACTAGAACCATTTGTCCTTTCCTAGCCTGAAACTGACCTGCTGTAGCATGTTCATCAGGGACAAGACCTGCTCCCGGTCACTTCTGGTTTGCGGCTCCCTTAGCCACTTCCACCCCCTCTGAGTGATACTGTCTCAAACATAAAGGATTTAGAAATTGTCCTTTTTTGCAGCAAATTAAAATAAATCAGGGAATTGATCTTTTAATGGCTTACTTACAAGCAATCGATCCGTCTCCATCCAGAAGAAGATGTTTTGGTGGTCTCCCATGTTAACCCGATGAAGATCTTCTGCAATAATATCAAAATTCAACAATGTATTCTTTACACCATAAATATCCTTCCACACGTTGGGGATAGTTTTCTTAATCAGAATGAAGGATTTAACTGATTTGTCTTGTGAATTGCTTGAACAACCAAAACCCAAAGTTGGTTTGTCTCATTCTTGTAACGCCACCACCACGTGCTTAACATACTAGGTTGAAATCTAGAATCCCACTTACCCTAACTCCACCTAAAGCCTTTGCTACAAATTTCGGACAAATTTAACATTTTGATTTTTAAAATTATGTTGTTTTTCTAAAGTTAATGAATAATAGCCTTTTGGTAGGAAATCTGTAGCAACAGGTATCAAGTTGCTACAAATTTCCGACAAATTTAACATTTTATTTTTTAAAATTTGTTTTAGTGTTCGATGTGCTTGCGTGACATTGAAGGGACAGATGCCAACAATATACATAATAAATATAAATATAGCTTTTTAATCACTAAATTCTGTATTTCACACGATGTAAGTTGAGATATGCGATGTTTGGTGGATATCCATAGATGTTTAGTTACTCGGCTCAAAGGAATGAAATAACATAGAAGACAAAATGAGTTCAAAGATTGGGTGTCGGTGCACATTAGGGATATTTTTTTCTGAACTACAAACCATTTTATTTATATATAAAGAGCCAGCAAACCACTGAAAAGTTAACAATGGAAAGATAAAAACAAAAAAAAACACACTAAAAAAGGCTGGAAACATCAAAATCAAGCCAACTTTCCCAAGTGACAGCAGGAAGATTGGACCAATGCTTGATCTACAAAAAAAGACCTTTTTATTTTCTCGACTATATCAATAACCCGAAGAGACTTTCCCTCGAACACTTTTTGGTTCCTAGCTAGCGTACCAAATTCTGCACAACGTCGCCTTCATTACCGTGTTGACCAATCTATTCCACTTTTTCGACCTGGGGCATTATGTAACGCTTTGATAATGTTGTGGACCGGGTTCGCCATTGTCCGACATAGGAACTCTAATCCATACAAAGATATTCACCAAATACTTCTCGACAATTAACGAAGGCATGTTTCTAGTCTTTGGTACCGTATCCAAATCAATCACAAGTCACAATATATAAAGACATACGTCTGTGGCTAAGCTTCAACTTTGTTGGCACTCTCCCCATCCTGACTCTCTAAGTTATAAAATTACTTTTAGATGTTGCCCAGTCATTTAAAAAGAACTGCTGAAAACTCAACTCCAAAATAAGACTTCTGATGCTCTTGACAGAAACGTCAACTCCAAAATCGTTAAACTAGAACCACTTGTCCTTGCCTGCCTGAAACGGACCTATTGTAGCATGTTCATCAGGGACCAGACCTGCTCCCAGTCACTTCTGGTGTGCGGCTCCCTTAGCCACTTCCACCACCACCGAGTGATACTGTCTCGAACACAAAGGATTTAGCAACCGTCTTTTTTTGCAGCAAACTTAAATAAATCAGGGAACCGATCTTTTAACGGCTTACTTACAAGCCATGGATCCATCTCCGTCAAGAAGAAGGTGTTTTGGTGGTCCCCATGTTAACCCAAAGATCTATCATCGTTAGATATCCCATCATGAAATGTGGTGATAAATTCCTATCTTTGAATGCCATGATGGGGATAGTTCTGAATCAACTGGTTGAATCTCTTCCACGACTCGTAAAATAACTCGCCTGGCAACATTCGTCTAAGAATTGTTTGGTTTTCTAAAGACAGTCCCATCTTTGCCGCCTTACCTGATTTGGTTCTCTAAGGAGTGTAATATTCTTCTAAGAATTGTTGTTGCAACTCCTCTCATGTATGAATACTAGCATAAGGCAAAGATGTAAACTAATCTCTTGTAGCATCTTTCAATGAGAATTGAAAAGGCACCTTCACTTGACTTGGTGTAAACCTGTGTCCACCAATCATTCCACACACTATCTCGAAATCCACAATATGAGCATAGGGTTCCTCACTACCTTTCTTGTAAAAAGTAGATAACATATCTAGAATATGCGGCTTCGCCTCGAATGACCTATCCCCATTCAATACCGTCATGACTATTGGGTAAGGG
Organism: Scalesia atractyloides; assembly: GCA_947069175.1. Classification (NCBI taxonomy): domain Eukaryota; kingdom Viridiplantae; phylum Streptophyta; class Magnoliopsida; order Asterales; family Asteraceae; genus Scalesia; species Scalesia atractyloides. Next base: position 79,531,063 of record CAMTDV010000020.1, on the reverse strand, counting down.
TGTGCACAGTGCGGTTCGGTTCGCTTTCAGTTTTTTAAAACCGTTCGGTTTATGTTTTTCGGTTTCGGTTATTTCGGCTTTAGCAACGGTTCGGTTCGGTTTTTCGGATTTTGAAAATTATGTAAGATTCAAAAATTAAAAGTATAATTCAAAGTTTAAGAATCTTTCTTAAATGTTTATTTAAGTTAATATATTTAGTCTTTTTAATTAATATTATTCACATAAACCTAACCTTCTAATCTATTTTAATCTTTCTGCAAAGTTTTTGTTAAGACGTTTTCTTTTATAATACTTTGAAAACCATTTAATTTTTATGTTAAATTTTGTTATTTCTTGTAAACAACGGATAAATCATTTTAATGATAAATAAACATGTTAATGTTCTTATTATAAATATTTAACAAACAAAAATAAAATTAATAATTCTTAGTAGCATGAGATAAACAATTAAAAAGCTTAAACTTAAACATAAAATATATGGATTTGGCATACAATTATAACTTATCAATTCGGTTATTTTCGATTATTGAAAACGATTATCCGAAAACCGAACCGAAATTTTTGGTTATTAAAAATCTGAAAACCGAACCGTCAGTTTTTGTTTCGGTTCGGTTTTTCGGTCCGAATTTCTGTAATTTCGGTTATGGTTTGGTTATTTTGTTTTTTTGCACACTCCTACTATCGGGGATGAGTGTTCTAAAATCTACAGTCGAAGAGGCTCTCAACCCCCTCAAATATTCAGATCTAGAAATCAAGGATCTCTTTGCCTTTAACGGGGCATAATCAGTGCCCTGTTAGCTCGTGGGGGGTTTGGTATCCATCTTCCCACACAACACTTCCGTTTTTTCTGAAATCCTGGCTGGTTCTGGTTCGCTGCCAGATTTAGCTTACCACCTCGATATGCCATGTAACCATAATCAACACCCCAATCTTCTTCATTTCCGTATCCATCACCGAACCTTCCTTCATCCCAATACGCTTGATAAACGATAAATAATTCAAATATAATAAACGCTTACCAAGAAATCAACACAAGTGGTTAAAAGTACCAATTACAAGAATCAGAAAGAAAGTTTGATGTGTAAATCCGAGCAACCGTTCATCTAGGGGAAGTCACGAAGAGTTTAGCCTCGCATGGTAGTCATCGCAGCTTCAAATCTTGATTCGGTATGAATTTTCATGAAGAAACAAGTTGAACGACTGGATGCTGAATGGATTTTCTTTTTTGTTATTTTAGGTTACAAGATAAACTTTCCCAAAATGGCACTCTCCCACGTTTCGCGGGAGAGTTGTGTACATCCTTCGTGTAGCGTGGAAAGTAACAAAATAAGGGCCCACATTTTACTGCATCCCGCACGTCGCGAAAGATCTCACCTGCTCCCCCGCAAGGGAGACAGTTTTATAGCACACATGCTACAGGTCTCGGGTTGACTTGTCGAGCCCGTTTTCCAGCTTGGATACTTCTTTTACCACGTTTAGCCCATGTTTAAGTCAACAAAAGCCAATGCAACATCATCACAACATATAAATATGAAACGACGTGTTTAAACGACTAAAATGCATACAAAACTATACAAATACAGTGTTTTTTCACACACACATCAGCTTAGGACTAAAGTTCTCGATGAAGCAAACAAGTCATGTTACGTTATTCATTCGGGAGTTACAAAATGAACCAAAATTTGAAGAAAGATATTCGTGGCCAAGAATGAAATATGAAGTGCCAGAATACATAGGCAAATGTCCAACGTGTCTTGTTAGGATCTGGGTTTTCACTTGTGTTTGTTCTATGATGTCACAACTCGTATTTTCAATCAAAAACCGGTGGGCCCGGGTGGGGAATATCGTGACGTAAATTGATATCATCATAGTCAATTAAACACAACACAGCGGAACTCTTGGAGTTTAAATTACTATTACAAACCAAATGTTCAAAGTACGAAAAATAATATACAGACGGCTTGTAACAGAAGATCCACAAGCGGATCGTAAAATGTACAAAAAGTGTATAACAGACTTTGGGCAGATCTAAGGATTTGCAAGATCCTCTTATATCACTACCGAGCAGCTTCCAGCTTATTTCGTATTGTACCTACAGCTTAGTCTTTTGAAAATACGTCAGCTTTCGCTGGTAAATACACCCGACTGACTCATTTGGAAAACATTTTTGAAATGGATTTAAGTGCACAGGGCACGAAAAATTCTTTTATAACTTGGGAAAGTCAGCCTTATAACCTTGTTAAAAGCTTTACATGTTTGTCCATACATATGGGGGCCCAATACAGAGACTGAGACATGATTTATTTGGGTTTCTGAGTTTATATTATATACCTACAATAAAAATATTTGAAATGAGTTTTAAAATCAGTAGGTAACAAGTCTTGGTTGATAAATATGGTTTAAAACCATACTATGCGTCGAAACGACGTTTATGTCGTAAAATGACGATTTGTGCGAAGTTTAATAAAAAAACTGAAGTTAAGATCAGGTTTTATTTTTAGATATGTTATTTAATATAACATATCAGTAGGTAAAAGATTTGATATGAAAAAGTAGGATTAAAACCATTTTATGTGCCATAAGGGCTTTATCGTCATTTGTCGACATAATGCAAGAACTTGTATGTAAACTCAGTATATAATCTGACTTGACATCCCAAATAATCTTACTTATGATATTACATCAGTAGGTAGTTCATTTTCAAGTTCATTGTCATCTAAAATCTTATTTTATGCAAAAGGGGCATTTTAGTCAAATTTGGCATAGTGACGGAACTTGTGCATAAACTCATATTCTGATTATAATCATGTAATATAACCTCATGGAGTTATGAAACATTTTTTTATTACGATCATAATGCAACCTTAGATCAGTAGCTAACGAATTTAAATAGGGTCAGAATCGAAAGTCAAGGCAAAAGTCAAACTTTGCGACTTTCGATTGCAAACCGACCCTAGAACTGAAATTGACGAGCCGAACATGTTCTCACAGTTTCTAATAATTATTACCAACTTGTTTAAGTGTAAAAATATGTTTCATAACATATATAAGCTCAGTTATAATATTTTCAAAAATTGGCATGTTTGACTTTTTAATATTAAAACTTTGACCCATCTGGCAAACGTGATCTTTAGGAGGTGCCCTTTATATGGATTAACACCTACCTTATTACGATCACTTAGCCATGTTCTTTACGAACAATGGCTGGACCATAATGGTCTTAACTGAAAGTCAAGGCGTTTTCCATGATACGATTGACTTTTGGCTAAAAAAACCTATAAACGAAGATGCAAGAGAAAGGAACACTTGCAAGTGATTCCTAGGATGAAATATAACTAAGTTGGATGCTCCTTTCAGTTAGGAACTTCCAGAGGAGGGAGATAGAGTGATAAATGAGAAAGGTGCAAGTTCAAGTGGTGAACCTTTGCACCTATTTATAGTTGGAGAGCTTGAAAGAGGTGATGCTAGGTGTTAGGGAGTGTTAAAGGGAGCTTACAAGTGTCCTAAAACGTGAGATAGCAGTTTGGAAGTCCATGGTTTTGAATCAAATCGTTTTTGGCAACATGTGTGGAGGCCAAGCAAATTTTCTGCAGAAACAGGCCTCTAGCGGCCCGCGAGAGACCAGGCCTATGTCTCTCGCGGCCCGCGAGCGCCTCCTGGGAACTTTCAAAACTTGCCACATTTAGCCCCTCAACTTATTAAACCTCTAAAACACCTTTATAAGCATATTTAGCCCTCCATAGCCAACATTTGGCGTACCCGTGAGTATGCCTTGACATTGTCAAGCTCTCGGTTCGTTAAAAGGTCACTCAGAGGTATAAATTAACATGTTGACAATTTTAACCCCTCCATTGTCCAACTTTTACATATTTACATAATTAATCCCTCTCATCCAACCAGTGACTCATATGAGAGTTAGGACTTCGTAAAGAGTCACTCAGAGGCTCAGTATAAACATGTTGACGCTAATGGGTCACTCAGAGGCTAAGTTTAAGCATGTTGACACAAATGGTCACTCAGAGGCTCAGTGTAAGCATGTTGACACTAATGGTCACTCAAAGTCTCAGTTTTTAAGCATGTTGTACTAATGGTCACTCAGAGGCTCAGTTTTAAGCATGTTGACACTAATGGTCACTCAGAGGTTTGGTTTATGCATGTTGACACTAGAGAGTCACTCAGAGGCTTAGTTTGAGCATGTTGACACTTTTAGTCCTTATTAGTTCTTAATAGACTTATTATAAAAGTAATGACACGTGTCACTATATTATTGGACATAATTTTACGAGGTGTTATATCCTCACCCCCTTAAAAGAAATCTCGACCTTGAGTTTTAATTCAAAACGATGGGGGTATTTTTGTTGCATAGTGGACTCAACCTCCCATGTTTATTCGGGCTTCGTAGGGCGTCCCACTTAACCTTCACTATAGGTATCTTTTTCTTTCGGAGCTTCTTAACTTGTCGATCCTCGATCGAAATCGGTTTTTCAATGAACCTAAGGTTTTCTTCAATTTGCACATCATGATGTGACATTGCTAGCGCCTCATCGGCTAGACATTTCTTAAGATTACAGATGTGGAATACAACATGAATCCCACTAATCTCCTCTAGCAGCTTAAGTTTATAAGCTACAGCGCCGACACATTTGATTATCTCGAATGGTCCTATATATCTTAGGCTTAACTTGCCCTTCCTTCCAAATCTCATTACACCTTTCCAAGGTGATACTTTTAGCATGACTTTGTCCCGTACTTGGAACTTAAGAGGTTTATGCCTCTTGTCAGTATAGCTCTTCTGCCTATCACGAGCAGCTTTGAGTCTATCACGGATTAGTACAATCTTATCCGTGGTTTCCAGGACAATCTCTAGTCCTCATAGTTGGGCTTCCCCAACTTCTGCCCAACATACGGGTGTTCAACATTTTCTTCCATACAAGGCCTCAAAAGGAGCAGCCTTGATGCTTGTATGATAACTATTATTATAGGAAAATTCTATTAGGGGTAAGTGGTCATCCCAACTTCCACCCAAATCAATCACACATGCTCTAAGCATGTCTTATAAAGTTTGAATAGTACGCTCACTCTGACCATCAGTCTGTGGATGGTAAGCCTTACTAAAATTTAATATGGTGCCTAAAGATTGTTGGAAACTTTTCCAAAAGTAAGAGGTATATCTAGTATCTCCATCGGATACAATGGATACCGGCACACCATTTAGGGACACAATCTTGTCCACATACAACTTAGCCAACTTATCAGAATTATAAGTCTCTTTAATTGGCAAGAAATGCGCTGACTTAGTCAGCCTATCTACAATGACCCAAATCGTGTCATTACCATGTTTGGTATTAGGTAACTTGGTAATCAAGTCCATAGTTACCATTTCCCATTTCCAAGTGGGAATTTCAAGCTGTTGTAGAAGTCCATACGGTTTTTGATGTTCGGCTTTAACTTGCGAACACGTCAGACACTTAGCTACATAAGTGGCTATGGATTTCTTCAAACCATCCACCAATAATTGTTTTCCAAATCTTGATATATCTTGTCACCACCCGGGTGAACTGAGTATCTAGAATCATGCGCTTCCTGGAGGATTAGATATCTAAGTCCTCTAAAGATTGGAACCCAGATTCTACCATTAAATCTAAGGATTCCATCTTTTTCAGGCATTAACTGATCAACTGTTCTGCCCAATCCTTCATTAGAAACATTAGCCTCTAACTGTTCTGATCAACTTTTTCAGGCATTAACTGATCTAATAGTTTTTCATTTAAGCTATTTCTGAGCTCAATGCTCTTGGCATTAATCCTTATAGGCTTAACCATTTCCTTGCGACTTAAGGCATCAGCAACGACAATTAAGTGTTTCCATCCAGCGAAGCTGTCACATGTTCAAATCCTTTTGATTGAACAAATGTTGGAGACTCTTATTGTCAGTGTATATAATACACTTCGTGCCAAATAAGTAATGTCTCCATAACTTAAGTGCAAATACAACAACACCCAATTCCAAGTCATGGGTGGTGTAATTCCTTTCATGCACCTTCAATTGTCGTGATACATAAGCAATTACTTGGCCTTTTTGCATTAGCACACAACCCATTCCAGTGTGAGAGGTATCACAATAAACGACAAAATCATCAATACCCTCAGGTAGAGATAAACAAGAGCATTGCTCAACTTTTGTTTTAGAATTTCAAAGGATTCTTTTTGTTTTGGACCCTAGTCAAACTTGACATTCTTACGAGTCAATGTAGTTAAAGGAGTGGCTATCCTCGAAAAGTTCTCAATGAACCTCCTATAATAACCAACCAATCCTAGGAAACTATGAATTCTGATGGAGTTTTAGGTACTTCCCAATTAATTATGGCTTCAATCTTAGCGGGATATACTTGGATACCACGCTCACTTACAATATGTCCAAGAAATTGGACTTCTCTAAGCCAAAACTCACATTTAGAGAACTTAGCATAAAGCTTCTCTTGTCTTAGCAATTCTAGGATGCACCAAAGATGTTTCTCGTGATCAACTTGATTACGAGAGTAGATAAGTATGTCGTCTATGAAGACAATGACAAACTATATAAATACGGCTTGCAGACTCTATTCATGAGATCCATGAATGTTGTAGGTGCATTTGTGAGCCCAAAAGGCATCACTAGAAATTCATAATGACCATAACGGGTCCTGAAGGCAGTCTTAGGAACGCCCTCACTTCTATTCATTTGATGGTATCCTGATCTTAAATCGATTTTAGAGAAGTAACTAGCCCCTTATGTTGATCGAACAAGTCATTGATCTTGGCAAAGGAATACGGTTCTTCATTGTTATCTTGTTCAACTCATGGTAATTAATGCACATCTGCATTGAACCGTCCTTTTTCTTAACGCTCCCCAAGGTGAGGAACTAGGCTGAATAAAGCCTTTTTCTAAAAGTTCATCTAATTGAATTCTTAATTCCTTCATTTCCGTCGGAGCTAACCGATATGGAGCTTAGAAACAGGTGCTGATCCTGGTAGGATGTCAATCCTAAATTCCACTTGCCTATCTGGAGGTAGGCCTGGTAATTCTTCAGGGAAAAAATCGGAATACTCCGAGATAACTGGAAGGTCATCAATATTTGGTTTTGGCTCGTTGATAGTTACTTGTGCAAGGTAAATGACACAATCTCTTTTCAGACACCTAGATGCCTTGAGTAATGACACCTTGTCTGGCAATCCAAAGTGTGAATCTCCAAGGATGGTGTTATTTCACCAGATGGGGTTTTAATTTCAGTGAGTTTCTTATCACATGCAATGCGGGCTTGGTTATGAGATAACCACTCCATGCCTAAGACTACATCGAACCCCGCCAATTTCATTAGCAAAAGAGAGATAGGAATAGAATGATTCTTAATGGATATAGAACATCCATCAAGATTGGAAGATGCGGTTTCTAAAGTCCCATCTGCAAGTTCTACCTCATAGGTTATGTCTAGAGTTCTTGTGGGTAAGTTTAATAATTTACTAAACTTATGGTCTACAAAAGACTTATCTACACCCGAATCAAAAAGTACTCTAGCATATATGTCATTAATTAGGAATGTATCTGTTATGACGTTGCTGTCATTAACAGCCTCTTTAGCATTCATCTGAAAGGCACGCGCATTTCCTTTCTTAGCCTCTCCAGGCTTTGCGTCATTACCTCTGGGGTTCTTTGGGCAATTAGGCTTAATATGCCCCTTCTCATTACAGCCATAACAGACTTCATCCTTAAGATTTTTGCATTCTAGGGTCTTATGCCCTTTTCTTTTGCAAATGCCGCAAGGTTTAATTTGTGGGTCAGCATTGCATTGCCCCCAATGTCTGGGGTTATTGGTCTTGCACAGAGGTCTATCATCAGACCTGTGCTAGTTCTTCTTGAACCCAAAATTTCTTTTCTTTTTGAACCTTTAGGAGTTATCATCCTCTCGTTTCCTTTTTTCGTCAGTCTCAGTCCTAACTGACTTTTGCCTCACCAAATCTAAGGTGAGAGAGAGAGAGAGAGAGATAGGTCAACAGCAGACTTGTAGGTACTAGGCTGGGCAGCCTTTACCGCCCTTAATCTCAGGCGCCAACCCATTAATGAAACACGCAATGCGTTTGGGTTCAGGGGTGATTAGATAGGAAACTAATCTAGACAGAGAGTTGAAGTCAGAAACATACTTCCTACAGTCCAGATTTTTCATTGTAAGAGTCAAAAAGTCTGACTCTATCTTCTCCACCTCATGAGGTGGACAATAAATTTCTTTGACTCAGTCAACAAACTTAGACCATCCTAAGTTGTGCAGGTGTACTTTACCAGTTGATTGGACCATTGCCTTCCACCAAATCAGGGCATCACCCTTGAAGAATGTAGATACATACTTTACCATATCCTTATTAACACAACCGCTGATATCCAATATCGTCTCCATTTCATCAAGCCATTTCAAGGCTTCTACTGCTCCGCTTTCTCCATTAAAATCTCGGGGCTTACAGGAAACGAAGTATTTATAGGTACATCCATCTTTAGAGGAACGAGACCTTTTGTTGAATTCTAACTTCTTTGGTTCACTCTTCACATTTGAAGAGTGAACAGAGCTCTCCTTACGAGCAGATAATGGTGGAATTGATAAAGGCTTGGAGCTAGTAGCACTCACTTCTTTAAATTTTTCCATGGCCTTTCCAACAGCTGCTTCAATGCGAGCTTGGAAATCATCATTATTAATGGCTATATTTTCTTCGTTGTTAGAGTTAATATCTAGGTGGCTACTTTGCGCCTCATCCGAGTTAGCCATTCTTGAAGCTTTTGGTTCTAAACACCACATTATACTTCTCTTAGCCATGGCATTAATAACCATATTAGCTTTAAAAATGCGGATATCTAAATCCATTGCCTAATCAAACTAGTGTGAATATAATCACAACTCTTAGGCTTAACATTTCTATTAATGTTATCTACATTTGGCCTACGTCTCAAAAGGACCATCAAAGGCAAATTACAATTTTAGACATAGTCCATATATACTTTAGACAGTGGATCTTAGTGTCATAGCTACCATTGTCATAAGACAATTATAAATAGCTCATAGGCTTGTCACGAAGGACATTAAAATATGGCTCATAGGCCTATGACTAATGGACATTGGCCTATCACTAATGACATAAAATACGGCACATTGGCCTGTTACTAATGGACATAATTTTGGACAGAGGGTTATATTAACCACAACTGTCATTGTCTTAATTAATAATATAATATTGCTCAAAGGCAAATTATCACTAATGGATGTTTAATCATGGCCTGTAGGCACTACATCACTAATGATTGTCAATTATGGCCCGTAGGCACTACATCACTAATGGATGTCAATTATTATCATCGCGTTGATGATATTAGTCGGGATCATAAAGATCACATAGGCTATATAATAGGTTTTAGGACATAGTCCATTACCTAGACGGCTAGTGTGGTTCCTCAAGTCACACTACCGAGAGTATGAAAATTTCTTGAATGTTAACATAGGAGTACTTAATGGTCGATTAATAGTCACGACCGTATTGACCTTAACGACTTGGAGGCTTGAACATAGTCCACCACCTCTGGATAGAAGGATAACTCTCCTTAATTATCATGATAGAAGGCTATTCATCCTTAACTATCATTCATAAGCTGGCCAATTAATATGGTCTGTGCCATTTGGCTAATCAAAATCATTAGGATCTTTTTGGAATTATATAGCAGAACATTAGTTTTGAGTAAAATCGAGACATTCGCTTGAAGATGATGAATATATATTATATATATATATATAACTCCAAAATATTTCATTAAACAACAATAAGAAATTACAATACTAGAAATAAATAAATAAAACTAATTGTCCATGTAAGGACAAAAAAGAATAACTTGTCCACGCAAAGACTAAAGAAATAAAAATGTCCTCGCACGGACTAAAATATATTAATAGAAGAGATTTCACCCGTCCTTCTTTCCCTCAACCAACTTGGAGAGCTTCCTGAACAACGTACCCGTCTTCTTCTCCGTCTTCTCCGTTTGTTGTTGCATTTCCTTCATTCGTCCCAAGGCCTCATTGTTGGCCTCAAGTGGGGGCGGAGGTTGTGGTTGTTGTTGAGGTATAACAGGATACGGGAACCCATAACTTGGATATCCAGTAGGTGGATAAGCAAGTGGGAAAGGAGACGGGTAAAGTGCGTTATGCATGACCACTTGCATATAAGGGTCATACGATAGTGCCTGGTAATTTACCGGCGCAGGTGGGTTAAAAGGATCATATCCAGATGTATCCGGATATGTAGGGATAGGGTTATTAAAACCTGATGGTGGTGGTTGAACTACTGGTGATGGTGTCGGTTCCACCACAGGTGAAGCATTGGAGGGTCCACCAATTTGTGGGTCCTCGTGAATGGTAGGGTAGGTTTTGGGCAATGGCGGCAGCGAACCCGACCATTGACCCGCACGTACCGACATACGTGCTCCACGTTTTCTCCTTGGTGGCTCAGGTGGCGGCTGAGGTTGTTCCACCGGTTCCATATGAACATCTTCTTGTACAGGAAATGTTGGGGAGTGATGGGAAGGAGTGTTAGCGAAAGTGAATTGGTTCCAATATTGGTCCCATTCGTTAGGACCTTGGTATGGTGATCCAGCGTAAGAGTTTGAATCGCTAGAGATTTCGATAGGATGTGCGTGCGATCCTGATGACTGCATTTCTGGATCGGAGTCCTCGTCCATGGGATTTGGTTGATCCAACTGATTTTGATCAGCTGGGGGTGTGTTGAAGTAGTGGTTAGGGTTACACTCATCACGATATGAATGATGAGAGTGGTGTGATTGGTGAGAATGATACGAGTGGTATGAGTTTTGTGTGTGAGTAGGTGAATATTGCGCTAATGGCCAGGAATTCCCCGAATCCTCATAAGGATTCGAGTGATGGGGTTATGAAGGGATAGTCCAGATGGCCCTCCCCTCATAGGTCCTTTACCTCTTCCTCGTACTCTTGGCGGCATTTCCTGTTAAAAATCAAATAAAAAACAATAATAATAACTTCATAATGAGATGAGAAATCCTAGTTCAAACCCTAGACTCAGAAGTCTAAGGAATGTGCTTTTGTGTAAGTTTGAGATTAAACACAAGAAGGCTAGTGTTTAATTCTCTCAAACTTTGGCTCTGATACCAACCTGTCACACCCCGTATTTTACAACCAAACATTGGTGGGCCCGGGTGGGGAATATCGTGATGTAAGTTGATATCATCATAGTCAATTAAACACAGCACAACGGAAGTCTTGGAATTTAAATTACTATTACAAACCAAATGTTCAAAGTACGAAAAATAATATACAGACGGCTTGTAACAGAAGATCCACATGCGGATCGTAAAATGTACAAAAAGTGTATAACAGACTTTGGGCAGATCTAAGGATTTGCAAGATCCTCTTATATCACTACCGAGCAGCTTCCAGCTTATTTCGTATTGTACCTGCAGCTTAGTCTTTTGAAAATACGTCAGCTTTCGCTGGTAAATACACCCGACTGACTCATTTGGAAAACATTTTTGAAATGGATTTAGGTGCACAGGGCACGAAAAATCTTTTATAACTTGGGAAAGTCAGCCTTATAACCTTGTTAACAGCTTACATGTTTGTCCATACATATGGGGCCCAATACAGAGACCGAGACATGATTAACATACACACCACTTAAGAACCCACGAAGGAGTTATCCCCAACTAGTGGGTAAAAATAATTTAGCATGAGCATCTGTCAGGTGTATGCCTACACCCCGCGCTTTGGTCGTGGCCATTAACTAATGTAATGAGCCGAGGATATCTAGGACACGGTCGTATGTTTAAGTTATCGAACAAAACTAATAAAAACGGAATATGCGGATTTACTAGCCTCAGTCCAACATTCGATTGATCGCATTTCCGACCAAGCGGTAATAATTTACTTAACGCAAGCCCGTATACGGAAAATAAGTCAAGGTATTTACCTGAGCTAGTCTTGATTTAAAATTCAAGATTTAATATCTCAGCCTTATTCAAAATGAAATAAGTGTAGATAGCATTTGCTGGAAGGCTCTAGTCTGGATTATGGCATAAGCTAACCAATTAAAATGCTAATGGTTTTAATTTAAGTCATAGATTTAGACCGACTAGCGTACATGATCAAAACGGTATATTACGCTAGATTAAACGACGACCAGATAGAATGTAGTTTAAACCCAACAAGTACTATGAGTTGTATATTATGGGTAACCATAAGCATTCTGATTTTGAGATTAAAATGATAAGGTTAAACCCGTTTCGTTTAATTTTCGTAAACTAGTTACATATACTTAACCGAACGCATATAAGCAATATCGGGTAACCGGATAAGTCATGGAAAATTTCTATATGCCATTATGCATTAAATAAGTTGTAATATTAATAGGATATCAACTTACATGCCCGTTAAGATTTTAAAATGAAACTATGCTTCATAAGGGCGTTTTGGTAATTATATACCGTATAAAAGGAACTTAAATATATTTTGATGTTAAGATCATAAGTATTCTGGTAAAATAATTAATTTATGATATAATATCAGTAAGATATTGATCATATGTGTAATTTATTATTTGTGACCAAACTATACACCGTAGGGGTATTTTGGTCATTTTAGACGTAGTTTATAATTTATTTGGGATTCTGAGTTTATATTATATACCTACTATAAAAATATTTGAAATGAGTTTTAAAATCAGTAGGTAACAAGTCTTGGTTGATAAATATGGTTTAAAACCATATTATGTGTCGAAACGACGTTTATGTCGTAAAATGACGATTTGTGCGAAGTTTAATAAAAACACTGAAGTTAAGATCAGGTTTTATTTTTTAAGATATGTTATTTAATATAACATATCAGTAGGTTAAAGATTTGATATGAAAACGTAGGATTCAAACCATTTTATGTGCCACAAGGGCTTTATCGTCATTTGTCGACATAATGCATAAACTTGTATGTAAACTCAGTATATAATCTGACTTGACATCCCAAATAATCTTACTTATGATATTACATCAGTAGGTAGTTCATTTTCAAGTTCATTATCATCTAAAATCTTATTGTATGCAAAAAGGGCGTCTTAGTCAAATTTGGCATAATAACGGAACTTGTGCATAAACTCATATTCTGATTATGATCATGTAATATAACCTCAGGGGGTTATGCAACATTATATTACGATGATAATGCAACCTTAGATCAGTAGCTAACTAATCTAAATCGTGTCAGAATCAAAAGTCAAGGCAAAAGTCAAACTTTACGACTTTCGGTTGCGAACCGACCCTAGAACTAAAATTGACAAGCCGAACATGTTCTCACATGTTCTAATAATTATTCCCAACTTTTTTAAGTGTCAAAACATGTTTCATAACATATATAAGCTCATATATAATATTTTCGAAAACTGACGTGTTTGACTTTTTAATATTAAAACTTTGACCCGTCAATTGGTCTAGCAAACGTGATCTTTAGGAGGTGCCATTTATAGGGATTAACACCTACCTTATTACGATCACTTAGCCATGTTCGTTACGAACAATGGCTGGACCATAGTGGTCTTAACCGAAAGTCGAGGCGTTTTCCGTAAAACGCTTGACTTTTGGCTATAAAAGCCTATAAACGAAAATGCAAGAGAAAGGAACACTTACAAGTGATTCCTAGGATGAAATAGAACTAAGTTGGATGCTCCTTTCTGTTAGGAACTTCCAGAGGAGGGAGATAGAGTGATAAATGAGAAAGGTGCAAGTTCAAGTGGTGAACCTTTGCACCTATTTATAGTTGGAGAGCTTGAAGGAGGTGATGCTAGGCGTTAGGGAGTGTTAGAGGGAGCTCACAAGTGTCCTAAAACGTGATATAGCAGTTTGGAAGTCAATGGTTTCGAATCAAATGGTTTTTGGCAACATGTGTTGAGGCCAACCAAATTTTCTAGCAGAAACAGGCCTCTAGCGGCCCGCGAGAGACCACGCCTATGTCTCTAGCGGCCCGCAAGCGCCTCCTGTGAACTTTCAAAACTTGCCACATTTAGCCCTCAACTTATTAAACCTCTAAAACACCTTTATAAGCATATTTAGCCCTCCATAGCCAACATTTGGCGTACCCGGGAGTATGCCCGAACATTGTCAAGCTCACGGTTCATTAAATGGTCACTCAGAGGTATAAATTAACATGTTGACACTTTTAACCCTTCCATTGTCCAACTTTTACATATTTACATAATTAATCCCTCTCATCTAACCAGTGGCTCATATGAGTATTAGGACTTCGTAAAGGATCACTCCGAAGCTCAGTGTAAGCAGGTTGATGCTAATGGGTCACTCAGAGACTAAGTTTAAGCATTTTGACACAAATGGTCACTCAGAGGCTCAGTGTAAGCATGTTGACACTAATGGTCACTAAGAGGCTCTGTTTTTTAGCATGTTGCCACTAATGGTCACTCAGAGGTTCAGTTATAAGCATGTTGACACTAATGGTCAGTCAGAGGCTTGGTTTATGCATGTTGACACCAGAGAGTTACTCAGAGGTTTAGTTTGAGCATGTTGACACTTTTAGTCCTTAATAGACTTATTATAAAAGTGATGACACGTGTCACTATATTATTGGACATGATTTTACGAGATGTTACATATGATATGGATTAATGAAATGTAATAAAGTTGATATAATTATGGAAAGTAGTAATGAATGCAACAAAAAATAAAGTCAAACACAAGAGTGGAAACTTTATCAAACTGTTTTATATAGAAATCAAAAGATTACAATTACAAGAATGATTGTACAAACTCCCCCTCGGCCTAATCATTCACTTAGACTGTTCATACAAAAGGAATGTATTTGATGTGATAAAATAGATCGCTAACTGCTGAGATATATTTATACTAAGTACAAACATTTGTTCGCAATCAGGGCTAACATCACCCTAATACCGACATCTAAAATTCATAACGGAAAAGATTCCACAGATGTTAGAAACATCCGATGGAATTAACAACTGATTAAATATACTAAACATATGTTTAATCAATCAATGTTATATTAGAACAACTATTTTTCAAACCGTCATTGACTGTTCCAAACATCTGGTTAGGCCAGAATAGATGTTTGATCTTCAATACAAGTGATTTGTCTTCAACAGCGCTTTAGCCATTGAACAAAGGTTTCTTCTTCTCCAACAGTGTTTCCATGCCTCGAACAGATCTTTGGTATCTTCAAATAGATGTTTTGTTAGTGTTTAAGATTCAATATCTTTGGCGAGAGTTGTAGATCATTACTTGTTTATTTCAAGATTCACTGTGTTTTGGCATTTGATATCATCTGTTCTTTCAAGTTAAAGTAGAGCCTCAAAAGCCCTATAGAAAGGTGCCACCATTAGAGATCCTTGAATGGAAATGACATCACATCATTACTGATTTCATTACTAAGTTGCCAAGAACCAAAAAGGATCATGACACCATCCAGGTGAGTGTGCACTAATTGACAAAGAGTGCTCATTTTCAGCCAATACAGGAAACCTACCCTTTCAAAATTGTTCTAACATGAGATTCTAGCATGAAATGGGATACCCATATCCGTTGTATCATATATAAACACGTAGTTTACATCAAAGTTTTGGAAGCAGTTTCATCAAGCAATGGGGACAAAGTTGCACATCAATTTTGTATATCATCCACAAACAGATGGTCAGTCTTAAAGCACCATGCAAATGCTTAAAGATATGCTCCGAGCATGTGTAATAATAACAATTACCATGCCACAATCAGAATGCCTCCATACGAGATGCTCTACGGTAGGAGATGTAGAACCCAATTTGTAGAGGAGAAATCAGACGAATATCTTTAGGAAGCCTAGAAGTTGCAATGGATCCCAGAGAAGTTATATCAGATCAAGGCTCGTATGAAAGCTAAACAAAACAAACAAAAATCTTATGCGAGTAAAATGTATCGACCTATCGAATTCAAGGTTTGAGATAGAATAATGCTAAATATTTCGCCATGAAACCGAATTCTCCATTCTAGTAACGAGCGAAAATAAGTCCCAGGTTGATGGGACTATTTAGGATCATAACAAGGGTTGGGTAAGTCCCCTATAGATTGGAATTACCGAAGGAAATCTATGAGATGCACCCTACTTTTAATGTAACACATCTGAGAAAGTGTTTGGCGAACGAATCGGTACACGTGCCACTAGAAAAACCGGTGGCAATCATCAATCGGAAGGAAAAGCAGCAACGTAAAAAAGTAATGCAGCAAGTGAAATTACTGTGGCAAGACATGAAAGGATCAGAAACTACAAGAGAATCGGAGGGAGATAAAAGAGTTGTACCTATTTTTACTTACTATGTAACAAGTTTCGAGGAAGAAAGCTACTCTAAGGGGATAGACTTAGAGGTGTACAAATAAGTTTTTTTTTAAATACCTGTTCCGGATGTTAACCGAACCGGTTTTTTCTCTACAGAAACAATAACCGGTTTTTTTATTACCGGTTCCGGTTACTAACCGGTTTTTTAACTCAAAACAAGAACCGGTACAACTGGTTATGGCCGATTTTTAACCGGTTTATGCCAAAAAACCGGTTTTTTCAGTTTAAACCGGTTATTTTTAATCGGTTTCGGTTTTAAAACCGATTTCGAAGATAAAGATCACTAACCGGTCTATAACCGCAGGTTTGGTTCTAAAGCCGATTATAGAAAAATCGGTTAAAAAGCCGGTTTTTTTGTACACCTCTAGATAGACTTGAAAAGCCCTGAAAATTTCATCAAGGAATATTATTTATAGACTTGGGCTTGAAGTGGATAATTATTAGATATTAAATTATGACTTGGACTAATTTTAATTTTAAAGTTAAAGAGGTTAAGTCCACCTAATAAGTATTGAAGGCCCAAAAAGGCAAGATATTAATATTACAAGTTCCTTAACCCTAAATGTGAAAGATGATAGCCTCCATACTCATACACACCTTTCCATTTTTGTTATAGAGATTAAAAAAGTGTTGTTTTGCTTCATTTGAGGCTCAAAACCAATCTATAATCTGAGGGAATCAACAAGTAAATGTTCCAAAGCCATGTTTAAGCGTAGGGGTTGGGGTTGTTTTAGTGGAGAACTCAAAGCTTTTTCGTTTAGGTTGGAGTTTGGATCGTAACAACATCAGTCTAATGGTAAAGTTTGCATTTTTCAGTTGTTATTATCATAGAGCTTATTACACATCAATTTCGACGCGTTTTGGACCAGAAAGTTACAATCTTGACTTAGATTTGAATAGAGGAGAGTTAGCCACTACTAATGGATATTTTAGGGTATTTCAGAGGTTGCGCCCCACAGAACAGGCGCAACTTGTCGAGGGCGCAACCTACTCGTAGAGCACAAGGTTGGAAGAGCAACCTTCCTGAAGGTAACCATACAAAGGAGCAACCTGGTTGTGTTTATGGACCCATGCACAACTCTTGTTGTAGGTGAATCCAAGTTGCGCCCAAGATCTAGAGAGCAACTTGGTCTAGTTCAGTCGCTAGCTTAGTTTATCATATAGTTGACCCATTTCTCTTATGAACATTTATCAAAAGAACTATGGGTCAGGGAAGTAAAGTGCTTCTAACATTGTGCTATCTAGATATGTAAAATGATGTCCTTCGTCATAGGATTACGAGTTTGAGTCTCATAATAAACACTAATGGAAAATCCGAATTGAATTACAGATTATAATAAAAAAAAACTTTTCCATAATCTAGACATTTGTTTACTATGAAATTTGAACACTCACTACAAACACGTTTTTCCAAACCATGTAAAAGTTATAACATAGTGTAAAATGCCAACATGGTTACTAAATTAAGGTTACTTTTTCCACTTTAACTCAGAAATGAAACTTTTTGTATCTATGTCCTTAAGGTTTCAATTTTGATGTCCTTTTTCATCCAAAATGCAATCCGGGTCAGAATTTTCTATTATCCTCCACCTTTTTTATCGTCTTCCTCATTTTAATTAAGATATACTAATACATGAAAAGACGATTCTACTCTTCATTTATTAAAATAAGGAAGATGATAAAAAAAAGGTGAAGGATAACAGAAAAATTGCATTAGTCTGCGCACGGAGATTGGACTCCTGAAGCTGATCAAGCTTTCCAGCAGATGAAAGATTGTTTAGTTCAACTTCCCACACTTACTGCTCCTCGAGAAAAAGAACCCATGGTCTTATATCTTACTGCATCTGAGGTAACAGTAGGTGCTGTCTTGCTGGTAGAACGCGAAGGGGTCCAGTCACCAATTTATTATATCAGCAAGATGTTGAACGATCCAGAGACAAGGTATTCAATCATGGAAAAATTAGTTTTACCATTGGTCCATGCTTCGCGCAAGCTGCGAAGATACTTTTCTGGACATGTTATTACAGTTTTAACAAACTTTCACATAGGCCAAGTCCTGGCCAAACCAGACGTTTCTGGATGACTTGCGAAATGGGCAATAGAATTGGGAGGTTATAACATCTGTTATAAACCTAGACCAGCTATCAAAGGCCAAGTTTTGGCAGATTTCATCGCTGAAATTCCTGCTGATAAGCTTGAAGAATGCCAAGCAATCCAAAACCCAGTCCAAGTCATCGACAACAGAGCCTGGACATTGTTTACAGATGGCACATCAAACAGTGATGGGGCTGGAGCAGGTCTTCGATTAATGAGTCCAGAAGGAGCAGAATTCACATATGCAATTCTGTTGGATTTTAAAAGCACCAACAACGAGGCCGAATATGAAGCTTTGCTAGCAGGCTTACGCCTCGCTATCAAAATGGGCGCAGCAAATTTAGAAGCCCATTTTGACTCATTATTAGTGGTTGAACAAGTAGTTGGAACATACGATGCAAAGGGAGATATCATGGCTCTATACTTGGCGCAAGCCAAGGCTCTTATAGCACAGTTTCAAAATTTAAAATCACACACGTCAAGTGAAGCGAAAACAAACATGCTGACGCTCTAAGTAAACTTGCTGCAACTAGCTTCAAGCATTTAGCAAAAGAGGTTCGCATCGAGGTTTTAAGTAATCCGTCCGTCCCTCTCAGGCAAGTGACAATGACTGAAGTTGGAGATCCATCATGGATGTCTCCAATAATGATGTATCTGTTGCATGGTTCTTTACCAGAAGATAGAGCGCAAGCACGAAAGTTACGATGCAAAGCCCTCAATTATGAAATGATTGACGGTATCCTGTACCGACGCTCTTCATGGGTCCTTCGCTCCGCTGTGTTGACAAAAATGACGCGCAATACCTGATCAGGGAAATTCATGAGGGACTATGTGGCATACATTATGGGCCGCGCATGGTTGTAGCCAAAGTAAAAAGCGTAGGGTATTATTGGCCCGGAATGTACGTTACGCGGTAGAGATCTTGCGCAAGTGCATGTCCTGCCAAAGGCATGCCCCTAAAACATTGTGCCCAAAAATCCTTTGGTACCCGTCACAACAGCTCGGCCATTTCAACAATGGGCCATTGATTTAGTAGGACCATTTCCAGATGCGCCCGGCGCAGTAAAGTTTATCATCGTTGCGGTCGATTACTTCACTAAATGGGTTGAAACCAAACCTTTAGCTTCTACTACAGCGATGGTAATTCAAAAATTCATCTGGGAGTATATTATTTGCTGTTTTGGTCTGCCCATGCGCATTATTACAGACAACAGTCCAAATTTAAACGGCGCAAGAGTTGCAAACAAGGATGACCGAAATGGGAATCCAGCATGTTTTCGCTTCTGTTGTGCACCCGCAAGCAAATGGTCAAGTTGAAAGCATAAACAAACAGTTGGTCGACGGTATCAAAGCCCGCCTTGGCACGGCACGACGAGGGTGGGTTGACGAATTGCCTAGCATCTTGTGGGCACACCAAACTATGCCCAAACTAGCACTGGAGAAACTCCTTTTAGCCTTGTATATGGCACGGAAGCTGTGATTCCTGCCAAAATTAGGTTACCATCTCCAAGAAGCTAGCCTTGGAAAAACAAGATAACGAAGAACAACGGCGCATCGACCTAGACTTATTGGAAGAGTGCCGAGAAAACGCAGTGATTCACGAAGCTAAATACAAGTCCCATCTTGAAAAGTATTACAACAAAAGGGTGCGCATCTATTCCTTTTTGCCTGGTGACTTTGTTATTCGCGACAATGAAGCGTCGAATGCCGAAAAACCGGGGAAGTTAGACCCGCGATGGGAAGGCCCATACGTAATAAATGAAGTATGGGAAAAGGCGCATACACTCTGAAGCGTATAGACGATCCAGCGTTCCCCGAACCTGGAACGCCCAGCAACTCCGCCGATGTTATATGTAATCTCAGTCCTCTAAGCAACTTCTGAGCGTTGCGTAACGAGACTGCTTACTTTATTTTGTTATGTAATCTTAGGGGCAACCATAGCCTTGCGCTTTGTCAGTATGAATAAAATACTTTGCCACTAGTTACAGTCATATATGTTCATTTACAAAATGCATGCAATTCCTTTGGATAAACAAAAACACAAACTCATGAGCCAATAGCTAATTTCATACTTACGCCCACACATGATAAAAGAAATTGTTCATTTGTCTATCCTATACAAGTAATTAGTTCCATGCAAACATTGTAAAACTGAAATATATTATATTCACGATACTTGCGTAAAAGCGCAACGTTACAAATTATCATACAGTAAAAATTACAAATTTCCTATTCTACGGACTTGATTCCCGCCTGCTTCTCTGCTAAAGAAAAAATCTCCTTTAGCTTATCAACAAAGTCGTCTTGCTGCAGCGCGGCGTCCACAAGGTCCATAATCGGAATTTGCAATTGATCATATTTTTCCTTGGCAGTAGAATAAATGGCGGCAGTATTTAGCCCATGCGTGGCAACACGGCTAGTATCCCATTCAATCTTCAGCGCATGGGCCACGTGCAAAGTACATTCTCTATAGCCCTCGGCGTGCCCATCATTGCGCGCCGCCACCATTAATTCTGCCACTCTCTCATCCAACTCCATAGAGTTAAGGATGACATTTGCGATCTGTACATAAATACAATCAGTATATGTTGCGACAATCAAACCAGACGAATAAAGAAAAGTGAATATTACCTCCGGAATCCCATACTCCCGCAACCAGGTAAGCTGGTTCATGAAGGATTCGGTCAAGCTTTCTGCAGTAGCGCGAGCGACCTCCGTGTCGTTAAGTTTTTTATCGCCTTCAGTCAAACGACGGATCAACTCGGCTTTCTCTGTTCGGTGCAGGTTGACATCTTTTTTTCAAACTGTCAACCTTAGCTTGCAACCGCTCCTGGCCAAAAAGCATAGCAGTTAGATCATCAATTTCCTTATTCTTAAGAAGGAGAGACATTTTGGTTGATACCTCATTTTGCTCGATTCTTTCTTGGTGTGAGCGCGCTTCTTCTACTGCCGCAATTGCATCAGCTTTCTCTTTTTTGAGTTTCTCAATCTCGTTGCGCAGAGAATTTTTTTTTATTATTACGCTCGCAAGCCTCTACAAAGCGCTTGCGCTCGTCGCATATTGCGCAGCAGACACCTCACACTTGCGATTCCAAGACAGCGCAACCCATTCTTCAGTCTTCTTCTCCTTCTCAAATTAGGCCTTTTCCGCCTCAAAATCAATAAGCATCTTCAATATCTTCTCCTTCTCAAGCTTAGCCCTCGCTTTCTCAAGCTCAACCTTGTCCCACTCCTTGTTCATACTACGCCATTCGCCCACAATTCTATTTATGGTTGACGAGGCAAGGGCAGACTCTTGCATATGACTCGTAAGTGGCTTCATGGTCTTTTTCCTCCTAGCGCTTCACCTCCTCCGGCAGGAAGATGCCCTTATACCACTCCCTACAGGAGTGCCAATCGGTATAAACAACACCCTGCTTAACCTTCCACACAGGCTGATGAATCGTAGAGGCCCGCCTCTCAGAATAAGAGCGATAATAATAATACCCAGGCATCACCTCTGGGTGAATGTGCGATTCCCCTCCGAATCCTCAACAAACACAAAGCCTTCGCCTTGTGTTGAAGGTCCGGCTTCCTTAGAAATCAACCTTGACGTTCCCCAGCATCTATAGCCGTATCTTAACCTGCTTGCCAGCAGGATTCTCAGTATCAAAATTTTTGGGCTCTTCTTCTGGAGCCACCTTCTCAATGTGTTCCGGGACGATGGGGTCGGCTTCAGGAACAGGAGTTTCTTGCCCCGCATCTCACTCAACATTCTCAGGCCTGCGCGGTGATGATATAACAGATGAGGTGGCCGGCGCAGCCTTCACCATTTTCTCTGCAAAGCATATCAACAAAAAACAAGTATCAGATTCTGAGCAACTTTTATGACAGAAATGCGCAACAAACTAGACGTACCAGGTGAGAACTTCTTTGCAAAGGCATCCAGATTGCCCTTCTTACCAATGCACGGGCGCGCAACCTTGGTTGGCGCATGAATTTTAGTCTCCACCTCCTTCCTCTTCCTAGTACGCTTCAACGCCTCTTCCGGACTTGAAGGTATTTCTAAAGGATCATCTGGGTTCGCAACAGGAAGAGATGAGGTGTCAACGGGTTCTGGCTTCGGTTTCTTCAAACCTACAGGCGTAAGACCCTCTAGTGAGTCCGACACCACTACATAATTGCACCAAGAGTCAGATACGGGAAATGTACCTTTCTTGCCCTCAGCTTTCGCACCAGCTGGTGGCTTGGTTTTTTTCTCTGGGTTGGAAGGGGGAGGCGCAGCAGCTGCAGCAGCAGTTGGTTTCTTCTTCTTCTTCTTCGAATCAGGGCCTACGCCAAAGTTCAGCAAATCACCTGCATAATCAATCATATTGAGTAAAGGTTGCGCCATTAAGTTATATTGCAATATCAACTTAGGCTTTGTATAGACTTATTTACCAGTCTCCGAACATGGTTGCACCTCCAGATCCTCCTGCTTGGGCAACTCAAAGTTCCCCAAGATTTGTAAGAACCAAGTGTCATCACCGTAAGCAATAGGCACGGCGGCCATTTTTCCCTTCTCTCTCTTGAAAGAGACCAAGTAGAGAGGCGCAGCTACATAGCAAACATTTTTGCATCCGTACACATCTATTGAAAGATATTGCTAAGAAGTTAAAGGGTTACATACCAGTCCCATCTTCTGTATACACCGGTTTTTCTCGGCCTTCTTTCTTCCAAAAAATACTCATCCTGGCAGCGATGAGGGCCCTCTCCGGTAAAACAATATTGGGCACATACTTAATATCTTGATACTATACCTCGTCGGCAGGTATGGAAGGGTCTCCAGCTCAATCTCATCACTACCCCGGTATGTCATCTTCATCGGGATCACCGCGGCCTTGATAAAAAAATTTCTGCTTCCAGTCATGGTAGGACTTCGGCGGCACCAGCAACAAACGTTTGGCTTGCACACGCAGTTGGAACGAATAAAAACCCAACGAGCAGTGTAGCTGGTAGAAAACTCTAAACTTCTCGACCAACGGCAAGATCTGCATCGATCGGCAGACGAATCGAAATGCCGGATCCTCACCATTCCCATCGGGCTCAACTGAGAAATATGAATCTTGTAAAAATCAAGAATTTCCAGCAAGAAATGGGTCACCGGCAGCCGGAAGTTCCCTTCGGCAAAATAATCGTAAAATAATGTAATGAAGCCGGCCGGCACATCAGCCGCCGTGGCATTCGCCTCCGGAAGAAACGCTTTCCAGGACGGAGCGAAAAGGAAGTTGGTGGCAAGATTATCAAAATCTTTCTTCGACCACTTTAGCGGTGGAAAACTTGACGACGACATCTCAGCAGAGCTTGCACCGGTAGCCATAACTTGAAATTTAAGGAAAACTTGGAAAGCTTTGAGGGTCGCCGGAATTTTTGAACGCAAATTTCTCTCAAGATTGGGTGAGGAAGCAAATGGATCGTTGATCCCTTTATATACTAACCGCAATTAATGCACGATTTGACTGCAGCGACTTTTATGGCCGTCACTTTTCCCAAATAACCGCAAGGGCGAGTGGGGAACAGTAACTGCTCCACACGCGCGAGTGCCGCTAAAAAGCATTAAATACGGTAAGACAAGTACTCTTGACACCTGTCAACAGTACCACCACATCTCAAGAACGTGCGTCGTCACCAACTACACCACCCAGATTAGTGACACGTGTCTAAGCATATTTGAAATTCAAATACTTTTCCAAATTTACTTACGACACAAGATGCATAAAGCAACAAAAAGCCAGTCCTTACCTAGTGCAGCACATTTATCTTAAGTCCAGTGCTCCACCTACTTTTTATTCTTAGATAGGAGCAACACTGGACTGGGGGGACTTGAAGGGGTATGGTCCCAAAAACCTTGCGCCAATCAAGGAAACCATACCCATTAATAACTTCTAAAGAAACTGTGTGCAGACTTCTTTACCAAAATAAGATTTATTAGAACTTTACACCAAATATCCAAGAGAGGAAAGCTTCATTTAACTACCTTGCGCGGCCTCGCGCAAGGTTCAAAGTTAACCATGAACACTCTCTTTGGATAAATGCTTCATTTAACTACCTTGCGCGGGCTCGCGCAAGGTTCAAAGTAAAGCTTGAACATTCTTGTTTGATAATGCTTCATTTAACTACCTTGGGCGAGCCCGCGCAAGGTTCAAAGTTAATCTTGAACATTCTTGTTTGATAATGCTTCATATAACTACCTTGCGGGGCTCGTGAAAGGTTCAAAGTTAATCCTGAACATTCTTGTCTAATAATGATTCATTTAACTACCTTGCGCGGGCTCGCGCAAGGTTCAAAGTTAATCTTGAACATTCTTGTCCGATAAATGCTTCATTTAACTACCTTGCGCGGGCTCGCGCAAGTCCAAAGTTAACCTTGAACATTCTTGCTTGATAATGCTCCATGCGCAAACCTTGCGCAGATATTTATATCAAAGCAAGCATCCACCAAACGTTGCGCCAAGCAGCAAAGAAAACAAGGAAGATCAGTTAACTAACTTGAGCTTCTTGCGCAAGGAAACAGTAAATCCTGAAACT
This sequence comes from Scalesia atractyloides, assembly GCA_947069175.1. Lineage (NCBI taxonomy): Eukaryota > Viridiplantae > Streptophyta > Magnoliopsida > Asterales > Asteraceae > Scalesia > Scalesia atractyloides. The sequence continues at coordinate 79,506,010 of CAMTDV010000020.1, read as the reverse complement.
TTCCCTTAGCAAAATCCGTAACTTGGTACAGAAGCAAGGGGAATCTTTTCTGTTGTAACATAATGTACACGTGGCGAATGATAGATGGATAACAGCTGTGAAACTTTCTAGAAGCCATTAACACTCAATCGTGCAAGCATCTTTTGGGTTATAACCGAATTGCCACATGGCAGCATCTGGACGGCTGAGGAAGATCACGGTGATGACATGCTCACATTCATAAGATATAGTGATCTCATGTTGACACGTGGCGCCTCCGTAACCGCTGATGAGCTACGATCCGTGTGCACTAACAGATTGCCAACAAACGCTAATGGAATAACAAAAGATTCCGTTTACGTTAACAATCTCTCTTTTTGGCGCCAAACACCGGCTATAAATAAGTAACTTGGAATTCAAGGAAAGGTATTCATACTCAACTACTCTCTCACTTACAATACTTACTTCCGACTACCTGTACTTATTCTCACGCCGGAGGGTTGTCACGGAGATCACCCACCTTCTCCCCGTGGCGAGCTAACGGTGTTCTGTTTTGCAGGATCAGCCGGAGTATTGTTCTATTCAGCATCCATCGTGAAACCAAACAGAGGGTTAACCCTTTTATTTCAGAGACCATTCCATAGATCTACTTTGATTCCGGTCTAGTTGATCTAGGGTTTCTTCAGTATCAAAATTGAAACACTAAGAATCTAGATATAAAAGATTTTATTTTTAAACTAAAATGTTCTCACTTTAAGAATTTTACTTAACATTTTACAAATATGTTAAACGAATAATTAATGTATTTTTTAGGAAGTACAATCAACACACCCTTCCACTCTTTGATTTGACTCTATTAAAGCTTGAACCCTCTCATCCTTTAAATCTTGAAGCTCCTTGTTCTTTTAACAAAAGCCATTCAAACAACAAAGGCAACTCTTGTTTCCACATCTCTCTCTCACACACATAATTCCCATCTCAGAAAGTACAAACAATCCAACTTTGTAGCCTTTTCTTGTTTCTTTCTTTAACCTCATTTTCTAATCAAGAAAGTTAAAGATGATCCAAGAACTATTTGGTGCAAGTGTTGCTGGACTTCTAAATCAAGACAGAAATCTTCCCATTTCTACACCCATTGAACCCTCACACTCACTTTCACCCTCACCCTCTTCTTCCACCACCACCGCCACCACTACCACAACCACCACCGCACCCATCCCCACCCCCACCACCTCCGACCACCAGAAGCTAAGATGTCCACGGTGTGACTCCTCCCACACAAAGTTTTGCTACTACAACAACTACAATCTCACTCAACCTCGCCACTTCTGCAAGACTTGCAGGCGTTACTGGACCAAAGGTGGGGCCCTCCGCAACGTCCCCATCGGCGGTGGCTGCCGGAAAAACAAAGGAACCACCATAGTAACCACCGTAGGAAAACCTATCTCCACCACCGGAAAACTGAAATCGGTAGTGTCATCTGAGCTTGGATTTGAACTTGATCAATCCAGTCACAACAACCCAATTATATGGTCTGGTCCACCACAATCATCTCATCTTCTTTCATTATTCAGAGCTACACAAAACCCTAACCCTAATTTCACATCAAACTCCCTAACCCACATGAAAGATCACAACTTTATGGGTGGATCACACATGCGTAGTCTAGGGTTTGAATCTTTATGCAGTTCTTTGTGGAGGAACAATCAACAAGATCATCAAAACCAACATCAAGATCAAGGGATCATGACCAATGGTCATGATCAAGCTGTTAATCAAAACCAACGGTTGAGATCATCTACAGCAAACTACTACCATCGTGATGAAACTGTACCTTTGATCTTGGGTAGTAATGTGGCCAGCATGACGTCATCATCAACATCTAGTTCAACTATTTTGGATTCTGCTCCAGTTCTTGCAGGTGGTGATTTAGGGTTTTGGCACCAAACCCTACCATGGTCTGATCTAGCAGCAGCTAATGGTGCTTATCATTAAATCAAGAATCTTTCTTTCTTTTTGTTTTGTTAATTTCTTAATTATTCATGTTAAGAGGTTAAAATATAGCTAGGGTTTGTGGTTAACTTCAATTCTGGTGATTTGGGTGTGGTATATGAATATCGTTTGTTAATATTATGTATGTGTGCTTTAATTATTAAGGATTGTTTTTAGTTATGTGGTTTTTCATTTTCTTTTTTCCTTTTTCATGCATTTATCTAATTTGAATCTCCTGCTAGCCTTCTGGTTATGATGATTTGCTTTTGCTAGTTCAAAAATATATATGTGTAAATTAAAACTATTACTGTGAGACTTAGATAACTTAGATTTTACGAAAGATTTTTTCTTTTAAATTAAAAAAAAAATTAAAAAAATAACTTCTCCAAAAAAAATGTTGTAAGAAAAGCTGATTGTCATTAGGTTTTACCAGTTGTAAAGGGTCGAAAAACATGACTTCAAAATAGTTTTAATAGCCGTCTTTATAACGTTTAATCTAGAGGTGTGTAGAAAATGGGGGCAAAACTCGCACAGCAAGCCCAAGTTCTTTAAGGTCTCATAAATCGTAAGAGTTTCTCTTGATTCGAATCCTATATGTGTGTGTGTATAGGGTTAGGTTCATTTGTGAACAACCCCCTTAATAATGAACTGTGTGAACTAATCCTAGCTCTTTGTTATCAATACATAAGTGTAAATCAATGGCCAGGATTTGATCAGAATTTGATGATGAAAATACACTAGTGTATTTTAGATTTGATGATGTAAATCATTGGCCATGATTTGTTCACTTAGCTCACAAATACGCTAGTGTCCACTCTAAAACCTCACCCTATATATATAGGGCCTGGTTCAAATGAGAACCACCACGAATTATGAGAACCATGAGAACTCCTACTTTCCACGCGAGTTGGGTCAAATTTATTTTTCATGAACGTAGATGAAAATACTATAAATACATCTATAAAAAAGCAAAAAAAAAATTTGTTGAGTCTGTAGTTTTGCCTGATATAAGTTTTTTTACGCGCTGGTGCAAAATTGTTAGGAAGATAAATATTTTTTTACAACTCATGTAAATGTGTGTATGCGACATTTTTTTATTTTTTAAAGATTTTTGAGAAAAAAATTTAGAAAAACCTTTTGGATGGCCTAGTTTTCACGGTTATCATAACTCAAGGTGGTTCTCATTTTAACCCATCCATATATATATATATATATATATATATATATACTAGGTAGATTTGCCGCACGATGCGACGGGAATTCGGTCATTTATGTGGTACGATATCGTTGTGATATCAACACTCGGTTTAAAGTCATGATATATTCAAAAGAATATGTTTTACATTGAAAATCATAAAATTCGAATACCAATTTCGGTTCCCACAATAACTATAGCAACACCGATGTTAGTGTCGGTTTTGGTGGCGAGATTTTTTAAACACAGTTTTGTATATGTATGTATATATATATATATATATATATATATATATACTAGGTAGATTTGCCCGCACGATGCGACGGGAATTCGGTCATTTATGTGGTACGATATCGTTGTGATACCAACACTCGGTTTAAAGTCATGATATATTCAAAAGAATATGTTTTACATTGAAAATCAATAAAAACGAATACCAATTTCGGTTCCCATAATAACTATAGCAACACCGATATTAGTGTCGGTTTTGGTGGCGAGATTTTTTAAACACAGTTTTGTATTCTACTTTATATATATATATATATGTATAATATGTATATATGTATATGTATATATATATGTATATATATATATACTAGGTAGATTTGCCCGCACGATGCGACGGGAATTCGGTCATTTATGTGGTACGATATCGTTGTGATACCAACACTCGGTTTAAAGTCATGATATATTCAAAAGAATATGTTTTACATTGAAAATCATAAAAAACGAATACCAATTTCGGTTCCCATAATAACTATAGCAACACCGATGTTAGTGTCGGTTTTGGTGGCGAGATTTTTTAAACACAGTTTTGTATTCTACTTTATAAAAAGATATTGGACGTGTGATATCGGATGGAAGTCAAACTAAATAAAAATAAATGGGCTAAAAGCGTTTTGTAACTATATACCGATACCATCTCCGATAATACTGATACAGGTATCAACGTGGTTTGGTCAGTGTCAGTTTTATTCGTCATGGTAATGTTGTGATAACGACATTTGATATAGCCCATGATATCAAAAAGAGTATATTTCAACACAACCGCGTTTATCCAGAAGAATGTGCTTTACATTGGAAATCATTAAAAGCAAATACCAGTGCTGATTCCAGTATTGTGTATTGTAGTACCGATGTCAATATCAGTTCGGTGGCGTGATTTTTTTTTAACAAAGTTATGTATTCTACTTTATAAAAAAAGATATTGAACGCAAGATATCGAATGAAAGTGAAATTAAATAAAACTAAATGGGTTTAAAGTGGATATTTTTGTAAGTATATACCAAAACTGGTTTCGATAATACTAATGTCAGTATCGACGTGGTTTGATTGGTGTCAGTTTCATTCGTCATGGAAAGCATAAAAAACGAATACTTGTCATGGAAAGCATAAAAAACAAATACTTGTCATGGAAAGCAAAGTGCGGTTCACGAGGTTCATGCATAAAAAGACATACTTGTTGTACCGCATAGGAGATATATGGCCTTGTTAACGTGAGGTACTGTAAAGCTCCAGCTAGACTACGATAAAGAGTTGGATCATGAACAAAGGACCATCCGAAGCACTAAACTTGGGGGATAAATCAACTGGAGTAGTGCATGGTTTACATGCGGTCATAGATGCTCGTGCGATGATGTCTTTTGTATACTGAGCCTGATCCAAAAATAAACCTGTAGTATTTTGGGTCACCCGAATACCCAAAAAATGATGTAACTGGCCCAAATCAGTCATTGCAAACTCTCGTGAAAGCATGCGAATAATATTCTGTAGTAGCGCGTCAGATGAGGCTGTGAGGACGTTATCATCAACATAAAGTAGCAAATAAGCAGTATGTGTGCCATGGGTGTAAACAAATAAGGAATTTTCACAGACACTACTGCGAAATCCCTTGGACAAAATATGATTTGCAAATCTAGTGTACCATGCCCGTGGAGCCTGCTTTAAGCCATATAGAGACTTTTTCAGCCTGCAAACAAAATTAGGGAAACGCGATCGGTAAAACCAGGAGGCTGATGCATAAACACTAATTCATTCAGTGTCCCATGTAAGAAGGCGTTCTTGACATCCAACTGATGGATAGGCCATGAACGAGAGACAGCAATAGACAAGACTGTCCGCATAGTAGCCGGCTTAACAACTGGGCTGAAAGTGTCCTCACAATCAATACCAACTGTTTGAGATTTCCCATTAACTACCAGCCGCGCCTTGTATCTTTCCAAAGATCCATCAGATTTAAACTTATGCTTGAATAACCACATACATCGAATAATCGGCAGATCATGTGGGCGTGGCACCAATTCCCATGTGTCGTTTTCCTACAAAGCACTAAACTCTGCCTGCATGGCATGTAACCAATGAGGGTCGGCAAAGGCCCTAGCATATGAGGTGGGAACTAGGCTAATGGAGGTAGTATAAAGAGTGTGGTGAGATTTAGACCGGGTGGTCATGGGGTGAATATTTGTGGAGTTTGTGGGCCAAGAGGTTTGTGGGGCAGTGCTTTGCTGGGAAGTGGGAGGGGGTTGTAGGTTGTTGAGTAGTATCAGGTGATGGATTGGTTTGCAGGAGGGGGTTGGTTATTAGAGGGTGTTGGACTCGTGGTTTGGTTAGGGTTGTGTGGCGTTGGTTTTGGATGACGAGAGTATGTAATAGGGAATGGGGAGGTGGTATGTGATGGGGTAGGTGATGGTGTGGGTAGAGGCGGTGGGAAGTTAAATCCCAAGGGTATGGGGTCGTCTAAAAAAGAATATGTGGCGGGTGGGGTAGGTATAGTATACGGAAAAGTATGTTCGTCAAAAGTTACATGACAGGAGATGTGTACCTTACCTGTAATGGGGTCAAAGCAACGTATCCTCGGAAATCAGGTGGGTAACTGAGGAAGATGCATCGAATGGATCTCGGGTGAAGGCGTGGGGTTGTTTGGCGGATGTGTTGGGATAACAAGCGCATCCGAAGACACGTAAATGGTCATAGGTAGGGTGACAGAGATATAGAGCGAAGGTGGGAGTGAAGAAATTGAGGTGTTTTGTGGGTAAGATGTTGTGAAGATATGTGGCGGTGTGGAGGGCCTCAACCCAAAAAATATGTGGTAGATGCGCATGTATGAGTAATGAGCGGATGATGTTATTAAGGCGACGGATCATACGCTCTGCACGGCCGTTTTGGGAGGATGTTTGGGGACATGAGAAATGGAATAAAAGTCCATGTTGGTGGGCAAATGTTTTAAAAGCATGATTGTCAAATTCGCCCCCTAAATCACATTGGAATGTTTTGATGTCACACTCCGGATTTCCAACCCTGAAATCCAAACAACGGTGGACCCGGGTGGGGAGTATCGTGACGTAAGTTGATAACATCATTGTCAATTAAACATAGCACAGCGGAAGTCTTGGAGTAAAATTACTATTACAAACCGAAATGTTCGAAATCTAAAATAATATACAGGCTCGTAATAGAAGATCCACAGGCGGATCATAAAATGTACAAGAAAGAATACAAAACAGACTTTAGGCAGATCTAAGGATTTACAAGATCCTCTTATTCTCTACCGAGCAGCTTCCGGCCTATTTCTATTATACCTGCAGATTAGTCTTTGGAAAATACGTCAGCTTACGCTGGTAAATACACCCAACTGACTCATTTTGAAAACACTAAAAATGATTTTAAGTGAAAACGGCACAAAATCTTTTATTAACTTAGGAATGCAATAATAATTACCGTATCCCAAGCCCTTATATGGGAAATAAGTCGAGAGTATTTACCTGAGATTGCTTTCTTCTTTTATTTTTAAATAACTCAGCCGTATACAAAAGTACCGAGTGCAGATAGCTTTTACCGAGAAGGCTCTAGTCTGGATTATGGCATAAATAGCCAATTAAATACCAACGGTTGTATAAACCGAATAGTGTACATGATCATTACGTATAACGCTTGATTAAACGATGATTAGATAGAATGTAGTTTAAAACCGACAAGTACTTGACTTGTATAATATGGGTAAACTATAAACATTCTGGATTTTGAACTTAAAATGATAAGGTTAAACCCGTTACGGTTGAATTCCGTAAAATAGTCACATATACGTAACTGTGTGCATAATAGCGATATCGGGTAACCGGATAAGTTATGGACAAGTTCTATATGCCATTATAGTGTAAATAAGTTAAGATATCAGTAGGATATCAACTTGTATCCTCGTTGAGGTTTTAAAACGAAATTATGCCTTATAGGGGCATTTCGGTAATTTCGTATCGTATAAACTTAAATAAAATTTTATTTTATGATCATGAGTATTCTGGAAAATAATTTATTTATGATATAATATTACTAAGATATCAATTATATGTGCATTTTACTTTTTATGACCAAACTATGCACCGAATGGGTATTTTGGTCATTTTACACATAGTTTATAAATTATTTGGGATTCTGAGTTTATAATAAGTACCTACTGTAAATATGTTTAAAATAAGTTTTAAAATCAGTAGGTAACAAGTCTTGGTCCATTAATATGGTTTAAAACCATACTATGCGCTGAAACGCGCTTATGTCGTAATATGACGTCTTTAAGCGATGTTTATGAAAACTGATATTTGGATCAGATTAAAATGTTTAAAATATTTTATTTAATATAAAATATTAGTAGGTAAGTGATTTATCTTGAAAAGATTTGATTAAAACTATTTTATAAGCCACAGGGGCTAAAACCGTCATTTATCGACATAGTTTAAGGACTTGTTTAAAAAACTCAGTTTATAACTTGGTTTAACATCCCAAATAATCCTACTTATAATATTACATCAGTAGAAATTCATTTTTAAGTTCATTACCATTTAAAACCTTGTTTTATGCAAAAAGGGCATTTTGGTCAAAGATGGCATAATTATGGAACTTGCGCATAAACTTGGATTCTGATTATGATCATGTAATATAACCTCAGAGGGTTATACTATGTTATATTATGATCATAATACAACTTTAGATCAGTGGGTAACTAATCTAAATTGGGTCAGAATCGAAAGTCAAAGTAGAAGTCAAACCTTGCGACTTTCGGTTGCGAACCGACCCTAGAACATGAAATTGACGAGCCGAACATGTTCATACATGTTCTTATAATTATTAACAATTTGTTTAAGTGTCAAAATAGGTTTCATAATATAATAAGATCAATTTATGATTTTTCTGAAAAATGGCATGTTTGACTTTTTAATATCATAACTTTGACCCGTCAATTGGTCTAGCAAACGTGATCTTCAGGAGGTGCCCTTTATAGGGACTAACACCTACCTTACTATGATCACTTAGCCATGTTCATTTTAAACAATGGCTGGACCATAATGGTCTTAACCGAAAGTCAAAGCGTTTTACGTAAAACGCTTGACTTTAGGCTATAGAAGCCTATAAACGAAAATGCACAAGGAAGAAACTTACCAGTGATTCCTAGATGCAAAAGAACTATGTTGGACTGTTCCGTTTAGTTAGGAACTTCCATAGGAGGGAGAAGAGTGAATAAGAAAGGTGCAAGTTGAAATGGTGAACTTAAGCACCTATTTTTAGTTGGAGAGACTCAAAGGTGTGAAGCCAGGTGTCTAGGGTGTAAGAAGAAGCTTACAAGTGTCCTAAAACGTGGCATAGCTGATTAGGAAGGCCATGGTTTGATTTAATGGTTTTGGAGCTTTGCTTGGGCTCCAAAACAAACTTTCTGCTGCAGGTCTGTTCTCGCGGGGCGCGAGAGACACAGGTCGGGTCTCTCGCGGCCCGCGACCGCCCCTATTTCAGTTTTGAAATTTGACACTTTGGCCCCAAAACTATATAAAGCTTATAAAAATGATTTTAAATACTATTTTGGAACTTTTAGCCCTCCGTAGCCAATACTTGGCATACCCGGGATTATGCCTGGGCATTATTGAGCTCTCGGTTCGTTAAAAGGTCACTCAGAGGTATAAATTAACATGTTGACACTTTTAATCCCTCTAATATCCAACTTTCACATATTTACAGAATTGAACTCTCTCGTCCGACAAATGGTACGTATGAGAGTTAGGACTTCACAAAGGATCACTCAGAGGCTTATCACAAGCATGTTGATTCCGATGTCACTCAGAGGCTAGGCATGTTGACATATTAGTCACTCAGAGGCCAAGTTTCAAGTATGTTGACATATCAGTCACTCAGAGGCTAATGATTTAAGCATGTTGACGTATCAGTCACTCAGAGGCTATTATTTATGCATGTTGACATCGGTTCGTCACTAAGAGGCTCAATCTTGAGCATGTTGACGCCTTTAGTCCTTATTGGTCTTTAACAGACAATTATATAAAATACAACACGTGTCACTCATATTATTGGACACGATTTTACAGGGTGTTACATCCTCACCCCCTTAAAAGAAATCTCGACCTCGAGATTTTATTTTTAAAACGATGGGGGTATTTTTGTCGCATAGTGGACTCAACCTCCCATGTATACTCAGGACCTGTAAAAGCGTCCCACTTAACCTTTACTATAGGTATCATCTTTCTTCGGAGCTTCTTAACCTGTCGATCCTCGATCGAAATTGGTTTCTCAGTGAACCTCAGGTTTTCATCAATTTGCACCTCATTGTGCGACATTGCTAGCGACTCATCGGCTAGATATTTCTTAAGATTAGATATGTGGAATACATCATGGATTCCACTAAGCTCCTCTGGCAATCAGAGCTTATAGGCTACTGTGCCGACACATTCGACTATCTCGAATGGTCCAATATATCTTGGGCTTAACTTGCCCTTCTTTCCAAAACGCATCACACATTTCCAGGTGATACTTTTAGCATGACTTTGTCCCCTACTTCGAACTTAAGAGGTTTACGCCTCTTGTCAGCATAGCTCTTCTGCCTATCCCGGCAGCTTTGAGACGATCACAGGATTTGTACAATCTTTTCCGTGGTCTCCAGGACAATCTCAGGTCCTGAAAGTTGGGCCTCCCCAACTTCTGCCCAACATACGGGCGTTCTACATCTTCTCCCATACAAGCCTCAAAAGGAGCAGCCTTGATGCTTGTATGATAGCTATTATTGTAGGAGAATTCTATCAGGGGTAAGTGGTCATCCCAACTTCCGCCTAAATCAATCACACATGCCCTAAGCATGTCTTCTAGAGTCTGTATAGTACGTTCACTTTGACCATCAGTCTGCGGATGGTAAGCCGTACTAAAGTTTAGTCGTGTGCCTAAAGATTGTTGGAAACTTTTCCAAAAGTGAGATGTGTATCTAGTATCTCTATCGGATACAATAGATACTGGCACACCGTGTAGGGACACTATCTTGTCCACATACAACTTAGCCAATTTATCTGAATTATACGTCTCTTTAATTGGCAAGAAGTGAGCTGACTTAGTCAGCCTATCCACTATGACCCAAATAGTGTCATTTCCACTTTTGGTCTTAGGTAACTTGGTAATCAAATCCATAGTTACCATTTCCCATTTCTAAGTGGGAATCTCAAGTTGTTGTAGTAGTCCTGACGGTTTCTGATGTTCGGCCTTAACTTGCGAACACGTCAGACACTTAGCTACATAAGTGGCTATGGACTTCTTCAAACCCATCCACCAATAATTGTTCTTCAAATCTTCATACATCTTGTCACCACCCGGGTGAACAGAGTATTTTGATTTATGCGCTTCCTGGAGGATTAGATTCCTAAGTCCTCCAAAGATCGGAACCCAAATTCTATCATTAAATCTTTGGATTCCATCCTTTCCAGACGTTAATTGATCAATGGTTCCGCCTAATCCCTTATTAGGGATGTTAGCCACTAACAAGGCTTGCTTCTGCGCATCTAATAGCTTCTCACTCAAGCTATTTCTAAGCTCAATGCTCTTAGCGTTAATCCTTATAGGTTTAACCTTCTCCTTGCGACTTAAGGCATCGGCAACTACATTTGCCTTGCCTGGATGGTAGCGAATCTCGCAATCATAATCACTAATAGTTTCCATCCAACGGCGTTGTCGCATGTTCAATTCTTTCTGATTGAATAGATGTTGGAGACTTTTATGGTCTGTGTATATAACACACTTTGTGCCATACAAGTAATGTCTCCACAGTTTTAGTGCAAATACAACGGCACCCAATTCCAAATCGTGGGTGGTGTAATTCTTTTCATGCACCTTTAATTGTCATGATGCATAGGCAATCACCTTGCCTTTTTGCATTAGCACACAGCCCATGCCAGTATGCGATGCATCACAGTAGACTACAAATTTCTCAATACCCCTAAGGTAGAGATAACACAGGAGCGTTGCTTAACTTTTGTTTAAGAACCTCAAAAGATTCCTGTTGCTTTGGCCCCAATTATACTTAATATTCTTAGGGGTCAAAGAAGTTAAGGGAGTGGCTATCCTTGAAAAGTTCTCAATGAACCTCCTATAGTAACCAGATAGTCCTAAGAAACTACGAACTTCTGTTGGGGTCTTGGGCACTTCCCAATTTATTATAGCCTCAATCTTGGCGGGATCCACTTGGATACCACGCTTACTTACCATGTGTCCAAGAAATTAGACTTCTCTAAGCCAGAATTCGCATTTAGAGAACTTCGCATAAAGTTTCTCCTGCCTTAAGAATTCTAGGGTGCACTGAAGATGTTTCTCGTGATCATCTTGATTACGAGAATAGATAAGTATGTCGTCTATGAAGACAATGACAAACTTATCCAAATATGGTTTGCAGACTCTATTCATGAGATCCATGAATGCTGCTGGTGCATTTGTGATCCCAAAAGGCATCACTAAGAATTCAAAATAACCATAGCGGGTCCTGAAGGTGTCTTAGGAACATCTTCACTTAAACCTTCAGTTGATGATATCTGATCTCAAATCTATTTTAGAAAAGTAACAAGCCCCTTGAAGTTGGTCGAATAAATCATCGATCCTTGGGAAAGGATATCTATTCTTAAGGTTAGCTTGTTCAGCTCCTGATAGTCGATGCACATTCGCATCGAACCGTCTTTCTTCTTTACAAACAGAATAGGAGCTCCCCAAGGTGAGGAACTAGGCTGAATAAAGCCTTTTTCTAAAAGTTCATCTAATTGCGTCCTCAATTAACGGGAGCTCTAGCAACAGGTGCTGCTCCTGGTAGGATATCAATCCTAAACTCCACTTGCCTATCTGGAGGTAGGCCTGGTAATTCTTCAGGGAAAACATCGGGATACTCCGAGATAACTGGTTGATCTTCAAGGTTCGACTTTGGTTCATTTATGGTAACTTGTGCCATATAGATGACACAGCCTCTTATCAAACACTTGGATGCCTTAAATAACGACACTTTGTCTGGCAGTCCATAGTGTGGGTCACCAAAGATGGTGATCATTTCACCAGATGGGGTCTTAATCTCGATGAGCTTTTTATCGCAGGCAATACGGGCTTGGTTATGAGATAACTATCCATGCCTAAGACAACATCAAACCCCGCCAATTTCATTGGCAAAAGAGAGATAGGGATGGAATGATTCTTAATGGATATGGAACATCCATCAAGAATAGAAGAAGCAGTTTCTAAGGTTCCATCAGAAAGTTCTATCTCATAAGTCTTATCTAGATTTCTTACGAGCAGATTTAATAGTTTACTAAACTTATGATCAACAAATGATTTATCTGCACCCAAATCAAATAACACTCTAGCAAAAATATCATTAATGGGAAAAGTACCTGTTATGACGTTATTGTCATTAACAGCTTCCTTAGCAGTTAGCCGAAAGGCGCGTGCATTCCCCTTCTTGGCCTCTCCAGGCTTCGGATTATTATTCTTTGAATTCTTAGGGCAGCTAGTTGCAATGTGCGCTTTTTCATTGCAAATATAACATACAGCATCCTTAAGATCTTACAATCTAGGGTCTTATGCCCCCTTCTTTTACATATGCCACAAGGTCTAGCTTGTGGGTCAGGATTACACTGTCCCCAGTGTCTTCGGTTGCAAGTCTTACAGAATGGTATCACAACTGACTTGCCTTGGTTCTCTTTGAACCCGAACCTCCCTTTATTTTTCTTAATAAATCTATGTGAGTTGTCTTCCTCTCTCTTTCTTTTCCAGTCAGTTTCAGGCTTGACTGACTTCTGCCTCACTATATCAAGGGTGAGGGAGAGAGAGATAGCTCAACAGTAGACCTATAGGTACTAGGCTGAGCAGCCTTTACCATGTCGTTAATCTCGGGCGCTAGTCCATTTATAAAACCCGCAATGCGTTTGGATTCAGGGGTGATAAGATAGGAAACTAACCTAGATAGGGAATTGAAATCGGAAACCTATTTCCGACAATCTAGGTTTTTCATGGAAAGAGACAAGAAGTCTGTCTCTATTTTCTCCACCTCATGGGTTGGGCAGTAAGTTTCCTTTACAATGTCCACAAACTTGGACCATCCCAGATTATACAGATATACCTTACCTGTTGACTGAATCATGGCCTTCCACCATGTTAGGGCATCGCCCTTGAAGGACTGTGATGCGTACTTGACCACATCCTTTTCAGCACAGCCGCTGATGTCTACTATAGTCTCCATCTCATCCAGCTACTTTAAGGCTTCTACGGCTCCTTTTTCCCCATTAAAGTCTCGGGGTTTACAGGAGACAAAGTATTTGTAGGTACATTCGTTCTTGGAAGAACGGGACCTATCAGCATAGTCTATCCTCTTAGGTTCACTCTTCGCATTTGATAAGTGAACAAAGCTCTCCTTATGAGCTGAGGATGGTGGAATAGATAAGGGTCTAGAGCGAGTGGCACTCGGCTCTCTTAGCTTTTCTATGGCCTTACCCATGGCCTTTTCCACAGCCGCATCAATGCGAGCTTGAAAGTTGTTATCATTTATGGCTATATTTTCAGCGTCTTTGACGTTCCGATGGCTACTTTGTGCCTCATTAGAATTAGCCATTCTTCAAAGCTTTGGTTCTATATACCAAACAAAATTTCTATTAACCATGGTATAATAACCATATCGGCTTTTAAACATTAGATATAAGAAAATCCACTGCCTATACTAGTGTGAATAACATCACAACTCTTAGGCTTAACATATCTATATTTGGCCTAGGTCTTAATAGGAACATCGTAGGCAAATTACAATCTGGACAGGGTCCATTTATTATTAGACAGGGGATCGCAGTATCACAACTGTCATAACAATTGTATAGCACATAGGCTTGTCACCAAGGACATCTTAATATATGGCACATTGGCCTATCACTAATGGACATAGGATATGACACTTAGGCCTGTCACTAATGGACATATAATAGGGCACATAGGCACAATATTGCTAATGGATGTTTAATTATCATTGCACTGATGATAGTAGCCAGGATCAAATAGATCACATAGGCTATATAACTGGGATCAAATAGATCACAAGGGTTATATAAAATACATCTCTAATGGATGTTTAATCACCGCACTGGTGATATTAGCCGGGATCAAACAGATCACAAGGGCTATATAACCGGGATCAAATAGATCACAAGGGTTATATAAAATACATCTCTAATGGATGTTTAATCACCGCACTGGTTATTAGCCGGGATCAACAGATCACAAGGGCTTTTTAGCCGGGATCACACAGATCACAAAGGCTATATAACCGGGATCAAATAGATCACAAGGGTTATACATAATACATCTCTAACGGATGTTTAATCACCGCACTGGTGATACTAGTCGGGATCAAACAGGTCACAAGGGCTTTTTAGCCGGGATCACACAGATCACAAAGGCTATATAACCGGGATCAAATAGATCACAAGGGTTATATAAAATACATCTCTAATGGATGTTTAATCACCGCACTGGTGATATTAGCCGGGATCAAACAGATCACAAGGGCTTTTTAGCCGAGATCACACAGATCACAAAGGCTATATAACCGGGATCAAATAGATCACAAGGGTTATATAAAATACATCTCTAATGGATGTTTAATCACCGCACTGGTGATATTAGCCAGGATCAAACAGATCACAAGGGCTTTTTATCTGGGATCACGCAGATCACAAAGGCTATATAACCGGGATCAAATAGAACACAAGGGTTATATAAAATACATCTCTAATGGATGTTTAATCACCGCACTGGTGATATTAGCCGGGATCACATAGATCACAAGGGCTTTTTAGCCGGGATCAAATAGATCACAAAGGCTATATAACCGGGATCAAATAGATCACAAGGATTATATATAATATATCTCTAATGGATGTTCAATCACCGCACTGGTGATATTAGCCGGGATCACACAGATCACAAAGGCTTTTTAGCCGGGATCAAATAGATCACAAAGGCTATATAACCGGGATTAAATAGATCACAAGGGTTATAATAATACATCTCTAATGGATGTTCAATCACCGCACTGGTGATATTAGCCGGGATCACACAGATCACAAGGGCTTTTTAGCCGGGATCGAATAGATCACAATGGCTATATAACCGGGATCAAATAGATCACAAGGGTTATAAATAATACATCTCTAATGGATGTTCAATCACCGCACTGGTGATATTAGTCGGGATCACACAGATCACAAGGGCTTTATAAGGTTAGGACATAGTCTATTACCTTGAAGGATAGCGTGATTCCTCAAGTCACACTACCAAGAGTATGCACATTACTTGAATGTTAACATAAGAGGATCTTAATGGTTGATTATAAGTCCCGGTCGCATTGACCTTATTGACTTGGAGGCTTGAACTTAGTCCACCACCTCTAGATAGAAGGATAACTTCCCTTAACTATCATATATTTGGCCAAATATGTGGTCTGTGCCACTTGGCATTAATCAAAACCATTAAGATCTTTTTGGAATTATATTGCAGAGCATAAATTTCGAATAAAATCGAGACGCTCGTTTTCAAGAGGATGAATACATATATATATATATATATATATATATATATATATATATATATATATATATATATATATATGTATATATAATTCCAAAGTACTTCATTAAATTTCCATAAGAAATTATAATACTTGAAACAAATAAATGAAACTGATTGTCCATGCAAGGACTAAAAGAAACAAAATGTCCATGAGGTACTAAAGAAATACAATGTCCACGCAGGGACTACATATAATAGAAAAGACTTCACTTGTCTTTCTTTCCCTTGACTAGCTTGGAGAGTTTCTTGAAGAACTTATTTGTCTTCTTCTCTGTTTTCTCCGCCTGCTACATCTCTTTCATTCTTTCTAAGGCATCATTAATGGCCTCTAGTGGTGGTGGAGGTTGTGGTTGAGGTTGTGGCATAACCGGATACTGGTACCCATAAGTTGGATATCCAGTCGGTGGATAAGTAGGTGGGAAAGGAGATGGGTAAAGTGCATTGTGCATAACCGCCTGCATGTACGGGTCTTGCGACCACGCTTGATAGTCTACCGTGTAGACGGATTAAATAGATCATATCCAGATGTGTCTGGGTACGTGGGAATTGGGTTAGTATAACCCGTTGGTGGTGGTTGAAAAGCAGGTGGTGTTGGTTCCACTATAGGTGGAACATTAGAAGTCCACCCATTTGTGGGTCCTCTTGAATGGTGGGGTAAGAATTGGGCAAAGGTGGCAGTGATCCCGACCTCTGTCTGGCACGTACTGACATACGTGCTCCCCGCTTCCTCCTTGGTGGCTCAGGTGGTTGTTGAGGTTGGTCCACGGGTTCCATGTGGACATCTTCTTGAACTGGGGGTGGATGAGAGTGATGGTAAGGTGTGTGGGCAAAGGTGAATTGATTCCAGTATTGGTCCCACTCGTTAGGACCTTGGTAGGGCGATCCGGCATATGAGTTTGAATCGCTCAAAATTTCAATGGGATGCACATTTAATCCCGATGGTGGCATCTCCGGGTCGGAGTCCTCGTCCATAGGATGTGGCTGGTCCAACTGATTTTGATCAGCTGGAGGTGTGTTTAAGTAATGGTTGGGGTTAAATTCTTCGTGGTAGGAGTGGTGAGAATGGTAGGAGTGGTGTGAGTGGTAAGAATTTTGGGAATGTGAGGGCGAGTGTCTATTAGAGACGGAACGTCTCGCTGGTTGCCATGGAGACGAATCTCCAGATTCTTGATATGCATCTGAGTTATGAGGTTGAGGAATACGCCCTGATGGTCCTCCCCTCATTGGACCTTTTCCTCGTGCACTTTGTCCTCGTACACGTGGCGGCATTTTCCTGTTAAAATCAATTAAAAAAAACATACTATAACTTAATAATGAAATGAGTAATCCTAGGTCAATGCCTAGACTCGGAAGTCTAAGGAATGTGCTCGTGTAAGTTTGAGACTAAACACAAAAGTCTAGTGTTTAATTCTCTCAAACGTTGGCTCTGATACCAACCCTGTCACACCCTGGATTTCCACCCTGAAATCCAAACACGGTGGGCCTGGGTGGGGAGTATCGTGACGTAAGTTGATAACATCATTGTCAATTAAACATAGCAAAGCGGAAGTCTTGGAGTAAAATTACTTTTACAAACCGAAATGTTCGAAATCTAAAATAATATACAGGCTCGTAATAGAAGATCCACATGGGATCATAAAATGTACAAGAAAGAATACAAAACAGAATCTAGGCAGATCTAAGGATTTACAAGATCCTCTTATTCTCTACCGAGCAGCTTCTGGCCTATTTCGTATTATACCTGCAGATTAGCCTTTGGAAAATACGTCAGCTTACGCTGGTAAATACACCCAACTGACTCATTTTGAAAACATTAAAAATGATTTTAAGTGCAAACGGCACAAAATCTTTTATTAACTTAGGAAGGTTAACCTTGCAATGGACCATGCAATAATAATTTACCGTATCCCAAGCCCTTATAGGGGAAATAAGTCGAGAGTATTTACCTGAGATTGCTTTCTTCTTTTATTTTTAAATAACTCAGCCGTATACAAAAGTACCGAGTGCAGATAGCTTTTACTGAGAAGGCTCTAGTCTAGATTATGGCATAAACTAGCCAATTAAATACTAACGGTTGTATAAACAGAATAGTGTACATGATCATTACGTATAATGCTTGATTAAACGATGATTAGATAGAATGTAGTTTAAACCCAACAAGTACTTGACTTGTATAATATGGGTAAACTATAAACATTCTGGATTTTGAACTTAAAATGATAAGGTTAAACCCGTTACGGTTGAATTCCGTAAAATAGTCACATATACGTAATTTGCGCATAATAGCGATATCAGGTAACCGGATAAGTTTTGGACAAGTTCTATATGCCATTATACTTTAAATAAGTTAAGATATCAGTAGGATATCAACTTGTATGCCGTTGAGGTTTTAAAACGAAATTATGCCTTATAGGGCATTTCGGTAATTTCGTATCGCTATAACTTAAATAAAATTTAAGTTTATGATCATGAGTATTCTGGAAAAATAATTTATTTATGATATAATATTAGTAGGATATCAATTATATATGCATTTTACTTTTTATGACCAAACTATGCACCGAAGGAGCATTTTGGTCATTTTACACATAGTTTATAAATTATTTGGGATTCTGAGTTTATAATAAGTACCTACTGTAAATATGTTTAAAATAAGTTTTAAAATCAGTAGGTAACAAGTCTTGGTCCATTAATATGGTTTAAAACCATACTATGCGTCGAAACGGTGCTTATGTCGTAATATGACGTCTTTAAGCGATGTTTATAAAAAATGATATTTGGATCAGATTAAAATGTTTAAAATATGTTATTTAATATAACATATTAGTAGGTAAGTGATTTATCTTGAAAATATTTGATTAAAACTATTTTATAAGCAACATGGGCTAAAACCGTTATTTATCGACATAGTTTAAGGACTTGTTTAAAAAACTCAGTTTATAACTTGATTTAACATCCCAAATAATCCTACTTATAATATTACATCAGTAGAAATTCATTTTTAAGTTTATTACCATTTAAAACCTTGTTTTATGCAAAAAGGACATTTTGGTCAAAGATGGCATAATTATGGAACTTGCGCATAAACTTGGATTCTGATTATGATCATGTAATATAACCTCAGAGGGTTATGCTATATTATATTATGATCATAATACAACTTTAGATCAGTGGGTAACTAATCTAAATCGGGTCAGAATCAAAAGTCAAAGCAGAAGTCAAACCTTGCGACTTTCGGTTGCGAACCGAACGCTAGAACTGAAATTGACGAGCCGAACATGTTCATACATGTTCTAATAATTATTACTAACTTGTTTAAGTGTCAAAACAGGTTTCATAACATATATAAGATCAATTTATGATTTTTCCAAAAAATGGCCTGTTTGACTTTTTAATATCATAACTTTGACCCGTCAATTAGTCTAGCAAACGTGATCTTAAGGAGGTGCCCTTTATAGGGACTAACACCTACCTTACTATGATCACTTAGCCATGTTCATTTTAAACAATGGCTGGACCATAATGGTCTTAACCGAAAGTCAAAGCGTTTTACGTAAAACGCTTGACTTTAGGCTATAGAAGCCTATAAACGAAAATGCACAAGGAACGAACACTTACCAGTGATTCCTAGATGCAAAAGAACTATGTTGGACTGTTCCGTTTAGTTAGGAACTTCCATAGGAGGGAGAAGAGTGAATAAGAAAGGTGCAAGTTGAAATGGTGAACTTAAGCACCTATTTATAGTTGGAGAGCTCAAAGGATGTGAAGCCAGGTGTCTAGGGGTGTAAGAAGAAGCTTACAAGTGTCCTAAAACGTGGCATAGCTGATTAGGAAGGCCATGGTTTCGATTTAATGGTTCTGGAGCTTTGCTTGGGCTCCAAAACAAACTTTCTGCTGCAGGTCTGTTCTCGCGGGGCGCGAGAGACACAGGCCGGGTCTCTCACGGCCCGCGACCGCCCCTATTTCAATTTTAAAATTTGACACTTTGGCCCCTAAACTATATAAAGCTTATAAAAACGATTTTAAATACTATTTTGGCACTTTTAGCCATTCGTAGCCAATACTTGGCATACCCGGGATTATGGCTGGGCATTATTGAGCTCTCGGTTCGTTAAAAGGTCACTCAGAGGTATAAATTAACATGTTGACACTTTTAATTCCTCCAATATCCAACTTTCACATATTTACAAATTGAACTCTCTCGTCTAACAAATGGTACGTATGAGAGTTAGGACTTCACAAAGGATCACTCAGAGGCTTATCACAAGCATGTTGATTCCGATGTCACTCAATGGCTAGGCATGTTGACATATTAGTCACTCAGAGGCCAAGTTTCAAGTATGTTGACATATCAGTCACTCAGAGGCTAATGATTTAAGCATGTTGACGTATCAGTCACTCAGAGGCTATTATTTATGCATGTTGACATCGGTTCGTCACTCAGAGGCTCAATCTTGAGCATGTTGACGCCTTTAGTCCTTATTGGTCTTTAACAGACAATTATATAAAATACAACACGCGTCACTATACTATTGGACACGATTTTACAGGGTGTTACATTTGATGTTGCGATTAAATTGTGTTGCAATTAGGCGGTGAAATTTGGTGAAAGTTGTGAAGGTTTCGGATTTGTATTTCAAAGGATATACCCAAACAAAGTTTGAAAAGTTATCAATTAGGACCATGTAGTATTTGTACCCGGTTTGACTTGGTATTGGTGAGGTCCATAAATCACAATGTATAATATCAAAAGGAGAGAATGTAAAAGAATCGGATTCATGAAACAGTAAACGTTTGCTATTAGATAAATGGCATGAATTACAAAATGATTGTTTATTGGAATGACAAGGAAAACCAAACTTTCTAGTTAAAACATCTAAAACTTGACTGCCAGGGTGTCCAAGACGATCATGCCATGGTAACGCGTTAGAAGCAAGGAAACAAGCTTGAGGCGGAAGAGTGGGTGGAGTAACCGGGTAAAGGCCGCCCGTGCTATTGTGGCGGGAAAGGAGCCGTCCAGTTGTGAGATCCTTCACGGAAAAACCAAACGGGTCAAATTCAACGGAAACATTGTTATCCCGTGTAAAACGTCGAACGGACAATAGGTTTTTTAATTATATGGGGACTGTAAAGCATGTTGGGTAGGATATAGGTTCGGTCATGTATTGGTAGGAATCCTGTGCCCGAGCCCTCAATTGGTAAACATTGCCCGTTTCCGACTAAAAGTTTAGTGTTAACAGGAAAAGAGTCAGGGATACGAATCATACCTTGGTTTTCTGTCACTGACGCTCCGCACCGGTGTCCATGAACTTAGTAAGGTCAGTGTATGAAAGCTGCATAGTGTTAAAAGCAGCGCTTAAGTCGGACGGGCTCAATGCGTCATAACCTGGTGGTGCCATGAACTGCTATGTTGGACCTGAAAAACCAGTGTAGTGGGTGGCCGGGTTTTGTTGTTGAATGGGCCGCCAAGTGGATTGGGTTGGATAAGGACAAGGTGGCGTGTTCCACCAAGCCCACTGTGGGTAAGTCGGGGGACCGGATTGGTTCTGGAATTGCCACGAGGACCCCGTAGGGTTGCCGCGGTATCCGCATCCCCGTTGTTGCCACAGCCCCTGTAGTTGCTGTTGCGTCCTTGTCCGCGGCCCCTGGTGCTGTACTGAATGGGATTGTTGGTCGGCGGCGATTGCTGTTGATGGTTCGGCAGTGCTTGTTGGGATTGCCGCTGCTGGTCCGGTGGTTGATTAATGGTTGTTTGGGCAATGAGGACAAAAGATGGAGAGGCCTGCTGTCAAGCCTGTTGCCTGATAACTTCATCTTATAACATTGTTCGTGCAAGATCTCAATCGGCTTGTTGGGAATTAATGAGTGAAGCAGTAGTATCGAACTCTTGTGACAGACCATGAACAAGCTGCAGAACCAGACGCGATTCTGTCACCAGTTGATCGACATCTGATAATTGATCAGCAAGTTCCTTCAATTGTTTGCAATAATCATCAACTGAGCTGCAGGCGGCAAGATTCAAGTTCACGAACCGGGTTTCCAAAGTTGCGGCCTTGGCTCTCTTATTGCTTAAAAAAATTTCTCGAGCCTCAACCAAGTCGTGCGGGCAGAGGCTTCGGTGTCGAGAATACGTCCGAGCCAATCATCACTGACAGTGCTGTAAATCCACTGGGACACCAGAGCGTCCACTTCTTTCAAGGCTGAATAGGTCGGGTCTGTAGATTCGGGTGGGTTGGTGGTGCCATCGATGTGATTAGAAACACGATAGGCAACTGCATGAAACTTAAAGAGTTTGACCCGGGATGAGTAGGTTACAGAGGTGCCATCGAGCGTGTGGATTTTGGATTGGATATTGGTGACCGAATACGCGGGGTGTAGGGCCGTCGAGGATTTCTTCGTCCGGTTTGGTCATGGTGACCGGTTGTGCGAAAAAAAATAGAGGGAAAAAAAGGAGAAGATGGTCTATCTCAGAACCGAAGCTCTGATACCATAAAAGCGTTTATGGTTTAGAATTCTTGATGATCTTTATTGATTTACAATACCTTTTATATAGAGAGAATACAATCAGTTAATAAGGAAACGATATGCAAAAATATGCACAATAAATAAGAGATCATAATCTATTCCTAAAATAATATTCTGCTGTAAATATTCTTCGGCTAAGAGATATAGCCCAAGACACAAAAAAAACCTATATTTCAAACACAACCGCGTTTTTTTTAAATATAGAAACGTTGAGAAAAAAAATCATACACAACTTTGTATTTAGTTTTTTTAATTAAAAGGACGTAAGTAATCAAAGAAAAATCAAATTATTAAAAAGTTAAGCGAGTTAAAAGCGTATAGTATACATGGTAAAAGAATAAAATAAATTAATATAGATAATAATTAGTTATAATAATATACTAATATTAATAAAATATATTAAAATGTTCTCTGCCTATTGTTCGTGAAGACTTTCAATTAATACAGATAATAGTGTAGGGTTCATTTTAATATCACTCTTATTACGAGAACTAAGAGAATCAATGTAAATATAACAAAATAAATTAACATGTGTAACGGTACTTTTTATTTATTTTTTATAAAAAAAGCTAAGTTTCGTTACTAAAAAACAGTACCACTGCACATGTGCATGCGTATGCATATAGGCATCAGTACTGTTGTTCAGGTTTTTTTTGTGACGAAATGTAGCGTTTTTTATAAAAAGAAAATTGTTTTGTGTGTTTTTTTATTTTTTAAGATATTTTTTTATTGTGTTCACATTGGTTCTCACAATTCTCGTAATAAAAGGTGGTTTCTAATGGATCGTTATCTTTTATATATATATAATGTAAATTTAAACTTATAATATTTTGTTTTAGCCGGTGAGGGGAGTATAATAAAATATAGTGTTTGGAATCAAAGGTGTGGGCAAGACACACATAGATAAGAGAGCATATCTTCATGGTTAACTCAAAACTTATTTAGGGTTGATTTGCCTTTTCTGGTTAGTGGATGGATGATGGATGAAAAGAGAAGATTCTTGTTAATATGATTTCCAAGATCGATGTAATATTAGTTTACAGTTTAAATCCAGTATTAGTTTACAATTTAAATCCAGTTAAGTCATAGTATTTATAATATTTTAGTAGCTCATATAGTAAAGACATACGATTAAAACTTGGTGCATTTTCATGTTACGTATATTTTTGTGTACAATGAATTGAAAGGTACTTTGATATTCTCTTAGTACGTTCATAATTTTGTTATTTCATTTAAAATAGAAAAATACACTGTTGTAAATTCAGGAAAAAATAAATGGAAGGGATCATATATGACCATTGGTCAATATAAATAAAACAAGTTTAATATGCATGTATATATAGTTCCGTGTCCAACAAAAAAAAAAACAGAATTCAGTTTAAAAAGACCCAACTCCACATATATTATATAATGTAAATTAGAAAATATAATAAAGCTTGGCTATTTAGTAATATATATATATGATAATATATATTATATAATAATAAATTATAAATTTTAATTAATTATATAAAGTGGTGGTTATTATATATTATATTATATATATATATTATAATATATATAAAATTAATTATATATAATGTATTAGTATATATATATATGGCTCTATTAGCAACCGTACTATATTACATTTTTAATTTATATTTCAATATTACAGAGTTTGATATTTTTCACCAAGCATTCAAGCTCTATTCTTCTTGAGTAATGTTGCCAGCAAAAAGTACACAAGAAACTTGATGAGAGAATTAGGATGAACCGTGTTCATTTAAAACTGCAATAAGGTATCTTCTTCGTTTAAATTGTCAAATACTAAAAAAACACATTATTCCAGAGGTGATGGTAGTGAGTGAGATTTAGTAAGAAGCCATAGTGAGACTACTAAAGGTCATGAAAAACAAAATACGCCTAAAGATAATTATATTAATAAAAATTAGTAAAAGATAAAAAGAGAAGTAAATATGCATATGAGAGAAGTAATTTAAGCAGGGAAAGTAGTAAAAAGTTAAATAGTAAATATGTGTGTGGATTCTAAAAACACCTCATGATGTAGTTATAAATGGTAAAGAAAGTCATGTGTTCATAACTTTGTTAGCATGTAGACGGAGAATCAAATACAAAAGTGTTTTTTTCTTACAAAGTATAGATGCAAATAAGCTATTGATCTATCAATTTAATGGTTAAAGCTAATGTGGTGATAATTTCGCAATTAATTAGATATGATTTGTGTTCGATTCCTGCTAGCTAGACAGTTTTTTTTTCTTTTTATTATTCTTGTTTATATAAATTTTCAGCTTAACTAAATAATTCGTTCTATAAAATTATATCCATATGTTAACCTTTCTAGATTTCTTTTATTATTCCTTATACTCTATTTAACTATTTATACTTAATTTTAAGTTGTGATTACAAATGTTATAATATATTTGATAAATTCCAAGCCTAACCCGGCAAAAATCTTTTTATTTGATCGGTTTCTTATATTTTGGTTAAACTACACCACATCCTTTTCTAAGATAATATTTTATATTAGCTGGAAGGGGGAAAGCGGTGGTTTGGCTTTTTTGTTATTATTAATTAGTAGTTCTATTAATTTGTTTCTAAATTTCAACAACTTTTATATACTTCATTTTTTCAATATATATACAACACTATAAGATCGAGAATTTATTCTCTTTAACATATGTATAGCATTGTTATAACTAAAAAGATGTCATTTTTTAAAAGTTGCCATGCATTGTACGATATACAACGTGCTTTAACTCATTTACATTATGTGGGTTTGTGTCTAATGAGTTACATAGTACAGATGTGTTCTGGTCTTAATTGATTTTTTTATCACACTAGCCACATTGTGATTATCCCATTTTACATGGAGTGGCCATTTGTGCCAGTAACTTACGTACATAATAGACACAAATACCCTCGCCTATGCGTATGTATCACATCCTTGTGGCTTTCTATACCTTTAAGGGTAAATATCTTAATACGCTTGTATAGGACCGATCCTATCATGTGTGTATGGAAATATGGAAAGAGGGGAGAATAAGACAGAACCAAGAGAGGGGGTCCGAAGACCCCTTTGATAGAAGGGTTAGAGACATCTTCACTATTTGTGTAAGAGGATAAATGGTTAGAATTAGACTTAACTGGCTGAACTACTTAGGCTTGAACCCAAGCAATAAGCCGCAACATGATATACGCCATCATCATTCATATTTCATGTCATAACGATTGATGGTCAGGGCGGACCTAAGGGGGTTGAGTGAGTGGCCATAATACCCCTGAAACTTTTTTGGCAAAGTGCCAAAAAAATCTCCATTTTATATAGATCCATCACTATATACACTTATTTTGTTTTTCAAAATCTACAGTAGACACTCAATTTTTTTTTTAAATATACCATCAGACAATGAATTTAATTTCTCGGGTATTTGTACATATTTGAAAACTCATGATATGATAACAAAAAAATACAAATTTGAATTACTTCTAAACCGTGTATGGAGAAATTTTCTTCAACATGCACATGAGTAAACTTTTATACCATAACATAAAAATAGTAGAACTTTTGGGTTCTTACAATAATATTAGCCCAGACCTTTCAGCCCAAATGATCATGTAGAAGTAGAACTGGAGATATAGATCGTGATGATTTGAACACAAGGCCCAATCATCCCACCAGCCGGCAGCCATTATTCACAAAAACTCAAAAAGACCTCATTTTTTTTTTTTTTTTTGAAAAAACCAGTGGTTGGGACTTAGGGTCATTTGAATTACACTATATGATTTGGCCCATTTATCTGGCCCGTTTAACCAGTTAAAAATATAATTTTGATTGACTACATTTGAATTAAATAGGTTGACATTGTGACAAGATTGAAAAAATCGTAAATAGGGGTAATTATACACTTAAGGCTATAAAACTATAAAAAAAGGAGTAAAGTGTTGTATTTTACTTGAATAATCGCGGGAGAGGAATGTGGAGAACCAAACACATATGTACAAATTCGTATAGAACCAACCGTATGAGCACGCAACATATGCGTAGGATTATATGCGTACACATTCACAAAATTCGCTTTTGTCACTTGAGGTGGGTAAATGGTTTACCATAACATATTTATCATCTACGTGGACAATATGTAGCTTACAACAAGAATCACTGATTTTGACCAAACTAAGTCCCTAAATGGCATAAGATAATGAAAACTGCGGTGTTAATGTAAGTATTATTATGTATTTCTTTGTATTTCATTTGATTTTGTAAGTATTTGTGTTTGTTTCTTTATCTATACGACAAATTACGCACGTGTCATGTATGTTTTTTGACATCATTCGACATGTATGTGTTCGGATGTTTTGGGACAAGACACTTCCTTTGTCATGGGAGCTTCAACTGCCATTTGTTGAAACCTTCCTTAACGTTTATCATTTGGTTGAAACACTTAGGTAGTGTTCGTTTCATGGATTATGGATTATAATGGAAATCGGAATTCGCACAGAAATTGAAATTTGATTAGTAATTTACTTGTGACAATCAGGTTGATACACAATTCTGTGTAGAACAACTAATACTTGATGACAATGTCATGGTTTTATTATAGATTATAATCATCGTCATCACTCGTTACATTTACAAGATGGATGTAAGTAAAAAGGTGTAAGATAGCCTCATCTCAATTTACAGATTCAAACTACATTTTTTGCAATAAATTAACAAACCTAAAATTGTTTATATTCACACGCAGCGTCTATTAGGTACGTCATATACTGAAACACCTTGTTAACCAACTGTCACACCCCTCCATTGTAAAAGATCACATTAACATGCTAGTTCTGAAATTTCAATAAAAACCAAAACAATATGTAACTTGAAAGATGATAGCAAACAGGTTGGAAAATCAATATATGATACCTTAAAATATTGAAACTTTAATGTACTCTAGACGGACGTGAGAGCGTACATGATTATGAAACCAGTATGGACACATCCACAATTATCATGCCCGTATTGTTAAGCTCTTTCTATAAGATTTGATAAATCACATGATTAACAGACTTCATTAAAGATTGAGAATATGTAAGTATTTTTATTATCCTAAATGCCATGATTATCAATTCCAACAGCATTTAACTACTTTGCCTTGCCACAACGCAAAGCATTTTGCGGTTTGTCATATTCAGTGAACTGACTCTTTTCATCGTTCCAAACCCGGGCATACAACTGTTGTCCTAGATACTGTCTTGGCCAATTTGCAGATCTCAGATTCCACATCCCCTTGTTGTCTAGCGCCACCAATATCGCGCTCCAAGATTTTGGGTAAACCTGCATACAACAAAGTGACCCACAGATCATTTACTAATCACCTCTTGTTACATTAAAAATAAACTAGAATTTGTTTAACCATCCATCGGTTACCTGGACTGTGTATCGCGTGGTAGCATCGTTCAGATTGTAGAATCTTTTCCTCAGTGTCGAATTCCACTGTCCACCACCAAAACTACAATTTGCCAATCATGATATAATAAGTATTTCAGTTCTCAATAAATCCTGCAAGATATGTTCATTTTTAAACAAGTAAAAGATGCTGACCCGACGCTCCAAAAATCATGACCATCAAGATGCCATGATTGAATAGAGTTCTCGTTGTTTTGGAAGATGATTTCAACAAAATCATGAAGAGTAAAGCCGATGACTGAGGGAGCGAGAACTGTAGGGCCCGCACGGGGAGTAGGTTGGATTGAGTTTAGTTTGAATACTCCGGGAATGTTGAAATAGTCAGCGAGCTTCAATGGGGTAGCGGGGTTGATGTGAGACACCTTGTTCACAGCATACCGAAGCTTGCCACCAATGGTAGTTTTTGAGTTGGCAAATATAACTGTCCTGGTTATTGGGATTATTCCATATTAAAATGAACCTTGCGGGTTGGGCCGGGCTGCATTTGCGGTCAAGTTCCATCTACAAAGAGAACCATGACAGGTAATTCAGCTTATAAATGATTGAAATTTTGTTTTAAATAACAAGTTTATGATTTGGAACCAATACAAGAATTAGTAGACTCATATTTGGACCAACCGGGCCCAACTTAAAACGGGCCTAATGGGTCTCTATTATTATTTGTGTTTCCGCTTTGTGTCAGGTTACCTGATGGTTCTGGCCTGCTTCATTGACCAGTGAACCTGATAAGTTGGTGCAACGGGCAATGGCAGTGAAGCTTTGGCTGTGGATCCAGTGTAATGAAGAATTCCAGTAGCGGTAAGAATGGGTTTGGTAAATCTAGTTGAAGCGATGATGAAATAATCTTTTGCAGGAGAGTGCAGGGTGACCAAGAATGAAGCAGATTGACCGACATGAAGGTCAAGTGATTCATAGGATTCATGCAAAATATGAGCTCCTTCAATTTCAACCAATGTCATTGTATGTCCTTGAATCCTAAAATTGATGGAAGTCGTTAAAGCCATATTCGACACCCTAAACAAGTACCTTTGACCTGAAATGCAACAAAAAAATAAAAAAGCCCGTATCAGATTGTGTTTATGAAGTGCGTTCCAACATAAAATTAATCATTATTACTAGAATACCTGCTTGACCCGTGAAAGATGTAGCACGAGGACTCCCATTAATAAGGAGACCATCAGGCTTACGAAGAGCCTTCCCTGAGTCCAATCGCTGTCTTAACATCTGAAAAAGAAAAGAAAAAAAAAAGACGATGCGTTAACTGTTTGAACATATCTAAGATTATGAAGAAAAAGAAAGTACAGAACTTGAAAATTACAATGTACAAACCTTGTGATCAGATTTCCACCAATCACTGACAATCAGAGTGAATTCAGCAGCAGGTTTAAGATATGGGACAAAGATTACAGGCCTAGCTTGGATGTTAAACCCTCCAAAACCGCCAACAGCTCTATGCATACCGGTTGAAGCAAAGTATGAGAAGGTTCCAATTTGATCTTTCACTTGCATATGATATGTCCACTGTGAATTTGGTGGGATTGGACAGTTTGTTCCCAGCACTCCATCTTGCCATGAAGTTTTTCTTTGTTCCACCCCATTCCTGTTGTCACATTTATAGTTATTGTCATGTAGGGCCGTTCAAAAAGCTTGCTTGAAATCAGTTCGGTTTGGTTTGTAAACAAGTTGAGCCCGAGCAAACTTAAGCTCGCTCGTTTAGAGTCCAAACTTTGGACCGTTTAAAAGCAAAAATCTTAATATGTATATATATAAACTGTAATCCAAATTTTAATATACCTATATAAATTATAAATTCTGTAGTTAATGAATTCTGTGTTATGTGTATGTTAAAAATATTACTTTTTCTTATTATATATATCATGTATGTAAAAAAAATCTATAAATAAACACGCTGGATCGACAACAATTTTCTTTTTGAAGTTTTTAAAAATAAACAAGCCGGCTCCACAAAAAAAAAAGATTTTAACTTTATAATTTTTAAATAAACAAGTCAGCTCGACAAGCCACAAGCTGACTCGAGCTCAGACATTTCAGCTTGTTAAGATAAACAAGCTGAGCCCAACCTGGATCGACTCAACAGTATATGTGCTTCAAACATAACCATATAAAAACAAAAGCACAGACCATGTGATGAGGAAAGGCTCATCCAGCTTATTAACAACATTAACAATCACATTGTCGTTAGTTTCGCACTCGATAGTTGGGCCAGGAAACAACCCATTGATAAGTATACCCTGCAGTGATTACACACAAAGTTAGTATAAGAATAACCATCACAATAGCCAAAAATAAGTTTTGAGTTAAAATTACCCTCTGTTGAACACCAAGAGGTGAAATCTGTTCATATGTAACCACCAAATTAAAATTCCTGTAAGGATCGTCAGCCTGCACACAACACACACACACATCCAACCCAATAATCCAACATAAATCAGTAGCATTTTCACCCCATCCATGTTGCCAGACCTGCAATGTCAAAGGATAGATTTCAAGAATAAAAAACTGAAAACTGTAACCTTAAAATGAAGTGAAATACTTACGGAAGTAGAAGAAGAAGAAGAAGAAGAAGAAGAAGAAGTAGCAGGTGATGAGAGTGAAACTCCATTGGGCAATTTATAAGGCGGGAAACACCACCGTTGAGGAAGCGGGGATCGAGTACGGCGCAGTTCATGGTGGTGATTAATGATCATAATTAACTGACAGTGTTTAAGTAGCTGAAGATGGTGATGTGTTGCTTGAGATCTGTGTGAGTGTAAGGATGGGAGAGTCGTCGGTGAAACCCTGAAACGTCGCAAGGATCAATGATTATTATGATGAACGAGGAAGAAGGTTGAGGTTTAAGCGACGTGCACATGGCGCCAAAACCAATGGAGGTTTCTCCTTCAGTGGTTCCTTTAGATGAAAAAAAAAATCTTAAAAATAAAGAAAATATGATAAAAAAAAAAATTTTAGATGAAACTAGAAAAACATGCAAGAACCAAACCGTGCACACTCCTAATTTGTATCGCACTCGAATTGGTGATTACACTACATGAAAATCTCACACTCAATTCTCTTGATGATAATGACTTCACTCAAAATATGCTCTAAACTTTATGCCGTGTTAGAAAAACGAAAGATAATAATACGAGAAACAATTGACAACACAGGTTAATCGGGTTAACCTGATTATCCCTAAAGCTACCTGATTCTCGATCCTTAAACTATATTTGGGTTTCCGTTATTTAAGTTCGGGTTCCTTGTAACCTAGGTTCCGGGTTTAGGTATAAATCTCACCCCTAGCTTTGGGCGTGAGTATAAACGGGTTTTGGATCATAAATGTGCCAACACATTTATGACACGATTAAAACAGTGTCTAAACGGCGTAACATGTTTGTAACACAATTAAACTTGTTTAACTGAGTTAACAGATACACGATACGTTTATGACCAGTTTATTATAACTATGTAATTATTTTTTTGATTTGTTTTTTTTAGGTATGTTACATATTGTTATTTAAGAATTTATGGGTTTTTAAATATGTTGTGAACTGTTCTTTTAAGTGTATTATGGATTGAATTTTTTTTGCGACTTTTACTTTCTCTTGTTATTTGTTAACCGTGTCGGGGTCGTGACATTTGTGTTACTAAATAGGTTATATATAACTGAGTTTAATGGGTCGTTAGGGGTGGATATAGAGTGTAACAAGGGGTAACCCTCGTTGCCCATTGACGCTCATGCGATAATGTAAATTTTAGAAAAAACTGATTTTTCGAATTCATTACCCCTTTAGAAAAAAAAATTGAAACGTTGCCCCTATGTTGATTTTCTAGATCCTGGGTATTAAACATGTCAGTGTTTGTGTTTGGTAGATGTGTTAATCATGCAGTTTTGTCTGACTCATCTTTTACCTGTTTAATATAATCATTGATACCTTTTATAGTTACCTTTTATAGACGTGACTCATCTCAGCTGTAACTCGTTAATACCTTCATAATACAACCATTGCTAGACGTTCTTTTATAGTTAAAACTATTTGTATTCTTGGGTTTTTATTGATCCCAGGAACACAGAAAAATACTCAAAAAATATAAAAGGTATCAAAGTAAAGTAATACAATATGCCTTTCATGTCAACATGCATAAATAATAGCCTCTGAGTGACTGATACGTCAACATGCTTAAATCATTAGCCTCTGAGTGACTGATATGTCAACATACTTGAAACTTGGCCTCTGAGTGACTAATATGTCAACATGCCTAGCCATTGAGTGACATCGGAATCAACATGCTTGTGATAAGCCTCTGAGTGATCCTTTGTGAAGTCCTAACTCTCATACGTACTATTTGTTAGACGAGAGAGTTCAATTCTGTAAATATGTGAAAGTTGGATATTGGAGGGATTAAAAGTGTCAACATGTTAATTTATACCTCTGAGTGACCTTTTAACGAACCGAGAGCTCAATAATGCCCAGCCATAATCCCGGGTATGCCAAGTATTGGCTACGAATGGCTAAAAGTGCCAAAATAGTATTTAAAATCGTTTTTATAAGCTTTATATAGTTTAGGGGCCAAAGCATCAAATTTTAAAATTGAAATAGGGGCGATCGCGGGCCGTGAGAGACCCGGCCTGTGTCTCTCGCGCCCCGCGAGAACAGACCTGTAGCAGAAAGTTTGTTTTGGAGCCCAAGCAAAGCTCCAAAACCATTAAATCGAAACCATGGCCTTCCTAATCAGCTATGCCACGTTTTAGGACACTTGTAAGCTTCTTCTTACACCCCTAGACATAAAGCCATGAGCTGACTTGAGTTGTAAACATATCAAGTATGACCTTAAGTTTCTGTTCAGCGGACAGATTTAGAGTCAAAATCCAATAAGAACTAAACATGAGTTAACTCGTAAAGCCATTAGCTGACTCGAGTTGTCATTCTGGTCTTCAAAAATTCTCACCAAGAGAAGAAGCTTGCAAGTAAATATATTTTTCTTCTTGTTTTCATGAAAGAACCAAGAAATAAAGAGAGGCTACTTCATACAACAATTGTATGAAATGAATTAATGAAAACATATGTTGAAAAATGTGGGAAATACATATTATGATAACCTGGACAAGTTTCAGCTGAACTTGATGATAAATAGTTTGTTAATCTTGATGAAATGATTGATATTTATGATGGATGATCAAGAAGTTGCCAATACAAGTTTTAAGTGATCATGGAGAAAGTTGCATGGTTCCTAATGATCTAGAACACCATCAAGGAAGAAAGTGACAACCTAACCTTGATCACTATTTTTGCAGTATTCTTCAAATCTCACATTATCTCCTTGCAATTACTAGCATATATACCACACATACTTATTACTAGCAAATCTAATTTTGCTCCTAAATATGCATCATTATCCACCACGAGACTCGAACCCTCGACCTCATGAATAGAGACACCATTTGGCACACATGGGTACCGCCGGGGACGTAGCTTTTAAGAGACGGGGTGCACCTGCCCCGCAATGTTTCGGTTAGAAGTGTAATTTTTCTAATTTTTCGTCCAAAAAAATTTAAATTATATAGGTCCAAAATATTTATACATATTTTCGTATTGAGTTAGAAAAAAACTGTGAAAAACAGGCTACTAGTAAGTTTTTATGGTTGTTTATAAACTTTATTGTTACTACTTTAGATATAAATCAAAGTTGAGGGATTTTTTTTACCTTAAAGGTACTTACCATTTATCTTAAAGGTCAACGGGCTGAGTTGTAATTCTTCGTCTAGGTACTTACCATTTATCTCGCATCATTATAAATATTTTGGTCTTTATTTTTGTTAAACAATATTTAGCTTTTTTTAGTTTTATGTGTAAAAACGTGTCACTTGAATGAATGAAGATCATTTAGTTTTATTTAGAATTATTATTTTTTGATCCGACCCGAACATATAACCATAAACATAGCAATAGAAAAAAAAATTTGGTGCATGAGCTATGATGTTAAAAGAGTGGTTAATCTTCAACCGATTCATGTATGTTGATTTAAAGGGAGTTAAAAGTTCACCTGGCTTTATCTTGGGCAAGGCGAGGAAACATTTTTCGGCTGTAAACCAAACTTAGTATCATAATGCAAACATGATTTAACTAAAACTTATCATAGTCTAGAAAGGCTATGTGTAATATCAAATTCTATATATAAAACTTATATGTAATCCTATTATATGCATATACGCATGTCAATCATCAATATAATCTATCTTTATAGTAGAGGTGTGTGGTTCAGTGTAATTTGGTTATTGTTTTATGATCTCATTGGAAATCATATAAAGACAATTCCTATTTGATATAGCTATTTGTGCAAGTATTTTACGATTTCGAAGCAATTGTCTCTTGTACATATCATTTATGAATCTACTATAACTATAGCATCCCCCCCCCCCCCTTTCGCGAATTGTTGCATTTATTCGAGTGATCCACAAACCACGAAAATTGATTTTTTTGCCTATCCCTATCCCGATGAGCCGAAACCAAAGCTCTTATTTTTTGTTGAGTGATAGTTTGAGTAAGTCTTGAATGAGTCCCCCCCCCCCCCAAAAAAAAAAAAAACTTGATGCAAATAAATGAATTTTTGTTCTACGTCTCCGAGCGATATATCCCCGTCTAATTCTGGTCATTGAATAAATTTAATCAACTCATCGATTAATCTATTTTATGAACAATTCGGTTTTCGGTTAATCGATTCAGTTTATTCAGTTAGTTTGTTGGTTTTCGGTTCAGGATTCGATTAATAATCAAACTAAATTTGGGCTAAAAATTTTACTTAGAAATACATGGAATTGAAGTACAAATACGTGAAATACATAACAATTGAGGTATAAATACATGAGTTGGATGTATAAATATATGAAATAGATGTATACACCATAAAATATATGAAATTGAGGTATAAAAGCTAGAAGTATATGAAAATATGAATGGTTCGATTCAGTTCGATTAATTTCGGTTAACCGATGGTATATATATATATATAACCGGTCTTGGGTTAATTCAATTTTTATTAATTTCGGTTCAGTTTCATCGGTTTTCAATTTGGTTTTGGTTAACGGTCCATTTATTACTCAACCTTACTTTACAGTTAAACTCTGATAATCATTGTACTTATTTTACCTTATTTCATCATCATTCAAAACATTTTAATACATGTTAATTTATAAAAGGAACGAAAAAGAATAGTTGGTCATTTACTTTCTTGCGTAAAGTTAACTTACAAAGTAAATCTAGAAAGGAACAAAGACATAATGGATCGTAAAATATAACATAAGATCGCAAAATATAACACAAAATCGTAAAATATTAAACAATACCGTGGAAAAAAGACACAATAAATTACAAAAAAAGACACATTGACAAAATGAACACAATGCCAAATGAATAAAAAACATAATGATCTAAACAAAAATTTTAAAATCTACAAGCTAAAAATCTAAAAGCAAAAATCTTATCTAAGATCGTAGAGTTTGTGAAACGTAGAGTTCGACAAAACGGTTTCCAACGCCGCTAGAATGAGTCTGAATTTTCTAAACTTCCTACTTTTAGGATTTTTAGGAGACATAACTATTTTATTCAACCTTTTTATTACTTTCTCATGGCTTGTACGCGTTGTTTAGTTATGATTTTTGTTGACTTTCAGCTAGTTTTACGTTATTGTTGACTACTTCTTTCTACTTTTGGTTGACTTTCAGCTCTCTGATGTTGATTTTTTATGACCCTTCTTTTTTCTTTTTTTTTTTCGATTCGTCAGTTACATGTTTTGTGATGAAAATAAATGTACTTTTCTTGCAATATCATGCAAACTGTTCGGCGATATAAAATTTTTGAAAATAAATACTGTTAAAAAAACGAAGTCCATGCTGTTGTACCATAAACAATGGAATATATAAGTTTATTTTACTCTTGAAAATACATGATATGCAACGGCTTTCTACATGTAATTAAATAATTGGGGTGTTGTTATGATCAGCAAAATGCAACTACATAGAAGATTAGAAGCAACAGCACTTCAACATCAAGAAAGAGTCTTTTGCTTAGTGTCAGGGTTGGTGTTGGGTAATTCCTGCTTAGAACTCAAAAATTGCGTAAGACACATGAATCCTAACGCAACATGAATTTTAACGGATTGATACAAACACTAGCTCATTTAACTTAATTTTATTCTTCTTTTACATATTCATACTCCAAAATTACAAATTTACAACCAAGATACTACAAATGCATTATAAAACTTGATGTACATTTCTCTCATGGACGGATCCAGAGGGTTTCTAGGGTTCCTAGGAACCCCTCAGTTCGGAAAAAATGAAAAAACTTAATGAAACCTTGTATGATTTGGAAAAGATTAGTACAAATTAGTGAAAATCTAATAAAAGAAACCTTCTGAGAAAAATTCTTGGATCCGCCACTGATTTCTCTTATATATTTTCGATTCTGATACAAAGTACTCAATCTGTTTAAGTTATGAGTTTTGGCACATATAAAAAAATAAGTATAAAATTAAATGGTTAAATTGTCAACTAGTGAACCCGTTGATCAACCCATTTAGTTCAACATGTTTGTGGGTTCTACTCAAAATTGACCCAAACCTGCGATGATTTTTTGTTAGGTCATTTGTATTTGAGTTAAATGCTTGGTTGGTCTATGTGGTTTGCAAATATTGCAGACTTGGTCCCAGTGGTTCACTAATTACACAATTGGTCCCAGTAGTTTCAAATTTTGCACTCGGGTGGTCCTTACCACTAACCTTTGTTAGATTTCTCAGTTAAGTATATGCAAAATTACTATATTACCCTTGAAATAATAAAAATAAAAAAATATAAAAAAGAGGGGCCCACTACTCATCTTCTTCCTCACTCCATCTCTCTCTTTTAAAAACTCAGCCACCACCTCTCCTTCAGAAACCTGCAACCTCCACCTCCACCTTAAACCCACCACCACGTCCACCGCCACCTTCAATCCATCACCACCACCTCCACCGTCAACTGACCACCACCACCGTCAGAGTCACTTCAATCTCCACCACCACAAACCACAAGGTGACCTAGATCTGAAAATTGTCCCCTATCAAAAGCTCGGGATTCGTGTCATCGAATAATCCTGCTCGTATAATGGAAGTTGCATCGAAGATACCGCTTGTCGGGTCATCATCACCATCACCGTCACAGCTCGTTAAAACTCAGTCTAACACCGAAAGAAATCCACAGAAGAATCCCGTTTCTTCGAATGTAATAAAGCAGAACAATCAGAAACAGAATAGCTTAGTTGACCGAGGAAAGTCAACCCTAAAAGCTTCAAGTTCTAACGTCGGTCCACAAGCAAGAAAGCCGGTTTCACAGAAACTGAGCCATAAAAAGGAACATTATTCCACCCGGAAAAAACGTTCCATCGAAGAAGTTATAGAAGTAACAGTAGTGATGTTGTTTCTTTCACTTTCACAGCTCCAATTGCGCGCCCGGTGATCTCTAACAACGATTTTTTGTCCGATAATCAAGGTGGTGGGTTGACGGTGGAGGAGGCAGTAGTGGTGGTGGGTTGGAGGTGGTGGTGGGTTTTACAGAGGGAGAGAGAGGGGTGGGGAAGAAGATGAGAAGGTGGGTTCCATCTGTTTTTGTTTTTTTATATGTTTAATTGCTTAGGTATAATTTAGTCATTTTGCACTCACTTAACTCAGAAATTTAACATTGGTTAGTGGTAAGGACCACACGAGTGCAAAAATTACAAACACCGGGACCAAACATGTAATTAGTGAACCACTGGGACCAAGTCTGCAATATTTGCAAACCACAAGAACCAACCAAGCATTTAACTTTTTGTATTTTCGTGTCAACTCACACTCCTACCCCTCATGTGATGAAAAGCCTAAAATAACAAACTTTAATTTGTTTATTAAAAATACATACATCATGCATAATTCAGAAGCTTTAATCTTGTTATTAAAACCGTTTAGTAACAACTAGTTTGGATAATCAGTCACACACCCTTATTATTGTTTATTTGTAGTATTAAAATGTTAGAAAGATAAGCAGTCTTAATAAAGAATCTCAAACCACCCTTTTGTCAACTAGGTTGATGCATATTAGATAGAGATATTGCTCATATATTATAAGATAAAATAGAGCAATATGTTGAATGACAATCTATTAGTCTCTTAACCAATTGTTTTTTGATTAACCAGTTTCAGCTATTTGTTTTCGATTAACTGATTTCGATTTGGTTATGGATAGGTAAACCATTTTTATTATATGTATCGGAGTATTCCTTGTAGTGAATAAATTCAGATGATAAGTATTTACGTTGTTGCCTTATTAATGCTATTAGTCTCTTTTCCATGTTGTTATAATGTTTCTACTCTACAGCATAGTTGTTAATAGCGAACATAGTGCCCGCTATAGCGAATAGCGTTGCGTAGTGCTCATGTGTCGATATATAGCTGGTAGCGACAAATAGCAAGATTTTTGTAATTTATTTTTTAATTATTTGGTGAAATATTCATATAAATTTTCTAATTTCTTCTAGTGTATCGCTAAACATGAAATAGCACCCGCTATTTAATCGCTATCGCTACGTAGCGTATAGGTAGCTCGTTGATATCGTCCGCTATTCGCTATTAACAACTATACTCAACAGGATCAGTTTTGACCCGTGTACCGTAGACGGGTTAATTTAGATTGTTTTTATGTCAAACGGGTTGGAAGTCCATCCATACTGGAACTAATGGTAACATCCACACTAGTTTTCAAGTATGATATATGTCAATATGGTTAAAAGAAAGTCCATCTATAGTGGAACTCATGATAAGTAACAAGACAACTCAAGTCATTATCCATTTTGTAGCATAATATACAGAGAACAAATTGGCAACTTTACCTCAAAATTTTGTCAAAGAAATGCAATACAGAACAAGAACTTACATATGAACCATAGATACACCAATATGCAAGTGAGTGGTGGTAGTGGAGCATGTATTACCTTATGTTACACCCTCCAAAATCCAAACCGAATTGTGGTCTGTCACCGCCTCTTCTTTTCTTCCCAACATTTGTACTGATTTCCGACATTTGAGCGTTTGGCATAAATTCCGCCTACACACCAACTTAATAGCTTTCCAGCAGCACTCAGGCCAGATTACTGGACACGCGTGAGACTGTGAGTACAAGAGGATATAGTTGGCATCTCGATTGTAACATAAATAGGTGGGAAATAATGAATTAAACTACTTTTGGATGAAAATTATGTTAAATGTTTCTTGGAAACTATCATGCATCTAAATGAAAAACTGGCGATACGAATATATATATATATATATAACACCACCCTTTAAACAGCATAAGCACTAAATGATATATTTAACATCCAGTTTTACTACAACTAATTATCTTAGGGGCTATTGTTTTGCTCTTAATGGGGCTCTTAATAGTTCAGACCTCTTAATGGTTCAAACTGTTTGTTTCGCAAGCAAATGTCTGAATGGTTCAGACATTTGCCTTTGAATGGTTAAGCATTATACTGAGTCTGAATAATTAAGACCTCTAATCTGAATTGGTCAGACATTTACTTCTGAACGGTTGATGGATAGCATTTACTTCAGACATCTCTTAATGGTTCAGACCACATACTGGTTCAGCACTTAATGGTTCAGACTCTTCCTGTTTCAACACTTAACCATTCAGATTTTGCCAAACAACCCCTTAATCTAATTAATTAATATCGCATAACCAAACATCCGCTAACCACCAATACATTGTCGGAGGACAATATTAACTTTTAAGAACGTTTTTTTTCAAATTGCATAAGCATGACCAATTGTTCTTTCGCACGTGACAAGAAAACTCATTGGTATAACAAACTGCAAAATACCATCTTTACACATGGTAAGTTACTCGTTGAATCAGAATTATTCATCTTCCTAATACAAATTCTGTTAAAACAAAGGTCACTAGTTCCTCCAAGAAAAGGTGCAAACAATAAACATTGAAGTATTACAAATCTACCAAGTAGAATAATTTTAATAAAATAGTATGAATTGGTGTGTGGAAAGACTCAAAGTTTCTGTCAAGACTCGTTCTGAATAAAAACAACCATTCGATATGTGTTCTAAACGGCAGACTGAGTGACAGCTCTCTACCATTTTTACCCTTTGTCTGATTCATCATGATCAAGATCATCAGTATATCCTTAGTAATATTCCAAGATACTTAAGCAAACGCAGACTTACACACGGATACTTTTATTTGTTAACGGGGACCAACAGTTGGCCTTTCTAGTTGACACATCATTTTTAAAATTAATATTAACCAATATAATTTATTATAGTCAATGACTAAAACCTAACAGTGGTACTAGACACACCTAAAAATGTCACTTTCTTTCACCAAAGACACCAAGGTAAACAATAAAACATAACAAAACCTACATGTTTGATCACCTACCTCTCATCAAATCTACACTTGGAGAGTCTAATCTCAAACTCTTAATTTTTAACCACAGCTACTTCATCAGGCCAATCAACTAATACAACATTTAACAAGTTATCTCAGCAATATAAAAAATCAAGACTTAACTGAACATACATACATACAAACATACCCAGTGATATCACACTCATAGCAAGCAATTGATGGGGTACAGGGAGGGTACAATTGCCATTATCCCGGAAGATAGAGAGACTGCTCCCAGTAAGACCCCCCCCCCCCCCCCAAGTGTAGTATCCGGATAACAAAACGTACGCCGCAAGGAAGCAAAACAGAAAAACAAAATATACTATTGATAATAGCAGTAAACTACTGATAACACAGAACGGTAAGCTAAGCAGTAAGATATAAAATCAAGACTTAATTGAGAGCAACTGATTACCCGAAAACTCATCAGTCCCGAAAAGTAACCTCATCAGCCATGTCCATCAACGGCTGCAAACAATCTGGAGAAAACTTCTCCCAAACATATACTCCATCGTGTGATTCGACTGCCTAAGCTCATAAATCAACTCCTTCGACACCTCATTCGGATAATAAGTATGCGGGTGCCCATCAACACTATCCGTCCAATTCACCCGAGTCAATGTAAACCCACTACACCCATCCGGCTCCTCCATTGACAACAACGTAGGAAAATAATGCTCCTCCGGATAACACGAGTTCGGCTTCAAACAATCCAACCTAAACTTCTTCCACAACCTCCTATCCTTAACCACCAAAACAGCGTGCTTCCTCGTCAACGTAAAGAACTGCAAACCCATTGATCAAACGGAACCTCCGGAACCATCACATTCTTCCCCCTAGCATTATACCTATCCCAAATGTACGGATCATCCTTAACAATCTCAATAAAACTTTTATACTTTAAACCCCTCAATTCCGCAACTTGGTGTTGCTTAACTTCGAAAAGGGTATCATAAAAGTAACTAAAAGAATGCAAAGGAACACAATGCTGAGAGATCAGAGTAAAAAACTGGTTCACCGGATCATCAAGAATCGCGGTGGCGAGGAGGCGGCCCGATGAGGGTGGCAGTGCCGCGGTGGGTTTTCTTGGCGGTGGTGATGAAGCGATCATCGGAAAAGACGCCGCCGGGGGCGGTGATTTTAGGGTTTACGGTGGGGTCAGCGTGAACGTAAATAGTGTAAAGATGATGACTTGATCTGTTATTGGGGTTAAGGAATTGTTCCCACAAAGGGTAAAAGTGTAAATTGGAGTTGGTTAAGAAGAGGAAGGCGATTTTGGGTTTGGAGTTGGTGGATCCGAGGCGGGATTTGAGTGGGTTGCGGTAGGTTTCGGCGGCGGTGGCTCGCCGGAAAAGGGAAAGGTCTTGGAGTTCGTCCGGGAAGGAGATGGGGGGTGGGGGTGGGGGTGGGAGGATGTGTGGGGCCAAGTAGAAGAGAGTGGGGAGACAAAGTAAGAGAAGGATTGTTGTTGGGATTAATGGTGATGGTGGTGGTGGTGGTGTGGTTGTGGTTGTGGTGAAGAAGATGATGAAAATGACGTCATCATGTTTGGATGAGAATTTGAAGTTGAGATTGAAGTGGAAGGAATGGTGATATGTTTTGGTTCAATGGGGTGGGGATTTGGGCATAGTGGTGAAGGGATTTGGGGAGATGATAGAGATGAGATCGGTTGTGAAACACCATCAATGTTGATGGTGGCCTTGAGATATATTGTAATATAAAAATAAGAAACAATAATAATAATAATAATAATAATAATAATAATAATAATAATAATAATAATATAATAATCTTAATTTTCTTTCTTCTTTTGAAAAAGTTAATACACTTGGAGAGTATTAAATGAGAATTGGGCTAGGTCAAAGTTATGTCTTGTTTATAAGGATGTATGGCGTGGGTTTACGTCTATTACCACATTACACCATTATTGTACTTTTCATACCGATTCCAAGAGGTTGACACATCTACTGAATAACTAGTTTTATCATATGCGTGACTTGACATATTAAAATATCGGTTGTCGATAATATTATTTTTTCTCAATTAAATTTATATTATTAACAAACCGTATAATTTTTTTTATCAACTAACTGTATAATATTTGAAGTAGGAGATGACCAAGATCAAATCGTGTTTTGGAGGCGTATCTGTGTGAAATTTTTCACGCCATGAATCGCAGTGAATACTGTACACCTGATTTATTCTCCAGTTCATGGACGACAATGCAAACAAAAATCTCCAACTTCAATAACATTGTCAACCGCCTTTCGAACAATCATGTACAGCTAGTGGTTCAAATGATGTGAACGTCATGACCATGGCCCATAGTGAATATAGAATCCATCACGGCTCAAGCTTTACAATGATACCTTGTTGAAAGCTTCTCCGAAAATCTCCAAAATGTTATCTTGTACCACCATTTAATCCAACAAGTTCTAGTTGATCGTCTACACGGTTGAAGACAAGATCTGGCACACCCAAATCGACCTCGTATCAAGGTGCGTCAAATGCTTATTCCTATTAAAACCTAAACGAAGACATCGACGACTTTGGTTTTGAAGAACCGAAAGACTTGTTATGGCCGCCCGACAGAGATGTTAGCAAGGGCATGAGCAACCTCCTTGACTACAACAACAATTAATCTCGAGGGTCCATCGAAGTTGGACGTTGGACGAAAAAATCTGGCAAATGCTCTCGATCAAAGAAGAAGAGCACCAATTACAAATGGAAAAAGATTTCAAGTTCTTTGAGAAAGACTTTTCATATTGCTCGTCTTAGGACCAGGTGGTTTTACCAAAGCTTAGAAAGAACAAATCCAAGCTAAATACATGAACATGGACTAGTTGTTGGTCTTTTTTTTGTTGGTTTATTTTAATAGTTTTTTAAGTTAGTTTATGTATTTTATTTAAATTATAGTTTAATGATACTTTTTTTAACATTTATCTTAATTATTACTTTTTACTTACGTAATTTTATTTTAAATTTATAATGTTTCTAAATATAAAATAAAACTAAATTAAAATAAATTAATAATTGAGTAATGATAGATAGGATTTTATCCTACTGTACTATACTTAGGGGTGGGGAGCTATAAAACCTCATTGTGGTATGGCACTAATGTGACATGATAAAGCCGCTAGAAACTTTATCCCATACCATGTAATCTAAGATAAAATTACATTTACTATCCCTTTATTGAAAATTCAATTGGTTTAAAACCTAGATGTATGATTTTTGTTGGTTTATGTATTCCATGCATAACAGAAGACTTTTCTTGGATATGTAAATTTACATATCACATACACAATGGAAGAATTCAAAACAGGGCCGTCTCCAAGAATGATAAAAAAATTTTAGCCCTCGGCGAGACAAAAAAAACCCGGACCCCCTACAATATAAACTCACCAGTCAGTCAATCACATACATGAGTGAACCATGTGGAATGGGAGGCATAATTTCTAAACAATAAATAAATACATTCAAAGTTTCAGTTTTTATATAATCAACAATAAAGTACGTCAAACTAAATTCTATATAATCAATAAATGTACTTCAAATTAATCAAACTAAATTTTATATAATCAAACAAATGTATGTCAAACGTCATTACAAATATTTTAATTATCTAATATTTTAAGTATCATATAAAATAAAAATAAAGGTAAAAAGATATCAATAAAAAAACATTTAGATGTTAACTCCGTATTTTAATTATCAAACCTAGAATCCCTTCTTAATTTCAAT
This sequence comes from Scalesia atractyloides, assembly GCA_947069175.1. Lineage (NCBI taxonomy): Eukaryota > Viridiplantae > Streptophyta > Magnoliopsida > Asterales > Asteraceae > Scalesia > Scalesia atractyloides. The sequence goes on along the minus strand of CAMTDV010000020.1, from coordinate 79,461,745 downwards.
TGATGTCACAATTAGGAGACAACTAAATTTTGATTTAAAGTAGGGTACTAGTATAATAATGTTAAATTCATACTGAAATTTAGTTTACTACTAATTTGATATTTAACATTTTATATCTGTAAAAAAATTATATTTTATATTTTGATATATATATATATATATATATATATATATATATATATATATATATATATGTGTGTGTGTGAGAGAGTAAAATGTCTGGATAGTCCCAATGGTTTTGTAAAGTAACACCTATAGTCTCCAACTTTTGGAAATTACATCGGTGCTCCCTATGGTTTACTTTTTGTTACTCAGATAGTCCCTGGAGTGGATATCCTTAGTTTTCTCCGTTAAGTCCATATGAAATTACTTATTTACCCCTCTCTTTAAAAAGTTAAAAAAATATGGATTATTAAAAGTGTGGGGCCCACCTTATTTACCTCTCCCTTATTCAACCACTGCCTCCAATCACCGTCTCCACTGTCTCAACAACTGTCTCCAATCATCGCCTGCACTCCGCACCGTCTCTACCACCACCCACTTCCACCCCACTATCACCAAAAACCCTAACCCTTCGGTTCCTAACCCACCCTTTCAAACCCAAATTAGTAGCATTCTGCACAGTCCTTAACCCACCTAAATCAAACCCCTCCAACCCTTAACCAGTCACAGAAAACCACCACGGTCACCACCGCCATAACAGCAGCCACCATCTGAACCACCACCATCATCATCTTTCTCCACCGTCAACACACCCATCGTTGCCACCATCGTCATCAACAACCATCATCAAAACCCAATCAATAAAACCTTAAATCGATTCTAAATCTACAAATTCAACTCAAAACTCAAAACCCTAAGAGGCGATATGTACCTTAATCGACTGAATTCACGATTGTTAATAACTAGCAACCCATCGTCACCATCTGGTTCGCGTCTCTCTCTCTCTTCTGAGACCTTTTATGTGTCTCTTTTCGCTGATCTCTCTCCCTCTCTCTCTCTCTAATGGATGTTGATGGAGGGGGGAGTTGCAACGGGAAGTCTCATGGTGGTGAGTGAGTTACAGTTGCGGAGATGGAGGAGTTACAGTGGCGAAGTCAGGTGATGGTGAGTTACCTTTTCTGTCTTCTCTCTCTCTCTGATCGAACTTTTCTAGGATGGAGGAGGGAATTACAGTGGCGAAGATGTTGATGTTGGTGGAGTGGCAAGTGGTGGCGGCTGGTGATATGTGGTGGTGATTGTGTTTGTGTGTGTGTGAGAGAGAGATACAAGGGCTTAAAAGGGTGAATAAGAAGGTTGATGGGTCCCACCTTTAATTTTAATATATCTACTTTTAGTGTTTTAATTTAATAATAAGACATTTTGGTCATTTTACAAGAGTTAACGGTGAAAACTAACGGACCTCCACTCTAGGGACTATCCGAGTAACAAACTGTCAAACCACAGGGAGCACCGGTGTAATTTTCAAAAGTTGGGGACTATAAGTATTATTTTACAAAAGCACAGGGACTATCCATGCATTTTACTCTCTCTCTCTCTCTCTCTATATATATATATATATATTATTTTGTATATAAATACCTTATAAATTGGATTAATTTGTGTATATATAGTTTTCGTTTTTATAGCAAGCGATATACAATTTACCACTAAAATATTTTGATTCCCGTGAAAGAAATGTCTAGTTTTACTAGGGTGTTTGCGTGCCGGTTTCACGTTTTTAGGTCAAACATTGAACCAAACCACTAGTAGTGTTTTTTTTAAACCAAAACCAAACCATAAAACATGGAAACCAAATCGTTAGTAAGATTTTGGTTCGGATTTGGTTTTATGGTTCCAAACAATTGCGAATGTTTATATAACCAGGGTCTAGATATACTAGGAAGTTTATTTGGGTAGGAAAACTAGAAAGTAATCTTACCCATCCATTTATTAATCAATGGCTAAGATTAAATGAGTGAAGTAGAAGAGAAAAAAGGAGTCGCGTGAGTTTGTTTAGGGACATTCTAGTCAATCCAAGGCAATAGTTTCTCTCTCCTCCAATTTCCCCCCTCAAATTTTATAAACGATAATAGCTCTTTCATATGACATTTTTTTTTATAAAATTTGCGCAAAAAAGACGAGCGTTTTTTTTATCTTTAAAACGATATACTATTGCTATATTTTCGAAAAAAAAATTGAAAACCCAATTGCGTAAAATGCAATGGACAAAAAATATAAAAAACTGATTTTTTTCTAAAACACAATGACAAAAAACACAAAGAAATACCATGTTGCTAAAACGCAATAGACAAAAAAACACAAAAGAAATGTGTTATTTCTAAAACGCAATGGCTGAAAAACAAAAAGAAATGTCTTATTCTAATATGCAATGGCCAAAATAAATAAATGCTTTTTTTTCTAAAACGTAATGGACTAAAAATACAAAGAAATGCCTTATTTTTAAAACGCAATGACCAAAAAACACAAAGAAATGTTTTTTTTTTTCTAAAATGCAATGGACTAAAAACACAAAGAAATGTCTTATTTCTAAAACGCAATGGCCAAAAAACACAAAGAAATGTCTTTTTTCTAAAACACAATGAACTAAAAACACAACGCAATGACCAAAAAACACAAAGAAATGTTTTATTTCTAAAATGTAATGGCCAAAAAATACAAAGAAATGTCTTTTTTTTTTCTAAAAACACAATGGACTAAAAACAAAAAGAAATGTCTTATTTCTAAAACGCAATGGCCAAAAAACACAAAGAAATGTTTTTTTTTCTAAAAGCAATGGACTAAAAACACAAACAAATGTCTTATTCTGAAACGCAATGGCCAAAAAATATAAAAAAAATGTTTTTTTCTTCTAAAACGCAATGCGACTAAAAACACAAAGAAATGTGTTGTTTCTAAAATGCAATGGACTAAAAACATAAAAAAAATGTTTTTTCATCTCTTAGTAAAATGCAATGAATTAATTCAAAAACCTAGATCGTAAAAACGCAATTCAAAAATTTCTTACACGGATCGAAGCTAATTTCTTCGAAATTCTTCTAGGGTTGACGAAATTTGAATGCTAGAAACAATTATCAGCGATCGAATCGAACGAACCGAGTGATTTGCTTCAAAATCACGGTAAAAATGAGAAATTGTATGAAATTAAATGGATTTCTTCAAAAAAAAAGTTGAAGAATACGTTAATTGATTTTTGAATCATTGATTGAAATGAAAATCGCACTATGATATAGTGAGTATTGAGATAGAAGATGAAGAAAAGGTTGAAGATGGGTAGGTTTTAAAAATGGTGGGTTTTGAAGTTCAGGGAAAGAAAAAGAAAAAGATAAGATAAAATTGACTAAAATACCTTACCCTTTACTTTTTAATTTTGTCACCTGTCATAACCCTATTGCTTGCTATCCTTACTAGCCAAACTACAATTCCTATTTAATCTTTCTCCCAGGTATAACCATTAATTATAGTTTATAACTATTTTAATAAAAAATCCAAAATCATTTCCTCTCTTGGTCTTCTTCATGTCAATTACCAAACTATACATAGCAGCACCAATGTCCACTGTCAGTAGAGGCAAAGCTACATTGTGGTGATTGGGGTACAACGTCAAATTTTGAGTTATAGTAGGATATATAATATTTTTACAATTCACCACTATCTTTTTCCGAAAGTGGCTCCATTAGTTTTGATATAATAAAGACTTCAATCGTATAAATTTTTCGGTCCCGAAAAATAAATATCTTTGAGTAAAGTATAATAAAAATTAAATTTTTATTTTTTATTCGAGTAGGGTAAAGATAAATTAAATACCAACCTGTAATTTACGTCCTTTAGGTTTAAATTAAATTGTAGACGTTGTCCTTTAAAAAACGAAATTACACCGGATGTCTTTTATGTTACTGTTTCTCATCTAGTGATGTCCTTTTCCTCTAACTCAGTTAATTATTTATGTTAACTCTTAGCATGTGCCACTCACATGAGGACATAATGGTCATTTTCATTTAATATACAGAGTAAATTGTATTTTACATCCTTTAAGTTTTAACTAAATTACAGGGTTGTCCTTTAACTACAAAATTACAACGTATGTCCCTTATATTTCAGATTCTATACATGTGGTGTCCTTTGTTGTAACTACGGGTGCTAAACGAATCGTGTTCGTGGGTTGGCGGGTTCAACTCGACCCGAACCAGAAAATTTATTATACATATGAACCCGAACACGACCCCAAGTTTTGTGGGTTGAACCGAACACGACCCGTTCAACCTGATTTTTTTATTCTTTTTTTGAAATTAATATATTAAAATTAAAATTTACTTAAAAAACACAAATTTATATAACACAATTATATTAAATTATAAAATCTTATGCTAATTCATCTTTTTAAATTATAATTATGTGTAAGACCCAAATCTTGTAACATAACTTTTATAAAAGTTATGCATTAATATAAGCATAACGCAAAAACGTAATGATTCGAAAACTAGATTTATTTGAACTTCTCAATATTTTTTATTTAAAAATATACATTTAGTTCGATTTGATAAACAATTTAATCGGAACGCGGAAGCTTTATCTTTGATCGTGTTCGGTTCTTTGCTGAGCTTGATCGTCATCCATGAGTGCTAGCAAATACCTTAAACTGGAATTTACAAATTAGTTAGTAATGTACTAGATAAGAGTTAACACCACATAACTAATTTAACAAAAAATCATCAAGAAAAAAATTGAATGAATTAGGTGGCGACGGCGACGGCACTTTGTTGCTCGGCGACACCTCTTCTAATGTCACGTCGGAGCTTCACTGCCATAGGCAATAACTTAAGGCGTCGGACAACCAAGCTGCGTCGGTGACGGCTAAACATGGCGTCGGCGACGCTATCTACTGCAGCAGTTTTGTTGCTGTGTTATTTAACTTGTCCGTTCGACCCGTTTCAAGTCCCGAACATTTAAAACATGACTCGGGACTTACAGACACATCCGTAAAACACTATATCATGTTTTCATTCAGCAGTTGCCAACCGTAAGCTACGGTTGGCCACCGTAGCTTAAAGTGGGCTGCCGCAAGTATTTCCATTTTGTCTTTTTTGATACGAAAACTTCCGTAATTTGTTACATTTTCGTCCGTTTCTATGAAACTTGTTTCTAAATATCGTAAAATGTTTTCTTACATATTTAACCCGGAATCCTAATCCTGGATTCTTAATTCTTATGAATTACGCATCCGTTTTACAGTTTATGCTTATATTTATTTTGACTCGTTAAGAGATTTAGCACTTAAGCTCAAATCTCACTTCCTCTTTTCTTCCTCTCATTTCCATTCTATGATTTTTATTTATTCTCCACCACAACTATATATTTGTGGTGGATTTGTTATAAAATGATATATTTCCAATTTCTACCATTCGGTTGAACAATATACGAAAAAGACCCGTTATGGGGCATTAAACCAAAACGGCTTATACTATTTGCTTTTACACTACTAAAAGGATGTACTTACTTATAAAACTCATTTTTAAACTTACCCTCAAGGGTTGTTTGATCAATTTATCATTCGAGGCCGTTTTGGTCAACTTTAGTCCTTTTTACGACGAAGGACTTTTAGAAGCATATATTGACCAAGTGGGCACTTTTAACCCACGTTCTATTAAAATTTCATTATGTTCCTAAGAACATAATGTCTAAAATTTAAATTATTAGATATACCTCCTTTTAGGTAATCTAATGTTCATCCAACACTCGTTTAACTCTCATCGGAACTTAAGTCCTCACTGAGAATTTGACCCATTACACGTACCTAGCTCGGGTCATAGCATTGACCCGTTTTAATACCTTGGTCTATTAGTTGCTATTTAATAGCGATGCAAGTCATACTCTATTCTTCCTATGAGCATAAAACTCAACAAGCGACATTAGTCATCATTGTCAAATGGTGATAATATCACCATTTGACCCATTTAGCCTTAATGACCATTTATCATTAAGAGATTGCATTTATTTGTCATCCACCCATTTAGCCCATTTCGTTTTACATTGTGTGATCATATTACTTAAAAATCGTTTCTTAATCCACTTGACCCATTATGACTTACGCCATATGGTGTCTTTTTTAAAACTCTTTATTTATCAGTCAACTCATGACCGGGTTACCATTTTACCCCTTATTACCCATTATGGTTTACACCATAAGGTAATGTTTCAAAAACTCCTTATTTATTCGTCATCACATGACTAATTTACCGTTTTACCCTTTTTACCATCAATCACGTTTTCTTACCATTTTCACTTGTTCCGACCCAAATCACTTCACATCAGAACATCATATTTCAAATGCTTATCTACCTTATTCTTAACGAATACTATAAGTATGTGTTCTACTTAAAAGATATAAGCTTTACTTACCTTGAAATCCGATTATGCTTTTCCATCGTACTTGTTCCGTTTAACCCGCTTCTTCTCAAGCCTCCACCTAGCTTGTCAAGCGTCAAACTATCATTTATCATTCACAAGATGGTTAGATTAGTCATCATTTATCAAGACTATCCCACCTTATGGACTTTCAAATTTAAATTTACCATTTGAACTTATTATAGGTCAGTTTGACTTTTAAAAGTCAACTGCCTATTAACATACGATAAATGCACAATTAAGTTTAACAACTCATTTAAGCAATTCGTCAAATTCTCGGTAGTCATTATTCTTAGGCTACCATTTTAACTACTTTTCTCAACTAACGTTCATATCATTTCTTTCACTTAAACAAGTTCGAGCAATTGTTAACATTAAGTTAACTTTACTTTCAGTGATCAATGCTAATTTATCCATTCATTGTACTAGTACTAAGGGTTTTCATCTTTATGTAAAAATTTATTTCATCATATTACTTAGACATTCATCCGAATACCTAATATAATCAAGTTCTATATACAACTAGTAGACAACATGATCTCAAACACTTACTTACATTGGCATAACATCAATTTCATCATATCATATAAAATCCATTTCAAGTCATGTATGATCACTTACTTGAATCTCTAATTTGTTCAAGTATCTTACACATATATACAAGTATGATGATCATAAACACTTATATATTATCAATTTCATCATATAATAAAAACCCACTTCACATAGCAATATATTTAAAGCTTTCACTTAGGGTTTGTTCCTAAGCTAGAATACATCTCTTATCCTCTTCAATTTTTGAAATTCTCACATGGATTGGAATCCATGAAATCTACCTACATTCATAATATCACCAAATCAAGATTTTTGACATACCTTATGATCCTCTAGTTTAGGTGATCATTAGCATGTGTTCATGCATGAGTTTGAGATCCGAATTCTTCTTCAATTTGGTGATTCTTTGATGAACAAGAGTTTGGCTCCCCTTGTTCTTCTCCTGGCTATTACAGCGCGCACACACACACACACTTAATGTTTGTGTTGTGTTTTATTTTTGTTTTATATATCCAAGTTTCATCCTTTTTTCCCTTTTGATCCCTCATATTTGAGATTTTAAATAATAATGGATATCACCCAATGTTTATCACTAACAACACAAATAATCAACTAGGTTAATTATTCCTAGTTATTTATTCAAGCATGTAATATATATATATACACACACACACACATTTATATGGTTCAATATTTTTGAGGTGTTACATTATGGCATAAAATACACACCCCCATTTAATTTATGACATAAAATAAATTATGGAAAAATAAAATATAATATGAATGAGTTAAACGGGCAACCCGATCGTCAACCCGCCAACCTGATCGGGTTGACATCAACCCGACCCATTAATCTAAATGGGTTCGCAGGTTCAACCTGAAACTGACCCGAACCCATCTAGACTAAACATAAACTCGCGAATTTCATGTTAGGTTCGTGTCATGTTTTCGGGCCGTGTCCAAAATTCACAACCCTAGTTGTAACTCATTTTTAACGCTAAGTCAGGTCATATCCCACTCACATGAGGGCATACTGGTCATTTCCGCTAAATAAATAATACAAAAAGAATTAAAGAATTATACACACACACGTATATATGAAAAACACACACATAACAACAAAATAAACCTCCCTTATTATTCTTTTCTTTTGTAAAACCACCACCGTTGGAAAAGTGTAATTGCCGGCCACCACATTCATCATCTATCTCTCTCTCTTTCCTGATGATAGCACACGATGGTAGAGGTTGATCCTAACAATCCACGCCTACCCACCAACAAAAACTCTCAAATTCATGTAAAATCAACACCCAAAATGATCAGCATACCCTCATTTGAGTGGCATATGGTCTGACTTAATGTTAAAATATAAATCGGTTACAACAAAAGGCCACCGCATGTATATAATCTGAAACATAAAGGACACTCGCTGCAATTTCATTAGTTAAAGGACAACATCTGAAGTTTGCCTGAAATTTAGAGGACGTAAAATGTAATTTACACAAGATATTAAGTGAAAATGACCATTGTGCCTTCATGTGAATGACACATGTTATGAGTTAACAAAAAAAATTAACTTAGTTAGGACAAAAGATACCGCCTAACGAGAAAAAATAAAATAGAAGAACATCCCGTATAATTTCATTAGTGAAAACTCATTCTAATAACTCAAAGAGTAAAGTACAATTTACGTTCTTGGTGTTTACATCCACGTACACGTTCAGTCTCTATTTGAAAAATTCAACACTCCGGTCCATGTGGTTGTCAATTGCTCGCAATCAAGTCCCTCCTACTAACTATCGTTAGTTGAACGTTAGGATTATGATTAAAAGACCATAATACCCTTAAGGGACTGAAATTACAATACGAATAAGTCATATCCCCTTTATAATCCCTACAACACACAATTATTCAGCTTCATCATCACAACCTCTAAGCTATTTAGGGAAACCATCACGGATAGCAAATAATCTAAAAAAGATTAAAGTTCATCATCATCACAACATCTTTTAAGTTAAAATGACAACAGTTATAGCAAGCAAATCATGGACTAAAGAAATTGAAGGTTGGAGGGTGTTGATGGACCTAAATTTGAATTAATCTAATTAAAAACACGTCTTTCTCTATATTATGTTTGCTTTTCAAAAACTTTCTCCACTCACAACCACTTTTAAAAATAAAAAAATTATAGATGGTGACGTTTTCTCCAAATTTACTGATGAACAATAAATTTCTCTCTCCTTCACTCACAATCATTCTATATAATTTAGAGGCTTCACCCACATAAATTTAAAGGCTTCAATGTGAATGCTCATATAGAATACATTAATACAGAGACTCCAATGTGAATCCTCTTAAACCTATGATAGTGTTGGATAATGGGTTGAGAAGGAGTTTTTATGGTTTGAAAATGAGAAAATGAGAAGTTAGGATTTGTAACTTATAATAAGATAAACAGTAAATTGCCATTTTAGTCCCTGAGATTTATCTCAAATTACCACTTTAGTCCAAATAGTTTCTTTTTCTCCTCTCATTGCCTGAGTTTCCCATTTTAGCCATTTTTGTCCAACCAGTGGCGGATCTAGAGAATATTCGTAGGGGTAACGTTTTATAAAAAAAGGGTAACGAAATCAAAGAAAAGTCAAAAAGAGGTCAAATTTTCCAAAATTTACACTTCCGCCGGAGTGCCAAGGAGTAGCGAGGCTACCCTGCGCCTAAGGTATGTCCGCCCCTGGGTCCAACCCACTAACTTCGTTAAAAATGTCAGTTAACTCACAGTAAATAGTTTGGTACTTGCCATTTTCATCCAAAAACCAAATTCTATTTTACTTAAAAAACATTAATTAAAAAAATCCTTAACCTAAAAAAATAAAAATACATATTAATATATAAAAAAACCCTTTAATTTTATAAACATAATATTAATTAATATATGTATATATATATGTAACCATTAATATTTTAAAAATATTTTAATATATAATAAAAATCCACCAATCCCCAACCACCCACTCCCCCCTCTCTTTCTCCACGGGTCCACAACTCCCACCTCCTCCGTCATCCATCACCACCCACCTCTGCCACACCACAACCAACCTTTGCCACACACCTCCACCACAACAATTGGGGATTGGAGGGTTTTTATTATATATAAAAATATTTTTAAAAAAATAAGGGTTTTTTATATAGTAATATGTATTTTTATTTTTTTAGGTCAAAGGTTTTTTTAACTAAATGTTGGGCCCCTAGCTAAAAGGTTTATACATTAGTGTTGCATTTTGGGCTAAGGGTAAAGGAATGAGCTTCCTAGAGCCTTATGGGCCTAGGATTGTAATTAATGGGTGCTGAAATTAGTATAAATACATGTGTTAGGGTTAGTATTTTGGTGGCTAGTCAGTTTGTTATTCAGATATCTTGTATCAGACACCATTCGGTGTATGCAACTTGATTAATCAGAGATTGTTCTTGTTCTGTTCATCTAATCTTTATTTCGCAATCGATTAGTGGTTGTGATACTGTGTACAGATTCGAATTCAAGGATTTAGAATTGGTATCAGAAAAACAAAACAAAAGGGCTTGGGTATATAGGGCTCCTCCACCATATAATCATAACTACACACGAATGCCTGATCTAAGCAGAACTAGAAAATGAAGAAAATATGATGTATGGTAAACCCTCGGATTACTTTTCAAAACTGTGGAAAGCCCTACTACCCAAAGTTTTTTGAGCCAACTGAACTCAAGAAGGACGTGTAACACCTCGTAAAATCGTGTCCAATAGTATAACGTGTTGTAATTTTTTTATATAGTCTATTAAAGACCAATAAGGACTAAAGATATCAACATGCTCAAAACTTGGCCTCTGAGTGAATGATATGTCAACATGCCTAGCCTATGGGTGACTGATATGTCAACATGCTTAAACATTGGCCTCTAAGTGACTGATATGTCAACATGCCTAGACTCTGAGTGACTGATATGTCAACATGCTTAAACATTGGCCTCTGTGTGACTGATATGTCAACATGCCTAGCCTCTGAGTGACTGATATGTCAACAAGCATAAAATGAGCCTCTGAATGGTCCTTTAAAAGTCCTAACTCTCATGCGTGCCCGTTGTTGAATGAGAGAGGTTAACTCTGTAAAATGTGAAAGTTGGATAATGGAGGGGTTAAAAGTGTCAACATGTTAATTTATACCTTTGAGTGACCTTTTAACGAACCGAGAGCTCGACAATGTCCGGGCATAATCCCGGGTACGTCAAGTATTAGCTATGGAGGGCTAAAAATGCTAAAAAGGTGTTTTAGGAAGGTTAAGAGGGTTTAATAAGTTGAGGGGATAAAAGTGTCAAAATTTGAAAGCTGACAGGAGGCGCTCACGGGGCGCGAGAGGCTAAGGCCTGGCCTCTCACGGGGCGCGAGAGGCCTGTGTGCTGTAGAAAATTAACCTGGCCACCACAAAGGTGCCAAAAACCATGTATTCGAAACTAGGGATTTTTAAACAGCTATGCCATGTTTTGGGACACTTGTAAGCTTCCTCTTACACCCCTTAACACCTGCCATCACCTCCTTCAAGCTCTCCAACTATAAATAGGTGCCAAGGTTCACTATTTGAACTTGCACCTTTCTTATTCACAACTCTATCTCCCTCCTCTGGAAGTTCCTATCTGAAAGGAGCATCCAACTAAGTTCTATTGCATTCTAGGAACCTCTTGTAAGTGTTCCTTGCTCTTGCAGTTTCGTTTATAGGCTTTTATAGCCAAAAGTCAAGCGTTTTACGAAAAACGCCTTGACTTTCGGTTAAGACCATTATGGTACAGCCATTGTTCGTAAGGAACATGGCTAAGTGATCGTAATAAGGTAGATGTTAGTCCCTATAAGGGCACCTCCTGAAGATCACGTTTGCTAGACCAATTGACACGTCAAAGTTATGATATTAAAAAGTCAAACATGTCATTTTTAGGAAAAATCATAAATTGATCTTATATGTGTTATGAAACCTGTTATGACACTTAAAAAAGTTGGTAATAATTATTAGAACATGTAATAACATGTTCGGCTCTCAATTTCAGTTCCAGGGTCGGTTCACAACCGAAAGTCGCGAAGTTTGACTTCTTCTTTGACTTTCGATTCTGACCCGATATAGATTAGTTAGATATTGATCTAAAGTTGCATTATGATCGTAATATAATGTAGCATAACCCTTTGAGGTTATATTACATGATCATAATAGAATCTGAGTTTATGCACAAGTTCCTTAATTATGTCATTTTGACTAAAATGTCCTTTTTGCATAAAAGATATTTTAATGATAATGAACTTGAAAATGAGTTTCCTACTGATGTAATATTATAAGTAGGATTATTTGGGATGTAAATCAGATTATAAACTGACTTTATGAGCAAGTCTTTGTATTATGTTGATAAATGACGATAAGGCCCTTGTGGCTTATAAAATGGTTTTAATCACATCTTTTCAAAGAAAATCTTTTACCTACTGATATGTTATACTAAATAACATATCCAAGATATATTAATCTGATCATAACATCAGTTTTCATCAAACGTCACACAAATCGTCATTTTACGACATAAGCGTCATTTCGGCGCATAACATGGTTTTAAACCATATTTATCAACCAAGACTTGTTACCTACTGATTTCAAAACTTATTTTAAATATTTTTTATAGAAGGTATATGATATGAACTCAGAATCCCAAATAATTTATAAAACTATGTGTAAAATGACCAAAATGCCCTTTCGGTGCATAGTTTGGTCATAAAAGATAGATTACACATATAATTAATATCCTACTGATATTATATCATAAATAATTTATTTTTCCAGAATACTTATAGTTATAACATCAAATTATATTCAACTTCCTTTTATAAGGTATGAAATTACCAAAATGCCCTTATGAGGCATAGTTTCATTTTAAAACCTTAACGGGCATATAAGTTGATATCATACTGATATTACAACTTATTTAAAGTATAATGGCATATAGAACTTGTCCATGACTTACCCGGTTACCCGAGGTCGTTGATATGCGTACAGTTAAGCATATGTAACTAGTTTATGAAAATTAACCGAAACGGGTCTAACCTTGTCATTTGAGTCTCAAAATCCAGAATGTTTATAGTTTATCCATATTACACAAGTCAAGGTACTTGTTGGGATTAAACTACATTCTATCCAATCATCGTTTAATCTAGTGTTATACGTTTTGATCAAGTACGCTAGTCGGTCTAAGTCTACGACTTAAATAAGACCGTTACTATTTAATTGGTTAGTTTATGCCATAATCCAGACTAGAGACTTGCCAGTAAATGCTATATGCACTTAGTACTTTTGTGTACGGCTGAGTTATTAAAAGAAGACTAGCTCAGGTAAATACTCTCGACTTATTTCCCTTATACGGGCTTGGGTTACGGTAAATTATTACCGCTTGGTCGGAAAGGGGATCAATCGAATGCCGGATTATGGCTAGTAAATCCGCATATTCTGTTTTAATCAGTTTTTTTTGATAACTTAAACATCGAGGGTTAACTAATGTGTCCTGGATATCCTCGACTCATTACAATAGATAATGGCCACGACCTTAGAGCGGGTGTAGGCATACACCCGATAGACGCTCAATATGCATTACCCACAAGGTTGGGAAGAAATGGCTCCTTCGTGAGTCCAATGTGGTGTGTACGTTAATCATGTCTCGGTCTCCGTATCGGGCCCTGTATGTATGGACAAACATGTAAATCTGTTAACAAGGTTGGACGGTCAACTTTCCCAAGTTATAAAAGATTTTGCGTTGATACGCACTTAAAACATATTTTAAATGTTTTCAATATGAGTCAGTTGGGTTATTTACCAGCGAAAGCTGACGTATTTTCAAAAGACTAAGCTTGCAGGTACAATACTAAAATAGGCTGGAAGTGCTCGTAGTGATAGAGGATCTTGCAAATCCTAGATCTGCCCAAAATCTGTTTTATATTCTTTCTTTGTACATTTATGATCCGCCTGTGGATCTTCTATTACGAGCCTGTATATTATTTTTTATTTCGAACATTTGGTTTGTAATAGTAATTTAAATCCAAGACTTCCGTTGTATTGTGTTTAATTGACTATGATGATATCAACTTTACTTCACAATATTCCCCACCCGGGCCCACCGGTGTTTGATTGGCTGTGGAAAGCCGGGGTGTGACAGGTTGGTATCAGAGCCAACGTTTGAGAGAATTAAACACTAGCCTTTTGTGTTTAATCTCAAACTTACACAAGCACATTCCTTAAACTTCCGAGTCTAGGCATTGACCTAGGATTACTCGTTTCGTTATTAAGTTATTAGTATTGTTTTTCAATTGATTTTTAACAGGAAAATGCCGCCACGTGTATGAGGAAGAGGGAAAGGACCAATGAGGGGAGGACCTTCAGGTTATATCCCTTCACATCCCCATCACCCGAACCCTTATGAAGATTCAGGGGGATTCAAGGCCATTACCACAACATTTGCCTACCCACACTTAAAGTGCATACCACTCGTACCATTCACACCACTCGTACCATTCATACCACTCCCACCACTCTTATCATTCTTACCATGATGAGCTAATCCCAACCAATACTTTAACACACCCCAGCTGATCAGAATCAACTGGATCAGCCAAACCCAATGGACGAGGACTCCGACCCAGAGATGCCGCCGTCAGGTTCATATGCGCATCCCATTGAAATCTCAAGTGATTCGAACTCCTACGCCGGATTGCCTTACCAAGGTCCTAATGAGTGGGACCAATATTGGAACCAATTTACCTTCGCCGACACTCCTTCCCATCACTCCCAACCACCTCCCGTGCAAGAAGATGTGCACATGAACCGGTGGAACAACCCCAATCGCCACCAGAACCACCAAGGAGGAAAAGAGGAGCACGTATGTCAGTGCGTGCGGGCCAATGGTCGAGATTGCAGCCACCTTTGCCCAAATCTTACCCAACTATTCACGAGGACCCACAAATGGGTGGACCCTCTAATGCGTCACCTGTGGTGGAACCAACACCACCACCAATGGTTCAACCACCACCATCGGGTTATAATAACCCTATTCCAACATATCCGGATACATTCGGATATGATCCTTTTAACCCATCGACACCTGTTGATTACCAAGCATGGTCGCATGACCCTTACATGCAAGCGGTCATGCATAATGCACTTTACCCGTCTCCTTTCCCACCTGCTTATCCACCTACTGGATATCCAAGTTATGGGTAACAGTATCCGGTTATGCCACAATCACAACCACAACCTCCGCCACCACTTGAGGCCATCAATGAAGCCTTAGAACGAATGAAAGAAATGCAACAACAAGCGGAGAAAACGGAGGAGAAGACAAACAAATTCTTCAAGAAACTCTCAAGCTGGTTAAGGGAAAAAGGAGAGTGAAGTCTCTTCTAATATATGTTAGTTAGCCCCTGCGAGAACATTGTTATTTCTTTAGTCCCTACGTGGAGATCTTTGTTTCTGTATTATAATTTCTTTTTGGAATTTAATGAAGTATTTTTGGAATTATATATATATATATATATTATATATTTTAAGTTTCATCCTCTTCAAGCAAGCGTCTCGATTTTATTCGAAATTTATGCTATGCTATATATTTCCAAAAGACCTTAATGGATTTGATTATGCCAAGTGGCGTAGACCACACATTGGCCAAGAAATGATAGTTAAGGACAAGGAGCCTTCTATCAGGATAGTTAAGGGAAGTTATCCTTCTATCCAGAGGTAGGGAACTAGGTTCAAGCCTCCAAGGTTGTTAAGGTCGAAGGTGACCGGGACCATTAATCAATAATTAAGGTACTTTTATGTTAACATTAAGGAATGTTCATACTCTTGATAGTGTGACTTGAGGAACCACACTAGCCGTCTAGGTGAAAACGACTACGTCCTAATATATAGCCTATGTGATCAATGTGATCTCGGCTAATGTCATCAATGCGATGACAAATGACAGGCCAATGTGCCAATTTTATGTCCAATGTGATAGGCCAAGGTGCCATGAATTACATTTGTTATGATGTAGGCTGATATGCCATAAATTTACATCTGTTATGAGGTAGGCTAATATGCCATAAATTTACATCTGTTATGATGTAGGCTGATATGCCATAAATTTGCATCTGTTATGATGTAGGCCAAGGTGCCACAAATTAAGTCCTGTTATGATGTAGACTGATATGCCATGAATTTAAATCTGTTATGATGTAGACCGAGGTGCCATAAATTTACATCTGTTAAGATGTAGGCTGAAATGCCATAAATTTACATCTGTTATGATGTAGGCTGATATGCCATAAATTTACATCTGTTATGATGTAGGCTGATATGCCATAAATTACATCTGTTATGATATAGGCCAATGTGCCCAATTTATGTCCAATGTGACCGTCCAATGTGCCCAATTTTTAAATGTCCAATGTGACCGGCCAATGTGCCCAATTATTATGTCCATTAGTGACAAGCTTATGAGCTACATATAATTGTCAATTATGACAGTGACAGTTGTGACATTATGATCCACTGTCTAATAATATATGGACTATGTCCAGATTGTAATTTGCCTTTGATGGTCTTATTAAGACCTAGGCCACCTATAGATATGATAAGCCTGAGAGTTGTGATGTTATTCACACTAACTTCAATAGGCAATGGATTGTTATATCCAATGTTTGAAGCCAATATGGTTGTTATACCATGGCTAAGAGAAATTTGTTTGATGATTAGAGCCAAAGCTGCAATATGGTAAACTAGGACGAGGCACAGAGTAGCCACCGAGAGGTTAGCTCTAACAAGGCCGAAAATATAGCTGTTAATAATGATGACTTCCAAGCTCGCATAGATGCAGCTGTGGGAAAGGCTGTGAAAAAGGCCATAGAAAAGCTTAGGGAGCCGAGTGCTACTCGCTCCAGACCATTGTCAATCGCACCATCCCCAACTTATAAGGAGAGCTCAGTTCACTCTTCAAATGCGAAGAGTGAACCAAAGAAAATATAATTCGCTGATAGGTCATGTTCTTCTAAAGACGGATGTACCTATAAATATTTCATCTCCTGCAAACCCCGAACTTTAATGGGGAAAAGGAGCAGTAGAAGCCTTGAAATGGCTTGACGAAATGGAAACAATTGTGGAAATCAGCGGCTGTGTAGATAAGGATGTGGTCAAATATGTATCACAGTCCTTCAAGGGCAATGCTCTGATATGGTGGAAGGCAATGGTTCAATCTACAGGTAAGATATACATGTACAACTTAGGATGGTCTAAGTTTGTAGAACTAGTCAAGGAGACTTATTGTCCACAGCATGAGGAGGAGAAATTAGAGACAAATTTTCTGACTCTATCGGTGAAGAAGCTAGATTGTTGAAGTATGTTTCTGACTTCAATTCCCTGTCTAGGTTAGTTTCATATCTAATCACCCCATAATCCAAACGTATTGCGCGTTTTATTAATGGATTAGCGCCCGAGATAAAGGGCATAGTAAAGGCTGCTCAGCCTAGTACCTATAGGTCCAATGTGGACCTATCTCTCTCCCTCACCTTAGATTTAGTGAGGCAAAGGTCAGATAAGACTGAAACTGATGGAAAGAGGAAACGGGGGGATAATAACTCCCAAAGGTATAAAAAGAAAGGAAATTTCGGGTTCAAGAAGAACCAGCAGGCGTCTAATGACAAACCTCTATGTAAGAATTGTAAATATAGACATTGGGGATAGTTTAGTATAAATCCAAGACTAAACCCTGTGGTATCTGCAAGAGGAAAGGGCATAAGACCCTAGAGTGCAAGGATCTTAAGGATGCAGTTTGCTACAACTGTAATGAAAAGGGCACATTACGTTAATTGCCCCAAGAACCCCAAAAGTAATGATGCAAAGCCTGGAGAGGCTAAGAAAGGGAATGCTCGTGCTTTCCAGATGAATGCCAGGGAGGCCGTTAATGACAATAACGTTATAACAGGTACATTCTTCATCAACGATATATATGCTAGAGTTCTTTTTGATTCTGGTGCAGATAAATCTTTTGTTGATCATAAGTTTAGTAAACTATTAAACTTGCCCATAAGAACTCTAGATATAACTTATAAGGTAGAACTTGCTGATGGAACATTAGAGATAGCATCTTCCATTCTTGATGGATGCTCTATATCCATTAAGAATTATTCTATCCCCATCACTCTTTTGCCAATGAAACTGGCAGGGTTGGATGCAGTTTTAGGCATGGATTGGTTATCACTAACCAAGCCCAATTGCGTGCGATAAGAAACATCATCGAAATTATGCGATAAGAAACTCATCGAAATTAAAACCCCATCTGGTGAAACAATCACCATCCCTGGAGATTTGCACTACGGATTGCCAGACAAGGTGTCGTTATTTAAGGCATCCAAGTGTTTGGGGAAAGGATGTGTTATTTATATGGCACAAGTAACTATCAATGAGCCTAAGCCAAGTATTGAAGACCTTCCAGTTATCTCAGAGTATTCCGATGTTTTCCCCGAAGAATTACCTGGCTTACCTCCAGATAGGCAAGTGGAGTTTAGAATTGATATCCTGCCTGGATCAACACCGCTAGCCAGAGCTCCATATCGGTTAGCACCAACGGAGATGAAGGAATTGAGATTACAGTTAGATGAAATCTTAGAGAAAGGCTTTATTCAGTCCAGTTCATCGCCTTGGGGAGCTCCTATTTTATTCGTAAAGAAGAAAGACGGTTCAATGCGAATGTGCATTAATTACCGAGAACTGAACAAGTTAACAATTAAGAACCGATATCCTCTACCCAGGATCGACGATTTATTCGACCAACTTCAAGGGGCTAGTTATTTCTTCAAGATTGATCTAAGATCTGGATATCATCAGCTGAAGGTTAGGAGTGAGGATGTTCCTAAGACTGCCTTCAGGACCCGATATGGTCATTTTGAATTTCTAGTGATGCCTTTTGGGCTCACAAATGCACCTGCAGCATTCATGGATCTCATGAATAGAGTCTGCAAGCCGTATTTGGATAAGTTTGTCATTGTCTTTATAGACGACATACTTATCTATTCTCTTAATCAAGTTGATCACGAGAAACACCTTCGGTGCATTCTAGAATTGCTAAGGCAGGAAAAGCTTTATGCTAAATTCTCTAGGTGTGAATTTTGAATTAGAGAAGTCCAATTTCTTGGACATGTTGTAAGTGAGCGTGGTATCCAAGTGGATCCCACCAAAATAGAAGCCATAATGAATTGGAAAGTGCCCAAGACCCCATCGGAGATTCGTAGTTTCCTAGGATTGGCTGGATACTACAGGAGGTTCATTGAGAACTTTTCAAGAATAGCCACTCCTTTGACTACCTTAACCCGTAGAATGTCAAATTTGTTTGGGGTCCGAGACAACAAGAATCCTTTGAGATTCTAAAACGTAAATTGAGCAATGCTCCTGTGTTATCTCTACCTGAGGGTATTGAGGATTTTGTAGTCTATTGGATGCTTCGCACACTGGCATGGGCTGTGTGCTAATGCAAAAAGACAAAGTAATTGCTTATGCATCACGACAGTTAAAGGTGCACGAAAGGAACTACACCACCCATGATTTGGAATTGGGTGCTGTTGTATTTGCACTAAAGCTATGGAGACATTACTTGTATGGCACAAGGTGTATTATATACACTGACCATAAGAGTCTCCAGCATCTGTTCAATCAGAAAGAATTGAACATGTGACAGCGCCGTTGAATGGAAACACTTAATGATTATGATTGTGAAATTCGCTATCATCCCGGCAAGGCAAATGTCGTTGCTGACGCCTTAAGTGGCAAGGAAAAATTAAGCCATTAGGATTAATGCAAAGAGCATTGAGCTCAGAAATAGCTTGAATGAGAAGCTATTAGATGCGCAAAAGCAAGCCCTATTAGAGGCTAACATTCCTAATGAGGGTTAGGCGGAACTGTTGATCAATTAACGCCTTGAAAAGATGGAATCCTTAGATTTAATGGAAGGATCTAGGTTCCAGACTTTGGGAGACTTAGAGATCTAATCCTCCAGGAAGCACACAATACAAGATACTCAGTTCACCTTGGAGGTGACAAAATGTATCAGGATCTGAAAAAGAATTACCTAGTGGATGGGTTTGAAGAAATCCATAGCCACTTATGCAGCTAAGTGTTTGACATGTTCGCAAGTTAAGGCTGAACATCAGAAGCCGTCAGGACTTCGACAACAAATGGAAATTTCCGCATGGAAATGGGAAATGGTAACTATGGACTTGATTACCAAGTTACCTAAGATCAAACGTGGAAACGACACAATTTGGGTCATTGTAGATAGGCTGACTAAGTCAGCGCATTTCTTGCCAATTAAGAAAACGTATAATTCAGACAAATTGGCTAAGTTGTACGTGGACAAGGGTGTGTCCCTACATGGTGTGCCGATATCTATTGTATCTAATAGAGATACTAGATATACCTCTCATTTTTGGAAAAGTTTCCAACAATCTTTAGGCACAAGATTAAATTTTAGTACGGCTTACCACCCGCAGACTGATGGTCAAAGTGAGCGTACTATTCAGACGTTGGAAGACATGCTTAGGGCATGTGTGATTGATTTAGGTGGAAGTTAGGATGACCACTTACCCCTAATAGAATTCTCCTCAATAATTGTTATCATACGAGCATTAAGGCTGTTCCTTATGAGGCCTTGTATGGGAGAAAGTGTCGAACGCCCGCGTATTGGGAAGAAGTTGGGGAAACCCAACTATCAGGACCAGAGACAGTCTTGGAGACCACGGAAAAGATTGTGCAAATCATGATCGTCTCAAGGCTGCCCGTGATAGGCAGAAGAGCTATGCTGACAAGAGGCGTAAACCTCTCAAGTTCCAAGTAGGGGACAAAGTCATGCTGAAAGTATCACCTTGGAAGGGTGTAATGAGATTCGGAAAGAAGGGCAAGCTATGCCCAAGATATATAGGACCATTCGAGATAGTCGAATGTGTCGGCGCTGTAGCTTATAAGCTCAAGCTGCCAGAGGAGCTTAGTGGAATCCATGATGTATTCCACATATCCAACCTTAAGAAATGTCTAGCCGATGAGTCGCTAGCAATGTTGCACAAAGATGTGCAAATAGATGAAGACCTGAGGTTTGTTGAGAAACCAATTTGATCGAGGATCGACAGGTTAAGAAGCTCCGAAGGAAATTAATACCCATAGTAAAGGTTAAGTGGGACGCTTTTAGAGGTCCCAAGTATACATGGGAGGTTGAGTCCACTATGCGACAAAAGTACCCCCATCTTTTTGAATAAAATCTCGAGGTCGAGATTTCTTTTAAGGGGGTGAGGATGTAACACCTCGAAGAAATGGCTCCAATAGTATAGTGACACGTGTTGTAATTTTTTATATAGTCTATTAAAAACCAATAAGGACTAAAGGTGTCAACATGCTCAAAACTTGGCCTCTGAGTGACTTATATATCAACATGCATAGCCTTTGAGTGACTGATATGTCAACATGCTTAAACACTGGCCTCTGAGTGACTGATTTGTCAACATGCCTAGCCTCTGAGTGACTGATATGTCAACATGCTTAAACATTGGCCTCTGTGTGATTGATATGTCAACATGCCTAGCCTCTGAGTGACTGATATGTCAACAAGCATAAAATGAGCCTCTGAATGATCCTTTACAAAGTCCTAACTCTCATGCGTGCCCGTTTTGGACGAGAGAGGTTAACTCTGTAAAAATGTGAAAGTTGGATAATGGAGGGGTTAAAGTGTCAACATGTTAATTTATACCTCTGAGTGACCTTTTAACGAACCGAGAGCTCGAAAATGTACGGGCATAATCCCGGGTACGTCAAGTATTGGCTATGGAGGGCTAAAAAATGCTAAAAAGGTGTTTTAGGAAGGTTAAGAGGGTTTAATAAGTTGAGGGGCTAAAAGTGTCAAAATTTGAAAGTTGACAAGGGCGCTCGAGGGGTGCGAGAGGCTAAGGCCGGCCTCTCACGGGGCGCGAGAGCATGTGTCTGTAGAAAATTAACCTGGCCACCACAAAGGTGCCAAAAACCATGTATTCGAAACTAGGGATTTTTAAACAGCTATGCCACGTTTTGGGACACTTGTAAGCTTCCTCTTACACCCCTTAACACCTGGCATCACAACCTTCAAGCTCTCCAACTATAAATAGGTGCCAAGGTTCACCATTTGAACTTGCACCTTTCTTATTCACAACTCTATCTCCCTCCTCTGGAAGTTCCTATCTGAAAGGAGCATCCAACTAAGTTCTATTGCATTCTACAAACCTCTTGTAAGTGTTCCTTGCTCTTGCATTTTCGTGTATAGGCTTTTATAGCCAAAAGTCAAGCGTTTTACAGAAAACGCCTTGACTTTCGGTTAAGCCCATTATGGTCCAGCCATTGTTTTAATGAACATGGCTAAGTGATCGTAATAAAGTAGGTGTTAGTCCCTATAAAGGGCACCTCCTGAAGATCACGTTTGCTAGACCAATTGAAGGGTCAAAGTTAGGATATTAAAAAGTCAAACAGACCATTTTTTGGAAAAATATAAATTGATCTTATATGTGTTATGAAAGTTGTTTTGACACTTAAACAAGTTGGTAATAATTATTAGAACATGTAAGAACATGTTCGGCTCGTCAATTTCAGTTCTAGGGTCGGTTCGCAACCAAAAGTCGTGAAGTTTGTCTTCTGCTTTGATTTTCGATTCTGACCTGATTTAGATTAGTTAGATACTGATCTAAAGTTGCATTATGATCGTAATATAATGTAGCATAACCCTTTGAGGTTATATTACATGATCATAATCAGAATCTGAGTTTATGCACAAGTTCCGTAATTATGTCATTTTGACTAAAATGCCCTTTTTGCATAAAAGAGATTTTAATGATAGTGAACTTGAAAATGAGTTTCCTACTGATGTAATATTATAAATAGGAATATTTGGGATGTCAAATCAGATTATAAACTGAGTTTATGAGCAAGTCTTTGTATTATGTTGATAAATGACGATAAGGCCCTTGTGGCTTATAAAATGGTTTTAATCACATCTTTTCAAAGAAAATATTTTACCTACTGATATGTTATATTAAATAAAATATCCAAGATATACTAATCTGATCATAACATCAGTTTTCATCAAACGTCACATGAATCGTCATTTTACGACATAAGCGTCGTTTCGGCGCATAACATGGTTTTAAACCATATTTATCAACCAAGACTTGTTACCTACTGATTTAAAAACTTATTTTAAATATTTTTTACAGAAGGTATATGATATGAAAATCCCAAATAATTTATAAAACTATGTGTAAAATGACCAAAATGCCCTTTCGGTGTATAGTTTGGTTATAAAAGATAGATTACACATATAATTAATATCCTACTGATATTATATCATAAATAATTTATTTTTCTGAATACTTATAGTTATAACAGCAAATTATATTCAAGTTCCTTTTATAAGGTATGAAATTACCAAAATGCCCTTATGAGGCATAGTTTCATTTTAAAACCTTAACGGGCATATAAGTTGACATTCTACTGATATTACAACTTATTTAAAGTATAATGGTATATAAAGTTGTCCATGGATTACCCGGTTACCCGATGTCGCTGATATGCGTACGTGAAGCATATGTAACTAGTTTACGAAAATTAACCGAAACGGGTCTAACCTTGTCATTTAAGTCTCAAAATCTAGAATGTTTATAGTTTATCCATATTACACAAGTCAGGGTACTTGTTGGGATTAAACTACATTCTATACAATCATCGTTTAATCTAGCGTTATACGTTTTGATTCAAGTACGCTAGTCGGTCTAAGTCTACGACTTAAATAAGACCGTTACTATTTAATTGGTTAGTTTATGCCATAATCCAGACTAGAGACTTGCCGGTAAATGCTATATGCACTTAGTACTTTTGTGTACGGCTGAGTTATTAAATAAGAAGACTAGCTCAGGTAAATACTCTCGACTTATTTCCCCTATACGGGCTTGGGTTACGGTAAATTATTACCGCTTGGTCGGAAATGGGATCAATCGAATGCCGGATTGTGGCTAGTAAATCCGCATATTCTGTTTTAATCAGTTTTGTTTATAACTTAAACATCGAGGGTTAACTATGTGTCCTGGATTCCCTCGGCTCATTACAATAGATAATGGCCACGACCTTAGAGCGAGTGTAGGCATACACCCGATAGACGCTCAATATGCATTACCCACAAGGTTGGGAAGAAATGGCTCCTTCGTGAGTCCAATGTGGTGTGTACGTTAATCATGTCTCGGTCTCTGTACCGGGCCCTGTATGTATGGACAAACATGTAAATCTGTTAACAAGGTTGGACGGTTAACTTTCCCAAGTTATAAAAGATTTTGTGTTGATACGCACTTAAAACATATTTTAAATGTTTTCAAAATGAGTCAGTTGGGTTATTTACCAGCGAAAGCTGACGTATTTTCAAAAGACTAAGCTTGCAGGTACAATACAAAATAGGCTGGAAGTGCTCGGTAGTGATAGAGGATATTGCAAATCCAAGATCTGCCCAAAGTCTGTTTTATATTCTTTTTTTGTACAATTTATGATCCGCATGTGGATCTTCTATTACGAGCCTTTATATTATTTTGTATTTCGAACATTTGGTTTGTAAATAGTAATTTAAATCCAAGACTTCGATGTGCTTGTTTAATTGACTATGATGATATCAACTTTACTTCACGATATTCCCCACCCGGGTCCACCGGTGTTTGATTGGCTGTGGAAAGCCGGGGTGTGACAGGACGCTGGTTTTTTCTCTTTCACACCAGTTTCGCAAGAATCTGTGACATCCCCTCTTGTGTTCAGATGTTTGGAGAAAATGACGCCTAAAGAAGAGGCAGCGACACCACTTAAAGTATCAAAGCAAGATAATCCTCCTGAAACTGACACAGTGAACGCTACTAACGCTTTTACTTCATGTGCAGAAGAAATATTAGTTGAGGATATTACAGATGGTGATGAAGAAGAATGTCTGAATTCAAATTCAAACAATTCAGCTGCTTATTATGAATTTTATAAACCTGCTTTTGACATTTTAAATCTTTTTCTTGCTGAACAATCTAAATCCTTGGACAATGTTGGTTGTGTTGATAACTTAGACGTTTTTTATTTTGGTTTTTCATCTGATGCTGATGTTATGAATTCTGATAATGCATGTGATAACTCTTGTGATGAAAACATAACTTTTGCTACAGTACAACATCGATAGATGATTCAGTTTCCTCAGTTCCCACTGAAGAGACTGAAAGTTCTTCTGACGAAGCACCGCATGTTGATGTTATGCCTAGGGTTGACAATGAGGAAATCAACCAACTAACCGACTCTGTGATGAGTGACGCTGGCAAAGTACCAGAAGAATTGGGCGAATCAGATACTTCGAATGAAGATCGGTTGACTGATTCTGAAATGATAGAAAATGAGCAAACTATTCAAAATATAGAGATTTCTGAAACTGAATCTACTGATTCAGATAAAACTTCTGAACTGAATCGGATCAAAATATAGAGATTTCTTTTGCTACTAACGATCAAGCTCATCTTCTGATAGTTCAGAAAAAGATGATCCTGCTGAATCACCCGTTTCCTCTGAAGAATCCGCCAAGCAAAATGATTTGAAATCTGATAAAAAGAAACGGAGAACACGTAGATCCAAAAAGAAGAAAGCCAAACAGGCACCTCAGCCTACTGAAAAGGCTGCTGCTGACTCAGTTCCTCATTCTGAGAAATTGACTCAGCAGCCCCAAACTGAATCTGTTAAGCCACCAGCTGAACAGGATTCAGTTAAAAGTTTGCCTAAGTGTAACCAACTCTAAACTATCTAATTCAAATCATAAAACTTACAAGTGTGTTGATGGTTGTGAGCAGGTTACAGCCAAGACTAAGACATTGCACCAGCCGTCAGTACCAGCAAGCAAGAAACTGACAAACAAGCTGCCTAGAATTTCCCCATCTGAGCCAGAAAAGGCAGACTTGTTTCAACTACGGTTTTCCCGACATATTTCACGAAACTGTCAAAATGCATTTATGCCTTTCAACGCCATATCTTTGAAAAATCAGAGAGCTATGCCTAATCGCCTACGTTAGGCTCGTTTTGCACCGGCTAAGCCCTCTGATCAAGACTGGAACATGGCCAAGAGACAAATTCAAAAATCTCTAAGACCTTCAGGTTCTCTGAATCCTTCTAGCACTTCAAAGTTGTGCAGAAGTATGACTCGCTAGCCTGGAAGCCTAAGATCTTGACCAAGGCCCAGTCTTATGTCCCAAAATTGGACAGATCAAAAGCATCACCGATCTCATCCTCAACTAATTTAATTTTTCGTGAGGTCACTTATGTTGATGCAAATGGAACACCCAGATCGTCAACGGCCTGGGTTGCAGCTTCTAACTAAACATGTTGAAATGTGCAGGAACAACTTTGGAGGACTCTCGTCAGACTTTGGTATGTCGACAGTGGCTGTTCCAGGCACATGACAGGAGATATTTCGCAGTTGAATGACACTCAGTTTTTCGATGGCGGGTTTGTCTCCTTCGCAGGTGGTGAAACGGGAAAGATAATGATGAGAGGAACGGTGTGCAATGGAGTTCTCAGCTTCCAGAACGTGAACTACGTCCCAGAGTTGAAGCATAGTCTCTTGAGTGTGTCTCAGCTCTGTGATAATCATTTAGATGTGCTCTTTACAAAGAAAGGTTGCTATGTGTTGAAACCAGGCCTTATTATTCCTAATGAATGGATTCTTCTCAAAGCTGAACGTAAAGGAAACGCTTACGTCATCGACATGAACAAGGCCTCCATCGACAAGCTTACATGTTTGTTATCGTCGACCACTGAGCACGATGCAATGTTGTGGCATAACCGACTAGGACACATCAACATGAAGAATCTCAACAGACTTGCAAAAGGTGGTTTAGTCAGAGATCTCCTTGTTCGGGATTTTATGCAGATTGAAAAGTGTGAATCATGTGCTCGTGGGAAACAACATCGAAAGCCACACAAGTCGAAACCCGCACCCTCCACATCAAAAGTCTTGGAATTGCTTCATATGGGAGAATCCCAAGGACGCACGAATTGGTCCCGACCGACTGGCTCTATGATTATTCCTCTTCGTTTAAATCGGTTGATGTCTCTTCTGATATAAATGTAGGTACAGGCACAAGTTTTGAACCCCAACGATGCCTATCTTGACTAAGGATGATGAAGATGCTCAACAACTGCAAAAATCTTTCAAACAGCTGAGTGTGGATCCACCTGGATTCAATAACGTTGTGTCTACACCTCCACCATCATCGCTGAATCAACAAACTGTTTCTGAACAGACTCCTCAGACGGGTTCCCCTAAAGTTGAGGCTCCAAACTCAAAAACTCCTGTGGCAAATGAAGGAGCTACAACTCCTGATGTCTTAGGCTCATCTCAGTTTCCTGAGCCTACACCACCAAACTGTTCTGTTGATTCATCAGTCAACATTCCCACTGTCAACTAACGAGGGGGAGCCATCTGGAGTTGCATCGCAGAGCTTTACAAAATTGCAATCATATCTTCATGTTCTTGCTACGCCTATACCACAACGTCTACAATACGATCATCCAATTGAAAATGTTATTGATCCTGTTACTGCTGGAGTTCAAACTCGCAGTCAGTCCAGAGATATCAATACATGTCTTTACTCTTGTTTTATCTCACAAATTGAACCTAAAAGCATTGACGTCGCCTTGCAGGAACCAGGATGGGTTGACACTATGCATGAAGAACTCAATCAGTTTGAGAAACTTGGGGTATGGCAATTGGTGAAGCTTCCTCAGGGAAAACGTGCTCTTGGAACTCGTTGGGTATTTCGCAACAAACAGGATGATACTGGTGTCATTGTGCGGCACAAAGCTCGATTGGTTGTTCAGGGCTTTCGCCAAATTGAGGGGTTGGATTACGATGAAGTTTATGCACCGGTGGCTAGATTGGAAGCCATTCACATTTTCTTGGTATATGCATCATACATGGACTTCACAGTCTATGAAATGGATGTCAAGACTGCATTTCTTTACGACACGGTGAAAGAGGAGATATACGTGGCGCAATCACCGGTTTCACTGATCCTGACAAGTCAGACTATGCATACAAGTTGGACAAAGCTTTGTATGGGTTGCATCAAGCGCCTCGTGCATGGTACGCAACTCTAACAGAGCATCTGCTGGCTCACGGATATACTCGGGGAACCATTGATCAGACTTTGTTCATTAAACGTGTTGACAAGGACATCATTCTTGTTCAAATTTACGTAGATGATATTATTTTTAGTTCTACGAATTATGGGTTATTTCACGAATTTGAAGAGGTTGTGAAGAAAAAATTCGAGATGAGTTCATTGGGGAGATGACTATGTTTTTGGGTCTTCAAGTTCATCAGAGCTCACAAGGCATCTTGATCCATCAAGGAAAATATGCCAATGACGTTCTTGCCAAATTCAAGCTTACAGATTCAAAGCCTATGGCTTCGCCTATCGCTGAACGGCCCCTGTTAAATGAAGACGCAGAAGGAACGCTTGTCGATCCAACCATGTACCGGTCTATGATCGGTTCACTCATGTATCTCACGGCAAGTCGGCCAGACATCATGTTTGTCGTTTGCTAGTGTGCTTGATATCAGGCTACCCCTAAACTCTCTCATTTACATGTTGTTAAAAGAATTTTTTGGTACCTCAAAGGGGCACCGTCACTGGGGCTCTGGTATCCTAAAAATTCTGAATTTGAACTGTGTGCTTTCTCTGACAGTAATCTTGGAGGTACGGACAGGACATGTGATCAACTTCAGCTGGATGCCAATTCTTGGGAGATAGATTGATCTCTTGGCAATGCAAGAAGCAGCAGAAGGTCTCGCTTTCTACAACGGAAGCTGAATATGTCGTAGCATTAGCTTGCTGCTCTCAGGTTTTATGGATGCAACACCAGCTTGCGGATTACGGGTTGACTTATCTAAACACAACAATTTATTGTGATAATGATGTCGCTATCCAAATTGTCAAAAACCCTGTTTTCCACTCCAAAACAAGCACATAAACATCAAAGTTCATTTTATTCGTGACTGTTATGAAAAGGGTCTTGTTAAACTTGAGCAAATCCACACCGGTGCAAATGTTGCAGATTTGTTCACGAAACCCGTTAGCAACACGCGTTTTCAAGTGCTTGTGGATCTTCTCAAAATGATCCGGTTTTCTGACTGAGCCTCCTTTATCCTTTCCTTTTAGTTTGTTTTCCTTTTTCTGTTTGCCTCGTAAATTTGTTCATATATATGCACAAATTTAGGGGGAGAAAAATCACAAAAATACAAAAACATTTGAAAAATTAGAAAAAACAAAAACATTTAATATATATATATATATATAGTTTTCAAACAGTTTTGCAAGGATTGGGAAATGAAATGATTTATTGTGATAAAGGTTTTGGCTAACACATGTAAGGTGTTGTGGCTGGAACGACTTGGATCGAAAGCGATATGTTGATAGGTTTAGAGCTCAACCGGATACTATAAGCTAAATGATATAAACATAAAGAACTATATATCTAGTGGGTCACACACCATCGGCATATGATTTTATGGTCTTAAATCTTGCGTTGATAGTTGCCAATATTTACGATGTTAGGTGTTTATATTGTTGAGTCATCCGGGGAATCTTGGTTGTCCTTCTGTTGCATCCAGATTATATGCAGACCTAGACACAGCCCGGATATCTTAAAAGATCCAAATTTGGACAAAAACCTTAATTGCTCCTAAAAGCAAAATTTGCACCAAATGGTGTATGTCTCACCCTCATTGGACACAAAACATTGAAAACCTTGACTGCACGATAGTGCATACCTGTGATAAATGGTCTAACGTTGTAACGTAGGATGATTCCAGTATAAGTTACCAAAACGTCATAAACCGTTGTGCCTACCTTGATCGCGGGGGTAGGTCATGGAGTGGGACACACGGGTATCATAGTATAACATTACCTTAAGTATATCATAAAGCAAAAAAATAGAAAGTTGAGCGCTAGGTTTAAATGGACAAATATATTGGCAATCGCTTATACCAGTCTGACCAAGCTCACACTAAAAAGTGTTCCTTAGTCTACCTGAAAATGATTTGATCCCATAGCAAAACTATGTATATGCTGTATTGATTTTGTTTAAATGCTTTGCTTATTTCTGTATATTTGGTAAAGTCTGTTTTGTTGCTCGGTTAGTTAAATTGTTGCTTCTTGAGTTAGATGATTTATGTCAAGGGGTATTGGTCTGGCTTCCTGAGTTTTGGAATTGGGCTAATCCAATAGAATTTTGAAAATTGTGCAATTAAAAAGTATTGGGCCCATTATGGTACCTGTTCCAGATTGGGCCTTTTGACCCATTCCGGATCGGCCCATTGACCGAATTGGGCCCCTCCTCAGTTGACCGTTTCGGACTAGTTACTATTCCAGATTGGGCCCAAATAACTTTAACCGAGCCCATTCCGGATTGTATCCGAACTGGAAACCGGATGATGTTTAGTTGGATCCGGATTGACTTGGGCCCAAATTCTTAGGCCCAAGCCCATTCCAAAATAGTATATTTGATTATCATTGTCTCATTTCGGATCATTCACTAAAATTTTTTCTCCGAAATCCTCTGATCATCATTCGAACTAGATTATATTCACTTTTCATCTGAATTACATCAGATTTAGGTATAAATGTTCATTAATCATCAAAATTAAATGTTAATCTTCATGTAATTAAGCATCTCGTATTGCATCTCGGATGAAACTTCAACAAATAGTGCATTCCAGACTCCATCTCGAATGAGTATTCAACCGAAATGGATGAACTCGGATTCCATTTCGGATGGCATTCATCTGAGATGATAAGGGGTTCATCCGGATTCCTGTTTGAACCCATTTGATTTCGGATCTCAGTGTTTGAACTCTTCGAAATGGTTTTTGGACCTTCCAGATTGAGTGTTGAACCTTAAAACTACACCTTTAAAATGAACCTTCAATTGAACCTTGAACCTGTCAAAATCACTAATGACTTTTTTCTTGACCTGCTTATTGATCTGCCAATCAGTTTGAGCTAATGGGGTTTTGAGCTAATGGGGTTTTGACCTCTTAGTTTGAATTGACTAGTTAACTTATGTTAACTTGGATATCTTGTTTGATTAGTAAATGTTTTGCTGAGTATGGTTTAATCTATTGTCTTCTAATAGAAATGGCTGAAGAGGCTTTTGATGTTGTTTTATTGGTTGAAGAGCAGTTCCATAACCAGGCAGGTTATCTGTCGGATCCATCAGCGGAGTTTTCCCAAGAGCTCAAGTCTATGATGGTGGGTCTGAATGACTGCAGGATCACATATGCACTCTGAGCGAATCCGGTTATCTATCGTGATCTAGTGCACATGTTTTAGAAGCGGCCGAGATTTCATCTGAGGGGTGCTGACGGGAAGCCTTATATTAGTTCATCTATTCAGGGAAAGGAGATTGTTGTGAACGAAGCATGTATTCGAGATGTGTTGAAGTTTACAGATGTAGCAAGTGATCCAACATTATATGCTAAGGAGAAGTTGATGCCGGTGTTGACAGAAATGGGCTATGAAGGAACTTATCCACCGTTGTTGAAGAAGATGTTCCCGACGTACTGGAGATTGTTAGTTCACATGTTTATGCAGTGCGTATCGGAGAACAAGGGTGGGTTAGATCAGCCAAACCAGACACAGACTTCAACGATAGTATCTTTGGTGATGGATTGGAAATATAATTTTCTGGTTTTAGTTTCGAGAATATGAAGAAGATTCTTGAGCAGTCGAAGAAGAAGATGTCTTTGCTGTATCCTCGATTTGTAAAGTTGATTCTGGATGCTCGTTATTCTGATTTAGCTAAGGATGTTTCTGATACGAACTTGCTGAATATGAAGCCTATGGGTCCGAACTATTTTTTGTACGATGAAAAAGAACAGATCGACATCAAAGACAGTTTTTGTAGGACGTATACCGTTGAAGAAGTTTGGGAATTTTTCTGAGGTGATTGGTCAGGATATTCCAGCACCTAAGCCGATAAATGCTATGGTGGTCGGAGAGCAGGACGTACTAGTGTTAGAGAAAGAGATTGAGGTTGAGAATTTAGTTTCTGATGCAGATACAGATGATGAAGAAGCTCTGTTGGAATCTATTACACAACCTGAAGTTCATCCGATTCCCGAGCTACAGAAGATTACTACTGAGAACTCAGCGGCTCTTATTGCACATCTACAGGAGATTCAGGAGCAGCAAGGGAATCCTCCTTTCGTGTTGTCTCATTCTGATATCTCAGTTACTGAAGCTGATACAGCTAAAGATTTTGAAGAAGAGGAAGAACCATTATTGAAGAGGCGACAAACAAAAGCAACCGAAGAACCTATTCATACTAACGAACCCATTCACACAGAAGTCCAGATACAAACCGAAGCTTTGATGATACTACTGAAGAACTGATCACTGTTACATCCTCGGTCACTGTATCTTTGACCGATATTTCCACTGTTGAGCCTGTTACTGCTGAAGAACTGATAGTTCCTTTTGTTGCCACTCAGTCTGCTGTCGTGTCCATTCCAGCTGAATCTGTACTCGAAATGATGGATTTTGGTGGTGGTAGTGGTAGTTCTGCAGGTGCTGGAGGCTCGGGGGCAGGTGGTAGTCGTTATGAAGATATTGAGTATTTGAGGCAATCGGAAAAGAGAGCATTCGAATTTAGTGGGGTTGATAGTGATGAGGAAGACGTTGATGTAGTCGATCTGAAGAAGAGAGTGGTAGTACTCGAGCAGGAGGTTATTTTTAAATATGCACAGATAGCTTCTTTGCAGACTCGATTAGACGCGCGTGATCAGATGATAGACCAGCTTCAGGGTGATGTTTCGTTATTGATGACTATGGTTTTCGATCTGAAGGGGAAGTTGGAGAATAAGTTTGGACGTGAGTTTTCTGATCCAGTTGATGATCCTATGAATGTTGAACATCATCATCAAGCTGCTGAAAAGAGAGAAGCTGACAGAATAGCTGCTGAACAGCTCGCAGCTGACCGTCAGACTAGATTAGATGATTATTTGAGCGATCCAAAGAGGAAGTTTACTGCGAGTCAGAGAAGGCAAACTGCTCCAAAGAAGAAACAAATGGTTTTGATGAAGAATGTTGACGTAAATCCACTGGATGAGAACTTTTAGTTGAAGGATCCTACTAATCAGTCTGATAGATTTGTCATGGAGCTTGGATCTAGCTATTACTGTAAGGTTGGGAATAAGTCACGTGTGCTGAGCTGGACTTATGATCATGTTAAGAGGATGTGGCTGATTGTTCGACAGGATGGTACACACGAATATTACTCCAAGGAGTCCCAGTTTGAGATCTGGACGAAAGTTGCATTGACTGATCTTCGAAGGGCTCTGTATACCGACACTGATACGACTGAGCGTGGTCCAGGATGGAGATTTTTCAAGAAGCTGGAGCAAGAGGTGAAGAATGATTCAAAACGATGAAGACAGCTGAACCGTATCTACGGGCAGCTAAAGGGGTTAGAGATGCGAGAACTGGTAGAAGGTTTAAGTCTGTGATGTAGCCTTCGACTGATAAGGAACTAGTTATACCAGTCGCTCCAACATTTCCCAAAGGCATTTTGAAGAATTTTAACTTTTGAATGTATGATCCAAAGGTCGGGAATGTGGCGATTGTGACTAAGGAGAAAGCCTTTCGCGTGAATAATGTGGTTGATTTAGTGAGCTTTCACGATGAAGACCTGCAGGTTCTAGCAGCGAATCAGATTCAAATAGCAGAATTGTATGAGGCGTGTGCTAAGGATTGGACAACGACGGTTGCTGGGATCATAGCTGGCCGGATGTGAGTGGATGCGCTACCAAAAGATTAGTCACCTAATGTTGTAAACCTAGGGGGAGATTGTTGGGCCCCTAGCTAAAAGGTTTACACATTAGTGTTGTATTTTGGGCTAAGGGTGAAAGAATGGGCTTCCTAGAGTCTTATGGGCTGGGGTTGTAATTAATGGGTGCTGAGATTAGTATAAATACATGTGTTAGGGTTAATATTTTGGTGACTAGTCAGTTTGTTATTCAAATATCTTGTATCAGACACCATTCGTGTATGCAAGTTGATTAATCAAAGATTGTTCTTGTTCTGTTAATCTAATCTCTATTTCCACAATCGATTAGTGGTTGTGATACCGTGTACATATTCGAATTCAGGGACTTGCAAAAGTTTATATATATATATATATAAAGAAAAAAATGGTTTTTGGATAAAAATGACAACTACCAAACTGTTTAGTGTAAGTTAACTGACATTTTAAACCAAACTGTTTGGTGTAAGTTAACTGATATTTTTTAACGAAGTAAGTAAGTTGGACCAAAATAAAAAAAAAAGAAATAGAAAACTGAAGAACATGATAGAAAAAAAATTATTTGAAATAAAGTAATAATTTAGGACAAACAAGCAAACCCAAACACCCCCTATGTAAACAAGCGGTCTAACCCAAATACCTTCTTCTAAAATTCTCAAAACCCCAACACGTTGATCAGTGCAGACTGCAGAGACCAAAAAGGCAGAAACGCACCAGACCACCACCACCACCGCTGCCGCCGTCGCTACCGGCACTCCGTCTCCGGCAGAACCCGTCGACTGTTCGACCAGAATTCCAGAAAGGTTAGTTTCTTTTTTATTGTTTCTTGTTCAACCTCAAAAAAATGTTTGATGTTGAATGAAACTTGATTAGGGGCTAACTTTCATATATGGATTTAGAATGAATCTGATAATAAAATTTAGAGTGAACACATACACTAAAATGAAAGGGTTCCGGTGGTTAGGGTACCAAAGTATTTTTCTTTTTAAATGCAAACCTAAAAAACAAATTGGGGTTTTTTCATAACTGGTTGTTTCATTAACATATCGACGCTACCCTGCAGCCACTCGTCAGTCGTCACCAAGAGGATATAGTTGGCATCTAAGGGAGTCAAAACTAAAACCCAATTCTATATGTTAATGAACCCTTTATTCATTGATGAAATTGCTATAGAGATTGAAGTTTGGGACTAAGTTCTAATGGACCTAAATTTGAAGGGAGTCAAAACTAAAAGCCAATGGTTATTCGTCCTGCATTTTGTCTTGCTACAATGCTACTTTCTTAGATACCTCTTGTATAAGATCAAAAAAGTTTATGACCAGAAGACACAGTAGTTATGCATATTATGTATTGTAGTGGATGGTGGACCTTGAGGCATACACCTAGCAATTCTGGCCCAAACAATTAGAAATGGTTTGATTTGGGTTTTTAATATTAGACAACGGGTTGTTTTGGGTAATTAATTTTTTCCAAGGGGGTCTAAATGGGTGAACTTGAAAATAACAAAAGGAAGGTACGGGTCATATTGGGTTGAAAGGAAATAAGTTGCGGGTCAGATTGGGTTGAACAAAGGAGAACGGGTCATCGTCTTTACCCGGCCTACCTACAAAGAACGCTTGAATGCTTCGCGAATTGGGTCTTCTTCTTCCTTGAATCAGGCTACATTTGATTGAAGTCACACTCTTCATTTTGCGTCTGCCGCTACCCCTGATTTAGGGTTTGAAGTTGTTACGATCATCACATTGCCATTCAAATCTATTGAATGTGTGTTTCTTTGATAAATTTATCTTTTTCTGATTTTCGTTTAATTTTTTTATAATTTGTACAACTATTGCATTTGGGGTTTGACCAGTTTTGTTCTTGTGGGCATGGAGATGATGATGATTAATTAATTATGGTGTTGCTGCTGTTGTTCCCTTATTTTAGGCAATTCAGCCTGTATGTATTTTATACATGCAACTGTTGCAGCCATGGCGGATTTCGACAACAATTTCCGACTATAGCAAATCTGAGGTGTTTGTTAGATTGTGTTTTGAATTTTTATCAAGTGAATCAGATTTCCGGGGAGAGAGGAGGTTTCTAAGAGTAACCTCGTTTTGACCCGGCCCAACCCGAACCCGTTCTGACCCGGACCCGTTCCGACCCGAACCCGAACCCGTTCTGACCCGGACCCGTTCCGACCGAACCCGTCTTGACCTGAACCAAAAGAACCCTTTTTAATCACCCCGACCCGACCCACCCATTTTGCCAGGTATATTGAGGCATTTAGACATATACAGTTAGTTGCTAATTTACTTGAACAAGACTTTAAGGTTATATTACATAGGTTAGGATCGTTTACATTAAGACTGGAATCACATATTGAAATATAACTTAATGCCATTAATGTTAAGTTTACAAGAACGGAAGAATCTTGGTTCACCCGGTTTGGCACCACAAATTACTGTTATTAGACTCATGCCATAGTTTATATTTATGTTAACACAACTCAAATAAGTATGTTGTGGGCGTGATACCAGTAATTTAATATGTCTAGTTCTATGAAATTTTAGCATCTAAAAACAGTGAACCCACTGGAAAAAACTCTTGGATCCGCCACTGGACCTGATTAAATTTTGAAACTTGATTGAAGTTATTGATTTCGTTGAAATTTAGTGATTATAGACATATAGTTATTGATTTTAGTGACTTTGGTTGAAATTTAGTGAATTATAGACTTATAGTTATTGATTTTAGTGATTTTGGTTTTGAAACTTTAGTGGGCCTTGAAACTCTAGTGATTTTAGTTGTTAATTTTAGTTATTCTTGTTAGAAACTTGAATTTTTAGGGATCCAACACGAAGCAAACCTTAAAGTTTTGACATAGGCTTGTAGATGGGTTTAGGGTTTCTTCCATGGTAGTGCTAAAGGATGTAAAATAGCTTCTTATTTCATATTATATGATCTTAAACTTTATAATGGAACATACGTGTAAGAAAAGCATGCTTTTGTTGCTTATATGTGGTTTACTTCGATGCAAATAATAAGCGAATGCACCCTTTTGACCTAAGTTACACAGATTTTACCCATTATTTATAAACAGATGCAAATGATTCGAGGCTCTTCAATTCTGGATAAAATAGGTAAAGGGTTTGTTTATACATGTTTAATTATTTGTTACTGACAGTTTGGACAGTGTGTTTCTCGAAGCTGGTGTTTGATATATCTTTGTCTATAGGAAAGAAATGGAAGATTCTTCTGCTTTGAAGATGTCTACGTTTCAATTCCTTGTGGCGGTCCTGTATACGTCCCGGACATGGTTGGTCCACTCACTAGTGTTTCTGAATTCCGGTCATGTGTTGAAAATGAACTTACGGTAATGCTATCTTTATTGCTTATTTAAATCATAATCATCATCATGGAACACTGTGCATCTTTTGTTATTTATGTGCAATCAAAATTTATATAAGACTGCTATAGATACCACTAAGTTCTTGTTACATATTCTTCTCGTTTACTTGCTTTGACCAAATGAGTAAGTTATTGTCCTTTATACAATAAGAATGATTATGAAATTGCATTCATATAGGATAGTAGCTTACAACCCTTCTTAGAAGTAAAAGAGTTGTGACTTCGTAAGTCCTTTATACAATAAGAATGATTATGAAATTGCATTCATATAGGATAGTAGCTTACAACCCTTCTTAGAAGTAAAAGAGTTGTGACTTCGTAAGTAATTAAGCTCATGGCGTTGATGAATTCTAAACTTTAAGACCTTAGGAGCTAATCTTTGGAAATGTAAATGGTAATCATGAAAAATGTAGCCATTTTATCACGAATAAAAATGTTTGTTATGCGTATTATCTTTTAAAAATGGCAGCCGCTTTGCAAGACTCAGCTGATTTATTTAGTAATTTAATGGTATAGAAAGACGACATTGTGAAGCCCCTTCATTTGTTACACATTGTGAGCCAATGAAGTCCTAGGAAAAACACTGCTACCGCCAATAATGACCATGTTGATGTCTGGTGATTTCATATTAAAGTTTTCGTTTGGATGTTGTTTGGTTTTTTTACCAACCTCTATTGGTTCGGATCTCAGAAAGGAGTTGCGCTTGGATTTGACTGAACAACATCATCATGAAATATCGTAAGTCACGTACTCATTAGATTCACTTAATCTTGAATATATCCAGTCTGTTTGTTTTCCTTGACTTTTTATAGCTTTTATTGACCATATCTCTTATGTCAAAAGTTGAATTGCAACTATTTACCATGCAATTTAATACAAATACTTGCAAGGAGTATAGGTATTGGGATAATGCTTTCCAAATGGTGGCTTATTTTTAGCAAGTAACACTATGTAGAGAAATAAATAAATGAAACTTCAAACAAAAATGGAATTGTTATATGGCAGCATGGTACTCCTATTTGTCCGCATGAACAGAATCTTGACGATATAAAGTGCATGCTCTGTACTGTGCCAGCATACCTGTCAGAAGTACATGGACGTTTTTCCAAATTTAAAAAATCTTTTGAAACTTCTTGCACTTATCTTGATGTCTTGTACAGGGTTGATGAACTTAAAATACTCAGTGAGGAGGAGCTGGTCGAAAAAGCATTCCAAGCATCACTCAAGGGTGGTGCTAACTTCACAAGAGATTCTTCAGAAGAGTGCTCCGATGGGTACGTAACTACCTTAGTAATTTTGTAATACTGAAAGAAATCGATACAAGAGTTCCTAAACAAACGGCTTTCTCAGTTTTTCTTACATGATACTCGATCTTAAAAAACTGAGTTAATTGTTTTATTCTGTTTCAGGGCAACAAATTCTAGCAGCACGGTTGACGCGGATGTTGCGTGCTCGGTAAAATCAGGAATAGACGAGGATTATGTACCTTCAAACAATCTTCCAAAGAGATCTAGGAGAACACGCAATAACGGGAAGTTCGGAATGTTACTAAGAAGAGCAAAAGAGTGACACCGAAGGATACGACCCATGAAGTAAGGCTCTTGTTTACTTTATTCTTTAATTTTTCACGGCATCGTAGTTTTTATCTCATGCGAGATTACATGCGTTGTTACACAGTTGGTACCACTCATATTTTGTAGTAATATTTCTCATTTAGGAGTAATAGATTTAAATTGCATCTTCAATTCGATGTCTCTTTGACTTTGTTCTATCATTCCCTATCATAGTTGTCAATAGCTATGCTATAGCGCGCTACCTAGCGTATAGGTCTAGTGTTGCTATTAGGGTTGTAGCGATGGATAGCGAGAATCGCGACACTTTATTTCATTTTCTGTTTTTTTCTAATATAATTTGCAACAAAATATAGCTATAAAATAGTTGGATTTTAGGTTTTTGCTAAATATACATGTAAAATAGCATATATACTAGGGTATTTTGCTATAATGTACATATAAAAATTTAAATTCTTTTTTCTAGTGTATCGCTATTTATCAAATAGCCGCCCACTATTTATCGCTATTCGCTATGTAGCATGTAGGTACCTTATCGCTATTTGTCGCTATTTGCCATTAATAACTATGGTCCCTATTAATTTTTTTGATGGTTGTTTTCTTTTTGGAAAATTGGATTTTAATAATCCCAACTTTGACATATTGGCCCGCAACAGTTCCAACTTTTAACCTATTTTCTATCAGCGATCCGATACTAACCAAAAGTTAACCCATTTAGTTTTTCTGAGGTGGACTGCTTATGTGGCAAAAAGTCAAAATTTTGCTGATGTGGGCTGCTTATGTGGCAAAAAGTCAAAGTTTTGCTTATGTGGAAAATAAGTCAGTTTTGATGACGTGGACTGCTTATGTGGCAGTCCACACTTCACATCAGCAAAAACTGTGTTAACTTTTGGTTACTTGGTTAGTATGGGGATCACTGGGGAAAATGGGCTAAAAGTTGGGACTGTCACAAAACGTTTCCTTAGTTGGGACTGTTGCCGGTCAATATGTAATTATCCTTTTTTATATTTCAATTTTCCTCTATATGATGGTTTGATTAGCCTTTAGAGGTTGATGTTATATTTGCTTCTGTTTACATAAATTTTGAACAGTTTCTTCTTTATTTGCTATATATATTGAATTTGCTTTGAGTTCGATGATCTACTAGAATCCATATCGATACTTTGTTAACAGATATGTTATTTGTTATGCATTTTCAGGAAGAAGATTATATGGTAGAGGTGGAAAAAGTTGCTGAAATCAAACAAAAACAAGAAGAAGATAAAAAAGCCGCAAGATTGCATTCTTTTAGGTTCGTGTTCTCACACTTTGTGCTAAAAGAGTTTGTATTGTTCGTAATCTTCTATATGTTGATTTGATCCAGTGGTGCGTCTGGGCCCGTTGCATGTGTGACTTCTTCAGAGAAGAAGTAACAGATGTCATCCTTTAATTTTACAAATTCTTCAACCCAGGTTTGCATTTCTTTCAACCCAAGTTTTCATGTTACAACTTATATTTTATATGATTATATTGTTATTACCTACGGTAACATGTTTTATCCACTTAGCAGGTGAAATCATCCAGTACTGGTGAACACATACCACTACATGGTAGTGATGTCCTTCTTTGCATAGAAGTTTATTATATTAACCGACATTCAGTACGGGTTAAGGTAAACCTCTTCATCTTTATATGTTTTGTTAATTAATATAATTTAACGAGGCCGGTTAACGTACAAGACCACCTTATCGTGTGATGCGTACGCGAGCATCTCAACCGCATATCTGATCTAACCTAGGCCTTCAATTCAACGTGGTGGCACACTAGTAATTAACTTTGCATCATTACGCACATTATTGCATAATTACGCACACCGTAATACATAATTACGCACGTTATTTGCATAATTATGCATGGATTGGGTTAAACCCTAATTATGCACGTTATTTGCATAATTACGCATGGGTAGGGTTAACCATAATTACGCACGTTATTTGCGTAATTATGCACGTTATTTGGTGGTCGCGTATAGTCGCACGTTAAGAGCCTTTTGTAATCTAAACTTTCTCTAATTTTAGTAACTTATTTAGCAGCTAATTTTCTTCGGGGCTTTTTTGTAGACTCAAGAAATCTTGGTTCTTGGACGGCAATTATTAACTGCAGTAAGAGACAAGTTATATTGTTTGACGGACGAAATCATGAAGCTATCTAACAAGCATGATCCGTCTGGATATTTTCTTATCGAAGTAATTTGCTAAATCTTTGCTGTGTTGTTCAGATATTGTTTTCTTTTAGTTTATGACCTTTTTATCAAAATTACGTTTGTGTAGGATATATTTTACAATGATTTGAGGGAAGCCGACGCTACAGACTACAGTAAACCCATACTTAAATGGCTTACAGAATCCAAAGAAACCGCACTTGAAAAGTGGGAATGTATTTTATCCGGTGAACTGCAGCAGAAACAGAAAAAAAGTTATTAGGCAGTGGAAGCGGACCAAAATTACCGCAACTCAGAGCCTGTCCGATGCAGACCATGCGTTTTTGTGACTTGAGTTTTCGACTTGGGGCAGGGTATCTTTGCTGTCATCAGGTAAAGCTCTTATTATTACATTTTGTACATCCTCTTAACAGCAGCTAATTTGATATCTTGTTGGTGACTTAGGGTGATTGCAAGCATATAATGGTGATTAGAGACATGAGATTAGTTCATTTGGAGGATGTAAAGAATCGAGCTGCTTATCCTTTAGTCGAGTTCCAGTCGAAACTGCGTTTCCAGAAGTGCTCGTGTTGTAAGATTTTTAAAGCAGTAAAGGTGACGGTGGATGACAAATGGGCTCCGGAGAATCCTTGCTATTTCTGTGGCATTTGCTATTACATGCTTCATTATTCGGACAATAAACTCATATACGATGAATTTAAGGTTTTTGATTATATTCATGATTAGTTTTTAAGATTCATTTTGGAACAAGAGGATAATGATGAAGAGGATGAGCTTGTAGAGAATGATGCTTGGGTGGCTTGCCAAATTTTGTAAAAAAAGGTTTTTTCTATGCGGTGTTTAAATATCTGCTATAAGATCATTTATTTCAACTGGACGGGTTTCATTTCATACACAAAACACACACATATTGAGAAACAGTAGAGCCACATAACTATTTGTATATATTATTTTAGTTTTGTAAGTGCAAGTAAAGTAGATAAATTTGTAAAAGTAATTAAACCATTTTATAAATAACTAACCATTTTATCAAATAGAATCCCACCACAATGACTTGTCTGTCAATTATGGTATCAGTTTGTCTATAAAGATCTCAATGCGGATGCTCTACATGCACTTAAATAAGGAAATTGAGAGAATGTAACCTATTTTCAGCATTTCATGGTTTATTTATTTATATAATAATAAAATAAATAAATGATAAAAAGAATAATAATTAATAATTAGGCTTCAAAAAGAAGTTCTAATATTGGTGTACATATTTAAAAAAAGATGAAAGATGAAACTCTAAGGTAGAGTTGTCGACCATTCGTGATGGATGGATGGATGACCAGTCAATGACGATATTCTTTATATGTGTCGCCCTGCAGCTCTACCACAAAGAAGAACATTGGAAGGGATGTCATATTCATTTGCAAGACTTTTAACGGGATTGAAAACTCTAAGGTAGAACTGTTGACCGAGGTACTGTCGTTCCCACATCGCAGACCTTAGGTTCCACATGCCTTGGTTGTCCAACGACACATAAATCACACTCCACGACTTCGGGTACACCTGCACCGTGTGTCTTGTAAGAGCATCGACCAAATTGTAGCTCTTTCGACTTGCTTCGGACCATTGCCCCGATCCAAACCTACATTTGTTTCCATGACCAAATTTAGAAATTCGTAAATCACAATGTTAACGGTTTATCTATTAGTGATTCTATCTCTGCAAACTTACCCGACGGGCCAGAAATCATAGCCGTCAAGATGCCAAGACTGAACGGTGTCCTCGTTGTTTTGGAAAACGATTTCAAGGAAGTCATGAAGCGAGGCTGCCATAACGGATGTAGCCACACGTGGAGCAGCACCGTTTGGAGAGGCTTGAATGGTGTTTGTGGAATAAACACCGGGGATATTAAAGTAATCGGCCAACTTCAATGGAGTGTCTGCGTTAATGTACGACACCCCGTTCACCGTGTACCGCTTCTTCCCGTTAATTACGTTTTCCGAGTTACTCAATACCATTGTCTTTGTGGGTGTGATTGTTCCATAATGGAATGAGCCTTGCGGGTTGGGCCTTGCTGCATTTGATGTCAAGTTCCATCTAAAAACAAGAAAAAGAAATAATCAATCACAAGTTCACAACCCAAGTTTTAAAGCTAGTACTGGCCAGAGGCCCAGACCTCAGCGTTTTCAGCTTCATGGGCCACGAATTCAGCCCAAAATGTTTGTACTCTTATACCTGAATGTTCTGGCTTGTTGCATAGACCAGTCAACTTGGTCTGTCGGGCCAGCAGGGATCGGGCCGGAGACTGGTGTTTGGGAACCAGTGTAGTGTAATACCGAAATGGATGTAAGGATTTTTGGTGTAAACCGTGTCGATGCAACAATGTAATAGTCTTTTGGAGCTTGATCCAGTGTAACAAGGACAGAAACCGATTGACCGACATGCACGTCTAGTG
Organism: Scalesia atractyloides; assembly: GCA_947069175.1. NCBI lineage: Eukaryota > Viridiplantae > Streptophyta > Magnoliopsida > Asterales > Asteraceae > Scalesia > Scalesia atractyloides. The sequence continues at coordinate 79,418,227 of CAMTDV010000020.1, read as the reverse complement.
AATCGTATAGGTTTTGAACCACATTCGACCCTTCACACTCGACTAACTTCATTTTGTGTCCCTGAATCCTAAAGTTGAAGGATGTCGACAAACCCACGTTTGATACTCTGAACATGTATGTTTTACCTGAAAAGATTCAACAAACAGGATTATTGCCTTTGACTTTCAAAGTCAAACATTCAGGATAACAATCTGGTTCCATATCAGTAGCAAAATCCATAGTTTAAAATATTAAAAACTTGCAAAAAAACCATTTTAGTGAGCGCATCGAAGATCGAGATTGAGGTTATACCTTGATCGCCAGTGAAGGTGTTTCCTGTTTGTCCATTTACAAGAATACCGTCTGGGAAAGTAAGTGATTTTCCCGAATCAAGATACTGCTGCAAGCCCTGGAAACAATAAAAGGCGTTTTATCATTAAAAATGCATACAATCAAGGATGAAATCATTCAGATTAAGACACTGACAAAGATCTCAAATGTCTGACTTTCAAGAGTCAAAACTATTGGTTTTAATCCTTAAAATCAATAAGACTTGCAAAAGAATATTCAAAACCTCAACAACGTTCAGCAAAACAAAAACATTTACCAACTTTTGAGCTAAAAATCTGAAAACACTAACTTCAAATTATTATATGAAGACTCAAAGATTTAATTTGACTCCGACTTTTAACATGATTCTTACCTTATGGTTGGACTTGTACCAGTCACCGATAAGTAAACTAAAATCGGCTGCAGGAGTTGCATATGGGACGGGGATACGGGGTCTGGCATAGACATTGATGGCTCCAAAACCACCGGCAGCCTTATGCATTGCAGTTGATGGGAAGTATGTGTAACCTCCAATTTGATCTTTTGGTTGGAATTTGTATGTAAAGTTGGAGTTCGGTGGAATCGGGCAGTTTGTGCCCAAAACCCCATCTTGCCAGGAGTTCTTTCGTTGTTTAATCCCGTTCCTAGAAACGCAACATTCACAAATATCAAGTTAAACATGCATTACTTTAAACTCAAAAGTTACACATGAATTACAAAAATGTTGACAAGATCAAAACCTTTCACATGAAATGTTAACATATATGAATTTGACAAAGATATTGGTTACAAATACATCTAGAATAAAAGATCAAGTCATCAAACACTATTTACTTTATTGGGAACATCGCGAGAATAAACATTTAACCAAATGTATCTACCAAAATAGCCATTGACCTTTTCTTTTTGAAATAATCAATTTGACTCTTACACATATTTCGAGGATAAGATTTGCGTTAGAAGGCACATAACTTTACAAGATTTGCACCAAGTGGCTAAGTCATTCGCCAGTTAAATTATGACACATGTCAATATGTTATTGGTTGTTAGTCAAACAGGCACAAAAGGGGTAGTACTTTTGTGCCAATGCCGGCACAAAAAAATACACATGCCTTAGTATTGACCGGGATCCTTTTATTATAAGATTTTTTTGACACTTACACTGATAAACTTAAAAAAATATCTATGGCTACTCTGATAATGTATTTAGTCAACATGGTTACTCAAGTGATTTTCCTACTTTATTTTATAACACCCTCAATGTAGACGGTTGACTTCTTCATAAACTAAAATCTAACATGCACATAAGCAAACAATGTACTGAATCCAGAATGTTACAATACTACTTCGAATTTAACACTCGACTTGAATCGACCAAAAGACTCACCATGTCAAGAGGAAGGGCTGGTCGAGTTTATTGATAAGGTTGAGGATAATATTGTCATTTGTGACAACATCAAGCCTAGGACCAGGAAACTGACCGTTGATTAAGATCACCTGAACAAGACCAACTGCAAATATTACTAAACTAAAACCAAAAAATCACAACAATGAAACACAATTAAAAGATTTCATAATCAAGAACCTGTTGAGGAACACCAAGAGGAGAAGCAGTTCCATAGGTAACAGTCCAAGTATAAAACTTATAAGGGTCCTCTGCTTTCACCACAGAGAAACTCAATGCACCCAAAATAAAAATCATCAAAAAAGGCAAGATTTTCTTCTCCATTTCACCAAATTTGAACAAAAACTCCTGCAAAGGTTCAAGCTTTTTTCATTAAAACTGTTTCTGCATTGTGGGTATCATCAATCTTGCAAATTTAAGAATACTACATTTTTATAACCAAATTACAGTTAACTGTTACAAGAACACAAAATGGTAACAACTAACAAGCACATTGTCTTTTAAACCATATACAAATAACCCTACAAATTACTCAACTTTACTCATTAATATGTAAACCACATTTGCTAAACACATGTTAAATAACTATAAAAAACACAAAATGCTGACAAAAACAGAGTGCTCTGCTTCACATAAAACAAAAACCCTAAAATTCATCCCAAATCATTTCTTCCATCAGGGTTTGTTTCACTAACCTGTGAAATAATGAAAACAAAACCACAATATAGAAAGAAAATTTCAACAATTTCAAGAAACCATCTGCACTAGATCCCGACACAAAATGAACAAAAACAGAGCAATCTACTTATCTACATTATACAAAATCTTTTTAATAATATAAAGATGAAATGGGTACGTACCAATTGAGAGAATTTGATAAAATTTCAATGGACAGAACACAATGTGAATTGTCTCTATTGAATCTATCTGTAAAGTGTCTATAAATAGATAAAATGGCGCATATTTTCAGTGGCAACTTGCAGGGGTTACTTTAATGGGGAAGATATGGTTTAACTGAAGAGGGTAAACCCTAAAAAGAGAGGTGTGAGCTGTCCAAATTCGACTGATTTCACGCGGTTTTGAGTTATTATTGATTTTGTTTCATGATTAAACGGGGGATTCTTGTCTTTGTCTGTGCTTAACTGTAATCATGAATGGAAAGTTGTTTCGATTGTGTTTAGTAAATTAATCCCATGAGGGTTTTTTTTTTCAAAATGAATCCTCTTTGTTTTGATTTAGACAATAGTACCCCTATGGTTTTTGTTGTTACAAGATTACGCACGGTTGTTTAACTTAAAAGTGAAATTTTTTTATTATATTAGTATGGTAATGAGACTTTAACTAAATTACATTTATAATAGTGTAATGGTTTAACTAGTCAATTAATTTTTTTTAACGAAGGTGTGGTTACATGTGATTGGTTGGAGGGTGAAGAAGGAGCTCAACGCTTGTAATTGCATAATAAAAAAGGGTGCGTGAGCCCCCCTTGGCGCTACACTATAATGGTTTAACACACCTTTGGTTGTCATCAAGGGTAAAATAAATAAGCTTCTTTTATTGATAATTTAACATGAAATTTACAGATTTCGTTGAGTATAATAAGAACTTGTGAACACGGTTAGCTAAAAGGGTTATGTTTAATTCAACTATTTGTTTGTATTGAGTTTCATATGGTTTGTCATAACTTGAACAGACTGAATATCTTATGCTAAAACTTAAAATATAAATATAAAATTGATACTAAGTGTTATTTTATATAATTGATTGTTTGATTTAAAATTGCATTTTTTTAATTGTAAATTTGTAATTTTAAGGTTAAACGACAAATTTTCTTTCTTTGCGCCTTTAAACCCGAAGGGAGTTATGGCATTTGAGTCGTCTTCTTGTGTGAAAACTCACATCGTATTTGGGTCTGTGTTTGACATGATTTCGGGCTCGTGTCGTATTAGACTTCGTGACTTCGTGTCAAATTTTCAGGGTTTATCAGGTTCGACCAACCATCATGTCTCATTTAACATGCTTTAACATACTTACATGGTAAAACTTCACTATTAGATTCGCATTAAAAAGTTGTGCTTCAACTTTAAAAAATGTTATTTTATTTAACAAAAGACTAATAAGAACATTTTATAAAAGATGTATTATTCTCTTATTTAATATTCATTTGGGACGGAAGTGGTAATCAAAGGCATGATATGCGTGGTATGAAAAGAACAAGGATGCTTTGTTGACATTATTTGTAACTAAATTTTTGCCTGGTCCTACTATTTACACTAATTGAATTACTAATACACCCTTTAATGTGACTTCTTATTTCTTTTACCCTATTTTAATGTTAAACTAGCTTGGAATCCGTGTTTTACACGGGTTTATAATTTAATTTTATATAATAAATAATATAGTTATATTTTAAATACCTCTTATATTACATGAGTTAAATAAATATAATGTATGATTAACATATACGTTCTTCAAGATATGCATATAAATGATAATTTTAATATACTATTGACTTATTAAAGTTTTAACTTGTTTTATATTTATTATTAGGTTAGAAACATGTATAACGGATAAAAATAAAAGAAATAATAAATAAATAACAGAGATCCATAAAATTTGTGATTTAATATAATAATTTTCTATTTCAGTATCCTATTAAAGTATTAAATAATAATAGTATTAAAATAATAATTTACTTAAATCTAATTTGAATGAGAATAAAAATTTATATATATGCCTGGTAATAATAATAATAGTATTAAAAATAATTTAACTAAATCTAATTTAAATGTGAATAAAAATTTATATATATGCCTGGTTCTACAAAGATAAAAAATAAAACTTCTTCTATCTCCTACGGATAAAAGTTATTATCTTTATCTAAATTATATTTAGTTAAACTATTGTTTAATAAGAAAAAGAAATTAAAAATAAGATTTTTATTTATTAGTATAGAAATATTATTTTTTCCTTATACCTTTAATATATAAAAACAACAATTGTACTTAGTACAATTTCATTCATAACAAAGTTGTTGGTAATGACCGAGAAAATTGAGATGTAAACAAGCTTTGGTTTATCCTTGTAAGACTATTCAGTGTGAGGCCTCAATCACGTTGCACCCCACCCTTGGTTGGCGTTGACGTTGGGATGGGAGGGGGAGGGCACAGTTTTGCCTCGCGTGAGGATTATGGTGATGATGATGTGGCGTGGTTTGATTGGATGGGATATATTAATGTTTTTTAGTTTAATTAATTTATTTTTTTAAATATAAAATAGAAATAAAAAGTGTATGTCACATGTTATACTACGTCAAATTTCCACGCCCCATCTCACCTCACGCTTTTTGCCACCACACTACCCTTCTGATAGGTGCTGCTGTGGTTGACACGTGACGCTTCTTGCCCTCTTTTCATGCTCTTCTACACCGTATGACCGAAAAAAAGCTACTTCCAATTGGATTTCCAGCTCCTTATAACTTCCATATAAAACTAAACTATACTAACGGCGTATTTAAAGTTACGTATTATAAATTTAAATATATAAATTTATCTAAATTCATAGACGTAGTTATTATAGTTTATTTTACTGATATTTTGATATGGAAAGGGGCATAGCTTTGTCTTTGTGAGGGCTACGGGGTGCCCTGCCCGGTCGATGTTTCGCTAAATAATGTATATTTTTTAAATTTTCGTTCAGAAAACTTTTATAAGCAATGAGCATGGTATCCATCAATTATTTAGCCTGACTTCAGCCCCATTGAACATTTGTTTAAGCCCACCACTTGATATAAAATTATGACAAACTAAACCGTGTGAAATATTATATGATTGTTCCGAACACCGTAAGAAAATTTATTTGACGACATTAAATTATATAAAACATTATCCATCGGGTCATTGCTGGCACTCTCATCTCCAACCTCTCGAATGGGAATGCGGGGCCATTTCTCTGCTAGTCTGCAATTTCAAGTAACAAAGCAGATAATCTTCTTTTTCTTTCTTTTTCTGTTACCTTGTTTCAAATTTTAAAAAAATATTGGTATTTGCGGTTAAAACCTTTATGTAAATCTACATGGTGCGTGTTGCAACAAAGAAATTACAACTTAAAAAAAAATAGAGAAAACGAATACCAGTATAGGTAGGAGTGTCAATCATGTCAGTTTGATGAGTTAAATGATTAAAGGGTTAATATGGATAAAATAATAATTTTGTAAAAAATAAATACTAAATGTACTGTATATGGATAAAAAATTATATATGTGTATGCATGTCACCTCCATTTCTTGTATTTGGTACTTAAAATAAGTAATAGTTTTTCTTAAACAACAATCTTAGATAAGATTTTCTAGTATATATACATTAAAACATGTAGACTACAGGATTTTAAACATATTATTTATTATTATTATTATTATTATTATTAATATTTATTTGTTAGTCTACAGGATTTAAACTCTTGTTGTTGTTGTAAAATATATCCTATTATCCTTTAACCACCAAGTTGTCGCCGATGAAAATAGAAAAGAGTTTGTAGAAGAAAAGGGAAACAATGAGAGGAAGTGGGTGACTAATGAGTATGATGGTCGGAATCTTCTTAATCCAAGTGATGATTGGGGGAATAATTATTATAAATTAGAAAAAAAGACTAATAATGTCACAGTCCCATGGGAGGTGTTGTGGCCTTCTTGTGGGTCTGAATGCAACCATGGATATACAATGCAGATAGTTTATTTTAGTACATTCATAGTCAAATAATATCAAATATACATTTTCCATTTTGAGAATAATAAACATTTAAATTTATTATAAAAATGCTAAATAAAATTACCTATATTACATGTTCTGGGTCCTTAAATACATAAAAAAATATATCCAAATAATCAAACATTTCAAGAAAAGAAGCACTATTGAAGAATGAAACAACAATTAAAGTACCGAAAAATGTAAATCGACCATGAAGATTAAGGTAGCTATAACAAACCTAATCAACTCCAACAAGTTAAAGTTGATCACCATGACGAACCCAATGTTTTTGTCATGGGTGCCAAAATAGATTGTATCAAAAATGGGTCAGATTAAATAAGTTAAAAAAGACTAAAACAATTTTAAGCTTCTTATTGACCAAATGTGGTTTATTTTCATTTTTCTAACCCCGTAAACTAAATTTAATCCAGAGTTTTATTATACCTACATACGACATGTATTTGATGCATGGTCCCATCATAAAAATCGCATCAAGGTTATTACACTTTCGTCCACAAAAGTATCACAAATTACAACTTACGTAGATTGGTTGTACAATGTCCTTCCAAATCAAACAAGTTGAACTTTGATTTCTCAAGTCAATATCGATCTTACATGTCATTGGGTATGCGAGACATATTAATTGAAGGATAAATAATACGTGCTTAAACTGAGTGAAGATAACTAAGTTTTTCTAAATCCTTTATTTGTATGCTAAATCAAAACTTTTATACTAAAGATTAAAAGTTTATATTCTTGGAAATCAGACTATCAGAATAAACTATAAGTTTGATTTATTAATCCGATTAATAAATATTTCCCAATCAGAATCAAGGTTATACGCGTATAAACAAATAAAAGGAATAAACAACCATAGAGGGTGGAGGGGTATTGGTCCAAAAAACTCTGCACCTGCGCAAGGAACCATATCCTCAACAACAACATACTACAAGAATAACCTTGCGCGCAATGCGCAACGGTGTGCCATTCTTGGAACCAACAGGTTGCCTAACAAACCTTGCGCGCAACGCGCAACGGTATTGCAACCTTTACACTAATAAGTCACACAACGAACCTTGCGCACTCTGCGCAACGACAAGTTAAACCGGCACATGCAGGTCACATTGCGCACTCTGCGCAACGACAAGTTAGACCTAGGAATGCAGGTAACACAACGAGCCTTGAGCATACTACGCAACGGCAAGTTAGACCTGGAAATATAAGTCGCACAACGAACCTTGCGTACTTGGCGCAACGACAAGTTACACTTAGAAGCGCAGGCCCCTTGACCCTGCGCGGATTAAACAAACGCTCCTAGCCGCGAAGTCCTAAAACCTTGCACAAGGCCAAGACTAACATGAGAGCAACTCATAGTCTTGAGAACAAAAGGACTTAACCCCTACAACTCTGCGCTGGCCAGAATGCACTGAAAGCCACGCGGAAGGGAAAAGCGCAAAGAGGCGTTGACCAATACAAGGGTACAAAGTGGCAGAGCTGTGACCCAATGGTCGCTCGGCATGTTGTGTCAGACTGCGTCGCATGAACAGTAATGCAGAGGACAGACTGTACACCAACCACACCCACGCTAGTGATTGTCACACATTCTCCAATTTCGGCTGATGACAGGTCTGACACCAGGGACAACTACCTGACACGTGGCACCATTCAACATCCGACAAAGCACACCTCCTGCAAGAGATAATTAATGATCGATGCAGAGGGACAAAACGGATAGGTCGTCTGGGCTGGGCCCAAGGCCCATCAGCCCATCTCCTAACACACATATCTTCGGCTATAGAATAAGGGTCATACCTCAAGGTAAATCCATTGATTCACAATCACATTCAGAAATATATGAGTTTACTTATTGCATGCTACTTTGAGCTTACTTGCTTATTACTTGCAATCACAAATACTTATTCTCACGCCGGAGTGTGGTTACAAAGAAAACCCTCCCCCTTTCTCTCGTGACGAGGCTAACGGCGTTGCTAGTTTTGCAGATCAGCTTGAAGTGAGATCACGCAAAAGAGCGAACGAGAGACAACCTTTCATGCAGAAATATTAGGCTATAACTAAGATATCTCGGATGCCTCTCGGTTCAGCCGGTGTTTCTTCATTGGGGCCATCCGCGTTTTGCTCACTCTCACATCCGTTTTCTCGTTTCTTTTTTTCTCAAACCTCACGCTCAAATGGCTTATTTTCCATCAAACACACCACGAGGTCCTCAGCCTGAAGCCAAGAACCCAGTTCATGCCTCTCGACCCGACGGACAAGTAGAAGAAAGTTCTTCCGGAAATGCTGGTGCTCATCACGACTCAGGTCGTGTGAACATCCCGGTAACCCCCGGATTCAAATGGAGACCCCCTTCGTACCAATCACATCGGTCTTACCCCCGGGTGAGACTCTGATGTCTTGTACATCAAGTCTCAAACGGCTCTGAATGCCGTCTACGTGCAACTCTGCGCACAAACAAACGCTTCTGTTGCGCCGGTGCAACCACCAACTACTCACGTGCATGCTTCGCCTGCACACTAGTACTCAGCTATGACTCGCCGGCTGGAGTGAGGTTCCATAACAACTCCGTACACGAGCAACAAAGTATTCTCAATCACTGCCTAAACATGAGTCTCACACTCATAGGCGAGCGTCCATCCACTCACGCTGGGCCCGTGTCCTCTAGAGGGGCAGGACACCACGTGAGGAGGATTGGACATATGGCGAGGGTGATAGCGCCAGTGTGTTTCACCGGCTACCGAAAGATCATGCTGCTTACAAGTCTGCGCCACGGGCTGTTTACAACCCGGAGGCGTATACAACTATAACCTGACCTACAGGCTGGCTGAAGCATCCGAACACTTAAAGTCATCAAGGAAATCGCGCTCGCACCACTAGAGCGCGCGAAACTTCCCTCCAATGTGGGAACGTACAATGGGTTGACAGACCCAGATAATCACCTGCGCCTGTTCACCAGCGCAGGACTAATCGGAGGCTGGACGCTGCGCATGTGGTGTCACTTGTTTGTTCAAACCCTTACAGGCACTGCGCACCTATGGTTTGACAATTTACCCACGGGTACGCTTGCGTCATGAACGACCTCAAAGACAAGTTCCTGAGCACTTCAGCCAGCAACGGCGATACGTCAGAGATTCCTCTGACATCATGAACATCTAGCGGCGTGATGACGAAAGTCTCGAGGACTTCATCACCCGCTACAATAAAGAGGTGTTCGAGATTGAGGATGTGCACGAAGACCTAATTCGTGCACAGTTCAAGTATGCTGTCCGCTGCGACGAGAAGATCGAAGTCTTGTCGGGAACTACTGGTCTTCCAAAAAGCTGGGAGAAATTAATGGCGGCAGCAAAGGTCTATGCACAGACGGAGCGCAACCTAAATAATAGCAGACCTCCCCTACCGCAATACCGCCCCCAAGACATGAGCAAAAGTTTGGGAAAAAGAATAAGAGTTGGAGGGAGCACAGCCAGAACCCTCCCTATTCACCGGTCGACGCACGCGTGACCATCAATAACATTGCTACCCAGAGAGCAATCAAGCAGGATAATCGCGAGGTGCTCAACACCGAAGATAACCAATTCAAACAACCGCCACCGGTGCGCAACAAAAGAGGTCAAGACCCCAACCTTTTTTGCGATTATCACAAAGATACGGGGCATACAACCGACAACTGCATCTCCTTGCGCATGGAGATCGAGAAGGCGCTGAAAAGTGGGAAGCTCACCCACTTACTTCAAAACATGCGCAAGGAGGTGCGCCAGATTACTCGAGGGGGAGAAGGCCCAAGTAACAAGAAGATGAAGGCATCTGTTCATATGATCCAAGGTGGCCTGTCGCGCAAGCGCGACCATCAGAAGAATTGCACGCCTCACTGGCGCGAGCAACATGTCATCTTCCCCGTAGTTCCTGGGGGCCCGCAAGAGGACCGCCCGGTCGTGATAACTGGCATCTTCGGCCATTATCGCACCGATTACATGTTCATAGACCCGGGAAGCTCTATGGACATTATATATGAATATTACTTCCAACAGTTGGACCCAGAAGACAAGGCGCACTTGGGGCCAGTCGACTTCCAACTAACTGGTTTCTACAATGAAGCCGTCTTTCCATTGGGCCAAATCTCATTTCCGGTGACTCTTTCCGATGGGCGACACTCGCGCACGATCTCGGTCAATTTCATGGTCATGCCCGCGACTTTGCGCCATGACATGTTGCTGAGCCGGTGCGCTCAAAGAGAGTTCAATATGATTACTTCCACTCCTCATGCTGCCTGCGGTTTTCCAACAGAATCCGAGGTGGCCATCATCTACACGAGGAAGGAGATCATGTCCATCGAAGAGGAACCACCGACGAAGCTACCAAAGTCATCATCCAATGGCGAGCCAGAGAAGTAGGTACTAAACAACAAGTGCCCGGAATAACATGCTGTTAGGACCCACCATGACCCCGCAGTCAAGGCGCGGTTAAAACTACTTTTGTTTCGCAATGTAGATATTTTTGCTTGGTCGCCGGCGGATATGATAGGGGTACCGAGGGAAATTGCTGAGCACGCGTTGCACACATTCCCTTCAGTTCAGCCTATTATTTAGAAGAAGCGTAGTTTCGGTCCTGAAAAGACCCGCGCATTAAACGAGCAAGTTTCAGAGCTCCTCCAAGCCGGCATCATCAGAAAAGTACGCTATCAGACATGGGTAGCCAACCCAGTCATGGTCCAGAAGCACAACAGCAGTTGGCGCATGTGCGTCGATTTCAAAGATCTGAACAAAGCCTGTCCCAAGGACTGTTACTCTTTACCAGAAATAGACAAAAATGTGGACTCCCTCGCTTCATTTAGGTGTAAATGCTTCCTTGACTGCTACAAAGGCTACCACCAGATACAAATGAAGAAAGAGGACGAAGACAAAATCGCATTCCGCACTGACAAGGGAATCTTTTGCTACACAAAGATGCCCTTCGGATTGCGCAACACAGGAGCCACCTATCAGCGTTTAATGGACCATGTCTTCGGGGACGACATTGGCGAAACCGTAGAAGTGTACATTGATGACCTTGTCATTATGAGCTTGGATGAGGAGAAGATGCTGACAAACGTTCAGAAAACATTTGCATCCTTGCGCAAGGCAAACATGAAGCTGAACCCCAACAAGTGCTCGTTTGGAATGGAAGAAGGCAATTTTTTGGGATTCATCGTCACGCGCGACGGTTTCAAAGTGAATCCCGAGAAAGTGGAAACGATTCAACGTATGCCTTTCCCCTCAACCATGTAAGAAATGAAACGGTTGGTGGGGCGACTGGCCCCGCTAAACAGGTTCTTGGCCAACCACGTAATGAAGTCCTTCCCATTCATCAACACTTTGCGGAATTGTGTAAAGCAAAACAAGTTTCAGTGGACTTCGGATGCGGAGAAAGCCTTCACACAAATGAAAGAGTGCTTGATTCAGCTGCCTACGCTCACAGCACCACAAAAGAACCAGCCATTGATACTTTAGCTTTCCGCATCAGATATCGCTCTGGGCGCATTCCTGCTAGTAGAGCGCGCAGGAGTCGAAACTCCGATCTACTACGTCAGTAAAATGCTAACTAACTTGGAGACAAGATATCCCATGATGGAAAAGCTTGCTCTTGCTTTAGTCCACGCATCCCGCAGGTTGCGTCGATATTTTTCCGGCCATGTGATAACAGTTCTCACGAACTATCACTTAGGCCAAATTTTGTCTAAACCAGACATATCTGGCCGTCTAGCAAAGTGGGTGATTGAGCTTGAGGACACAACATCGTGTACAAACCACGCCCCGTAATAAAAGGCCAGATATTAGCAGATTTTGTTACAGAAGTACAAAGCAATAAAGCACAAGAGTGTGAAGCTGTACAGAACCCAGCGCCGATTACAGACGATCAGGCATGGATACTTTACACAGACAGCGCATCCAATGATGATGGCACAGGGGTAGGTCTCCGCCTAATAAGCCCTGACTACCAAGAATTCACCTACGCTATTAGGTTGGATTTCAAAAGCACGAATAATGAAGCTAAGTACGAAGCTTTTCTGGCAGGCCTTCGGTTAGCCATCAAAATGGGCGCACAGAATTTGGAAGCGCACGTCGACTCCCTTTTAGTCGCTAGACAGCTCAACGACCTATACGACGCAAAAGGTGAAACGATGGCCCTGTATCTTGAACAGGCGCAAGCCTTAATAACCAAATTCCAAAGCTTCAAAATAACCAATGTCAACCGAAGCGATAATAAATATGCCGACGCACTCAACAAATTGGCCGCTACAAGCTTCAAGCACCTCGCCCTTGAAGTGCGCATTGAGGTACTCAAGAACCCTTCTGTTCCTTTGTGTCAAGTAAACATCATCGAAATGGGGGCTCCTTCCTGGATGTCTCCCATAATCATCTTCTTACAATACGGGACCCTCCCCGAAAACAAGGCGGGAGCAAGAAAGGTCCAGAACAAGGCACTCAACTATGAAATGGCAGACGGTATCCTTTACCGAAGTCATACCTCGGACCCCTTCTCCGCTGCGTTGACCCGCAAGACGCGCAATACTTGATCCGCGAAATACATGAAGAGTTATGCAGAATTCACGCCGGTCCGCGCATGGTCGTAGCAAAGATCATGAATGTCGACTACTATTGGCGTGACATGCACTTAGATGCAGTTGAAACGCTGCGGAAGTGCACATCATGCCAGCGCCATGCGCCAAAGACACTACTCCCCAAGAATCCCTTGATCCAAGTGACAACAGCATGGCCATGGGCAATCGATATGGTGGGACCTTTCCCAGATGCCCCAGGCACGGTGAAGTTCATAATCGTCGCCGTCGATTACTTCACCAAGTGGGTAGAAGCAAAACCCCTTGCATCCAACACAGCAACTGTAGTTCGGAAATTCATTTGGGAGCACATCATTTGCCGCTTTAGGTTACCCCTGCGCATAGTCAGTGATAAAGGCCCCAACTTTGCAGCTAAAGAACTACAACAATGGATGAAGGAAATGCATATCGAACATGTCTTCACTTCGGTCGCGCATCCCCAAGGGAACGACCAAGTGGAGAGCATAAACAAGAGTATCGTCGAAGGGATCAAGACGAGACTGGGAATAGCGCAGAGAGGCTGGGTAAATGAGTTACCAAGTATTCTTTGGGCTCATCGAACCATGCCAAAAACCAGCACTGGTGAAACTCCTTTCAGCCTAGTGTATGGGACGGAGGCAGTAATTCCCGTGGAAATAGGCCTCCCATCACCACGCATGCTGGCTGCGCAAAGCCAGAATAATGAAGACGAGCGTCAGACTCGACTTGGATCTCCTAGAAGAAAGGCGTGAAAACTCCGCTATCAACGAAGCAAAGTACAAATCCAAGCTCGAGAAATGTTACAACGCGCTAGTCCGCATATGTACCTTCCTACCTGGCGATTTTGTTCTACGCGACAACAAAGCGTCTAACACTGAAAGTCCTGTAAAACTCGCACCTAAGTGGGAAGGCCCCTACATTATCCATGAATTTCTAGGAAAGAGTGCCTACACCCTCAAACGTTTGGACGGCACAAACATTCCTAGGCCTGGAACGCACAACAGCTACGGCAGTGCTACATGTGAATTAGCAAACCTTATCTTATTGTCTACTCTATACATGGCTCTTATGCCTTATTGATTAATAAAGACAATGGATACATGAATTCCTTATCAAGATGTTTTGTTACAAATGCACGAACCCACTTTGGGTCTACGCGAAAACACCATGGTACACAATGATTCATGAACAAAAATTCACTACGTACTGCATGCGCATGGGAGCGGATGTTCATACATGAGTTCATTACCAGTTTCATTCGCTATACCTACACAAAGTCGGTTCTTTTCACGCAATATTGTAACTTGAAAGAAAAACATTTCATTGAAAAGATAAAGATATTACATCAATGCGCAGTGCACGGGTACATTTAAGATGCAACACCAAAGATTTTACAATTAGAATCCTACACTACTCTTCACTCCCTGCGGCCTCTGCTTCATCCGGAAATATATCTTTTAGGCGATCGACGAAGTCATCATGTTGGAGCGCCTCGCTCACTAAATCCATCACCGGGAGCTGAAGACGGTCATAGTCTCGCTTGGCCTGGGAGAAGGCAGTTTCAGTATCAACTCCACGTGGTGGTGGCGTGGCTAGTATCCCATTGTAGTCCAGCGCATGAGTGACATGGTGTGCACACTCAGCGTAGCCCTGCACGTAGCCATCGTGGCGTGCAGTGACCATCAGCTTGGCCACTGCGCCGTCCAACTCCGCCGAGTTGAGGATAGAGTTTGCGATCTGCAATACAAGGAGAACATGATGAGAATCAAGACAAAGTGATCAAAACACAAACGGAGTACTTACATTGACAACTCCATGCGGTTGTATCCACAACATGTTGTTGGCCAGCGACTGCACGGAGACTCAGAGATGGCGCGGGCGGCTGCAGAATCTTCAAGTTTTTTCTCGCCCGCACCCACCTTGGCTTCTGCCAATCGCAGCCTCTCCTTATCCTCCATGTGCCTACGTTGTAATTCAGCCTTTTCCACCAAGGCCACCTAGAGATCCTTCTTCGCGCCCTCCAGAACGTGCAAGCCTCATCCTGGTTATGCACAACAAGGTTAGCCATGACAATTTATTGATTATACAAATAAATAAAGAGGGGCAAATTTTTACCTCTTTCTGCTCACCGTTCGCAGTGCGCCCTGGCCTCTGTGGCTGTAATAGAAATTGCCTGTGAGTCCCAAAACAGATTCAGATCACAGTGGTTGATTGTTTTCACCCAAACAACTATGGATTAGTTGTTTGAATGTGCAAATACTAAGAAATACCAAGCAAAGAAGATGAAGAATCTTGTTTGGATCAAACAACTAGTGTTGTATATGTAATCCCAATAACATGTAATCAATAACAGCACCTGGATATTCGGATGAAAGCACAATAGCAAAAATCACAACACAAGAAGATCACCAAAATCTGTCCAAGAAACTTGGACATAACTTCATTCACAAAGGTATTTATACAGACTGATCACCCAGCGTATTTATTAAATACGCTGGGCAATTAAATACGCCGCATACATAGATGTTTCACAAAGTGACACTTTTGACCCTTTTGTTTTTCTAACTATTTCAGAATCAGCTCAAACTATGGTTTATCAAGTACCAACGGTCTCCAAAAGTTCCAACAATATCCCCCTAGACCGCTGCGTGCTTGATTTTCTTCAATCTTGTTTCTGAGCATCAGGGTCTGCGGCTGGATCTTCGGCTTGCTGTTCGGTTGCTGCATCAGTTGATTGTTGAATAAAAGCTTCACTAATGGTTGGATGGGCCTCCATTGTGACTTCATATGTGGATGAAGTCGGAGGTGGTTGAATGATCTGGACGTCTGAATCTGGAGATGGATCTTTGGTTGGAGGAGAGGATGATTCTTGTTAAGATGCTTTCTTCTTGCTTAACGCTTCTTTTTCCTTTTTCGCTTCCATTCTGAGCAAGATTTCCATTATTTCAATCTTTCGAGCTCTAGCACGTTCAACTGCCCTCTAAAAGAGCATTCCTTCCTCAAGATATTCAATTTCCGGCCCCAACATTTATCTTATGTCCAAACAAGATGTTCAGGTCGAAAGACAGAACATAAAAACATCCATAGGGTCCAGAAGGCGAATGTCTTCATTTGAATCAGACCTTATGACTGCCTCACCTGTTTTGCCGTTATAGAACCACTTCTTGAAATTGGTGAGCATCACAGGTTGCTCTGGAGGAAGCTTCACCCTGGTAACCACCTTTGCTAGATTTATAACCCAAGTTATCTTTCCTTTACCGGTGAACGGATCCTTGGTGCTTTTAGACACACGTTTTCTAGGGCGCTGAGGCTTGAACACTGAAAATCCTCGCAAGCATTCTCTTTGTATTAATCTTTCTAAATCTCCACCTATGCTGCTGTTTGTCGGATTACTCAACTCATGCTTGCTAAGATCATGTATGTCCCATGTGGGCAAGCTCTGCATATCTTGAGCGCTTCGAAAATATTGAGTCACTCCACCTCTTCGTTTTACAACGAACCACCCGGTCAGATTGCAGTACTTCCAACTAATGATTTTCTCAGTAATCTCGGTTTTCTCAAATGTGATTACCTGATAAAAGTCAGGCATTTTGCTCGTCGTTTTTGAACCACTCTGGATGCTGTGGCTCAAATTCATCTCCCCCATCCGTTTCATACACCACATCTTCTTCCAACCCCCATTCCAAGAACTTTGCAGTCATTTCTGCTTTGTCAACTTCCTCTTCGTCGCTATCGTCATCAAGGCCAACATCAACCGCTGATTCAAGACGCTTTTCCTTCTTTTTAGCTTTGTCTGCTTTCTTTTTCTGCTCTCTTTCTTTAAATAAGTCAAAGTTAAAGATTTCTTCATTTGAGTACTTTGCTTTCTGTTTGCAGCACCATATAGCTCTTGAACCATTTCATGCAGCTTCTCCATCCCTTCCTGCTGAAATCTAATGAATTCTTTTTGCTTAGCAACGTATGCATGCAGTTCTTTGTTCTTCAACCTTTGCTCTTTCAACTTTCTCTTGAGAACATCGGTATCATTGACTTTATTCTTCAACAGACAGAATTCCTTAGCAGATAAAGACCCGATTTCCTTAGATAGACGGTTGTAGAGCACTTGAAAAGGTCTGGGTCGAGAAGGAATTTGCTGACGAGGGGGTTGTGCCGATACTGGAGGTTTGGGTGGAACGCTTGCAGATGATCCTTCTCCTGATTTTCTCTTCTTTGGCACTGCAACTTCGCTTGGAGAAGGTTCCTGTGGATCAGCAAAAAGTCCCTCCACGAATCTATCTAAACTGTGTAACAACCTCCGTGGTTTCAGATTCGGTCATTTCCCTTCTTTTCATTCTCCTCTCCCGTTTCTCAGCCTCTGCCACTGCATGAATGGCCTGCATCCTTTCGATCTCTTCCCTGGTCGATCCAGCGCGAATGCTGTCAGCCATGATTGCTCTGGCTTTGGCGTATCTTTCTTGCCCTTCTTCCTCGAAGGTTCCCCTTCTACTACTTTCTTTACTTTTTCTTTCCGCTTACGTACCAAAGAAATTTCTTCTTCTTCTTCAGCTTCTTCAGAGACATCAATTGGACGACTTCCACCTTCCCTACTTTTTCTTGTCTTTTCTCTATATTTTTGTAAGCAGCAAGAACAACTGGAAGTCTTTCCTCACGATACATCCAGTGATGCAACATCACCCACTCTTTGGTTTTTAGCTCAGTGATCTGCCTTCCTTTTGGTAACTGAAACTAGTACGTGTTTCCATCATGTGGCAAGTTTCGATGCTGATCGTCGATGAGAAATTGCACGAATATAGGATACATCACCCATGCACCTTTATTGATGTTGTCAATCATGCAGTAAAAATCAATCCAGAAATGTTTAACGACTGATTTGTACACAGATTCAACATAGCCGCGGACCACTCTAGATTCAAGGCATCATAACCGCCCTTTCGTTGACAGATGCTCATACAAAACTATGCAAAATGAGTCTCCAGTCTTTCGTTAGCCCTGACTTTTTGATTTCGTTTTTGTGACGAAAATCCCGACGTAATTGATTCAACGAAATCCCTATAGAATTTCCTCCTTCTTTAGCTTCAATGGATCATTTGCATTATCTCCTAGGCTCAGAACTTTCCGAATTTGTTCCTCGGTCACTCTAATTTCTTTGTTTCTAACAGTTGCTGTGATATGTTTGACGTTGTTCAACGTTTTTCTCTTGCCGTTCTCCAAAATTCTTCTATATGAATGGAGTAAATAGTAGGATTAGCTTGGATTGCATAGCTAATTTTACTATGTGACAACCAATCCATCACGTCTTCAAAATCTGGCCCCGGAGGCACTAGAGTAATTGGTTGATTATGCTTTCTCATACCGTCCCATACCAACTGTTGAGCCATGTCTGAAATGTGGAAATGAGTCAAGTTAGATTTTCATACAACGATGTAAGTTTAGAATTATATAATATATACAAATATTAAAGTAAATTAAGGAAATATATAATATATATATATATATATAATACAAAACAATTAAAATTGCTGATAAATACGCTGAACCTGAGGATAAATACGCAGAACATCTTACTGGCGAAATTAAGTGATATTCGGCGTAAAAGCTTTATTACGCTGGTTTGACTGGTGTATTACTTTAATACGCCGGTTGCTTAGCTAATTGTTTAAGACTTAACTTCGCCATTAGATGTCTCGTACAAATGCGCTGATCAGACATAATTACGCTGATTATAGCTTAGCGTATTTAAGTGCCAGATGTATATGACTATCTAGCTTAGCCGGCGTATTTGTCTAATAACGCCGGTTGCTTGAACTCGCGTTCAAGACTTAAATTTGCCAATCCTTGACAAGCATAATTACGCTATCTCATATTAAATACGCTATATTCAAATATAAATACGCCATATTCAAAAATTTCTTGATAAACCCTTTTTAAACCAGAACTGACCCGATCAATAACATTTTTAAACAGACCAGAAAATTGAAATCGATGATTGAAACTCATTCAAACAATGATCCGATGTACATTAGATATCAAAAACATACCGATATCGATTTCGTTCAGTTATGCTAAAGGAAGATTGAAAAAAAAAACAGAGATGTGAGAGTGTGGGTGAATATTGATGAGGAAGAAGATGAAATGGATAACGTTTTGAAAATATTCACAAACGGTGAAAAAATTAAGTATTTATATGATTTTACATTCTAGCGTAATTATTAATTACGCTGCAAAGATATTTTTCAAGGTTTCTTCAAGCCTAAAAATTTGAAATCATTACGCTCGAAAACTTCAAATTTTCTCGAAAAATGTGCCATTTTTGCTTAAGAATAATGCAAGAAATGAAAAATAAGCTTAAGAAAAATTGAAAGTTGCAGTATGGATCCGAAATTTGTTTCTGGGGCCAGGAAGCCTCCTTTTTCACACAAAATTTATGCTAACTGACTTGAATCCTGTGACTAGCCTGCAAAAGATCATACTGGTAACACTTCATTTGTTTGAGATAAAATATTAGTTATATTAAAAATTAAGGCACAAGAAAAACTGTCAGTATGCTTGTCCTTTTAAATCCATGCACCTATCTTTCAACATGCGATTGAAGAGCCTTTTTATCATGTTGCGGTGATATTGACAAGAACTTCAATGTTCCCCACTCATGCCGACACAGTCAGAATGTTGTGCCCGTGAGTCCCACGTCAGGACATACCCCCGCGATCAAGGTATGCGCAAAGATTCCACATAACAGGTGACTATACTGACTTCATTCGTTTTTGAGATTTCAACGTTAGACAGTTGGTGTTCAGGTCAGACTTCCGTACAGTAGAGAGACCAAGGTCTAACGAGGGCTATGACAGATACCAGATGCTGTATGAATTAAGCACTTGATGATTCTCAATGAGAGATTCATTTGTGTAGGGTTTTGGCCGCATAGGCTCTTTTAGAAAAGATATCATAGCTGTGTCTTTGGTCAGCATATATCTGGATGCAGCAGAAGAGCAACTATGATATCCCCGAATGATTAGTCAATGTAAAGACCCGAAATCTCAGACTTGGCAATCTATCAACACAAGATTTAAGACCATTAAGCCATACGCCGCAACGTGTTACCCGCAAGTGCACAACATTGTGGGTATTCAGAATTCTTGTGTGATCATTAGAGTTTGTCTCCATTTCGCAGTTTACTTCAAGGTATTGCTGAATCTACCGACACGTCGTTGCTTGAGACCTTAATCTTTCTCTGTTTTAAGATCAGAACAAAAGTGTTAGCAGTTTTTCTATCATTTCTCGTGCAGGTGCCAAAGTAGAGATTCAGTCTCAACAATATTTTCTGGAAAACTTCCCCCCTTAAAATTTTATTTTCGAGAATCCATTGCTTGAAAAGAAATTTTAACTTTGCAGAAAATCTTTTTGCTGGACACATTTTATGAGATTGTTATTTATTATGAAAACCATTAATTTTTTTTATTTTTTTATTTTATTTTTTAAACCAAAAGTCGTTCCACTCAAGGAAGTTCACCATTTCCAACCAGATTACCAATTGGTTGAATCGAGCTTTATCGAAGGCTTTCGTAAATATATAAGCTTTTTGTTGCACTTATCCACTGGCACCACTTGGATGTATCCTTTCTCGTACGCATCTCTAATCGCATGAATGCGAATTTCGATGTGTTTCGTTCTGGAGTGGTGGATAAGATTCTTCACAATCCCCAGACACGCTTCATTGTCGATGAATATTGGAGTCTTCATGATGTTGATCCCATAATCCAACAACTGATTCTGTATCCAAAGGACTTGTGAACAGCAACTGTAAGCTGCCGTGTATTCAGCCTGAGCGGTAGATGTAGAGACTGTTGTCTGCTTTTTGCTCTGCCACGAAATAAGACGATTTCCCAAGAATTGGCAGCCTTCGGAGACAGATTTTCTGTCTACTTTGCAACCTGCATGATCACTGTCAGAGTAAGCTATTAGATCAAAATTACTATCTTTAGGATACCACAAACCAAGCTTTGGAGTTCCTTTGAGATAGCGAAAGATTCTCTTGACGGCAGCATCAGCGATTCTTTAAGCGGGCACAGAGATAGACAGCCCACTTATGTCAGGCCTACTAGCGGTCAGATACATTAATGAGCCAATCATTGAGCGATAGAGAGATTTATTCACTGGCTTTCCTTGAAGATCTGAAGTGAGTTCCGTCTGAGCAGCAAAAGGAGTGCTTGCGATTTGCAGTCATTTATGCTGTATTTGGAAAGAATATCTCTGATATACTTAGCCTGATGAATGAGAATACCATCCTTTCGTTGCTTCACTTCTAGTCCTAAGAAAAACGTGAGTTCTCCCATCATACTCATCTCGAACTTCGCTTTCATCACCTTCTCGATTTCTCTGCAAAGGGCTTTATCTGTTGACCCAAAAATGATATCGTCTACGTAGATTTGAACCAACATCACATCTTCTCCAATCCTTTTTGTGAAGAGAGTCATGTCAATTTTGCCTCTTGAGTATCCACACTCCAGAAGATATGTTGACAAAGTCTCGTACCATGCTCTAGGAGCTTGGTGAAGACCATAGAGAGCTTTGTCAAGCTTGTAGTATTTCGTGGGAGAATGAGGATCTTCAAAACCTGGAGGTTGACAAACATAAACTTCTTCTTTCACTTTCCCATACAGAAAAGCACTCTTTACATCCATTTAAACACCTTAAAGTTTTTAAACGAAGCATAGGCTAAGAAGATTCTGATGGCTTCTAACCGTGCAACAGGTGCAAAAACTTCCTCATAGTCAATCCCCTCTTCTTGTCGAAACCCTTGAACCACTAATCTAGCCTTATTCTTGATAACTACACCACGATCATCCATCTTATTACGAAACACCCACATGGTACCAATTGGATACTTTCCGTCTGGTAAGTCAACGAGTTCCCAGACTTTAAATTTCCGAAATTGTGCCAATTCTTCCTGCATAGCTTGTACCCAACTTGAATCTTGAATAGCTTTTCGATATCCCTTGGGTCAGACTACGAAAGAAAGGCTGACATACAGTCCTACGTTGATGGTATGTGTTTGACCACGTGTTCGAACTCCATCTTCAACAGAACCGATGACATTTTCAATTGGATGGTTTCGATTGGTCTTGTACCCTGCATTGGTGTGAGTTTCAACTTGTTGAAGCAAATTAGAAAATTGTTCATCGACGTAGATGATTGGAGTTTCGTCTTCTTTGGGTGCTTCATCCACAGCCTGCTGTGAAGAAGAATCATCATGTGTAGATGCATTCTCAGCAGATGTGTCACCATTTACTTCGAACACCGGAATAGTAGGAGAGGCAGAGACAGGGGTGAAACGGGTTGTAAACGGAGTAAAACCAATGTCTGAGGCATCAAACAAAGGTTCCAACGGAGTGGATTCTGCAGGTTCGGATTCATGATGGGTTCATTGATGCTGAAAGTGTTGAATATAATATCTACATCATAAAACCAGTTCGGAGCGCTTCCAGTGTTAGTGGAGTTTCCTTCTTGAAAATCAACGTAGTATGATTCAATCACCATCTTGGTCCATTTGTTGTAGACTCGATATGCCTTTTGATAAGATGAATAGCCCATGAAGTAGCACACGTCACTGACTGCTTCAAACTTGATGAGATTGTCTTTAGTGTTAAGAAGTGTGCATGAACACCCGAATGGTTTGAAGAAATCTATCAGAGGCTTCCTTTTGAAAAGTAGTTCATAGGCTGTCTTTCCGTGAGGTTTGACGATAAGAACACGATTCAAAACATAGCATGTTGTGTTGACCGCTTCAGCCCAGAAGATTATGGGAAGCTTAGAGTCGACAAGCATAGTTCTTGCAGCTTTGATGAGAGTTCTGTTTTTGCGTTCTGCTACCCCGTTTTGCTGAGGAGTCCTGGCAGCGCTGTATTGGAGGCAAATTCCCTTATCTTCACAGAAGGAGACAAACGTATGATTTTTAAATTAGTTCCATTGTCGCTTCTAATGGAGTTGACTTTCAGCTTGATCACGTTTTCAATCATGGGAATGAAGCTCTTCAGAATGGATGCCGTTTCGCTTTTGCCTTCAAGAAAGAATACCCATGAAAACCGTGAGAAATCATCTGTAATCACCAAATAATAAGATCTTTTAGCTAAACTTTTAACGCTAATTGGGCCAAAAAGAGCCATGTGAAGTAATTGCAGAGGAGCAGATATCGTATTCACTGCTTTGGACTTATGAGGCTTTTTATGCTGCTTTCCTTGGGCACATGTGATGCACTTTTCTGAAAAAGGAAAATCTTTCATAGGTAAACCTTTTACTAGATTTAATTTAGAAAGTTTATTTATGTTCTTAAAATTCACATACCCCAAACGCCTGTGCCACAACAGTGATTCCATTCAGATGCTTTTGACATAAGACATGTCATTGGCTCATTTGATTTGGCATTCTTCATATTTAGCACGTAGGTGTTATTTTGACGGGGAGCTCTAAGCATGATCATCTCTTTTGGGACGGAGTAACCGGGTTTGAGGAATAAGCACTCCGTGTCATTGAACAGCACCGCGATTCCTTTGTCACAGACTTGTGAAACACTCATAAGATTGTAACACAATTCTGGAACATAGTTCACATTCTCCAAAGTGAGTGCTTCTTCATGACGTCATCCATTCCGACGATTTTCCTCCCTTTTCGTCTCCGGCAAAGGATACAAAGTCACCTCAATAACTCGAAAGTTGGTAATGAGCTCCTTTAGCCCGGTCATGTGCCTGGAGCAACCGCTGTCAACGTGCCAGATATACTCCATGAGCATCCGAAGCCATTTCTGAATTTTATTCTGTTATACAACAACAACAGCAAGAAAATATGTACAATTAGCTAGTTTTTGGAACCCAGA
This sequence comes from Scalesia atractyloides, assembly GCA_947069175.1. Lineage (NCBI taxonomy): Eukaryota > Viridiplantae > Streptophyta > Magnoliopsida > Asterales > Asteraceae > Scalesia > Scalesia atractyloides. The sequence continues at coordinate 79,394,311 of CAMTDV010000020.1, read as the reverse complement.
CTTGCTTTACATTAGTTTTATCATGATTTTGAGCAAGAGTGTTATCTTTTCTTTTCCAAAAACAGGTTGAATCAACTATATATTTTATTGATTTCTTTAAACTGTCAAATTGATCAGTAATACTTTTAACTAGATCTTGACTAGGTTTGAAAATTTCTTGCTTTTACAATGTTTCGCCGTATGTCCTAAATGACCACAGCGAAAACATTGTTTTTGACTTGATCTTTTCTTCCTGGGTGCTGAGTGTGAAGATGATGTATGTGATGAGAGTCTGGAGCATCTTGAGGAGTTTGATGATGTAATGTGGCTTGAATCTTTAGCTTTCTTCAGTTTCTCTTTCAGGATGATGTTTATCTTCAATGTCGACTTCACTATGCTCACTGTCTGATGAGGAAATTGATTCTTGACTTTCATCTGACCTTTCTTCATCGCTTTCTGAGGTTGTTGTGCTTGAATCTTCAGTGAAAGCTTTATCAGTCTCTGATGTACCTTCAACTGATGGAACAATCTGGAATTTCTCTATAGGAATTTTCCAAAACTGTTTTCTTTAACTCTGGCACAAATACAGGAGATTCAAGCATAACATTTTCATCATTGAGAGCAAAGTTTAGGTCATGACCCTCAACCTTGGCAAACCCTTGGTTGTGAGCCTTAAGTGTAGGCACATTGCCATTACAGTCATCCTGAATTGTCAATTTAGGCATACAGCCATTACAATCATCCATTCTAGATAAAGTATTACAGTTATCTCGAATAGAAATTTTGTTCGTCTTATCACAATTCCAGGCGAACCAGTTAACAGTTGAATAACTGTCGCTTGAATAGCCTATTCCTATTTTCATCCCTCACAATCATCTTCCCCATCGCACACATCTTCCTTACTCTCGCACAGATCTGCATTACTTTCACAAAGGTTAGTGTTGTCAAAGTTTTTGTTTCGGATTTATAAAAAATCTTTGATCCAAAAGATCATTTTTATTGATTAAGTCGTTCTTAGGATGAGGAGATGGCATGGGAACATAATTTTGCTGTGCGGAGGAGGAAATAATTTTCTTTCGTTTCCGAATTTATCTTTATATCCAATTCCATCCTTTATGAATGTCGGTCGTTGGCAGTTTACAATGTCAACCAGTGCTTTTTGCTAATTTTCCATTTATCAATAATGATTTGTAACTTATTGTTTTCGTTTTGAGATTTTTCTAGCTTTTCGGTCAAATCATTTATGATAAAATCTTTTCTGAAAACAAATTTTTTTAGAGTCTGCATTTCAGCTATGGTTGAATTCAACTTTCGCTGATATGCAGCCTCATTTTCCTTTAGTTCTTGATTTATTTTCAAAAGCTTTTCTATTTCTTTAATTATATCACGATTGAGTGATTTGTAGTGTGCCACGACGTTCAAACATGGTTTTGAGCACAACTTTGCTTTAAATTCATACGGAATGCTGTTTACCAAATCCTTATCTTCGGCTTCTGATTTCATGGCGGTAGAGGATGTTCCAACCGCTGCATTCTTGCTGGTACTGATGACTTCTTGAACAGCAGGCTTCGACTCATTCATTTCAGCTTTCTGTTGTCTCTTCTCTGAGACAGGAGAGATGATGCTTTTCAAACCAGTGTCATCTTTTGGAATATTGGAGGTTTGTTTTTCAACATCATTTGAGGCAGCGTGGCAGAGACAGTGGTAATGTTTGCCATGAGGGCCTTGTTTACTTCACCTTTTGCCTCAGCTATCTCATCCGACCAATCATAATCTTCCACCACTAAAGCCTTATGATTATTTTCAGCAGCATTATTATTTCCTTCCATGGCAATCAGCCTCCTTGTCTGGTTGATTTCGGTATTCTCGTTCTTCAGCAACGGACACTCTCTTTTGAAGTGGCCTAAGTCTTTGCAGTTATAACATCTAAGCTTAGATTTGTCAAATCCAGCTTTTCCAAGAACCAACCTCTTTCCTATTTTATCTTGGAATTTCTTTAACCGTAGAGTGATCATTTCCATCTGCCACTTCAGATCCATCTCCTCCATGTCGTCTGGATCTACTTGATACATGTCCTCTGTTGTTAGGAATTCTCTCTTCAACTCTCCTGACATAAGCGCCTCATAACTACTTAAGAAAGTATTAAAAAGAGCTACATGTTCTGTGGAAATTTTAAGTGCTTGAGTGTCGCTGGCCACGGTGGTCTTCTCAGAAGATGACGAGGCCTTCACAGAGTTTGTGGAAGCATTTGAATAGGATTCGAAACACTTTGGGGATTTGATCCACATGAGGTGACAGGAGCAAGAAATGCCATATTCTTGGGGACCGAGGTTGCAGCAGCTTGCTGAGACGTCTTCTGAGAATATCCAGTTTGATTCATCTCTCGTTTCACGATGTCCATTTCAAAGGCTTTTAAAGTGTTAATCAATTCTGAGAGAGTAACGGAGTTGTGCTGGTGAGGAAAGTTCTCTTAATCATCATGCATTGAAGACTCCACTCTTTTGGTAGAGAATCTAGCAGCTTCTTAATCGATGCATAATTTGCAACTGGGTTTCCCACCTTCTTCATCTTGGTCAACACCCCAGAAATCTGCTTATGTGGTCGGACAAGCTTTCGCCACGAATACTTCCAAACATATCATATTCTTTCTGCACCATGTCTCGTTTGTTCTCCCTGAGTTCCTCATTGCCTTCATAATGGTCGATTAGAGCCAACCACAGTTCATGTGCCAAGGTGTATTCTTCAAACAGATTGTTATCATCCTTTGACAGAGTCATAGTGAGAGCAGCGTGAGCCCTCGGTCACGTTGAATGAGTGTCCTATCTTCATCTGTGAATGTTGAAGGATCTTCATTGATAGTACGGATGTCGTCACGTATTATCATGGGAACATGCGGGCCCATAGTGACTGACATCCATTGAGTATAATCGGTATACTCAAAAAAAGACTTGATCCTGTTTTTCCAGCTGCTGAAATCTTCCGAACCTTTCAACTTTGGTGGCCTTGTAGCGGTTCCAGTTTCTAGTCGGCTTGAGCAATCGGATTGAGTTGATTGAGAGACATGATGGATGAAAGATGATCAATTATGCTGAGATTTACTGAATCAGAGAACAATTACGCTCGCAAGGAGGTAAATACGTTGGACCAGAGATTAATTACGCTGCACTTGGAAACATTTACGATGATGGGATCGGCGATTTTGTCCTGCAAAAAGCTAAATCCGCTGGATATTCAAAAACAAGCAAAAGTTTAGTTAATTTCGCTGAACACCATGATAAAATCGCTGAGGAATAGTATCACTGATTTCGAAGTCGCCTTCGAGTAAATTCGCTGGACAATTACACTGCCAATTTTATAACTCCGCTGATTTAAGCACCAGCGTAGTTGTTAACTACGCTAAATTCAAGTTAAATACGCTAGCTTTAACATTAAATACGCCCAGAAGGGTTTTAGTACGAACAAAAACCCTCTAATCACCCAAAAACGACCCAAAATTCATGTTTCTTTGCAGCTAAATGACCAACCCAAAGATTAAACGCACCAGATCAAGCCATTTTAATCCCAAAAAATTGAAAAACCATGAAACTTTGAGAACTTTTGTAAACCTTCAAAACTTGACAAATCTTAACAAAAACTCAAACAATCAAGAGCACAAAGGCTCTGATACCAAATTGTGAGTCCCAAAACAGATTTGGATCATAGTGGTTGATTGTTTTCACCCAAACAACTATGGATTAGTTGTTTGAATGTGCAAATACTAAGAAAAACCAAGAAAGAAGATGAAGAATCTTGTTTGGATCAAACAACTAGTGTTGTATATGTAATCCCAATAACATGTAATCAATAACAGCACCTGGATATTCGGATGAAAGCACAATAGCAAAAAATCACAACACAAGAAGATCACCAAAATCTGTCCGGGAAACTTGGACATAACTTCATTCACAAAGGTATTTATACAGACTGATCACCCAACGTATTTATTAAATACGCTGGGCAATTAAATACGCCGCATACATAGATGTTTCACAAAGTGACACGTTTGACCCTTTTGTTTTTCTAACTATTTTCAGAATCAGCTCAAACTATGGTTTATCAAGTACCAACGGTCTCCAAAAGTTCCTTCATTTGCCTCCCTCTCCCTTTTCATGCGCTCTACCTCTCCGCGCATCCAGGCCACCTCATCCTTCAAAGTTTTTTTTCTCGTGATTATCTCTTTCACAAGCCTCCCTCCACAGCTTGCACTCCTCCGCAAGGGTGGCAGCGGAGCTTTCGACCATCTTTTTCCCCTCAACACAGACCACTCATCGGTCCGCTGGCTTCGGCAAACCTTGCCCTTTCAGCCTCCAGCTTTGTTTTTTGCGCAACAGCTAGCTGCTGCCTGGAGGTAGGCGCAGTATGTTTGTTCATGACCTTGTTCAGTGCGCGCGCGCACCCCCGCTGGGGTGAAAGCCCCCTTAAACCACTCACGGCACGCCGGCCAGTCAGAAAGTCATCTCCCTTCTTCAGCTTCCACACAAGGGTGTGGATCTCTTTAGCGCGTTCTTCATGATATGACCTGTAATAATAATCACCCGGGGTTTCGTCCAGGCGAATTGGAGACTCTTCTGCAGAAGGGCTTCTACTAGATCCTCCGACCTTACCCTCGGGTGCCGGCTCGGCTGCATGAGCCCCCTGTGGAGCATCTTCCTCAACCACCTCCTCATCACCGCAACCATAACCATCGGTTCCGTCTCCACCCCTCAGCCTCAACACCTTCACCAACAACTTCCTCCACCACCACCTCAGGCTCTACGGCCTCAACCTCCACCTGCACCTCCACCGCCCCGGCAGTTGGCTCCCCACCCTGTGCGCTTGACGCCTGCTCTCTTTCAACCACAGGTGGGGGCATTGGAGTATCAATGGGTGCGACTGGAGTGGTGGGAGGAACAAAAACTAGTTCACTTCCCCCTGCGAGATGACAAACAGTCAGAAGAATACAACAAGGAAGTGGTCTAAAACATAAGTTAAAAGGTGTTTACCTAGGAAAGTTTGGCGGCGAGCGCGTCCAGACTCCCGCGCTTCCCTATAACCCTCCGCGCAACCTTTTTGGAGGGCTGCACGAAGATATCACTCTTCGGAGCCCTCTTCCGCATGAGGGGCTCCGGGCTGGACTCGACCTCCACCGGGTCGTCCGGGTTAGCAGCCGGAATCACCACAGGCTCCGACTTTGGCTTCTTTAGACCTACAGGTGCAAGACCCTCTAAGGAATCAGAGACTACCACATAGTCTATTCAATTATCTGGCACAATACACATACCTTTTGTCGGGTCTGCCTGCGCTGAGCCACCTTTTTCTCCGCCACCGCGCTGAGCCCCGCGCGCGTTTTCATTTTTGGATCTGGGCCAATGCCCAAGTTCTTTAAAGCACCTGCACAATGGCGCAACACAATAAGTGATCTGCAAAGATGTAAACACTTGAAAATATGAAGACTTACCATTCTTAGGCGCGGGGGCCGCCAAATCCTCATTCCTTGGGAGTTCAAAATTCCCAAGGATTTGCACGTACCATGTGGGCTCCTCCGAGCCAAGGGCAATGTTCTCTATGCGCCCCTGCTCCCTTTGGAATGCCACAACATACAACGTCACCCTGCAAAGAAAGCGCACACAGTTAGTCTGTGCACAAGGAGAAATCAAGAAATAATATAAAAAGACAAAGGTACTTACTCTTCTCCCCCTCCATGTATACGAGCCTCTCCTGGTGGTTGGGTTAGACAAGACTGATACCCGCCGCCACCAACGCCCGCTCCGACAGTTGGACCGCCGGGGTCTCCTTCAAGTCCTTATACCAGGACTCTACCACCGGTACAGGAGTGGTCTCAACAGCAATGTCCTCCACCCCCGGAAATGCATCCGGAAGGGCATGACACCGGCCTTTATGTAAAAGAATACTGTCTTCCAATCATGGAAAGATTTTATTTTATTTTTTTTGGGGGGGGGGGGGCAAAATTTTCTTCGCCTGAATGCGATGCTGAAAAGAATAAAACCCCATGGAGCAATGGAGTTGATAAAAAATCCTAAACCGATAGACGGTTGGGGTAACACCCATCGACCGCACAAAAACTCAAAATGCTTGATCCTCAACATCCCCATCGGATTTAGTTGGGAGATGTGGAATCGGTAGAAGTTCAAAACCTCAATAAAAAATTTGGTGGCCGGTAACCAGAAGTTATCGTCAACAAAAAAATCAAAGAATAAAGTAATGTAGTTGGCCAGAGCATCGACGGCAGTATCCCCTCAGCCGGATACCGGGCATCCCAGTCCTTAGGGAACCGGTAGCCGGATATCAGACGTTGGAAACTGGCCTGGTTCCACTTAAGTGCCGCAACGAGGTCGAAGCCTCCATTGTGGACACGGTTTCGGACTCCTGGTCGCCATGGAAATCCCAGAAGAAAAGAAGATATGAAAAGAAGAAAGCAAGAACACAAGAACTCAAGAGAAGAATTCAGAGAATTTCAAAGAAAAAGTTTGAAGGCGTGAATGAAACTCTAGACGGTTTCCCCCTATTTATACTCATAGCATTTAATGCGATGGGGAACTGTGAAGCACGCGCAAAATTAACAACCAATCTGCGCAGGACACTTGGCAGGCAAGTGGCAACTGAAAGTTGTCACGTGCGCGTGGCCGACACTTTCTCTGCCAATTCATTAATGAAAGATAGGTTGCACTGTTGACAACATGCCAAAGCTGTCAAACGTCACCTCCAGGGCACCCTTTTCTCACCAACTCGCCTGCAACATCAACATGACGAAGATTCAAATTTCAAAGACCTCATCATGAACAAGAGTTTCCCTCACACAAAGGTTTTCTCCTACCCTTCTTGAATTTTTGCCGTTAAAATAAGCGCACATACAAGAATTCTTATAGTCCAGCACTCCACCTACTTGCCAACATGCGCATAGGAGCAGCACTGGACTGGGGAGACTTGCAAGGGTATGGTCCGAAAAACTCTGCCCCTACGCAAGGAAAAACAACATACTACAAGAATAACCTTGCGCACAATGCGCAACGGTGCACCATTCTTGGAACTACAGGTTGCCTAACAAACCTTGCGTGCAACGCGCAACAGTATTGTAACCTTGACACTAATAGGTCACACAACGAACCTTGCGCACTCTGCGCAACGACAAGTTAGACCGACACATGCAGCCATGATAATTCTATCAATAAGTCCCTTCTATATAGAACATTTGTTGATCATAAGACATGGATCATTCATTCTTATATAGTGATCAACTATTCTCTGTTCTCGTCTTTAATTCAAAGTGGTCTAACGAACTACTTTTAGTCTGAGCGTGGACACGTGCTTATTCCAGTTGAGTTAACGCCAGAATGTCTAAACTTTTAATCGCATAGAAGTACCAAATTCTATCAGCGTCATACAACTCCCACTTAACCTTGGATTATTTCCAACGCTACCCGGATTACTATCCATGTTTTAGGACAATGTTAGATAACATCAAAGAATGTCCTTGATCAATGTAGTTTAATATGTGTCGAAGGAAAAAGGACAGATTGAACATATCAATATCAAAATATCTCATGACTTAGATCCATGGAGATCGTTTTGAAGAGAGTCACATCAGTGTCATTCCCTAGTGATATATGTGAATTTTGATTCCCAAACCCTTGAGTTATCATTTCAATTCACAATAGCTTTACATTAAAATTCATTCCCATGTAATTTGATCGACTACGGATATTTTAGAATACACTTATTCAAGGATATAAACATACAAATAACGAACACAATTACAAAATAAAACTTGCATTTAACCAATAAATCAAATAACTATTCAATGTAATTGTTGTAGTTCAAAATTAAAACACCAATACTAACTATAGATCATGCCCACTGTCTAGCAAATCTAAGCCCTCAACATGCTCCTCATGTTTAGCTTGAGGTAAAGGCTTAGTGAAGGGGTCAACCAGATTTAGATCCGTATGAACTTTGCTTATTACGATGCTCCACGCTCTATTATCTCTATAATATAGTGGAATTTTCTGAGTATATGCCTTGTGGCTTGATGCGACTTTGGTTCCTTTGCAAGAGCAATGGAACCAGTGTTGTCATACAACATCTTGGTCGGTTTCTTTATGCTAGGCACAACGTCGAGATCAGTAATGAACTTTTTATCCAGGCAGCCTCCTTAGCAGCATCCGATGCAACATTGTATTCTGATTCACAGGTGGATTGAGCAACCACAGTTTTCCTCGAGCTCTTCCAAGTAACAGCCCCACCATTCAGAATGAAAACATATCCCGTTTGCGATCTTGAATCGTCACGATCAGTCTAGAAACTTGCATCAGTATAACACTTAACTGACAACTCCTCATCCAGTCCTTCACAGATTAAGAACTTGTCCTTAGTCCTTCTTAAGTACTTAAGAATGTTTTTCAGTACAGCCTAGTGAATCTCTCCTGGATTCTGTTGATATCTACTCGTCATGCTAAGAGTATAGGAAACATCAGGTCTAGTACATAACATGGCGTACATGATAGAACCAATAGCAGAAGCATATGGAACTCTTTCCATTTTCTTCTTTTCCTCTTCAGTCTTTACACACTGCTTGCTATTAAGAATGGTTCCATGTACCATGGGCAAGAGCCCCCTTTTTGAGTCTTGCATTGAGAAGCGTCGTATGACCTTATCAATATATGTACTTTGACTTAAACCTAATAACCGCTTTGATATATCTCTATGAATCTTTATTCCTAGAATATAAGCGGCTTCACCAAGATATTTCATTGTAAAACATTTACCCAACCAAGCCTAACATCTTTTAGCATAGGGATATTGTTTCCTGATTAGTATGTCATCTATATACAGAATGAGAAAATGATATAGCTCCCACTAGATTTCTTATAAACACACGGTTCATCTTCGTTTTTAATAAAACCAAACTCTTTGATTTTCTAATCAAAACGGAGATTCCAGCTACGTGATGCTTTCTTTAATCCATAGATGGATTTATTTAGCTTGCAAACCTTATTAGGATTCTTTGGATCGACAAAACCTTCAGGTTGAACCATATAGACATCTTCAAGTAAGTGTCCATTAAGGAACGCAGTCTTAACATCCATTTGCCATTTCTCATAGTCATAGTACACAGTAATGGCAAGTAGAATTCTAATAGACTTAAGCATGGCTACTCGCGAGAAAGTTTCCTCATAATCAATTCCTTGAGTCTGAGTGAACCCTTTTGCTACAAGCCTTGCTTTGTAGGTTTGCACATTCCCATCCATGTTGGTCTTCTTCTTGAAGATCCATTTGTTTCTACAGTCCGACCTTCGGGAGGAAGATCAACTAAATCCCAGACTTGGTTATCATACATGGATTGCATCTCTGCATTTATGGCTTCTTTCCATTTCTTGGATTTTAACTCCAACATTGCAGCTTTGTAAGTAACAGGTTTAGCTTCATCAATTATGAAGATATCGTCATACCTTTCAGGTGCACGACGATCCCTAATACTTCTTCGAACACTTGGTGAATCTGTTGTTTCTTGAGTCCTCTCAGGCTCAACTTCAACAACTGGATCAGTTACTTCTGGTTCTGTCTGAACAACTGGTTCAGTCACTTGTGATTCTCGAATTTCTTCAAGATCCACATGGTTTTCTCCAATCCCTCACGCCAGAAGCTTTTCCTCCAAGAAGTGCCTTTGTGTTTAGTGAAAATCTTATTTTTAGTGGGGTGGTAGAAAAGGTAACTGATCTTTTTAGCGTATCCGACGAAAACCACTTTTTTGCCTCTGGGATTTAGTTTATCCGAAAATTCTAGAGTGACATAAGCCTTACATCCCCAGACCTTAAGATAGGATACTTCAGGTTTCTGTCCATGCCGTATCTTATAAGCCGTTTTGTCAACTTTCTTCATTGGAGCTACATTCACAAGTCTTGCGGCAGTTTCTAAAGCATAACTCCAAAACGAGCGTGGGAGGGTTGTTCGACACATCATTGATCGAATCATATGTAATAGAGTTCTATTTCTCCACTCAGACACACCATTATGTTGTGGTGTTCCAGGTGGAGTGAGTTGTGAAACTATTTCACAATCCTTTAGATGGTCGATGAACTCCTGACTAAGATATTCACCGCCTCGATCTGATCGAAGCATCTTGATAGTTCTACTTAGCTGATTCTCTACTTCGTTTTGGTACTCTTTAAACTTTTCAAGTGTTCCATGTTTATGATTTATAAGATAAATATAACCATATTTACTGAAATCATCAGTAAATGTAAAAAAGTATCTTTCTCCATGTCTTGACATTGTTCTGAATACACCACACACATCTGTATGTACAATCCCAACAGATCATTAGCTCTTTCTCCAACATTTGAAAAAGGTGCTTTTGTTAACTTTCCACTTAAGCATGATTCACATTTTCCAAATGTTTCTGAACCCTTGGAATCTAGGATTCTTGCGGTTTTGAGTTGTTTAACACAATTCTTGCTTTTGTGAAGTCTATAATGCCACATATACGTAATTAAAGTCTAACTTATTAAATTTGTGGGAGATGTTGCATAATATGTTACTGTTTTGGATTTCTATCTCATTTCCACCAATTAGTAACCCACGATTCCAGACTTTTTTGAAATAAGAGAGAAATCCACCAGGATTTTTTCCATTGTTTGGTTTTGCATCAAAGTAAAATACATCATTAAAATAAGCAGAAATAAATTCACCATTAAAACGATAATTTAAACCTTGTCCATGCAAAGCAGAAACCGAAACAATATTTCTAGTGACACTAGGAATTAAATAAACATTGTTCAAAACAAGTTCTAGACAAGAAGGAAGTAAAAGAACATATTCTCCAATCGCCTTCACATCAACTCTTTGTCCATTGCCAACATGGACCTCCAAGTCCCCCTGTTTCAGCTTCCTAATCTTTCTTAGTCTCTGCAAAGCATTACAAATGTGAAAACCACATCCTGTGTCAAACACCCATGTTTTTCCAGAAAAAGCAAATATTTCCATAACATATATACCTTGGGACTCTCCTCCTGAAGCCTTGGCTTGCTTTGATTCATCTAAATACTTAGCACATTTCCTCTTCCAGTGCCCAATTTCATTACAATGAAAACACTTGGCATCCTTCTGAGGCTTCTTGTTTGCAACAGATTTGCCTTTGCCCTGATTGCCCTTTTTCTTGGTGTTAGGTTTCTTAACATGACCCTCCCTGATCATCAGCACTAGTGCAGTCTTGCTGGGTATATTCACCTTAGCAATTCCGAGCATCTGATGCAGATCTGCAAGTGTCTTCTCCATCCCATTCATTTTGTAGTCCATAGTGAATTGATCATATGACTTGTGCAATGAGTTGAGGATGATATCCCCAGCTAACTCATCTCTCAAGGGGGATTCTAGACGAGCCAAGTGATCAACATACGCCTTCATTTTTAGCACATGAGCGCTAACTGATGTACCCTCTTGCATACGAGTGGTTATGAGTGATCTCATCTCGTCAAACCTCTCATGACGAGCCTTCTGTTGGACTATTTCTACCAGGTGCTCATTCATCTTGTATGCCATCATATCCTCCATCATCCTTTGAAGTTCAGGGATCATGGATGCTAACATCAGACATGAGACTTTCAAAGCGTCATCAAAGTGCTTCGTATAGTTTCTATACGTAGCAGTTTGCTGATTAATGGGTTCATCAGGGACTGGTGTTTCAAGAACATATAGTTTTTTCTCCATCTTGAGAACAACTTTCAAGTTGCGGTGCCAGTCCATGAAGTTGGAGTGGTTTAGTTTGTCATTCTCTAAGATAGACTTAAGAGAGAATTGGGAGGAATGTTTTCAGTTGACATCTACAAAATTCTTAATTAGTTTATTAGTTTTTTTATGTTTTAAATATCTTAATTTTATTTTATGAACCAAAAGAAAAATTTTAATTTAAGATGAGACCCTGATTCATCAAATCACAGTGAATTAGCATAAGCACTATCCACTGGTATGATTATGTAGGTAAACAATGATTATTAATTATGTCTACTATACACTCTCCATTTGGGGTTATCACTTAAAAGCGATGCATGTTTAACCCCAACTATGCCCACTTGATGAACAAGCGATGTTTTGTCCTTTACGGTTAACTGTAACACCGGCCTATGTTACACAGGAAACACGATGATTACCTTCTTTCATGATAGATGCCTAGTTGCAGGGTATAGCACTAACATTTGGGTTCGATTTAGAATGAAGTGTTAACTCGTTAAGGATGGCATAAAACATCAATTTAAAATTTGGGATTTATTTTAATATTTGCCAAAAATATTTTGAATAACTCGTAGCATGAGGCGAGTTACACAATAGTTTATAAAATCCAATTTTATTTGATTCGTGATAATAGAAACTTCTTTCCACACTCGACATAATATAGTTTTAAATACCCTATTAAACTATGTTGGTCGTTTTATCGCGAAAGATCTTGTTTAAAATTTTAATAAAACTCTTTTATTAAATATACTTTTCAGTTTTATAAAACTGGTTCTAATAAAACCGTTGTCTCGTTTGTGAAAAATTTATTTATTTTGGGTTATCAAGATTATTTACAATAAATAAAACATAACCACAAAACACAATAATAAAAAAAATCGAACCGAGCCCCTAATAGGTTGCTCGTTTCGTTTTAGCCAAAAACGAAACGAACTAGTCTAAAGGGTTTCAAAAGCTAATTCTTGACAGCTCCCACTTGACCCGCGATCTCTATCTTCATGGTACCTGTTCGCCATTTATCTTGATCTTGATCTTGTACTTGAAGGATTACAATAATAAATTTGAAAACACAATAAAACCAAATCTATTCTAATCGTATCTACTACATCAGATCCAATATCCGCAAAAAAATAAAAATCAAAATAAAACTACAATCATAACAAATAAAACCATGACAAGGGTCATAACCTCGGGCTCGATTCATATCACAATCCATAGACAACCAAAAGCTTTTGATCTTTTGTCAAAATAATTTTTTTTTACAAATAAAACATAGATCAAAATTATAACTTTACCATCTATACGCGCGTATCCATGGCTCTGATACCACTATTGGGAATCAATGTATCAGAATCATAGCGGAAGCGGTTTATATAATTTACCAAAAGCCGATTATATATACATATATAAAATCGATTTTTATATATATAAACTATAAGTTTGATTTGTTAATCCGATTAATAAATATTCCCAATCAGGATCAAGGTCATATGCGTATAAACAAATAAAAGGAATAAACAACCATAGAGGGTTTAATAATCAACCTTTGACGACTACACGAGGATTGTAACACGCGAGTTACAACGAATCCTTGCTAGTAGGAATTTCACAACCGAGCATAAGATACCCAAAGGGTAGAACCGGCCAAGAAGGAAGCCGCGGCGGTGCTTGGTCGACGGCAGGCGGGCGGCAACGCTAAGAGGAGGCTGACCGAACCTTTTGGGAGAGAGTCTAGGGTTTTGTGTTTTTATAAAAGTGTGTTTAGGGTTTGCACCCTAATCATCTTTTTATATACTCAATCTTACATTAAGGCCCTTTAAGCTTATACAATTATAATCCTTAATAATAATCTAATTAATATTAAGTCCCTCGGGTTTAAACTATTATTATTTCACAAATAATAATTCACCTACTCGTGAACATATCCGAATCGTGTACCAACGGGTAACTTTTCGAATCGTACCGAATTAGTTACATTGACTTTAATTATGGTCGGAAATACCTATCTCCAACATATATAAGACTGATTTTGTCAAGTGGTCTCTAGAAAGAAAAATTAGATCTTAATCAAAAATATATTTTCGAAAAGTTATACCAACCTTGTTAAAATGTATTGTTCTATTTTGATACCTTGAACAAATGACTCTTTCAAACTAAGGTCTAAGGCAAGTGTGTGTTTTTTTTTTCTAAAAAGGTTGGTTAACATAAATGTAAGTATATGATTATCTTTGGTATACCCCCTTAGTAATTTAGTATTAAAAAAACACTCAATTCTAGGTCATTGTTAGTGATCTCTATATCTCAATAAATGAAATGTAGGTGTATGCTTATGATTTGGAATCGACTATAAGTTGAGGTTTAGGAGTTTTTACTTACAGTCTAGATATATGCTTTATAACAAAATGTAATCATTTGAAATCATTTTCATACATATATAAATAAGTATCCTTTTGCCCTAAATCATCAGCAAGAATATCTAACATATGAAACAAATAAAGAAAAACGAGAATAATTAGATGGTGAAAGAATTGTCGATGCACAGATTGACCGTGAAAGTCAAGGAAACTCCAACAAGTATGGTCAGAACCAACAAGTCAAAGCTCAAGATTTAATTAAATTTAAAAAGATATGATAAGGGCCAGCTCAACGTTTTTAGATACCCTAAGTGAACTAAAAGGTCATGGATCTTTTAAATTGGTATAAAAACCATTAGCGCCGATTGATTACCCCTAATTTCGTCCAAATTTCTCCCCCAATGCCATTCATGTCGGTTGTAGTTAGTGAGGTCGCGAATAATAAGGATATGAGCTGAGCCGCTGAGAATGCACTCATGCAAAAAAGAGATCTGGCTATTAATTCTTCAAGTTTTGGCCTATACATTATTAATAAATTGTTCGCCGCTTGCGAACTCCCATTTTAGACGTAAAATAACCGTTTTTGAGATGATCTTGGCCATCCATTAAGGCGGTTATTTCTGAGGATAAATCCTGACCGGAATAACCCCCAAAAATTTGGCAGTTTTTTGAGGTGCGACAGTTTAGCGGTTCCTCTATTTTCTGCATTTTTCTTGGTAACCTCTTCCACGTCTGGGCAATAACTGATTATACGCTACTCTTACCACCTATATAAATACCCTTTCACCACCTGTCTATACTCCTTCGACTACCACCCTAACCCTAATTTCTCTCTAGAACCTCGTCAAATTGATTATCATCGACTTTTGGCGGGGTGAAATCCGGAAGGCTCGTGGCGGAAATTGATGTTCTGCTATTGAAGAACCCGAGATTTTGCAGCCACCGTGAGGGAGGATGATGAATGAAGTGCTAACAACGCCCGCCTTCTATCTCCGTCAATCCCTTACGCTACTGACATCAATCGTTCATTGTTTCATGCTCGATATAATTAATTGCTTCTTACATTCTCATTTTCTTCTAATTTGATTTTAACCAACCCAAGGCTCCAAAGAAAGTTGGAAAGCCAGAGTAGCAACAAAGAAGAAAATAGTATTGTTACTTGTTTTGGTCAAAAATTGGTTTAAGGATAATGTGACCAGTATTGTTACTTTTTTGGTCAAAAATCGGTTTAAGGATAATGTAGGCAAACTTTAATGGTGGGGTAGAGTGCTAATGTGTTGAATAATTATATGAACGAATATGAAATGTAAAAGTTGATGAACACGATGATTTATACGAGGAAAAAGTCCTTGATCTCAGTAAGATCTCTGACACAAAAAACCTCGGGTGATGGAAACTACCGATCACCAACTATATTGAACAAAAAAGATTACAACTTTGGATGATCTTGAGCTTGTTACAATTGAATTCAAGTGTGTGTATGAGACCAGTTTCGAGAGTAACTAGTGTGCGAGTTGTGTACGTAGTGTGTGTTCTAAATCAAGCTCAAAATCCCTTGATATAATTGGAAATATCCTTGTAGCTAACTATCTGCAAAATAGGCAAGTCTTCCATGATTCCCATTATGGCTATTGCTTCACTTGCACGTGATTGAATATAAGCATATTCCCTGACATTCCAGCATAGACCAAGTCCACTTCATAATGTACCTACTAATACAAGCTAGAAATATAGGAAACAATTGTTAGTCAACATAGGTAATAATAAGGATCCTTGATCCTTAGACTTCCTGCACCATCCATTAAGGATAAATGATCCAGGTCAAATCTAAGATACATGATCCACAATATTAAAATCAACGTCCTAACAATTGCCCGCAAATATGGCGGATATAACATATAATAAATCTGCCATATTTCCGTTGGAATAGGACTAGCGTTACACTAAGTAACTAGCCGTTGCGAGTTTGATGTCCTGATAGGACTACCTGCAACAAACATCATTATAGATAGGATAGAGATAGAGTTTTGAAAAACCATTTAAGATCAAAATCCCCCATTTAAATCTTCATTCCGGAAACCTTTCAGGTATTCTCTCTCTCTCTCTATCTCTCTCAACCTTTCTTCTGTAAATCAAAGGCGAAAGTGACCACTCGTTCCTCTCCAAATAAGGATCTGGAACGCGATAGTCCACCTAAAAGCCAAAACCTACTGAAGAATCCCTCTTCAGAGCTATGTAGATTCACTAATCCTGAAGTCGATCAGTTACAAAGTTGTTTCCCTTAGGGAACCGTCTTTAGACCATTTGATTCTTCACTTAAAAGTGACTCCGAATCCTCTGTTTGGGTTGTTTCCCTGCTGCACCATTCCAAGTCGGCCATACTTACCCTTTCCCAGCATTTACCCAAAGCTTCTTCACCCAAACTAGCCTGTGCTATAGCCAGGCGATGCCAATGCTGTGGAGGGTGTTGCACACTCTCGAACAAATCATAAGCGATGAGGGATTGAGTTTCACCCTTTCTGAACTCCCACACCTATATAATCTGGTGTCTCATGGATCCCACCGATTTTTTTCAAAGCCAAACCTTAACAACCGCTCCCACTCCTCAAAACCACCAAAAATGACACCAATTGGAAGAACTAGTTCTTCTTTGTGAGGAGGAACACTATTCCTTTAGGGGATAGTATTCCAAAAAAGTGAAAATTGAAGGGTAGGATATAGAATCTTTGGGTTAGAACTGTAGAGAGTTCTCTTCTTTTTTGTGAGGATAACAGATACTGTTTTGTTTACTTGTGCAGTGACCAACTTTGCTTCTCTCACTGATACTCCTGGAACTGCAAAAAGAATAGCTGCATTCTGGACATTGGATACAACAGTTAGAACATTCAAGCCAAAAGCAAAGGATTTAGAAATTTCCACATCCACCACCTTCACAATGTCAAGTAAGTATTCATATATAATGAAATGTTTACAAGATAAAATTAAAGGATTTTGAATACTTATCTTTTATGTTGGTTGAATATGTGCTGCTAGGTACTCATCCAAATCTGCTTCGAAGTATGGTTTTGGAGATATTGACAACATAATCTCCCCTCGTTCAATCAAGAAAGAGCTGGCCAAAGGCCAAAGCCAATTGGAGTCCAAGGTGATAACCACCCGTGCCAAAGCTGGATCTAAGAGGAAGAAGCCAAGCAAGTCTAATGAAGACATCCTTCAGATAGAGCGGCAATTCCACGACTTTGTCACAGAGGTAAGGATCACTGATGCTGATAACCAGCCCTATCTTTTTCTAAGGATCACTGATCCTGACTACATTGTCTTGCTATTTGCAGAAGTTTGTCCGTATCCAAGCTAACCAGGATAAGCGCCTAGCCGATGCTGAAGAGGGTCTAGTTGATCTCCGTGCCATCGCCACTACCAAGGACAAAAGGATCTCCCAGCTCAAGAAGGAGGTCAACAACCTGGAAAAGCAGAGCATGGTGGCAGACATACAAGAAAACAAAGCTCAACTGGAGGCCGCCGATGAAGCCAAAGTCTGCGTAGCTCAAGCCCTTCTCAAGGCAAGGATAAAAATAGTCCAAGAGACTATGGATCCTGCTTTTGACAGGTCTGAATGGGACCTTGTTGGGTGGAGGCAGAGACTCTTGGAGCTTGGTGGTGAAGAGGAGCCTGAGCCGGTGTACATGCTGGAAGCTGGGACCAGTGGGACAAAGGAGGTGGTCGAGGCAACCGGGGCTGAAGGTGGTGAAACACGTGGTGGTGTAGCTGAAGGTGATGCTGCTGTTGAGGGCAATGAAGGATAATATAGACGAGGCCTGAGCCCACTTTTTTTAGGTTTATGTGGTTTGGTTTTTTTGAACAATTTATGGTTTGCAATTCTAAACAATAGGTACTTAGGTTAAGGATCAATGATCCTTTTGACAATAGGGGGTGGCAAAGGTGGATGGGTCCTTCTGTTTGTGGAGGATGAAGCCTTTGACGCCCCTCACTTTATTTTCCTGCACTTGATGAACAATTAGTATGGACACCCTTTATCAACCCAAGTGGAGGGCCACGTTTTGTTGGTAGAAACTTGGGTTGATAATTTTGACAACCTTTTAATAGGGTTTCAACAAAAATTATAACCTTTTAACTGTTCCCCGTGTTGTATCTTTATTTCTAAAACATTGTTCTGATATGTTTATGTTTATTGTTTGCTTTGTTTTACAAAACTTAGAGAAATTTTGGATTTGTTAAGAATACACCAATTCTCCATAACAATTCTGCAAAATTTGAGAAGTCATATGGTCAAGGATCATATATCCGCAACTAAAGGGTCTAGGGTGTAATCAATGTGATAAATAAACACAAGGATAAAACATATCGGAGAATCCAAGTTAGGATTCTATATCCTTAAAACTTACAATTGCATAAACAGACCAAAGAAGTCAGTTAAGGTTTAAGAATTCAGGATCCTTATTTGTAAACCTTTAAAGCTTCAAGAACCTGTAAAAAACAACTTGGGACTAAGCCAAATATTCTGGGGATAAACCCATCATAATTGGGGACAAGCCCAAAATCCTTGGGGTCTGGCCCGAACTAGGGACAAGCCCAACGTGAGTGACATGAAAATACCAAAACCTTAGCTAACTTGAAAACGTTAGAAACCTTAGCTAACGTGAAAATATTAGAAACCATAGGATAATGGATGTATGGTACGTCTATCATTATACTTGAGATCCTACATATGGCAAAGTGTGTACTGGTCCCATTGCCTCGAACCATACTTGGATAAATGTGTGCTACTTGCAGGGTGCCAAAACCCAATTCGTGTGAAAGGTAAAAACCTTTAAACCATAGAAGGTATAAGTTACCTTAAACGTGGGAGAGAGGTGGCCAACCCCTTGATCCTCTGTGAAAAATTTTAAAACTCTGTACAAGCTCAAAACTTGATAAAAATGGATGTTAAATGCTCAACATCCTTTCCTTATAATGAATAATAAGTATAAAGTGAAAGAGAGTAAAGTAAGTTGTTATCAATGTAAGGATCATACATCCTTTGAGGATCCTCGATCCTGGGCCAGAATATTAGAGTCTCTAAGGAGATCACCATCCATAGTTAGTAAGCGATATGCCCCCTTTCCAGCTTCTGCTTTTATCAAGTAGGGACCTTCCCATTTTGGTGCTAACTTGCCATTAGCCGGGTTGGTAGTGTTCTAGAATGCTTTCCTTAGTACCAAATCACCAACTCGAAATCTTCTGATCCTAACATTCTTGTTATATGCCCTAGCCATCCTTTGTTGATAACTGGCCATCCTTATTCTTGCTAAATCTATGAGTTCATCCACAGTATCCAGGTCTTAGGTCAGGTTCTTAGCATTTGTTTCAGGATCACGGATGCTTGTTCTGGCTATAGGAACCACCATTTCTGTAGGGATCACTGCCTCAGTTCCAATGACTAGGGAGAATGGAGTCTGTCCTGTGGCGTTCTTTGGAGTTGTCCTATCTGCCCAAAGGACATATGGTAGCTCTTCAGCCCACTTTCCTTTCTTGGATCCTAACTTCTTTTTCAAGTTGTTGATGATGATCTTATTGCTTGATTCTGCTTGACCATTAGCTTGTGGGTGGACATGTGTTGATGTTATCATCTGAATCCCCCAGCTGTCACAAAAGTTAGTAGTTCTACTCCCAATAAATTGGGTCCATTGTCACAAATATTTTCAAAATGGATTCCAAATCTAGTAATAATATTTCTTTTAATGAAGGATATGACTTCTTTTTCTCTGACTTGAACAAAAGCTTCTGCTTCTATTCACTTGGAGAAGTAGTCTGTCGTAGCTATGATAAATACTTTTCCTCCAGGTGCTTTTGGGAGTTTACTTACTATATCCATCCCCCATTTCATGAATGGCCAAGAGGAAATTACTAGACATAAAGGCTCTGCTAGCTGATGTAGGATGTTGCTATGTCTCTGGCAAGCATCATATTTCTTTGCATACTCTATAGCATCCTTCTTCATTATAGGCCAATAGTATCCTGTTCTAAGGATCCTCGAGAATAATGCTCTGCCCCATTGTGATTTCCACAGTCTTTTTCATGAAAATCTTTCAAGACTTCTTGAATTTCTGGAATCTCAATACATCGCAATTAGGGACCTGCAAGAGATGTCTTATATAACATGTTATTTAATATAGTGAATTGAGATACCTTAATCCTGAAGGCTCTGGGATTCTCTCCTGTGGGAATTTCCCCACTCTGAATATACTTCAAAATTGGGAGGATCCATGATCCTGAAAATTTGACTGCTCATCATCACTCGGTATAATTGTAGTATCATCCACTATCTTCATTGCTTCATCTTCCTCAATTGCAGGAGAAAGAATATGGATGATGGGTATCCTCATGTCCTTTGGTACTTTGGATGATCCTAGGTTTGCTAAGGCATCTGCCTCTTGTAGGTCCCCTAATACGTATGGATCTTCACAGAATCGTCTATCCAATCTAGAGTGCGGAATCCTCTAGATCGGATTATCACAGAAATAGAAATACGAGAAGAAACAACAATCACAATAAACCCGATCTTTATTGATTATCTATCACAACGATTACAATCAATCTAGATCACACGAATTCGTCCAAGCCTATCTCTCTATGAATTCTCTCTTAACTCTCTCTGAAGTGACTAACTGAGCCCCCTTAACCCTAATGCAAAACTCTGTTTATATCGAGACAGGTTTGCAACTGGGCTAGGGTTTAACTACATGGGCTGCAAATTGGTCTAGGCCCAAGTCGCCTACCACTCCCTATTATGTGGGTCTGGTTTAGCCCAACCACTTCTAATCAACTACTACAATACTAAACCCGCTAACAATTATTGTTCTACCAATTACAAGATATCCGAAGACCAAATCTAAGTTGTTGTAAAAAATATGCACCAACAAACTCCCCCTTGATAATAGCTTCATAAAACAACTTTGTCTTCAGTCATCTTGCAATCTTCAATGTCTTTGGTCTTTGGATAGCTTCAACTTTAATAGCTTCTATCAGCAACAGACCCCCCTAAGCTGATGCATCCAATCACCAAATCTTCTAAATCGTTAGCATTTGAGTAATCTCCAGTTTAGCACTTGCATAGCAATCTTGAAACTCTTCAACTTTGTCTGCAATGTAGAAAGGAGGCTCTACCATGCATCCAAGCAAGCTCCTCTTCACTAAACTTCTCAGCAACATACGGCTACAATCTGTATACTATAGACAAACATCTCGAGAAACCATAAGAATTTTTCAACACAAGTTAACCTTATTATTCAAGAGATGGTAAAACTGTATCACAGATTAAGCAATTTTCAACTCAAACTACACACTTAAAATTTTAAGCACACTGAACCTGCAAGATTTTAAAATTTTGAACTCATCTGCTATCACTGTCTCCCCCTATCGGTAACACCTCCTCCATGAACACCCATTTTCCGTACGTTAAGAATTTAAAAGAAAAGAAAATATTTTTGGATTTTTATATTTTCTGAAAGCAAATAAATAACAAAATAATAAACACTCTGTTTTTGTAAGAATCACCGGGAAGAAGATCATATCAGCAATATCAAACTGTTTTCACACTATTAGATAATTCTATATGTAATTTTCATGAAAAGCAGTTCAAGATGATTACCAGTATTGTTTATCCACTTAAACAAAATATATGAACATTCAAGTACCATTACCTAGTGATATGTTAAGGTAATTTTATACTGATATACTAGTGTGTCCCACTTTTGGACATACCCCCACGATTAAGGTGTGCACAAAGATTCCTCATAGTAGGTGAGTATACCGAAATTCATCCTTTTTTATTTACAACATTAGATACTTGGTGATCAGGCCAGTACTTTCGTACAGCAAAGAGACCAATATCCAACGAGGGTTAGGGCAAATACCAAATTTTGGTACGATTTATGCATTTTGGACATTTAAATGACTCTCTAGGAGAGCTTCTTCAATTTCTAGGATTTGGCATTTTAGTTCTTTTAAGATATCATGTTTGTGCCTAGGTCAGCATATATCTGGATGCAGCAAAAGGAAAACCTTGATACCCTGGATGAAATAACGATATAAAGACCTAAAACCTCAGATTTTGGCAATTTATCAACGCAAGATTTAAGGTTATAAAACCATACGCCACTGATATGTTACCCACTCATACACAGTTCGTTATGTTTATATCACCAAGGTAAGTTGATTATTTCATGCTTTTTGCCTACTGGTACATCATATGATGAAGCTGCTATCACAGTTAAGCAATTTAATTTTAATTTTAGTATGATAGTCTAACCTGCAGATGTACTATCATTTCTTCTTTTCCACATACAGTGAAAACTCATTTTTGATTTTCTATTTTTTTTTATGTTTTGATTTTTAAAAAACAGTAAATTATTTACAAAATTTTTATGAAAAACTGGTTATTTAGGATTCCTTATCCCATGGAGTTCAACTAAATGCTCAAAACGAGCCTTGTCAAACGCTTTTGTGTAAAGATCTGCTAGGTTATCTAGTGTGTCGACTCTATGTAGTTCAATCAATTTCTTTTCAGCATAATCCCGTATAAAATGATGACGAATGTTAATATGTTTTGTGCGACTGTGTTTTACGGGATTGTTTGTGATTGAAATAGTGGCCGTATTGTCTATCATAATAGGAGTACGAGTGAAATTCAAACCGTAATCGCGCATCTGCTGTTGTATCCAGAGAACTGAGAGCAACAACTACCCGCAGCAATATATTCAGCTTCACACGTAAAGGTAGACACGTAAGACTGCTTCTTGCATTGCTATGACACGATCTTCCCTCCTAAGAACTGACAACCACCTGTGGTAGACTTTCTGGTTGATTTGCAACCTCCAAAGTCGAATAAGTGAAAGCAACAAACTTCAAATCACTAGCAGCTGGATACCATAACCCAAGTTTAGGTTTCCCCTTCACGTAACGAAGAATCCGCTTCACCGCTTTCATATGTGACTCTTTTGGATTCTCTTGATATCTGGCACAAAGACACACTTCGAACAAGATGTCTGGTCTTGAAGTAGTCAAGTACATTAGAGAACCAATCATTGGCCTGTATTGAGTTAGATCAACATCATCCACACTCTCATGATTTGGACCAAGATTGTGATTCTCACAGATAGGTGTGTTGAAAGTAGCGCAATCCTCCATCTTGAAACAAGACAAAATGTCATACACATACTTCGTCTGATGTATAAACATCCCATCCTTCTTCTGTTCAACTTGCAAACCCAGAAAGTAAGATAGTTCAGCTGTGGCACCTATTTCGAACTTGCTTTTCATTACTGTCACACCCCGACCCGCAACGGAATAAGAGTCGGGGCATAATTGGGTTATCACCAAAGCTCATGATATTTACTATTATGTTTCATATTTATTAAAGTCAGAGTTACATTTCCAAATATCCAAACATGTCCATACAATACAAAGAAAATAAACCAAACATAACAATTCCAAACTCTAAATCATTTTATTCTTCTAATCCAATCCTATGTGTTTCTGGCTGCTGCTGGTTCACCTGTATCATGTGTAAAAATGGGGGTTTTTGGGTCAACATAAGTTGGTGAGTGAACCTTATTAGATAAACATTTATTAATGATTTACTTGTTAGTTTATCAATGAAAAATTGTGCATAATCATAAATGAGCAAATGTAAATAATCAAGCAGTGGCAAATAGCAATCACAACTATAACATACAATAACATATGATAGCATACATGAACATACCAACATCATACGATAAATAACATAAATGAAACTGTGCGATCAAGGCTCAATCAAACGGAACCGATCGTATTGCATGTACTGAAAATGAAAATGTCTGTGCGATCAAGGCTCAATCAAACGAAGCCGATCGTATATGGGCACGCCAGGTTCACGCTCATAATGAAATGGGGAACATGCTCAACGCTCATAATGTAATGGGGAACGGCGGCCTATGAAATTGCATGTACTGAAAATAATAAATTGCATCCAACAATAACTACACAACAATTGAAACAAACTGAATACACAAGTTCATGATATGATGTATGCACAATGGTTTAATTATAATATATATAACAAGACACATGATACACCCCAAAACGTGATTAAAACGGGGAATTTGTAAAGATTCACTCACATTGGGTGCGTTTGAATGGAGATAATGAGATGCGCACGAATCGGAAGAATTGAACAACGAGAATTCCTAACCTAAATAATAACGGAAAAATATAGTAAATGAGTGGATTTTATTAAGGATTTTAATGGAATTTTTAGATATATTTTTGTGAGTTTAAGGCTATTTTCTATCTTTAAAAATGTTATTTTTAAGTATTTTTAATTGATTTTTAATTTAAATTAAATAAATAAAAATATAAAAAAAATGTTTATTTTGCGTTGACCGTTGACCGTTGACTTGTTGACTTGTTGACCGGTTCGGTCAGCGAAATTGTTTGCGCCGGGTGAGGCTCTAACCCGAGACCTCCCGTACGCGTGCACGCAGCTCTACCAACTGAGCTACGTGTCTAACCCGAAATAATCTTGTTTTTAATTATATTTATATACTAATTCGGTTTAACCAAAATTCTTTTAATTTCAAAAACATTTTAATTCAACGAACCGGTGCCAGTATCAGGTTTCGAACTCGTGACGTGCGATTCAGTGTTGCACACAGTCCACCGCTGGACTGTGTGTCTAACCTGATTAATATCTCGGTTTTTATTATACTTAACAACTAACGGAGTTAACCCGGTAAGTTTTAAACAAAAAGGCATTTTATTACATAAGGAGTGCGTGTATCAGGAATCGAACTTGTGACATGCGACTATGTTTTGCACACAGTCCACCGCTTGACTGTGTGTCTAACCCGTTCATATTACTGATTTTAAATAAACTTATAACTTAACTAACTTCGTCTTCTACATTCAGATTACAGTCAACTGATTCACTAATCCGTTTCTTGTTTTTACGATTAACAAACATTCTTAAGGCTAAAATGAAATGGTAGAGACGGTGTTGGAAGTAACATACCGTAGGAATGATATATCACAGAATTTTCCGGCAATGTGTCGGTCCCTGTTTTTATGCTCTTCAACTGAACAAGACAATTAACCGTTTTGATTAGCTAATCGTGAAATTGAGGTGATCAGCAATTGTTAACAGGGGGTTTGAATGCCCTTACCGATTCTCAGATGAACATAGAGATTTTCAGAATTTTTCCGGCGAACTGAAATTAGCTGAATACAGTGCCTGAATTCGATTTCAATTGAAAGGTTTACGTTAGAAATAGCTTAACAATTGTTGGACTACAACGTTATTGAAAGAATTACCGTTTAGATGATGAATACGGTTTTCCGGCGAATCTTGCAGAAATTTCCGGCGAGTTGTTTTAAGCGCTCTGACGGACTGAAAGTGTGACGAAAGTGAAATGGAATGTTTGCCTGATGTCTCTGAGTCGCGAGAAAGGTTTTGATTGAAGTAATCTGAGCTTTGATTCTTTTCGGTTATAAAAACCGATAATAATGAAAATTGATGTTCAATCACTTCCGAATTGATTAAAATCATCGGTTCATCGGTTATAAACGTGAATGTGCGAGTAATCAAACGATTTGACGATTGAATTGCCGATTTCCGTTTCTCAGTTGGCGCAACCGGTTTAACCGAGTTTGTGTATAAATGTTATTTGTTTCCTAGAGATAACAGAAAACAACAAGTGGTGATGTGAGTGTGTGCCAAGTCTTTGGATTTAATAATCGGCTGACCCGGGTTCGAGTCCCAGCAGCAACTTTTTATTTTTATTTATTTTGTTTTCACTTTTTATCATATATAATTTTTATAGTTTAGTTTGTTTATCAATTATGCATCATTAAAAATCAAAATAACCATAAATATACAACGTGACATTTATAACTTGATATTCGATTACAAAATGGAGCGGGTTTTGGAAACCCGTTTTTGACAAATGTTACAATTACCTCCTCGAATTCATGACACATGTTCTCATCAGATGACCCAAAAATAATATCATCTACGTATACCTGTACCGGCAGAAAGTCTTCCTTCTTTCTCTTAATGAAAAGCATACTGTCAATCTGACCTCTTTCAAAACCATTCATTAACAAATGTGCTAACAGTGTCTCATACCACGCCCTAGGTGCCTGATGCAATCCATACAATGCCTTATCAAGTCGATAGACTCAATCAATATAATCTGGATTAGTAAACCCATCTGGTTGTGAGACATACACCACTTCTTGGACTTTCCCGTAAAGAAACGCACTCTTCACGTCAAGTTGGTAAACTTTGAAGCCCTTGAATGAAGCAAAAGCTAGGAACAAACAAATTGCTTCCAACCTTGCTACTAGTGCAAACACTCATTGTAATCAATCCCCTCTTGCTGATTGAACCCTTGAACTACTAACCGAGCCTTATTCCATGTCATGATCCCTAGTCGTCTTTCTTGCACTTAAACACCCACTTGGTGCGTATTTCTTTCTCTCCTTCTGGCAAGTTGACTAGCTCCCAAACTTTCAATTTCTTGAATTGAGCTAACTCCTCTTGCATTGCTTCAACCCATGAATTATCTTTAAGAGCCATGTGAATATTCTTCGGCTCCTCTTGGGCAATAAAGCAGCTACACAAACATTCGTTTATCATCATAGTCTTTGAATTGAAGTAAATAAATAGGAACCTTCGATCACACTTCTTCTGGTCTGAACACCTGCAGCTGCATCACCTATGATGTTCTCAATTGGATGATCTTTGTTTGCGTGTGTAGTAGCAATGGTGTCAACAACTAAATTATCTCCTAGATTAGATCCAGTCTCCCCTGAATGTCCTTATTAGCAAACGGATTAGTAAAATCCTCCCCCTGAATAGGTTCAGATGCACTATCACTTGAATCTTGTAGAGCTGCATTGGACGAAGTTTTTGGAGCATCTGTCACTGATATACTCGATCTAGGCATGAAGTTACCCTCTTCATCTTCACTGATCACAATTAGAAT
Source organism: Scalesia atractyloides (assembly GCA_947069175.1). Taxonomy (NCBI): domain Eukaryota; kingdom Viridiplantae; phylum Streptophyta; class Magnoliopsida; order Asterales; family Asteraceae; genus Scalesia; species Scalesia atractyloides. The sequence continues at coordinate 79,367,190 of CAMTDV010000020.1, read as the reverse complement.
CACTTGAGACTCATCTGCTTTTGAAAACTCAGGAATATTAAATGATTTAAAACGCTATCATAATCATATAATATAGCAAGACCAATTTGTTGATTGTTGAGGTGAATAACTAGTGATTTCCATATTAACACAACCTCAATTTTACCAGTTTTTATATTAAAAACCCTTTTATTCGGTGCTCCAGACATATAACCTAGAAAGTATCCCTCGTCAGCTACGTTACCGAATTTTTTGCTTATCTTTATTTCTTACTATGGTGCAGGGTAATCCAAATGGTTCAAAGCCTTTCAAGTTTGGTTTCTTGTAAATCATAAGTTCGTGACATGTTTTTTAAACCGTTTAACCATTGAAATTTTGTTTAGGATATAACAAGATGTATTCATAGCTTCTCCCCAGAAAAGAACTGAAAGCTTTGAATATGAAAGCATAGTCCTAGTGGCTTCAATCAACGTCCTATTTTTCCTCTCAACGACTCAATTCTGTTGAGGTGTATAAGGAGCAGAATATTGATGTTCAATTCCCTTGCGAAGACAATAGAGATCCAGAATCTGTTCTTGAACTCCGTGCCATTATCACTCCTTATCCTCTTGATCCGTGCATCATGGACAATTTCCAATTTTGTAAAAAGATCTATCAGCATCCATGCCAATTTTACAAAAGCATGGAATTATGTTTTTATAGATATTTTTTTGTATAACATTATGTTATTGCCATTGTGTTTTTGAATAACATTATGTTGTTTGTGTAACATTGTGTTATTGCCATTGTAATTTTATATGACACTATTATATGTAGTTGTTGGTGTTTTATATACAACTTTATGCGTTACTATAGCATTGTGTTTTTATTTAAACATTGTGTTTTTGAAGAGACATTGCGTTTTTTTAGAACATTGTGTGTCCACGGAATGGATTTCTTTGCTATCAACACTTAATTTCGTTCATAATATTTTTCATCTCGAAAACAGTGTGGTATACAAAACTATTTTCATGAATTATACAACTTATGAAATGAAATTGTAAAACTTAGTGTGCCATTAAACATATTATATGTTTGATTATCATTGATAGTTTTTATTATTCTTATTATTTTCATAGATATGTAATATGTATAGCTTTCTTTTTTGTTAATTTATGGTGATAGCAACTCTTACATTAATTAAGTTACAAATAATGAATCAAAGATATTAAATTGTAAATCATGAATCAAAGATATTAAATTGTGCCAACTAAATAACAGAATTTGAGTTAACAATAAAATATATGACAATTAAACAATTGCTACACCTACTAATCACAGTTGGATAAGAAGTTATCATGATCTTAAATATACACATAGTTTGGATGTTCTTAATCTTAAGTACATGGGGTATTTAGGTAAATATATACAATAATTACACAGTATTGTTTTTTTTTTACTGTTGGTGCATATTAGTGACAACAACTTAATAGTTTAATAGTTTAGTCTTTGGATAGTTTGTATTGGGCTTAGTATTTGAGTTTAGCTTGTTTAGAGTTGTAATGGGCTTGGAGAATGGCCTAGCCCAGCATAAAGCCTAGTATGCGAACATGTAGTATATATACATGTGGTCCATTAGGGTTTAGAGTTAGACAGTTGAGACAGAAAGGTTTGTGAGAAATCTACAGAGAGTGGCTGAGAGATTTCTAGAGAGTCTTGAATTGATTGTAAACATTCATGTTGGATAATCAATAGAAGACTATTTGAAGGAATTGTTCATGTTCGTGCTTGTGTTCTTGTTCTTTCTGTGAAATCTGATCCAGGGGATTCCGCACTCTAGATTAGATAGACGATTCTGTCAAAATCCAGAAGGACTAGGGGACCTACAATTGGTATCAGAGTATTCGGCTCTTGATTATTGCTCGGTTCAGAATCGTAACAGCAGAAAAATTGGGGTTTTGGACGTTTTGGAGGCTGTTTTGGAGTTTGTGACGGCTGAATTAGGGTTTCGGCGGCTGTTTTTAGGGTTTCTGCAGTGATTTCGGATAAACATCAGGAATTCGGATTGAAAACTTGCATTTCGGATCAGAAAAAGTTGAATTTCGGATCAGCAAAGTGCATTTCGGATTCAAGCAGTTCATTTCGGATTGCATTTCGGATTCTAGCAGTCCATCTCAGATCAAAACAGTCCATTTCGGATTGAATTTCAGATCAGAAGTCATTTTGGATTCCATTTCGGATTGAATTTCTGATCAGAAGCTACTCCGGATTCCATCTCGGATCAGAAGCTATTCCGGATTCCATCTTGGATCAGGACTATTTCGAAATCCATCTCGGATCAGAGTAGTCTATTCCGGATTCCATTTCGAATCAGAATAGTGCAATCCGGAATTCATCTCGGATCACTATTCCGGAGCACCATTTCGGATTATCAATCCGGATTACTGTTCAGGATTCCTATCTTGGATTTACTATCCGAATTACTATTTCGGATTTGGTACTGTTCCGAGTTATACACAAAAAGGTGGAAAGTTAACCAGCTGACGTAACCAAAGTTAAACGTTTTCAGACATAGAATTTGATCCATAAACATTCTTGACAAACCGGTTGCACGGTTAGGCTCGTATGATTTTTAGGACAAAAAAAAGGCACGGAAATTCCTAAAATCACTATCGGACATTATATATCATTGGATTCGTATCGTCGAGACGAGTCTAACGGTACAATTTGTTAATCACACTTTTCGAACAAATTTCTGAACATTTTTAACAGTTTAGTTACGATAAGCTGCGGGTTAGATTTGGATTTTGACACAGGTATACCAAAATCCATTTAAACTGGTAACTGCGTGTTAAAGATGGGAAAATTGAACAATCTAAGTGAGGGTGTTAAAAACTGGCCAAAGCTGATAAATGCTGAACAATATGTAGAATGGAAGAAGCAGTTTGAGGCATTTGTTCAATGTGAAGATTCTAAGATGTGGAGTTGTATGATTGATGGGTACATTGCTCCCACACGTTGAGTTAACGGGAGAATTATCGTACTCTCGTATGAGAAGATGGAAGACTCTGAGAAACGTGTTTATGATGCTGAGATGAAGGCTTTAGCAGCGATAAAGATGTCCTTGCCATTTGAGATGAAAAACATTTGTAACAGATATGGATCGTCTAGAGAGTTATGGGAAGCTTTAGAAAAACGTTATCAGAGTACTTCAAGACATAGTACATGTGTGAGTGAGACTGCAGCTGTGAAGATTGGTGAAGAAGCTGCTAAGATAGAAGAGAAGAAGGAAGCTGAGAATGAGAGAATGGAACTCAAGGATGCAAAAGCTACAGTGTGCATGGATGATACAGATGCAGAGGTATAGGTACAATTTCCATCTGTAAGTCATACTTGTCATAATTGCACTAAACTACAGGGTAAAGTTGACAAATTATCAGAGCAAAACAAAATTCTGTTAGTTGAATTAGAAAAACTGAAAGAGTCAAACGTTCTTTTGAATAAAAGGTAGTCAAAGTTTTTAAATACACTCAATTCAAATGAACAAGAAATCATCAGTTTAACCAGCAAAGTCAATGAATTCTTACAGATCATTGATTTGGCTCGTGAAACTGTGAAGGATAAGACTAACGAGCTTTCTGAAAAGTGCACAAAATTGGCTAGTGCACAGACCAAAATTGTTGAACTTCATAGAAAGTTATACAAATTTGGAGAATCCTCGGTAGTCAGGACTCAAATTCAGAAACGTTTGAAAAGGAGTAGTGATAAAACAGGAGTGGGGTTTAGTAAAGCTTCTTCTTCGAAGGATCAGGATTACTCCTTTTTACCAAATGAAAATGAGCTAATAGATTTTGTTCCTACTATACCAGCTATAGTGGATCCGAACAGGTTTAACCTTGTCTTTTAAGTTTCAAAATCCAAAATGTTAATAGTTTACCCATATTAAACAAGTTAAGGTACTTGTTGGGATAAAACTACATTCTATCTAATCATCGTTTAATCTAGCGTCATACGTTTTGTTCAAGTACGCTAGTCGGTCTAAGTCAATGACTTAAATAAGACCGTTAGTATTTAATTGGTTAGTTATGCCATAATCCAGACTAGAGACTTGCCGGTAAATGCTATCTGCGCTTAGTCCTTTTTGTGTACGACTGAGTTATTAAAAATTAAAGAAGACTAGCTCAGGTAAATACTCTCAACTTATTTCCCCTATACGGGCTTGGGTTACGATAAATTATTACCGCTTGGTCGGAAATGGGATTCAATCGAACGCCGGTTCGGGGATAATAAATCCGCATATTCTGTTTTAATCTGTTTTGTTTGATAATTTAAACATCGGGGGTTAACTACGGTGTCCTGGATATCTTCGGCTCATTACAATAGAAATGGCCACGACCTTAGCACAGGTGTAGGCATACACCCGATAGACGCTCAATTATGCATTCCCACAAGGTTGGGAGGAATTGACTCCTTCGTGAGTCCAAAGTGGTGTGTACGTTAATTGTGTCTCGGTCTCCGTACCGAGCCCCGTATGGATGACAAACATGTAAATCTGTTAACAAGGTTGACGGACAATTAACCCAAGTTATAAAAAGATTTTGTGCTAATACGCACTTAAAACATTTTGGAATGTTTTCAAAATGAGTCAGTTGGGTGTATTTACCAGCGAAAGCTGACGTATTTTCAAAAGACTAATCTGCAGGTACAATATGAAAATAGGCCGGAAGTGCTCGGTAGTAATAGAGGATCTTGCAAATCTTAAATCTGCCCAAAGTCTGTTTTGTATTCTATTCTTGTACATTTTAATGATCCGCCTATGGATCTTCTATTACGAGCCTGCATATTATTTTTGTATTTTCGAACATTCAGTTTATAATAGTAATCTTACTCCAAGACTTCCGCTCTGCCTTGTTTAATTGACATTGATGTTATCAACTGACGTCACGATACTCCCCACTCGGGCTCACCGGTGTATTGATTTCGGGTAGCAAATCCAGGGTGTGACAGGTTGGTATCAGAGCCAACGTTTGAGAGAATTAAACACTATCCTTCTTGTGTTTAATCTCAAACTTACACGTGCACATTCCTTAGACTTCTGAGTCTAGGCATTGACCTAGGATTTACTCATTTCATTATTAAGTTATTCGTATTGTTTTTAAATTGATTTTTAACAAGAAAATGCCGTCACGTGTGAGAGGACAAAGTGGAAGAGGAAAAGTCCAATGAGGAGAGGACCATCAGGGCGCATACCCCCTCAACCTCATAATCCAGATGCTTACCAAGAATCAGGAGATTCGTCTACTTGGCAACCAGCGAGACGTTCTGTCTCTAATAGACACTCGCCCTCACATTCCCAAAACTCTTGCCACTCTCACCACTCTTATCATTCACACCATACCCATCATTCCCATTCACATTCTTACCATGAGGAATTTAACCCTAACCATTTTTTAACACGCCTCCAGCTGATCAAAATCAGTTGGACCAGCCACATCCTATGGACAAGGACTCCGACCCGGAGATGCCACCGTCGGGATCAAATATGCATCCTATTGAAATTTCGAGCGATTCAAACTCTTATGCTGGATCGCCCTACCAAGGTCCTAATGAGTGGGACCAATACTGGAACCAATTCACCTTCGCCCACACTCCTTCTCACCACTCTCAACCACCTCATGTTCAAGAAGATGTCCACATGGAACTGGTGGACCAACCTCAACCACCACCTGAACCACCAAGGAGGAAGCGTGGAGCACGTATGTTGGTACGTGCCGGACAAAGGTCGGGATCGCTGCCACCTTTACCCAATTCTTACCCCACAATTCAAGAGGACCCACAAATGGGTGGACCCTCTAATGTTTCACCTATAGTGGAACCAACACCAATGCCTGCTGTTCAACCACCACCAACGGGTTATACTAACCCAATCCCCACATATCCAGACACGTCTGGGTATGATCCTTATAACCCCTCTACACCGGTAGACTATCAAGCTTGGTCGCAAGACCCATATATGCAAGCAGTTATGCACAACGCACTTTACCCGTCTCCTTTCCCACCTACTGGATATCCAACTTATGGGTACCAGTATCCGGTTATGCCACAACCTCAACCACAACCTCTGCCACCACTTGAGGCCATTAATGAGGCCTTAGAAAGGATGAAAGAAATGCAGCAACAAGCGGAGAAAACGGAGAAGAAAACGAACAAATTCTTCAAGAAACTCTCCAAATTGGTCAAGGGAAAGAAGGACGAGTGAAGTCTCTACTAATAATATGTAGTCCCTGCAAGGACATTGTTATTTCTTTTAGTCCCTGTGTGGACATTTTTATTCCTTTAAGTCCTTGCATGGACAAGTTTATTTCATTTTTCTAGTATTGTAATTTCTAAATTGAAAATTAATGAAGTACTTTTGGAATTATATATATGTAAAACATCCTCTTGAAAACGAGCGTCTCGATTTTACTCGACATTTATGCTCTGCTATATAATTCCAAAAGATCTTAATAGATTGATTATGCCAAGTGGCCTAGACCACATATTGGCCAAGATACGATAGTTAAGTACGAAGGGGTCTTCTATCAGGATAGTTAAGGGAGGTGACCGGGACCATTAATCAATCATTAAGATGCTCTTATGTTAAACATTAAAAAAATGTTCATACTCCTGGTAGTATGGCTTGAGGAACCACACTAGCCGTCAGGCCAATGTGCCAGCTGATATGCCATATACATCTGATATGATGTAGGCCAATGTGCCCAATTATTGTCCAGCGGGACAGGCTGATATGCCATTTACATCTGATATGATGTAGGCCAATGTGCCCAATTATTGTCCAGCGGGACAGGCTGATATGCCATTTATATCTGATATGATGTAGGCCAATGTGCCCAATTATTATGTCCATTTAGGGACAAGCCTATGGGCTACATAATTGTCAATGATGACAATGACAGTTGTGACATTGCGATCCACTATCCAATAATATATGGACTACATCTAAATTGTAATTTGCCTATAATGGTCCTATTAAGACCTAGGCCAAATATAGATATGTTAAGCCTAAGAGTTGTGATGTTATTCACACTAGTATAGGCAATGGATTGTTATATCCAATGTTGAAAGCCGATATGGTTTCTATACCACGGCTAAATGAAGTTTTATTGGTATATAGAACCCAAGACTTAAACATGGCTAATTCGAATGAAGCACAAAATAGCCAGCGGAACATTGAACCCAGCAATACTGAAAATAGAAATATTAATGATAATGATTTCCAAGATGGCATTGATGCGGCTGTGGAAATGGCCATGGGTAAGGCCATAGAAAAGCTAAGAGAGACGAGTGCCACTCGCTCTAGACCCTTATCTATTCCACCATCTTCTGCTCATAGGGAGAGCTCCGTTCACTCTTCAAATGCGAAGAGTGAACCAAAGAAAATAGATCTTACTGAAAAGTCCAGTTCTGTTAAGGACGGATGTACCTATAAGTATTTTTCTCCTGTAAGCCCCGAGACTTTAACGGGGAGAAAGGAGCTGTAGAAGCCCTAAAATGGCTAGACGAGATGGAGACGATAGTAGATATCAGCAATTGTGCTGATAAGGATGTGGTCAAGTATGTATCACAATCCTTCAAGGGTGATGCCCTATGGTGGAAAGCCATGATTCAATCAATAGGTAAAGTACACCTGTACAACTTGGGATGGTCCAAGTTTGTTGAATTGGTAAAGGAAACTTACTGCCCATCTCATGAGGTGGAGAAGTTAGAGACAGACTTCTTATCTCTTTCAATGAAAAACCTAGATTGTCGGAAGTACGTTTCTGACTTTAACTCCCTATCTAGGTTAGTTTCCTATTTGATCACCCACGAATCCAAACGCATTGCTGGTTTCATAAATGGGTTGGCGCCCGAAATAAAGTGCTAGTAAAGGCTGCTCATCCTAGTACCTATAGGTCCGCTGTGGACCTATCTCTTTCCCTCATCCTAGATTTGGTAAGACAAAAGTCAGTAAGGACTGAAACTGACAGAAAGAGGAAAAGGGAGGATAATAACTCCCAAAGATTTAAGAAGAAAGGAAATTTCGGGTTCAAGAAGAACCAGCACACGTGTTAATGACAAACCTCTTTGCAAGAACTGTAAATATAGACATTGGGGACAGTGTGGCATAAATCCACAAACCAAACCCTGTGGTATTTGTAAAAGAAAAGGGCATAAGACCTTAGATTGCAAGGATCTTAAGGATGCAGTTTGCTACAACTGCAATGAAAAAGGGCATATAACGTACAATTGCCCCAAGAAACCCAAAAGTAATGATTCAAAGTCTGGAGAGGCCAAGAAAGGGAATGCCTGTGCTTTTAAAATAAATGCAAGAGAAGCTGTTAATGATGACAACGTCATAACAGGTACTTTCCCCATTAAAGATATTTATGCTAGAGTTCTTTTTGATTCGGGTGCAAATAGATCTTTTGTTGATCATAAGTTTAGTAAACTATTGAACCTACCCATAAGAACTCTAGATAAAACCTATGAGATAGAACTTGCTGATGGAACGATAGAATCCACATCTTCCATTCTTGATGGATGTTTTAAATCGATTAAGAATCATTCCATCCCTATCTTTCTTTTGCCAATGAAATTGGCGGGGTTTGATGTTGTCTTAGGCATGGATTGATTATCCCATAACCAAGCCAGCATTGCCTGCGATAAGAAGCTCATCAAAATTAGAACCCCATCTAGTGAAATAATCACCATATCTGGAGACTCACACTATGGACTGCCAGACAAGGTGTCATTATTTAAGGCATCCAAGTGTTTGAGGAAAGGATGTGTCATCTACATGGCACAAGTCACCATAAATGAACCTAAGCCGAACCTTGAAGATCAACCAGTTATCTCGGAGTATCCTGATGTTTTCCCTGAAGAATTACCTGGCTTACCTCCAGACAGGCAAGTAGAGTTTAGAATAGATATCCTACCAGGATCAGCACTAGTGACTAGAGCTCCGTATAGACTAGCTCCAACCGAAATGAATGAGTTAAGAGTTCAATTGGATGAACTCTTGGAGAAAGGATTCATTCAACCTAGTTCATCGCCTTGGGGAGCTCCTATTTTGTTTGTAAAGAAGAAAGACGATTCGATGCGAATGTGCATCGACTACCGAGAACTGAACAAGTTAACAATCAAGAATAGATATCCTCTGCCCAGGATCGATGATTTATTTGACCAACCTCAAGGGGCTAGCTACTTCTCCAAGATCGATTTGAGATCCGGATATCATTAGTTGAAGGTTAGGAACGAAGATGTTCCTAAGACAGCCTTTAGGACCCGCTATGGTCACTTTGAATTTTTGGTGATGCCTTTTGGGCTCACAAATGCACCTGCATCATTCATGGACCTCATGAACAGAGTCTGCAAACCATATTTGGATAAGTTTGTCATTGTCTTCATAGACGACATACTTATTTACTCTCGTAATCAAGATGATCACGAGAAACATCTTTGGTGCATCCTAGAATTATTAAGGCAGGAGAAACTTTATGCAAAGTTCTCTAAATGCTAATTTTGGCTTAAAGAAGTCCAATTCCTTGTACATGTTGTTAGTGAGCGTGGTATCCAAGTGGATCCCACCAAGATAGAAGCCATAATGAATTGGGAAGTTCCCAAGACTCCATCGGAGATTCGTAGTTTCTTAGGACTGGCTGGTTACTATAGAAGGTTAATTGAGAACTTTTCAAGAATAGCCACTCCTCTAACTACCTTGACCAGTAAGAATGTTAAATATAACTGGGGTCCAAAGCAACAAGAATCTTTTGAGGTTCTTAAACACAAGTTGAGCAACGCTCCGGTATTATCTCTACCTGAGGGTATTGAGAATTTCGTTGTCTATTGTGATGCATCACACACCGGTATGGGTTGTGTACTAATGCAAAATGGCAAAGTAATTGCCTATGCATCACGACGATTAAAGGTACATGAAAAGAATTACACCACCCATAATTTGGAACTGGGTGACGTTGTATTCGCACTAAAGCTATGGAGACATTACTTGTATCATACAAAGTGTGTTACATACACCGACCATAAGAATCTCCAACACCTGTTCAATCAGAAAGAATTGAACATGCGACAATGCCGTTGGATGGAAACTCTTAATGATTATGATCGCGAGATTCGCTACAATCCCGGCAAGGCAAATTTCATTGCCGACGCCTTAAGTCGCAAAGAAAGAGTTAAACCTATAAGGATTAACACAAAGAGCATTGAGCTCAGAAATAGCTTAAATGAGAAGCTATTAGATGCGCAAAAGCAAGCCCTATTAGCGGCTAATATTCCTAATGAGGGATTAGGCAGAACTATTGATCAGTTAACGCCTGGAAAGGATAGAATCCTAAGATTTAATGATAGAATTTGGGTTCCGATCTTTGGAAGACTTAGAGATCTAATCCTCCAAGAAGCATACAATTCAAGATACTCGGTTCACCCGGGAGGTGACAAGATGTATCAAGATCTAAAGAAGAATTATTGGTGGATGGGTTTGAAGAAATCCATAGCCACTTATGTAGCTAAGTGTCTGACGTGTTCACAAGTTAAGGCCGAACATCAAAAACCGTTAGGACTTCTACAACAACTTGAGATTCCCACGTGGAAATGGGAAATGGTAACTATGGACTTGATTACCAAGTTACCCAAAACCAAAAGTGGAAATAACACTATCTGGGTCATTGTGGATAGACTTACTAAGTCAGCTCATTTCTTGCCAATAAAGGAAACGTATAATTAAGATAAATCGGCTAAGTTGTACGTGGACAAGATTGTGTCCCTACACGGTGTACCAGTATCTATTATATCTGACAGAGATACTAGATACACATCTCACTTTTGGAAAAGTTTCCAACAATCGTTAGGCACACGATTAAACTTTAGTACAGCTTACCATCCGCAAACTGATGGTCAAAGTGAGCGTACTATCCAGACACTAGAAGACATGCTTAGGGTATGTGTGATTGATTTAGGTGGAAGTTGGGATGACCACTTATCCCTAATAGAATTCTCCTACAGTAACATCTATCATACTAGCATCAAGGCTGCTCCTTTTGAGGCATTGTATGGGAGAAAATGTAAAACGCCCGTGTGTTGGGTAGAAGTTGGGAAATCCCAACTATCAGGACCGGAGATTGTCCTAGAGACCATGGAAAAGATTATGCAAATCCGTTATCATCTCAAAGCTGCCAGGGATAGGCAGAAGAGCTATGCTGACAAGAGGCGTAAACCTCTTCAGTTCCAATTAGGGGACAAAGTCATGCTAAAAGTATCACCATGAAAAGGTGTGATGCATTTTGGAAAGAAGGGCAAGATGAGCCCAAGATATACTGGACCATTCGAGATAGTCGAATGTGTCAGAACTGTAGCTTATAAGCTCAGGTTGCCAGAGGAGCTTAGTGGAATTCATGATGTGTTCCACATATCTAACCTTAAGAAATGTCTAGCCGATGAGTCGCTAGCAATATCGCACGAAGGTGTGCAAATTGATGAAAACCTGAGGTTCATTGAGAAACCAATTTTGATAGAGGATCGACAGGTTAAGAAATCCGAAGAAAAATGATACCTATAGTAAAGGTTAACTGGGACGCTTTTAGAGGTCACGAGTATACATGGGAGGTTGAGTCCACTATGCGACAAAAATACCCCCATATTTTTGAATAAAATCTCGGGGTCGAGATTTCTCTTAAGGGGGTGAGGATGTAACACCACGTAAAATCCTGTCCAATAGTAAAGTGACACGTGTTGTATTTAAAATATAGTCTATTAAAGACCAATAAGGACTAAAGGCGTCAACATGCTCAAACTGAGCCTCTGAGTGACAGTCCGATGTCAACATGCATAAATAACAGCCTCTGAGTGACTGATATGTCAACATGGTTAACTTGTTTGCCTCTGAGTGACTGATATGTCAACATGCTTGAAATATTTCCCCTGAGTGACTGATATGTCAACATGCCCAGCCTCTGAGTGACATCAGAATCAACATGCTTATTATAAGCCTCTGAGTAATCATTTGCGAAGTCTTAACTCTCGTACGTGCCATTTGTTGGAGGAGAGGGTTCAATTTTGTAAATACGTGAAAGTTGGATGATGGAGGGATTAAAAGCGTCAACATGTTAATTTATACCTCTGAGTGACCTTTTAACGAACGAGAGCTCGACAATGTCCGGGCATAATCCCGGGTATGCCAAGTATTGGCTACGGAGGGCTAAAAGTGACAAAAAGATGTTTAAAAAGGTTTTAGAAGCTTTTTAGGTTAAGGGGCTAAAGTGTCAAACTTTGAAAATGGCCAGGGGCGGTCGCTGGCCGCGAGAGAGCCTCTGCTGCAGAAAGTTTTGTCTGGTCTCCAAGCAAAACTCCAAAACCATTAATTCGAAACCATGGCTTCTCTAAACTGCTATGCCACGTTTTGGGACACTTGTAAGCTTCTTCTTACACCCCTAAACACCAGGCTTCACCTCCTTTGAGTTCTCCAACTATAAATAGGTGCTTAAGTTCACCATTTGAACTTGCACCTTTCTAATCATAACTCTTCTCCCTCCTCTGGAAGTTCCTAGCTGAAAGGAGCATCCAACTTAGTTCTCTTGCATTATAGGAACCGTTTGTAAGTGTTCCTTGCTCTTGCATTTTCGTTTATAGGCTTGTATAGCCAAAAGTTAAGCGTTTTTTGAAAAATGCTTTGACTTTAGGTTAAGACCATTATGGTCCAGCCATTGTTCGAAATGAACATGACTAAGTGATCGTACTAAGGTAGGTGTTAGTCCCTATAAAGGGCATCTTCTGAAGATCACGTTTGCTAGACCAATTGACGGGTCAAAGTTATGATATTAAAAAGTCACACAGGCCATTTTTCGAAAAATCATAAAATGATCTTATATATGTTATGAAACCTGTTTTGACACTTAAACAAGTTGGTAATAATTATTAGAACATGTAAGAACATGTTCGGCTCGTCAATTTCAGTTCTAGGGTCGGTTCGCAACCGAAAGTCGCGAATTTTGACTTCTACTTTGACTTTCGATTCTGACCCGATTTAGATTAGTTACCTACTTATCTAAAGTTGCATTATGATCATAATACTATGTAGCATAACCCTCTGAGGTTATATTACATGATCATAATCAGAATCCAAGTTTATGCGCAAGTTCCATAATTATGCCACCTTTGACCAAAATGCCCTTTTTGCATAAAACAAGGTGTTAAATGGTAATGAGCTTGAAATTTAGTTTTCTAGTGATGTAATATTATAAGTAGGATTATTTGGGATGTTAAAACGAGTTATAAATTGAGTTTTCAAACAGGTCCTTAACTATGTCGATATTTGATGATTTTAGCCCCTGTGGCTTATAAAATAGTCTTAATCAAATCTTTTCAAGGTAAATTATTTACCTACTGATATGTTATATTAAATTACATATTTTAAACATTTTAATCTAACTTTAACATCAGTTTCCATAAACATCACTTAAAAACGTCATATTACGACAAAAGCCCCGTTTCGGCGCATAGTATGGTTTTAAACCATATTAATGGACCAAGACTTATTACCTACTAATTTTAAAACTTATTTTAAACATATTTACAGTAGGTACATGTTATAAACTCAGAATCCCAAATAATTTATAAAATATGTGTAAAATGACCAAAATGCCCCTTCGGTGAATAGTTTGGTCATAAAAGGTAGAATACACATATAATTGATATCCTACTAATATTATATCATAAATAAAGTATTTTTCCAAAATACTTATAATCATAACATGAAATTATATTCAAGTTCCTTTTATACGGCATGAAATTACCAAAACGCCCTTACGAGGCATAATTTCGTTTTAAAACCTTAACGGACATGCAAGTTGATATCCTACTGATATCTTAACTTATTTAAAGTATAATGGCATATAGAACTTGTCCATAACTTATCCGGTTACCCGATATCGCTATATGCGCACAGGTACGTATATGTAACTATTTTACGGAAATTAACCGAAACGGGTTTAACCTTGTTTTTAAGTTTCAAAATCCAGAATGTTAATAGTTTACCCATATTAAACAAGTCAAGGTACTTGTTGAGATAAAACTACATTCTATCCAATCATCGTTTAATCTAGCGTCATAAATTTTGTTCAAGTACGCTAGTCGGTCTAAGTCAATGTGTTAAATAAGACCGTTAGTATTTAATGGTTAGTTATGCCATAATCCAGATTAGAGCTTGCCGGTAAATGCTATCTGCACTCAGTCCTTTTTGTGTACGGCTGAGTTATTAAAAATTAAAGAAGACTAGCTCAGCTAAATACTGGGTTACGGTAAATTATTACCGCTTGGTCGGAAAATCGAACCCTGGTTTGGGGATAATAAATCCGCATATTCTGTTTTGATCAATTTTATTTGATAATTTAAACATCAGGGGTTAACTACCGCGTCCTGGATATCCTCGGCTCACTACAAAAGAAATGGCCAAAAGCTTAGCGCGGGTGTAGGCATACACCCGATAGACGCTCAATTATGCATTCCCACAAGGTTGGGAGGAATTGACTCCTTCGTGAGTCCAAAGTGGTGTGTACGTTAATTGTGTCTCGGTCTCCGTACCGAGCCCCGTATGTATGACAAACATGTAAATCTATTAACAAGGTTGGACGGTCAATTAACCCAAGTTATAAAAAGATTTTGTGCTAATACGCACTTAAAACATTTTTGGAATGTTTTCAAAATGAGTCAGTTGGGTGTATTTACCAACGAAAGCTGACGTATTTTCAAAAGACTAATCTGCAGGTACAGTACGAAGATAGGCCGAAAGTGCTCGGTAGTGATAGAGGATCTTGCAAATCCTAAATCTGCCCAAAGTCTGTTTGGTATTCTTTTCTTGTACATTTTAATGATCTGCCGGTGGATCTTCTATTACAGGCCTGTATATTATTTTGTATTTTTGAACATTCGATTTATAATAGTAATTTTACTCCAAGACTTCCGTTGCGCCATGTTTAATTGACAATGATGTTATTAACTGATGTCACGATACTCCCCACCCGGGCCCACCAGTGTACTGATTTCGGGTAGGAAATCCGGGGTGTGATAGGTTGGTATCAGAGCCAACGTTTGAGAGAATTAAACACTATCCTTCTTGTGTTTAATCTCAAACTTACACATGCACATTCCTTAGACTTCCGAGTCTAGGCATTGACCTAGGATTTACTCATTTCATTATTAAGTTATTAATATTGTTTTTAAATTGATTTAACAGGAAGATGCCGTTACGTGTGAGAGAACAAAGTGGAAGAGGAAAAGGTCCAATGAGGGGAGGACCATCAGGGCGCATACCCCCTCAACCTCATAATCCAGATGCTTACCAAGAATCAGGAGATTCGTCTCCTTTGCAACCAGCGAGACGTTCTGTCTCTAATAGACACTCGCCCTCACATTCCCAAAACTCTGACCACTCTCACCACTCTTATCATTCACACCATACCCATCATTCCCATTCATATTCTTACCATGAGGAATTTAACCCTAACCATTTTTTTAACATGCCTCCAGCCGATCAAAATCAGTAGGACCAGCCACATCCTATGGACGAGGACTCCGACCCGGAGATGCCACCGTCAGGATCAAGTATGCATCCCATTGAAATTTCGAGCGATTCAAACTCTTATGCTGGATCGCCCTACCAAGGTCCCAATGAGTGGGACCAATACTTGAACCAATTCACCTTGGCCCACACTCCTTCTCACCACTCTCAACCACCTCATGTTCAAGAAGATGTCCACATGGAACTGGTGGACCAACCTCAACCACCACCTGAACCACCAAGGAGGAAGCGTGGAGCACGTATGTCAGTACGTGCCGGACAAAGGTCGGGATCGCTGCCACCTTTGCCCAATTCTTACCCCACAATTCAAGAGGACCCACAAATAGGTGGACCCTCTAATGTTTCACCTATAGTGGAACCAACACCAACACCTGCTGTTCAACCACCACCAACGGGTTATACTAACCCAATCCCCACATATCCAGACACGTCTGGGTATGATCCTTATAACCCCTCTACACCAGTAGACTATCAAGCTTGGTCGCAAGACCCATGTATGCAAGCAGTTATGCACAATGCACTTTACCCGTCTCATTTCCGACCTACTGGATATCCAACTTATGGGTACCAGTATCCGGTTATGCCACAACCTCAACCACAACCTCGCCACCACTTGAGGCCATTAATGAAGCCATAGAAAGGAAGAAAGAAATGCAGCAACAAGCGAAGAAAACGTAGAAGAAAACGAACAAATTCTTCAAGAAACTCTCCAAATTGGTCAAGGGAAAGAAGGACGAGTGAAGTCTATTCTAATAATATGTAGTCCCTGCAAGGACATTGTTATTTCTTTTAGTCCCTGCGTGGACATTTTTATTCCTTTAAGTCCTTGCATGGACAAGTTTATTTCATTTTTCTAGTATTGTAATTTCTAAATTGAAAATTAATGAAGTACTTTTGGAATTATATATATATGTAAAACATCCTCTTGAAAACGAGCGTCTCGATTTTACTCGACATTTATGCTCTGCTATATAATTTCAAAAGATCTCAAGGATTGATTATGCCAAGTGGCGTATACCACATATTGGCCAAGAAATGATAGTTAAGTACGAAGGGGTCTTCTATCAGGATAGTAAAGGGAGGTTATCCTTCTATCCAGAGGTAAGGGATTAGGTCCAAACCTCCAAGGTCATTAAGGTCGAAGGTGACCGGGACCATTAATCAATCATTAAGATGCTCTTATGTTAAACATTAAAAAAATGTTCATACTCCTGGTAGTGTGGCTTGAGGAACCACACTAGCCGTCAGTCCAATGTGCCAGGCTGATATGCCATATACATCTGATATGATGTAGGCCAATGTGCCTAATTATTGTCCAGCGGGACAGGCTGATATGCCATTTACATCTGATATGATGTAGGCCAATGTGCCCAATTATTGTCCAGCGGGACAGGCTGATATGCCATTTACATCTGATATGATGTAGGCCAATGTGCCCAATTATTGTCCAGCAGGACAGGCTGACATGCCAAATACATCTGATATGATGTTGGCCAATGTGCCCAATTTATGTCTAGCAGGACAGGCTGATATGCCAAATACATCTGATATGATGTAGGCCAATGTGCCCAATTTATGTCTAGCGGGACGGGTTGATATGCCGTGTACATCTAATATGATGTAGCCCAATGTGCCCAATTATTATGTCCATTTAGGGACAAGCCTATGGGCTACATAATTGTCAATGATGACAATGACAGTTATGACATTGCGATCCACTATCCAATAATATATGGACTACGTCTAAATTGTAATTTGCCTATAATGGTCCTATTAAGACCTAGGCCAAATATAGATATGTTAAGCCTAAGAGTTGTGATGTTATTCACACTAGTATAGGCAATGGATTGTTATATCCAATGTTAAAAGCCAATATGGTTGCTATACCATGGCTAAATGAAGTTTTATTGGTATATAGAACCCAAGACTTAAACATGGCTAATTCGAATGAAGCACAAAATAGCCAGCGGAACATTGAACCAAGCAATGCTGAAAATAGAAATATTAATGATAATGATTTCCAAGATGGCATTGACGCGGTTGTGGAAATGGCCATGGGTAAGGCCATAGAAAAGCTAAGAGAGACGAGTGCCACTCGCTCTAGACCCTTATCTATTCCACCATCTTCAGCTCATAGGGAGAGCTCCGTTCACTCTTCAAACGCGAAGAGTGAACCAAAGAAAATAGATCTTACAGAAAAGTCCAGTTCTGTTAAGGACGGATGTACCTATAAGTATTTTGTCTCCTGTAAACCCAGAGACTTTAACGGGGAGAAAGGAGCTGTAGAAGCCCTAAAATGGCTAGACGAGATGGAGATGATAGTAGATATCAGCAATTGTGCTGATAAGGATGTGGTCAAGTACGTTTTACAATCCTTCAAGGGCGATGCCCTATGGTGGAAAGCCATGATTCAATCAATAGGTAAAGTACACCTGTACAACTTGGGATGGTCCAAGTTTGTTGAATTGGTAAAGGAAACTTACTGCCCACCTCATGAGGTGGAGAAGTTAGAGACAGACTTCTTGTCTCTTTCAATGAAAAACCTAGATTGTCGGAAGTACGTTTCTGACTTTAACTCCCTATCTAGGTTAGTTTCCTATTTGATCACCCACGAATCCAAACGCATTGAGCATTTCAAAATGGGTTGGTGCCCGAAATAAAGGGCATGGTAAAGGCTGCTCAGCCTAGTACCTATAGGTCCGCTGTGGACCTATCTCTTTCCCTCATCCTAGATTTGGTAAGACAAAAGTCAGTTATGACTGAAACTGACAGAAAGAGGAAACGGGAGGATAATAACTCCCAAAGATTTAAGGAGAAAGGAAATTTCGGGTTCAAGAAGAACCAGCACACGTCTAATGACAAACCTCTGTGCAAGAACTGTAAATATAGACACTGGGGACAGTGTGGCTTAAATCCACAAACCAAACCCTGTGGTATTTATAAAAGAAAAGGCATAAGACCTTAGATTGCAAGGATCTTAAGGATGCAGTTTGCTACAACTGCAATGAAAAAGGGCATATAACGTACAATTGCCCCAAGAAACCCAAAAGTAATGATGCAAAGCCTGGAGAGCCTAAGAAAGGGAATGCCTGTGCTTTTCAAATAAATGAAAGAGAAGCTGTTAATGACGACAACGTCATAACAGGTACTTTCCCCAATAAAGATATTTATGCTAGAGTTCTTTTTGATTCGATGCAGGTAGATCTTTTGTTAAATATAAGTTTAGTAAACTATTGAACCTGCCCATAAAACTCTAGATAAAACCTATGAGATAGAACTTGCTGATGGAACGATAGAATCCACATCTTCCATTCTTGATGGATGTTTTATATCCATTAAGAATCATTCCATCCCTATCTCTCTTTTGCCAATGAAATTGGCGGGGTTTGATGTTGTCTTAGGCATGGATTGGTTATCCCATAACCAAGCTAGCGTTGCCTGCGATAAGAAGCTCATCAAAATTAAAACCCCATCTAGTGAAATAATCACCATATCTGGAGACTCACACTATGGACTGCCAGACAAGGTGTAATTATTTAAGGCATCCAAGTGTTTGAGGAAAGGATGTGTCATCTACATGGCACAAGTCACCATAAATGAACCTAAGCCGAACCTTGAAGATCAACCAGTTATCTCGAGTATCCCGATGTTTTCCCTGAAGAATTACCAGGCTTACCTCCAGACAGGCAAGTAGAGTTTAGAATAGATATCCTACCAGGATCAGCACCAGTGGCTAGAGCTCCGTATAGACTAGATCCAACCGAAATGAATGAGTTAAGAGTTCAATTGGATGAACTCTTTGAGAAAGGATTCATTCAACCTAGTTCCTCGCCTTGGGGAGCTCCTATTTTGTTTGTAAAGAAGAAAGACGGTTCGATGCGAATGTGCATCGACTACCGAGAACTGAACAAGTTAACAATCAAGAATAGATATCCTCTACCCAGGATCGATGATTTATTTGACCAACTTCAAGAGGCTAGCTACTTCTCCAATATTGATTTGAGATCCGGATATCATGAATTGAAGGTTAGGAACGAAGATGTTCCTAAGACAACCTTTAGGACCCGCTATGGTCACTTTGAATTTTTGGTGATGCCTTTTGGGCTCACAAATGCACCTGCAACATTCATGGACCTCATGAACAGAGTCTGCAAACCATATTTGGATAAGTTTATCATTGTCTTCATAGACGACATACTTATTTACTCTCGTAATCAAGATGATCACGAGAAACATCTTTGGTGCATCCTAGAATAATTAAGGTAGGAGAAACTTTATGCAAAGTTCTCTAAATGCGAATTTTGGGTTAAAGAAGTCCAATTCCTTGGACATGTTGTAAGTGATCGTGGTATCCAAGTGGATACCACCAAGATAGAAGCCATAATGAATTGGGAAGTTCCCAAGAGTCCATCGGAGATTCGTAGTTTCTTAGGACTGGTTGGTTACTATAGAAGGTTCATTGAGAACTTTTCAAGAATAGCCATTCCTCTAACTACCTTGACCCGTAAGAATGTTAAATATAACTGGGGTCCAAAGCAACAAGAATCTTTTGAGGTTCTTAAACACAAGTTGAGCAACGCTCCGGTATTATCTCTACCTGAGGGTATTGAGAATTTTGTTGTCTATTGTGATGCATCACACACCGGTATGGGTTGTGTACTAATGCAAAATGGCAAAGTAATTGCCTATGCATCACGACAATTAAAAGTGCATGAAAATAATTACACCACCCATGATTTGGAACTGGGTGACGTTGCATTCGCACTAAACTATGGAGACATTACTTGTATCATACAAAGTGTGTTATATACACCGACCATAAGAGTCCCAACACCTGTTCAATCAGAAAGAATTGAACATGCGACAATGCCGTTGGATGGAAACTCTTAATGATTATGATTGCGAGATTCGCTACAATCCGGCAAGGCGAATTTCGTTGTCGACGCCTTAAGTCGCAAAGAAAGAATTAAACCTATAAGGATTAACACAAAGAGCATTGAGCTCAGAAATAGCTTAAATGAGAAGCTATTAGATGCGCAAAAGCAAGCCCTATTAGCGGCTAATATTCCTAATGAGGAATTAGGCGGAACTATTGATCAGTTAACGCCTAGAAATGATGGAATCCTAAGATTTAATGATAGAATTTGGGTTCCGATCTTTGGAAGATCCTCCAAGAAGCACACAATTCAAGATACTCGGTTCACCCGGGAGGTGACAAGATGTATCAAGATCTAAAGAAGAATTATTGGTGGATAGGTTTGAAGAAATCCATAGCCACTTATGTAGCTAAGTGTCTGACGTGTTCACAAGTTAAGACCGAACATCAAAAACCATCAGGGCTTCTACAACAACTTGAGTTTCCCACATGGAAATGGGAAATGGTAACTATGGACTTGATTACCAAGTTACCCAAAACCAAAAGTGGAAATGACACTATCTGGGTCATTGGGGATAGACTGACTAAGTCAGCTCATTTCCTGCCAATAAAGGAAACGTATAACTAAGATAAATTGGCTAAGTTGTACGTGGACAAGATTGTGTCCCTTCACAGTGTGCCAATATCTATTATATCTGACAGAGATACTAGATACACATCTCACTTTTGGAAAAGTTTCCAACAATCCGTTAGGCACACGATTAAACTTTAGTACGGCTTACCATCCGCAAACTGATGGTCAAAGTGAGCGTACTATCCAGACACTAGAAGACATGCTTAGGGCATGTGTGATTGATTGGATGACCACTTATCCCTAATAGAATTCTCCTACAATAACAACTATCATACTAGCATCAAGGCTGCTCCTTTTGAGGCCTTGTAAGGGAGAAAATGTAAAACGTCCGTGTGTTGGGTAGAAGTTGGGGAAGCCCAACTATCAGGACTGGAGATTGTCCTAGAAACCACAGAAAAGATTATGCAAATCCGTGATCGTCTCAAAGCTGCCAGGGATAGGCAGAAGAGCTATGCTGACAAGAGGCGTAAACCTCTTCAGTTCCAAGTAGGGGACAAAGTCATGCTAAAAGTATCACCATGGAAAGGTGTGATGCGTTTTGGAAAGAAGGGCAAGATGAGCCCAAGATATACTGGACCATTCGAGATAGTCGAATGTGTCGGCACTGTAGCTTATAAGCTCAGGTTGCCAGAGGAGCTTAGTTGAATTCATGATATGTTCCACATATCTAACCTTAAGAAATGTCTAGCCGATGAGTCGCTAGCAATATCGCACGAAGGTGTGCAAATTGATGAAAACCTGAGGTTCATTGAGAAACCAATTTCGATAGAGGATCGATAGGTTAAGAAACTCCGAAGAAAAATGATACCTATAGTAAAGGTTAACTGGGACGCTTTTAGAGGTCCCGAGTATACATGGTAGGTTGAGTCCACTATACGACAAAAATACCCCCATCTTTTTGAATAAAATCTCGGGGTCGAGATTTTTCTTAAGGGGGTGAGGATGTAACACCCAGTTAAATCATGTCCAATAGTATAGTGACACGTGTTGTATTTTAAAATAAGTCTATTAAAGACCAATAAGGACTAAAGGCATCAACATGCTCAAACTGAACCTCTGAGTGACGGTCTGATGTCAACATGCATAAATAACAGCCTCTGAGTGACTGATATGTCAACATGCTTAAATCGTTAGCCTCTGAGTGACTGATATGTCAACATGCTTGAAATATTTCCCCTGAGTGACTGATTTGTCAACATGCCCAGCCTCTGAGTGACGTCGGAATCAACATGCTCATAATAAGCCTCTGAGTGATCCTTTGCGAAGTCTTAACTCTCATACGTGCCATTTGTTGGACGAGAGGGTTCAATTTTGTAAATATGTGAAAGTTGGATGATGGAGGGATTAAAAGCATCAACATGTTAATTTATACCTCTGAGTGACCTTTTAACGAACCGAGAGCTTGACAATGTCCGGGCATAATCCCGGGTATGCCAAGTATTGGCTACGGAGGGCTAAAAGTGCCAAAAAGGTGTTTAAAAAGGTTTTTAGAAGCTTTTTAAGGTTAAGGGGCTAAAGTGTCAAACTTTGAAAATGGCCAGGGGGCGGTCGCGGCCCGCGAGAGACTTGGTATGTGTCTCTCGCGGGGCGCGAGAGAGCCTTTGCTGCAGAAAGTTTTGTTTGGTCTCCAAGCAAAACTCCAAAACCATTAATTCGAAACCATGGCTTCTCTAAACTGCTATGCCACGTTTTGGGACACTTGTAAGCTTCTTCTTACACCCCTAAACACCTGGCTTCATCTCCTTGAGTTCTCCAACTATAAATAGGTGCTTAAGTTCACCATTTGAACTTGCACCTTTCTAAATCATAACTCTTCCCCTCCTCTGGAAGGTTCCTAGCTGAAAGGAGCATCCAACTTAGTTCTCTTGCATTGTAGGAACCGCTTGTAAGTGTTCCTTGCTCTTGCATTTTCGTTTATAGGCTTGTATAGCCAAAAGTCAAGCGTTTTTCGAAAAACGCTTTGACTTTCGGTTAAGGCCATTATGGTCCAGCAATTGTTCGAAATGAACATGGCTAAGTGATCGTAATAAGGTAGGTGTTAGTCCCTATAAAGGGCACCTCCTGAAGATCACGTTTGCTAGACCAATTGACGGGTAAAAGTTATGATATTAAAAAGTCAAACAGGCCATTTTTCGAAAAAAATCATAAAATGATCTTATATATGTTATGAAACATGTTTTGACACTTAAACAAGTTGGTAATAATTATTAGAACATGTAAGAACATGTTCGGCTCGTCAATTTCAGTTCGTTCGCAACCGAAAGTGGCGAAGTTCGACTTCTGCTTTAACTTTCGATTCTGACCCGATTTAGATTAGCTACCTACTTATCTAAAGTTGCATTATGATCATAATACTATGTAGCATAACCCTCTGAGGTTATATTACATGATCATAATCAGAATCCAAGTTTATGCGTAAGTTCCATAATTATGCCCCCTTTGACCAAAATGTCCTTTTTGCATAAAACAAGGTGTTAAATGGTAATGAGCTTGAAAATGAGTTTTCTAGTGATGTAATATTATAAGTAGGATTATTTGTGATGTTAAACCAAGTTATAAACTGAGTTTTCAAACAGGTCCTTAAACTATGTCGATAATTGACGATTTTAGCCCCTGTGGCTTATAAAATAGTCTTAATCAAATCTTGTCAAGGTAAATCATTTACCCACTGATATGTTTATTAATTACATATTTTAAACATTTTAATGTGACTTTAACATCAGTTTTCATAAACATCACTTAAAAACGTCATATTACGACATAAGCGCCGTTTCGGCGCATAGTATGGTTTTAAACCATATTAATGGACCAAGACTTATTACCTACTGATTTTAAAACTTATTTTAAACATATTTACTGTAGGTACAGGTTATAAACTCAGAATCCCAAATAATTTATAAACTACGTGTAAAATGACCAAAATGCCCCTTCAGTGCATAGTTTGGTCTTAAAAGGTAAAATACACATATAATTGATATCCTACTAATATTATATCATAAATAAAGTATTTTTCCAAAATACTTATAATCATAACATTAAATTATATTCAAGTTCCTTTTATACGGTGTTAAATTAACAAAACGCCTTTATGAGGCATAATTTCGTTTTAAACCTTAACGGGCATACAAGTTGATATCCTACTGATATCTTAACTTATTTAAAGTATAATGGCATATAGAACTTGTCCATAACTTATCCGGTTAACCGATATCGCTAATATGCGCACAGTTACGTATATGTAACTATTTTACGGAAATTAACCGAAACGGGTTTAACCTTGTCTTTTAAGTTTCAAAATCCAGAATGTTAATAGTTTACCCATATTAAACAAGTCAAGGTACTTGTTGGGATAAAACTACATTCTATCATCATCGTTTAATCTAGCGTCATACGTTTTGTTCAAGTACGCTAGTCGGTCTAAGTCAATGACTTAAATAAGACCATTAGTATTTAATTGGTTAGTTATGCCATAATCCAGACTAGAGACTTGCCAGTAAATGCTATCTGCACTTAGTCCTTTTTGTGTACGGCTGAGTTATTAAAAATTAAAGAAGACTAGCTCAGGTAAATACTCTCGACTTATTTCCCTATACGGGCTAGGGTTACGATAAATTATTACCGCTTGGTCGGAAATGGGATTCAATCGAACGCCGGTTCGGGGATAATAAATCCGCATATTCTGTTTTAATAAGTTTTGTTTGATAATTTAAACATCGGGGGTTAACTACCGTGTCCTGGATATCCTCGGCTCATTACAATAGAAATGGCCACGACCTTAGCGCGGGTGTAGGCATACACCCGATAGACGCTCAATTATGCATTCCCACAAGGTTGGGAGGAATTAACTCCTTCGTGAGTCCAAAGTGGTGTGTATGTTAATTGTGTCTCTGTCTCCGTACCGAGCCCTGTATGTATGACAAACATGTAAATCTGTTAACAAGGTTGGACGGTCAATTAACCCAAGTTATAAAAAGATTTTGTGCTAATACGCACTTAAAACATTTTTGGAATGTTTTCAAAATGAGTCAGTTGGGTGTATTTACCAGTGAAAGCTGACATATTTTCAAAAGACTAATTTGCAGGTACAATACGAAAATAGGCCAGAAGTGCTCGGTAGTGATAGAGGATCTTGCAAATCCTAAATCTGCCCAAAGTCTGTTTTGTATTCTTTTCTTGTACATTTTAATGATCCGCCTGTGGATCTACGAGCCTGTATATTATTTTTGTATTTTCGAACATTCGGTTTGTAATAGTAATTTTCTTCAAGACTTCCGCTGTGCCATGTTTAATTGACATTGATGTTATCAACCGACGTCACGATACTCCCCACCCGGGCGCACCGGTGTATTGATTTCGGGTAGGAAATCCGGGGTGTGACAGGTTGGTATCAGAGCCAACGTTTGAGAGAATTAAACACTATCCTTATTGTGTTTAATCTCAAACTTACACGTGCACATTCCTTAGACTTCCGAGTCTAGACATTGACCTAGGATTTACTCATTTCATTATTAAGTTATTAGTATTGTTTTTAAATTGATTTTTAACAGGAAGATGCCGTCACGTGTGAGGGACAAATTGGAAAAGGAAAAGGTCCAATGAGGGGAGGACCATCAGGGTGAATATCCCCTCAACCTCGTAATCCAGATGCTTACCAAGAATCAGGAGATTCGTCTCCTGCCAACCAGCGAGACGTTCTGTCTCTAATAGACACTCGCCCTCACATTCCCAAAACTCTTACCACCCTCACCACTCTTATCTTTCACACCATACCCATCATTCCCATTCACATTCTTACCATGAGGAATTTAACCCTAACCATTTTTTTAACACGCCTCCAGCCGATCAAAATCAGTTGGACCAGCCACATCCTATGGACGAGGACTCCGACCCGGAGATGCCACCGTCGGGATCAAATATGCATCCCATTGAAATTTTGAGCGATTCAAACTCTTATGCTGGATCGCCCTACCAAGGTCCTAATGAGTGGGACCAATACTGGAACCAATTCACCTTCGCCCACACTCCTTCTCACCACTCTCAACCACCTCCAGTTCAAGAAGATGTCCACATGGAACTGGTGGACCAACCTCAACCACCACCTGAACCACCAAGGAGGAAGCGTGGAGCACGTATGTAGGCACGTGCCGGATAAAGGTCGGGATCGCTGCCACCTTTGCCCAATTCTTACCCCACAATTCAAGAGGACCCACAAATGGGTGGACCCTCTAATGTTTCACCTATAGTGGAACCAACACCAACACCTGCTGTTCAACCACCACCAACAGGTTATACTAACCCAATCCCCACATATCCAGACACGTCTGGGTATGATCCTTATAACCCGTCTACACCGGTAGACTATCAAGCGTGGTCGCAAGACCCATATATGCAAGCAGTTATGCACAACGCACTTTACCCGTCTCCTTTCCCACCTACTTACCCACCGACTGGATATCCAACTTATGGGTACCAGTATCCGGTTATGCCACAACCTCAACCACAACCTCCTCCACCACTTGAGGCCATTAATGAGGCCTTAGAAAGGATGAAAGAAATGCAGCAACAAGCGGAGAAAACGGAGAAGAAAATGAACAAATTCTTCAAGAAACTCTCCAAATTGGTCAAGGGAAAGAAGGACGAGTGAAGTCTTTTCTAATAATATGTAGTCCCTGCAAGGACATTGTTATTTCTTTTAGTCCCTGCGTGGACATTTTTATTCCTTTAAGTCCTTGCATGGACAAGTTTATTTCATTTTTCTAGTATTGTAATTTCTAAATTGAAAATTAATGAAATACTTTTGGAATTATATATATATGTAAAACATCCTCTTGAAAACGAGCGTCTCGATTTTACTCGACATTTATGCTCTGCTATATAATTTCAAAAGATCTCAAGGATTGATTATGCCAAGTGGCGTATACCACATATTGGCCAAGAAATGATAGTTAAGTACGAAGGGGTCTTCTATCAGGATAGTTAAGGGAGGTTATCCTTCTATCCAGAGGTAAGGGATTAGGTCCAAACCTCCAAGGTCATTAAGGTCGAAGGTGACCGGGACCATTAATCAATCATTAAGATGCTCTTATGTTAAACATTAAAAAAATGTTCATACTCCTGGTAGTGTGGCTTGAGGAACCACACTAGCCGTCAGTCCAATGTGCCAGGCTAATATGCCATAAACATCTGATATGATGTAGGCCAATGTGCCTAATTATTGTCCAGCGGGACAGGCTGATATGCCATTTACATCTGATATGATGTAGGCCAATGTGCCCAATTATTGTCCAGCGGGACAGGCTGATATGCCATTTACATCTGATATGATGTAGGCCAATGTGCCCAATTATTGTCCAGCAGGACAGGCTGACATGCCAAATACATCTGATATGATGTTGGCCAATGTGCCCAATTTATGTCCAGCAGGACAGGCTGATATGCCAAATACATCTGATATGATGTAGGCCAATGTGCCCAATTTATGTCTAGCGGGACGGGTTGATATGCCGTGTACATCTAATATGATGTAGCCCAATGTGCCCAATTATTATGTCCATTTAGGGACAAGCCTATGGGCTACATAATTGTCAATGATGACAATGACAGTTGTGACATTGCGATCCACTATCCAATAATATATGGACTACGTCTAAATTGTAATTTGCCTATAATGGTCCTATTAAGACCTAGGCCAAATATAGATATGTTAAGCCTAAGAGTTGTGATGTTATTCACACTAGTATAGGCAATGGATTGTTATATCCAATGTTAAAAGCCAATATGGTTGCTATACCATGGCTAAATGAAGTTTTATTGGTATATAGAACCCAAGACTTAAACATGGCTAATTCGAATGAAGCACAAAATAGCCAGCGGAACATTGAACCAAGCAATGCTGAAAATAGAAATATTAATGATAATGATTTCCAAGATGGCATTGATGCGGTTGTGGAAAGGCCATGGGTAAGGCCATAGAAAAGCTAAGAGAGACGAGTGCCACTCGCGCTAGACCCTTATCTATTCCACCATCTTCAGCTCATAGGGAGAGCTCTGTTCACTCTTCAAAAGCGAAGAGTGAACCAAAGAAAATAGATCTTACTGAAAAGTCCCGTTCTGTTAAGGACGGATGTACCTATAAATATTTTTTCTCCCATAAGCCCCGAGATTTTAACAGGGAGAAAGGAGCTGTAGAAGCCCTAAAATGGCTAGACGAGATGGAGACAATAGTAGATATCAGCAATTGTGCTGATAAGGATGTGGTCAAGTACGTATCACAATCCTTCAAGGGCGATGCCCTATGGTGGAAAGCCATGATTCAATCAATAGGTAAAGTACACCTGTACAACTTGGGATGGTCCAAGTTTGTTGAATTGGTAAAGCAAACTTACTGCCCACCTCATGAGGTGGAGAAAGTTAGAGACAGACTTCTTGTCTCTTTCAATGAAAAACCTAGATTGTCGGAAGTACGTTTCTGACTTTAACTCCCTATCTAGGTTAGTTTCCTATTTGATCACCCACGAATCCAAACGCATTGTGTGTTTCATAAATGGGTTGGCGCCCGAAATAAAGGGCATGGTAAAGGCTGCTCAGCCTAGTACCATATAGGTCCGCTGTGGACCGATCTCTTTCCCTCACCCTAGATTTGGTAAGACAAAAGTCAGTTAGGACTGAAACTGACAGAAAGAGGAAACGGGAGGATAATAACTCCCAAAGATTTAAGAAGAAAGGAAATTTCGGGTTCAAAAAGAACCAGCACACGTCTAATGACAAACCTCTGTGCAAGAACTGTAAATATAGACATGGGACAGTGTGGCTTAAATCCACAAACCAAACCCTAGTGGTATTTGTAAAAGAAAAGGCATAAGACCTTAGATTGCAAGGATCTTAAGGATGCAGTTTGCTACAACTGCAATGAAAAGGGCATATAACGTACAATTGCCCCAAGAAACCCAAAAGTAATGATGCAAAGCCTGGAGAGCCCAAGAAAGGGAATGCCTGTGCTTTTCAAATAAATGAAAGAGAAGCTGTTAATGACGACAACGTCATAACAGGTACTTTCCCCAATAAAGATATTTATGCTAGAGTTCTTTTTGATTCGATGCAGGTAGATCTTTTGTTAAATATAAGTTTAGTAAACTATTGAACCTGCCCATAAAACTCTAGATAAAACCTATGAGATAGAACTTGTGATGGAACGATAGAATCCACATCTTCCATTCTTGATGATGTTTTATATCGAGTAAGAATCATTCCATCTTTCTCTCTTTTGCCAATGAAATTGGCGGGGTTTGATGTTGTCTTAGGCATGGATTGGTTATCCCATAACCAAGCTAGCATTGCCTGCGATAAGAAGCTCATCAAAATTAAAACCCCATCTAGTGAAATAATCACCATATCCGGAGACTCACACTATGGACTGCCAGACAAGGTGTCATTATTTAAGGCATCTAGGTGTTTGAGGAAATGATGTGTCATCTACATGGCACAAGTCACCATAAATGAACCTAAGCCGAACCTTGAAGATCAACCAGTTACTCGAGTATCCCGATGTTTTCCCTGAAAATTACCAGGCTTACCTCCAGACAGGCAAGTAGAATAGATATCCTACCAGGATCAGCACCAGTGGCTAGAGCTCCGTATAGACTAGCTCCAACCGAAATGAATGAGTTAAGAGTTCAATTGGATGAACTCTTGGAGAAAGGATTCATTCAACCTAGTCCTCGCCTTGGGAGATCCTATTTTGTTTGTGAAGAAGAAAGACGGTTTGATGCGAATGTGCATCGACTACCGAGAACTGAACAAGTTAACAATCAAGAATAGATATCCTCTACCCAGGATCATGATTTATTTGACCAACTTCAAGGGGCTAGCTACTTCTCCAAGATCGATTTGAGATCCGGATATCATGAATTGAAGGTTAGGAACGAAGATGTTCCTAAGACAGCCTTCAGGACCCGCTATGGTCACTTTGAATTTTTGGTGATGCCTTTTGGGCTCACAAATGCACCTGCGGCATTCATGGACCTCATGAACAGAGTCTGCAAACCATATTTGGATAAGTTTGTCATTGTCTTCATAGACGACATACTTATTTACTCTCGTAATCAAGGATCACGAGAAACATCTTTGGTGCATCCTAGAATTATTAAGGCAGGAGAAACTTTATGCAAAGTTCTCTAAATGCGAATTTTGGCTTAAAGAAGTCCAATTCCTTGGATGTTGTAAGTTTAGCGTGGTATCTAAGTGGATCCCACCAAGATAGAATCCATAATGAATTGGGAAGTTCCCAAGACTCCATCGGAGATTCGTAGTTTCTTAGGACTGGCTGGTTACTATAGAAGGTTCTTGAGAACTTTTCAAGAATAGCCACTCCTCTAACTACCTTGACCCGTAAGAATGTTAAATATAACTGGGGTCCAAAGCAACAAGAATCTTTTGAGGTTCTTAAACACAAGTTGAGCAACGCTCCGGTATTATCTCTACCTGAGGGTATTGAGAATTTTGTTGTCTATTGCGATGCATCACACACCGGTATGGGTTGTGTACTAATGCAAAATGGCAAAGTAATTGCCTATGCATCACGACAATTAAAGGTGCATGAAAAGAATTACACCACCCATGATTTGGAATTGGGTGACGTTGTATTCGCACTAAAGCTATGGAGACATTACTTGTATCATACAAAGTGTGTTATATACACCGACCATAAGAGTCTCCAACACCTGTTCAATCAGAAAGAATTGAACATGCGACAACGCCGTTGGATGGAAACACTTAATGATTATGATTGCGAGATTCGCTACCATCCCGGCAAGGCAAATTTCGTTGCCGACGCCTTAAGTCGCAAAGAAAGAGTTAAACCTATAAGGATTAACACAAAGAGCATTGAGCTCAGAAATAGCTTAAATGAGAAGCTATTAGATGCGCAAAAGCAAGCCCTATTAGCGGCTAATATTCCTAGTGAGGGATTAGGCAGAACTATTGATCAGGTAACGCCTGGAAAGATGGAATCCTAAGATTTAATGATAGAATTTGGGTTCCGATCTTTGGAAGACTTAGAGATCTAATCCTTCAAGAAGCACATAATTCAAGATACTCGGTTCACCCGGGAGGTGACAAGATGTATCAAGATCTAAAGAAGAATTATTGGTGGATGGGTTTGAAGAAATCCATAGCCACTTATGTAGCTAAGTGTCTGACGTGTTCACAAGTTAAGACCGAACATCAAAAACCGTCAGGACTTCTACAACAACTTGATATTCCCACGTGAAAATAGGAAATGGTAACTATGGACTTGATTACCAAGTTACCCAAAACCAAAAGTGGAAATGACACTATCTGGGTCATTGTGGATAGATTGACTAAGTCGGCTCATTTCATGCCAATAAAGGAAACGTATAATTCAGATAAATTGGCTAAGTTGTACGTGGACAAGATTTTGTCCCTACACGGTGTGCCAGTATCTATTATATCTGACAGAGATACTAGATACACATCTCACTTTTGGAAAAGTTTCCAACAATCGTTAGGCACACGATTAAACTTCAGTACGGCTTACCATCCGCAAACTGATGGTCAAAGTGAGCGTACTATCCAGACACTAGAAGACATGCTTAGGGCATGTGTGATGATTCAGGTGGAAGTTGGGATGACCACTTATCCATTCTCCTACAATAACAACTATCATACTAGCATCAAGCCTGCTCCTTTTGAGACCTTGTATGGGAGAAAATGTAAAACGCCCGTGTGCTAGGCAGAAGTTGGGGAAGCCCAACTATTAGGACCGGAGATTGTCCTAGAGACCACGGAAAAGATTATGCAAATCTGTAATCGTCTCAAAGCTGCCAGGGATAGGCAGAAGAGCTATGCTGACAAGAGGCGTAAACCTCTTCAGTTCCAAGTCGGGGACAAAGTCATGCTAAAAGTATCACCATGGAAAGGTGTGATGCGTTTTGGAAAGAAGGGCAAGATGAGCCCAAGATATATTAGACCATTCGAGATAGTCAAATGTGTCGGCACTGTAGCTTATAAGCTCAGGTTGCCAGAAGAGCTTAGTGGAATTCATGATGTGTTCCACATATCTAACCTTAAGAAATGTCTAGCCGATGAGTCGCTAGCAATATCGCACGAGGGTGTGCAAATTGATGAAAACCTGAGGTTCATTGAGAAACCAATTTTGATAGAGGATCGACAGGTTAAGAAACTCCGAAGAAAAATGATACCTATAGTAAAGGTTAACTGGGACGCTTTTAGAGGTCCCGAGTATACATGGGAGGTTGAGTCCACTATGCAACAAAAATACCCCCATTTTTTTAATAAAATCTCGGGGTCGAGATTTCTCTTAAGGGGGTGAGGATGTAACACCCAGTAAAATCTTGTCCAATAGCATAGTGACACGTGTTGTATTTTAAATATAGTCTATTAAAGACCAATAAGGACTAAAGGTGTCAACATGCTCAAACTGAGACTCTGAGTGACGGTCCGATGTCAACATGCATAAATAACAGCCTCTGAGTGACTGATATGTCAACATGCTTAAATTGTTAGCCTCTGAGTGACTGATATGTCAACATGCTTGAAATTTTTCCCCTGAGTGACTGATATGTCAACATGCCCAGCCTCTGAGTGACATCGGAATCAACATGCTTATAATAAGCCTCTGAGTGATCCTTTGCGAAGTCCTAACTCTCATACGTGTCATTTGTTGGACGAGAGGGTTAAATTTTGTAAATATGTGAAAGTTGGATGATGGAGGGATTAAAAGCGTCAACATGTTAATTTATACCTATGAGTGACCTTTTAACAAACCGAGAGCTCGACAATGTCCGGGCATAATCCCGGGTATACCAAGTATTGGCTACGGAGGGCTAAAAGTGCCAAAAAGGTGTTTAAAAAGGTTTTTAGAAGCTTTTTAAGGTTAAGGGGCTAAAGTGTCAAACTTTGAAAGTGACCAGGGGGCGGTCGCGGGCCGCGAGAGACTTGGTCTGTGTCTCTCGCGGGGCGCGAGAGAGCCTCTGCTGCAAAAATTTTTGTTTGGTCTCCAACCAAAACTCCAAAACCATTAATTCGAAACCATGGCTTCTCTAAACTGCTATGCCACGTTTTGGGACACTGGTAAGCTTCTTCTTACACCCCTAAACACCTAGCTTCACCTCCTTTGAGTTCTCCAACTATAATAGGTGCTTAAGTTCACCATTTGAACTTGCACCTTTCTAAATCATAACTCTTCTCCCTCCTCTGGAAGTTCCTAGCTGAAAGGAGCATCCAACTTAGTTCTCTTGCATTGTAGGAACCGCTTGTAAGTGTTCCTTGCTCTTGCATTTTCGTTTATAGGCTTGTATAGCCAAAAGTCAAGCGTTTTTCGAAAAACTATTTGACTTTCGGTTAAGACCATTATGGTCCAGCCATTGTTCGAAATGAACATGGCTAAGTGATCGTAATAAGGTAGGTTTTAGTCCCTATAAAGGACACCTCCTGAAGATCACGTTTGCTAGACCAATTGACGGGTCAAAGTTATGATATTAAAAAGTCAAACATGCCATTTTTTGAAAAAATCATAAAATGATCTTATATATGTTATGAAACCTGTTTTGACACTTAAACAAGTTGGTAATACTTATTAGAACATGTAAGAACATGTTCGGCTCGTCAATTTCAGTTCTAGGGTCGGTTCGCAACCGAAAGTCCCGAAGTTTGACTTCTGCTTTGACTTTCGATTCTGACCCGATTTAGATTAGTTACCAACTGATCTAAAGTTGCATTATGATCATAATACTATGTAGCATAACCCTCTGAGGTTATATTACATGATCATAATCAGAATCTAAGTTTATGTGCAAGTTCCATAATAATGCCACCTTTGACCAAAATGTCCTTTTTGCATAAACAAGGTGTTAAATGGTAATGAACTTGAAAATGAGTTTTCTATTGATATAATTAGGATTATTTGGGATGTTAAACCAAGTTATAAACTGAGTTTTCAAACATGTCCTTAAACTATGTCGATAATTGACGATTTTAGCCCCTATGGCTTAAACCAAGTTATAAACTGAGTTTCCAAACAGGTCCTTAAACTATGTCGATAATTGACGATTTTAGCCCCACATATTACGACATAAGCGCCGTTTCGGCGCATAGTATGGTTTTAAACCATATTAATGGACCAAGACTTATTACCTACTGATTTGAAAACTTATTTTAAATATATTTACAGTAGGTACATGTTATAAACTCAGAATCCCAAATAATTTATTAACTATGTGTAAAATGACCAAAATGCCCCTACGGTGCATAGTTTGGTCATAAAAGGTAAAATACACATATAATTGATATCCTACTAATATTATATCATAAATAAAGTGTTTTTCCAAATACTTATAATCATAACATTAAATTATATTCAAGTTCCTTTTATACGGTAATTAAATTAACAAAACGCCTTTATGAGGCATAATTTCGTTTTAAAACCTTAACGGGCATACAAGTTGATATCCTACTGATATCTTAACTTATTTAAAGTACAGTGGCATATCGAACTTGTCCATAACTTATCCGGTTAACCGATATCGCTAATATGCGCACAGTTACGTATATGTAACTATTTTACGGAAATTAACCGAAACGGGTTTAACCTTGTCTTTTAAGTTTCAAAATCCAGAATGTTAATAGTTTACCCATATTAAACAAGTCAAGGTACTTGTTGGGATAAAACTACATTCTATCCAATCATCGTTTAATCTAGCGTCATACGTTTTGTTCAAGTACGCTAGTCGGTCTAAGTCAATGACTTAAATAAGACCGTTAGTATTTATTTGGTTAGTTTATGCCATAATCCAGACTAGAGACTTGCCGGTAAATGCTATCTGCACTTAGTCCTTTTTGTGTACGGCTGAGTTATTAAAAATTAAAGAAGACTAGCTCAGTTAAATACTCTCGAATTATTTCCCCTATACGGACTTGGGTTACGGTAAATTATTACCGCTTGGTCGGAAATGGGATTAATCGAACGCCGGTTCGGGGATAATAAATCCGCATATTCTGTTTTAATAAGTTTTGTTTGATAATTTAAACATCGGGGGTTAACTACCGTGTCCTGGATATCCTCAGCTTATTACAATAGAAATGGCCACGAACTTAGCTCGGGTGAAGGCATACACCCAATAGACGCTCACTTATGCATTCCCACAAGGTTGGGAGGTATTGACTCCTTCGTGAGTCCAAAGTGGTGTGTACGTTAATTGTGTCTCGATCTCCGTACCGAGCCCCGTATGTATGACAAACATGTAAATCTATTAACAAGGTTGGACGGTCAATTAACCAAGTTATAAAAAGACTTTGTGCTAATACGCACTTAAAACATTTTTGGAATGTTATCAAAATGAGTCAGTTGGGTGTATTTACCAGCGAAAGCTAACGTATTTTCAAAAGACTAATCTGCAGGTACAATACGAAAATAGGTAGAAAGTGCTCGGTAGTGATAGAGGATCTTGCAAATCCTAAATCTGCCCAAAGTCTGTTTCGTATTCTTTTCTTGTACATCTTTAATGATCCGCCTGTGGATCTTCTATTACAGGCCTGTTTATTATTTTTTTATTTTTGAACATTCGGTTTGTAATAGTAATTTTACTCCAAGACTTCCGTTGTGTCGTGTTTAATTGACAATGATGTTATTAACTGACGTCACGATACTCCCCACCCGGGCCCACCGGTGTATTGATTTCGGGTAGGAAATCCGGGGTGTGACATTGTCCTTCTGCTGCATCCAGATATATGCTGACCTAGGCACAACCGGGATATCTTAAAAGAGCAAAAATTCCAAATCCCAAATATTGAAGAAGCTCTCCTAGAGAGTCTTTCAAATGTGCAAATTGCATTATTCGTACCAAAATTTGGTATTTGTCCTAACCCTCGTTGGATATTGGTCTCTTTACTGTACGGAAGTACTGACCTGATCACCAATTATCTAACGTTGTAATTCAAAGGATAAATTTCGGTATACTCACCTACTACGATGAATTTTTGTGCATACCTTGATCGCGGGGTATGTCCTGAAGTGGGACACACTAGTATATCAGTATAACTTATCTAAACAGATCACGAGGTAATGGAACTTGAAATGTTCATGTATTTTGTTTAAGTGGATAAACAATCCTGGTAATCGTCTTGAATTGCTTTTCATGAATGATGCATATAGAATTATGAAATAGTGTAAAAACAATTTGATGTTGATAATATGATCTTCTTACCGGTGAATCTCACAAAAATAGAGTGTTTATTTTCTTGATAGTTAATTGTTTTCAGAAAATATAAAAATACAAAAAGATTTGTTTTTAAAGTCTCCCAGTTTTGATCTGATAAGTTTTTGTTTTTGCATGATAAGATAAAATATTGGTTTATCTTTAATGTAGAAAAGGACTAATGGTTTTTCGAGTTACTTGCTTGTGTTTCTAAACAGATTGATGCAGTTATCAAAATGAAGTGCAGAACTCAAGTAAAGTACATTTTAAGAATGGAGTGCAGGATGTGTGAAGATGCATGGTAGGATCCTTCTACTACATTGCAAACGGAGATATAGCTTAGAGGGAGTCTGTTGATGTCAGAATCTGTGTGTAGCTGAAGCTATCCAAAGACCAAAAGATCACAAAATGTTTGAAGACAAAGTTACACTATGAAGCTATTGTCAAGGGGGAGTCTGTTGGTACATATTAGTGACAACAGCTTAATAGTTTAATAGTTTAGTCTTTGGATATTTTGTATTTGGCTTAGTATTTGTGTTTAGCTTGTTTAGAATTGTATGGGCTTGGAGAATGGCCTAGCCCAACATAAAGCCTAGTATGCAAACATGTAGTATGTATACATGTGGTGCATTAGGGTTTAGAGTTAGACAGTTGAGACAGAAAGGTTTGTGAGAAATCTACAGAGAGTGGCTGAGAGATTTCTAAAGGTCTTGAATTGATTGTAAATATTCATGTTGGATAATCAATAGAAGACTGTTTGAAGGAATTGTCCGTGTTCGTGCTTGTGTTCTTGTTATTTCTGTGAAATCTGATCTAGGGGATTCCGCACTCTAGATTAGATAGACGATTCTGTCAAGATCCATAAGGACTAGGGGACCTACATTTACAAGAAATTATGTTTTAACAAAGGCATTTGTTTTTTGCATAACATTATGTCATTGCCATTGTGTTTTTATATGACACTTTTTTGTAGTTTTTGTATTTTATATATAACATTGTGCTCTGCTATACCATTGTGTTTTTGTATAAACATTTGTTTTAGAAGAGACATTGTGTTTTTTGTGGAATATTGTGTGTACAAGGAGTGACTTTCTTTGATGTCAACGCTTAATTTTTTTGCTATGCTTTGTACCATGCATTTGTTTTACACATTTCTATTGTCTTTTTGTATGTACTTGTAATTGGTATTTGTCCATTATATATTTGAAGCTATTTTGTTATTGTTTTTTTTTCCTTAAAAAATTTCGGATTGTACATAACGAAGCAAAGATGTTATCTTGCGCCTACTAAATAACAAAATTTGAGTTAACGTGTACGGGAATTCACCAACTTTTGTGCCTACTAATCCCAGTTGGATTAGATGTTGTTTGAATTTTGTAAATTTCATAAACACGTCCCAACGGACTAATATTATTGGCAGTTATTTTGTGAGGATAAATCATGGCTATCATAACCGCCCAAACTTAGAAGTTTTTTTTTTCCTATGGTAGTTGTCGAATTAGTGGAGCAGTTGTCGAAGGAGCGTCTTCTCCCACCCATTTCCCCTGGATTAACGCTGAGGGGCGTCTTCTCTTCCTATATAAGATGAAACATCTCAATTCAATTGCATTTTTAGATTCTTTCTGATGCAATCGAACTTCGGCGTTTTAGCTTCCATATGTTTCTCGCTACAACCACCCTCTCGGCCAGCGAACATGTATAAAACTAGAAAAAAACGAATACGATACCGGTACCAAAGTTGTTTGGTCATTATCTGTTCGGTTTGTGACAGTAAAAAAGATCCACTATAAGAAAACTTTTATCGAATCGTAAATAATAATAAGCACATCACGATGATAAATTCAAAATTTTATAAAACGTTACATTATATTAATAAAAAATAAAAAGGGTATTTTTATAAGAAAAAAAAACTAAACAGACGTTATTGTTGTTCGGACGGTATCGATAATGCTAAAAAGAAAATTGTTAAAAGTTTAATAAAAAACAAAATATAAATAAGGTTAAATATAAATATAATAATAAACTATCATAACATTGGCAAAAAGAACCGTTGTGCGATTGATCTTGGCCGTACAAATTAGACGGTTAATTGTGAGGTTTAATCCTGAATTTGAAGGCTTTTTAGGAGTAGCAGTTTCGCGAGGTGAAGTTTTATCGCTACATTGTGTTAATGCCATTGTATTTTTATTAGACAACGAGCTTTTGTAGTTGTTTCTGTATTATATATGTAATATTGTGCTATACTATAGTATTGTGTTTTCGTATAAACATTATGTTTTTTGTATGACCTGATATTTTTATTTGTATTTTTTTACAACATACAATGTCGTTGACTTTCAGTTTTTTATGTATATTCCCCTCCATTATAATTTTCATTAGGATATGTATTAGCGGTTTATTATTCAGGTTAAACCGTTTTTGTAGGTGTCGACTATGTTTTCCTACAAAATTGATAACATCAACTGTTGTATTAATGGTTAGTAAATTTTTTTTTGATAAATAAATAACCTGTCTCAACCCCCACTAACTCCTATTTTTTCAGAAGGTAGTTAACTTGAGCGGTTATTATTTACATGAGGTATTTAGGTAAATATTTACACTAATTACATGATATTGTGATTTTTTTTTAATGAATTGTGTTTTTACAAAGGCATTTATTTTTGTGTATGACACTATGTTATTTAATAACATTATGTTTTTTGTGTAACATTGTTTTATTGTCATTGTGTTTTTATATGACACTGTTTTTTTTGTAGTTGTTTGTATTTTTTATATAAAAGTGCTCTACAATTGCTTTGTTTTGTACATACATTGTGTTTTTAAAGACATTGTGTTATTATATGACATTTTTATTTGTTTTTGTTTACAACATACAGTGTATTAACGGTTTATTATTCACGTTAAACTGTATTTTGTAGTTTTTGACCATGTAATTCTACAAAACTAATAACTAAAACTCTTATTTCAAAATTAATTAATAGTTGCCCCCCCCCCCCCCCCCCCCACACACAATTAACTTCAGTTTTCTTCTGAATGTATATTTCATTTGTAGCTTTTTTATTTTGAAAACAATGTGGTAAACAAAAGTATTTTCATGAGTTATACAACTTATGATATTGTAAAATTTAGTGCGCCATTAAACATATTATATATTTGAATGTCATTGATAGTTTGATTGTATATGAAATTTATTTTCATGAATTATACTATTACACCTACTAATCCCAATTGTATATGAAATAATTATGATCTTAAATATACACATAGTTTGATTGTCATTGATAGTTTTTTTTTATTATTTTTACTAATTTCATAGACATGTAATATGTATAGATCTCCTTCATATTAATTTTATAGTGTTAGCAACTCCTATTAATCAACTTACAAATATTTAATTAAACATATTACATTGTGGGAATTAAATATGAGGATTCAAGTTAGCATGTATGACAATTTAGAAAGTGTTATACTTATTAATCACAATTTGCATAAGAAGTCATCATGATATTAAATATATAGTAAGTTTGGATGGTGTTAATCTTAATTACCCGACCCAGCGAACGGGTAAACTACTAGGATTCCCATATACAATTAGTGTGGAAGCTATTGTTCAGTTGGTTAGTATACGAGATGAACTTCATATGTTGGTTAGTATTGGAATGTTTAGTGTAGATGTTCAATTCTGGAGATTGCAAAATGAAACTTGGTCGATAATGCTTTCTTATATATCCGGTGTGTGCATGCTAGTGATGATTGGGTCATATGTGCACTATATTGATGGAAATAGCAAGTTAATAATGGTAAAAGTGTGGGGTAGGTTGCTCAGATAAACGTACGTACAAAGAAGATGCATGGTTTTTTTCCTATTATGTTTACGCAAGGCATCAGTGGTGCAATCTATACTGAAACTATAGTTTCACCACATGTTTAGTTATGGTATTTTAGTTAGTTGTTTATTGTTTTCATTTTGTTATGATACTTACTGAAACTATAGTTTATTGTTTTAAATGTTTGGTGTATTTTATTATACGGATATTCAGCCCTTAGTAATTAAATGGTACTTTAATCGGGTCTACTTTGTTCAGAATATATATGTTAATGTGGATTGTATTAAGTGAATAAAGTATAGAAAACAATTTACTGCACCATTAAATATATTATATGTTTGATTATCATTGATAGTTTTTATTATTTTTACTAATTTCATAGTCATGTAATATCGATAAATATCTTTTATCTTAATTTTATGGTGATAGCAACACCTATATTAATCAACTTACAAATAGTTAATTAAATATTAAATTGTGCGAATTAAATATGAGAATTTAAGTTAGTATGTTTGACAATTAAGAACGTTGTACTTACTAATCACAGTTGGATAAGAAGTAATCGTGATATTAAAAATATACAATGAGTTTGGATGATGTTAAACATAAATACCCGGCCCACGGACAAATAAACTACTAGTTTATCATGATTATTAAAGTTGAGTGACCAATATTAGAAATAAAGTGAGTGTAAGCTGCTAGAATCATCATACATTAAGGAAAGTAATTTATTTAGCAAATACTGATTATGAGTTCCCAAATGCAACTCCGAACACTCCAAACTTAAGATACACACATTTTACCTTTGATGAACCATCAAAACTTATAATACTTGTCAATCGCTAGAAACTTTAAAACTCGTGATTTCAACAGCGACTGCTGACTATTGCTACTAGTTTTGTATTTACTATATATATACTTTCTATTTTATTGATTTAAGTGGGTTAACTTATCTGAAAATGTGTAACTGATATTTATTTAATTAGAGTTAAATATGATACGGTAATTATATATTTTCGAAGTTTGTTTTTATTAATAATATTACTATATTGCTGTATATGTATGTAATAGAATTAAAAATGCTTATTAATAGGGTGGTGGTCCTTAGACAAAGCTTTTAAACATCTTGGAAGGAGAAATTAAATTCAAGTGTCACATACAACATGAATAAAAAAAATTTACCGTCAAAAAAAAGAATTAAAACAGTAAGCCTTTTCTTATTCGTTCTTCAATTAGGCTAGTGGAGACTAATTCCTTCCGGCTAATGAGAGACTACTCCAGTTGATTCAAATCAATCTAGTACTTTAAAAATAATAAGTAAACTTTTAAGTTATGTTTATCTAATAAGAGTTAATTAAGGTATAATATCTATTATATTATTTTTATTTTTTTTTGCATTACTATTAGTATATTATGCAATTGAGTCATAATTAACTTATATATATTAAAAAAACTAAGTGTCATTGTGCATAGGAACCTAAATCATAAATTAAGTTATATATTAAAAACTCAAATATATTTAACAATAAGTCTAAATAAAATAAACTCACCACAAACATCGAAGTTTGAAATGCAAAACTTAGTGTCACTACCAAAGTTATATCCTACACTTTAAAATAATTGTTATAATTAATTAGTGCCACTACCGAAGTTATATCCTACACTTTAAAAAATAATTATTATAATTAATCATATGATTATTTATGGGGTTTTAGGGATAAGTGGATGAGCTCATATATCCTGTAAAACTTAGTATCATACCATACTTAACCCAACCAAAAAAATTATGAAGTCAGATATGTAAACCGGTTTTTAACACATAAATAAGAATGAAGATATAACAATCATATTAAAAACTGTGATTAACAAAAATGATGTATAGAATAACAATCATATTAAAAACTGTGATTAACAAAAATGATATGTAGAAAACTTGAACTATCCTGAATGAGATAGCCAAAATAATAGTTGAAGATAAATCAAGAAACTTACAACTCCAAGCATGGATTCCCTTTAACAATGCAGTAAGGAACTTCCATCTTTCTGCAACATATAAAAAGCCACACAACCAACTCTAGACCACTAACATCATGAGCAATGATAACCAATTGTGCCTTGTTATGGAAAAGGATAAAAAGAAAAAATCTAGGTTAAAAAATATTTAAATGTACATATCCAATTTATTTTAACAAAAACCAACATGCTCAATAAGATATATGACCTGATATAGACCATCTTTCACAACAATAGGCTTCTTTGTTTCAACAGTTTTTTCCTTCAGACTTAGCCTTAGCCTGGGCCTTTTCAAATATTGTTCCTTTTTAGCAGCCTTACCCCATGCATGTACTCAAGCAGCATTTTGAACAAATTGATTGGTTAGAACATTCACAATGGATCCTTTTTTCGTGTGAGTATAGTCTCTATATTTTTTAAAGTGGTTGTAAATCGTTGTGAGTAAAGGAGAGAGAAAAAGGAGAAAAAGTTACTGTTCATCAGTAAATTTGGAGGTGATATTCACCTCTATAAATTTTTAATATTTTTTAAAAATATTATAAGTGGAGGAGAGAGAAAATTAATGATAAAAGTATAAAAAAATATTATTAATTGAAAAGGAAAGAAAGCATAATGTTTTTTAGTGTAATTATAGAGATGAAGTAAAAGGTTTGATTGAGAATACTCTCACATATAAAAAAACAGATATCAAACAGTAGTTCAATATTGTAAATGCACTTTTAACAAATTAAAGAAAATATTGTATTTAACATATAATTAGTTTTATAATACTCAAAAGACCCTCTTTGTGCTATTTAGTTTTTAAAGTTGCCATTAGCTCCATCCAAAGTTATCTGAGATGAATCCACATGAATAGTGTTTCCAATGGATACACCAATATAGATGAGGATATCTAAAGAAAGATAACAATTGGTTAAAACACTTAACAAACCATTAAATGATATGAAGCAAGACCTTGTATGAAAATCACCTACAGCAAGAAGAAGCTAAAACCGACCAACCAAACACATCAACAATATTTTAAGTTTGGGGGACTTACTTCAAATACACCACACTAAACCACCAAATACAACTCAAAATATATAAAGGGATGACCGACTGCTAGTAACTAATTTTGCAACTACCATAATAATGTTTCTTAGGTGTTATTTAGTCTCCAAGGTTCCTTTGCCAAATCCCTTTTGTACCATCACTACTTGGGATTATACTGGACCAGAACATACAACCAACAAACAAAATCAAGATCATTGTTCATACATTCAATGGAAATAAATTGTTTATTAGCCTTAGAGGCCTTTTTTTATTCGATTCAAAATAGGAACCTAATTCTTGAATTGAAATCCATAATTAAATCGAGAGCGGTCATGAAGATAATATGTTGATGATCGATTATATAAAATTCTTCATAACAACAAAGCAAAAACCTTAGAACCCGATACACATTTCTATTTCATGTAAAAGAAATTAAATAAGAAAAGCCTAATCAAGAAAAACTTACGAAGATGGCGTAAAAGAAATTCTTCACAACAACAAAGCGAAAACCTTAGAACACGTTCTAATGAACGTGGGAGAAACGAAAAGCCTAGAATCATGAGTAGAATAACAATCAATAAATCTCATAAGAAACCAGGTTGAGATGAATCAATGATTTTGCACAATAGTACCGGTGTTGAATGAGGCGATATTCATAGCAAAATTAAAATCTAATCGTAGAGAAATAAAAAAGAAGACGAATCAATCGAATTAGAATCATGATAATAACAAT
This sequence comes from Scalesia atractyloides, assembly GCA_947069175.1. Lineage (NCBI taxonomy): Eukaryota > Viridiplantae > Streptophyta > Magnoliopsida > Asterales > Asteraceae > Scalesia > Scalesia atractyloides. The sequence goes on along the minus strand of CAMTDV010000020.1, from coordinate 79,323,256 downwards.
CAGTGAATATCAAAAGAAACCTGGATGAGACGAATGATGATTTTTGGGATTCAAGATCTGAAGAGTTCGAATGTTCTAGGGTTTTGCATAGCAGCGGAGCGGTGATGAAAGAATGAAAGGATCTAGGAAATTAGGTTAATTAAGGAGTCTATATAATCGGATAAAATTATCGGGTTTGGATATGCACGCGGTATCCATAAAGAAAATAAAATGATCCATCTATTTTCCCGCCCAAAATCTGGTGAGATTGCACGATAAGCTAACACGTGGCTCAAATTATCTTTATTTATTATATATATATAATTTTCCCTTCATTTAAACATGCATGAGTAGTTTAACATTTAGGTTATTGTGTTCAGTAGTTATTAACCATGTTCTCCTACAAACATGCTAGGTTTAACTGGCTAATATATAAATACCCCCGCCCCAATCTCCACCCACACACACGACACTAAGGAAAATGTATTTTTATTATATACATTGTGTTAATAAAATTGTCATTTGTATTTCGAACTGACCATGTTCTCCTACAAACATGGTAATTGTGTTTTTTTTCTTACAATCGTTTGTGTTGTACCAAGGAAAATGTATTTTTATCGTATATATTATGTTTTTTTTATTTTGTGTACCATTGTGTTAATAAAGTTGTCATTTATATTTAGAACTGACTATGTTCTCCTACAAATGTAAGACCCTATCTTAATTTCTTGAATTTCTATTAGAAATTTCGTATTTAAACATGTAACTTCGAATACGCGTCACTTAAATTTTTAATTTACTAAAACTTTTTCAACATATTTAAATATTTTAACATGCTATCAATGATTTGTTTTATTATAATTCAAAACCAAGTGCGGAAGCTTCGTCTTTGATCGTGTTCGGTTCTTCATATAGCTTGATCTTCCTCCGGTGCTCCAAACATCACCTATATTTCATATTTTATGAAATACGTTAGTTATAATAAATTATAACATAACCGAAATAAACCGAAGGCTTAAACAATAAAAAACAAAACTTTAGTTTTAGACTTCACCGTAAGCTACGGTGACGTCAAGCCTTACGGTCCTACTCCACTGTCTTACGGTTAAGTCTTCCAATTTCAACACAACAGCTGCCCACCATAAGCTACGGTAGGCCACCGTAGCCTACGGTGGCTTGCTGCAAATTTTCTTTTGTTTGCAGTTTCGTTACGGAAACTTCCGTAACTCATTCAATACAAATCCGTTTTACTTGAAACTTGTTTCTAATCGTCCGTAATTTGTTTTCTTACATAGTTAACCCGGAAATCCTTGACCCGGATACTTATTTCCTATGATTTATACATTTATTTCTGGTTTATACTCATACTTTCCGATTTTACCCATTTTGCCCTTTAATCCCTTTTTGGACCAAACTATACATTTATATGCCCCATTTGGTATGCTTTAACATCCCCATATTACCCGTGTAGTTGTCTTAGCAATTACATTGACCTATTCAACTAGACCTTTATTTATTTATTATTTTGACCCGTTTGGTTATTTTAGCGTAATCCAACGCTTATTTCCACCAAACTTCTCTATCTTATTATATCCATACTAGGATATCTATTTATATCCCACCACAACTTTATTTGTGGGTGAATTTCTTACCGTAAATTCATTTCGTCCAATCTCTGCCCTTTTTGATTCGACTGTTTACGAAAAATACCATTTAAAAGGCATTAAACCAAAAGGCTTATACTTTTCACTTTTTCACTACCGAAAGGGTCTATTATATTAATAAACTCATTTTTAAATTAACATTAGAATCGTTTACTTATTTCATCACTCGAGAGCATTTTGGTCAACCTAGATCCCTCTTTTACGTCGAAGGTCTTTTAATAACATACTTCGACCAAATATGAACATTTAACTATAACCTATTTAAAATAATTATGTTCTTAAGAACATAATATCTACGATTTAGATTATTAGATTTACCTTACCTTAGGTAATCTATTGTTCATTCAAGACTCATTTAACTCTCATCGGACTTTTAAGTCCTTGTAGAGAGTTTGACCCGTTACACGTACCTGGCTCGGGTCATAGCATTGACCTGTTTAAATACTTTGCACAGCTAATTACCAATCAATAGCGATGCGAACCAAACGTCATTTCCCTGTCTTTACAAAACTCACAAGCGTTTATTAGATATTATTGTCAAATGGTGATATCATCACCATTTGATCCATTTGGCCAGAATGACCACTTATAATTATGAGATGGCATTTATTTGTCATCTCACCCATTTAGCCCATTTCATTTTACAATGGGATCATGTTACATTAAAATATCGTTTCTTAATCCGTTTGACCCATTATGACTTATGTCATATGGTGTCTTTTTCAAAACTCTTTACTTATCCGTCAATTCGTGACCGGATTACCATTTTACCCTTATTGCCTATTATGGTTTACACCATAAGGTAATTTTCAATACTCCTTATTTATTCGTCATCACATGACTATTTACCGTTTTACCCTTTTTACCATCATTCATGATTTCTTACCATTTTCACTTGTTCCGACTTGAATCACTTGCATCGGAACATCATATTTCAATACTAATGTATATTTTTCTTAACCAATACTACAAGTGTGTATTTTACTTAAAATATGTAAGCCTTGCTTACCTTGAAATCCAATTATGCTCTTTCCGCGTATTGATCCGTTTGACGCGCTTCTTCCTAAGCCTCCACCTAGCTTGTCAAGCATCACACTATCATTTATCATTCGCAAGATGGTTAGGTTAGTCATTATTTAACACGACTATCATTCGATCTTATTGTAGGTCACTTTTTTAAAAGTTAACTGTCTATTTACACATACAAACTCGCGAATAAGTTTAACAACTCATTTACGCATTTCGTTAATTAGCCAGTAAGCACTAATCTTAGGCCACCATTTAAGTTATGTTTTCCAAACCAAGTTCACATGATTGCTAATATCAAATTAACATAGTTTCTACAATCATATGCTAATCTATCAGTCTTATGCAAGAACTTAGGATTGTTTCATCATTATGGAACAACCCATTGCATCATATATATAGAATTTACCCAAATATTTAAACTTAGTCAAATACTTTAAACATTCATATTCACATAATGATTTTAAACATCTATTAACATGTGTTTAACATTAATTCTTCTTATCATCAAAACCCATTTCAAGTCATGTATGAACATTTATTCAAACTTCTAATTTGTTCAAATATCTTACACATACATACAAGTATGATGATCACGAACACTTACGTATCATCAATTTCATCTTATAATCAAAACCTACTTCATAATCTACTTGTTAATCACTAACAAGTAATCTTACATCAAATTGTGTATAATTTCTTTAAGTTTAACGAAATCAATCATACACATACACTTAATATCATCTTTGGATCATAATCCAACTATCTAATTGCAAGTAATCTGCTTGTCTCAAATTGCAACTTTCACCAATCTCGGTTTTAAGACATACCTTATGATCCCTTCGATTAGGTGATCGTTTATATGCGTTCATGCATCAATTGCAAACTCAATTCACCCTTCAATTTGATGATTTAAGCAAAACAAGGGTTCACCCCCTTTGTTTTGCTCCTGGTCGCTACACACACACACACTTTTATGTGTGTAGTGTTTTATTTAAGTTTTATTTTATATATTCAACTTTTCAACCTTTCCTCTTTTGGTCTCTCATATTTGAGGTCTTATTTATTTAGAGCTACAACTCATTGTTTATTGCTATTTCCATATTACTAACTTAGTTAACTTGTTCCAAGTTATTTTGTTTATGTGTTCACTTTTACCACTAACGGTCTTTTACCCGCTCTTTAATATTAATGTGGTTTGATTACCAAACCCGTTTTTGGGGTGTTACAACAAACATGCAAAGTTTAACTGGGTGATTCATAAATCCCCCCCCCCCCCCCCACAAGACACTAAGTTCAATTTTATTCAGAAGGTTGATTAGTTGATTGGTTATTATTGTGTTTTTTTTTGTATTTGTGTTATATATTTTCATATATTTTAATTATCTTCTATTTAATATGTTTTACTATAGATGTAGGTGACGTTGTCCTATAAACCAGATAAAATCAATTGTGTTTTTTACAATGTTTGTTTTGTACCAATGAAAATGTATTTTATGGTATACATTGTGTTTTTCTTTTTGCTTTTGTGTAACATTGTCGTGTTAACTTCATAACATCAACTGTTTTTTTTTTATATATGTAATCTGGGTGTTTAGCAGTTATAAGAACTTATGAATGTGTGTTAAAAAACAGTTGTAGAAAAGTCAAAACTGCTAACATCAACAGTTGTTTAACATTGTGTTAATACAATGTTAAACTACTAACATCAACAGTTATGATATATATATTATATATATATATATATATATATATATATTTAACGTGGGTGGTTAGCAATTATTATATCATATGGACGTATGTGAAAAGCAGTTGTACACATTGTATTTTTTTGCTTTTGTGTAAAATTATTTTAATACCATTGTCATTTATATTCAGAACTGACCATATTCTCCTACAAACAAGCTAAGTTCAACTGGGTGATTTATAAATAATCCTTCAACTGGGTGATTTATAAATAATCCCCCTACACGACCATAAGTTCAATTTTATTCAGAAGGTATATCAATTGATTTGTTATTATTGTGTTTTTGTTGTATTTGTGTTATTATATATCATCGTATATTTTAATTGTCTCCAGTTTAATTTGTTTTGCTGTGGATGTAGGTGACGTTGTCCTTTGAACCCGATAACATCAATTGTGTTTTTTTGTTACAATCTTATGTCGTACCAAGGAAAATGTATTTTTCTGGTATACAGGGTGTTTTTTTTTCTTTTATTCAGTTTATGAAATGTTGTGTAATACTTGATTAAACAAAATAATTTTTATGATTGATTCAATTCATGAAATTTTACGCAATAAATATAATCTAAGTTTGGTTGTCACTAATAGTTTTTTTAGTACTTTGTAAACATGTAACATTGATAGATCTCATTTATCTTTATTTAATGGTGTTTAGCAATTCCTACTTTAATCAATTTACAAATAATTAATTAAATATTTTAAATTGTACGAATTAGATGTAAGATTTTAAGTTAGTATGATGACAATTCAAGAACAGTTGTAGTTACTAATCGCAATCGAATCAAAAGTCATCACTATCTTAAATATAGACATAGTTATTGATGTTCTTAATAGTTGGACAAGTAGTCATCGTGATGTTAAAATATACAGTAAGTTTAGATGGTGTTAATCATATGCACCTGGACCGCGAACGGGTAAACTACTAGTTCTACTAATTTGGGCCATTATGTGTTTGTTTGTTAATTTGAGTCAAACACACATGTAACATATTATAAAAAATAAAAATTGGGGGCCTAGGCATTGTCTGACCTATTAAGCCTGTAAGACCGGCACTGGATATGATCAACTCCCACACACAATTGATGCATAGTTCAATGACAACGAATTGTGCAAGAGTTGATCTTATAGTGTTTGAGCAAATCAAACAAGTTGAACAACAATTTCTCAAGTCAACATCATGCTTATACACTCTTTGGTATACAAGGCACATCAATCTAAAAATAAGTAAGTGGTGTATGTTTAAATTGAGTTTAGAATCATTTAAAATGACTATAATTTTTTTTAAAACTCATACAATAAATCTTTAAAAACTAAGTCAAAGTTTTATAGATTATATCAAAGTTTAAAAAATAATTTTAGCAAGAGATATCTAGACAGGAGCACGACTGAGGCCTCCTACACACTTAATCGTTGTATAATTCAAATACACCGAGTCATCTTGCCTACATTGAGCAATTATAACCATCTACATTTTAGGTAGATACAACTACCATCTCCTATCACTTTAAACTCTTGTTCTCTAGTGAAATCATCCTCTAAGAAGAAACAAGAGTAGCCCTTTTAAGTTATTCCAACAACTTCACCACCACCCATTTTCATTTTCTCCACCACTATAACCATTGATATTTTATAAAGGTTAGAACATTGCAACAAAGAGGTGCACCAACATGAAGCAACGATCCCAATTCCCAATCTTTTTGGGATCAATTTATGTATATCAAAGAGCCATGATAAAGAAGAAGAAGAAGAAGAAGAAAGAAGAAGAAGAAGAAGAAGAAATAAGTGGGAACGGAGGAGGAAGAATGTCAATCTATTTTGAATAAGTATGTGGCAATGAGGAAAAAAATGAAAAAGTTAAAATAAATATTTTTCTATTAACGGTTAATTTTATGTTGCTTACATTGTTATACAATGTTGCTCACGTATTTTGTGACAATGATGTTTATGATTTTGTATAAAATGTTAATTAATTATATTATAAACAAATAACTTCATATACATATTTAAATAAACAATTAACCGTTGCTTATTAAACAACAAATAAATGTGAACGAGCACCACTTTAAAATTTGGATATCTTTATTTTGAGTTGTGGGACTTATTTTATATGGGCTTAGTTTGAGAATATGAACGGGGCTGTAGCCTGTAGGGCGTAGGCTCGTAGCTGCTTTTGATTTGCTGTATTCGAGTTTTATTTATTTATTTATTAAGCAAATTTGGATTACTGACGGATCATTAGAGTATTATTTTGTCACCAGCGGAATCGTCCGATCATATTCAACTCACTAGGCAATAATACCTATACACCAATTTAGTAATAAACCAATAAATCTGAAAAAAATCCCTTGTAAAAATAGGAAAACTGAAGACAGACCGTCTACTTTGTTATAGGCCTACATTACTATGATGATTATATATTTATAATTATCCAAACTAAACATAAATGATAAATCTAATCAAAGGTGAAGGCCTCATGTTACGCAACATAAAATTTCAAAGAAAACCAAGTCCAAGTCAAACATTTTAGTAGAAATTTCGTTAAAAATATTGTATGAAAGATTGGTCAGCTATATGCCTAACTCAAAATGAAAACATAAAAAAGACAGAATATGTTTGACATAAAATTGAAAACCTTGGTTTCTACCAATTGTATACAATCCACCATGCTAAAAAAAATAACACTTTGAAACGCTAATCAAACGAAGTATGTCGAAACGGTAAATATGAAATTTTAAAGATTATGTACGTTAAGTGTTTATCATCTTTAGCGTAAAATTTACTATAGGATTAAAATAAATTTTATAGAATATGTACGTAAGTATTATTACCCACAATTCGAAACAGGGCCTATATAGGCTATTAATAAGTTTTGAGGTTTCATATGTAGCACACTATAACGTATGAGCATTTCCGTCCGCCATCGCATGCAGAGGTTACATCCCTGCTTTGACCACCCATTGTCGATAATTGTAATTTCCTTTAGCTGCTTAACAGAAGACATCAAAGGCTTCACCGGAAAGACAAACACCGAACCAACAGCATGAACGGGTTCGTCGGAACTTAGAGACGATGATCGGAAAAGGACTTACATGTAAGACCCAAACTTAATGTACATAAAGTATTTTTATAAAAATTTGTATATATACATTCATAATGCTAATATATAATCATACACAATTTTTTAGTAAACGATGTTTGGTTTTAGAAAACGATTAAAGAAAATGTGGAAAATTTATTTTTCATTGTGTTTCGGTTCTTCATGGTGCTTGCTCATCATCTGTGCTTCCATAACAACCACCTAAATTTCAAAATCATCAAGAACGTTACGTTATACGGAGTTTATAACGTATCTAAATAAACCTGATTTCCAAAACAAATAAAACAAACATTCTTTCCAAATAACCCGCTGTAAGTTATGGCACTCTGCCGTAGCTTACGGCAGACGTTGTCTGTTTTAAACAACAAACTCCTGTTGTAGCTTATGACATAGTGGGACTGCAAATTCCCAGCATTGCCCTTTTTATGTAAAAACTCCTTAACTTCTCAAATACTCATCCATATCGTTTCAAATTTGTTTCTAAATGTCCGTAAAACATTTGCCTACGTAATTAACCCAAAATCCTTAACCCGGATTGTTAATTTTTACGAAACACACCACCGTTACTCGGTTCATTGTTGGGCTTATATTAACAAAGGTTTACACATTAGAGCTACATTTGGGCTTTAATGGTGTTTTTGGGCTTCCTAGTGCCTTGTGGGCCTAGGGTTGTAAATGGTGGACTTATTGACTAGTATAAATATATGTCTTAGGTCAAGGTTAGAGGGTTAGAGAGTTGTATTTGCAAACTTAATCAGACACTTTTCTAGTGTATGCAAGTTGTTCTTAATTCAAGAGATTGTTCTTCTTCCTAATCATTATTTCCGCTACTAATTAGGTTTGTGATACCTGTTAGATTCGATATCGGGACTTACAATTGGTATCAGAGCCTGCTGTTCAATACAGGCTCCAGGTATCGCTTATTGAAAAGCTGTTTGGAAGTTGTGTTGCTGCTGTTCATCCGGATTACTATTCAGAATCGAAGAATTACTGGGTTTCTTCGGCATGGCGACTGTTCCGACGAACTCGAAGACGATTTGAAGGTTTCGGATCTACTACTATTACGGATTCCGAAGAACTCGAAGAAGATTCACGTATTTCGGATCTGCTACTGTTACGGATTCCGAAGAACACGAAGGAGATCATCCATCTCGGATTGATCCCGGACTATTGTTCAATCCGGATTTCTACTTTTCCGGATCCGAGATACTGTTGGTGGTTATCGGTTGCTTGGAAGTCGGATTACTGTTGCTTAGATTTCGGATCACTATTGCATTCGGATAAGGATTGGATTCCAGATCAATTTCATTCTAGACTCTCTTTGTTTCGGATTCTCATTATTCCGGATTCTCTATATTCTGGATTCTCTGTATTTTGGATAAACATCATTTCGGATTTCTCAGTTCAAATTTCTCATTTCGGACACAAAGGTTTTCGGATCATCAATTCGGATTTTTCAGTTTCGGTTTGACCATCTCGGATCAATATCATTCCGGATCAATCATCTCGTATTCATCCAACTCGGATTCATCCAACCCGGATTCATCCATCTCGGATTTGACCATCTCGAACTATATTTCGGATTTGTCCATCTCAGAGTTGACTATTCCGGATTGATTTCGGACCAATCACTGTTCATACTAGAAAACTTGAAATTAACTGAACTTAAATCTGCTTGGTAATTTTAATTAATTAATCATTATGAACGGCTACATGACAGCACAACATTTAACCAATGCCACTTTGGCTGCCCTGCAATCACAGACTCTAGCTCTCCATCAAGAATTAGATCAAGTGATTGGCACTTCAACTAAAGTGCCCAGTCTGTTGTATGGAGATGAGTATTACGAGTGGAAGTTTAGATTCGAGCAATATTGCAAGGCAAAAGAGCCTGGTGTGGAGGTGTATTATGAATGGTCCGCGAACGATAGTTTACAGTACCGATCAAGATCCGGACACAAAAATTCCCAAGCCCAGTCACTTGTAGACTCTAGAAGATGTTAAAATAATGAAGGAAGATGAAAATGCCTCGGCTGTATTGACAATGGCGCTTGGACCCGATATTTCTATTGCGGTAAGAAATTGCAAGACCGCTAAAGAGGTATAGAGTGAACTGCAAAATCTCTATAGGGAAATGCGGATATGAAGGCGAGCAGAGTAAATCAACTGAATCAGCAATTCAGCTCATTTAATCACATTTACGGGGAAACCATTGAGAACCAGATTCGTAGATATGTAAAGCTTGTTTCCCAGATGATATCAGCTGAGATTCTCTTACAAATAGTGCTATGAACAGACAGTTGTTAAATTCATTGTCGAAGAGTTGGGATGCGGATGTTGGAATGATCAAGAAGACGAAGAACCTGAATGATGTCACTCTCACAGAAATGATATCTACTATTAAATCGTGTGAGATCGATAACAAGCAGAGAGACGTCAATCATCAGAGCAGTCTGATGGCCGCCGGGATAATAGGGCAAAATGCAGCATTAATGTCACAAAATCTGGTTTATAGCCCTCTGCAAGGAAATTCTCAAACACCGGGTAGCTCAAATGTGGTTTACAATCCTCTCGCCACGCCACAGAAAACCCAGTACGTCTATGGTCTTTAGTCTCAGACTCCCACTATGATTTCTGCTGCTCAAGTTCAGACACAGTACCATCTCAGTATCCCAACATGGTTTTCAGTCCTGCCATTCCTCAAACAGTTCAACAAGGCGGCATTTCCAAATCTGCTGCTCCCACGCCTACACCTACTCAATCTGTGTCCAACTCTGCTTTTCGCACTAAAGAAAATGAAGAGAATTTGGCTATTGTTGCTTCGATGATCAATAGCCTGAACGCCTTTTTAGCTGATGATCTGACTCCTCCATCCATTCTTCCAACCGAAGAAGATCAATTAATGGAGGAGGATCTGGACGAGATCGATGTGTCCTGGAATCTTGCGATGGCTGCCTTTCGTGTCAACAAGTTTCAAAAGAAGTATGGATGGCAACCATTGTCAAATCTGAAGACTGGTCTTACAAAGGATAAACTCAGGTGCTACAGATGTCACGAGCCAGGACACTTTGCCAGGGAATGCAAGAAGCCGCCATCCGGATATGTGTCATCCAGAGTGGCAGACATACAGAGCAGAGACAGACAGCTGGTCTCTCCCTCAAAGTCTACTACGAGTGCCTCAAGCAGCTCAGGCGGGAAATTAACAGCATTGGTGGCACAACAACACGAAGGATTCAACTGGGCAAATGCTACAGCTCAGATAGAAACTTTGAATCTCTCCAAGAACAGCAACCACTGCATGATGGCGCAGACAACTGAGACGCCTGATCTTTCGGAAATGGTAAATCAAATTCTCTGTTCTGATAGTTGTCGTTCTAAATTCTCACAAATGTGTTCCCATAATTCAACTCTTGTAGCTGAATACCAGCAAGCTGCATCACAGAACATCGCCCTTAAACATAAGAACAAGCTTCTTATGGTAAAAGGTCGAAGCTCAAAAACAAGATATAGCTTAGCTAAAGCTAGACTTGAACCAACAACAATGTTGGGTATACGACTATAAGCTAAAATTAGCTGAAAAGGACGTAGAACTTCAAGCAGCCTTAGCAAGCTAAATTTCTTGACAGGGAAGTTTCATGAAAATGAAATAAACATCAAAAAATTTGAAACTTCCAGCAAACTGGTCAAGGACTTGTGTGATCTTCAGCTAAATTACCAGAAAAATTTCACAAAAGGTCTTGGGTATAATAGGGCTCCTCCACCATATAATCATAATTATACAAGAATGCCTGAATCTGAGGCTGATCTAGAAAATGCAGAAAAATATTTATGGTAAACCTTCAGATTATCTTTCTAAACCATGGAAGCCCTATTACCCAAAGTTCTCTAAACCAACTGAACTCAAGAGGGATGATGCTTTCGTTACTTCCACACCACTTTCACATGAATATGGTGATCATCCTTCTTGTAGTACAGATGATTTGGAGAGAGTAAGCCTAAGGCAGAGGAATCAACATCCTCCACAGAATCTAAAGGAGAAAAGTCGTCTGAAACTGAAACTGAATTAGTGAACGATACTAACGTGTCTACCTCATGTGCAGAAGAAATTTTTTAAGGATATCATAGATGGTGATCAAGAGGAATGTCTAAATGCAAATTCAGACAATTCGGCTGCTGATTATGAATTTTATAAGCCTGCTTTTGACATTTTAAATCAATTTCTTGCTGAACAATTTAAATTCTCAGACAGTGTTGGTTTTGTTGATAACACAGATAGTTTTAATTCTGGTTTTTCATCGAATGCTGATGTTTTGAATGATACTAATAACTGTGATAACTCTTGTGATGAAAACATGAAGTTAACTATAGCTCCAGCATCGACAGATGATTCGGTTTCATCAGTTCCAACTGAAGAGGCCGGAAGTGTTCCGTCTATTGATGCTGATCCCAGGGCTGGCAGTGAGAAAGTTCAACCAACCAACCGACCCAGTGAAAATTAATGTTGGCATAATTCTAGAAGATTCGGGCGACTCAGCTTCTTCAAACCAAGCATAAGGGACTGATTCTGAAATGACAGATGATGAGCATTCTTTTTCTGCTAATTCAGATGCAAATCTTCAAACTAATTCTGAATCGGATTCTCAAACTTTTCAAAATTTAGAGATTCCACCTACCTGTAATGTTTAAAGCTCATCTTCTGAAAATTCAGAAAAGGATGTCCCTATGGAGACACCTGTGTCCTCTACAGAATCTGCCACAAAATCTTATTTGAAAAATAAGAATAAGAAACGGAGAACACGCCGATCCAAAAAGAAGAAAACCAAACAGGCGTCTCCGACAAATGAAAAGGCAACTGCTGAGTCCCCTCATCACATTAAGAAATTGACTCAGCAGCCACAAACTGAATCTGTTAAGCAAACATCTAAACAAAATCAGTTAAAGTTACGCCTAAATCTACACATTCCAAAATGTCAAATTCAAATCACAAAACTAACAACTGTGCTGATGGTTGCGCGCAGGCAACAGTCAAGAACAACACCGTGCATCAGCCGTCAGTACCCACAAGCAAGAAACTGACAGACAAATTTCCTAGAATTTCCCAAGCTGAACGGACTGTTTTCTTCCAGAAGAGGCAGACCTGTTTCAATTGTGGATTTCCCGGGCATATTGCGCGAAATTGTCAAAAGGCCTTTACACCGTTTAAGACATTATACTCACAATATCAGAAGACTATGACTAATCGCCTACCTCAGGCTCGATTTATGGCTAAGTCTTCTGATCAAGACTGGAACTTGACCAAAAAATAATCTCTTAAGTCTTCAAGCCCTTCATGTTCCCTTAATCCTTCTAGCACTCCAAGGATTGTGCAGAAGTCTGATTCGTTAACCTGGAGGCCTAAGACATTGACCAAGATTCAGTCTTCTGCCCCTATTAAAACCAATCCAAAGCATCATCAACCTCAGCTTTAAGAATGTTACCATGAGAGGAACAGTATGCAACGGAGCCCTCAGCTTTAAGAATGTTAACTACGTACCAGAAGTGAAGCACAGTCTTTTGAGTGTGTCTCAACTCTGTGACAATCATTTGGATGTCCTTTTTACCAAGAAAGGGTGTTATGCGCTGAAACCAGGTCTTATTACTCCGGATGATTGGATTCTTCTTAAAGCTGCACGAAAAGGAAATGCATATGTCATCGACATAAACAAGGCTCCCTCTGATAAGCTCACTTGCCTATTCTCGTCTACAGCTGAACATGATGCAATGTTATGGCATAGTAGACTGGGACACATCAACATGAAGAACTTAAATCGTCTTGCAAAAGGTGATTTAGTCAGAGATCTCCAGTTCGCGACTTTATGCAGGTTGAAAAGTGTGAATCATGTGCACGTGGGAAACAACATCGACAGCCACACAAATCTAAAGCTGCTCCTTCCACGTCTCAAGTCTTAGAACTGCTTCACATGGCTCTTTTTGGTCCGACAGAGATTCTGAGCATTGGCGGGAAGGCATACTGTCTGGTCATTATTGATGACTACTCGCGATTAACCTGGGTTTTCTTTCTTACACATAAAAGTGAAACCGCTAAGTTAGTCAAACAGTTCGTCACACTTATGGAAAACCAGACGACACACCACTGTGAAGGCTATTCGTGTGATAACGGAACAGAATTTAAGAATGTTACCTTAAATTCTTTCTGTTCCTCCAAGGGTATTGATCGCCAGTTAGGTGCAGCAAGAACTCCACAACAGAATGGGGTTGCAGAACGCAGAAATGGACGCTAATTGAAGCTGCACGTACTATGCTGGTTGAATCCGAGCTACCTCTCATTTTCTGGGCAGAAGCAATCAATACCGCCTGTTATATTCAGAATCATGCCCTGATAATAAACGACACATGAAAAATCCATACGAAGTGGTTGAAGGTCGCAAACCTTCGGTCAAGCATTTCCGCAAGTTCGGATGCCCTTGTGTTCTCCTGCTCATGGACGCTAAAGGAAAATTTGAATCACGCGGGGACCCATGCATCTTCGTTGGATATTCTAAAAATACTTCATACCGTGTCTATAACAAGATCAAGAAAATGGTGGTTGAAACCTTCAATGTGGGTTGGCTGGAGGAAAATCCCAAGGACACATGCATTGGTCCTGACTGGCTATATGATTATTCCACATTGTTTAACCATGTTGATGTTCCTTCCAATGTGTCTGCAGGTACAAGCCAAATTTCTGACCTTCCAACAATGCCCATCTCACCCAAAGACGATGCTGATGCTGCACAACTGCATGAGACATTAAAGAAGCTGAGTGTGGATCCCCCTGGCTTTAATGAGGCTCTGTCTCCTCCTTCACCAGTATTGCAACCTCCAGAAACAACATCTGATCCAACTCCTCAGGATGATTCCCATGAAGTTGAGGCTTCTAACACAGACCTCCTACGACAAATGAAGGGTCTGCCCTTCCCGATGTCTTGGGTTCATCTCTATTTCCTGAGCCTACTCCGCCAGACTGTTCTGTTGATTCATCAGTCAATACCCCTACTGGTGCAACTAATGAGGGGGAGTCATTTGTTGTTGCTTCAGCAAGTGTTACCAACCTGCAAACGGATCTTCTTGTCCCTGCTACACCAATACCGCAACGTCTACAGTGTGATCATCCCATTGAAAATATTATTGGTCCTGTTAATGCTGTTGTTCGAACCCACAGCCAATCAGGGGATATCAATAATTGTCTCTAATCTTGCTTCATTTCACAAATTGAACCTAAAAGTATTGATGTTGCTTTGCAGGAACCAGGCTGGGTAGATGCTATGCATGAAGAACTCAATCAATTTGAGAAGCTTGGTGTTTGGCAATTGGTGAAGCTGCCTCAAGGAAAACGTGCTATCGGAACTTGCTAGGTTTTCCGTAACAAACAGGATGACACTGGAGTCACTGTTCGAAATAAAGCTCGACTGGTGGTTTAGGGTTTTCGCCCGATTGAAGGATTAGACTACGATGAGGTCGACGCACCGGTCGCTCGTTTGGAGGCTATTCACATTTTCTTGGCATATGCATCTTACATGGATTTCATGTCTATCAAATGGATGTCAAGACAGCGTTCCTCTACGGCACGGTGAAAGAGGAAATATACGTGGCACAACCACCGGGTTTTACTGATCCTGACAAGACAGACTATGCATACAAATTGGACAAAGCTTTGTATGGGTTACATCAAGCGCCTCGCGCATGGTACGCAACTTCACAGAGCATTTGCTTGCTCATGGATACACTCGGGGAACCAATGATCAAACCTGTTCATCAAACGTGTTGACAAGGACATTATTCTTGTTCAAATTTACGTT
Organism: Scalesia atractyloides; assembly: GCA_947069175.1. NCBI lineage: Eukaryota > Viridiplantae > Streptophyta > Magnoliopsida > Asterales > Asteraceae > Scalesia > Scalesia atractyloides. The sequence goes on along the minus strand of CAMTDV010000020.1, from coordinate 79,307,908 downwards.
GATGATATCATTTTTGTTTCTACAAATGATGGTTTGTGTCGGGACATTTGAAGAAATTATGAAGAAGAAATTTGAGATGAGCTCACTAGGGGAGATGACCATGTCTTTAGGACTTCAAGTTCGTCAGAGCCCGCAGGGAATCTTGATTCATCAAGGAAAATATAGTCCATGATGTTCTAGCGAAATTCAAGCTTACAAACTCAAAGCCCATGGCCTATAGAACGACCTTTGCTAAATGAAGATGCTGAAGGAACGCCTCTTAATCCGACTATGTGTCGCTCAATGATTGGTTCACTCATGTATCTCATTGCAAGTCGGCCATATATCATGTTTGTCGTCTACCAGTGTGCTCGTTATCAGGCTACTCCTAAACTCTCTCATTTACATGTGTTAAACGAATTTTTAGGTACCTAAAAGGGGCACCATCACTGGGCCTCTGGTATCCTAAAAATTCTGAATTTGAATTGTATGCTTTCTCTGACAGTAATCTTAGAGGTACAGAAAGGGATATGCGCTCAACTTCAGCTGGCTGTCAATTCTTGGGAGATCGCTTAATCTCGTGGCAATGCAAGAAGCAATAGACGGTCTCGCTTTCTACTACGGAAGCAGAATATGTCGCAACCTCTGCTTGCTGCTCCCAGGTTTTATGAATGCAACACCAGCTTACGGGTTACGGTTTGACTTATCTAAACACCACAATTTACTGTGATAATGATGCCGCTATCGAAATCGTCAAAAACCCTGTTTTTCACTCCAAAACTAAGCACATAAATATTAAAGTTCATTTTATCCGTGATTGCTATGAAAAGGGTCTCGTGAAGCTTGAGCAAATCCACACTGATGCAAACGTGGCGGATTTGTTCACGAAACCCGTTAGCAACGCGCGTTTTCAAGTGCTTGTGGATCTTCTCAAAATGATTCGGTTTTCTACCTAGGCATCCTCTGTTCTTTTTGTTTCGTTTATTGTCTTTCCTTTATTTTCCTTTGCTTCATAAATTTTTTCATGTATATGCACAAATTTAGGGGGAGAAATCTTAATTAAAAAAATTGTTTGTTTTCAAAAACAGCTTTTGCAATGATTGGGAAATGAAATACTTTTTCGTGATAAAATGTCTGACTAACACATGTAAGGTGTTAAAGTGGGAAAAGGCTTGGATCGAAGGTGATATGTAGGTAGGTCTAAAACTCAACCGGATAGTGTAAGCCAAATGATATAAACATAACGAACTATGTACTGAGTGGGTCACTTACTATAGGCATATGATTTCCTGGTCTTAAATCCTGTGTTAATAGATAGCCAATGTCTGAGGTTTCGGGTCTTTATGCTGTTGAGTCATCCGGGGATATCTTGGCTGACCTTCTGTTGCATCCAGATTATATGCAGACCTAGGCACAGTCAAGATATTTTTTTTAAAAAAGAGCCAAAATAGAAGGGCCAAAACCTAAGAGAATGGAAGTCTCTTCATGAGAAAATTCCATAAGTTCATACGTACCACATAAGGTATTTGCCTAACCCTTGTCAGACACTATTGGTCTCTCTGCTGTATGAAAGTACTGACCTGTTCACCAATAGCCTGACGTTATAAAATATAAAGGATGACCTCAATATACTCACCTGCTACGATGAATTGTTGTGCTTACCTTGATCGCGGGGGTATGTCATGGTATGGGACACGCAGATATCATAGTATAATACTACCTTAAGCGTATCATAAAGCTTGAACTGGAGGGTTGAGTTTTAGATTTAGATGGACAAGGCAATCGCTTAGACTAGTTTGACCCAGCTCATACTGAAAAATGCTCCTTAGTTGACCTTTGAAATGATTTGATCCCTTACCAAGGCTGTCTTTATGTTTCTGTGTGTGCTAAAATGTCTTATCTTTGTAGTTGGTAAAAGGTGGTTGGATGCTTGGTCAGTCAACTTGATGATTTTTGGTTAGATGGTTTCCGTCAAGGGATATTGGACTGGCCTACTGAGTTTCAAATTTGGGCCAATCGAATAGAATCTGAAAGTCTTAAAAAAAATTGAAAATTTAGAATTCACATGTTACTGTTCCGGATTGGGCTTTTACACACTTTCCGGACAGGCCCACTTAGATTTTACTGTTCCGGATTGCGCTTATAAACATTTCCGGACAGGCCCACTTAGACTTTACTGTTCTGGGTTGGGCCTGACAAAAGCCCAATCCGGATTCTTTGACATGTGAGGCCCAAGCCCATTCCGGAAAGTATTTATGTGATTCAGAGATGTCATTCCGGATTACTCACAAATTTCCAAAATCTTGCTTCTTCTGATTTTCTCTCTGATTTTCATTGTTCATCTCGATCTTATATTTCGAACATCATCCGGATTAGGTAAATTTGCTTAAAATCATAAAATCCGATGATGATCTTCATGTTTAAAGCATTCCGGATAGCATCTCGGGTTAACCTTCAAAGTAACATGCATTTCGGATCCCATTCCGGATGGATATTCAACCGAATTGATGAACTCAGATTTCATCTCGGATCATCTTCATCCGGATTATGATTTGTCTGATTTATCCGAGATACTGTTGGCCAATCCGGATTGCTGATTTATCCGAATTCGAGTGACCTCTTTGCTAATCCAGAATGATATAAAGGTTCATCTGGCTTAGTGTGGACCTGTTAGTTAATCCGGATTTCTACAATTTGAACCTTTTCAAATGCTTGAACCTTTCAATAATTGAACCTTTGAAATCTGTTTGGACCATCCAGTTAGTGTTGACCTTTATCCTGATAAACTCCGTTAACTCCTGTAAGTTGTGATTTAACCTGGTTATTGTTTTGACAGATTGGTTGAAGAAGCTTTTAACGCGGTTATGTTGGTAGAAGAGCAGTTCCACAATCAGGCAGGATATCTTTCAGACCCACCAACTGAGTTTTATCAGGAGTTTCAGTCGATGATAGCAGGTTTGAACGCGTGCAAGATTGCTTATGCACTCCGGGCTAATCCAGTCATATACAGAGATCTAGTGCATTCATTCTGGAAGAGAGCTCGATTTCATCAGAGAGGCGCGGATGGGAGACCATATATCAGTTCTCAGATACAGGGGAAGGAGGTTTTAGTCAATGAAGCGTTAGAGAGGTTCTGCAGATTGCTGATACTACTAGTGACCCAACTGTCTACGCAAAGGAGAAGGTATTGCCGATACTCGCGGAGATGGGTTATGAAGGGTCATATCCGCCGTTACTTAAGAAGATGTTTCCTGCATACTGGCGATTATTAGTGCATATGTTTATGCAGTGCGTTTCAGAGAACAAAGGAGGTCTCGATCAGCCGAACCAAACCCAGACCTCTGCTATTGTATCTCTCATTATGGACTGGAAGTATAACTTCTCTGGTTATATCTTCGAAAACATGAAGAAAAATTTAGAGCAGTCCAAGAAGAGGATGTTTCTATTGTATCCTCGTTTTGTGCAGTTGATTCTAGACGCTCGATATCCTGACTTGGCAAAAGATGCTTCAGATGCAAATTTGTTGAATATGAAGCCTATGGGACCAACTATTTTCAGCACAATGAAGAAGAATCGCTCAACGTCAAAGACTGTATTTGTTGGCCGCTTTGCATTGAAGAAATTTGGTAAATTTGCTGAGGTAATTGGACAGGATGTCCCAACTCCTACACCGGTAAATGCCATCGTTGCAGAAGAGCATAACGTGCCTGTTAAAGAGAAAGAGATCGAGGTAGAAGATCTGGTTACAGATGAAGATACCGACGCAGAACAAGCCTTCCTAGATGATCTTACAGAGTTCAATGCCAATTTAACTCCAGTTTTGCCAGAATTGTCCTCAGAGAACTTGGAAGCCTTAATTGCTCATTTAAAGGAAATCTAAGAAAAACATGGTGACCTCCACTGGTAATTCAATCTGTTTCTGCTCCGGTTGGTATGGTTGAAGATGATGAAGAAGATGAAGAGGACGAAGTTCCATTGATCAAGAGAAGGCTAACAGAGCCAAGTGTTTAGCCAAGTCAATGTGAAGCTCGTATTGTTAGTGTTGCTGAAGAGTCTACTCTAGTGACGGCTACTGCTGTTTTATCTTCAGTCGCTGCATCTATTACAGACACTCTAATAGTTGATATCCCATTTCATCTGAACCAACAACCGCTCATGTTGCTACGCATTCACAGTTGTTTCGATTCCGGCAGACTCAGTACTACAAATGATGGATTTTGGAGGAAGTTCGATGGGTGCTGAAGGGTCTAGGCCAGGTGGAAGTGGTATAGGTTGTGCTGATGATGATTTTGCCGAATATTTGCGAAGGTCGGAAAAGCGTGCGTTTGGATTTGGTGGATTGGATAGTGATGATGAAGATATGGAAGTTGATATTGTAGATCTGAAGAAGCGAGTGGTCGTTTTAGAGCAAGAGGTTACATTGAAGGATGCTCAAATCGCCTCGTTGCAAACACGATTAGATGTGAGGGACCAAACAATAGATCAACTGCAAGGAGATGTTACTATGCTGATGACTATGGTGTTTGATTTGAAAGCCAAATTGGAGAACAAGTTTGGGAGGGAATTTTCTGACCCTACTGACGATCCGATGAACATAGAGCACAGACACTGAGCTGCTCAACAACGAGCGACAGAGGAAAGTGAGGCAGAAAGGTTAGCGGCGGAACAGTTGGCTTCTGATCGCCAAAGTGGATTGGATGACAATCTGGGCTATCCATGAAAGAAAAAGACTACAATTCAGACGCGTCCAGCGACTCAAAAGAAAAAGCAGATGGTATTGATGAAGAACGTTGATGTTAATCCTCTTGATGAAAACTTCCAGTTGAAAGATCCGACAAACCAAACTGAACGATATGTGATGGAGCTTGGTTCTAGCTACTACAGCAAGGTCGGGAATAAATCGAAGGTGTTAAGCTGGATGTATGATCATGTCAAGAAAATGTGGATCATTGTTCGACAGGATGGGACTCGGGAGTATTATTCTAAGGAATCTCTGTTCGAGACATGGACGAAAATAGCTCTAACTGATTTATTGCAAGTTCTTATTCTGATGATACAACTGAACGTGGCCCCGACTGGAGATTCTTCAAGAAATTGGAACACGAGGTGAAAAACGGGTTCAAGACGATGAAGACAGCTGAACCATATTTGCGAGCCGCTAAGGGAGTCCGTGATGCGCTAACAGGGAGAAGATTCAAGTCAGTGATGTGGCTGCCAACGGATAAGGAATTGGTTATACCGGTCGCTCCAACTTTTCCACGAGGGATTTTAAAGAACTTTAACTTCTGGCTGTATGTCCTAAGGTCGATAGTATCGCGATTATGACAAGGAAAAGGTGTTTAGGGTGAATGATGTGGTTGACTTAGTAAGTTTTCACGATGAAGACCTGCAGGTTCTTGCTTCTCATCAGATCCGAACTGTAGAGTTATATGAAGTATGTGCAAAGGATTGGACAGCTGTTGTGGCTGGTAATATTGCGGGCAGGCTAGGAGTGGATGCGCAACCTAAAGACTAGAAGTCCTAATGTTGTAAACCTAGGGGGAGATAGTTGGGCTTATATTAACAAAGGTTTACACATTAGAGCTACATTTGGGCTTTAATGGGGTTTTTGGGCTTCCTAGTGCCTTGTGGGCCTAGGGTTGTAAATGGTGGGCTTATTGACTAGTATAAATATATGTCTTAGGTCAAGGTTAGAGGGTTAGAGAGTTGTATTTGCAAACTTGTGTCAGACAATTTCTAGTGTATGCAAGTTGTTCTTAATTCAAGAGATTGTTCTTCTTCCTAAACATTATTTCCGCTACTGATTAGGTTTCTGATACCTGTTAGATCCGATATCAGGACTTACATTCATGCGCGTAATTATTCGACTCGTTTCACCTATTTAAGCAGTTAAACTATATTTCCAACATCTTATGGTAAGGATTAATTCCTTACGACTTTAGCCATTGTCCGGGCCAGTGGCGAAGTTTGAGATTTCCGACCGGGGGGTTGGAGTCACCGGACCTAAAATTATACCTTAAAAATTATAAAACCGGGGGGTCGAAAACGTATATACCTAAACAATTCTATACGGAAACTACATATCGGACACTACTGAGTGACAAGTTCGGGGGGTCGGGCCCCCGACCCCCACTAAACTACGCCCTTGGTCCGGGCTTACTAAACTTGCATTTTACGCTCCCATTAGCTGATTTGCGTCCGCACTAGTATTGGCTAACTTTGACCAAACCTAAATTTCACTTTTATTTACCTTGAGGAATTTACATCCCTTATAATTTGACCCATTCCTTGGGTTCACCATATTATAATCTGCATTCCCGTTACTCGGTTTACGCTATTCGACCCGTTTGGTTCGTTCGTGCGAAATCCATTACTTTTGATCGACCAAACGTTATTATGCTTACTTCCTCGTCAACATATACCAATAACATGTACCTTAAAGTTTATCTTTTAACCGAGCGTTCCCGGCTTGGCTACCCGACGCTTCATCCGAGTTGCCTAAAAAGTACAACCCAATATCATTAAACCCCTCCGTTTATAACCAAACTTAGCAATTTGCCAATCACATGATCATATGTTCTCATTCACAATTGTCATACATAACAACATTTTAACATTCATTTAAGCATTTTATCATACACCTTATTTGCAAGATTTTTATACTATCTTTGTTAAGTCTAGCAACCAACAATTTAACCATGTATATACATCTCATAACATTAAAATGATTGATATGTTCAATTAGCACCTAAAACTCAATGCATCAAACACCAAATACATCATTTTCATCATTATACATCATGTGTTCTACACATCCACCAAAACCCACTTATATATACATTTTATTTCATTCAAACACTTAAATTTAGCATTTTATTCATAATTTTCCACCTAGGGTTTGTTCCTAAGTTTGTTTACATTTTATAACTTACACTAATTTCCACAGTCCATGTAAGAATAGAAATCTATGGATTTCATCAATATTCATAACATCACCAAATATTCAAATTTTGACATACCTTATGATCCCATAGTATAAGTGATCAATAATTTAGGTTTATGCACGAATTAGAAGCCCGATTTCTCCTTCAATTTGGTGATTTAAGATTAATAAGTGGTTTGCCCCCTTTCTCCTGCTCTGGTCGAGGCGCGCGCGCACACACACTAAGTGTGTGTAGTGTTTTATTTTTTTCATATAATCCAAGTGATTCTAATTTCCCCTTTTAACTCTCAAGTTTGGTGTTTTTATTTTAAAATGAATATTACTAGAGATCCAATTAAAGTTTTAATTATACATACTAAGTAGGTTGAATTTATCTACTTACATGCTTTTACTATTTACCATTTAGGTGAATATTTGATTATCTAATATTAATTAAATTTCGGGGTGTTACATTACCTCTGAACAGCTTCGCCGCAAAACAGAGTTTAAGCAGTTCAGTGTCAATAAACTAACCTGCCATCGCCGAAATTCGGTTCATTGTCGATACTAACAACTGGAATAATTATTGTGTATATGATTTGGTTTATACGTGTTAAGTTTTGTGAAATTGGAATGATCTGTTCACTTTGACCTAGTCTATGTCTTTTATATAATAGCAGTGTATAATTCTAGCTGTTGGTGAGATGGTGGTTTGTGGCGGAGATGGTGATGGTGGTTTGAGGAGATGGTGGTTGGTGATGGTAATGCACGGTGGTGGTGCTTTGGGGAGATGGCGGTGGAGTGGGGAAGAAGAAGGGTGGGATGGGGTGGGGCCCACTCGTTTCTATTTGTTTTTTAACCTTAGGGGCAATATAGTCATTTAATACATACTTAACTGAGATATTTTAATTTAAGTTAGTGATAAGGATCATCTGAGTGCAATAAATACAACCACTGGAATCAAGTGTGTAATTATTGGACCAATAGAATCAATCTGCAATATGTTTAAACCACATGACCAACCGGGCATTTAACTCTTTTTTAAAGTTAAAAATTCTATAAATATATTTTGCTGTTAAATATGATATTTTTCAAAGGATAGGTTATGAATAAAGATTTTCTATTTTCACCCATTACTAAAGTTGATCAGTTGAGTTTTAGTTATATACAAAATACTTTTTAGCTTTTATTTCACAGAGCATCCCTACTTTCTCTGAATATACTACATATCTAATTAGATGATTTAATGGGGTGATGCTTTATCTGTAAAACCTTTAAATACTTAAGACTTTCAGGTGAAGATATTAAATTCAAATCTCATTGACATAGATTAAAAAACAATTTATTATTCAAAAAAGATATTTAATTAGATGTCATCAAAGCCATATCAATGGACATGAGTACATAAGTGATAGTATTTAGCCATCAATACTAATTTTAACAAATTAAAGGGTGGTGGGGACATTCCTGTGATGGAAAATTGTGATGATTGATAGGTGCTATTATGTGTGATGGGAGGCAACACGTGACACTCATCGTGAAAGTGATAAGAGGGTATGGTTTGGAATGTAGCCGTTGTTGAACGGTATTATTATCGATAGCATGTTGTTTTTTTTTTGTTTTTTTTCCTACTCTATACTTCTACAATTAACCCATTTTATATCTTCAAAATACACACTTAAAACACCTAATTTTTAACCAAACAACTATATGGAAGGATTAAGGAAATAAACGTCCGCTACGAAGAGTAAACTTAGGCCGCTTGTTTGTACTAATCTAGACGAACCGCGTTAGTTACGTTTACAAGACGAATCGATATCCAGCCAAACCGTTATTTTTTTGGCTGTTTAAATTAATTCCATTGGATCCACTTATGAAAATTATTGAAAGAAAAACAATAAATGCGTATTATTACAATCCTATCGCTAGCAGCATTTCGCTGAAATTTCATAGTATATTATCAGGAATCTTGACAGTGACACATAAGACGTTGAGTACGACTTACGACAATTATTGTTAGCTATGGATATATATATTTTTTTGGTCCACACGGTCCGTTTTAATGTTTTCGATCAAACGTAAATAATATCATTGGGATTCTCTCGCACTAACGAATGAAATTACGTCGGTATTTGTTATGTTTGTTATGATTTACACTCATTATAGCAACTGAAACTAAAATTAAAAAATAACTGAAGTCGTACTATGTCTACAAAGATATCAAAATATGTTTTACATTGATTGAAAATGATAAAAACAAATAAAGATATTGACGTTATTCGCTTAGAACTTGTTCGATTCGTCGTGGTACCGGCATACTCTATTTGAATGCAACTCCGTTTTCAACAAAATTTATGTCGGAACTTCTAGAAAATTAAGCACAACTGCGTATTCAAATTAAAAAAAAAACTTAAAGAATGTGAATTATCGAGGCCAACTCAAATTAAATAAAAACTAAATTGGTTAATAACGTATATTATTTAAAGTGTAGAGGATGAAACTAAAAGTTAAAAAGGACATTTTTGTCATTAAGTGTAATTTATTAAAATAGAGGGTATATGTAATTAATAATTTTGCAGAATATATGTAATTAATTCTTTTTTTATTTACATGTAATAGATCAAAACATGTATAATTTTTCATGATTTGTTTTGGTATTTTTTTTATTTACGACTTCTCGTTAAATTTGAATCTAAGATCTGAAAAGCCAAATTTAAAAAAAGTTCATTTGATAAGAGTTCTCAAATTCTCCGAACTCGAGTATATATATATAGAGAGAGTGTTTATTGGGGAACATTAAAATGGTGAGGAATCATTTATTTAACGTCTTCAAAATTCAATTTAATATGTTAAAAATCATTTTTTTTCAAAATTTCGGCGCCTTTTCTTATAAATACATGTATAAGAATTTTTAATAATAAAATTCAAAACTAAAAATATTTTTTTTAAATAAACAGTTAAAAAAGGTAATTTTATAGAAATTTTTTAATGGAATAGCTTCTATATATAAGGAAAATCACTGAAAAACATTTTTAAAAAATTGATTTTAACATGTTACGTTGTATGTTTTTTACAAAAATTGTTTTTTATTGGAATAGCTTCTACATATTTATATATGGAAAAACGACAAAAAAACATTAAAAATATGATTTTTACATGTTAAGTTGAATTTTTAAGATGTTAAATGCATGGTTCCTCGGTTCCCCGCTTTTTTAATGTTACTTAATGAACCACATACTATGAGAGATCATGGGAAAACTTCTCTTTCTGAGTTTATCTAACCATTATAAAACCTTAATCTGTAAATCTTAAGAAATAAATCCTAAACCCCAAAATGGCTAAACCCTAAAAGCTAACGCCTAAAAGCTAACGCCTAAAAGCTAAAAACTAAATGCTAAAGTTAAACCATAAAGGCTAAACCCTAACCTCTAAAAATTAAACTCTAAAACTAAACCCATAAAAATTTAACACAAATATCAATCAGCTGAAAGAGTTTTCTCATGATCTTCTCCGTATATATATATATATATAATATATATATATATATATATATATATATATATATATATATATATATATATATATATATATATACAGGGTGAGGTTATTGTGAGAAAATTTAAAAGTGTGAGAAGAATAAGAAAGAATCTAAACCATTAGATATTCAATCTAATGGTTGAGATCATAGTGGCAATTCTGTAAATAATGTTGACTATTAAACTAACTAATTTTCTAGGTTAAGGGTATAAAGGTAAATTTAATATTTTTAAATTAAGAAACTAACATTAATACACATGCAAAATTCCCCCCTTCTTTTTTAAACATCAATAACTTTTTATACGTAGCTCTTTTTTTTAATTACACCATAATAACGAGTGTTTTTTAATATTTAGTATGAGTACCATATTGATATACTTATGTAGAGTTATTTCTGTTTTTATATATTTAGGGTGTTATTTCTATTTTAATCCTGATTAAAGTGTTGACAGGTGTTATATTATGGTGTTATTTCTGTTATATTCAATGTTAGGGTGTTCTTTATAAGATGTGTGCCTTCAATAAAACTGTTGTGGTGTTTTTATGAGTTATGGTGTTATTTTTGTTATATTTCTGCTCTTTATAAGATGTATGCCTTCAATATACATGCCATGGTGTTTTTATGAGTTAGAGTGTTTTTATTAGTTATGATGCTTTTCTGAGTTATATTTCTGTTCTTATAAGATGTATGCCTTCAATATACATGTTGTGGTGTTTTTATGAGTTAAGGTGTTATTTCAAATTCGAAAATCCCTACAATAACTGCCAAAAATTGGTTGCATATATTCATTCCATAATTAGATTTTATTAGTTAATTACACTTATACCCTTAAACTACCAAAATAAAAAGGGACACATGTCACCTCCATAATCTTTCTTATCCTTCTCACACTTTTAATTTTTCTCACATGAACTTCTACCTATATATATATATATATATATATAAGTGTAACGTACAATAGGGCTTATCGTACGAGCGTACATGATTGTGAAATCGCATGTTATAAAAAGCATTGATGAAATCGCATGTTGGTATTGTTTGATGAAATCGCATGGTGTTTTGTCTCACAAAATCGCATGTTGAAGACTAAATTCGCACCAGATCGTACGGCTGGGATGATCGCGTACATATAGGATAAAGCCTCTTCTACGTTAACCGGCCTAATATATATATAATATATATATATATATATAGGTCAAATATACCAAGAAGTCCCATATGAGTTCAAAAAACTCAAAAAACCCAATGCATAGACATGATTTTACCATGTGTTACAACATTTCTCCGAATTCTGACATGTAACAACTTTTGTCAGGAGAGAGAAAGTTAATATGTTACATCTTTTTCGCCTGTTTACATAGATTAACATTATATGTTACACTTTTTTTCATTTTCAACAACAAATTATGCAGGTTTTATAAAGTCTAACATTTTTGAACTTAAATTTTACGAGTTTTCAATGTGTAGTGCATGTAAAAAGCATGTTACTTGTTTTTATAGAAAAAAATTAGTGTAACAGACAAACCTGCTATATATAAGTGTTTAGACATAAAAGCAAAAAAAGTAAAAAGCAAAAAGTTGTTACACATACTTTGGTCAGTAACGTGTTTCTAAAAAGTTACTTTTTGTAACATGTAATCTCAATCATAGATTTCTAGATGGATGATAGAGATTGAGTTTCTTAAGTTTTTTGAACTCATAAGTGTTTTCTTATTATCATTTCCTTATGTGTGTGTGTGTGTATATATATATATATATAGTTTAGGATCTTATAAAAAGATGAATTTTATGAGAATGAGAAGAAAGAACATGATAAAGACACATGTCATTATTTAATTTATTAAGATAAGTGCAATTAAGTAATTTAATATAACCCAACTAAAGATAATATTCAAAACCTACATGCAATGCACATGCAAGTTTCCCCATCTTTTTAAACTTCAATAACTTTTCTTACTTAACTTTTTTTTAAAAAAATTGCACCATAATAACGAGTGTTTTATCATCTTTAATATAAGCACCATATTTCTATACTTATACGAAGAAAAAAAATTACATTTCGATCGGATGTTTTAGTTCATGGTGTTTTGTCTATGTTGTTTTAATTATATAGTGATTCAAGGCGTTGTGTTTTATAGTAAACACCATATACATATATAAGACACCATAACATTGCAAATACCATTTACATTCAATTTTTCAATTTTATTTTCTATGGTTTTTTAATTTAGGAAGTCAAAATAGATTATGGTGTCTTGTAAAAGAAAAAAGTTAGCTCGCTGAATTTAATGATATTTTTGTATTGATAATAGAATGGTGTCTTTGTATATCCGTGTAGGGTGTCTTGTTTCTAGGATGTTTTATTTTAGTTTCATGGTGTTTCTATATAAGAAAATGGTAGTTTGCTGAATTCAATGATATTTGCAATTTATGGTGTCTTATATGCGTTTATGGTGTTTTTTTATATATACAACGCCTTGAATCACTATACAATTAAAACAACATAGACAAAACACCATGGACTAAAACATCCGATCGAAACGTAATTTATTTTCTCTATATAAGTACAGTAATATAATACTCATATTAAAGATAAAAAAACACTTGTTATTATGGTGTAATTTTTTTATTTTTAAAAGTTACGTATAAAAAATTACTCACATTTAAAAAGACGGGGGAACTTGCATGTGCATTTCATGTGGGTTTTGAATCTAAAAATGTTAAATTTACCTTTATACCTTTAATATAAAAAATTATTTATTTTAATGGTAAACACTATTTACAATTTTGCCATTATAATCTCAACCATTAGATTGTAGATCAAAGGGTGTAAATTCCTTCCTACACTTGTCACAAAACACACAAGTTTTACAATAACTCTACCCTATATATATATATATATATATATATATATATGTATAATATTAAAAACTCATAGTTAAAAACTTGAAAACTCCCCTATAAAGGAGGGAAGGAGACTTTCAATACAGAAGACGCAAAATTGGAAAAAAAATATATAATTTTTCAAACATTTCTATCTTCTTTATATATTATTATTTAAAAGAGAATTGCACTAAAAGATCACAATTTTTTATATTTAGTTCGAGTTTATTCGAGCATATTTTTTCGACATAAAAAAAGATTTAACGTGGCGTATTTTTTTTCAATACCACTATTATAGTATTGCATATGCAATACTACTTAGCCTTAGGATTTAGGTTTTGGGTTTAGTTTAGTTTTTAGGGTTAGGTTTTTCGGGGAGTTTAGGTTTCGGGTTTAGATTTTAGAGGGGGGTTGGTGGGTGGTGTTTTAAGTTTAGGGTTTAGTATATAGATTTTTTTTGTGGGGTTGTGGAGGTTAGGTTTTAAGGGGTGGGTGGTGTGTAGGTTTAGGTTTTAGCGGGTGGGTGGGGTGGGTGTGGAAGGTTAGGATTGAGGAAGGGGTGAGTTGACAGGTTTAGGTTTTTCAAAAGAATTACCTTGAGTTGTGAGAACCTTTTGAAAAGTTATTTTTTCAGGATTTGTTAGATTTTTTTTATCTCTACATTTTTGTGATCGTCACTTAAGGTACGAACTCTAGAATGACTTATACGCATGAATATAGGTTTCCACTATCTCGTAGTTGGAGATTTAGATTTGTTATTATATGATTTTGTGATCTTCAAGATTATGTGTTATTATATATATATATATAGTTATGTTGAATATAACACACCGAGATTGTGATGCACTGAAAATTAAATGTGGACTACCAAATGTGATTATATGACTCGTTGGATGTGAACTAACTACGCACTGAACTACTGAGCGTGACATACTGAAGGTGACTAACTATGATATAGTGTTATATATATTGTTTGATATATAGATATTGTTAAGAAAATGTATATTGCGTAGTTGTTGTCCCACTAAGTAAAGTTCTGTTTAGGTGTACATTTTCCTTCTTAGTACGTTAGATTTTCAAGAATAATCTAAATGACTTGGATGGATTGCTCGAGGGATTAAAAACACACATGGATTTATATAAAAATTTAAAATGTTTTGTACCATGTTTCTTTTACTTATTTGAAATACTCTAAAGTTTTACAATTTATGGAATGATGTTTTGACATCTGAGGTACTGTATAAGTGACATGTCAGCCCTAGTAAGGTTGGGGTGTTACAACATATATGTAACCTATCGATCTACATATATTTTTTCATTTTTTCTTTTATTTTGGTAAATAATAGTAACATACAAAAAAAGTAAGAATTATTCTTTTAATTTTGCTTGTTGATAGTTGTTCTTTCTGTTCTCAAATCACCCTTTGGTTCTCATTTAATCCTACTCTTGTGTGTGTATATCAATAAATTTTCATCCAAAAAATTACTCAAACTTACTAATAATATTAATTGTATTGAAGTTTGTTCTAATCATTTAAGTAATTTATCATCATGCTATAAAAGATGTTATATATTATTATATAACTTTACTTTGAATATTTCAACGTCGATATAATTAAAAAGGTTGTCTCAACATTCAAAGTTATGGTTTTTAAACATTGATCATATTTATTAAACACATATTTTACTTATAGTAAAATTTGTTAAAATATGTAATATTTTATATACTAGGATGTTATTTGTATCGTGTCTGTTTATCTATATTTCCTAACAATATTTGTATCAAAGTCTGTTTTTTATGATTAATATACATATAGAAAGATTAAATTACAATTCATTTGCCACAACTTAATAAATTAAAATTTATTTTATAAACACTTACATGCTTATGACAATTAATTCTTTTTCTAGTGTTTGTCAAATACCGTATATAATAAGATGGGTAATCATGACTTAAGAGAGAGATGAAAACTTTGAAAATTATACTTATTTGACTATTTTATGTAATAAGTTATTTCACGGATAAAGATTATATATAAACTATGATTACATTTTTTCGATATTCAAGTTGTGTAATATATGAGTTTATAAGCTAGTATCTTAATACACGGGTCAAAAACTTAAAAAAATGAAAGTTGGTTTTTTCTTAACAAGTTGACATACCCTAACACTACGTAAAGTCAATTCAGGGCCGGGTGGGGGCTGGCTCGTCGGCTCAGGGCCAAAACGTATAAGGGCCGAAAAGTTTTTTAAGAAGTATATATATATATATATATATATATATATATATAATAAAATGTGTTCATTCAGGAACACTAAAAAAGTGGGAAAACAGTGAGAAACCGACTCAAACGAACTCCAATTGGACTCATTCCAACGGTGTTGGAACCGACTCTTCAAACCCTAACTAGAATCTCTTTACTCTAAACCCTAAATCCTAAACCCTAAACTTTAAACCTAAGCCCTAAAGCTGAAGACGAAAACTAAGATAAACTGTAAAATCTAAACTATAAACCTTAAAAGCTAAGCCCTAAGCTAAACCATAAATACTAATGTTTAACCATAAAACTAAACCCTATAGCTAAACCTTAAAGCAAAACCCTAATATAAGACCCTAAAAGCCAACCCTAATATATATTTAGGGTTTAGGGGTTAGGATTTAGTGTTAAGAGATCCTAGTTAGGGTTTGATGAGCCGATTCCAACTCCGCTGGAATGAGTCCAGTCGGAGTTCATTTGAGTCGGTTCCCCACTATTCCCCACTTTTTTAGTGTTCCTCAATAAACCTCACACATATATTGTGTTGGGATATATACGTGCTGAATCAAAAGATAACATAGTAAGGTGCTTGGTTTGGTCGTGATAACTAAAGGTTGCAAGTTCTAATCCTTGCATCCTTAGGTTTAGTTGAATTTTTGGATTTTTTTTGTTAGCTATTTTCATTAGATGTAAATGGCATATGGCCTAAGTTTGTCAAAGTTACATTTAATTTAAGCTAGTGGGGATTTCGCGTGCTATCGCGGCGGGTTTTTCAATCGGTGTCGGTTCGGTTTGTTACACTATCGGTATGATACAAACAGTCGGTTTACTATCAACACGTGTTTTACATCGATCGAAAACCATAAAAACCCACACCAGTACGATGTTGTTTAGGCGTTATTGGTTTGTTTCGTTATCATATCAATATCGATATGGGTACCCATATAATAATAACACATATTTTACATCAATCGAAACCATAAAGACGAACACCAATACTTGTATTCATATATTGTGATGGACAGGGTTGTATAAATAAGATACTATCGAAACCAAAAACCATAAAAATGAATACGAGCATTGATACTGACATTATTAAAAGATAAAATAAATACTTAACAAAAATTATCTACTATGCATCATTGTCGCAGACAGAATTGTATAAATAAAATACTTTCAAAACTGAAAACCATAAAATAAATACTTAAAAATAGTTTTCTACTGTTCATCACAAGTTCATTTTAATATGTTAATATTTTAAGAGTAAATTGCACAAAACATCCTTTATGTTTTCTCAAACTTGCAGGTTCCAACCTTAATGTTTAAAAGTTGCTAAAAACAGCCTTTAAGTTTATTTTTGTTGCGGGTTCAATCCTTTACAACTAACCACGTTATTTTCTTCAGTTAAGTTCCCTCACATGCATAACATGTGAGGGTATATTTGTCATTTTGGTTGATCTTCCACCCATGTCAATTATAAGAAAAAAGAATATTTAAGGTTTAACCTATTTTAAAAAAATTATAACCGCAGGGACTAATGTGCAATAAAACTAAACTTTTAAAAACCAAACACCCTCTTTTCCGGTCTTCTTCTTCGGCGACTTCTCCGGATTCCGCGAACCCGGAATTAAGATAGGAATCTTGTTAAGCTAGCCCACTAAGCTGTAAAGATTAACACAGATTTTGATCATGCCAATCAAACTCTTCAGGATTATCATCAGTTGGAAGAATCGGCGCCTTATTCGTATCAGACAGAAACGACAAACGACTCTTCAACCCTAGATACCTCTCACGGAACTCTGATGCCGTCAAATCAGAGAACTTCGTAACACCATGTTCAGTAGTCGGATCCAGCAACTGGTGACGCTTAGGACGCCGCAAGTTAGACTTAAACACTATCAAACGGTAATCGTGCTCCTCTGTAGTCGCGTACGTTTACCAAACTTTGTTTAAACTAGGTTAAAACTTAAATATTTTTTTTTATAATTGAAGTGGTGGAAGATCAACCAAAATGACGAATATACCCTCACATGTTATGCATGTGAGGGAACTTAAATGAAGAAAATAACGTGGTTAGCTGTAAAGGATTGAACCGCAACAAAACTAAACTTAAAGGCTGTTTTTAGCAACTTTTAAACATTAAGGCTGGAACCTGCAAGTTTGAGAAAACATAAAGATGTTTTGTGCAATTTACTCTATGTTTAATGTATAACAATAATTGTCATTCAATTTCTAGAATAGGTTCTTAGGTTTAATTCATTTTCATATATTTTAAGCTTTTCTTATACATTCTTTTAAAAACTATCCATAATTTAAGGGACCGTATTCTCTATTTGTTACAGGTGTTAAGATTTTTGAGGCTGATCCTGCGAAAATTCATATATATTTAATATCTTTTGAGCTTTTAGCCTTATAGAAAAATTAAGAAGACTAAATGAAACATAGGTGTAAACATCATGTGGTTTTCGGTCTTAATATAACATAGATACATGCAAAATATCCATTCAAGCCAATATCAACTGACCGTAAATTGTGTCCGCTCAACCTCATTGAATCATATTCACGAATAAATTAAATGTCCACTCAATCCTCCATCAATCGTATTAACGCGTAGATGTATATATCCACTCAACCTGATAAGGACGAAACTGAACGCGTATTGTGTTTTTTTTTTGAAAGGCACACGACTTTGAAGGATCATTGACTTTGTCAAAACGAAAATGGAACAATTTGTTTGTATAGTTCGATATAATTTCCTTTGTGAAATGGTATGGTCAACAAAAGGGGTAAACGGTATAGCATTCTTGGAACGTGTAAAATATCTCATCCTTACAACTCCAAGATTGTAATTAATGACTTCTTTTCGCATAAATTTCTTTGGTCTTCAAAAAAAATTCATAAACTTACTTTTCGCATAAATTTCTTTGGTCTTCAAAATTCATAAACTTGAAAGTGTATTTTGGTTTCGAACCGTTCCTCAAGTAACATATTTGACATTTCAATGTAATGATAACTATGTTGAATTTTCTAAAGTGATTAAATACACTACAGTTGAACTACTTTAATAATTAGGACTAGTATTAAGCACCCTCGCGTTGCGGCGTGTACGTAAAACCATGTCAAATAGTATCAATGTCACATCACTGAATTTGCGGCGTGTTAATGCGAAGAAATTAGAGCAAAACGTAAAACATGGAAAATAATAACTACATCGATCTATGACCTGGACATTATGACGAACTTGTCAAACGGGAAAAAATGAGAAGACGTAAACGTTAAACTACATACGCACATTGCGTCATGTTAACTCGTAAAACTTTAAACAAAATGTAAAACAAAACATAAAAATGTGAATCCCACACACACATTGCGCCGTGTTAACTCGCAAAATTTAGAACGAAGCGTAAAATGAAAAATTTTGCAAAAGATGAAAAGTATAAGGGATCAAAGTTGAAAGTAAAAAAGTTGTGAGGTTAAATTGTAAAAGAGGAAAAGTTTTTTATTAAAACTAAAAATTCAAATAGTTTTATGTTAAAAGTAATTTATCAAATACTGTTGGACTAAAAGTAAATATCAAATTTATTTTGAAGAAACTCCCTAAGCATTATGTAAAACACCTATATGCACAAGTAAGTTGCTAATATATAGTATTTAGAGTAAATTACAAGTTTTGTCCTTTTTGTTTACACCAAATAGCAGGCGGTGTCCTTTAGCGTAAAAGTGGACAAGTTCTGTACTTCATGTTTTAAAATTTTGCACGTTATGTGCTTTAGGCCAAATCCAGTCAGATTTTTTGGTTAAATCAAATTACAAAATGGTATTTTAGTCCTTTTGCCCATTTATTTAATATTATTTATAAAATAAAAGAATTATTGTTATTATTATAATAACTTTCTCTCTCTACTCTTCTCTCTCTTTACAACACACACCACCTACAAACCACCTACTTCCGTCCTCACCGCCGCCGCCACCACCACCACGACCTTTCATCATCTATAACCACCATCGCCACTACCCTCTATCTCCACCACCATCCCCAAATCAAGAACAACTAAAATCACCACTACCCTTCATCATCCTCATTTACCATCACCACCACCCTCCACCACCATCCAAGTAAACTCAAAAATCTAACACCCCCAAAAAAAATCATCAAAACCCCCATAAACAACTCACCAACCAAAAAACGACTCTGGTAACGATTCTAAAAATCCACTATCAGTCCAGTTACCCTCATTTGCGCAGGCAAAAAATGATTTCAATCACCACCATCATCGTCGCCCTAAAACATACCACCAAATCCGGTGTAAAACCCATCACCCATCACCGCCGCCCTAAAACCACCACCAAAAAACGAGAGAGAGAAAAGGAGTTTAGAGAGAGAGAGAGATTGAGAATGCATGTCACACCCCGAAATTTTCAATCAAACACCGGTGGGCCCGGGTGGGGAATATTGTGACGTAAGTTGATATCATCATAGTCAATAAACACGGCACATCGGAAGTCTTGGAGTAAAATTACTATTATAAACCAAATGTTCGAAATACAAAATAATATACAGGCTCGTAATAGAAGATCCACAGGCGGATCATAAAATGTACAAAGAAAGAATATAAAACAGACTTTGAGCAGATCTAAGGATTTGCAAGATCCTCTTATATCATTACCGAGCAGCTTCCAGCCTATTTCGTATGTACCTGCAGCTTAGTCTTTTGAAAATACGTCAGCTTTCGCTGGTATATACGCCCAGCTGACTCATTTTGAAAACATTTGAAAATGATTTTAAGTGCACAAAGGCACAAAATCTTTTATAACTTGAGATAGTTGACGTTGCAACCTTGTTAACAGATTCACATGTTTGTCCATACATACAGGGCCCAGTACAAAAACCGAGACATGATTAACGTACACACCACTTATGAACTCACGAAGGAGTTATCCCCAACAAGTGTGGGTAGTTGCATTTGAGCGTATGTTAGGTGTATGCCTACACCCTGCGCTACGGTCGTGGCCATTATCTAATGTAATGAGCTGAGGATATCCAGGACACGGTAGTTAACCCCCGATGTTTAACTTATCAAACAAAACTGACTAAAACAGAATATGCGAATTTACTAGCCACAATCCGGCATTCGATTGATCCCATTTCCGACCAAGCGGTAATAATTACCGTATCCCAAGCCCGTATAGGGAAAACAAGTCGAGAGTGTTTACCTGAGCTAGTCTTGATTTAAAATGCAAGATTTAATATCTCAGTCGTATCCAAAATGAACTAAGCGCATATAGCATTTACCGGAAGGCTCTAATCTGGATTATGGCATAAGCTAACCAATTAAATACTAACAGTCTTATTTAAGTCATAGACTTAGACCGAGTAGTGTACAGGATCAAAACGTATATCGCTTGATTAAAAGATGACCGGATAGAATGTAGTTTAAACCCGACAAGTACTTTGACTTGCATAATATGGGTAAACTGTAAACATTCTGGATTTTGAAACTTAAATGACAAGGTTAGACCCGTTTTGGTTAATTTCCGTAAACTAGTTACATATACTTAACCGTACGCATATTAGAGATATCGGGTAACCAGATAAGTCATGGACAAGTTCTATATGCCATTATACTTTAAATAAGATGTAATATCAGTAAGATATCAACTTATATGACCGTTAAGGTTTTAAAATGAAACTATACCTTATAAGGGCATTTTGGTAATTATTTACCGTATAAAAGAATCTAGAATATAATTTAATGTTATAACTATAAGTATTCTAGAAAGTATCTTATTTATGATATAATATCAGTAGGATATTAATAATATGTGTAATTTATCCTTTATGTCTAACAAATAATTTGCATACAACTTGACAATATGTAATACATAGCAACAAACAATATTTACATTCTAAGTTTAGATCATAATATGGTATAGCACGAGTTTGAATAAACGAATTAGTTTAAGCGACACATGATACACCCCAAAACATGAATAAAAAGGGGAATTTGTAAGAATTCACTCACGGTGGGTGCGTTTCTTGGATTGATGATGATGCGCAGGAATTCGGATTTAACCACGAGAGAAACTAACCTAAATAATAACATAACGGTTCGGTAAATAAGTGGATTTTATTAACAATTTTAATAGGATTTTTGGATATATTTTTGTGAGTTTAACGCTATTTTCTAACTTTAAAAACATTATTTTTAAGTATTTTTAATTGACTTTTAAATTAAATAATAAAAAAAATGTTGACTTTTTGACTTTGACCGTTGACCATGACTGTTGACCGTTGACCGGTTCGGTCGTGTATATATTTGCACTGAGTGAGACTCGAACCCGTGACCTCCCGTACGTGTGCACACAGCTCTACCAACTGAGCTACGTGTCTAACCCGAAATATTTCTGTTTTTAATTATATTTATACACTATTTAAGTTAATCAGAATTCATTTATTTTAAAAAGATTTTAATTGTATCGAACCGGTGCCGTCAACAGGTCTCGAACCCGGTACCTGTGATTTAGTGTTGCACACAGTCCACCGCTGGACTGTGTGTCTAACCTGGTTAATATTCTGGTTTTTATTATACTTAACATCATTCAGTGAGTTATCCCGGTTCAGTTTAAAAAGGAACATTTTTATTACAGAGAATGAGATTGTGTCAAGGATCGAACTCGAGACGTGTGTAATTGTTTGCACACAGTCCACCGCTGGACTGTGTGTCTAACCCGTTTATATAACTTGTTTTAATTATACTTATACACTGATTACATGTTTCCGGATTTGGCTTTTATAAAAAGGCATTTTATTTCAGTGAATCGGAACACAACAGAACTCGAACCCGGGACGTATGCTTTAAAATCGCACACAGTCCACCGCTGGACTGTGTGTCTAACCCGAGATATAACTCGATTTATATTAAATATATATACAACCGAAGCTTCATCTTCTTCGTTAAACTTTACCCAGAAACCAATCCCGGACTGTTTCGACACATTCATCAACTTCTTTAGTGAATTGTAATTAACTACATATGAGATTAATAAAATGAGGAGATTAGGTGTAAGATATACCTAACAGAGATCCCCTGTTTCTCCGGCGAGATTCCGATAACCGCAGGTGATTCCGGCGACGTGTATCTTGCGGCAGAGGATCTTCAGAAAGTTTGAGGCGAGTGGGAATGACTTCGGTATGAGCTCTAATTGTTCTGTTTATAAAGTAAGCCAACAGAGATGAAGGGGTTCGGTTTTCCGGCGACTTGCAGAGAATTCCGGCTAGTTGTTTTTGCTGAATAGGGACTTGTAGAGAGGTTTACGAGTGTGTTGAGAGTTGATTCGAGTGAATAAGTGACTTGGGTTTTCCTGACTGAAGGTATTTTTTTAAGTATACGTGATTTCAAGTTTCCGATTATGAAATTTTCGGTTCAAGAGTGAAATTGATTGAGTTTTCGGTTATAACCGACGTTTATCGTCAGTTACACTTGCCTGATTCCGGAGTCAAAGGAAAACGGTCGCAAAATCGCGTATTTTCCGGCGACTGCGGATTTGGGCGCGCTGAGTGACTGAATTCGACTTCCAGTTTTATTATATGTATTAATTGTTTCAATAAATCAACAAGTAACACAAGTGGCGGAGTGGTGGAATGTGTGTGTGTTAAGTGTTGAGGTTTCATCCGGCTGACCCGGGTTCGAAACACGGCATCAGCAATTTATTTTTATTTCATTATTTCTAATAAATTTTCAATTATAAATTTTAAATTCTAATATATTTATTAATTATGTATCGTATAAAATTAATTTGAGTATTAAATACGCAACGAAAATTTTAACTGGATGTTCGGTTAATAAACGAAACGGGTTTGGTTAACCCGGTTTTTGACGGATGTTACAGTATCCCCTACTTTTAGAAATTTCGTCCCGAAATTTAAGTAGTGGCATGTTTGTCTTAAAAGGATGGTGTTTTAATTTGACAATTGTAACATCCGTCAAAAACGGTTTTACCAAACCCGCTCCGTTTATCAACCGAACAGTCAGTTAAAATTTTCGTTGCGAATTAAATGCCCAAAATAATTTTAAACGATACATAATCAATTATTATACGGGGATATATATTTAGTTTTTGAAAAACTGTTAAAAATCACAAAATAAAAATGATTTGCTTTTGCCGGGTTTCGAACTCGGGTCTGTACCGGCTCAACAAAGACTTATCACCCAGCCAGTCAACCGCTCCGCCGCTTTGATTTTATGATAATAACAGGAAACAATTAATTCAAATATTCAAGTTCGGAAGTTAAATTCAGTAATTGCGCCCAATTAGCAGTCGTCGGAAATCCCGACGAATTCGCCGTTAATTTACGTTTCCGCTCAAATTAACCGAAGACTTAACTCCCACAACGGTTATAACCGACGTCTGAACCCGCGACATCAGCCATAACCGCCGGAGAACGGCTGACTTCGAATTGAGACCAAATTCAGACCCCATACATCTCGATACTACCCTATAAATTCACCCACAACTCGCCAGAAACCTTTCACACTCAAATCGCACCCTTTCTCGGCGAAAACTCACTCGCCGGAAATATTTTATACGTCGCCGGAAAACCGAGCCCTTAATCTCTGAGCTTTACTGAACCCCCTAAACTTATACCGAAGTCACCCACACCCTTTGTAAGCTTTCTGAAGATTCTCTGCTGCAAGACACTCGTCGCCGGAAGAGCTTGCTGTCGCCGGAGTTCTGCCGGAAAACAGAGGAAAACCGTCGGTACTTTTCACGCCTAATTCCTTTCCTTTTTACTTTTATCTCGTCTGTAATTGATCATTAAACGCTAAGGAAACCTGAATCAACATTTCGAACCAGTCAGTCGTCACTTCCGGTTAAAACCAGTGAAGAAGACGATGTTTCGGTAATGGTTAAGTATAATTAAAATCAAGTTATTTACCGGGTTAGACACACAGTCCAGCGGTGGACTGTGTGCACATTGAACGCTAAGGTCTCGAGTTCGAGTATTGTTCCTCACACGCTGCCTTAATAAAAATTCCTTTTTTTCGCAAACTGAACCGGATTGATTTAGGTATATGTTAAGTATATTGATAACCGAGTTAATAACCAAGTGAGACACACAGTCCAGCGGTGGACTGTGTGTACGCTAACCCACAGGTCCCGGGTTCGAGACCTGTGGAGCGCACCGGTTCTCTGGATTTAAATCATTTTTAATATAAAGGATTTCTGTTTAAATCTAATTAATATATATATATAATTAAAATCGGATATATGACGGGTTAGACACGTAGCTCAGTTGGTAGAGCTGCGTGCACGCGTACGGGAGGTCTCGGGTTCGAGCCTCACCCAGCGCACAACAATATGCACTCGAACCGGTCAACGGTCAGGTCAACGGTCAACGGGTAGTCAACGGTCAGAAAAAAAGTCAAATTTTTATTATATTTATTTAATTATTTTAATTAAAAATCAATTAAAAATACTTAAAAATAACATTTTTAAGGTTAGAAAATAGCCTCAAACTCATAAAAATACACCCAACAATCCTACTAAAATAGATTAATAAAATCCGTTTGCTTACCGAACCAAAATGCTATTTATCTAGGTTAATTTCACTCGTGGTTAAAACCATTTCGCGTGCATTCAACATCATCAACCGAACGCACCCAATGTGAGTGAATTCTTACAAACTCCCCTTTTTATTCATGTTTTGGGGTGTATCATGTGTCGCTTAAACTAATTCTCTTATGCAAATTCGTGCTATACCATCATATGAACTAAACTAGAATGTAACTATTGTTGGTTGTGATGTATTACATATTTGTCAAAGTTGTATGCAAATTATTTAGGCCCATCAGTTCCTCGTGGGAGACGAGTTGAACAATGCGTGCCTTAAAACTCATTCATTAGGCCCATCAGTTCGTAGAACAACGCGTGCCTCAAAACTCATTCATTAGGCCCATCAGTTCGTAAGAACAACGCGTGCCTCAAAACTTATTTATTAGGCCCATCAGTTCCTCGTGGGAGACGAGTCGAACAACGCGTGCCTCAAAACAATCATTTGGTGTATGTGTGTGTAATATTCAATATTGTTTGTTGTGTGAATAAATTTACATCTACATTTACTCATATGTGGTTATGCACATTATTTATAATCAATTGGATAAACTTGTTCAAATGTTTTCCATAGGATTCACTCGCCAACTTTATGTTGATCCAAAAACCCTTTTACACATGATACAGGTGAACAGGTTGAAGCAAGGAAAACATAGGAAATGCCTTAGAAGAGAACCAAGAAGCTTAGATTGATAGTTAGAACATGTTGTATCATTTATTGTAAATTTCCATTAAATTGTATTAATGAATATGAAACGTATAATAAATGTCATGAGCTTTGATGATAACCCAATTATGCCCCGATCACCTTTTCCGCTGCGGGTCGGGGTGTGACAACAATTACATACTTAGAAGGGAGTAAGAGTTTAAATTTTGTTTGAGGCGGTAACGTTCCTTGTAAGGGTTGAGTACCCTGCTACAGGAATCGCTTTTTGTTGCCTACGATAAAGAATATTTAGAAACAGAGTTGATTGACTAAGTATGATTTTATGCATAAGAGTTTTGATACGTTTGGAAAGATAAGGTTACATCCTAAAACAAAACTTCTACTACTAAAACCTACATGGAACTTCTCATAATCGCCTGACAATGCCTCTGATCCTTTGACAAGAATACTTATATATAGGAAGTACCAGCGGCGTATCCACCATATTCTTGTCAAATTTTCATTGGCTTTATCAGTAAATTATGATTAGTTCTATGTGAATCTAAACACAACAACCAAAACTTGAGTCTCAATTCTGAAAGTATACATGTTTGAATGATGACAGTACCTCTCTCGTTTGTTATAATGAAGAGGTTAGTCTATGTAGAAGTGAGACACAGCCCAACTTCTTTGAATGATGAGATTGAAATACGTTGAGACGAATGATGATATCAATGCTAAATCAGTGAGTATAAAACAAACTTCAACCAAGACATTACTAAATCCTACATGGAACTTCTCATAACCGCCTAACAATGCCTCTGATCCTTTGGCAAGAATACTTATATATAGGAAGTACCAGCGGCGTATCCACCATATTCTTGTCAAATTTTCATTGGCTTTATCTGTAAGTTATGATTAGTTCTATGTGACTCTAAAACATAAACAAACACAATAAACCAAAGCTTGAGTCTTAATTCTGATAGTATACATGTTTGAATGATGACAGTATCTCTCTCGTTTATTATGATGGAGAGGTTAGTCTATGTAGAAGTGAGACACAACCCAACTTCTTTAAATGATGAGACTGAGATATGTCGTGAAGTATGATGATATGAATGTTAAATCAATGAGTATAAAACAAACTGAAATAGTAATTCGCATTAAAATTCTTGGATAAATTTCCAATTTATAATTGAGATACGTGAAAATTGTGATAACATAAAGAAAAACATAAAAACTAAGCGGTTGGAGTTGAATCTTGATTTTTGGTGAAGGAGACTAGTTGGGTGGTTCATTTGGGCCGTCGTTATCTTCAAGATGATTGGAGTTGATGTTGAAAACTCTTCCTCTTGCTGGTGGCCTAGTGGTTAGGTTTTCTTGATTTGCTTGGTTAACTGGGTTTGCTTGAGCTTGGGCGTTTATGATGTTAACCAATCGAGGGCACGTGTTTCTAAAGTGGGTAGGGTCGCCACAATTAAAACAAGCTCGAACATATGGGAACATGGGGTATTGGGGTTGTTGATATGTTTGGATCATGTTTTGAGTAGGGGGTGTGGTTTGGTTTTGAGGGGTGCGGCAAACCTTGCTCAAATGACCATAGCGTCCACAATTCGCACATAGTCGACAAGGTAAGGTAGATGGATGGTGATAAAAACAGGTGTTACATTGAGGGTGAGGTCCAAGGTAAGGTTTCTTATTTGGGTAAGTTGAGTTGGGTGCTACTTGAGTGATTGGGATAGCTTGGAGGGGTACGGCTTGTGAGGCTGGTTGATTGCATTGGGTGACAGCGAAAAGTTGCCCATCTCGTTTTCTCTTAGAAATGGGTTGAGAAGGGGATTCGGTTTGGGTGGAGTTTGAGGTTTCAGTTGATGCTTTATCCTTCTTCTTCTCCTCCTTGAAGTCTTTATTTCGTATGCGGTTCCCGGTGAGCTCTGTAGCTAACTCCATTGCTGCTTCCAAAGTTGCAGGTGTGGTACTTATTACAGAGTCTTGAATTTTTGAAGGAAGACCTCGAATGTAGTGCTCGATCAAACGGTAAAGAGGAGTGAACAAGTTGGGAACCATTTGATTTAACTCGAGGAATCTCTTGTTGTATGTGGTGTGGTCGCCTTCCTTTTGTTTCAAAGAATAGAACTCATCCTCCAATTTCTTGATTTCGCTTCTTGGGAAAAACCGTCTTGTCATGATTTCCTTCAACTCTTCCCAAGTCAAAGTCATAGCATCTTCAATACCTCGTTTGGCCTTCTCTGTATTCCACCATGTAAGTGCTATTCCAAGTAAACGACCAGTAGCATATCGCACTTTGCGATCATCGGGGCAATCGCAATTTAGAGAAGTGTTTTCCATTTCCTCAAACCAATGGAGGAGAGCGGTGACACCCTCCGTCCCTTCGTATTTTGGAGGATCGCAGGATTTGAAATGCTTGTAGGTGCATTTAGTGGTTTTTGGGGGAGGATTGACAATGTTTTGATCTTCTTGATTGACGGGATTAGCGGTAAGGGCTTGTTGGACTTGAACTACAATGTTGGGTATTACGGCAACCATTTGTTGAGCGATTTGGGCAGCCATGCGCTCGCGAGCTTTTCCTGCTCTCATCTTCCTACGAGCGGAATTAGAAGACATCTACAAGGAATACATATCAAGAGTATGAGTTGGACGTTTTAGGGATCATGTGTCGTATTTAGCAATGAACATTCATAAAATAAATATAGAATAATAAATCTACTACATCCATAGGATGTCTTGGGCTTTGCATGCCGCCATACTTCACCTTCGTAATCATGTGGGCCCCCATGATTACCGGGTTTTCATATGGTTCGCATGTGTTAGCTTGGTTACGTACGCTAAAACCCGGAGAAAATCGAGAAATAAGTATGTAATGTATGATATTTGGAATGTATCCATGTGTGGACACGGTGACACCTCAAAGTGGGGTTAGTTCGAAAGACGTTTGGGGTGGCATGCTTTGGCCTAATAGGTCCTTCGTACTCTCATCGTTAGTCCCCAGATAGGCAAACTGGTCCGTTATATTGGATTTATACGAATGCCAACCTAGACAGGACGTTCCGACTACCGGTACTTGTACCTTACAGTTACTACATGCCCGTCGCAGAACTCACTTTGATGAGATTTCAAAAATGAAATATGCGACAAAATCTTGAATAACGGAAGTATGAAGATGATTTGAATATGTGAACATTGAAATATGTATGATGAATATGTATGTAAGTATGTATGTTTGACTGTAAGTATAATTCATTATGTATCACAAAATGTAATATTGGAAGTGTTTGCATGCATTTGTATATGTAATAAATATGAAAGAAATAAACATCATGAGTTTGCATGTAACCACATAAACAATTTAAAATCTAATCAACTATAGTATAGGCTCTAAGGGTCTAATAACCTATCCTATATCCCTATAGTCAAAAGCTCTGATACCAATCTGTCACACCCCGACCCGCAGCGGAAAAGGTGATCGGGGCATGATTGGGTTTTCATCAAAGCTCATGACATTTATTATAATGTTTCATATTTATTATTACAATTTTAAAGAAAATCATACAATCAAATCATACTAGTACAACATGTTCTATACATCTTTCTAGCCTTAATTATTTTTCTTCTAAGGCACTTTTCCTATGTTTTCCTTGCTTCATCCTGTCCACCTGTATCATGTGTAAAAATGGTTTTTGGATCAACAAAAAGTTGGCGAGTGAATCCGATGAAAAACATTTAAACGAGTTTATTGTATTGATTATAAAATAAAGTGCATAACCACATATGAGTAAATGTAAATGTAAATTTATTCACAAAACACTTAATATTAAATATTGCACACACATACAACAATATATTGTTTTGAGGCACGCGTTGTTCAACTCGTCTCCCACGAGGAACTGATGGGCCTAATGAATGAGTTTTGAGGCACGCGTTGTTCTACGAACTGATGGGCCTAATGCATGAGTTTTAAGGCACGCGTTGTTCAACTCGTCTCCCACGAGGAACTGATGGGCCTAACAAATAATTTGCATACAACTTGACAATATGTAATACATAGCAACAAACAATATTTACATTCTAAGTTTAGATCATAATATGGTATAGCACGAGTTTGAATAAACGAATTAGTTTAAGCGACACATGATACACCCCAAAACATGAATAAAAAGGGGAATTTGTAAGAATTCACTCACAGTGGGTGCGTTTCTTGGATTGATGATGATGCGCACGAATTCGGATTTAACCACGAGAGAAACTAACCTAAATAATAACATAACGGTTCGGTAAATAAGTGGATTTTATTAACAATTTTAATAGGATTTTTGGATATATTTTTGTGAGTTTAACGCTATTTTCTAACTTTAAAAACATTATTTTTAAGTATTTTTAATTGACTTTTAAATTAAATAATAAAAAAATGTTGACTTTTTGACTTTGACCGTTGACCATGACTGTTGACCGTTGACCGGTTCGGTCGTGTATATATTTGCAGTGAGTGAAACTCGAACCCGTGACCTCCCGTACGTGTGCACACAGCTCTACCAACTGAGCTACGTGTCTAACCCGAAATATTTCTGTTTTTAATTATATTTATACACTATTTAAGTTAATCAGAATTCATTTATTTTAAAAAGATTTTAATTGTATCGAACCGGTGCCGTCAACTGGTCTTGAACCCGGTACCTGTGATTTAGTGTTGCACACAGTCCACCGCTGGACTGTGTGTCTAACCTGGTTAATATTCTGGTTTTTATTATACTTAACATAATTCAGTGAGTTATCCCGGTTCAGTTTAAAAAGGAACATTTTTATTACAGAGAATGAGATTGTGTCAAGGATCGAACTCGAGACGTGTGTAATTGTTTGCACACAGTCCACCGCTGGACTGTGTGTCTAACCCGTTTATATAACTTGTTTTAATTATACTTATACACTGATTACATGTTTCCGGATTTGGCTTTTATAAAAAGGCATTTTATTTCAGTGAATCGGAACACAACAGAACTCGAACCCAGGACGTATACTTTAAAATCGCACACAGTCCACCGCTGGACTGTGTGTC
Organism: Scalesia atractyloides; assembly: GCA_947069175.1. Classification (NCBI taxonomy): domain Eukaryota; kingdom Viridiplantae; phylum Streptophyta; class Magnoliopsida; order Asterales; family Asteraceae; genus Scalesia; species Scalesia atractyloides. The sequence goes on along the minus strand of CAMTDV010000020.1, from coordinate 79,277,000 downwards.
TAACCCGAGATATAACTCGATTTATATTAAATATATATACAACCGAAGCTTCATCTTCTTCGTTAAACTTTACCCAGAAACCAATCCCGACTGTTTCGAAACATTCATCAACTTCTTTAGTGAATTGTAATTAACTACATATGAGATTAATAAAAATGAGAGAGATTAGGTGTAAGATATACCGAACAGAGATCCCCTGTTTCTCCGGCGAGATTCCGATAACTGCAGGTGATTCCGGCGACGTGTATCTTGCGGCAGAGGATCTTCAGAAAGTTTGAGGCGAGTGGAAATGACTTCGGTATGAGCTCTAGATGTTCTGTTTATAAAGTAAGGCAACAGAGATGAAGGGGTTCGGTTTTCCGGCGACTTGCAGAGAATTCCGGCGAGTTGTTTTTGCTGAATAGGGGCTTGTAGAGAGGTTTACGAGTGTGCTGAGAGTTGATTCGAGTGAATAAGTGAGTTGGGTTTTCCTGACTGAAGGTATTTTTTTAAGTTATGTGATTTCAAGTTTCTGATTATGAAATTTTCGGTTCAAGAGTGAAATTGATTGAGTTTTCGGTTATAACCGACGTTTATCGTCAGTTACACTTGCCTGATTCCGGAGTCAAAGGAAAACGGTCGCAAAATCGCGTATTTTCCGGCGACTGCGGATTTGGGTGCGCTGAGTGACTGAATTCGACTTCCAGTTTTATTATATGTATTAATTGTTTCATTAAATCAACAAGTAACACAAGTGGCGGAGTGGTGAAATGTGTGTGTGTTAAGTGTTGAGGTTTCATCCGGCTGACCCGGGTTCGAAACCCGGCATCAACAATTTATTTTTATTTCATTATTTCTAATAAATTTTCAATTATAAATTTTAAATTCTAATATATTTATTAATTATGTATCGTATAAAATTAATTTGAGTATTAAATACGCAACGAAAATTTTAATTGGATGTGCGGTTAATAAATGAAACGGGTTTGGTTAACCCGGTTTTTGTACGGATGTTACATTTTTAGCATATTTAGCCCTCCGTAGCCAATATTTGGCATACTCGGGATTATGCCCGGACATTGTCGAGCTCTCGGTTCGTAAAAAAGGTCACTCAGAGGTATAAATTAACATGTTGACACTTTTAACCCCTCCAACGTCCAACTTTTATATAATTATGGATTTGATCTCTCTCGTCCAACGAATGGGATATGTGAGAGTTAGGACTTCGTAAAAGATCACTCAGAGGCTATGTTTTAAGCATGTTGACTCCGATGTCGCTCAGAGGCTGGGCACGTTGATACAACGATCACTAAGAGGCCAAGTTTTAGTATGTTGACACTAATGGTCACTCAGAGGCTATATTTTAAGCACGTTGACACTAATGGTCACTCAAAGGCTCGGTTTATGCATGTTGACATCAGAAGATCATTCAGAGACTTAGTTTGATTATGTTGATGCTTTTAGTCCCTGTTAGTCTTTAATAGACTTAAAATAAAATACGACACGTGTCACTATATTACTGGACACGATTTTTATAGGGTATTACAGTGCAGAACTTTCTTTTCTTTTTATTATAAACTTTTCATTATTTACACAATAGTCCTTTAATATCAGTTGTTTTAAATAGTCCCTAAGAAGGTGAAATGATAAGAATACCCTCATATGCAAGGCAAATGACCAGATTTAACCATAAAATCTAACTGGCTTTGGCCTGAAGGACATGACATGTAAGATTTTTGAACATTAAGTACATAACTTGTCAACTTTTGCGCTAAAGGATGCCGCCTGCAATTTGATGTAAACACAAAGGACAAAACTTGTAATTTACTCCAGTATTTAAATACGGATCTAAAGATCAACAAGTCCATAACCCTTAATGTTTAACTAGTATTAGGAGTCTCACTTCGCGGCGGGATTGTTAAATCGAACAAAAAGTAGACGTAAAAACGTTGAACAACACACTCGCGTTGCGATGTGTTAACTAAGGCGACCTAGGACTCGCGCATTGCTAGTGGATTAAAGTTGAAAGTAGAAAAGTATTGAGGTTAAAAATGAAAGAAAATTTGTAACAAATTTGCAAAACTTGAATACTATTAGATTTAAAGTAAACAAAGTCAATGAAAAAACAAAGTCAAACCAAAATGAATAGTAAATATGTGAGGGGAGAAAAGCTAGTAAATTATAGATAGATAAAATGATAGTAAATATGTAACGGAGAAAAGTTATTAAATTATAGATAGGTAATCTCATAGCCTGCATAGTTTGTGTTGGTGAATTGATTAGTTGGTTGCTAATAAAATCCCAAAGACAAATCTATTTATAGTACGACACAAGAAAAGATATGATTCTGAGCACAAATTAGTTTGCTACGATACATGTACTTATTAATTATAGTTCACGATACAAAAAGAAAAGTTTATTTACAACGTTTTCATCACACAAAAGTTGTATAATATAGCCCAAAAAAATAAAGTAGTGTAACAAAAAAGTAGTGTGAGACATTCTTGTTTTGGTCAAAAATCTGTAAAATAATTTAGTAACCAAAATGTGAAAGTGAGGTTTGGTGCTTGTGAAATTGTAAGACTTTGTATTCAAGATGCCGAGTTTCTCATCAGGATCCTCAATTATGTAAATGAGTTTTACTTGTTAAAACCTTGAATTTATGGGAAACAGTTATAAAATTATATAGCAATAATCAAAACAAATGATTTGTTACGGGGACAAAGCCCTTGATACTCTTGAGGAAGATGATATCTGGCACAAAAAACTCTGGGAGCTGGAAACTACACAACTCTACTAAGATTAATATGAAAATGACTACAAAGGTTTAGGCTTGATCAACCGGAACTAAGTGTTACAATTGAGTATTTCGAATGTGTAAGTGTATTTAGTGTTTGCAACGAGTGTGTGTATTGTGTCCTAGTTGATCTGATCAAGTCCCTTTATAATTAATGTGCGTGTGCAAACACGTTGTATTTTGTTTAGTTTTGAGTCGGTTTTATGTATTTAAATGTGTTTATTGTATTTGTATATATACTTATTGGGCGTTGGTTTTTCAGGCTTAATAGGTACTAAATGAGGTAAAGAGCGACTGAGCGAAAAAATGGGATTGACGGGTCAACACTGGACCCACATCACAAAAATCTGAAGAGCAGGGTCTCAGGCGCCATGTTGCGGATGTCCCAACAAGCTCCGCGACGCGCTACAACATTAACCAAGTGGGCCTAGATTGGTTATCCATGCACCATGCGAGAGGAACCAAGACTCTCCTGCGACGCGCGGGAGAGGTTAATTATGGGAGAAGTATAAAATGCGACCTAAATCATTTTTAGAATGATTATTCCATTCCTAGTCGTTAGAGACGAACCCATAGGCGATTTTCTCAGCATTCTTCCATCTTCCGAGTTGTTTCTTCGTGTTTGTTCACATCCCGATGATAATTGAAGCTATGATGACTTCCATGCGTGGCTAAACGCTTGTGGCTTCCACTAGGATGAATGATTGCCTTGTTTTGTACTAGACTTTGTTTTCCGATTCTTAGTAACTAGTAATTATAACTACTTGTGTTGGTTTTGTGAAATGTTTATTATATTTGAATTGTTTATCATTTATCAAGCGTATTGGCGATTTCTTTGCATCGTAGCGGGTTGGTAAATTGGTAGGTAATTGATATTATCAAACGGGTTATTAGGTTGTTATAGTGAGTCTTAAAAACTAACCCTAATAATTAATCAAAATCATTAATTCCAAGGCCATGTCTATGTTGTGTATGAATCGGTAAATGGGTTGTTGTGTTAAAACAGGTACTCGGGATTTCGGGGGAGGTTACTTTTTCTTATCTTGATAACAACTTTCTTAATTAATTTTCGTGTCTCTGAATCAATCAAACAAACCTCTAATTAGATAATTTTAGTTTTTTAGTTAAAGTCTTCTACACTGACACAAATTCCCCATGGATACGATACACTACTTATGCTATTTACTTAGTTTGATTAGGTTTTTGCATGACCCTAAAGACAGTCATCAACAATACAAGTAAAAAACGAATCTAAACTAAAATTCCGAAATTCACGGGATCATGAGAGAACTTGGTCTTCGACCCTGGCTTAAAACGTCATTCTCCGCTATCTTTTTCAGCTATCTTCACGGTAATTCGGGCAAGTTTCTCTGTAGCCGTTATGAAAGAATATTCCTGCAAAATATCCCTTTAGCATGGAAATAATCAGTTAGTAACAATTATGTTCAGGATCCTATGCCTTTCCAGAATCCTGACTAAGAAAAACTGCATAGGATCCTATCGCAAGCTTAGTTCATCCAGGATCCTGACCATAGAAATTCCCATCTCAAATAATTCTACAACGGTATTGCTCTTGTTTAATTAGGAAAAGTTTACCTATTACGTGATTACAAGCATATATGGTCTCGCCGCACATCTATATGATGGTTTATGTGTGTAGGGTGAGTCTTGAACCAGAACTCATATATAAAAGTTAAATATTACACTAGCTAAAAGTAAAAAAGTATTTACAAAGGAAACCGGTTAAAAAGACTAAATATCTTTTTCTTTTCCTAAAACCACTCAAGTCCCCTTTAAATTATATAATAAATAATTTTTTCTTAAAACCACTCAAGTCCACTTTAAATTATATAATAAATGTTTTTTATTCTTGTATAGCATCACTACATTTATTCCACGGGTTAGAAATTATTGGAGCCTCCACAAACGCGCATTGCCATGGCCTCACCATGTGATGCTCTATAATAGGAGCGGCCCCCGTCCTATCATTTAAAGTCCTTTTTAAATATATAAAAAAGAAAAAGAAAATTCAAAATGAAAAATTGTGATTGATGGGAATCAATGAGACTCCCATGCATGCTTCTTTGACACTTGTTAAAGAGATGCCCCTCTCCCATAACCCTACGAGACAGTGTTTAGGGCACCATAAAGGTGATGCAGCGAGAGGCGCTAGCCCACACCATATAGCCTAAAAGAACAAGTTTAAATTGTTTTTTTTTATCGTATTTTTATAAATTTGTGTTTATTATAAACACATATATTGAAATATATACATTGAAGTCATTTTACTATTTTGTTGGTACATGTTTCAGTTTTGTACCATCTACGGTTTTCTTACACATTCATAGTTAATATAAGATATATTATTATATATATATATATATATATATATATATATAAAATATTATTATAATATATATATAATATATATATGTAGGATTGGTCAGAGTGAACACTAGGTGAGGTGAACGTGTGAATAATCTGAGTCATTGGATTATATCATCTAGAGATTTTTAAACAATGACAAGATTGTAATTATAGTGTTGTAATTTCCCTTTAAATTAATTAACAAAATGGTATTTGCGTCTTTTGTAAATTGCATTTATTAAACAATATAATCAAAATTCCTAAAATCTTGCTAGTTTCCGTATATACAAGGTACACAATTGTTAGTGTATACACATGTGTACAGTCTCGATAGTATCAGTTTATACAAGATACACAGATGTTAGTTTATACACATGTGTACAGTCTTGCTAACTATCAATTTATACAAGATACACCGCTGTTAGTTTATACACATGTGTACAGTCTCGCTAACTATCAGTTTATACAAGATACACAGTTGTTAGTTTATACATATGTGTACAGACTTTTGATACATCTCTGTATTTTGTAGTCCACGACCTAGTTCTGTGAGGAGTTTCATATACGGTTTGAATCCTGGAGGGACAATTGGTGTCCAGTACCTAGTTCCGTTAGGAGTTTCATATACGTTATTAGCAACTGATTCTACATGAGTTTAAAATAATGGAGAAGTAATTAAAAATGTGTGTGAGAGAGAGAGAATTAATAGATGAGAAAATTAAGGGATTTTAATTAAGAGAGAGAGAGAGAGCTAATGTCAATCTTACCTTGTTAATCTAAAATTAATCAATGGTCAAGATTAGTTCACTTAGTTCATTTTCAAGAAATTGTTCACAAATGATCCTCATCATATATAATATATATACTTATATATATATATATATATATATATATATATATATATATATATATATATATATATAGTGGAGAGTTCAAATGAGAAGAAATTACAAATTAAGAATAAAAAGAATAAAGGATACAAAGGTAATTTGAACAAATCATTTAATAACTCTATCATTTATTTTTAATATTTAGATTTATTAAGGAACCCTAATCATTTAATAAGTTTATCCTATTAATTAATTGCGCACCTTACACAATAAAAACAATCGCACATGATCCTACATATTCAATATTTCCTACACCATAAAAACAAAGTTTCCTACACCATAAAAGTAATGTTTTGATGTAGGGTACAAAATGTGTAGGACCCTAACAATTTTAAATAATTTTGTGACTCATAATAAAATATGTGTAGGACACAACACAATAATGATGATGAAGGAGGAAATTATGATGACATTAATGAGATTTGTAGGTCCACCTGAGGATCAAGTTAAACATGTTCCTTGTTCATATAGCATACACACAAGTGCATAATCCAAGTGTGTATGCAACCAAAGCAAAGTAAAGAACACGGGGTAACCAAAGATTCACTATCTTGATTAATGTTTGAGAACAAGTACAAACATATACACACAATGCTCGTATGACTCAAACAAACTTGCTGTGTTCTTGTGTCTTCGTCTTCAGAGAGAATGCTGAGAGGCTCACTCAGACCTACTAGCAAACCCCCACTGAGAGGTGCATGTCTGCTTATATAGTGTCCGTCTAGATTTAGTACGAAACACGACTCTAGACATACCGAACACACTATTTCACACGAGACACAACTCCAGAATTGGTACGGAACATCTGTTTCGTGCGAAATACTTCTTTCGTACGAAACAAGTAACACACTTGTTACTTAAGACTGATTCGTACGAAATACATGTTTCGTATGAAACATATCACCCGCACAAAATTCTCATTCTTGGAGAACGTGTGTAGACTTGACGTACACAAGACTTATCAGTATACACACATGCAACTGATTAACACAGACAAGCTAAGATGTCATACTAGATCAAGATAGAAGGATATCTCGATCTATTCGACATAACCAAACCTATATAGACAGTTAAGCAAAGACTATACAATTACAACTGTAATTAAGAACAAGCGACATACACAAAACTGTATCAACAAACTCCCCCTTGGATGTTGCTTGGTCTTCGGTCTTCATATGTTGATCTTCACATGAATGATTGGAGTATCAACAAACTCCCCCTGAAGATCTGCTATCCATTGATAGATCTGCTATCCATAATTAGAGCATCAGTCTTCGAACTTCTAAGAAACTCAAATCTTTCTGTTTCTTCTTCTGACTTTTCAGATTCTCGTTGCTGGTCTTTGTTCATGTTCTTTTGTATCATGTGTATTCAATAGACAAATATAATTAGAACACAACTTTCTCAGGGAACACACACGAAAAACTTGTCATAATTTCTTCGTATGATTGTATTCCCTGAACGAGATACACACTCGTATGAATTCCAGCAGCAGATTTGAGAAAAGCAAGTGACCAAGTCAAATCAAATGACTAGGTTCATTCGTATGAGATACACACACTCAAACGAATTTCATATTTTGGATTTCTTTTGATGAGTTACTTGTTGCAAGATATTACTTTATGAAGTTGCAATATCAAACAAATGGTTTTCTGGCGTATCTTGGTAGAAAACTTTCGAGTATCAACTTTGGCTAACTTTCAAAAAGTAATTACTTAAGTAACTAAGTACACTAACCTAAAACAAAATATACAGATAAACTACAATCTTTTTTGAGTTTCAAGGTAAAGGAATCATACCAGCTTTTTAATCTTTGTCAAAAACGATATATGGTTTAAACTTCAAAATTAAACAGATAAGTATTCAACTATGATTATCGGTATTGTTGCCCATGTAAGCTCAGACTCATCAGATGTAATAGTGATTAGGAGATATGATTAAGGTATGAATTGTACTTACTAGCCGGTGTTTAACCACATCACGACACATTCCCATATCAAGATATGCACGAGAGAAAATCTTACCGGTGAGTATACTGCTTTATCATCTATTTTGACATATATGAATGATGTGAGATACTCACTTATTTTTGATTAAAACAAGCCCTTTGTGATTTAATCACTTATTGATGAGGAACCTTATTTTCATATGCATGCAGGGCACATGAGTAAGTCCGTGAACAGGTTAGTACCATCGTACTGACAAAGAGACGAACTTACTCCCGCATAAAGCTTGTGATATTTTATCACTTATTTTGGGATGTGATATTTTATCACTTATTTGAAGGTCGTATGCAGTATGTACATGTATGTATGATATCATGGAAGTTCTAGACTTGCTTCACCTTTATTTTTCGGCAAAAGTTTCAACCATGATACCCAGATGATAAGCCAGCATAAAGACCGTATATCTCAAAACCTCGGCACTCTATCGAAATATTTCGGTACCAAGACCATATGTCAATGAATGGTTCCCACCTGGTGTTATGTCTGTTAGATTTATATCAACCTGCACATTTTAGTCTGATTGTGAGCCTACCGATACATCATTAGTAAAGCTACTTATCAATCTTCTTTTTATGCTTTTAACTATTTCTGACAGATTTAACGGTGAATTTCATCATCTTCAACTTATCCAAGAAACTCATTTTTTTATTTTTCTAATGTTTTTGTATTTTTCTGAATTTTCTCCCCCTTAGACAAAGAAGGTAAATAAAGACATATTTTCGTATTTTCTTAAACTTACCCCCCCTAAAATATAAAACTGAAAATATTTTTGTAATTTTAGATTTTTAGAAAAGTATTTACAAAAAATAGTTAGGGGTTGAGTTACTCGGGCTTCACCTCGATGCCATTGACCAAAAGTAGATAATCAAAACGTGATTTATCAAAGGCTTTGGTAAAAAGGTCGGCACGTTGGTGATCAGTGTGGATTTTAACAACATCGATAAGTCTCTTTTCATAACAATCACGTATGAAATGATACTTAATCTCAATGTGTTTTGTTTTGGAATGCTGTACAGGATTCCAAGTGATCTGCAAAGCAGCTTCATTATTAACAAAAACAGGATTAGTAAGAAATTCAAAACCGTAGTCGCGCATTTGCTGTTGAATCCATAGAACTTGAGAGCAGCAACTAGAAGCTGATATATACTCAGCCTCACATGTTGATGTAGCTACACAAGTCTGCTTTTTACATTGCCACGTGACTAGGCGATTTCTCAAGAACTGACATCCTGCTGTTGTTGACTTTGCATCGATTTTGCAGCCGCCATGATCAGAATCACTGCATGTTGTCAAATCAAAGTTATCATCCTTAGGGTGCCATAGACCAGTGTCTGGGCGACCGAAAAATCATTTTCACAACCATCAAGTGAGAAACCTTCGGACTAGACTGATAGCGCGCCAGAAGGCATGTTGGGTACATTATGTCGGGTCTTGAAGCAGTAAGATACATGAGAGATCCGATCATAGCACGATAGAGAGATGGTTCTACATGTTCACCCATTCCGTCTGGAGTAATCCCATGATTTTGAGCTAATGGAGTTCCCAAAGGTTTTGAGTCATCCATCTGAAATCGCTTGAGAATATCTCGACGTACTTAGTTTGATGGATAAAAATTCATTCCTTTGATTGCTGAACCTGCAAACCTAAAAAGAAAGTCATTTCTCCCATTGCCTCATCTCGAACTTCTCCTGTTTAACCTATTCGGATTCTTTGCACATTCGAGTGTTAGTAGACCCTAATTATAATATCATCAACATAAACCTGTACTAGCAGGAAGTCCTCGTTCCTTTCCTTGATGAAGAGAGTACAGTCGATCAAGCCTCATCGAAAACCATTCTCCAACAGATTGGAAGACAACGTTTCATACCAAGCCCTCGGAGCTTGATGAAGACCATATAACGCCTTTTTGAGAAGCCAAACCTTGTCAGGATGGAGTGGATCTTCAAAACCTGGCGGTTGCTCAACATATACTTCCTCTTCTACCACACCATGAAGAAATGCACTCTTCACATCCATCTGATAAACGGTGAACTTCTTGAAGGATGCATAAGCCAAAAAGATTCTTATAGCCTCAAGTCGTGCAACCGGTGCATAAACTTCATTGTAATCGATCCCTTCGACCTGATTAAAACCTTGAACAACCAATCGCGCTTTGTTTCTCACAACAACACCTCGGTCATCCTTCTTGCACTTGTACACCCATCGTTACCAATCTTCTTGTAGTTGTCAGGCCTGTCAACCAATTTCTAGACGCCTAACTTCTAAAACTGCTGAAGTTCTTCCTACATGGCTTCAACCCAAGAGTCTTCTGTCATTGCCTCCTTCCAAGATTTTGGTTCTACTTGGCACACATAGCAGGCAAAAGACCAATCATTCTGTTCCTCTGATTCCCTGATTTCCGAATACAATCCAGCATTTTGGTTGTTTCGAAGCTGATTACAAGTCTGCACACCACTCTGGACATCTCCAATAATATTCTGCTGAGGATGGATATTATGAACTCGAGTTTCTGGCACATCAGGAACCCGAGAGTTTATACCCAAATTGTTGATATTCAGATCAACAGTTAAATCGAGAGCTGGATTTGATGATGTTGTAGATGCCTGACCTTCAGTCATTCCTTGAGGTTGAATATTTGACGTACCATCCGAAATTCCAGGAACCGCACCAGAGGCAGCTTCATTAGCATCATGAAAGTCATCATCTTCGGATGAAACATTATAATCCGCAGCATCTTCGAATTCCTCATTTTGAACAGGATTGTTATCCGAAGTTGACACTTGAGGGTTAACAATAATTGGTCGAACCAATGATGAGTCTACTGCTGTATCACTTTCCAAAAGCATTTGAGCAGCTGTTGCACCATCAAAAGTTGGCAGATTAAAGGAGTCAAACAGCCCATCATAGTCAAACATCCAAGGAGCACCCGAGCTCTAACCGCTTCTGTATATCTATGAACCTTGACTTCACCCCATTCTTCAATCGTCTTCAAAGACAAATTCCACACCCGGAAATTTGGAGTAGCATATCCAAGAAAGAAACCTTCGATAGCCTTGGGACTAAACTTTCCATGTGGGTCGATCATAGTGCATGGAGCTCCAAAATGTTCTAAGAAAGAAATATCCGGTTTCCTTTTATGTAATAACTCAAAGCATGTCTTCCCATGTCTCTTCACTGATTAGAACCCTATTCATAGTGTAGCACCGCAGTAGCAACAGCTTCTCCCCAAAATTGAACGGGAAGTTCTGATTCTACTAACATGGTTCTTGCAGTTACAATAAGAGTTCTATTCTTCCTCTCAGCGACACCATTCTGTTGTGGAGTGTAGCGAGAACTATACTCATGCAGAATACCCTTTGAGGAACAGTACTCATCCATAACTTGATTCTTGAATTCAGTGCCATTGTCGCTTCTGATTCTCCTTACCTTCAGATTGTACAAATTTTCCAAAAGAGTCAGGAGATTCTTGAGGATAGTAGGAACTTCACTCTTGTGTGACAACATGTTGACCAATGAGAATCTGGAATAGTCATCAGTAACTACCAAACAATAAGAATCACCAAAGGTTGTCTTGTGTTTCATAGGTCCAAAGAGGTCCATATGAAGACGTTCCAGTGGCATATTCACAGTGTTGATCTTCTTCACGGGATGGGATTTTCTCGCTTGCTTTCCCTTTTGGCATGATACACAAACATCTTGAAGATGAAAATTCTTCACTGGTACAACATTCACTAGATTGTTCTTCACCAAATAATTCATTTTTCTCAGGTGAATATGTCCCATACGCCTGTGCCAAGAGATTGACTCCTTCTCGGTGGCTTTAGAGACAAAACACGTGACTTGTGCAGATGTTGTAATAACTTGGCTCATATCAAGATATACAAATCATTAATTCTTGGAGCCGACAGTAGAATCCATTCCTTGGGGATCTTGAATCCAGGCTTCAGCACATAACATCCGACATCATCAAAATGTATCGTGAACTTCTTGTCGCAGATTTGAGAAACGCTAAGAAGATTGTGATCAATTTGCCGCACATAATTGATCTTGTCGAAGCTCACAACACCATTGGAGACCATTCCTTCTCCAGTGATGTATCCACCTTTGTCACCAGCAAAAGCAACATAACCACCCCTTATGCTTTTTACATCATATAGGAGTCGCAAGTCGCCCGTCATGTGCCTTGATCTCCACTGTCAACAATCCAATGACTGTTTACAGTTCCTCCTGGAACACCCTCACATTGCACAAACAAGATTAGTTTGAGATGGGGACCCAAGCCTTAGTGGTCTTGGGTCGTCCTTTATCATCGAGAAATGTAATCTCAATTTCTTGATGATTAACAAACTGAGAACCTCCTTTTGAACCATTACCGGTCTTCTGTTTCCAAGATCTTTTTTTATTACCAGATTTACTATTATTTACAGTTTTAACAATGTCTGGTTTTGTTGACTTTGAAGATCTTTAATCCTGTTTCGAAGAATCCGATTTTAAAGCTTTCTCAACGGCTTTTACTTGTTTACGTTTTTATTTCTCTTTTTGATCTTTAACAATTCGTTTATCTTGCGTCGGAGAAACAGATTTACGTTTGCAAGTTGGTTCATGAGGGGTTTTCTCTATACATCTTGATTTGCTTGATTTTGACAATCCTTTATAGTGTGGCCAAATTCTCCACATTTGAAACATGTTCTTCTTTCAACAAATCTAGGAGATCGTGTTTCTTGGCTTGACGTTGAACTTGTGGGTTTTGAGGTACTAGGTTCATTTTCATTACTCCATTGGTGTGTTGGGTGTAATTGTTTTGACTATTTCTTTTCAAAATCTTAACTTTCTTTACAAAATCAACATTAGATTTTCCTTGAAAAGTTTCAACTTTATCAGTACCTTTAGAACTCACAAATTTAACAGTTTTGGCCTTTTTCTGGTAACGAGAGCCTTTTGCTTCAACCTTCGGTTGAGAAACTGTAGACTTTTCAACTCGCTTCCATTGTTTTTCTTTTGAAGCGGATGATGGTTGTGATTTGGTGGACTTTTTCTTCTCTAAAGTTGGTTGTTGACTTCATAATTGTTGACTTTTCATAAACCTGATCTATAGAGATTGGATTTACGTTTTTAAATTGGAAAATCTTTGCTTGAATAGATTGTCTTGTCTCCAACCAAAGTGTACAACACATTATCTACTTCTTGTGTAGACACACTTGTCTCACAGATTTCTTAGGAACGGTCTCTTGATTCTCAACAGATTGAGTACTAGGAGTAGTAGAAGATTCTACTCTTTTCCTTTCATCAAGAGGCTGATCCTGATCATCATTTCTTGATTCATCATCTGATGTATCATCTTCTTCTTCATCAGATGATGAACTTTCTGGCTTGCTTGGTTCTTGAGAGGAATTGCCTAGTTTGAACCCTAACCCTGCTGCGAATTCCTCAGGATTCAAAGGTACAGAGGTTCAAAACAAGGCATCTCCTCTTCATCAAGCATTTTGGTATAGTTGTGTTTCATTGGGGTGGACACGACTTATACCCTATGCATTGAGCATCTCCCTTTAGTTTTTGAACTTCAATGATATGATCAAGCACATATTGGGAGTTAGAATAACTTTCCAACTTGCGTTTGATCGAAGGCGATGGCTAACTCTTTCTTTGTTTCTTCTAGGAGGTTAATGTAGTTATTAATTCCTGTCTGTTTATTCAAAATTGTTTTTGTCAATTCAGAATCACTTTTCTTAAGGGTTTCTATTACATATTTGAATTCTTTTTCATTTCTAGTTAGCGCCAAATTTGCCTCTTTGCATTTTGATAGTTCAACAACTAAATTCTGATTATGACTGTTGACGTTTCATATTTTATTCTCAATTCAACACAGTCATTACGAACAGTACGAGGGTCAGAATTTACATGTTTTGAAGAACCTTCAACATTTGCCATAAAGGCAGTGTGATGAGGAAAAGCTGTACCATCTGTAGAGAGTGTCTCTGTCTCTTTTACCGCAGCTTCTGCATTCCTCGTCATACCTACCTTTTCACTATTCAACAACTCAGCTTCACTCAGCAATTTTTCAACCTTAGCATCACTTCCTTTCTTCACATCAGATCAGATTCATAACCATCTGAACTTGAACATTCTTCATCAGAACTACCAGCATCCCAGATGTATCATCATTATTTGGAGTGTTGATGCTGTCATCATGCTTGATTTGATCCACGATCTTCACATAGCATGCAGTTTCCGTTGTTCTCAGTTCCCAACTATACTGACCAATCGCATCCTTCATTAGACTGAACTACCAAAGCTCTGTTAGTGTTTGAAGGTCCTGATTAATTGGTGTTGTTAGAGTTACCAACAGCTACTATTCTTCTTTCATTGTTGTACTGTGTTGTGTTGGATGGTTGAGACTGATTTCGAAAGGGGTTGCGATTTCCTTCCTTGCTGGGTCTTGTGCATTCCCACTTGAAGTGACCTCTTTCTCCGCAGTTAAAGCAAGTAACAGCGGTTTTGTCAAAGCCGTATTTTGTATCCTTCTTGCTTTCCAAACTGGTTCTACCCGTTCTTATCATATAATCATTCGCTTTTCTCATAGCGCTTGCAAATGCCCACTTGATGTCCATCAGTTCCATTTCATCTCAGTCAATTTGTTCATAGTCTTCGTTTTTCAAATTGATGTTCCCTATTTGACCTGCAACTAAACCACAATACGCACTAACCATGGTATTTAGAAGTTCCGCATGTTCCTGTGCAACTTCTACATTGATTTTGGAGAGATTTGACGTGTCAAGTTTGACAGTGTTGGGATTTGCAGATTGACTGTTGTTTCCATAGAAAGCTTGTTGAGGAGCTTGCTGTGGAGCTTTATGCGCTAAATACCTTGGATGTGGAAGGAAGGCTTTCAGATCAAAAGTTTTTCCATAGGCTTGATTACTCGAACCTGTAGACTGACTTGATTGAACTAGTTGGGGTGGGAAAGTGTTCACGTTTGACACAAACACGGTTTGCAGCTTCGGTTGCTGACTTGAGCTTGTACCTATATTTATACTTTCAAAGTACATCTCAGGGTTTTGTGGAGCAGAGACTCGTTGTGCCTTCCGGAGTTCTTCTTCATTCTTGTTCTCCAGTTTCTGCACAAATTCATAAATACTTATTGAGTCCAAAACACCTGTATGTTTTAATAGATCAATAAATTGACCCCATTTTGGAGGTAAAGCATCAGCAAATCACATCACAATTTCTTGTGGTGCTGCTAACACTTTATACGAGTACATTTTGCTGAGAAGATGATAAAACCGAATGGTCATATCATTCAAGGTTTCGTTCTCCATGAACATGAAACCTTCAAACTCTTTCTTGAGCAGATCATGCCGAATCTTCCTGGTAGCAGCGTTACCTTCACCTCTTGCTTCCAAAGTGTCCCACAAATTTTTCGTTGTAGTACAATACACAAACTGATGATAAATGTCTTTATGCAGAGCTTGTGTGAGGATAGCAAATGCCTTTTTCTCTAGATCGTAAGCTTTCTTGTCACTTTCGACTAGATTGGCCAATGTGGTTGGATTTGATCCAGCTTCTTCAAGTGCTTCATTGTAGGGGGTAGTAAAACACGTCCACAATTCCGTGTTTTGACCGAGAACATACGTATGAAAACGACTTTTCCATGAAGGATAATCGTTCATGTGATTTAACTTCGGCGGTCGGTTATTACTCCTGTTTCACTTTCGCTCATTAACAGAGTTTGGATGCTTTGATTCTGATTCGCAACACACGCCCATTGATTTGTAGAGATCATTGCTGTATGTTGAGGCATCAAAGATTTTACCCATGATGTTGCGGAGCTTTGCGAAGACTCCTAATTTGAGCTTGAACAACTCCAATCCCACGGAATAGAACTCATTATATTTTCTTGTTTTATGAAAATTTAAGGGTTTAAAATTTCAAAATTATAATTACCGTTTAAAATTCACAGATCAGAAAATATGACAAATTCTTAAAATCACAAAGCTTTGAAAAACACGAAAAACAATCAAAAACAGTTTCGTGCGAGACAACTGTTTCGCACGAAACAAGGATGTTTCGTGCGGATCAGGTGGTTCGTGCGGGTCAGATGATTTGCACGAATATTTTCAGTCTCACAAACTGTTTTGTTCAGCGTTTTTCAGAGGAATCTTTTCAGAAATGGTTTGGTGAGAAATTTCCTTTCTTGTGAAGACCTGTTTTTTTCGAAAATACCTGTTGTCTTACCCACTGTTTTTTCAAAATTTTGCAGATTTCTTCTTCAAGGGTGTTCTTCAGAAAATTTTTACCATAAAATTTTCTGATGCAACAGATTTTAATCAAGTTTTAAGTTAGTTAACTATCCAAAACTTATGTTTTCTGCTGGAGGCTCAAGAACACTTCAGAAATCTTCAAACTAGCTCAGACACACTAAGCCCGGTTTTGAACAAGGAAAGAGCCAATGCTCTGATACCACTTGTAGGTCCACCTGAGGATCAAGTTAAACCTGTTCCTTTTTCATATAACATACACACAAGTGCGGAATCCAAGTGTGCATGCAACCAAAGCAAAGTAAAGAACACGGGATAACCAAAGATTCACTATCTTGATTAATGATTGAGAACAAGTACAAACATATACACACAATGCTCGTATGACTCAAACAAACTTGTTGTGTTCTTGTGTCTTCGTCTTCAGAGAGAATGCTGAGAGGCTCACTCAGACCTACTAGCTAACCCCCACTGAGAGGTGCGTGTCTGCTTATATAGTGTCCGTCTAGATTTAGTACGAAACACGACTCTAGACATACGGAACACACTATTTCACACGAGACACAACTCCAGAATTGGTAAAGAACATCTGTTTCGTGCGAAATACTTGTTTCGTACGAAACAAGTAACACACTTGTTACTTAAGACTGATTCGTACGAAATACATGTTTCGTACCAAATACATGTTTCGTACGAAACATGTCACCCGCACAGAATTCTCATTCTTGGAGAACGTGTGTAGACTTGACGTACACAAGACTTATCAGTATGCACACATGCAACTGATTAACACAGACAAGCTAAGATGTCATACTAGATCAAGATAGAAGGATATCTCGATCTATTCGACACAACCAAACGTATACAGACACTTGAGTAAAGACTGTACAATTACAACTGTAATTAAGAACAAGCGACAGAAACAAAACTGTATCAACAAGATTTAAGTAACTCTTTTTATATTTGTTAGTATTCTATATCAAATTGTCTATTA
This sequence comes from Scalesia atractyloides, assembly GCA_947069175.1. Taxonomy (NCBI): domain Eukaryota; kingdom Viridiplantae; phylum Streptophyta; class Magnoliopsida; order Asterales; family Asteraceae; genus Scalesia; species Scalesia atractyloides. The sequence goes on along the minus strand of CAMTDV010000020.1, from coordinate 79,259,712 downwards.
TAACCTTATTAATTAAAGCATTAATTAAAAGTGGACAAAAGGCATATCTTAATCACAACCATTGATCAAAAAAATATATGGTCTAGATTAATTTGTTTTTCTTCTTATAAGAATATTCTTCTCAAATGAACCTCCCCATACACACACACACACACACACACACACAACTATAATATATATATAATATATATAGGTAGAGGTTCATGTGAGAAAATTTAAAAGTGTGAGAAGGATAAGAAAGATTATGGAGGTGACATGTGTCCCTCTTTATTTTGGTAGTTTAAGTGTATAAGTGTAATTTAACTAATAAAATCCAATTATGGAATGAATACATGCAACCGATTTTTGGCAGTGATTGTAGGGATTTCGAATTTGAAATAACACCCTAACTCATAAAAACACCACAGCATGTATATTGAAAGCATACATCTTATAAAGAACAGAAATATAACTCATAAAAACACCACGACATGTATATTGAAGCCATACATCTTATAAACAACAGAAAATAACAAAAATAACATCATAATTCATAAAAACACCACAACAGTTATATTGAAGGCACATATCTTATAAAGAACACCCTAACATTGAATATAACAGAAATAACACCCTAATATAACACCAGTCAACACTTTAATCAGAATCAAAACAGAAATAACACCCTAAATATATAAAAACAGAAATAACACCCTAACTCTTTGAATGCAACAGAAACTACTGAAGACACCAGAAACCACAACAATGCAATGACCTTTGTCCTCTCATTAAATATAACATGAATAACACCATAACTCAAAAACACCACAACATGTATATTGAAGGCATACATCTTATGAAGAACAGAAATATAACAGAAATAACACACTACAATTAAAACAATATTGTATGAACATAGAAAAAACACCATGGACTAAAACATCCAAGCGAGACGTAATTTTTTTCTCTACATAAGTATATCAATATGGTACTCATATTAAAGATAAAAAAAATCACTCGTTATTATGGTGTTTTTTTTTTAAAGTTACATATAAAAAGTTAGTGATGTTTAAAAAAGAAGGGAGGAATTTTGCATGTGTATTAATGTTAGTTTCTTATTTTAAAATATTAAATTTACCTTTATACCCTTAATCTAGAAAATTAGTTAGTTTAATAGTCAACAATATTTAAAGAATTGGTACTATGATCTCAACAATTAGATTAATATCTAATGGTTTAGATTTTTTTTATCCTTGTTTATATTAGAAGAAATGTGTGAGAAATAACAACTAATACATGTATATCATTTTCTTTTATTTAATGTTTTAAGATTAGTAAAATAAATGATTTATTTTACAAAATCTTGTTTGTTTATAAACAAACTTAGTTTTATATCTAGTGAACTATAGTTTCTTTTTATCAGCTTTAATATATAAATTTTGGTACGAGAAATTTAACAATATCTTATCTTTATATATAAGTAGAGTAAATTATAAGTTTTATTCTTTATGTTTATGAGTATTTTCCTATAATATTATTAGTGGGAAAAATATTTATTAAAATAGTGTTGCTAGCAAATTATTTACTAAAATAGTATTTTTAATAATTTATTTGATTCTCACTCCTATTCTAATTGGATCACTTCACTTCACTAAATATTTATGAATTTAATCATGGTATGCTATATTCTCTAACTTGTATATAGATATTTTTGAATATTAAAATAATATTTTTTTTAATTACATCTACTTAGGAAAAAAAATACTTAACAATTTATTTTAACAATCAGTCAATTTATATACGGTCATTTGTGTTTTTTTATATAAATGACATAATATAGTATAGTTTGTAAGATTAAATATTTATTTATATGTATTTAATTTAGTAGCCATCATTATCATTTATATTATATTAGATCAAAATAATATTAATCCTATTATATATTAGTTGGTAATTGTTGATGGACCATATACCATAATTAACTAATTAGGGTTTCCTTTTAGGTGTATATATAAGGAGATGATTAGAGAGGTTTAGGGTTAGACACTTACAATAACATCCTTAACATCAAAGCCGCCACCCACCTCTCTCTCCATAACTTAAACCAAATTCATCCTTGTTCGGTTATCACCATCATAATCTTACACCCTAAGGAGAAACCAGATCACACTGACAAAGATGTCGAACTCCATGGCTGCGTCTCTGACTGGATTCTCCGCTGCCCTGTCTGCCGTCTCAGGTATTTCATTCATGTTTTCCATTATGTTTAAACAGAAGTGATCAACATGTGGTATCAAAGCGTATGTTGATAAATCAGTTCTGTTTTTGAATCCACTATTCTGGGATTAAATCTGGAAAACATTATTTTTTGAACATGATTATTTTTTCGAAATCACATGACTTGTGGATTAAAAAATTCGGATATGATGTCTTAATCGGTAATGTACTGTTCGAAATCGCTGTAATGAACTCAAAATCCCAGATTTCCGATTCCATTATTTAAGTTATGTTTAGGTTCTCTTATTCTTATGAAATTCGAAAAAATCCTATATTTTGGAGTTAAATGCGGATTATTAAGTGTTTTCCCAGCTTTGATCTATTTTTGTTTAATTAAGTTTTCGAAATCTGTTAGAATATAAGCGGATAATATTTTTGAAATATTTTGATATATTTAGATCAGCATTAAAATAGGAAAACTGATTCCATAATCCTTAATTTTCGAATTTCAAACTTATCACAACTAATTGCCATTGTTAGAGATTTTGAAGTCTTGCAGGATAAGTTTCGGTCTAATCATAGGCTGATCCGAGATGACCATTTCGGACTAATGAGAGTCTCATCCGAGGTGACTAACTCGGACTAATGAGAGCCTCATCCGAGATGACTAAGTCGGACTAATCAGAGTCTCATCCGAGATGACTATTTCGGACTAACATGAGTCTCATCCGAGATGCATATCTCGGACTAACTTGAGTCTCATCCGAGATGCCCATCTCGGACTCATTCAAGTCTCATCCGAGATGCCTATCTCGGACTAATTCAAGTTTCATCCGAAATCCATCCGAAATCTAAGATTTTATCCGAAATCTCATTACTACATTAGGCTATTATTGTGAACTAATTTAAGCTCGGGGCTCCGCCCCGAATCCCGTGCTAACAAGGGGTTTGCTATTAAATAAATGTTTTGTGAATACTTAATTAATCAAAATAAGATAACTTTTTACAAAACCAAATAGCTTAACTTGAATGAGCTTCTGATGTATCACTTCTGCCAAAAGGTGATTTGATGCATCTATTTATTGTTCAGTATTACAAAAGCTATCTTAATTGTGCATTATACGTGAATGTCTTATTTCTGGCCAAAGGTGATCTAATTCATTCATGTCTAGCATACTTAACAAGTGCATAATTAAAGTGATTGTCTCATTTCTGGCCAAAGCTGATTTGTCACAATTATTTTACACACATACTTAGATGATTACACTTCTGGCCAAAGCTGATTTGTCTTCATTTAAGTAGAATTTTTTTAATTAGTCTATTATTTTGATGTTAGTAATAGACATATCACAACTTCTTCAAATAATAATCCTCATATTAATGATCATTCATTAATCTTATGATCATTTTTTGTCTGCCTTATCTTTAACACCCCATAACATTAATCACTGTAACTATCTTCTATAAATCAGTATCTCATCCACTCTAATTCCTAAACCTAATATGTTTTGCTTTACTTAAAGTTTCTATAAGATTAGCTCTTGAATTAAATCTTTGATTATCCCTTAAGAAACGATAATCCTATTGCTCCCTTCTGATAAAAGTGCTACAGAAACAAAGTAGAGTATGATGAATTGGATAAGTCGAACATGTTGTCTCTTATGATAATCAAGAACTCATTTAATATAACGGCTATCACCAAAGTTATTCCAGATTATGTTTTTCCTAAGACTAATCTAATTTTATGGAATAATCAGAGGAACTCCTAAGGTGCATGTCTTCATTTCAAATTCTAAACTATAAAGGTTAAATGGTATCCTGAATAAATCATAGTGTATAATACCATGACCCATAAAATAAAGGGCTTACACATGGAAATAAGTACATTTTTTTCCAGTGCATTACTACTACCTTTTCCACTAGTACAATTTGATGTCTTATAAATCAACTATAACACTCAAAAGTATCAAAGGAAAATGAGTGTGTTAATCAGCAACATCCGTACAGGAAAAGAAATGCCTAAAACTGGAAAATAAGATGTAATTCACCTCACTACCACTAAAACCTAAAAGAGGATACTTCTAAGGTTCATAGACAAAATACAAGTAGTAATTTCAACTCTAAGGTTCTTCAAGGGAGAAACTCACCTCCTAATTATGCCATTAGACATAAGTAAAGAGATTATCCATAATTCAAAGAACAGTTGGATAAAATATGTAGTCGCCTTTTAATGATCTTTAAGTCTGATAATTTTAATATTCCAATTAACACCTGATAAGTTGACTCTAGTTCTAAATGTTTCCTTACTAGAATTCAACAAATAACTAACATGAGAGTTAGTGACAAAATGTTAAGGCTATAAGAACTATGAAAAGTTGTCTTCTAATTACGCTTTATGATACATTACATATTCTGGAAATTAATCAGAATTTAGTATCAATACTAAAGCTATATTATGACAGTTGTGAGGTTTGCATAGTCAACATAAAGTCACACTTACCTTAAACTCTCATATTATTTGTTCTCAAATCTGAATAGAAACATTAATATGATGAAACTAGATGATACCTTACACTTTCACAACTTTTGTTATCATGCAAATGAGAATTTGACAAAAGAAAATGGGATTTATAAATTTCATCCAACGTAACCGTAATTCATGAGAAATCATGACATGGCTAGTGAGAATGACTTTTTCATCTAATCTCATTCTAAGTGATTTTAAATCACGATGTTAAAAGCCCTAAAATATTATTTGGCTAAAGAAATAAGTATGGATCCACTATAAGTTACATTTTATTGACATTTGTGGAACTTGTTCAAAATAGAATATTCAGACATAATTCATTTACCAATTAAAGACTATCCACTTGTATCTAAAATTGTCTCATATGGCCTATGGACTTAAAGAAGTGTACTCATATATTTACTTAATATGATTTCTACTAAATATGTCCTTAAGCTTCTTATGACATCTGGACATTAAGGAAATCAAGTAAAGTCTAACATATATATGATAGGTTCCCACGTCACATACCTTATTGAAATTTCTCTTGTAGCAATTTTTAGAGATATCAAAGATCAATGGGAGCATTAAGTGTCTTAATTATAACTTGCAAAAGTTGCAAGAGGTGGGGGAGTGAAAACTTCACAATACTTCAATTTACACCTCTTGTACAAAACACTGCTCCATTTCGGCATTGTTTCATCAAATCTTATCTCCTTAGAATATAATGCTACTCTTACAAAAGTTTCATTGTTGCTTAATTGTGGACACACTTCGATTTCTTACCTAAACTAATATAATCCTCAACAAAAGAAACTACAACGACTAACGTCATTAATTCGTTTCTCACTTAGAATTTGTTGGTCGTTAAATATTGACCTTAAGCATGCTGAGTTCCTAAGTACTTCTAAGGTTAGTGGGAGCAGTAAAGTCTTTATAATGACTTGCAAGGAATACAAGAGGCGGGGGGAAGAGAGTCATTAAATTTTACTCCGAATTTAACTCCGTTTACACCTCTTGTACATCATACTGCACCAACTCTTACACACTTAGAATCAAGAAAATGATAGAAACCTAACCAAGAGCTAATCCACAAAATTGAAACTTCTAATAAACCCAATAATCAACTCATGAGGTTATCGAGGTTTAAAAAACCTACTAACTAATGATCAACATAGTTTTGTAAAATTAACCGCATCAGTTAAAAGATATCTTCAATACATTGAATGAAACATGGAAAAATAGTTGACAGGGATTTTTTTTATCACCCACTCCATTGTAAACTTATTCAAATTCTCAACGTTTGAGTTAGGCGGATTGGACTGCCACTAGTAAAATAATAAAATAAAAATTTACGATTTAATAGGTAAAAAAACTTTTCTACTGAAAGATTTTCTTTGTTTTTTAATAAAAACAAAGTTGTGGATTTAACTACCACGAAAGAGTTCGTAAGTTCTAATTTAATCTTTATCTCAGTGGTTAATAAAATAAATATAATAACATATGTTTTTCTCAAATACAACCATAATGTTAAAATCAGATGTTATTTGAAGATTTTTAGAACGATTCAGATCTTTTAGAATCACTAGTATTTTTTATGTGTACACAGATTTTTAAAACAAGTTTACTAAAGTAAAGGAAATATAAAATGACCGTATATATGTTTGAGTGATTTTTTATATAAGTTTCTTTTTTCTCAAAGGCAATGATTTTTAATTTGTATGATTTGTTACGTATGATTTTTTTACCTATATGTTTACATTTTCTGAGTTTAACTGGAATTCACTAAACAATTTTTCTGACATATGTTTTCTCCAGTTTAATTGGAATTCACTAAACAATTCTTCTGTCATATGTATTCACCAGTTATTATTGCAATTCCATTGGATGCTAGATTCGACAAAAAAAAACTATTAAAAATATTAATTTTAACATTGATAAAAAAAATTGGTAAGAGATCGCATACTATGAGTGTATCCATAAATATTTAATAAATAAAGTGAAGTTCTCCAATTAAAATAGGAGTAAGAAACAAATTAACTTTTAAAATACCAATTTGATAAATAACTTTTTAGCAACACCATTATGGTAAATACTTTTTCCACTCATATCATAATAGAAAAAAAAAACTCTTATGTTTACACTAAATTGCAGGCCCTGTTCTTTAGTGTAAAAGTTGATAAATTTTGTACTTAATGTTCTAAAACCTTGCACGTTATGTCCTTTAGCCTAAACGCATTTAGATTTTTTAGTTAAATCAGATTACACAAGGGTATTTTAGTTTTTTTTACCCATTCATTTAATATTATTCAAAAAATGAAAACAAAATATTTTTAAAAATTATCACCACCACCATTAACCCACCACCACCATGGATTCTCTGTCTCCCTCCTTCACCCACCACCTCCATCAACACACCACCACCATAACCACCTTCCCCACTGTCACAACTACTTTCTCTCTACCAGACTACCACCACCACCGTCTCCACCATCACCACCCCCACCGAAACCTTAACCCCAAGAACCTGGAAACCACCAAAATCAGCAACCACCACCATTAAACCCACCACCCCATCCACCATCACCACCCTCAACGGAACCCTAATCCCAAACAACCTGCAAACAAGTTAATATGTGTAACTAGTGGTTTGAACTCGTATATTAAATAAGTTTTAGTTACTCTCGGGGCAAGTTAAAGAAGAAACTTAAAGGGTAAAACCTATAACACACAAATAACCTCCTTCATCTTCCATTAAACCTGCAACAATTCATCTTCCAAAAAGAAAACCTAAAACAAGAAAAAAAAACAGAGTATTAAACAAATTAACAACAAAAAAATCAATAAAATAAACACAGAAGCAATCGGGGAGATCAAAGGGAATTCCCCGTGGGCACCAAAGAACCATCGGTCGGGGTGGTGTTCCCCGTCGACAAAATGCTCCATCTCAATCTTCCCGTTCTCTTCCTGAACTCATACCCCACAGTCTAAACTTGGAGACATTTCCTCGTTACAGAGACCCTAGTCATTCTATCAAACATGCAAAAGAATGTAGGACTATAAGTGTAAATGTCTAATAAATAAAACATTTTTTAATGAATAAATTTCTTTTATCTCTTTGTCCAACTTGAAGTCAAGACCTTCCCTCTTAAGATGTGTAAAGGCTTTGTATTTGCCAATATACCACTACACATTAGTATAATAAATAAAACTTACAGAACAAAACTGTAATATGGTCATTCTACATGGACTATCTCTGTAATTTAGTTGCTTTATTATTTGGATTGTAACTTGTAATCTAGGCTAATTATTAGCTTTTTTTATATTATATTATATTATATCATATATATCATGTTTATTTTATCATCACTAATGGTATTCTCGCACTTGTTGTTATATAACTTTACAAGTTACAATAAATAGATGGAAGAATCTTGATGGATTATTATCTAAACATATAAAAAGTCATGAATATTTAAAGGGAAAAGTGAATACGGTATTATTAGGCGTGTAACCTTACACATGAAACCCATCAAAACAACATAGTTTTGATTAAATCTAATTATAGAATAACTTAAATTTTAACTCCTGGTTCCTCTCTATCCCATGTTAGTTGTTTCTGCATCTTCAGCTCTCCTCCAATTCTACTTTCTTTCACCAATACAATTCTATTTCAAAATCAATTGTTTTATCCCAAGCGTTAATCACAGATCAATCATACCCCTCTCAAAAATCCCATAAAGTTAATACAAGCACAAGTAAAATGTGTTCTTATAATGAGATTGCTGTGAATTATATAAATCATAAATTCTTACCTAATTAAATTAAAGCTTAAACCGAGAATAATTAAATCTTAACAATGGATACTTTTGATAAAATAATAAACAATTGCTACCAAATTAATTTCAACTGTAAATTGCACTTGTGATTTTGTGAACAATTCTAACAACTCACTTATAATGATGAAATAATTGCAACCAAATTGATTTTAATTGCAAATGAATACTATGATTTCGTGAAGAATTCTGCTCACCGTGCCTAACTTGTGTATCAACAGAGAATTGATTTTAATTGAATTAGAGCATGAAGAATGAAGAAGGATGCAAATATTGGTTGTGATATTGATTTGGGAAACGACAACTGAAAATTACGTCAATTATAGACTCGCTGGCATATGGATTTTTAAAAACAATTACAAGAGATGGCGATATTGAAGAGAGATAATGGAGATAAGTTATTAAAACAAAGAATTTACTTGATTTTAATCAAAACTATATCATTTTGATTGGTTTTGCGTGTAAGGTTACACGGCTAACAACACCGTATTCACTTTTCCCATATTTGAGCGTATAAAAGGAGCAAGTATTTCAAAACACAAAATCGATGTCAAATCTGCATCCATGGTGATGTTGAAATCTCTTGGAAGTTCCTGTCGCATGACCTATATATATATATTATGTAATATGTAATTGGTGTGCAACCCACATCACACCCAAAACTAAAACTCAAAAGAGAGAGAAAGAGAGAGAGGAGGGGAGAGAGAGAGAGAGCATATTTGGTCAATTAACAAGCAGATTGAACTTCTAATAGTGTTCCACACCTGCATAAGCTGATAAAAAGAGGTAAGGCCTTTATTTCTTTTTTTTCCAGCACATAAGATCACTCACATAAGCTTTCATATATTTGTGAGTGGATTCTACATATTTTAGAAAGTGGTGTGAATGGATAGGTAAGAAAATATTACTGTTTATTTATATATTTAAGGAGACGTTGTTCTTCTGCATTTACTTTTTAGTATTTTTTAAAGTGATTGAAAGTAGATGAGAGAGAAAGAGAGAGAAACTAGCTCAAATTAAGTCCAAAGTTTATACAAAAATATTAATATTAATAATGGTCACATTAATGAACGGTTGTTAATGGTCACCACTCATACCACTTTAATGGGAGAGAAACACGTTGCAAGGTATACTATGCAATCATTACATGATAAATATTTACATATATACCTATTATATAAGACCAGATTATATATAGTTATAAATATATGAATTAGTAATTAAACATACATATAAAACATAGTAAATAATACACTAAACAAGCTCGAGTTTGTAACACAATTAAGCTTTAAAGAGGAGTTTGAGCTCTATTAAATTAAACATATCAAGCTTAATTATACTTGAAAATGGTTTTAACTTAACTTACAAATAATTAAGATTTAAGATATATAGGACTTGCAACACTTTTAACTTCACAAATTTAGATGATATGTGTATAAGTTTCGTATGATTAAAAAGAGTAAGAAAAAACTTAATTAGTGAAGGAAAAGCGTTATAGTAATAGATAAATTTTGAAAATAGTTATCTTTTTCCTTATTCCCATTATTGAAGTTGCAATTATATAATATGATTAATGTCTAAAAAGATAATTTAGACTAGTTTAGTCCTTATATATATTTTTATGTTACTAACGTTATAAGTGATATGCTATACAACAAAAATTAGAAGTTCAAAGATTTAAGGTGTAAGTATGGCATATTTATGCTAAAAAAATTCAGAAATTGCTATTAAAAAAATAAAATAAAATAAACTTATAAGTGGAAAAATTGGATGGTTCCTTATGATTTTTTATGAAAGATTTATATGGTTTGTTTTATGATAACATCAGTATAATCAATCAAACTTAAACCTTATAAATACTAACCTTTATTATATTATTAGTTTTTTCTATAATTTTATGTATAATATGTATTATGCCAAAAATGTTTTGTTTTATAACTTTTTGTATAGAACATATCAGCTGTCACCTATTCTTTTATAATATAAAAAATGCATATTACAAATATTTATGCTTTTCAATGCTGAACAAGTTTGGTAAAACATCCTTTAACTTCCCCATACCATCGGAAACACCTTATATTTTTAAGTTGTTGTATGACACCCCTTTTAGCCTAAAACCAAACCATGCTCACCCCTGTTGTAAATATGTTTATGATATTTCAGCACAAATTAGTATTCATGGATATGAAATGTGTGATCATATGGTCAGATACTTGTATATACTTGCCCAATTATTTTTAGTTCAAAAATAGTATATATTGTCTTGGGGTGTGCAAAGTTGATTCATTTTGGTTATAGAGGCTTAACCGTAACCATAACCGAATAGGTTCTGGAGAATGATTAACCATAACCGAAGGTTGATTAAGTATGTTTCGTTAACCGTCAGTTATGGATCAGTTTCGGTTAATTATCCAATGTATTATTTTTGTTTTGTTCAAACTAAAAGTTGTTCGATTATGGTGTTCTATGCCCGGTTATACATAGAAATATGCATGGTTCATGTCAAAAACTAACCGAAAATATTTTATTGAAAAGTGAAGCGATTCTATAAATTATATGAAACGAACTATAAAACCAAGACTATCTCTGTTAGTTTGTTGAAACACAAATATGATTTATTAAAAGAAAACAACAATAGTTAATAACAGCTGAGACTTCAAAACATGATTACCAAGTAACAACAAATATTTTAAGCTATTAAAAAATAAATCATAATGTTAACAACTTCAATTTTATATAAATACACAATTTAAAGAAAAACGAAAAATCTATATAGCTTATTAAAAAAACTTAAAACCATTAACATTCAATATAAACATTCTATTTATACATGTTGTCCATGAGTGTTGAACCAATTGGTACATATAGAGGATAGACAGTTTATCACCACACAACATCTCTGAAACCACAAATCTACTTGCTCTAGCTATGTTGTTTGTTTGGTTACAATTTTCAATATCTACAAGTTATATGATGGGGAATAATGTAAGGCAACAATATCTATAATTTACATGCCAGGCAAACAATATCTACAATTTATATGAAGGAAAATAGTGCCAGACAACTAGCTGACAATATTTACAGCTATTAGGTGGTGATTCATGTAAATTACAGTTTTACCCTCGATTCCAAATTACAGCCATCGTTTAAGTTTCCCCCCAAAACTACGATACAAAAAAGAAGCACATGGCACAAGCAAAAGCTCACCACCACCAGCTATGGAAGAACAAACACCGATAGAGTCATATCCGACCACCATGAACAGACGCCGATAAAGCCATGCTTTCGCGTCCGTCAAATTTGTAGCCATTGCTACAACCATGTCGTTCGGAGTACCTACCTGGCACTAGGTCGAAGCCCGGAATAGTGCCAGGCAAGTTGCCTGGTGGCACTTGGTCATTAGGCGGTGTTTTCCTTGACGACGTCGGTGACAGAAATTATAGTTTACCATCGGCTCAAAATTATAGGATTGCCATCGTTTCAATTTTCTTCTTACAAATCGATGGTTCAAAGAAGGAAGCAGATGGAACAGGCAGAAGCTCGCTACCACCACCGCAATAACTGCTGCCAGATCTCACGCTGGAGACTGCACCGCCGGAAAGTGGTGTTCTTTGTGTCGGTAGTTAAATCCAGATGCACAAAACAGCCGCTGGACATTCCGGTGTTGGAAAGTAGTGTTCTTTGACTTTTGTCACAATAGGTTTTGTTTATTATATATGGGGTTCTTGTGGCTACCGTGGGTGAAACGACGTTGACGACACCATGGTGTCGGAGTCGACGATGGGTGTGGACGTAGAGGGGCGGATGTGTGTGACTAGAAGAGGGAGAGACAAAACGAAAGAGAGGGAATCTTTGTGTCATTTGTTCAGCATTATTAAATTAGGGGGTGTTTGCGATTATTTATTTTAGTTTAGTGACTTTTTAAAAAGTTAAAAGTATTATATGAAGGGCAAAGTTAATAAGTCAATTAATTATAATTTATTAACTTTTCTAAAAACTCATAAGTTATTTAGAAAATATAAACCAAAAATAAACATAATGAAAACATTGTTATATTACCATTTGAAACTAAAGGTCATTTGGACCACCATCAACAGTTATACAACATGACGGTAATCTGTATACCATTGTGCAAAACCGTTGAATTTTTTAGTGCAAAACAATGACAAATAAATAGTAAATAAAAGTTAAAATGATTGTGGTTTTAATTTAAAGATAATTTTTATGCAACTATCTTTTAGAAGTTATCTTCCTACCCTTTAGTGTTTTTTATTTTCTTCAATGAAATTACTTTACGAATTAAACTGACACCAATAACATTTATGGGGGACATGTGTAGTGCGACAATAGGGGAATAACAACCATGTTACTAGGAGTATGTCAGATGGTCTACTAGTTTAGTGACATGTTCTTGATTTCCCGCTGCGAAGTGCAGACAACAAAAACTTTATTCTTGTAGTTGTGAATAGTAAACTATTGCTATTAGTGAAAAAATGTGACAACCAACCAGTAATGCCATGTTGTATCCATTAGATCCTTTATTATTTTTTGGCTGTTTCATTTTTTTAATATAAATATATATATGTAGTTGAAAGCAAAACTTAGTATTAAAAGGGTATGCGGTAGAGTGGTTGATGTATGCTCAATCTAGTGAAGTGACCCGGGTTTGTAACTCGAGAAGGGCAAAGTTAGCCTTTTTTTGCTAAAAGTATTAAATTTAATACCCCAGCTTTACCCACTTTGTTTTTTTCTTAATTCAGTTTATGCTACTAATCCTCGACTTTAATAAAGTTACTCTGTTGTTTCTAAAGTTTATAAATACTTTTTCTTTTGACGATGATACTTTTATCTACGCCTCCATATTATTTTATTGAGATTGCGTTGTGAGTAGTACGTACGACTAAATGAAACACAAACATACATATTATAAATCGAGAAATATTCGGTTTAACATCCAACAACTCGGAGTAGGCATTCCACTGGTTTACTAAATATAACAAACAACAAAAGACGCGTCGATATCCTCCAAATTGTCTGATATACACCCAATTTCCGGCTACGTCACACTCACCTTCTGGTTACCTTCCTGAGTTCACGTTAACTTTAGCCACTGCTAAACTTTACATAAACGAACACGCTAACAAATTTCACTAGATCATCAATTTCATCAATTCAAAGTCTCGAGGTATTCTCATTTTTGTAAATCATTTTGTTTGACTTTCGTATGATTAATTATCTCTTGGTTATCCATGAATCGGGATTTCAGATACATAAGCTAAACGTTGTCGTGTTATGGAATCCGACTTTTACTTATAAATCGAGATTTAATCGTCAGGGTTTTAATTTGTTTTGCTAATTGAGATGCAGGATTTAAAGATGGTTGCAAAAAACACGTACGGGGTACCTTTACAATCAGTATTTGCGGGGTTCCAGAAAGCAGTAGCTTCACAGATAAAAAAGACTGCCAAATTTAGAACTTTACTCAAGCGAATCGATAAAACTTTAAGGAACATTGAGCCAATAATCTGTGGATGTGGAAGATTGACTCGAGTGTTGGACCGGCCCGAAAAGGAGACCAAAATGTTCATATATTATTTGGAAAATGGTAAAGAAACGGTGCTCGAGGATCAAGTGTGGAATGTGTACAAGAAGTTTGTTCATGCGAATAAGTTGATTCGGTTGGATCATGAGCTGTTGAGGTTCTTTCAGGTTGAGCTGCAGGATAATTTGAGTGCTAGGTTCAAAGGTCTTGCTTTAGCAGGTGAAGTGGATCAAGCGGTTTTGTCCTTTGCTAAACGGGTGGGTGGCTTTTCAAGTTTTTGTGACGTGCCCGGGCTCCCGGATGTTATTGTGGGATTGGATTTACATGTTAAGGAAGTGAAATGTGTGCTGCTTAAAGATGACAATCAGGTGGTTATAATTTCGGCTCCGGGAGGCTGTGGGAAGACTACATTGGCGAGAATGCTTTGTCATGATGATGAGATTAAAGGTATAGACTTTAGTCGAATGAATACGTGTTAGCTAAAGAAAAGAAGTCGACAATATTACACAGATGGTTAAATACATTCATTTTGACTGTTGTGTGCTTGTATTTGTTTAGGTATATTTCGGGACAATATCTTTTATGTTATTGTTTCTAGAAGAACTTCCCTCAAAACCGTTGTCCAGAAACTATTTGCGTATCATCTTCATGTAACAATTGTGAGTTCGAGACCGATGAGGAGGCAAAGGACAAATTAGAGAACATGATCAGGCAAATGGGGCCACAGAGGATATTGCTGGTCCTAGATGACGTGTGGTCCGAATCTGAATCACTTATTCAAGATCTTAAATTCCCGATACTAGGATACACTATCTTGGTCACTTCAAGGTTCCGGTTTTCAACCATTGGATCCACATACGAATTGAGCTTGTTAAATGATGAAGATGCAAGAACCCTTCTTTGCCATTCAGCATTTCCTTGTGACGGGAATCAGATTAACGTGCCAGATGATCTTGTGAGCAAGGTAACAATTCAACTTTCAGAAACATTTTTTGGACTACATCTGTATTTCACTTCACATGATTATTGGTACACACACTTCCTTAAAAAGCCAATATAAAACAATTTTATAGGATAAAACTACATTTACAAAATGGTCCTAACTTTTTTCATTGAATACCATGATTGGCGAAAGTGTTTTAACAAAGATTATACTTTTACAATTTACATCAAAACTTATGCAAGAGTGTGGTTAATACATTGGTACATCATAATGATAAAACGGAATAACCAGCAGTGACAAAAATAAGTATTTGCGTATCTTCAACCCCCGGGACATATTCCAAATGTATCCAAATTTACCCTCTTCTGGTCCTAAGGAAGCTCTGCCTATGCACACCCCATAGAGGTATACGCCATTTGGCGTATTGGTATGCCCCCGTGACAATAAAGTTCTATAGATTAGCACTTTTGTGCATCAAAATCCCTTGTGTTTGTAAAGGTTATTCACACATAAACCTTTCAAACAAATCGTGTGGTTCTTTGACTTCAAACCCATGTGAATCTTGACTCGTTAAGGAATCTAACTCTCAAATGAAAATCTTGGTTTTAAAAAGCGAGACTTGCTTAATTCATTACAAATACCAATCTTTGTCACTTAAGTTTATCAATTCACCGTTTTGGCATTCTGCACTTAACACGAGGGGGCCGTATACAAAAAGTTTGAATCTGGGAGGCAAGTTGCAAAATGCCCCTGTAACACCCTATTTACGTTTTAACCATACGAGACGCAGCGGAAGTACCTACTTCAAATTCTTTCTTTGTTGACTATATAATATACTTAAGGGTTCATTTATAAATATTTGGACACTTTCTTAAAGAGGTTTACTATGTTCATTTTGCTTGACTTGCCAAATGTAATACATAATGCAAGCTATGAAACCACTCTTCCCGTACAATCCTTGCTCTTTGACTCGATCTTCGTCCACATGTCTCCATGATGATCTGACTAATCTGCGGTCACCATATAAATATAACCAACGTGTTAGTAATTGGTGACATCATTATTTTAATTAAAAACATGAACATGAATCATCTACATATCCATCAAACATTATATAGAACTCCAATAGGATGTTCTTCGAACTTATTCCTTATGCCGAGCCTTAAACCTTCGAGAACCCAACCCTTACTTACCTGCATTCCTAAATTCCTCCTCAACAACAAACAGCTAGCCTCTTCATATAAGCACATAACATCAAACGACATTCATTGGGCTGCATCACGTATAAGCATTTTCATATATACACATACTTACATACAGGTTTCATACATACATCTCACATTCACATCGACTTCTATCTCTTTCACTCTACATCTATATACATTTATATACGCGTTCGAGTCATATTCACTTATCCGTGTTCAATCGTCGAACTTTAATTATGCCTAATAATTTACTTATAAACATACTTAAAAACAAGCTTCATCTCCCCATTCGTGCAATACATTCTAACACATTCATTCCCACGAGATCCGAATCTCAAACATATATATATTTCTATTTATCCTTTACAAGCCCGCAAGTCATTATTTGTATTCGTATCACATAATTAAAACTTTTACGAACTTTTCATAGATTATACTATCTTTCGGAAGTTTACCGATGCCTTTGCGTAAGCCTTAAAAGTTACGAAAGTCCGGGACACAATATATATACATAACAATCAAAATTTGATATTTGGTGCCCATTCTCGCCGTAAGCTACAGTCCACTCACCGCAGCTTACTGTGAGGACTTTCTAAAAAAACAGGAACTTCCTGTCGTAAGCTACGGTCGGGTACCGTAGCTTACGGTCATGATTTTTTGCCAAACAGATATTCCCTACCGTAAGCTACGGTCGGGTACCGTAGCTTACGGTCACCTGATGTTGCTGCTAATCTGCAGCTTGTTTTTGACCCAGTTCGATTTTCCTGCTCATCTAGGCCAACCCCGGGTCTTCCGAACAAACCATTTCTAATAACTTAACATATTTTATCTCTTTTCAAAACCTTCCGATTACTATATTAAATTTCCACTCTTTTTGTCTTAATAACCTTTCTACGAAATTCACGACCCGTTTACCCCTAATTGAGGTTTCACGGTTTAATGACATACCAATCCCTTTCAAGAAGTCTTATTATAACATTTCTTATTTATTTATACGTTCTAATTTGATTTCGGTTATTCGAATACAATAACATCTTCATATACTTAAATACGAAGTGAGTTCAAGAATTCACTTACCTTAGCGTCCGCATTTGCATCCGTTACCTTGCCTCTTTCTGGCCCGTTAGCCTTCCATGCTTTCACCCATTATGACATGATTCCTACACTTTCATGTCATCGCAATGACATTCTTGTTAGCATACACGATTGTACATTTTAACGATTATACCAAATGCATATCTCGCATTTGACTTTCATTAGTCAATTCTAACAAGCATAAAGGCATATACCCAAAATCACATCCTTTCAAACTTATTTAATTCATCATATCGTCCATATAACACATATTGATGTAACACGTACCATATAACTTTCTATAGTCTAACCATTGTAACAAGAAGTCTAGCATGCATTCTTATGTGCAGTTGACTTTCAGAAGTCAACATTTATCATATGAACTTTCGACATAACCTCATATATTTGTGTCATCATATTAGGCTATATTGATGACACTAAGTACATTTCATACACATCCGTTTCTAATTATCGTTAAGTCACAAATCAAACTTATGGTGTACATCCCCATTCAAACATAGGGTACTATATACTTATTAAATGCATTCCAAAACTTGTTTTACTAACAAGTATATCATTATCACTTTCTATACATGTTAAACCATTACTTGCATATAATTTCACATATTATTGTCATTTAAACATTTCATCAAACACTTGGTGTACGTACTACCTTCTAAGCATAATATACAAGTATTTTAAGCATGTTCTTCCCGATTCATCTTATGAACCATCACATTCAAGCAAGATCACATAATCATCAATTCTACATCAAGTATATCTATCACAATCTATCATATAACACCTTATGCATCACAAAATCACAATATTACATCTACATGTTCATCATTTTCACACTCATGCAATTGGGTTTCAATCTAAATCATACCATAACTAAAATTCAACCATGATTCAACTTCTACTTGATAGTATTAACAAGTATTCATTCTAAATTCAACCAAATTCACGGATTCATCCTAACCCACTTCATGGGTAGTCATCAAATCAAAAATTTCAACTCACCTTGTGTTAAGAACACTTAAAGGATGGAGAATTTGCACTCATGCATCAAATCCTCCTTCGAGTTGCTTGTAGAATTGTAGAATTGTGAAGTGTGTGTGTGTTTTCCCCTGCCTCCTTCTCAATCATGATACATACCCACACCACACACCTGCATATTTTATTCTTAATATTTACTTTCCACATGTTCACTTTTGGTCCCTCTTGTTTGCCATTTATTACATTTACCACAAATCCTTGCATTTTACCATAAGACTTATAGTTCTAACTAAGTTGAATAGCTTAGTTATCACCTTTCATTCAATATCTTATGAAACCATACTAATGAGTTAAACATTCGGGTTTTGGGGCGTTACAGCCCCAAACCACAGAGAGTTGGTAAACTGCCCTTAACTTTGAATTTTGACATAAAACACTATTTCACCAATTTTATTATTAAACCAAATCTTTGGATGCAAACACATTACATTGATGATTTTAGTTCATTCTCATCGATTAATGATGACTAAAACACCATTTTGTGGAAATCCCTCTTTGGGTCAAATTAGGTCAACTCTACCAAGAAAACATATAGCTAATCCGTAATTTAAGCAATATACCCGTAATTGATTTATTCCAATAATTTTTAAACATCATATGTGATGTCTCTTTACCTTTAGATACCTTGAAAACCACTAATTTCTAGTTTTTACATTGAGTGCACATTAAAACCCGCCAAAATACTTGTCTTTCCACTTTCATCATAAACTTGAGACCAACAAGTTTGAAAGGTAAATCATCATTAGTGGTGTTCATTTCCATTACAGGGATAAACATTCAATAATCCTTATGAATTTGACCTAGGTCTCCCATATTGATTAACATTCATGATTAGGGATATTAAGGTTTTGAAATACTTACCAAGTGTGTTTGTTGTGATTCTAAAAACTTAGGTTTGTTAGTAATCCTCTTAAAATCAAGATTGAAACTTCTTTTTTGGTTGAATCTTGATGATCCTCGTTTTTCCTCAACATCATTGACACATACCAAAAACACACTATGATTGGTTTTTCTTTTGAGTCTTGGTTATGTGGCATCAACAATCTGTATCCAACTTTTAACAACTTTTCTAAGATGCCGTAATAAACCTTTCAAGCCGAGCATAATGCTTTCTTTAACCCCAAAGTTAGTCATTCATCCATTTTTGCCCTAAAGAAACAAACATACCCAATAAAAGCCCACTTGTAGCCGAGCTATTGGTAGTGTTTGGGGAGAGTGGGATGAGGATAAACCCTTTTTTTTCTATCTCAGGGGGATTAGGGATAAAGAAGTTACTTCTACTGAGACCCTTGACTTCAAAAACCTTTTTTACGTTTACAACATTTAACGTAAAATGTGGCTAAAGGAATCTAAGCAACATCAATAGAAAAGTAGTAATAATGATAGTTAGTAAACTATAGTATCACCAGACATGAACAAGTAGCACTAACCTCCTTAAAAGTACCTATACTCTCCTTTAAGAAAGTCTATATGCTAAGATAAACAATAAGGGTTTCTAAGGCTAAGGAAAATGCCAAGTCTAATGCCACAAGACAAGTCTATGATGGATTTATACACTCCCTTAAAAGTTTCCAACCTTAACTCAACGTCACAGGAACTCCTACTCCCCATCATATCCTCGGAGAGGTTCAAGTCTAGAAAATCCTGCTAAATCTACTCATCCAATATCAGTTTGGGTCTACCTCTTCTCCCCCCTCCACTATGAGGGTTTCTATGGTTCTTACTGAAGTTGTTTCCACTTCACCTGTCCAAACCATCTCAATCTCTTATTCATTATCTTATTCGACATACATGCCTAAAAAGACCCCTCATTTTCTATCCAGTTTACCCTTGTGTGGTCACACATTAACCTGGGTATCCTCATCTATGCTACCCGGACACCTTGACCAAACGATCCTAAATAATAAGATGTTTCGAGTTTAAGTGCCCTAAGAATCTATATTCTTTACCTTCATGGCAAATTCAACAACCTTACCGAGTACAATCCCATCCATAGCGAAACTGTTGGTGGGGTCTGGGGAGGGTGAGATGTAGGCAAGCCTTACCACTTTCTCATGAGATAAAAAAGGCCCTATCTTGACATAAAGAGTCACTTGGAAACATACATATGCGCATAACTACTCTAAAACAACGGAAAAGCGTAGTTTACGAAAAATATTCTTCGTAAGCTACTAAACAAGAAATTGGTGAAAATGTATAATAGGGACATTATAACATATCAAATAGACACACATGCAAGTGATAATATGTAAAGGCCACCGAATAAAAAACTGAAAAGCTGATCTCCTAGGGCAAGCATCTAATACCAAATTGTATCATCCTCCTAAAAGTTCTTAAACTTAAACCTATGTCCTACGTCTCCATGAA
The DNA here is from genome assembly GCA_947069175.1 of Scalesia atractyloides. Lineage (NCBI taxonomy): Eukaryota > Viridiplantae > Streptophyta > Magnoliopsida > Asterales > Asteraceae > Scalesia > Scalesia atractyloides. Next base: position 79,238,984 of record CAMTDV010000020.1, on the reverse strand, counting down.
CTCCTATCCTCGTTCATGTCTTTAGAGATGTGCAAATCCATCAAATCAGGCCAAATACAACAAAATAACAAAACAATGAATGCTAACATACGACATGGAATATCAATTATAATAATTAAGTGTTCCAACTTTATATCACTGAAATTGAGGATGTTATAGTTACATATGAGTAATGAACTTTGGTTGTGGTTTTCTTTGTAGATGGTTAAGTGCTGCAAGGGATTTCCATTGGCCCTCACGGTGATTGGTGCATCATTACGAGATCAAAGTGTGCTCAAATGGAAAACAACTCTACAAAAGTGGTCCGAAGGTCAATCTATTTTTTATTTAAATAGTTCGTTATTGCTAAGTCTTCAGGCCAGTGTTGATGCACTTGAAGATTTCCCAATAGCCCGTGATTGTTTTCTTGATTTGGGTTCATTTCCGGAAGATGAAAAGATTTCCGCGTCTGCTCTAATGGATATGTGGGTCGTGTTATACAACCTAGATAAAGAATGCATGTATACTATTGAATACCTGCTAGAGCTTTCTTCAAGAAATCTTTTGTGTCTTGTTCTCCCAAGGTAAAACTTGCATTGTCTTTTTTTATTTGTTCTTTCTCCGATTATAACTAAGTAGTGGAATTTCCTCCGCGTGTTGTGATGGAAATTTGCTCGGTGTCTGTTTGGTTCATTAAGCTAGTCAGTTTGGTTCATTAAGCTAGAACATTAACGATAGGTACCACAACCAAAAGATAAAACCCAAAATAATAAAGTTTTGATATGCTCAAAATGATATCAACACATTATTTACATCAATCTAAAACCATAAAAATGAATATCAGTTATGCTTACGATAGTGGTGATACCGTTACCAATGTTGTTTTGGTCTAAATCGACATGGTACTGATTTTGTTGGAACGGTCTAAGTCGGCCTGTCACGGACAGTCACAATAGCTTATGATATAAGGAAACTCTGTTGCGAACACACCTCCATTTTTAACGAATTTATATCCGAAACCATATGGTACCGCTACCGAAGTTGTTCAAACGGTATCGGTTCGTCACGGTATAAGAACTAAAAATCAATTATATATGACCCGTTTTATTTTGAATACTCGTAGCGAAACGTAGATAAAAATAAGCACGTCGCAACACTATATACGGAATGTTAATTAAGCATTACATTACATTATTAGAATAACGAAAAGGGTCAATGACGTCAACTTTATAAATAATAAATAAAGAAATTTGACATAGCTTTGATAACATGTACGTCTGTGCTTAGATTACTTGTGCATTACTACTTACAACTCGGTTATTTTTCTTCATACTAAGACAGTAGCTAAACGTAGGTAGGTTCTAACTGCATACTTGGAATTTTATAAAACGTCGTATTGTATAAGTTAAGAGAAAAACAAAAATATGCTATTATTTAATTCTAATAATAAAATAATAATTTTTTTTAACTAATATAGTTAGTAATTTTCTGTCTTGAGTTTTTCAGGAAAGATGCTAGTGAACTAGAAGGCTACTATAACGAGCATCATGTCACGCAACATGACTTGCTAAGAGAATTAGCCATTCATCTAAGTAGCCAAGAGCCAATAGCTCAACGAAAAAGATTGTTGATAGAAATTCATGGGAATGACATACCTGCATGGTGGATTAACCAGACACAACAACCAATTGATACCCGTCTCATGTCTATTTCAACAGGTTTCGTTTTTTTTATCCAGATAATGAAATACAACCATTTGCTAGGTTCGTTGTAGTAACTCGTTATGTAACTGTACTTAAACTTTCTGTCTGCAGATGAAACATTTTCTTCAGTTTGGTATGATCTAAAAGTACCAAAAGTTCAAGCTTTGGTATTGAACATCAGAAGTAAAATATATGCGTTGCCCCACTTCATTAAAGATTTCAATGAATTGAGGGTTTTAAACATCACAAGCTACGGGATTTATCCTACTGAGTTACACGAGCTTCTGTTGATTAGTTCTCTTCCCAACTTGAGAAGATTGAGACTCGGACATGTCTCACTTTTTCCCTCAATTCAGTCCATCTTTAAACTGAACAACTTGGAGAAGCTTTCTATGATTATGTGTGAGATCGGTAGTGCGTTAGAGAGTTGTACCGTTGAGCCTTCTATGCTGCCAAATCTTATCGAGCTTGAGATCGAAAGTTGTTATGATTTGAAAGAAGTACCACCAGAAGTATGTAGTCTTGATCGTCTTAAGAAACTTAGCATCACCAACTGCCATGAGCTCGATGCTCTTCCTGAAGGGTTGGGGAGTCTGTCGAATTTGGAAACACTAAGACTTCATTCTTGTACCAGATTATCCAAATTGCCCGAGTCAATTGGGAGGCTTCGTAGTTTGGTCTTTCTTGATATATCGGATTGTTTGAGTATAAGCTCACTGCCTGATCAGATTGGCGAGCTAAACGGGCTGAGAGTGCTTAAGATGAGTGGTTGTCATGGATTAGAAGAGTTACCGGACTCTGTGATTAATTTCACTTTGTTAGAAGATGTGATATGTGACGAAGAGACATCGTATCTATGGAGTTATTATGAAAGTGATCTATGTGATTTAAAGATAAATGTTGTTGAAGAAGACCGATTCGTAGACTTCATGAAAATAGTTGGGTAGTTGTTCTAGTGCAGAGGGCAGGCCTTAGAAGATCTAATTATTTTTATTGTTAAAATGTGAAGTGACTGACGATTCGTTTTTGCTCAACCTTCGTATATGCCACAGGGGTTTTGGAAAACCTTTCCAGACAATGGGAAAAGAGAGCTTCTAACAAAGATTGGTCGCCGGAAAACCATAACATCACAGTCTTGCGTACGGTAAGCCAGTGGCGTAGATGGTCCGACTAGTTCCGGTGATGATCTTGGATCCAGCTCAAGCTCTTCGCTGGATTCAAAGAATCCTGGCTCGGTTGACAATTCAACCTTGGAAGACTTGTTAGCGAAAATGAGAAACATGCATTGAAGTCAGAAGTTGAATATATGAAGAAACAGTGTGATGATGTGGTGGCATTGCTGACACAGAACATGAAGGTGGCGCCTGATCAGATCAATCACATGATGGTGGGAAATGGTTTGAAGTTGTTTGGGGTGTTGTTGAAAGAAGGAAAGAAAAAGAGGGGCTGTGATGAAATAAACAGATATCCAGGAGCCAAAAGGCAAAACATGAAGATGAAAAATTTCAACAACTCTTCCCCAGGGATGAATCTGTAAGCTACAACCGGGCAGTCAACAAAGGTGTGCAATTAACGAATAAAAACTCGTCACATTTCTTCTCGGTTCACTCTATCAGGAAGTTAGTTCATAAATAATCTTTGCCTTCGGAGGATCAACCTACAAAGTGGAATTCCCTTGTGCCATGAAAAGTTTGCGGTTCGCTTGGCTAGCTTATCGGAATAAGCTCCCTACTGGTAATCTCTTGATTACAGAGGTATCGACCCTCCCTTTATTCCAAACCATATTTGTGATCAAACTTGGGTGATTGTCAGTGTCAGATGGGGAGGATGGTTAGATTTATCAAATTCCTTCACGGTTCACTATATAAAGAAGTTAGTTCAGAAATTTTCTTTGCCTTCGGAGGATCAACCTACATAGTGGAATTCCCTTGTCCATGAAAAGTTTTTAGTTTGCTTGACAATGCTCGGGAGAAGCCCCAACTCCTAGTCCTTGAACACACTCTGATTATGCATATGAGTGGCAAAATGGGCTGGTTGGGTTGGGTAGGTTCATGCCAATTAGGTTCGGGTCAAAATGGGCTGAATCAGAGTGGATTCACCCACCATATCTGTTTCCATGGCGGCTAAGGGAGACAGCGGTGGCGGCGACAAAGGATGCAGGGCCGGCTGTGGAGGATGCAGCGTCGGTGTAAGAGGATGCAGTTTCGGTGTCAGAAGATGCAGCAGAGGCAGCAACGAAAGATGAGCAGGATGGGGCATTAGCAGTGGGCGGCAGTGCAGGCCCATGTGGACCCATTGAAATTTAGCTAGTTTTATAAGCTCATTATACTAATTTGAGTAGAATCAAATGAATCCATTAAGCAAAAAACAAGAATAATCCAAAACAACCTGTTTCTTGTGTCATTAGGCTTCCCTGCTATGGTCTTAGCTGGTTCACTGATTGGAGTTTCTTTAAGATTTAAGCAGGGAGAAGAAAACTTGTTTGATCTGTTGCAGTTTTCGGCCTGGGAGCCATAAGATCTTTGCCTCTAAAACTGCCCCGAGTTAAGGATGCCTCAAAAACATTTAGGACATAATGTAAATATGTAATTTTCCACTTCCTTCTACGCACTCGCTACGTTGGTTTGTTTCAATGTACAGTTTTTCCTTCTTTTACTTGGACTTGTTCTTAACATCACCAAACCAAAAGATCAGTTATTACAGGATGCTTAGATAGGTCATTTCACATCAAATGACTAAGATTTCAAGCTCAACTCACGGCTTCCCTCCCGCATTGACTTGTTAACAAATCGTGCGTGTAGAATAGAAGCACGGTTTACCTTAATGCCCACTGAGTGGATACCAGGAAATAACCAAAATAATTGAGACAAAACGATGAAGAAATAACCGAAGTAATCGAGACAAAAAGATGCTAACAAAAATGACATATAAGCAACAGATTTTAACTTGGATATTTGATAAACAATAATCATTTGTACCTCTGTGAGATGGTAGTGTGGGCATAGCATATATAACATACATTTCTTCCAGATACTTGACAAATATAAATTATAGGATATAGGATATAAATTCAAGTGTTGAACTGTTATTTTTAACGTGATATACTTAATACATTAAATTTTATCCAAACAACCCCATAAATTTCATTTAAAAAAATCACTAATTTCATTCGAAGTATATAAACTCAAGCTTTATGAGCTAATCACTTTATATAAATTTTTATATAAATAAATGATTCGATTTAATCTTCAATTTAATCAAATAAATGAGGACCAATTATATTCAAACATTCATTAAATTCATTTGAATTCATTTAGAAAAAATAAACACTGATTTTTGTTATCAAATCCATTTTATGGAAATAATTATTATTTTATTTTATTTAAAATAAAGTCAATGGAGTGGTTACAATATAGTATGTAACGTGTATTAGAATTTAGGATTCGATAAATTCCCATATAAATGTTGTTTGTTACCTGTTGGACTTTAAATGAACAGAATGATTTGTTTGTTAAAGAAATAAATGTGTTTACGAACGGTTCATAAACACTTACTGAACGGATTTTATGTTTGTGTTCATTCATTAAGGAAATGAGCGTGCTCACGAACACAAATAAAATTGGCGAACAAGGCAAAGGATAAAGGTGGATGACCCAGAGAGTAGCACCAGAACTTGAATCCTTTATTCTGTAACGGAGATCGATCATATTCGTCGATGTAAATAATGATAAAGGAAAGGGGAATGACGCATAAACAAGGTGAAATAGGATTTCTAGTTTAATTGTGAAGGTAATAAAATAAATACAAATTTAATAATATTAAATATATAGATAAAATATATAAAAAGTACAAAAATCGTTAATTGAAACACAAACAAACGAACATAAACGAACACAAATGAACGAATGTTCACGAACACCTTACGGAACGTTCATGAACACAATTGAACGAACATGACCTCTGTTCATGTTCGTTCATTTAACTAATCCAACGAAATTTCTTGTTCATGTTCGTTCGTTTATTAAACGAATCAACACAAACAAACTTCCCACCGAATGATTCACGAACTGTTCGTTGAGCGTATGGTTCGTTTACAACCCCAATTAGCGGTATTTTTTTTTTGTAAAACTAACAAATCAAATCTATTCCTTATTAATACAACACAACACAATACAATATAATATATGATATTAAAATATTATCAGATATTTTTAAAATATATGATCTTAAATATAATATATGATATTAAAATATTATCAGATATTTTTAAAATTTGAAAAATTAATTAGGGATAAACAGAAAAAATACATTAAGTGAGAAAACCCTTTATAAATCACCTTATAGAGTAAAAAATGTTCTTTTATTTGATTTCTTTTATTATATAATATATATAGATACATTAATCATAAATTGAATTTTATTATAGCTGGAAAATCACATGTCGTTGCCTTTTGAAAAAGGGGTTAAATATGAATTAACAATAATCAGTCTTTTCCTAATTTCTAATTCGATAGTGTTTGAAAAAAGCAAAAAAGTTTAAAAATAAATAGTAGTTGTTAGAGGCCGGTTAACGTACAATATTTCTTAACGTACGAGCTTACGCTGTGAAATACGCACATTGTGAAACTCAAAAACCTAATCACGCATGTGAAAAACATAATCACGCATGTTGACATAAACTCGGAACACTACTTCGCAAACTCGGAACCTACTTCATAAACTCGGAATCTCTTTCGCAAACTTGGAACCTTCATTCAACATGCGTAATTATGTTTCAACATGCCTAAAAGATCATAAACTCGGATTCTACTTCACAAACTCGGAACCTTCATTCATTCGTAAACTCGGAATCTTTATCCTTTCAACATGCGTGATTATGTTTCAACATGCGTAATTTCACAGTATATGCTCGTACGTTAAACAATATTTTATTTTACACTATCACGTAGTTGTTAAAAAATTACAATTGTTAGAATTATAAAATTGTTAAAGATGTAATTGAGTATTCAATATCTTTAGATCGGGTTTTCTGTAGTATACATCTTAACAAATAATTCAACCAAATGAGATCAAAAACTGACATACTTGATACCTACATGAATATCCGCAACGGTTTCTAATGAGTGAGAATAACTATACTTGATACCCGCTTGAATACATGCGAATCCAATGGATAACAAGTATCTGACTAGTATGTGACATCAGTGGCGCATGTTAGAAGGGACCGGGGGGCGTTCGACCCCCCGAATTTTTCGCTCGGTAATGTTATGCATGTAGCTTTCGTATAGAAATTTTTTGGTATATACGTTTTCGACCCCCCGGTCTATAGAAATTTTTGGGTATATACGTTTTCAACCTCGGAAATCTCAAGGTTCGCCACTGTGTGACATGATTTTTTTTAATCAAATGGCTAGTATATAAATAACTCAAATACACACAAAACTTTTGGTGGTTAAAAAACTTGGCCAAAAAGTTAAAAACAGATTCATATTCAAAATATATAATAATATTATAACCCGAAAGAATTTTATTTGTTTTTTTTAACAGCAAACTTCACTTTTATTCAACATAAAAAACTGTACAAGAGAAGGATACAGCAAGGCACTAAACCTAAACCTTATACATGATCACACAATACATTCTTTACTGAACTCAAACATAAAGTAAATAAAATTCAGCCATTTATTCCACTCCACTGCATAATTTTTCACCATATTGTTAATCCATAGAAAGAAGAGTAAATTGCACAAAACATCTTTTATGTTTCCTCAAACTTGCAGGTTCCAGCCTTAATATTTAAAAATTGCTAAAAACAGCCTTTAAGTTTATTTTTGTTGCGGGTTCAATCCTTTACAGCTAACCACGTTATTTTCTTCAGTTAAGTTCCCTCACATGCATAACATGTGAGGGTATATTCATCATTTTGGTTGATCTTCCACCCACTTCAATTATAAAAAAAAGAATATTTAAGTTTTAACCTAGTTTAAACAAAGTTTGGTAAGACGTACGCGACTACAGAGGAACATGGTTACCGTTTGATAGTGTTTAAGTCTAACTTGCGGCGTCCTAAGCATCACCATTTGCTGGATCCGACTACTGAACACGGTGTTACGAAGTTCTCTGATTTGACGGCATCGGAGTTCCATGAGAGGTATCTAGGGTTGAAGAGTCGTTTGTCGTTTCCGTCTGATGCGAATAAGGCGCCGATTCTTCCAACTGATGATAATCCTGAAGAGTTTGATTGGCATGATCAAAATCTGTGTTAATCTTTACAGCTTAGTGGGCTAGCTTAACAAGATTCCTATCTTAATTCCGGGTTCGCCGGAATCCGGAGAAGTCGCACATTAGTCCCTGCGGTTAAAAGTTTGGTTTTATTGCACATTAGTCCCTGCGGTTAGAATTTTTTTCAAAAGGTTAAACCTTAAATATTCTTTTTTCTTATAATTGACGTGGGTGGAAGATCAACCAAAATGACGAATATACCCTCACATGTTATGCATGTGAGGGAACTTAACTGAAGAAAATAACGTGGTTAGCTGTAAAGGATTGAACCCGCAACAAAAATAAACTTAAAGGTTGTTTTTAGCAACTTTTAAATATTAAGGCTGGAACCTGCAAGTTTAAGGAAACATAAAGGATGTTTTGTGCAATTAACTCTAGAAAGAATTTTATTTGTTGGCAACTCTTGGAGGGTAAATGCACGGTACCCCTGACCGCGAGAGGGTTCTTCCTCACCAAGCTAGCTTAGCCTCATAGCTGCCTGGCGGTTACTACCCAGCAGGATTATTCGGGCCGAGCTGAACTCGAACCCACGTCCTCCCGTTTGAAATGGGTGAGGCTGGCCACTGGGCTGACACCCCGTGGTTTTTGTTAACAACTCTTGATACAAACAAAAAACAAAAAGTAAATGCAATGATATAAAGTAATATATCTTGGGATCATCGGTAACAATAATAACAATGCTGTTCCAAAAATAAGAATCTGGTGTATGAACCATCCTGCCTGCTTCCGTTTCAAATTGATGTTGTTTTCATATCATTGTATCCGAACATTTAAGCCGATGGTTGATCGTTAGGATTTTGACTTGCCTTTTCTTAGTGTTCTCATTGCTTATTTAATTATCTGACAAATTCTTTAAGATTGGGGCTTTCATCTTAATTAAAGAAGTAATAAAAGGGCAGGTGGAACTTCATTTTTGAGCAGCATGTGTTTCAATTCTTTAACATCATTGGCTAGGGTTTTCATCTCAAAAGATTTGAAAGACATGCTGCTCAAAGATGACATCCAGGTGCACACAGTTTTAGCTTGATGAGGCTTCAGGAAGACTACATTGGCAAAGATGCTTCGTCAATTGTCATGATGATGAGATTAAAGGTATAAACGTTTGTGTTATTCCTCTTCTTTGTGTTTGTTGTTAGTCCACTTAATCCGTGTTTGTTAAAGATTTCAGCATGTGGTTCAATATAGCCTGTGATTGTTTTCTTGACTTTTGTTTATGCTCTAATGGATATGTGGGTGGAGTTTTACAATCTAGACAAAGAAGGAATGTATACTAGTGAATACCTTCTAGAGCTTTTTTTTTCAAGAAATCTTCTTGGGTCTTGTTCCCTTGAGGTAAAAGTTGTAATTGGGTGAATCCTAACTAGTCAATTAGAGTGTGTATGTGACTTTGGTGTTGATTATGTAGATGATATGAAGAATGTCTTGAAACTATTTCAATGCATATGTATGTTTGTTTTGACATGATGAAAGTTTTAGCCTCTTGAATGTCTTGATCATATCATGTTGGAAAATTGTCTGCGTTAAGATGTTTGTTCTTTAATGTGTATACGTATGTATGTTCATGGCATTTGGCTATAGTGAATGAGGGTTTGAAATTTTGGTTGGAATAGTTAGTCAAATATACATCCTAATTCATATGGTTTGGAAAAACCATTGTGTTTGTTGTGGATCTCTTATAGTGGTGGATTTAGAATAAAAGTTAAAGGGTAATTTTTTGTTCAGGAAGCAAATAAATATAAAACGAAGAAGAAAAAAAATTGTAATAAAAATGTACTTCGCCAAGAAAGTTGATCCGCCCCTATCTCTCGTGTCATTATGTAAGATATTCTCAAGTTGAGGAAGTTTCATGATTATTGTTCTCATTATGCGTTTCGTATGGTTTTCCCTAGAATTCTAAGATTAGGTACCGTTGATAGGAGTCTAGTTTATCTTTAATACACCAACATATCTGTATGATATTTTTTCATGGTTTTTGTGGTGGCCTTTAGAAGTTGCATGATCTATGGTGATTAAGCTATCTCGGATAGCGAAATTGGGTGATGATTGGGCAACCAACTTATGTGGCAAGCAAGGTGGCTGGTGATGTGGATGTTTAAGGGAATCCGCCATCTCAGCTGGTTGAACCGGGTGACAAAGATTTATTATTAGGAGCTTCGGTGTCTTAAGTTCGATATTCAGTTCTTAACAAAATTATAGTGTTGCTGCATAGGTACACTTGCTCGTTGAGATTTTTAATGTTCTAGTGGAGTTAGGAAGATTTTCATGGCTTTTGGGGTGGCTTTTAGAAGTTGCATGGTTTATGGTGATTCAGCAATCTTAGATAGAGGAATTGGGTGATGGTTTGGTAACTGACTTATGTGGCAGCAAGGTGGTTGGTGATGTAGATGTTAAAGGGAACCCGCCATCTTGGATGACAAAATTGGAGTGACATGGCAAGTCATCTCATTTGGCTGGTTACATGGCTGACACCTGAGACCACCATGTCAGCCACGCAACTAGGCGTATGTGAGATGACTCGACATGTCACTCCACTTCCGCCATCTGAGATAGTGGATTCCATCACCAGCCACCTGCTTGCCACATAAGTGGGTTTCCCATTCATCACCCAATTCCGCCATATGAGATAGTTGAATCACCATAAACCATGTAACTTCTAAAGGCCACCCCAAAACATAAAAAAAACTCGCATATGTGAGCTTTTCACAATTGTAAGGTAAATCATATGAGTGATGTTTCGCAACACTATCAACTTATAAAAAAATTATAGCACGACTACTCCCACTTCATAGCCTTCGACGAAAACTAATGGAGCATGCGTCATCCCTTCACTTGTTGCCTAGTGGTAGGAGACTTGGGTTTTCCAATGGAGACTCAAGTTCAATTCCCACTTGTGTCATATTGGGGTGGATACAGGAAATGAAGGATTTGAACTACGCCTTGCGTGAGGTTGTCAGTTCGATTCCCAAGCTCAAATGGGTTTTCGTCCCACCGTATGTTACGCCAGAGAGTTGTGCTCTTGTGGTGGCATAATGATTCTCAAGTGGCAGCCGAGGGTATGGTTTCCTGTGGGAACGCCCAAAAAAGCCAAACTTTGAAGCCAGCGTGGGTCCAGTTAAAACAACATAATCTGACCAGAGTGGGCAATACAAGGCTCTCTGATTTAGAAAGTATGATAACCTTATACATGAATTTCTCGTTGAAAAGAAAAATGGGGCATGCGTCAAAGTTTGTTGCATATTTAAAATATGATGGGTCTGAATGCCTTTTGCTTCCACATTGAAGGGAGATAATAGATTAGATGAGAATGATGACCAAAAATATGCTCAAATTGGCTAACAACTCATCCAACCAACATTCACCACCTCACATTGGTTTTTACACTTTATGTTTTCGATGATGTCTTACTTCAAACCTTTCTCTAGGTTGACAACGTCTGTATATTGTTTTCATCATGTTATGCTACAAAGATAAAATTATTTTGTTAAACCAATCGCTAAGTTAATAAGATCACAACAACCTATAGAAGCTACGAACCTAACATAAGAGAGATAATGCATGGCCTTAGAAAACATGCAACGCAAAATGTTTTTAATTACATCAAATTTAACTTACACAATGGAAAGAATACGTTGTGTAATATTTGACAGTTTTTGCTTCCTGTGTCATTCAATATTGTATCATGTTTATGTTTTTAGTTCTTATGCTCTAACATTGTATTACGATTATGTTTTGTAGTTTCTATTTCTTTCATATTGTACCATAATTATCCTTCAACGGTATATTATGTTTATTTAACATAAATTGTTTAACCACTATATTTAATAATATAAATTACGTGTAAATTACAAGTTTGTCATTTATCTTTATACCAAATTTCAACCGGTGTCATTTGTCTTTAAAATTGATGAGTTTTGTACTTTACGTTTTAGATTATTGCGACGTTTGTCCTTTCCCTCCAACTTAGTTAATTTTTCTCGTTAAATTTGGTCATACAAGGGTATGTCAGTCTTTTTACCCATTTATTATAATTAACTAAACAAAAAACCTTTTAATTATTTTTACACATTCTGCCCATTACTTTTCCAGATCCACACAAACCTCCTCTTCACTCCATTACCTTCACATTCAAACCTCTGCAACAAAATCTAGATTCGCATTCATTCTACCCATTTTCACGTTCAAAGCTTCTATTCACTTTCCTAATGGTGACTATATGATAACAATCATTGAGCTCAGATTTATACCCGACGCACTCGGTCAATCACTGAGCTCCGATCTATACTCGACGCACTCGGTTCCGTCTCGCCGGAGAATGAGTTGAAGGTTGTAATGGCGGCAATACATGGAGCTCAGATCTATACTCGACGCACTCGGTTCAGAAGTTTATTGATATTCAGATCTAACCATATGTGGCGGCAGGGGAGTTCATATTCTGACAACAAACAAGTTGAAGATGAGGTGGGTTTCAGTGGTGAGTTTCAATGGCGAAGAAGGTTGGGCTTTAAGTGGTGGGGGTTGTCCGATGATAATGGACGATGATAGTTGGGTTGTTACAACAGCGAATACTTCCGCCGGATATCTCACAACGCCAAGAGCGTTTTAAACGCCTCACCCAACCCTGAATACCGTCACTGGTTCCGCCAATATCAGATCCTCCTCGGAGCTCTTCTTGGAAGTTTTTTCGGATACGATTCAACCAATTGTCTCCTCTGCTCACACATCTAATGAGCTATTTAAATGCCTCGCGCGCCGGAGTCTCCAGGTCCCGGATAATCTCCCTCTAATCTAAACTTGCTACACACAGTAAGGGTAACAAACCTATTACAGAATACCTCAATGAGATGAAAGCAATAACTGATGAAGTTGCCTTAGCCCAGAAGCCGGTGGATGATAAGGTCTCATCATTCACGTCATCACTCATCTTGGTGACGACTACAAAGATATTTCTGCAGCCTTGAAGATCCGTGACACCCCATACCTTCTCTGATTTCTATGATAAACTAGTCAATCACAAGAGATCACTACAAGCCCCAACCCACACCTCTAGTTACTATTGTTAATGTCCTCAACGACAAGGATCGAGACCTTTTTAAGGGCCTTCCCTGCAGCCTGAAACACAAATAGGCCAACTCTTTTGGGTGAAGGAACACTCCATCTCACAACTATAACAGTGGCCCAACCCACCAACACAACAGTGGACACACGAATCATTATCGAACTAACCGAAATAATTTTTTTTGTCACTTTTGTAACATTCTAGGTCATGACACTAAAGCCTGCCGGAAGCTAGCACTTTTTTTACAGGACTACAACATTAATATTTCTGCGTACTCAGCTGTGAATGCGTCAATGGTAAGCTCGTCCAACTTCCATCATCATTAATGTTTGGTACTGGGGCATCTATCATGCTACACATGACCGATCCAATTTACACCACCTCTCAGAGTATGGCGAGCCAGATGACATCGTGCTAGGAAATGGTAAAACCCTCTCTATCACTACATCGGCCACACTTCTATTCCCACCTCCTCTCGCACATTGAAATTAACTAATGTTCTACTTGTCCCTCATTTACAAAAGCATCTCATTTCAGTTGCTAAACTTTGCAAAACTAATAATGTTTCCGTTGAATTTTTTCCTTTTCATTTTTTTTTTAAGGATCTTTGCACCGGGGCACACCTTATGTGGGGATTGAATATTAATGACGTCTATTATGCTTCCACCATTCCTCATTAGTCCATTCAACCAATCAACTCAAGCATCAAGACATCTGGATAGCTTCTCTCTTGGCACAAGTTTGGGCATCCATCTATCAAAGTTCAAAAACTTTTGCCTTAATAAATTAGGACTTGGTTATAATAAAATGTCGAATGCTTCCTTTCTTGTGATGCTTGTTCATTGAATAAAAGTCAATAAACAAGCTTTGGAGAAAATTCATTTACAGTGTCTAAACCACTTGAGATTATTTATCGAATGTTTGGGGTCATGTTCAAACATCCAATGATGGATATGCTTACTACATCATTTTTGTTGATGCTTACTCTAAATATACATGGCTTTACCCCGTAAAACAGAAATCAGATGTCTCAATTTTATTCCCACAATTCACATCGCTACTTGAAAAATTATTTAAAACGCCACTTGTATCCCTCTTTTTAGACAATGGAGGCAAATATGTTGGATTGATTCCTTACCTTCAAAAGCATGGGGTTTCCCACTTTACGACTCCCCCTCATACTCCAAAACAGAACAACAAAATGGTGTTGCCGAAAGACGACACCGCCATATTTTCCCACTTTACGACTCCCCCTCATACTCCAGAACAGAACAACAAAATGGTGTTGCCGAAAGACGACACCGCCATATTGTCGAAACCGGATTATCCTTACTTCATCATGCAAACTTGTCACTAAATTTTTGGTCTCACGCCTTTCAAATTGCAGTCTATCTCATCAAACGATTGCCTACACAAATTCTAAATTTCAAGTCACCTTATCAACAGCTATACAAAATCCAACCAACATGCACAAAACTCAAACCCTTTGGTTGTCTATGTTTCCGTGGTTGGACCCTATGCCTCATCCAAGTTTCATCCTCGTTCTATCAAATGCATCTTTCTTGGCAACTCCGCCTCAAAATCGACATATAAATTTATGATCCTACCTCACACTGTCTCTACCACTCTCGTCATGTTGAATTTATTGACCACATCTTTCCATTCACGACATAAAGCATTCCTATAAATCCCCTTCCTACACCTGAAATATTTATACCTACTGCCAAAAGAAACCCCAAAGCTCACCCCTATACTATCCCCTACACCTACCATGCACACGTCCCACATCCCACATCCCAAGCAACCAAACTCCACCTCCCCTTACTACCTACTCACTATAATACATCTCCCTCGATACAGAATCTTTAGACCCATCTGCTCCCATCCTTTCCTCATCATTGGATCCTTCCCCTGACACCATGTCATCCATAATCACCCTTCAATCCAATACCACACCTTCTCTTTCTCAAACTGCCACACCCGATACCAACATTTTCTCCCAGTCCCCTTTCCACAACCACTTCCACCCCTTACTCGCCCTCAATGAAATCGTAAATCCAATCCTAAATACTATAATTCTCATACTGTAAACACCACCACTCTCCACCCGTACCACCCACCACTCACATTCAAGACTCTAAAGACCCGCAATGGCGCAATGCAATGGATGCGGAATTTAACGCACTCCTTCTAAATCAAATATGGGAGCTTGTACCCGTGACCTCCCATAGGCCCATTGGTTGTAAATGGGTTTTACGAATCAAACGTAATTCTGATTGTTCCATTTCCAAATATAAAGCTTGTCTCGTGGCGAAGGGCTTCCTCCAACAATACGGGAAGGACTACTTTGATACATTCAGTCCCGTCACCAACCCATCGCCATTCACACCCTTCTTTCAATTGCACCATCCAAAAATTGTTCGTTGCGACAACTTGATGTGAACAACGCCTTTCTTCATGGCACTCTTCATGAGGACGTCTTTATGACAAAACCACCGGGTTACATAGATTCTCAATACCCACATCATGTTTGCAAGCTCAAAAAGTCTTTATACGCTTAAAACAAGCTCCACGCACTTGGTACAATGAGCTCACTGAATTCCTTCTTCGCTTTAGACTTACAAATCTCTAGCCAATGCTTCTCTTTTTCTCTACCAGCGTCAAAACATCACTTGTTATTTCATGGTCTATGTGGATGACATAGTTCTTACGGGAAATGATTCCCATTTTCGCGATCACTTTATTTTAGCTTTGAGACAAAAATTCTCTCTCAAAAGATCTTGGCATGCTCCATATTTTCTAGGTGTTGAAGTTATTCCTACACCTACTGGGTGTCTTTTTGTCACAACATCGTTATATTCAAGACATTCTCCAACAGTTTCACATGGATGGCGCAAAAGATGTCATCACACCTCTTAGCACCTCCGAACCCTTATCGCTCCATGACTCATCTCCTTCGGTTGATGCCACTCCCTTCAGAAAACTTATTGGGTCTCTTCAATACCTAGCATTCACTCCCTTTTGTGCCAACAAGATAACTAATAAATACACCAGGCCTACCCATTGGTTCGAACCTATCTCCCCTATCATAGTACTGTGGTAGTAGGCAAGGTATCCCATGGTTCTCATTTCCTCATATTTAGGTTCTTTTTACCGAAAACAATTTCTTGAGGTGTTTTATGGTGTACCACCTTAGAAGGTAGTCTATTAATATTGTATGTAGCGGTTTCAATGCATTCACCCCAAAACCTTTTTGGAAGGCTTCCTTGAAACACCAAGGCATGAGCTATTTCAAGTAGATGACAATGTTTGCATTCAACCACTCCATTTTGTGGGGGATGTATATGGACACGTGGTTTCAAGTAATATTTCCCTCTTGCGAGTAAAAACTCCTCATTCTGTTAGACGTGAACTCCCCCTATTATCACATCTAATTCATTTAGTTTGTTTCCCAAATTGAGTTTTAATCATCTTATGAAAGCTAATTAAGCAATCACTTGCTTGATCTTTATGCTGAATAAGGTAGACTCACACGGCTCGACTATAATCATCAACAATTGTGACGAAAAAAACTTGTGTGGGTTTGTTGAGAGTTTCCATTATTTTCCCCACACATCACAATGAATAAGCTCAAAACATTCATTAGATTTAAAAACACTCTTGGGAAAAAACAGAGGGAGTATGTTTGGTTTCACATATGCATGACAAACATCGTCTTTAAAATCAAAAGAAACATTATTCAAAAAATCGACGTGACTAAGTTTCGAGGTAGAGGCACTGACCTAGTCTTGAATGCCAAACTTCCACATCAACCTTCAAACTCATGAGTTTTCTATCGTCTCCTAACATACCCATTCGACATAGACCACGCACGCATTTACTGGCTCCAATCAAATTCTTCAAGTGTAAGCTCTTCATAACACAAAAATCAGGGTAAAATCTTACTACACAATTAAATTCCCTTGATATTCGACTCACTGATAGTAAATTGCAAAATTTTGGAATGTATAAAACCCCTCCAATTTTCATTCCACCCTTTAGAGTGGATTCTCCTGTTGCTTCAACAAAAATGCTTCTCTATTCGGTATAACCAGAGGTGTTCCAATATCAGCCTTGGATGCATTTTCAAAAACATCACATTTATGAACTATGTTTCTTTCGAACCAGAGTCAACGATCCAGCCATCCTTTTCAACATCAATTTTGCCTGCCATATTAGCTTTGCGTGATGCATGTAACGCTCCGCATTTTTGTACTTTTCTTATTTAGAAAGTGTAAATGTAATACTATTTTTGGAAAGTTGTAATCGTATTCGTATCTTTTATTTCAATCTCTTTTATCCGAGATTCTGATCATAATGGAACTTTATTCAATAAATGTACATATTTTACACATATGATTCATACTTTACAATCTTTGATACGTGACTTCATGCAAGAAACTCATAATTGGAATACTCGAATGCCCAATTTTGCGTGCAATTATACTTATACATCATTCTCTTATGCTTAAAATATTCGAAAACCAGCTAAAATACGAAAAAACAGCCCAAAACCAACCCACCCGTGCGAGTTGAACCCACTTCGCACAAAGTGAACACACTTCGCACGAAGCGGAGCTGGCAGCTGTTTTCCTATAAATACAAACGCACTTCACCACTTCCAACATTAGTACACTCTCATTCTCACTCTCATTTTTTTTGATTTTTGGCAGAATCATCTCAGATTCTTCTAAGTGAGTTTAACTCACTAACACTTTGCAATTTCATAACTTTTCTTCTGCTTTTACTTCTTTTCTTTTGTACAAAGTGTTGTAAGCTAACCTAGTTCATCATCCTCATAGGATTGGATTAGTGTTCTAGCTAGTGAGAACGTTGGGAGCTTTGGCTACCCGAATTAAGTTCCACACCTCACTTGAACATTTTTGCATTTACTTTCTTTACATTCATGACCAATCGGGTTATTGCAACCTTGTGCTTTGGTTAATCATATAACGAGATTTGACATCTCCATGCTTGACATCTATGACCGACTTGAAAATCTATATACTTAAATCATACATACTTTTCGTATTTTCTTAAGTCGGAATAAGAATTTTAATCGCTTTCTGATTAAGTATTATGGTCCTAGACTGTTCCGCCTCATTGCCAATACCCTGTTCAAGAAAATCAGTGTCGAAACGGGTGGAAAATGAGCTAAACGTTACAGAAACAGACCATTGCACAAAGTGATTAGTCACTTTGCACAAAGTAATTAGTCTCTTCGGCTGAAGTGGACTACCACTTCGCACGAAGTGGTCACCTCGTACGAGGTGGCATTTTTCCGTAATACCTTTATATTTTCTGCCTTCCAACCTGAATCCGAATCCAACTCTGAAACATTCACACATTTCTGTTTCCCCGTGTATGATAACTTCGGTGTCCTACCCTCCATTCCACAGTTGCGGTTACTAAGGAAGCTTTGCAAAACCTGAGTATACTCGACCCCGTTTTACGTATTATCACTTTTGGGGTGCAATACATGTACTTTATCAATTCACACAAACATGATATGCTTAAATCACGAAACAATCCTTAAACTATGCTCTATGTGCTATACTTGAAATCACACATGCTTATACTCGAAATTCTCATACTTAATCACTAACTTTGATCAAGCCTCCTTTAATATGTATAGCGTTATAGGAAGTAACGCACCTCGTAAACTTGAGGTCATGTTAAGTTAACACATACGTATTTTCATTGTATGATAGATTACGCTAGCGGGAAAATTTGGGTTGACTAGTATATTTGCATGCTCGTATATTACATGTTAGCCTTGAGAATAGCATTGATGCATAAGGATTCGTTCAAAACTTTATACTATGTTATTTATTTAAACTTGTATACTCGCCAATGCTTTATGTGTTGAACTATACTTTAACATTTATTGCAGGTTGATATTGATGATGAGACACATGGAATCAAGTAGGACGACTTCGATACTCACCTAGAACGTATTAGAAAGTTGTTGTATTTGTATTTTTTTCAATGATGTTGTATATAAAATTTGAAACTATGTACTTGCTATTAAATCAATGAAATCTTATTATTTAATTTATTTGTCATATTTTAGCGTTATGAAGTCTCGAGCACATCACCTTATGCGTTGTCATTTGTTTCCAAAGGATGCTTCATCAAAGTCCAGTATTGAGTTTTTGACAACTCTCCTATGGTAGATGCCTCACTATCAACATGAGCCACCTTTGGTTTGCCTTTTTCATTCTTTATTTTTCCAAGACACCAATCTTGATACCCAATAATTTTGAAACATCCTTATCTCTTGTGACTGCCTCGACCACAAAAAGGTACACTTCCTGCTCATTAGCATTGTTCCGCTTCACATCCTTTTGCCCGGCTTTATCTCCTGTGTTGCTTTGTTTTTTATTTGTATTGTCTCACCTTCCCTGTGAGTAAGTCTGAAATGCAGCAGGTTTGACATGATTTTGTTCGAGGCCGCAATGGAACGTTGTTGTTCATCATCTAACACGAGTCTATAAGCCTCCTCAACGTTGGGTTTGGTTTCATGGATAATACTTGTGTTCGGATGGTTGAAAATCAGTATCCAGGCCCATAAGAAACTGATACAATTGTTCCTTTTCTTGAAACCTGTTCACGCCTTTTTCGATTTCACAAGTATAGTTTCCAGAGGTACATCTAGGCATGGGTAACACCGAGGATATCTCATCCCAAAGACTCTGAGTGTCGTATAATATGTTAAAACTGAACTATCATCTTGTTTTGTAATTTTGAGTTTTCGTTTAAGTTTATATGCACGATGGGCACTTTCCTTACCAAATTGTTCCTAGAGATCGGACCAGATTTCCGCTGAAGTGTTGGCGTACTTGATAGTGCCCCTAATAGTCTTCTCCATTGATGTTGTTAACCACCCCTTTATCATGGCATCACATCGCATCCATGCCATGTAGGTGTCGTGTTTTTGGTCCGGTTTAGGGATGCTTCCATCCATGAAACCCATCTTGTTATTGCAAACAAAAATTAGCCATCTCTTAACCTATCACGTAGTTGAGGTCGGTGAGAGGATCGTTGGTTTGCATCTGCCTTAAAGAGTCAGAAGCATGGATATAGTAGGGTGAACTACTGTCGATCGCATCATTCTTCCTGGTTGCTACTTGATCACTGGCTATGTCACCAGATTTGTAACTAATGATTTTCAGTTTCGATGTTCTTCTCTGATACCATGAATGATATTAATAAGAGACATCACCCTTATTTATATAACAAGACAAGAAAAAAAGTAATAATATCAAACCTGAATACATAGCAAAGAAATAAAGTAGGAGAAGATTTAATCCTCTGCATGCATATGCGTCTAAAATAATCGATAAAATCCAACAGAAAACACCTATATTTGCCCCTGAGTGAATACCACACGGTATTTAGATGTAAAACAAAATTGTTGTTAAAAAATATTCTTTCTTTGCTTACTCTTTTCTTTTAAGTACTTGAAAAACCTTAACATGTGGCATAATAATTCTATATATTATTATTATATATATTAAAAGGTGTGACTTGATGAATAGTGTCACACCTTTTACCTTTTCCCTCAATTTTAATATTGACTTATACACCGTTTACATTTTACTTAATTTCTTTCTTTTCTTTTTCTTTTACTAATTTACATTTTTACACCTTAAATTTTAATAAACTTATCATATATTTCTTGTCTTTTTCTTTTACTAATTTAAATTTTTACACATTAAACTTTAATAAACCTATCATATAGCTTCTAAATTTTAATAATAGTGAATTTCAAAATTTGTCATTTATCTTTATACCACTTTTCAGGCGGTGTCCTTTGTCTTTAAAATTGATAAATTTTGTACTTTATGTTTCAAATCTTGCACGTTATGTCCTTTGAGCGTAACTCTGTTAATTTTTTATGTTGTCTTTTACCAAATATTTATAATAATAAGTTAATAAATAGAACAAAAACAGATTTAAAAATTAATATTAATATTACTATATATATAATAAAAAACTAAAACACTCTTTCTCATCTTTTCTCCCTCTCAACCACCACTCCCACCTGCCACTACCTACTGCCACCACCACCCACCCCTTACAACTAGGCACCACTCGACCATCGCCACCAGCAGTTCATCGCCACCAGCCGAACAACACAACACAACTCATACCCTCTCCTCAATTTAAAAACCCACAAACCCCAATTTCAAAATCCTAATTCAAACCCACCTCAATTATCTCAGCCCAAAATTGGATGTGGCTACTCACAAACGGCCGTCGTATTAAACCCTAAAATAGGATTCAATTCATTAAATTCCAATAACAGATTGTTCGAATTAAACGACCAAAAGTATTTGTGAACAATTTGTTCTAGATCAATCGTGAATCGTATGTGAGCCGGCCAACCGGGTTTGTTGGGTCTTGACACCTACCCGTTGCAACCACCACCACCACACACACATCCACCCCTGCCACCACACCGCCACCACACATCCGATCTTCACCACCAAACAACCACAAGAACAAGTTGGAGTATGTTGCCGGAACAAATAATGTCCGAACACCTCCAGATCTGTGTAACGTTCGTGCATTAGGGTTCAAAACCGCCCGTTTAATAGTTGAAAATTTATTTATATAACCCGATGGACATTAGATTTATAATCATTGTTATGTGATATTCTTTTTAGAATAAAAGAAAAGGAATTTATGTGATAAATATATATTATAGTGTAAAAAAATAAATATATTAAAAAGGGGGTTCAACCGGATTCGAACCCGGGTCACTTGTGACCGCACACACACCCAACACCACTACACTGCACACACATATGTGTTGAATCAAGAAAACAAGTGAAACTTATGCGATATATCAAGCATCTCCTCCTGATGTTCTGCACATTTGGAGCTGTAACCGCTCTAATCTTGCAAAAAAAAAAAGAAACCGTTTCTTTCTAAGACTAATCAATCCGCAACTTTGGGCTTTAAACCGTTAACAAATCCTAGATGCATAATTTCAGCCCCGAAACCGAAACCCAATCATAGCCATTAAAATCTTGAAACTGAACGAATTAAAGGTTTGGCGTTGTAAATCCTATAAATACCGACCTTAATCGTTCAAGCAGACTCGCTCATACCTCACTTTACTCCAAAAACTCTGTTCTGTGAAATAGTCGCAGCCGTCGGAGTTGTCGCCGGAATCGTTGATCAATCACCGGAGGAATCAATCAATCTCGGTACAAACTCCTAATCACTTGTGTATATCTTTGTAGTTGCTAAATTCAAAACAGATTTTGGAATTTATTAGTATCAGTTGTGCTTTTCTTTTATATATACTTGGGGAAGAAGATGAAATGTGATTAATGTATTTATGTTTTAAAGATTAGGATATAACCGAGTTAGACATCCAACCCAGTTGGTTGGGCTGGGTGCAATACATCGTTCATACGCGGGTTCGAGTCTTGGAGGGGATACCGGTTATTTGATTTTAGAAACCTTTTCAATAAATGATTTTATGGATGGAGGTAACTAGTTTATAAGAAGATTAAAAACTGAGTATCTAACAGGTTAGACACATAGCTCAGTTGGAAGAGCTGCGTGCATGCAACCGAGAGGTCTCGAGTTCGAATCCTGCCACACGCATCTAAATTCACACAAAATTCGGTCAGATTCGCCTTGTCAGACCTGACAAGGTTTTAATTTTTTTTAATATTAATTGTTAACTAATTATTCTTTTATTACTATAATATTAGTTTTAAATCCATTAAAAACAAAGCATTTTAGGTACAAATCAATAAATCAAAAAAATTACTTAAACACTAGCAAACAAAATAATAAATCAAAATATTATATACTTACTATTTTTATATTTATCGAATCTTTCCGTTGTTGTTATTTAGGTTAGATTTCTTTGTTAAATAAATTCTCAATCCGTGCGCACCCTTCTTCAATTCAGGAACGTACCCACTGTGAGTGAATCTTTACAAATTCCCCCTTTTAATTATGTTTTGGGTTGTATCATGTGTCGTACATGTTTTATTTATTTAAACACTTGTGCTAACATCATTTCGTGATCAAAGATGTATATTTGTTTATGTGGTTATGTGTGGTTACATTTTAACATTTCAGTGCAATTATTCATTAGGCCTATCAGTTTCTAGTGGGATACGAATTGAGCATCAGGTGCCTCATTAGATCAGCTCCGTTTGATTGAGCCTTGATCTCAAGTTCATCATTCATCAAGTCATGTGTTCATTATGGATATTATTTGGTTTGTGATAGGTTATGTATATACTTATGCTTACTTATGGTTCATGCACAAATTTTTATTTAAACAACTAATATAACAAATGTCTAAATGTGGTACTTAGATTCACTCGCCAACTTTTGTTGACCCAATCTTTTGTTTTACGCTTGATGCAGGTGAACCAGCTGAGGAGAGAAACACATAGGAATGGTCTTAGAAGATTAAACCAATCTATTATGTTCTGAACAATGTTTTGATTTAATTGTACTTGTATGACTCGTTGTGTTTGAATCTTTGAAGTTTTGATTTAAATTTAATAAATATGAAACTTATTAGTAAATGTCATGAGCTTTAGTGATAACCCAATTATGCTCCGACTTATATTTCCGCTGCCGGTCGGGTGTGACAATCTGTCCGTCGTTCACCCGCCTCCTCGCCATCATCGCTCCCCTTTAACTATATTTGAATGAGATGACCGCTAACATGCGATTAGGTGGGCGATTGGTAAGGTTTTGTGTTTGTGCTTGTAATTGCATGTCTTTTAATGGAGTATTGGTGTCTTGGTGGAGTTTCATGTGAGAGAGAGAAGAGGAAGAGAGTTTAGTGAGAGAACGGGCTTGACAGATAGAGAGAGTTTTGGATTTATTTATATTCTAATTTTTTAATTAACACATATATTAATTCAATAGGCAAAATTACAAAAGTAACCTCATGTGACAAGCATATGATCTTATTTAACATTAAAAACTAACTGAGTTAGGTTCAAAGGACATAACGTGCAAAATTTGAAAAATAAAGTACAAAACTCGGCATTTTTAAGATAAAAGACACCATCTGAAAAGGGGTATAAAGATAAAGGACAAAATTTGAAATTCACTCTTTAATAAAGTTTTCTTTCGACTTAACTTTTTAGATTTTCTCCTTCATTTATTATACCTAATACATCGTATCAACGTCGATTGAATTCCCACCACAACGCACGAGTAATTTAACTAGTTATACTAAAACTTAGTGTGAAAAGTTGTCAAATGTTTAGGTAAGCATTAAATTACAATCTGTACTTTATAGTCATGTGAAAACAAGTTACATTTTCAAAGAAATTTCTTTTGTATGTTGTTATTTACAAATCTTGAGATTTTACTAAATGTAAATATCTCGAAGATAAGCCCGTTCAATTATATATATATATAAGGTAGGATGGTTAGGGATGGCAATGAGTATGGTTCGGGTCGAGTATTAGTAATCCTATACTCATATCTGTTTGTAAAATTGTGTCCAATACCCGATTTAATACCCGTCGAGTATTTTTCGGTAATTACTCGTAGGGTATCGGGTATACCCATTCGTTTGTTAAAAGATATACGTTAGGATTTTCAATTACATTTTTTACTATTATAATTATTATATAATGTTATTTATACATTAACTATTATAAATTTAAAACGTACATTACATGCATATAAGTTTTATCATAAATTAATAATAACTTTATAACAAACATTTATATTATGCTTCACAACATACAAAATATAAATACTATTATCAAATACATATATTAAAAGATTTTTTTTCACATTATATACATACTAAATAAATTACTAATATACAAGGGTTATGGAAAATAAAATATAAATGAAAACATCCGGGTATGTGATTGGGAATATCGTTCAGGGTAAACGGGTAAGTGATTTCAGGTCAGGTATCACCTAATCCCATACCCGACCCATACCAGTGAAAATTTTTTAAACCTGATCCCATACTCGGCCCAATACCTATCGGTTATCGGGTGTAGCTGTCACATTTGTGTCGGGTTTCGGGTATACCCCTCGGGCTTGGTTATTTTCGCCATCCCTAAGGATCGTGTGAGAAGCACTAGCTAATTGAGAAGCTTAAGAAATATTCTGGACCACACATTTTTTAAGCTTTTCGTAATATCACACATTTTCTTTAAACTTTTTGTAATATACACATATGTATAGTTTAAAATTAAACTATATACATATGTGCATAATTCAAGATTTGACAATATACATGTATGTATATAGTGTATTTTAAGGTATACATTTGTGTATATTCTGGACCAACATTTTTTAAGCTTTTCGTAATATCACACATTTTCTTTAAACTTTTTGTAATATACACACATGTATAAGTTTAAAATTGACTATATAAATATGTGCATAATTCAAGATTTGACAATATACATGTATCTATATAGTGTATTTTAAGGTATACATATGTGTATATTACGAAAAATTTAGGAAAATATATATTTAGAAAGCTTATCAAGTTTCTTAAATATGATAGACTTTTCTTAATATCCTGTACCCTATATATATATTCTTTTATTAGATGTTGGGTGACATTTAGTGTCTTTTCTAGGAGATAATAATGTTTCATATTTAGAAAGACGTGTTACCCCACACACGACTTGAACGATTGATAATGATTTTAATTTAAAACCCCTTACCTAAGCACTAAATGATAGAAAAAGATTTTAGCTAAAGTAAATTACAACGAGGTGATTGTAAGCTATCAGGTTGCGGGGGTGAAGAACTCGTTTGTGTATCTTGGAACCTTTGAATAACATCATCTCATTAGTCATTACAAGAAAAATAGTAACAGACAAGTCGGATTCGGAGAAGGACGGTACGAGGATCTGCCTCGCCAGGTCAAACGATTTTAGTGTAATCAAACTATTTTGAGCATTCGAGATTTTTACTCAGAAATAAAATGAGAAATCAGTAGGATATGTGCAAATTTCTGGGGTCTTCGTAGTCTCCATCCTGCTCTCATCGCTTGTCCTATGCTCTATTTCTTTTCCTTTTTTGATTTTTAACAGGTAGAAAAAAATGGTGGGAAATGGGTGGTTTGAAGCAACTGGTTTTTTGCACACTTCAGATCGACGCCAGATAGTAGCAAACTGTTATTTATATGAAACAAGTGTCCGCAGAAGCAAGTGTATAGTTGTATAGCCCCTGCGGGTGGTCGTTTGGTGGCTAGCAGAAGCAAGTGTGGGCTTCAGTCATGTAATAGCATAAGTAAACATGGCAGGATATCGTGCCGGGATCTAGCGATTTGGTTCACCTGACAAATTGCTCGCCTAGACAAAACGTGTCTGGGTAAGAAGGTTGAAGAGGAGAACGAAACATTCCTTATAAAGGGGTGTCTGGTCATCAGAACCACAGGCAAATGAAGGGAACGTGGTGGTGGAGTTTTGTAGAAGATGAACAATGATGGTTGAGGGGAGGGGGAGCCAGGTTGGGTTGGTTTGATTTTTTTATTTCTTTCTATTTTCAATTGTGGGTCTACTAATTTTTATTTTAATTTTTTAAAATACGAGGGTAAAGAATAATTATATATGACTTTTAATATAACAAAAATATTAAAATCGATTCGATTCATGTAAACCAGAACTACCATCAGTGTAATCAACTCAAAAGGTTTTTATTATACTTATCCATTCATAAGGATACTATTAATTGTTATTGAGTAAAAACCTTAAGTTATTATCAAAAAGTAGATCCTTAAGCTTCATTAGCTCTAAGTTAAGAACAATTATCTATGTCTAAGAGATAAATTCTAGCAGTTAGTTTGTTCTCATTTTTCTTTTAGTGTGACTAATCTTTATGTCATTTTACTTACAATTTATGTTTTGAACAACTCTTGACTAAAAAAAGTATACTCGTAAATAAACGACTACATAAACAACACTATTATATATCGAGTTTAAATTGGTTTACGCGTCTAAATGAGTTATATCTTTTTATATAAATATAATAAGTTTTATTTAATATACAAAATATTATATATTGATAAAATATTTAAGTAATATATACTTTATCATATATGAAAATCCTACCTACTTCTTCATCATCATCTTCCCTTAAATTTCCAAAAACCGCGTCCAGTTCGATCTTAAGTAACCGTTTTTCACTGCATTTCGTAACTTCAAAGTGACGAGGTAGCTTCATTTTCTAGATTCTTTTGAATTCTTTGACTATAGTTTAAGGTTGTGAATATTTTCATATTATTTGAATTCAAATTTGACTTTCAAGTTGAGAGTTGATTAGTTAATTTTTTTTACAGCAAATTTCTTTAATTCATGTCGCCTGTGACAATTAAACTTAAGGCTCCCCCTCCTAAAATGGTTAAAGATTTTGCCTTTGTCAATGGACCAATACCCCATTGGTCAATTAATTAAAATATTATTTGCCATTTCTAAGTATGTAACTTTTTTTTTGCTAGCTGTGGAAGTTAGAGATGGTTACAAAAAACCATATGAGGTCATTTACAAGCAGCATTGGTGGAGTTACAGAAAGCAGTAACTTCACAATTCAAAAAGACTGCGAAATTTAGAACTCTACTCAAGCGCATTGATAAAACCTTGAGGACCATTGAGTCACTTTTGTATGCAAATGGGAGATTGGCCAGAGTGCTGGACCGCCCGAGATAGAGACCAAAATGTTCATATTTTACCTGGAGAATGGTAAAGAAACAGTCCTCAAGTGCTCAAAGATCAAGTGTTGAAATGTGTACAAGAAGTTTGTTCATGCGAATAAGCTTATTCGCTTGGATCATGAGCTATTGGGGTTCTTTCAGGCTGAATTACAGGATAACCTGAGTGTTAAATTCAGGGGTCTTGATTTGGGAGGCGAAGTAGTTTCATCCGTTACCAATCGGGCAGGTGGTTTTTCAAATTCTTGCAATGTTCCGGGGCTCCCAGATGTCATTGTTGGTTTGGATTCTCATTTTAAAGAAGTGAAACACATGCTGCTCAAAGATGACATCCAGGTGCTCACCGTTTTAGCTCCCGGAGGTTGCGGGAAGACTACATTGGCGAAAATGCTTTGTCATGATAATGATATCAAAGGTATTAACTCTTGATATTCTTCTTCTATGTATTTATTGTTAATCCAATGAAGTTGACAATGTGGCATCTTAACTTGCTTTAGTTGCAATATTATACAGATGGTTAAATACATTTCATCTAAACATTGTTCAGGTATTTTTGGGGACAACATCTTCTATGTTACTGTTTCTAGAACTACATCCTTCAAAACTATTGTCCAGAAGTTATTTACACATCATCTTAGTGTAAACAACTCTGAGTTCCGGACTGATGAAGAGGCAAAGAACGCGCTAGAGAAAATGATGAGACAAATGGGATCACAGAAGATATTGCTGGTCCTAGATGACGTGTGGTCCGAATCTGAATCGCTTATCCAGGAACTGAAATTTCCTATACCAGGATACACCATCTTGGTCACTTCAAGGTTCCTGCTTTTGGGAATTGGTTCTACTTACGAATTGAGCTTGTTAAATGATGAAGATGCAAGAACCCTTCTTTGTCATTCAGCATTTCCCTGTGACGGGAATCACATTGATGTGCCAGATGATCTTGTGACCAAGGTAACATTTCAACTTTCCAAATCATGTTCAGGACTCCATCTTTCTTTCACATGATTTTCTATGGTTGTTTTTTTTTGTATAGATGGTTAAGTGCTGCAAGGGATTTCCATTGGCCCTTACCGTGATTGGTGCATCATTACGCAATCAAGGTGTGCTCAAGTGGAGAACAACTTTACAGAAATGGTCCAAAGGTCAATCGATTTTTGATTCAAACAGCCAGATATTGTTTAGTCTTTGGGCCAGTGTTGATGCACTTGAAGATTTGCCAATAGCCCGAGACTGTTTTCTTGATTTGGGTGCATTTCCTGAAGATGAAAAGATTTCTGCATCTGCTCTAATGGATATGTGGGCCGAGTTATACAATCTAGACAAAGAGGGAATGTATACCGCTGAATACCTTCTTGAGCTTCTTCAAGAAATCTTCTCAGTCTTGTTCTCTCAAGGTAAAAGTTGTTATTTTCGTACAAAAATAATTTTATAATATGTTGTTTCTCAATGAGTAACTGATTTTTCTTTCAGGAAAGATGCTAGTGAAGTAGAAGGTACTGTAACGAGCATTATGTCACACAACATGATCTGCTAAGAGAATTAGCCATTCATCTGAGCAGTCAAGATACAATAGGACAAAGATAAAGATTAGTTATAGAAATTCATGGGAATGACCTACCTGAGTGGTGGAGTGAAGAAACAAAACAACCAATCGATGCCCGCTTCTTGTCTATTTCAATAGGTTTCATTTATTTATTCAGATCATGAAATAAAACCATTTGCTAGGACTGTTTTAGTAACTTGTTTCGAAACTCTACTTGCACTTTCTGTCTGCAGATGAAACATTTTCTTCTGTTTGGTATGATCTAAAAGCACCAAGAGTTCAAGCATTGGTATTGAACATAAGAAGTAAAAAATACACACTGCCCCACTTCATCAAAAAGTTTAATGAACTGAAGGTTTTAAACATCACAAGCTATGGAGTTTATCCTACCGAGTTACACGAACTTCCATTAATTAGTTCTCTATCCAACTTAAGAAGAATGAGTATAGAACATGTCACACTATCTCCCTCAGTTCAGTCCATCTTTGAATTGAACTTGAAGAAGCTCTCTTTGATAATGTGTGAGATTGGTAATGCATTAGACAGTTGTACTGTTGACCCTACTATGCTACCTAATCTTACTGAGCTTGAGATTGAAAGCTGTTATGATTTGAAAGAAGTACCAGCAGGACTATGTAGTCTTGATCGTCTTGAGAAAGTTAGCATCACCAACTGCCATGAGCTCGATGAGCTTCCTGAAGAGTTGGGGAGTCTATCGAATTTGGAAACGCTAAGACTTCATTCTTGTACCAGATTATCCAAATTGCCCAAGTCTATTGGGAAGCTTCATAGTTTGGTCTTTCTTGATATATCGGATTGTTTGAGTATAAACTCACTGCCTGATCAGATTGGCGAGCTAAGCGGGCTGAGAGTGCTCAAGATGAGTGGTTGTCATGGATTAGAAGAGTTACCGGATTCTGTGAGCAATTTGACTTTGTTAGAAGATGTGATATGTGATGAAGAGACGTCTTATCTATGGAGTTATTATGAAGGTGATCTATGTGATTTGAAGATAAACGTTGTCGAAGAGGATAGATTTGCAAACTTCATGAAAATAGTTGGCTAGTTGTTTTAGTGGAAGATGCATACCAATAAGGAGATCATGGGTCTACATGATCCCCACGAACTTGGAGTTATTTCTTTGTTTTTACTATGTATTTAACTTTTAA
Source organism: Scalesia atractyloides (assembly GCA_947069175.1). NCBI lineage: Eukaryota > Viridiplantae > Streptophyta > Magnoliopsida > Asterales > Asteraceae > Scalesia > Scalesia atractyloides. Next base: position 79,208,524 of record CAMTDV010000020.1, on the reverse strand, counting down.
TTAGTGTGGTTTTAATCAGTAGATGAATAAGGATCAATGCATTTCCCTTACATATGATCTTGAATAATGTAATAAAAGTGAGAAAATTGTCCCAATGTGAGTGCCATTTGTATTTTGTTTACCTCTGATTTCCGAATGTTAACACCAATGAATTAGACCACATGGACAATAAAAATGCAAGTTATGATGGATACTCAAGGCTTATAGAAATCCATTGAACCACCGGTCGGGGTGACCGGACGAGAAGAAGAATAAAACTGTGTGTGCCTTCATGTTTCAAGCGATCCTAGAGGATATTCTTTTGCAGTTTGCGTAGTAGAAGACAACAAAAGATATTTGGGTTTCATTGAAAAGGCCCGGTTACACACACTGACAAGCGAGAAGCACTTGGGATGAAGGATGGTGAGTTTATAGATGATAATGCAGGAAAACTATCATGAATGATATCCAAGCATGGTAGTCGTGGGGAAATGCTTAAAGACAACGTGTTGGTTTGCAAGCTACTTGGCACAATGACATACAAACATCTCCAATTGGTTGCTCAATAGAGTAGTACTCGATGTAGATAAAATTCATGATGAAGCATTTGCTCGCTTAAATGCATATGAAGACTAATCAAAGTTGCGTCAAGGAAACTCAAGTGGGGAAAACAGTTTGTTATTCATCAAGTCCAGTGGTTGGTTGGTACAAATGTTTTCCAAGTAAGGTACACTGAGTGTAGGTCGAGATCGAGGTACGTTTGGTGCCACAGGTGGACGAAATGGCTCTAGAGGAAAAGATTCAAGCTTGGGTAGAGGTGGTCACTAGGGTGGCACATCTCATCAGGAGTTTTGTAACTCAAACCGAAAGCCAAGAGACAATAAGCATATAAAGTGCTTCAACTATGATCATTTTGGGCATTACGCTTTTGACTGCAATAACAAAAAAAAGAACACTGAGACGATGTTAGTTTAGCACAGACGCAGGAGGAGGAACGACAATGTTGTTGAGAGTGTACGATGAACAAACGTCCTAAGTGGTTAGGTTAAATGAAGATAAAGTATCCCCATGTCAAAATGGAGGAAGATTCGAGGAAACTAGGATATAAAGTACTTAGAGAATGGGTCAAGTAATCATATGATGGTCACAAGGAATTCTTCAAGAATTGGATGATAAGGTTACATGTTAAGTATGCTTTGGTGATGGATCAAGATTTCAAATAAAGGAAAGGACATTATACGGTTTGAATGCAAGAATGGTGATCAACAAGTGGTCCCGGGTGTGTTTTTTATTCCTACATTGCATAACAACATACCGAGGTTGGGGAGAATGTCAGAAGACGATTACAAGGTGGAGATGTTGCACAATTACTTTAAGATGCACGATGAGTATGGGGACTAATTATGAGAATTCAACAATCAAAGTCAAAGAAATGGCTATACAAGATTACCCTCAAGGCTATACAACCGGTTTTTTTAAGTGCAATACTTGATGAAGCTTGGATTTGGCATGCAAGGCTCGGTTTAATGAACTTCAGGGTATTGAAACCAATGGTACAAAAGGAGCTAGTCAATGTAATACGAAGTACAAAACATCTATAACATGTCTTTGAAGGAAGGATGTATGGTCACTAAGTAGACCCAACAATCCTTCCTAGTTGAGGCGAAGTGGCGTGCACGCAACACCTAGAACTCCTTCATGCTGATCTTCGTGGTCCGATTTCACCAAAAACCATGGGAGGTAACCGATATTTTCTATTGATCGTTGTTGATTTATGTCATTACTTTTGGGTATAAATCATTAAGACAAAAACGAAGCATTTCTTATGTTTAAGCATTCCAAGATGCACATTGAGAAACAAAGTTATTTTAAGATCAAGATGCTTCCACTGATCGATGTGGTGACGTTGACTTCACCACTTGAAAGCGATAAGTTGTTTTGTACATGTGAAAAGGCTATCGAATCAGGTCATGAAGTCAGTGATAAAAGTATAGCAATGGTTATCTGGGAGTCGAGATGCTTAGTAAGGCATACTGCTTTACAACCCTAATCAAATGAAAGTCGTTGTGGCTCGGATGTTTTGTTAGAAGAAAATATGCAAACTGACAATGGGCTTGGAATGTGGCCCAAGGTGAATGACAATATTACCAAAATAAGCAATGTTGACCTTGAATTTTCCAAATAGACACATTTTTTTTACTTTTTGAAAACAAACTTTGACTAACCTTGGTGACTAACCTGGTCAGCTAAACAAAAAAGTACCAGTTGAGACTTTGGTGTCAGTTTTTGATTGGTCTAAACACTTTATGAAGTTGACAAAAGTGTGTCTATATGTAAAAGTCTTGGTCAAAATTGTCAATTTTTGTAATTTTCCCCAAGGTGAACCGTCCAAGTCAAAGTCGGACAGGGTTAGAGTGCAAATTCTTAATGTAACAGAAGGAGTAGTCTAGTTTCAAATGATTAGAAAGTTGATGATGAAGGTAACTTATGACACCATTTAACAATAATATATCATCATTGTTCTTTGATTCTCCAGGGTTACAAGACAAAAGAGTAGTGCATCAAGTCATCAACAACTCTCAAACATGGTGGAACAAAGAGTAGTTAAGCCTATGAACACACAACGCCTTAGAGTTTCGATCATTATCTGAAATATATATGATGACCATGTGCTATGGGAGATGTACCTATTGAATTATTATTTATTTGAGATGAAGAAACCACGTACAAAGAAGCTTCTTGTGCTAGACAGTGGTTAAACATCATGAAGATAGATGTGGAGTCCGTTGAAAAGAATCAAATCTGGATTGCAGTTGAATTACAAGTGGGCTACAAAGCGATTGAATTGAAGTGGGTAAATAAATAAAAAAAATGATACATATGGCTACGTAACAAAGCACAAGACTCGTTTAATCACAAAGGGGCTATGGGCAAAAGAATGGTGTAGACTTTGCTGAAGTATTTGCACTAGTAGCTAGGTTTGTGACGATTAGGTTATTATTGGAAATGACAGCGAAAAAGGGATAGTTATTTTATCATCTGGATGCGAAGTTGGCCTTTCTAAATGAAGAATTTAGATAGAGGTTTATGAGACTCAGCCAGATAAGAGGTTTATGAGATCAGCCAGATGACTAATGGAAAAGAAAAAAAGGGTAAAAGGGATGGCTTTTATGCGAAGTCCTCAGGAACAAGTAGTCCACAAGTTCTAAAAATTCAAAAGCAACCATAACAATTCATATGCACCAAATGCAACATTAAATTGTATCAAATAAATTATAAAATCAACCCTTTTATATACTAATGATGGAAAACGTGTGTTTCTTGTATGCTTTTGATTTTTTGGATTAAAAGAGCTTAAATGCACGAAAGGAACAAATCAACGGCAAAACCCAACATAAATACAAAAGAAGAGAAGTTAACACTTCATAACGACCCTCCGAGCTTCACCCAAGAACCAAAAACAATAAGTAAGAAGAACAGGCACGGGGCTGTGCCACCGAGGCATGGGGCCGTGCCCCACTCCAAATTCCTGAAGAAAAAGACAAACAGAAGCAGAGCAGAGACACGGGGCCGTGGTCAACTCCCAGATGCGTAAAATCTTGGATAGTACAACAAGTGCAATGGCCACGGGGCTGTGTCCGTGAAGCACGTGGCCGTGTGAGCATCCGAACTGACAAGATCATTAAATGAAGACAGAGAAAAAGGAGGCCCAGGGTCGTGCCCATCAGTGTGAACAGTCTGTTTCCAGCTATAAATAGGGGTGCTTGGTTTCATTTAAATCCATCCCTTGGCAAACCACTTCTCTCACACCTGCCACAAACTCCACCACTACAATACCACCATCATCCACCATATTCATCCATCATCCATCTTAGAGTGTGTGTAATATTCTCGGATTAAGATTGACTGTAAGAGTTTTTGTTAAACAAAGGCCATGCTTGGCTAATCTCTTAATCACTTGGTGAAGACAAGTTATTTATGTATTACTTTTGATTTCCTAGCTTTGGTTAACTTTTTAATTGGGTATGTATTAGTGACTTTAATAACTAGTTTTTTATGTTGAAAGTGAACTTTATTCTATCATATTTCATGCTTCATTGATTCACTCATTCGTGTCTTTACGGTCTATATAAAGCGCGTTAACTGCCTGGAAGGGGGTTAGAAGGGTGGTATGGGTAAAGTTCTTGTCTCGTTCATGTATGGATCCTGCGAGGACTTGTTCAAGCTTATTAGGACTTCCTTTGAGGCAGATAGCATCAAATAGGGGAAGTAAGAATGGTTTGAATCCCTTATAAATAAACTACTATTAAAACTTTAACCCGGTGTTGGGGTTTGTATCTCTGCTGACTCAGACCAATATGGCCGAGGGTAGTGTTGCCTCCAAAAGAGGGACATGCCACATTTTGCATTCATAACTTACTTAATTATCTTTCAATATTCCGGCCTTGCGGGACTGTATCCTGCTGACTAGACCAATATGGTTGAGGGTTGTGTTGCCTCCAAAAACGGACATGCCACTTTAACTAAGATATCTTTTAAAAACCCGAAGCATGGAAATCATCAAAGGATAAGTAAATAATGAGTCGGAACCAAGTTATTCTATCTTGTCTAATTATTTCTTTTATTACTTAGTTTATTTCTTTAAGTTTACCTATTAAAAACCTTTTCTCAAATTTTGATTAGATTAGACGTCGAGATATTACGGTATTAAAAGGTCCTTGGACGACCCCGGTATCTTACCATCACTATACTACGCCAACAATGGGTGCACTTGCCCTAGCTGTTGTAGAGAGTGATAGTTACATATCGTGTTTTTATAAACTAAAGCTTGAACAAACGAGTGAAAAGTACTACAATATATCTAAAAATCATACTCACGCTCGCACACGTCAAGTTTTGGCACCATTGCTGGGGACACAAATTTTAAGAAAGTTTAAAATCGATGGCCTAATCATTTTTAGTCTCTTTATTTTTATTTTTAGGTTTCTTCTTCTTTTTCTACATTTTCTCTACTTTCTGTAACGGTCCAATCAACACGGGGCTGTGCCTTACTTATAGTAGATAAAAATCAACAAAAAATCTTCACAGAAGGCTCACACGGGGCCGTGCCACATCTGACATGGGGTTGTGTTCAAAACGCTAGTATCAGATAAATCACAGTCCTGAACACAGGGTAGTGCCTAATCAACACGGGGCCATGCCTCAAAAAAAATCTTTTTAATTTCTTTCCCGAGAGCCGTAATCTTCTGGGTATTATCCAAATAATGGATTATTACATGGGAGATTATCCCTACTACTATTATGATGATTACGAGGAACCATATTGTACCATATGCGATGAATCCCATTCGGTACAAAATAGTTACCTCTTTCAACCATCAACCTCATACACAACATATCTGGAACCAAGGTTTGAGCTCCCAAAATCAAGCTTTGATTGGGACACCCCACCTTTTGAAACATACGAGACACCACATGTAACATCCGTCAAAAATAGATACTAGAACCCGACATGTTTTTGACACCCGATCCGTTTTCATATTCCACGTAATTTTGTTTAATGTTTAAGCAATAAAATATCTTAAATTATATGTTTTGATCATACATGTTATCATATCTGGTGATTTATATTCTTATACATGTTTTAGACAAGTTTGTAAATTCATTTCCATGTATTTTGAAGCAACCCTCCATCTCTTAAAGTCAAAGACTAAGGTTTTCCTTAAGTTAATAAAAAACTTTGGAGACTCGTGAACATACCTTACACATCATATCCTAACCTTCTTATCATCCAAACTTCATTACATACATGCCTTAAGATAGGACATTGTGTTTTGGAGGGTTTAGATGTAAATGATAGCAAGTAAGAAGCTCTACATGTCGTATTCTTAGTTTTTGTCATAAGATGACTTTCAGGTTACTTTCCTTGCCAACTTTTCTCCATCCTTGAGCTATCATCCTGGTCCATTCAAAGTCCTAAGATGCACTTGCTATACTAAGGATCAAGTAGGTTTAAATGGTGCATAAAACTGAGCTCGAACGTAATGGAAATCACAAACACAAGTTTTAGAACATAACCCTCGACCCGCATCAAGATCCAAGGTTTATGCCCAATTCTCGACACCATGGATGTTGAATTACTCTTTTCCATATGATAGTGTAGGTCCCCTAAACCATGGATGTTGCATAGAATCGTCTATCCAATCTAGAGTGCGGAATCCTCTAGATCAGATTAATCAGAAAACTAGTAATATGAAGAACACAATCAATCACCTTCAAACCGACTTCTATTGATTATACAAAAAGAACATTTACAATCAATTCAAGACACAAGAAATTTCTTAGCCACACTCTGTAGATTTCTTACCCTTACTAACTCTCTGCCTCTAAGGATTAACTAAAACCCTAATGCAAAACATGTTAATATACTACATGTCCGCATACCGGGCTTTGGACTGGGCTAGGCCATTCTCCAAGCGCATAACAACTCTAAACAAGCTAAACAAAAATGCTAAGCCCAATACAAAATATCCAAAGACTAAACTATTAAACTATTAAGCTGTTGTCACAAAATATGCACCAACAGACTCCCCCTTGACAATAGCTTCATAGTGTAACGTTGTCTTCAAACATCTTGTGGTCTTTTGGTCTTTGGATAACGTCCACTACACACAGATTCTGACTCGCAGATTCTTACATCAACAGACTCCTCCTTAGCTGATGCTTCCAATCTCCAAAACTTTCATTCGTTATCGATCAGTGAACTAGCGTTTTCTGGTTAAGCACATATCTCTAAATTCCTCCATATCTCCCTTTGCAATTGATGTTCTAAAATTAGTTAATTAAAACAAATTAAATTACCCTAATTATAGACTCAAATTAAACTCTAGACTCTTAAACTATACTAAACTACTAACCGGCAAGTGGACCGATCAATTGTAGAATAGCTTAAGTAAGTCCAGATTATCGAACCCACGAGACTCTCTAATTACTATGACTACTTAATTTAGACTCGATTAAAACAACTTTATATATTTTAAGGGGGGGGGGGTTCTAACTAATTCTAAATTATTAATTAAACTAAACTATTTAATTGGAACAAATCAAACCTTGACTTTTTTTAAAAATTGGAAATTAAATCAGGAATAATGAACTAGTTACCTAGGTTGGATTTTTAGATTACTACTCATTTGATTTGATAATAACTTATTAGGTTGAATGATTTACCGGGATCTTAAAATATTAAACTCTAGGTTCACCGAACAGGACCCCGACCCTTCTCAGGAAGACACATATGATAACCTAAAATTATTATTTGCTTACCGGTTTTAAAGATTCCTTTTCAGTTATCTTTTAATTTAGTAAAGCGTCTAATTAGTTAACTACTTCTCAATAATTAACCTAGACCAACTACAACTTATAGTTTAGCTTAACCGACTTATTATAACAAGTAAATTAGATTCGGGAATTTCTCAAAACCTAAACCTAACAATTTATCTAATTAATTCAGTTAACTAATTATTATTTCTCAATAACTATTCTAGGTACAATGACAAAATTGATTTTATATTTCAAGTAATTGTTTTCCCGGTTTTATTGGCCAATTTACCGACGACTTCCCGAATCCCTAAAGACACGAAAAAGCAACACAAACCTATTCTATGGAAGACATCCACCTAGATTCATATAAAACAATTAAACAATCACAATCAATTAAGATCATGCAAATACACTAAACTAGAACATTAAAGTTGTGAACTTTACCAAATACACATTCAAACCATAATTAAACTAAAATAAATCAAAATTTCATAAATTCAATCATCCGAAGATAGGTAACTGAAATAAATCTAGCCAAGTATCATGTTTGTAAAACTGAATAAACAAGGTTTAAAACAGGAATTCATAATCAAGTTGAACAAGGAAGTATAAGGATCAAGAATGTCGCAATAAAACCGTTAATGCTCCTGCCTCGAAACTCCTTGATAGCCCGAATGATTCCTGCAGCCTAGATCTCCTTCTTCCAGCTCAGATTCTCCAGAAAATCTCCTCCAAAAGGTCCGAGTTCGTCCGAGTTGGTCCATGATGTGTTTCAATCATAATATGACTCAATAGATAACATACAAATTCCAAATCAACTGGATTTCGAAACTTTCTGTACAAAACACCCTCTCGCCGGCCGCGAGAGGGATATGGGCTTCTGGTTGCGCCCCGCGACCAAATTAAAACTCCAGAGATAAACATCAGCCTCTCGCGGCCGGCGAGAGGCTTAAGGCAATGCGGTCGCGGCCCGCCAGAGCTTGAAAAAACTCTAATTTCGATTCGTTTCTTCTTTTTCGTTCCAATCACGGTCCGGCTCAGTTCTATTTACCATTTTAGCTCGCTTTTCCCATCCTCCCAACCGTTTTCACGAACCAAGACCTGCAAAACGCATTTGGATTAAAAGTAGATAAATTCTTGACAAACCGAAATGAAAATCAGTTAAAACTTTACAAACTCTACATGATAAATGTATGTATTATTCAATACATCAAATATCCCCACACTTGCTCTTTCTTCGCCCTCCAAAAAGAATCGCCCACAAATGGAATCATAACCAAATAATTACTCGATTTTAAAGATTAAGGTTATTTTCATTAGGAATGAGATTATGTTAACACGATTGCAAGTATTTGTATCCACTTAAACTGAAAATTCGTTCAAACTTCTTATCATGTGAATTTAGTTAAGTGCGGTCAATCTACTAGGTCTCATACTAGAATCCACAGTACCCTTAATCCCACCTCAAGCTTATGGAACAAAAGGAACAAATTATTTAATCCATTTCCAAACCGTTTTAATACCAAAATATAAAAATTTAAAACCAAGTAATTTTTTTTTTCGAGCATTTAATTTCTTTTTGCATATCTAACCTAGAGGCTGTCTCAACCAGAGTCACCATCCCCGAGAGCGACAACATGGGCTTAGACACTTAAAATTTCAACTAATCCTAGAGGGATTCTCGTCAGAGTCACCATCCCCAAGGGAGATTCCATAGGCCTCGTCTACTTTTTAATCAAGCTCATTTTTTCCTATTTTTTTCCTTTTCTTTTACATGATTCAAAATGCTAAAGACTTTAGCTTATAATGGCATTCCTTATACTATTTTTGGCGGTTTTAGTTTTCCATTTTTCCTAGATGAGCACCCACTAGTAGACCAAGAATTAAGGTATATTAATCTCAAAGAACATAAGAACCGAATCGAGCCTACTCACATATCCCAAGTTAGACACAAACTCACCCTTTTATTTCTCATATTATTATTATTTGAAACCAAATAAAAATTTAATTTTTCTATCATTTTCCGTTAAATTTCATGCAAACTTCTTTTTCAAAAGACATTTTTGGATTTTTTTTAAACTCAAATTAAAACAACTACTTTACTCTACTATCTCATCCCCACACTAAAATGCAAGGATGAGACAACCTACCACTCCAAATAAAACAAAAGAAATTAAGTAAAGAAAAACACAATACAAAAGTGAAACGGCTTAGCTGGTAATGCAAGACTTTCAATGTGCCAGTCAGTCCACTCATGCCTTCCACTCCGAACACGCTCAGCGTACCACTCTCAAAACTTACATGAGAATGGAAGCAACATATAACATCGACCTATCAACATACACTTCCAAAACATAATATGATAAAGCAAATAAATAAATTGTTTTGAAGATTGTCCACCATGATACCCAAACCATTCAACACCCCCACCAAGTAAATTGTTTAACATACAGACCATCATGAAATGAAAACAGCATAAAAGAAAAATAAAATAAAGCTCCACTGCTGCTTTAATCATCCTCATCCGATTCATCCGACGCCTCGAAGACTTGGTACGGTTGGACGTCCTCCATACCAGCAAACTGACTTGACCCTGGCTGACCACCTTGATGCTGAAAGTAGGATGGAACCCCCATGTTCAAATTTTGCATTATGTACCTCATCCCATCTTCCAGCCTTCGCTGGCTAGCCTCATGCATACGCCTACTCTCCATCATGGTCTGGCGAACACCACCAAACTGCTGGTCGACATAGCCTCGCAGGTCCCCAAACCTAGTCTCCATCCTATCAACAAAGGAATCCAAAGTTAGTGGGTCTGGGTGAGGCTGACAGAGAGGATACTATCGTCCTGGCAGCTCCTGATGCGTGACCGGCCGCTGATATCGAGTGGGAACATCGCCTGCATAGCTGTCGCGGCTTCAGATCCTGGAGGCGGTTGCACCTGCGGTCCCTGCCGGACTGGCTCCCAGCTAACAGGCTCTTGGTCGTCAAAATTCCGGCAGCCTGGAGGTCTCGAATACAAATGACGCAGGGGGCTAGGCATTCTCTCATCTTGTCTTGGGGATATCTGTTGAACACCCCTAAACTCTCAGCTAAGCACGTAATCAAAGGCCCATAATACACCCTTGCCCCTGGGCCTCCCCTCCACAGCCGCTTCATCGACCATGCAAATATAGTTACCAGGTTCGCCTACCGTCCTTCCACCATGCACATCAAACATAATAAACTTACCTGATTTACCTTGTTATCCCCTGCCCTCTCCCAACCATTGTAGCAGCAAGAATCTTGTGAATAAACCGGTAGACCGGATCGATAATGTCGCTTGCTACCATATTGTTAGAATATGACGCAGAAGAGATAGTACCCCATAATCTGCTAGTTCATCCGTCTGAACACTGTGGGGGTGCCTCCTTTTGAAGACCCCCTGAAGACTGGTGGAGAAGTCCGGTGCCTGAACCTCCTCTAATGAGTATATCTTTGAGGCCATCGCGAACCGTGGAACTGTCATTTCATAAACTTGCCTCCCCAAAGCGAACGAGATAGCATCACTCTCATTAAATTTACCCTGCTGGTATTCAAACGTAGAGTGAAAATTCGAAGGTAATCTCTTTATACTGTCTAGCTTCGCAATCCAATACCCTCCTAAACTTGTCCCCCAACAACTACTCAATTCTACCCCTTTGACCCAGATGGTCAATCATATCCAGTCGATCCGTCTATAGGGTAGTAGATCACACGTGATTAAATTAGAAAGCATGTCCCACTCGTGGGAATCTAGATCGAACTGAAGCAGGGGACTAGTCCACTATCCCGTGATCTGCCCATGGAGAATACCGTCCCCCCTGTATCGGATTTGTCTCGACCAAAATTCGAAGGCTGCTGTGGTGCATCATCTGGGTCACCTCTCTGGCGAGGTGTTGGCCCTCTCCTCTTTCGTCCTGCACGGCTTGAACTACCTACCCTAGACATCTGCATAAAGCACGAGTAAGACAAGTAGAACATTAGAAAGAGAACAATGAACAAAGACCGTATAGCATTTCATTCGTGGTCATGGTCTGAAAAAATAAACACTTTACTAAATAATATAGATACATTTATTAGGTGTGTAACATTATTAATTAATAAGACCGAATCTCCCCGAATGGAGATTGGGTACGGGCGAGATAGAATCCTCATATGCATGACACCCATATGTTACTAACCCCCAAAATATATCCAAACCCATACGACTACCCCCCTTCCGGCACTTTAATTGCCCTTAATTAAAACCGAGGTGCCGAAAAATCATCCAACATTGAGTGTAAGTCTAAAGATAAAAATTGTATGAACATAGCAGAAACAACGGGTTGAAGATCATAAAAATCTGATTTTTAGCACCAATATTAACGAACCGAATCCCCAACTCAATGGTGAACCTCACCAAACCCACCAAGATAGACCCTGTTGACACCTAATCTGCCCACAATGAGTAACAACCACCATAATCAAATCAAACCAAACCAAGTGTGACCCCAACCCGCAAAATAACCTAACATGCAACTATCAATAGACCAAACACCAAAATATATTCAGCAACTAGATATAATACGAAAATGAAAGCATAAAGGTTGCAAGCAAACATACCGTGGCGCTTATCTATAAGAATTAGTAAGCAAATAATGGAAAAGTTGTAACACAGTTAAAGAGCTCGGTTGAAAGGGAAAAACGCAGGTTTGCACTTGAAAGTGGGTAAAGGTTGATGTAGGGAAGCAAAGGGAAAGATTTGGGTGAATGTGGGTTAGAATGTGGATTTTGGTGAGGAATAGTGGAGGACCGTAGGTGAAAATGGTGAAGAAATGGTGTTGAAAATGGGGAAAAGTGGTTTCAGGGTTTGAAACTGCAGATAGGGCCTCTCGCGGGCCGCGAGAAGGAGGTTAATCCTCTCGCCCCAGCGTCCGAACTAAATTCTCCGGACTTGCAAGCCTCTCACGGGCTGCGACCGAGATGGCTGATGCTTCTCGTGCCCCGCGAGAAGGGTGTTTACACAGAAAGTTTTGAAAATTCTTCTGGTTTGTGCCTTAGAAATTATTTTTGAAAGTTAGCATGTACCTAGTATAACTTAGTGAGACACCCCGCATGCAACCAGATACTAACAAAACGTACCTGCAAATCCAAGCTTTCCATCGATGGTGGTGTGAAAAACCTGCAAAACACTAAGAGACCCACAAACAAACAAAAACACACAAAGTACGAAAACATGAATTAAATACTAAACGACATGAAATGCAATTAAATACCAAAAGGTACATACTCTACACTTGAGCCGATACTCAAGAATCTATGTGGTATGAGGTGGAACTTCAAGAGGAGTTTCCTCCGTCTCGGTGGGATCTAATGGTCCTCCTAAATAGTGCTTCAATCGATGCCCATTGACCTTCCACATCCTTCCGTCAGCTTCATCTTTCAACTCAACCGTTCCGTATGGGAATACCTCATTCATCACATACAAGCCTGACCATTTTGACTTCAACCTTACCAGCGAATAGTTTCAATCTCGAGTTATATAAGAGCACTTGGTCACTGATTTGAACTCTTTCACACCTTTCAGTCTCCTATCATGCAGCGCCTTAGATTTCTCCTTAATGCTCCATGAAGCTCGTACGCTGCATCTCGAAGTGCCTCCAACTCGTGAATTTGGAAGTATCGTCTCTTGGCAGCTTCAGTGAGGTCCAAATTCACGGTTTTCAAGGCCCACAACGCCCGATGCTCAAGTTCAACCAGGAGATGGTAGGCTTTAGCATAAACGATCATGAAGGGCGTGGTGCTAGCGGGGTCTTATACGCGGTTTGAAACGCCCATAAAGCATCATCTAACTTATCGGACCAGTCCTTCCGACTCTTGCCTACTGTCTTTCAAGAAACTGTTTCACCCCCCTGTTTGCATTCTCTACTTGGCTGCTCGTCTGAGGATGAAAGCGGTGGAAGGCGATGAGTGACACCGTAGTACGCCAATGCCTTTTCCATGATAGAATTGTAGAAGTGTGTGCCATGGTCACTAATAATAGCTCGTGGGGTACCGAAACGGGTGAATAGCTTCTTAAAAAATATCACCACCACTCGGGCATCATTTGTGGGTGAAGCTTGAGCGTCAACCCACTTGGAAACGTAGTCAATAGCCACGAGGATGTACCGATTCCCGCTAGAGACAGGAAACGGTCCGATGAAGTCGATCCCCCATACATCAAAGACCTCAAGAATTTGGATCGGATGTTGGGGCATCTCATCCTTGGATGAGATGTTGCCGGTGCACTGGCAACGATCACAAGTCTTAACGAACTCTAGAGCATCCTTAACTACTGAGGGCCAATAAAAACCGCAATCGAAAACCTTCTAGGCGGTGACATACGAACCATGATGACCTCCTGTTAGTCCCTCGTACACGTGTCTCAAAATATCCGCCCCCTCTTCTCTTCTAACGCAGCGCCTGAGTATCCTATCACCCCCTACCCGAAATAGAAACCAGTCATCCCAGATGTATCGCCTCACATGCGGAAGAATTTCTTCTTCTGCTGAGTGGTCATACCCTTCAGTACCACATTTTTTGCGAGATAATTCGCAAAATCGGAAAACCACGGCATCCCCTACTTTTTCGCTGCCACAAACTCCACTGACTCATGGGGAATCTATCACCGATCTCTTCCTCTCAGATTTCTTCTCTACTAGGATCCTCTAATTGGGATAGATGGTCAGCGGCACATTCTCTGCTCCTTCTTATCTCTATTCTCTATGTCGAACTCGGAAAGCAAGAGAATCCACCGAATGAGACGAGGCTTTGCGTCCTTCTTTTGGAAGAGAAAGCGCAGAGCCGCATGGTCAGTAAAGACGATGGTTTTGGAAAGGACGAGGTAGGAGCGGAATTTATCAAACACGAATACTACTGCTAAGAGCTCGTTTTCTGTAGTGGTGTAGTTCTCCTGAGCGTCATTAAGGGTTTTACTAGCGTAGTAAATAGGATGAAAATGTTTTTCACGTCTCTGACCCAAAACGGCGCCGACCGCATAGTCGCTCGCATCACACATAAGCTCGAAGGGCAAGCTCCAGTCAGGTGAGACGAGGATAGGAGCACTCACCAGTTTCTCTTTAAGGATCGTGAAGGCTTTCAAGCAGTCGTCATTGAAGATTAAGGGTATATCCTTTTCGAGGAGTCGTGTCATGGGGCAGGTGATTTTAGAGAAATCTCTAATGAACCGTCTGTAGAACCCGCATGACCGAGAAAACTACGGATAGATTTGACGCTAGTCGGTGGAGGGGGTCTGCTGATAGTATCTATCTTCGCCCGATTGACCTCTATACCTGCCCGCGAGATCTTGTGCCCTAGCACTATTCCCTCTGTCACCATAAAGTGACATTTCTCCCAGTTCAGCATCTATCTCGTCTCGACACACCGTTTCATCATCGCATCTAGGTGACTCAAACATTGATCGAAAGTGTTTCCATAGATAGCGAAATCATCCATGAAAACCTCCATCGAGGTCTCGATCATGTCCTGAAAGATAGCGACCATGCATCGCTGAAAAGTAGCCAGAGCGTTACATAACCCGAACGGCATGCAGCATACGCTAAGTACCGTACGGGCATGTGAAGGTTGTCTTCTCTTGATCCTCGGGAGCAATTGGGATTTGGAAGTAACCTGAGAACCCGTCAAGAAAACAATAAAATTGTTGTCATGCTAGTCGGTCCAACATCTGATCGATAAACAGGAGCGGGAAGTGGTCCTTGCGGGTGGCGTCATTTAATTTTCGATAATCAATGCACACCCGCCAGCCCGTGACTATTGGCGATGGGATAAGCTCCTTCTTCTCGTTCATGACCACTGTCATTCCCCCTTCTTGGGAACAACCTGAGTGGGGCTTACCCATGCCAATCGGATATCGGTAGATGAGACCAGTTTCCATCAGCTTGAGCACCTATTTCTTCACCACTTCTTGCATATTCGGGTTTAGACGACGCTGAGGCTGCACTACTACTTAAAGACGTCCCATAAGGATCCTGTGAGTACAGAAGGTAGGGCTAATTCCCTTGATATCAGACAGTTTCCAAGCGATGGCCTCCTTACTGGCTTTTAGAACCTCTATCAAACGCTCCTTTCCTCTGTCGATAATTTCGAAGAAATGATAATGGGTAAGCTCGAATTGTCGCCTAGGAATGCATACTCTAAGTGGCACGGGAGGACCTTAAGCTCTAACGGCTGCTGGGGTCTCTAAAGGTGTACTCTCACTAGCTGCACTAACCACACAGAAATCTAAGGTCTCGAGAACCCCTAGGGGGTCGTCCTCTCTATCCTCGCTGTCGCTCTCCTCAACCGCTACACTCTCATTCACTAGGTCGGCTCCGCTAATATACTCTAGACAGTGATCAATGCACGACATGAATGAATTCAGAAAGTATACGGAGTGACAAGGGCTACTATCGCTGTCGCCACCGCTTGGGTGTTACATTGACCTTGCGATTTCGAAACTGACGTTCTCGTCCCCGACACGAAGTGTGATTTTCCCATCATGAACATCAATGAGCGCTTTCGCGGTGCGCAGGAATGGGCGACCTAGGATGATGAGCACCTTCTCGTCGGCCGGCATATCTAAGATGACGAAATCCATGGGAAATACAAATCTATCAACCTTAACTAATAAGTTCTCTACAATTCCCCGCGGATACTTAATAGACCTATCGGCTAACGACAGTGACATACGAGTAGGGTGAGCTCCCCTAAACCTAATCTCTCGTAGAGTGAGAAGGGCATCAGATTTATGCTTGCCCGAATCGGCTAAAGCATGAGCTGGAGCAATGGAGTCGCCGAATAAGCATGGAATCGTAAAGATACCCGGATCAGTCAGTTTTTCAGGTAACTTGTTCAGAACAACGCGGAGCGTCCACCAGTCAACGAGACAATTCGAGAGTTCCCCCAGCCTATCTTTACGTTTAAGAAGATCCTTAAAAAACTTAGCATATTAAGGCATATGCTGGAGGGCCTGATGAACGGGAGATTGATTTTCAATTGAGTAAACATATCAAGGAAATTCCCGTATTCCTTGATATATTTTTGTTGTTTTAGACGTGCTGGGTAGGGTAGGCGTGAAGAATCTACGAGCGGGCCTAACCTCTACCGGTTTCCTCTCTCCCCTACTCTCAACTGAAGGTCCACTGGTTGGTGCGGTAATCGCTGGGTCTAGCATGTGTGCACCTAGGTGGAGCCTCCATCTCTATCTCCTTATCCACTTCCTCATCCTGCTCCTCTACCTCTACATGTACCCCCTCTCTACCCACTTCTTTCAAACTCCTACCACTGCGTGTAGTGATCGCTTTCGCGTGTTGGTTCACCGGGTTAGGTTGGGTATTACCCACGAACTGGCCGTGTGGCTGCTCTTCCAGCTGCTTAGCGATACTACCTACCGACCTCCTGCAGATCAAGAGTGCGGACTGTGATTTTTCAAGAGAAAGATCGTGTTCCGCGAGAGTTTTCTGGGTAGCTTGATCTTAACAAGTAATTGAGATAATAACTCCTCAATCCTATCTAGACTGCCCCCTGAACCTCACTCCTAGTCTACCCTCCTGATTCGAACCCCCTCCACTAAACTGACTAGAATGACCTGACCCTCCACTAGAGTAGTGACCTTCCCCTATTTTGATATGAACCTGATTGGAAACCAGGGGGTTACCGGAAGATCGAAAAGTTATTATTATTATGCCAGTTCGGGTTATAATTGGAAGTATTATTATTAAAGGGATTCGTCGGACCTCGACTCTGACCAGTGATGAACTCTACCTGCTCAACAGTGAGCGTAGGACACTCTATCGTGTCATGAACCCCTCGACACACCTCCACCTATCTACTTTCTTCTTCAGCTCCTGAATCTCCTTCGTGACCTTCCCTCTTAAAGCTATCTAAGGCAACCGCTACCTAGTTTCCAAGCTAAGTTGGTGTAGGCCCGGTTAACCGGAGGCGTACGAGAAACAGAATTGAATTCCTGCCGGCAGTGTGTAATCTACGTCAGAGTGGGCAAAGCTTTCGAAAGGTCGTTACACTCGGCTACTGTTTTCTTTCCCATCAGGTGTCCACCAGTAGAAGTGTCGAATCGAGCGCGGGTCTTAGGTGAGACCGTTGTAGAATTTCTCTACAAGTGCCCAGTCCAAACAGACCGTGTTGAGAGCAGCGGGACAATAAAGTTTGGAAATGCTCCCAAGCTAGATGCTAGGGCTCGTCAGGTTCCATTCAAAACGAATTGATCTGATCACAAAGGCGAGATGCTTTTCGCGGGTGGGGAGTATTTTTTAGGAAAGCAACCCATATAGCAACCCAAGTGGAAAAAGTACCGGGTGGTTGAGAGTCAAGCCAGATGGCGGCTCGACCCCCAAGAGAAAAAGGAAAAACTTGAAGGAAACGGGCATCATTGTCCGCACCCTCCATGTTGAAGTGTGACAAAGACGAGTGAGGCGGTTAATATGTGCAAGCGCATCCTCGTCATCACGACCGTGGAATTGGCTAGAGTTAGTGATAGCGGTCATGATATAGGAAGGGATTTGCCAAGCTCTATCGTTATTCATCGGGGGAAGGGTGATGGGTGAGTTTGCACCAGTGAAACTCGTGGTGGCCTATTGGTAAACGGTTTGATTATTATTGGCTATGTGAAAGTTAGGTGGTGGCGGTGGTGGGCTTACGTTTCTATGAACTATGCGGGGTGATGGGGAACCGGGTGGTGAAGGCTTAGGTGTAAAATCGAAATGGGCGTTATAAAAGGACGGGATGAACTTGAAAACGTTGAGGAAGAAGCACTAACCTTTGGTGCAGGAGAGGAAGGCATATCCGTCGGCGGTTTAGGCGGAGGTCCTTGCGAACGCGTATGGGGCATCCACTAAACCGAACACGACAAATTAAATAATTCAGCAAAAACAATTAAATATATATAAACAAAAATAAGTATTAAACTAATCAAATAATTTAGACTCCTACGACGCAAATGAAAAATAAAAATTAAACACAAGTGCAATAATGAAGCCTAAATCGAGTAATCAACGCAATTGCCAATGAGAGAGTCCCCGGCAACGGCGCCAAAAACTTGATGTTCTAAAAGTAGTTAATTAAAAACAAATCAAATTATCTTAATTCTAGACTCAAATTAAACTCTAGACTCCTAAATTATACTAAACTACTAACCGGCAAGTGGACCGAACAATTGTAGAATAGCTTAAGTAAGTCCGGATTATCGAACCCACGAGACTCTCTAATTACTATGGCTACTTAATTTAGACTCGATTAAAACAACTTATATATTTTAAAGGGGGGGGGGGTTTCTAACTAATTCTAAATTATTAATTAAACTAAACTATTTAATTGGAACAAATCAAACCTTGACTTTTTAAAAAAATTGGAAATTAAATCAGGAATAATGAACTGGTTACCTAGGTTGGATTTTTAGATTACTACTCATTTGATTTGATAATAACTTATTAGGTTGAATGATTTACCGGGATCTTAAAATATTAAACTCTAGGTTCACCGAACAGGACCCCCGACCCTTCTCAGGACGACACATATGATAACCTAAAATTATTATTTGCTAACCGGTTTTAAAGATTCCTTTTCAGTTATCTTTTAATTTAGTAAAGTGTCTAATTAGTTAAACTTACTCAATAATTAACCTAGACAACTACAACTTCTAGGCTATCTTAACCGACTTAATTATGACAAGTAAATTAGATTCGAGAATTTCTCAAAACCTAAACCTAAAAATTATCTAGTTAATTCAGTTAACTAATTATTATTTTTCAATAACTAATCTAGGTACAATGACAAAATTGATTTTATATTTCAAGTAATTTTTTGCCGGTTTTATTGGCCAATTTACCGATGACTTCCCGAATCCCTAAAGACACGAAAAAGCAACACAAACATATTCTATGGAAGACATCCACCTAGATTCATGTAAAACAATTAAACAATCACAAATCAATTAAGATCTTGCAAATACACTAAACTAGAACATTAAAGTCGTGAACTTTACAAAATACACATTCAAACCATAATTAAACTAAAATAAATCAAATTTCATAAATTCGATCATCCAAACCTAGGTAACTGATATAAATCTAGCCAGTATCTTGTTTGTAAAACTGAATAAACAAGGTTTAAAACAGGAATTCAAAATCAAGTTAAACAAGGAAGTATAGGGATCAAGATTGTCGTAATAAAACCGTTAATGCTCCTACCTCGAAACTCCTTGATAGCCCGAATGATTCCTGCACCATAGATCTCCTTCTTCCAGCTCAGATTCTCTAGAAAATCTCCTCCAAAAGGTATGAGTTCGTCCCAGTTGATCCATGATGTGTTTCAATCATAATATGACTCAATAAATAACATACAAATCCCAAATCAACTGGATTTTGAAACTTTCTGGATAAAACACCCTCTCGCCGGCCGCGAGAGGGATATGGGCTTCCGATCGCGGCCCGCGACCCAGTTAAAACTCTGGAGATAAACATCAGCCTCTCGCGGCCGGCGAGAGGCTTAAGGCAATGCGGTCGCGGCCCGCCAGAGGTTGAAAAACCTCTAATTTGACGAACCAGATCTGCAACGCATTTTAGCTCAATATGTTCTCGTTTTCGTTCCAATCACGTTCCGGCTCGGTTCTATTTACCATTTTAGCTCGTTTTTCCCATCCTTCCAACGTTTTCACGAACCAAGACCTGCAAAACGCATTTGGATTAAAAGTAGAAAAACTTCTTGACAAACCGAAATGAAAATCAGTTAAAACTTTACAAACTCTACATGATAAATGCATGTATTATTCAATACATCAGCAATATAGTAGAATGATCCTACTATGCATCTTCACACATTCTGCACTTCACTTTTAATCTACACTTTACTTTTAATCTGCACTTTACTTGTATTTTGCATATCATCTGCTTCAATCTGTTTAGAAATACAAGCAAGTATCTCGAAAACCATTAGTCTTTTTCACATTAAAGATAAACCAATATTTTATCTTATCATGCAAAAACAAAAAACTGTAAGTTCAATACGGAAGTCTTTTAAAAGGAAAATCTTTTTGGTATTTTTGATATTTTTTCAAAACTAACTAATCAAACTGAAAAATATACACAATACATCTTTTTGTGAGAATCATGTGCAAGAAGATCATATCAGCCAAATCAAACTCTTTCACACATTCAGTTCATTCTTTATTTAATTTTCGTGAAACGCCGTTCAAGACGATTATCAATATTGTTCATCCACTTAAACAAAACACATGAACATTTCAAGTACCTTTACCTGGTGATACGATTTAGATAATATTATACTAAAGTACTAGTGTGTCCCACTTCAGGACATATCCCCGATCCAGGTATGCACTAAGATTCCTCGTAGTAGGTGAGTATACTGAATTCATCCTTTTGATTTACAACGTTAGACAGTTGATGATTAGGTTAGTACTTTTGTACAGCAAAGAGACCAAAATCCAACGAGGGTTAAGACAAATACCACAGATTTTGGTATGATTTATGCATTTTGCACATTCGAATGACTCTCTAGGAGAGCTTCTTCAATTTGTGGGTTTTGGCATTTGTAGCTCTTTTAAGATATCTTAGGTGTGCCTAGGTCAGCATATATATGGATACAGCAAAAGGACAACCCTGATATCCCCGGATGAAATAACTGTATAAAGACCTAAAACCTCGGATTTTGGCAATCTATCCATGCAAATTTAAGGTTATAAAACCATACGCCACAGAAATGTTATCCACTCATACATAGTTCTTTATGTTTATATCACATTGGTAAGTTGATTATTTCATGTTTCTTGCCTACTGGTACATCATATGATGACACTGCTATCACACTTAAGCAAATTAATTTAATTTCAGTGTGACAGTCTAACTTGTTGATGTACATTCATCTCTTCTTTTTCACACCATGAAATCTCGATTTTTCAATTTTTTTTATGCTTTTCATTTTTCAAAAATTTTAACTTACTCCCCTTAAACTCATGCACTAACTAAACTCTTTTTGGCCTACGGAAATTTCTCCCCCTAAATTTTTGTTTTATGGAGTAAGTTTCAAAAACAGAAATTTAAACACAAACACACTCCCACTTTAACCTGACAAAAAGTTTTTTAATTTGAATAAATATTATCAATCACCTAAGTAAATAATTCATTATCATTTGTAACCTACTATTCACCTCAGATGCATTACGGAACAATCACTGTTGAATCATCAATAGTCCTTCTTGGTCATCCTTCACACACTCAACAACTCAGTTAGACTTGAGAACTCAAACCCTACCGGTTTTAGGTTGACCATGAATATCAATATAACTTAATTATGTCCAATATCCATCACACCCTACTGGTGTCTTGGATATCTTCCCTGTTGTTGAACAAGATTTATAATTTCCACTAGGTCTTTGATCACGAGAGTTCAAATATAGTCTCGGATTTTCCGACCTGTGAAAATTATTATCTCGAAACCTTCTTCTCCTTATTATCATAACTTGAATTTTGTTAAAATTTTGGATTTTGTTGAAAGTTAGTTACAAAACTCCTATATCCATTTCTTTCTTGAGAATTTCGATTACTAGAAGCCTGGTATCGATTTTGTTAACCAAAATTTTTACTTTGAAACCAATTTGATTTACCGTTAAAATGACTAAATTGTGGAGAAATACTTCTTGGTTTATCAAATCTTCCCGATGTTGAAGGTTTAGGTTGAAATCTCGGTTGATTTGTCTGACAACTTGGTTTAACATTGTTATTTGAACCAACTTGATTCCCATCCTTAACCTCAACCTCAACCTTAACATCCACTTTCTTACCCTTTTTAAACGGATAACAACTAGCCACATGCCCTTTGCTGTGACATTTAAAACAAGATCTTTTCATAAAAACTTTCTTTTGTTAGACCCCTTTTTAAATGTTTTGACCGCTTTGTCTTCAGTATCCTCACCCACTTATGAGGTGTACTATTAGACCCAACAGATTCTTTCAAAGAAACTGGACTATCAGGTATGTCAACAGTTCTCGGATCCATCATGGTAGTAGGCACAAAACCAGTTAACTCATTCTCATTTGGTAGAAAAAAGTAGTCTTGATGCATCGACAGGTGAAGCTTTACTAAACCCCACTCTCGTTTTATCATTACTCTTTTTTATACCTTTCTAAATTTGAGTCCTGACTAACAAAGATTTTCCAAATTTGTCTAATTTTCCATGAAGTTCAACAATTTTGACTTGTGCATCACACAATTCTATGCACTTTTTGAAAATTCAGTTAGTCTTATCCTTCACAGTTTCACAAGCCAAATCAATGATCTATAACCGTTCATTGACTTTGCAGGTCAAATTTTGATTTCTTGTTCATTTGATTTGATTTTATTTAAACAGGTTGAACTCCTTTTTACTCAAAAGAACATTTGACTCTTTCAATTTTTCTAGTTCAGCTAACAAAATTTTGTTTTGCTCCGACAGTCTGTCAACTTCACCTTGCAATTTAGTGCAATTATGACAAGTATGACTTACAGATTGTAATTGTACCTATACCTATGCTTAAGCTCATCTGTATCATCCATGCACACTGAAGCTCTTAAGTCCTTAACCTCCATTTTCTCCTTCTTAGCTTCCTTCTTCTCTTCTATCTCAGCAGCTGCTTCTCCAATCTTCACAGCTGGTGTCTCAGCCACACATACACTTTGTCTTGAAGTACTCTAATAACGTTTTTCTAAAACTTCCCACAGCTCTCTAGAAGACCCATACCTATTACAAATGTGTTTCATTTCAAATGGCAAGGACATCTTTATAGTTGCTAAGGCTTTCTTCTCAGCATCATATATATGTTTCTCAGAGTATGTCAACTTCTCATGTGAAATCACTATAACTTTCCCATAAACACGACGTGTAGGAGCAATATAGTCATCAATCATATAGCTCCTCATCTTAGAATCTTCACTTTGAACTACAACTTCAAACTTCTTCTTCCAGTAAGCAAAATGTTCAAGATTTATCAGTTTTGGTCAATTATTTACCTTCCACTGAACTTATCCATTTTGGCCATCACGCAGCTTAAAAGTTTAAAATGGATTTTGGTAAACCTGTGTCAAAATCCAAATTTAAGTTTTCTATGGTCCTTTTTGAGTATTACCGTAATGTCCCGTAAAAAAGTTCAAAATTTTGTCCCGAAAACTGTTTTTACCAAATTATACCGTTAGACTTGTCTCACGAATACGAATCCAATGATTAACATTTTGTCCAAAAACTGTTTTTACCAAATTTTGACCGAAAACTGTTTTTTTGTCCTAAAAATCACATGAGTCCAACCGTGTAGTCCGTTTGCTAAGACTGTTTTCGGATCAAATTCTACACCTAAATACGTTTAAAACCGAATGCGTCAGCTGGTTAACTTTCCACCTTTTCGAGTTCAATTCGAAACAATCTCTAATTTGAACCATTGATCTGAAATGATAATCCGAAACACTATCCGAAATGTGAGTTCGAAATAGTATCGAAATGGTCCGAAATACTTTATCCGAAATGTGATTCAGAATAGTGATCCGAGATGGTTCGAAATGGTCCGAATTGGCGGTTATCCAAAATGTTATATATCCAGATGATTCGAAATGGTTCGAGATGCACTGTTATGATCCGAAATGCAACCTTTTGGGATCCGAAATGCACACTATAGATCCAAATGTGACTTTTGATCCAAAACGCAGACTTCTTATCCGAATTCCTTGGCTGATGATCCGAAATTCAAGCCTTTTATCCGAGAACTCACTGTTTATCCGAAAACAGTACCAAAAACCCTAAAATAGCCGTCACACATCCAAAAATCTCACTTTTCTGCAGCAAATGATTCTAAACCGAGGCAATCAAGAGCCTAACGCTCTGATACCAATTGTAGGTCCCCTAAACCAGGATCTTGCACAGAAATCATCTATCCAATCTAGAGTGCGGAATCTCTAGCTCAGATTAAATACAGAAAACTAGTAATATGAAGAACACAAACAATCACTTTCAAACCGTCTTCTATTTATTATCCAACAAGAACGTTTACAATCAATTCAAGACACAAGAAATCTCTTAGCCACTCTCTATAATTTCTTACCCTTACTAACTCTTTGCCTCCAAGGATTAACTAAAACCCTAATGCAAAACATGTTTTATACTACATGTCTACATACTGAAAATAATGAAGTAGGCAAAAGCCATGACGAAACGGAGTATAACGAAGCGAGAATCATGAAAACAAGTTAGGTGTTTGTTGCTGATTTGCAAGACACGAAGACCTTTTTTAAATTCGTCCCACATTGTCCCAAATACCATTTTGTGCTCCCTTTCACACCTACAAATTCCCTGCTTGGTTCCTTATCACTTGCAACACCTAGTTTGAGTATAAACCAGTGGAATAACCAAATTTGGTGGTTCCATGAGCGCAATACCCCTTTGGGCGTTGTGCTTAGTATTTTTTATTTCCGATCTCGACGAGGAGGTGCTGCCCTTCAAGCTCTTCTCATTTTGTAAAGTTTTCTTCATGGCAATCTACCATTCTTTTTCATTATTCATTTATTTATTGCTTTCTCAGTTTAGTTTGAGTTCTTAGTTAACGAGCTTTAGCCTCGTGTAGGTAGCCTAGTTTAGACTCGCCTTTAGGCTTGGTGTAGCCTTGTAGAGGCTCGTTAGGCACAACGAGTCCAACATATCATGTTCAATTATTTAGCTATGCCTAGCATAAGGTTTACCCTTTCCTTGTTGCATTCGTTTGTCTAGGTTAAATCATGCTTATCATTTGGATTTTCTCTTATTCTCATGCGGTTTTTCACTAAGGATTAAAAACGCAAATACTGTGATTGAATCTTACAACTCCCCTTTTTATTACACATTTCTGGGTTTTATCATTTGTCGCATTTTGTTATTACATTTTACAATATTTAAATACGTGCAATCACCATTATTTGAAGTATATGTGTTATGTGTTGATTGTTGTTTATCACTTGGTGCATTTCATTCACGTTGGACATCATATCATCTTAGGCTCGTCTGTTCTCTGACGTGTAGTCGTTGTCACACGCAAATTTAATCCCAAATCTGCTATTAGCTAGCGGTAAGTGGGTATCGAACACAAGAAATTGTGGAACTAGTGTTATCAAAAGGTTGTACTATTATAACTAATAACCTAAGTTTCAAGAATTTAATTTCAGATTTCGAATGATGGATTTAGACGTGACTACTAACGATTCAAAAATTGGTTTTTTTAATAGATTAATAAGGCAATGATCATCTTGGGCTTCCGGTTCAAAACGCATGTGTTCAATTTTACAAGAAAGAGTCACATATACATGACTCGTGTTTGATTAACTATTTGTGATAAAAGGGAAAAAAGTACTCGGATTATAATGCGAGGTCGTTAGCCGATGACCAATTGATTAATACCCAACCCGTAAACCTTCCCGTGATATCTTGATTGTCAACGACACCAAGAACGTACGAAATAACTAACTCTATTTGTACAACTAACTTCTCTTTTTTTTCTTTTCTTCTTTTTCTCTTTTTTTCAGGCAATCTTGTATCAAGAAAACAACCTTTGCATTACAACTATTGAGAGAAAAAATACAAACATAACAAGAACAAGCTATCTAAACCGGTCGATTAAAAGGTAAAATTTTGTAGGACATAGGTTCGGGTAACAATTGAAAGGCAACAAGCTCACATTTGGCTACTAATGTCCAAACCCCGTCCCGCTCACTACCAAGCTCATATTCATAACTTATGAGGTCCAACCCCCCAAACCCACACTCAACACACATCCAGACGAGGCTACCTAAATGCCCTCATCATATTCACAAGCATGTAAACTCAGGTTTTGACAAGCATGTATTATCCAAGTTCTATTAACACAATATACACACCACCACTCAATCCAATGAAAAACCATAACTTCCTCAATTACATCTATGTGGCTCAATCCTCACCAAGAAAGAAAGGAATAGAATTGAGTACCGATGTGTCATGCATAATCTGGTAGTACCTTCAAACTTTTAAAACTGTTTAATTCGGTTCACAAAAATTTTCAAAATCCTAAAAATTTCCCCCATCCCCACACTTAGGATACATTGTCCCCAATGTATGGTTTTAGAGGAATTATCACTCCAGCTATCTCCCAAAATCACCTTTCGGTCAAACACTCAAATCCCAATATTCTTTTTTTTTATATCAAAACTCAACCACAAACACCAACCCAACATAACTATCAACCATGCTACACCCCCGACCTTCCCAACCATAAACACAAATCAACAAAATAAAGCTACTCTACTGTACAAAGGAAGAACAGAACCTGATCAATAGTAACACGGCTGCGGAGGTCTGATGATGGAAGTCATCATCTTCGAAAATTCGTTGAATGCAAACGTGCCACTTCCTCCTTCTTCTTGTTGCTGCCCGGAGCTCTGCTGCTGCTGCTGCCCATGCCGAGGATCCACCCACTGAGAATGATGCATCGGAGGTGTTGGGTAAGAAACACTACCGTCATAAGGTGGCAAGGTCGAGTAATCAACTGGCGGTGGGTCCACAACCACCGGGCGCCCTCAATGCACGTTCCATGCTTGCGCCCATGAATGTCTGATGATCAAAAAACGTCCGCTCGGCTCCACTCCAGCTATCGAACACTGAAGGCCTTTGACTTTCAATTACTTCTTGCATAGTTCCTTCGTGAGCCCAATTCGGCTCATATGGATATCTCGAAAAGTCAAAGTACCCTCCGGTTGGAATACTACTCGACCCCCCTTGCTCAACATTCAATTGGGCCACCTGTGGATCATCCATGTAGTCCTCATCCCCACTTGGACCTTCTTCCTCACTTTCCGGCTCATCTTTTTCACCCGGTCGAAGTGGCTGCACGTCAGCCTTCAGAACTCTCCATCGTTGACCCTCACTGTCGGATATCAAATGGCTTAAATTTCTTATAAGATCCCTTATCATCTGCATCAATCGCCCCATACATCTTCAATAAAGCAGTGATGAGACGTTAATGCGGAATAATTTTCCGCTGATCGTTGTTCCTACTGATCCATACATTCTTCATAACCAGAAACCGGAACGGAAACATGGGAGCCCCAGTCAACAAAGTATAAAGAACCGGCACTTTCGGCCGTCGAACTTCTGTTTTGTCACCCCGCCTCGGGATAACATTTTGCATGCAAATGGCTAACATTAACTTCCCCTCAATCCTTAGATTCTTTCGATATAGTTTCCTGTCACACCCCGACCCGCAGCGGAATAAGAGTCGGAGCATAATTGGGTTATCACCAAAGCTCATGATGTTTACTAAAATGTTTCATATTTATTAAATTCAAATTACAACTTAAATGTTCAAATCAAATTCATACAAATACAAGGAAATTAAACTAAGTAAAACAATCCAAAGCTTAAACTGATTTATTCTTCTAGGCCCTCTTATGTGTTTCTTGCCTCAACTGGATCACCTGTATCATGTGTAAAATGGGGGAAATTTCGGGTCAACAAAAGTTGGCGAGTGAACCTTGTTTAAAAACATTGTTATTGATTTCTTGTTGTATTTAATATTGAAAAGTTGTGCAATATTCATATGTGAGCAAACATATATAAACAAACAATCACAAACCACCTTGAATGAGTATATGACATGAATGATAATGTATTGTGAGATCAAGGCTCAATCAAACGGAGCCGATCGTATGAAATGTATGATGATGTATGTGAGATCAAGGCTCAATCAAACGGAGCCGGTCGAATGAGGCACCTGTACTCAACCCGTCTCCCATGGGGAGCTGATGGGCCTAATGAAATGCATGTACTGAAAATGATAACTTTAATCTAAACATAATCCACACAACAATTGGTACATATTGAATACACATTTGATCACGGATATGATGGATGCACAAATGTTTAAATATAATAAATAATTAAGCGACACATGATACACCCCAAAAAATGTGATTAAAACGGGGAATTGGTAGAGATTCACTCACATTGGGTGCGTTCTTTTGATGTTGTTGGATGCGCACGAGTTTTGGGATTTGATCGACGAGGAAGAACTAACCTAAAATATTAACGAAATGGTTCGGTAAATAATTGGATTTTATTGGAGACTAATACTTTTAATTAACAATTTTAATAGGATTTTTAGATTTATTTTTGTGAGTTTAAGGTCGTTTTCTAACTTTAAAAATATTATTTTTAAGTATTTTTAATTGATTTTTAAATTAAATAAATAAATAAAATAATAAATTTTTTTTTACTTTTGTTGACCGTTGACCGGCCGTTGACCGTTGACCGGACCGTTGACCGGTCGGACTGTGGTTGAGTGTGCACTGAGTGAGGTTCGAACCCGGGACCTCTCGTACGCGTGCACGCAGCTCTACCAACTGAGCTACGTGTCTAACCCGAAATATTCTATGTTTTAGTTTTATATATATATATATATATTACTTAAATGTTAATTTATTTGGTTTATATTAAAAAGGGTTTATATGTCGAACCGGTTGCAGGAACCCGGAGTCGAACTCGGGTCCTTCGGTTTATAAGCGCACAGCCCAACCAGTTGGGCTGTGTGTCTAATCTGTTTAACTTATGGTTTATATTATTCTTATAAACTTACTGTGACTTGATCTGATTCAGTTTTAAAAATTTTGGTTTTAATTCGGAAAGTCGGTGCGTTGTAAGGTTCGAACTCGTGACGTGCGCTGTGTGATTGCACACAGTCCAACGCTGGACTGTGTGTCTAACCCGGTTTAATATCCTGTTTTAATTAAACTTATACACAATGTTCGACTTCGTCTTCTTCATTCATGAAGACACAGACAAAGATGTTCGACTGTTCTTGTTTAAATCGTTCGCCGAACATATAATTGATTGAAATGTAATTGATAAAGAGAGTTACGGATTCGAATGTACCGAACAGGATGTTTTTCTCAGAACTCCGGCAAGGGTCGTCGGCTCTGATTTGTGAATTCCGTCTGAGCGGATCAATTAATAGCTTTGATCAATGAGATGTGAAATTAAGTGACTAAACAAGAGATAACAGGGGGTTTAGATGATCGTACCGATTTACAGTGTGATTTCAGAATTTCCAGAGGTTTTCCGGTGAGTGCAGAATTTCTGGCAACGTCGTCTGGAACCGATTCTGGTCGAAGGATTGAAGTTAGTATATGTCTAACAATGGATTGAAAACGAAAGAGTCGAGAAATTTACCGATTTGGTGTAAGTCTCGGTTTTCCGGTGAAAGTCCGGCGAGTTCAGAATTTCTCCGGCGAGTGCTAAGGCTTCGATAAATTGTGCGATTTTGAGCGAAAAGGTTACCAGAGACTTGTGTATGTATTTATAGAGAAGAAACAAAATGAATCGAGTCCGAATTTGATCTTGATTCGTGGTCAAAACTTTTCCGGCGGTTTGACTGGGATTGCGGGATTAGACATCGGTTATAACCGATGTCGAAGTTAATACACGCGTTCAGTAAAAGGAAACGGTCGAAGTCTCGCGAAATCGTCAGTAATTCCGGCGACTGCGGATTGGGCGCGCTGATTACTGAATTTGATTTCGAGTTTTATTATAAATATTATTTGTTTTAATAGTTATCACAAACGAGTCAAGTGGCGGAGTGGTAAGTTGTTTGTTTAATGAACCGGCTGACCCGGGTTCGAAACCCGGCAGCGGTATATATTTTTTATTCACTATTTCTTTATTTTTATTAATTATTTTTAGAATTCTAACAATGTTTATTAGTTATGTATCGTTTAAAATTAATATGAACATTAACCACGCAATGAAAATTATAACTGAAATATTTGATTAATAAACGAAGCGGGTTTTGAAAACCCGTTTTTCGACGGATGTTACATTTCCCATGCGTGGTACCCTGTAAGAACAAGTAATCCAACATGGTATTCCAACGCGGATGCTTTTCGGGCTCGAAATAAAGGTCTTCCAATCTGGGAAGCATATACTGATTAACTGGTTTACTATAAAATTTAGCAACCCGTCTTAAAGAATCGAAAGACATCTCTACCTCGATTCCATTCACAGTGCCAATTAATCTCATCTTCGACGCACCACCCCTATATGAAGGGCACCTAAGAGTGGCCATCCACTCTTGAATTTCAGTGTCGTATAGATTGGTGCCTTCATAATCATAACACTTCAGGGCTGCCTCCCATCCTAAAGCCTGGAATTTGTCCGTAATCCCAAACGGACCAAAATCAACCTCCCTAACCTCCTTCTCACAAATGAACGCCTCCTTTCTTTGCGCCAATCGGTTAATCTGATCATTAAATAGTTCAGCCTGCCACTCTTCCTGTTGATCATGTAATGGACCGGATGTCCATCGTGGCTTTGGCCGTCGATCGGGCACATCTTCTTCTATGTCCTCTTCACTACCACCTTGCATTACTAACCATCTTTTCCTGGAGGTGGGTTACTTGAAGAACCCACCTTTTCCTTACCCTTGCGCCCCATTATAATCCTGCAAGGCATAAACATGACGAACACATGTTATTCATCTTCTCAAACACCCACATTATCCCCACACTTGCTTATTACTATGGTCATGAAAACTAGACAACACTTGAAGTTCATAATATGCATAAATTTGAACAAATTCTCCTAAATTAGTAAAATTTTACTCAAAAATCATATCTTTATCACCTAGCTAACTTCCATGACCATAATCATTCAAAACTCAATCAAGTTCATCTCAAAATCATCAACTATAAGCAAGTATGGGCTCATGATAATCTAGTTCATCTCAAAATCATCAAATCCTACAATCCAATAATAATGTAAGAAATTGAATACCTTGGCCTTGTAGAAAAGGAAAATCCCTAAAAACTTCAAGATTATCAAAAACCCACAAAACCCTAGAAATTTCGGTCAAAAAGTTCCACTTTGATCTCCCAAATGATGGAATTGACCAAATGCAAGCACACAATCAAAATCCTTGCGAAATTGTAGGCAAAATAGACCCAAAAATCACTTGATTTGGTTAGAAATTGAAGGATTTGTGTGTGTGAAAGTGGGAGTTCTTGAATGTTAATGAAGGAGAAGAGGAGAAGAAATTGTGGCTGAAAGTTATGCAGAAAGTGGGTGGTTTAGAATAAATCCCATGTTAAAACCTCATTTTGCGAACCCCTTTACGCCCAGAGGCCACCGTAAGCTACAGTGGCTACTGGTCAGGGTTATAAAAGGGACCGTAAGACAGTTCCTTAATACCGTAAGGGATTTTAGAACCCATCGTAGCTTACGGTGGGGACCGTAAGCTACGGTGGGTTCTGGGCACTTTAAAAAAAAGATTTTTTTTCATAACATAACCCTACTTACCTATTTTAATATACCACCCCCTTGAAAAATATGTGTTGTCCTCAACACCGTGTATGAGAAGTTTCGAAAAACTTCCCCACACTTGTTTAAAACAAAAATCAACAAGTACGGATAAAGACGCGAAACAAACTAAACAAACTAAACAACAGCAAAGTATTTTACAATACCAAACCTGGGCCTTTTGTATTAATTCTCATCCAAGGGCCGTAAGATGTAGCCCAATTTATCAAGTTCAAGATGCTTAATGTCATTCCCCTCCAAGTACGGTTTGACTCGATGCCCATTCACCGTTTGCTCTTGTTGGTCCGCTCATCCACGATATCAACATCTCCAAACCTTCCCACACGTCTAATAACATATGGGCCCATCCATTTGCTTTTTAATTTGCCCGCGAACATCTTTAACCTTGAATTGACTAACCAAACCTTTTGACCCGTTTCAAAAATTCGCTTCCGAATCTTTTCCATCGTGAACCTTCTTGAGTTTATCCTTGTATGAAGCTGCACACTCATATGCTTCATCTCGAATCTCTTCGATCTCACTCAATTGAAGTTTCCGAATCTTCCCCGCTTCATCATAATCGGCGTTTACCGTCTTAATGGCCCAATGCGCCCTATGCGCCAACTCCATTGGTAAATGGCACCCCTTCCCAAATACCATCCGATAAGGAGTCGTACCAATAGGAGTCTTGTAGGTCGTGCGGTATGCCCACAATGCATCATCCAATTTACCTGACCAATCATTTCTGTCTGTTCGCACCGTTTTCATTAGAATTTCTTTGATCTAACGGTTAGACACTTCGACCTGTCCACTGGTTTGTGGATGATATGGTGTGGCAACTCGGTGGTTCACGTTGTATCACTTCAATAATTTGCCAAAATTAAAATTCTTGAAATGCGAACTGCCATCACTGATTATAACACGTGGTATTCCAAAACGAGCAACAATATTCGATTGCACAAACTTACATACAACCGAATGATCGTTAGTCTGCGTCGGTATGGCTTCAATCCACTTTGAAACATAGTCCATGGCCACCAATATATATAAAAACCCATTTAAACTTGGAAACAGCCCCATGAAGTCTATTCCCCACATATCAAAGATTTCTACTACCAAGATAGGTTGCATAGGCATTTCGTCCCTCTTTGAAATACTCCCCAACTTCTGGCAATATAGACAATTCCGGGAAAACACACATGCATCTTTAAAAATTGTGGGCCAATAGAACCCGCACGTGAGCACCCGGTACCTCGTCTTATGACCGCTAAATTGTCCCCCACAAGTGGAGGAGTGAGCATGGGTTAAGATTTCAGCCACTTCCGATTCCGGAACACACCTTCTAATTACTTGATCAGACCCAATTTTGAACAAGTCTGGTTCATCCCAAATATATTGTTTAACTTGTACCATGAACTGTTGTCGTCTTCTCTTTGTCCAATGTCCGGGAATAGCACCCATGGCCAAATAGTTAAGTAAGGTGCGTACCACGGAGCCGTAAAAGTAGAGACAGAGAGCAACTGTTCATCCGAAAATCATTCATTAATCTCACTTAGATCATCAGCCCCTTCAACTAGAATCCAAGACAAGTGGTCCGCCACCACATTTTCACTTCCCTTTTTCTCTCGAATTTCCAAGTCGAATTCTTGCAACAAAAGTACCCATCGAATCAACCGAGGTTTAGCATCCTTCTTTTCCATTAAATACCGCACCGCGCTATGATCAGAATAAAGCACCACTTTGCTCCCCCAAATATATGACCGAAACTTGTCCAAGGCATACACCACCGCTATTAATTCTTTCTCGGTTGTGGTGTAATTCAGTTGCTCCTCGGACAGGGTTTTACTTGCATAATAGATTGCCACCGGTTTCTTATCAACCCTTTGCCCCAAAACCGCACCAATAGTTGTATCGTTGGCGTCACACATGATTTCAAACGGTTTTGACCAATCCGGTGGCTGCAAGATAGGGGCCTTCACCAACTGTTCCTTCAAAACATTAAAGGCTTGCAAACATTCATCAATAAAATCAAATGTAACATCTTTCAATAATAAATTACATAAGGGTTTAGTAATTACACTAAATCCCTTAATGAATCGTCTATAAAAACCAGCATGTCCCAAGAATGACCTTACCCCTTTAAAATTTTTAGGAGGAGGTAGCGATGAAATTACACGGTTTTTTGCTTTGTCTACCTCCATCCCTTTTTCGAACACAACATGGCCCAACACAATACCTTCCTGAACCATGAAATGACTCTTCTCCCAACTCAACACTAAGTTTTTCTCGACACATCTTTTTAAAACTTTTTCTAATTCGTCGAGACACGACTCAAAACTTGTGCTAAAAATGGAGAAGTCATCCATGAACACTTCAAGCGACTCTCCAACCATGTCCGAGAAAATGCTCATCATACATCGTTGAAAGGTTGTCGGAGCATTGCACAAGCCAAATGGCATTCGCCTAAAGGCAAAAGTACCATAAGGACAAGTAAAGGTGGTTTTGTGTTGGCCATCAGGGTGAATTGCAATTTGGTTGTATCCTGAATACCCATCCAAAAAACACAAAAGTTTTCAATTATTGGTCAATAAAAGCTAATGGGAAATGGTCCTTAGAGGTTGCGGTATTCAATTTCCTATAATCGATACAAACACGCCACCCGGTGACCGGTCGGGTGGCGATTTGTTCACCATTTTCATCTTTAACAACTTGAATACCGGCCTTTTTAGGCACTACTTGGGTAGGACTTACCCAAGCATTATCGGATATAGGATAGATAATACACGCATCCAACCATTTAATTACCTCCTTTTTCACTACCTCACGTAGATTTGGATTCAACCTTCTTTGTGCTTCCCTCGTCGGCTTTGCATCCTCATTTGTAATTATCTTGTGCATAACAATATATGGGCTGATCCCCTTTAAATCAGCAATTGTCCATCCTATGGCTGTCCGATTCGCCTTGAGCACTCTTAACAATTCCTTCTCTTGAGCCACCTCTAAATTAGAGGTAATAAGGACCGGTAATGTGTCATTATCCCCTAGAAATGCGTATTTCTGGTGGCTCGACAAGTCCTTCAACTCCAACATTGGGGCCTCTTCCAAAGATGGCCTTGTTCCCGAATTAATTTCCGCTGGTAGACTCTCGAACTGATAAGTCCACGCCGGTCGACCCTCTTTCATTGTCATCACATCTTGCTTCTCCTCCTCCACCCGCAAATCATTAGCATGTATCTGTTCAAACACATCACAAACACAAACACAAGTATCCTCTTCTACATATCCATGTGGGTCGCACCCATCCACCAAATCTGCCATGAAACACTCGTCAACACCAACAGAATTAGATGTGTTAGTAAAAACATTTAAATTCCTTTTTCTGTTGCCGAACGTCATGTCAACCGTACCAAGTCGACAATCAATTACAGCATGAGCGGTGCTTAAGAATGGCCGGCCCAAAAAACATTCTTTTGTTGTTTTGGGTCAGCGGACGAGTAGTCAAGTACCAAAAAGTCTACCGGGTAGTAGAACTCATCGACTTTTACAATTACATCTTGGACCATCCCTCGGGTAGTTTGTGAGACAAATCGGGTAAAACCACCGTCGTCTCAACCCGCGCCAATGGACCAAAATCATATAGGTCATATAACCCACCCGGTAGTATACTTACCCCAGCTCCAAGATCTAGCAACGCTTTTGACATTGGAAAGTTTCCAACTTGAATATTGATTAAAGGCGTTCCCGGATCTTGGAGCTCTGGAGGAAGAATTCCTTTAAGCACCGCACTAACCTGTCCGGTCAGATCTACCCGCTTAGGCAACTTCTTTTTTTGTTGTCTCTTTTGAGTGTATAATTCTTTTAAGAATTTTGCGTAAGCAGGTACTTGCTTTATAGCATCAAGCAATGGAAGGTTCACTTTCACTTGTTTAGATACATCTAAGAGTTCTTCCTTTCGGGGACCCCTTATTGAAATAAAAATTTTCTTTCCGGGGTCAACTAAAGCGGAAGGAAACGAGACTTGACTCGGTCCCCCTTCCTCCTTTGGTTCGTTTAATAACTCACCCAAACCCAGTTTATTTGTTTCATCTTCAACAAAAGGTTCCCGTGACATATTCGGTGATGGGACATCCTCCTCATTACTCCCATTACCCGTAATATCCTCAACCACCCCTTTAACCAAAACTGGTTCTAAATTTGCTTTAAATTCTTTACTGCTTCGTAAAACACTTACATGGTTAATGTTAATGTTACGTGAAGTATTATGAGAGGGATTTACCTTCACTCGGAAGTTGACCCTTACCTTTTTTAAGATCCGCTACCTCCAATGCAAGTTGACCCATTTGTGTGGTGAGTGCTCGGATAATTTTTCACGGACTCATCCTTTTGTAAACGAGCTTCATCGAGTTGATTTTTCCGTTGCATGTCTTGTTGCATCATGCGGAGCATATCCATCACTTATTACCGCTCAATGAATTTTGACCCATATTTCCACCTTGGTCACCCCCTTGTTGACTTTGACCTTGATACCTTTGGTTATTTCGCCCCTAAAGTTCCCTTGGTTATATTGTGGGCGAGGAGCAAAACTCCATTGAGCTCCTTGGAAATTAGGGTTGGCTTGATTCGCCGGGTTCCCATAGAGGAAAATCGGATGATTCCGTAACCCGGGTTGGTACGTGTTTGAATTCATGTTGAAGTTTCGACCACCCCCTCCAATTGCATTCACCTCCTCGACTTGATTTGCACTTACTCCCACCAAGCATACCTCCGCTGCATAACCAAGTTCATTACAGTTAGTACAAACATTATATACCTGGTTTGATGCTTGTGCTTCTCTATCCTCCACCGCATACACTTGAGGCCTTGTGATTACATGTCTAGCTCGCCTCGACGATTATGCTTTCCTTTTTGATGTAAACCGCCATTTGCTCTGGCCCAATCGTCTTGTTCAAAATTAGTACCAAATGTACCATTCGGATAGAAATTAAATCCTGAGCATCCTCCAAGCTCAAACCTTCATGAAATGCATTTAACAACTTCCACAACGCTATACATGATGAGGACAATTCTTCAACATCATGTTAATCTTTCGAATGTCTCATGAAACATCTCACTTGGCTGTTGTTGGAAACTCCTTATACTTCGCCTCACTTCATTTGTCTTTTGGGCTGAAAAGAATTCTTCGAGAAATCGTTGTTGCATGTCGGCCCAAGTATAGATAGATGCGGATGGTAAAGTGTGAAACCACCTCTTCGCTTTGTCCTCCAACGAGAATTGAAACAACACCAATGCAGTCGTCCTTACCTCAAATGTCATCCCATCCGGGCATTGTGGTATCACTACCGGAGAAGGATTATTGGTAATAACCGGATGAAAATGCGCTTCAACCCCCCGCACTACTTCTCGATGACGTCGACACGGGGCACCCAATGGTACTCTTGGTCGGCCCACTGACCTTGTCTTAACCCTTGAGGTACAAAGTGTTGTTGAGGTGGAGGTTGATGCATCGGCCTTTGAAATTGTGGTTGTTGATGTTGAACTTGGAGTTATTGTAGAGGCATCGGTGTTGGAACGTGGCCCTTGAGGCCGAACTGTTTGCACCCCCGTAGGTTGCCTTTGTGGGTACCCCATTCCCCCTTGCGGTCCCAAGTTACCTCCTTCACCCCCATAATAGTAACCTTCATCTTCATAACCTCCTAATTCCTCTTCATAACCATCATCATACCCGTCTCCTCCTACACCCGATGTTTGCACGAACTGTGAAGAAGGATTATGGGGCCGAGTTGGTTTGATGGTTGAAATGTAAGTGAAGTACGAATGGTGGAGCTAGGTAAAGGTTGATTTGGTAAAGGGTATTGGGTGGATGAGGATTGACCGGATGTGGGAAAGAAAGATGAGAATGGTGGTACTAATGATGCGGCGTTAGATGGGTCAACTTCATGTGTCGAAGTTGGGTGAGTGGTGGAATTTGGTGGAGGTGTAGATGGTGAGGTTTGGTTTGTGGTGGTAGGCAATTGTTCCATGGTATTGAGTGGTGAAATAGGTGTGGATGGTGTTGTTGGGGAACCACTAATCTTATTCTCTTGTAACAAAACCCGATTGCGCCGTAGAGTTCGCTCAATCTCCGGATCAAATGCCAATGGTGATAGCCGATTAGATCCTCTAGTATGCATACACCTGTAAGAACCTGCACACTAACACAACCAGCGTAAACCCGGAAAAATAACAAACTATACTAACACTAAATAACACACGTTGCGCACAACTCCCCGACAACGGCGTCAAAATTTGACGTGTAGTCGTTGTAACACGCAAATTTAATCCCAAAACTGCTATTAGCTAGCGGTAAGTGGGTATTGAATACAAGGAATTGTGGAACTAGTGTTATCAAAAGGTTGTACTATTATAACTAATTACCTAAGTTGCAAGAATTTAATTTCAGATTTCGAATGATGGATTTAGACGTGACTACTAGCGATTCAAAAATTGGTTTTTAACAGATCAATAAGGGAATGATCATCTTGGGCTTCCGGTTCAAAACGCATGTGTTCAATTTTACTAGAAAGAGTCACATAGACATGACCATGTTTGATTAACTATTTGTGATAAAAGGGAACAAAGTACTCGGTTTATAATGCGAGGTCATTACCCAATGACCAATTGATTGATACCCAACCCGTAAACCTTCCCGTGATATCTTGATTGTCAACGACACCAAGAACGTACGAAACAAGCAATTAGCAAAATATCAACCAAGAATTTACAAACAATCAATCAACACCATAATAACCATAACATAGTAATTATTCTAGAAATCAAGAATTCAAACACAATTGTTCAACAAACCTTCACCCAAGATGATCACACAAATGTCTAGCCGCTCATGTTCTCACAATCAAACATACTTCAAGTGCCTTGTTCATATGAATTGATAACACCAAAATAATGTTTAGAACTTGTTAGACCAAATGAAAAATACTAAAGATCGCCCCTTTTTGCTCTCAGTTCGTCTCCAATGATTGATAATGTGAAAAGGCTCTCCAAAAACTCTTAAAATGTGCAGTTACAAAATTCCCGTAGCTCACCACCGTAAGGTACGGTGCCCACCGTAGCTTACGGTGGGCAACAATTTCATTACGGCAGTCAGCTACTGTCTTACGGTGACCTTTTAAGGATGGACCGTAAGCTACGGTGGCCACCGTAGCTAACGGTGGTCAGCAGAATATTCCCATTTTGCCTTTCTTCAATCTCTAAAGTCCAAACCCTCAATTAGCCAATTGCAATTCTCCGAAAAAGCACGTTAAAGTTCCCTCGTTATGCTCTTTAGTACCTGCAAAGGCATATGCACCGTAGATATGAAATCGTAACAAATAAACGTTTAAAGCGTGGAATATTTATCATTTTAACGCACTTACGGGTTGTCCAAAAGACCAACCGTCACATCCCCACACTTAAACTTTGCTTGCCCCAAGCAACCCTTTCACAACAATTTTAAACTAACAAGTGATCATCATGTAAACCAAACACAAACAAGTTGCCCCATTATCAACTTTACCTTCATAATACATAACACACCCCTCACCAAACTCTTCCCTCGGCGACAAAGTAGTACTAGCAAGATGGTGCTAGATCACTCAATACAAGTATGCAAATGTGCGACAATAAGCTTGGATAACAATCAAGTCTTTACCTACAAATTTGTCTAACATCCTCGTAAATCAGAAGGACTTTCGGGGTGTAACAAGGCTATGTGTACAGGTGGGAATTGGTGGGAAATATTCATGTAGCTAGCTTAATCGACCCGATTTATTATTACATCACATAAATAACTAACTCTATTTGTACAACTAACTTCTCTTCTCTTTTTTCTTTTCTTCTTTTTCTCTTTTTTTTTCAGGCAATCTTGTATCAAGAAAACAACCATTGCATTACAACTATTGAAAGAAAAAAATAGAAACATAACAAGAACAAGCTATCTAAACCGGGTCAATTAAAAGGTAGAATTTTGTAGGACATAGGTTCGGGTAACAATTGGGGGGCTACAAGCTCAAATTTGGCTACTAATGTCCAAACCCCCGTCCCGCACACTACCAAGCTCATATTCATAACTTATGAGGTCCAACCCCCCAAACCCATACTCAACACACATTCAGACGAGGCTACCTAAATGCCCTCATCATATTCACAAGCATTATTATCCAAGTTCTATTAACACAATATAGACACCGCCACTCAATCCAATGAAAAACCTTAACGACCTCAATTACAACTATGTGGCTCAATCCTCACCAAGAAAGAAAGGAATAGAATTGGGTACCGATGTGTCATGCATAATCTGGTAGTACCTTCAAACTTTTGCAACTGTTTAATCTGGTGAACAAGCATGAAGTGAAGATTTGGACATAGGATGGTCCTTAGTTAACAAGAAATGGACTTGTAGTTGATTGTCTACTTTGTACAATGTACTTTATGTATTTGTTTCATTTGCATGATTTGTTATGTGAAACCTTTAACACGGAATTAATGAATATTTAACCATTTGATAGCAATCCATAAGCTTTGGATCAACCAATAATGCCCGGTCACCTATTCCGCTGCGGGTCGGGATGTGACAGATTGTTATCTAAGCCAATGACTTTAGGGATATAGGATAGGTTATTAGATCCTAGAACCTATAGTTTAATCACTAGGACCTATGTGCTCATGTGATTTCATGTTTTGTTTAATTTATGATTTACTATTGATCACACATTTATTTGCTTTCATCTCACACACAAATGCATGCAAATACCCTACTTGTTACCTGACTATGTGTTTCAATACAATGTGTTATAAATATATTTATACAACTTATACATATTCTTTGCATCTCTCAGTTCACACACACAATACACTTTATATTACTTATAATATCTTTATCTTAAGTTTCAATTCCCTCCAAAGTTTTCAAAAATATTATCCCTCTTCATTTCAAAATGTTGACTTATCGTTTTTTTTCTTTCAAATTTTGATATGGTTTGTTTTCAAAATCTCATCAAAGTAAGTTCATGTGATGGGCATGTAGTAACTGGAAGGATTCGAGTATCGGTGCCGAGAGTCCTATCTAGGATTGGCATTCGTACAAATCCAAATTTACGGACCAGTTTGCCTACTTGGGGACTATTGACGAGAGTACGAAGGACCTGTTAGGCTAAATCACGCCACACCAAACGTTGCAAGAACTAACCCTACTTTGATTAGTCACTGTGTCCACACCAGGATACCCTCTGACTTTCATACATTACATACATGTTTCTTGATTTTCTCCGGGTTTTAACATACGTTATCAGGCTAAGGCATGTGAACCATATGAAAGCCCGGTAATCATGGGGGCCCACATGATTACAAAGGTGAAGTATGGCGGTATGGAAGGTCCGATTACTAATAAAGCACAAGAACACTTCAAGTGTTATCATGAGTTATTATTTTATACACCCCAAGAGTTTTCATTTATATCACATGGTTTTATTTCAGTACATCATTCCTCATTTCATCAAAAATCCCACAATCTCGTTTGTGTTAATTCTTGTAGATGTTTTCTAAGCACCATCGTTTTGGGAAACGAACCGGAAATTCTGATTGACGCATGGCGGCCCAAATCGCCAAGCAAATGGCTGCCATGATCCCTAACATCGTGATCCTAGTCTAACAAGCTCTTGCAAGTTCTGGCGCAGCTAATCAAGTTAACCAAGTCGTCCCATATATCGTTGCTACCCCCTAGAAATCCTTCCAAGTGCTCCTTCCAGCACTCCAAGTCATGTGACCCCCCAAAATACGAAGGAACCGAGGGGCCACTACGCTCCTTCATTGGTATGAAGAGATGGGGAGTACCTTCTTGAACTATGACTGCCCTGATGCCGTAAGGTTTGTTATGCTACTAGTCAGCTCGTTGGAATAGCCTTAACTTGTTGAATGCGGGAAAGAGCAAATGGGGAACCAAAGCGGTTGTGGCCCTATCTTAGGAACAACTTAAAGAACTCATGTCTAAACGTTTTTGCCCAAGAAACGAAGTTAAAAACTTGAAGACGAGTTTTGGGATATAAAGCAAATCAAAGGAGATTATGTACCCTACAACAAGCGTTTGGATGAGCTGAATCAGTTGATCCCATACTTGTTTACCCCTTTCACTCGCCTTATCGAGAAGTACTTCAGGGTCTTCCTTCTAGCATCCAGGACTCTATGATGAGTATTGTACCCACAACTTTAGAGGATGCTATGGAATTAGCCTCGGCCTTACCTAAAACCAAATAAGAAATGGTGATTTCAATGAGGAAAGAAAGGACTCAACCAACAAGGCCCAAGTAGTAGAAGCAAAGTCAGCCAATACCGAATCATCCTCCCGTTTTGACTCCAAATG
The DNA here is from genome assembly GCA_947069175.1 of Scalesia atractyloides. Taxonomy (NCBI): domain Eukaryota; kingdom Viridiplantae; phylum Streptophyta; class Magnoliopsida; order Asterales; family Asteraceae; genus Scalesia; species Scalesia atractyloides. The sequence continues at coordinate 79,166,450 of CAMTDV010000020.1, read as the reverse complement.
AAAGCATGACGGTAAAAACTACGTCGTTACCTCAACTAACCGACCCTTCAAGCTATACCTCTTCAAGCCATCCCAATCACCCAAGTTGCACCCAACCTAGCTCACCCAACCAAGAAACCCTACACTGGTCCTCACCCTCAATGCAACAACTATCACTATAACTATCAGCTCACCGTCCCTTGCCGAAATTGTGCTAACTGTGGTCATTATGGCCATTTAAGCAACACTTGTCATGCTCCTCAAAACTAAACTCCACCTCAAAACATGATCTAACCCTAGCAGCAGCCGAACTACCCAATGGTACCCTATGTTAGAGCTTGCTTTAATTGTGGTGACCCTACCCACTTCAGAAACACGTGCCCTATACTGGTTAACATCATCAACGCCCAAGCCCAAGCAAACCCAGTTAACCAAGAACACCAGGCAAACCCAGCACCCCTGCAGGTAAGAGGAGAGCTAACAATATTAACGCCAACCCAGCCAAGGCCAACAACAACGATGTGAACAAACAACCCAACTAGCCTTTCCACCATGAAGACTCAAGACTATACTTAAGTTATTTATTTTATTTTTATTTCCATTCCAAGCTTTTATAAATTCCATTTCTTGTTTTGACAATTCAAGTTACCCTTGTTTTCAATTTGGGTTTTAACGTTTGAAGTTAACATTATTTCATATTATTTACATCGTTGTAATTAATATTATGCTACGCAAATTGTTTTTCATTACATTTCATACCATGTCATTTTACAATGATTAAATTTCATGTCATTTCACATCATCATACATCATGGTGGACCTCGTCTCATAACTTAGGGAAAGTTTGTCACGTCTCACTTTTTCATAGGCTGACCACTTCCTTATAACATAAGATAGAGGTACCGCCATCATTTAGTCTTGCTTTCTTCGGATTCGAGACTCAAGCATTGGTTGTTGTCTTTGGTAATGTTTGGTAGATTTTAGGACGAGTCACATAGAACTAATCATGATTTGATAACAAAGCCAATGAAAATTTGGCAAGGACATGGTGATACGCCGCTGGTAGTTCCTATATATAAGTGTTCTTGTCAAATGATCAAAAGCGTTGTTAGATTGTCATAAAAGTTTTGTGTAAGTAATGTCAATCACGATTCGGATAACAATGTGGTTAATGACTTCGTTTTGTAATTTCTTATGTAAATTATCATTAAGACCCTTCGGTTTTCTCAAAATCCCTTATCATGATACAATATCCAGTTAGACGTCATGAGTATAATTACAACTCAGTAGTAAATCTTTGTCACGAGCCATCTCCATGTTATGACGTTTATCACTTCTACACCGCTAGCAACAAAGAGCGATTCCTCTACTAGGAACGTTACCATCACAATCGAACCCAAACCCTACTTTGATTCCATCCTAATGTAAACTCCTAGGGAATATGCAAAAACAGTTATCGATCGTAGTTTCCTCTTAATTTCGGGACGGAATTCCCAAAAGTAGGGGAGACTGTAACATCCGTAAAAACAGATCCTAGAATCCAACCCGTTTTTGACACCCGATCCATTTTCATTTTCCATGTAATTTTGTTTAATGTTTAAGCAATAAAATGTCTTAGATCTATGTTTTGAGCATACATGTTATCATATCTGGTAAATTATAGTCTTATACATGTTTTAGACAAGTTTGTAAATTCATTTCCATGTATTTTGAAGCAATCCTCCATCTCTCAAGGTCTAAGACTAAGGTTTTCCTTAAGTTAATCAAAAACTTTAGAGACTCGTGAACATACCTAAAACATCATATCCTAACCTTCTTATCATCCAAACTTCATTACATACATGCCTTAAGATAGGACAATGTGTTTTGAAGGGTTTAGATGTAAATGATAGCAAGTAAGAAGCTTTACATGTCGTATTCTTAGTTTTGCCATAAGATGCCTTTCGGTTAACTTTCCTTGCTAACTTTTCTCCATCCTTGAGCTATCATTCTGGTCCATTCAAAGTCCCAAGATATATTTGGTATACTAAGGATCAAGTAGGTTCAAATGGTGCATAAAACTAAGCTCCCACGTAACGGGAATCACAAACATAAGTTTTAGAACATAACCCTCGACCCACATCAAGATCCAAGGTTTAGGCCCAATTCTCGACACCATGGATGTTCGATTACTCTCTTTCATATGATAGTACACTGAAAATAATGAACATAGACGAAAACCGTGGCGCGAAGCAGAGTTATAAGGAAGTGGGAATCGCGAAAACAAGTTTGGTGTTTTTTGCTAATTTGCATGACGCAAAAACCTTGTTTTAAATTCGTCCCACATCGCCCCTAATGCCATTTTGTGCTCCCTTTCACACCTATAAATACCCTTGCTTGGTTCCTTATAACTTGCAACACATAGTTTGAGTATTAACTAGTGGAATAACCAAATTTGGTGGTTCCACAAGCGCAATACCCCTTTGGGTGTTATGCATAGTAGTTTTTATTTCATCTCTCGACGTGGAGGTTGTCACACCCCAACCAATGGCGGAAACATTGGAGTGAGACGACTAGATTGCTCATTGCATCATAACACTATTTGCGACAATATTTAAATCAACCAAATTTCATTTCATTCAAAACATCAATTGTCATATTACAACAAAATCCAAATAAGAGTAACATCAACGAAATAAGTTCAACAATAACATAATATTTAACTTAGTATTCTACGCGTGTTTCTATGCCATTCTTACTAAGTTCCATCATACAACTTCATCAACCTGTAACATGTTAAAAAGTATAGTTCAATAACAAAGTATTGGCGAGTACACAAGTTTAATATCATAGCATAAGTATAAAATCCAATTACAAATCCACATGATTAGCTAGCATACAAGATAAATGTAAACAAGGCATGTGAATCTACAAGTCAATCCTCTAGTGTAACGCAAAATAGATTTCAACTTAACAATGACCACAAGAATACGGGCGGTGCGTTACTCCTATAGCGCTATACATGTTAAGGGAGGCTCAATCAAAGTTAATGACATTTAGATCACATAAAAATATACCAAGTAACAATTCAAGTAGCATAAGACTAAAGCATGTTGATGGATTGTTTGTGTATAGAAAAAAGTGTGATTTAGTGTAGTTTTAGTAAATTAAACATGTTACACCCAAAAAGTGGAAAGCATAAAAAGGGTCAAGTGTAGTCATGGTTCTGCAAGGTATTATCCGTGAGAGAGTTAGATTGATTTAGGGGTTGAAACACCAAGTTTATCCTACACAAGGAAAACGTAGGTGTATGAGTATTATATTGACGGGGAGTTTAATGAGTTTAGGAATTTAAAATGTCCGAGAAAGTATATATACAAAAGTATTTATCTAGACATTTAACGCTCGTTTTTGACACTAATAAGCCCCGAAGGGTGTTTGTGTTTTTATGGGTCATGCCCAATAGAATCGTAAGGATTGTTATGTTTAAGATAAAATAACCTACTTTTTAAGACAACTAACCATTTGGTCATGGTCTAAGTTTCGGTTATATTAAGTATTTACATATAGTTATATTAGTACTAATAAATCATATAGTTCATGTATTTCATGGAAGTCATTTAAGTCATGTAAGTCATGCATGGAGGTAGGAGGATTAACCATCCTAAACCTCTTTCATAGATTCACTATTACACAAGATTGACACGAGGACAATGCGGATGGTCAAGAATTATAGAAATCATCAAGTGAGGGGTGGATTGAATAGTTGAATGGCCAAGGCCTTCATGTAATCACACCTACACCATCACAATCTTGAAAGCTCGGATGGCTCAACACTTGTGGGTTTGAAACCCTTTACAAAACAGAAAGTTTGGAGGTATTTTACACCCCCTAATTTGTATGAAACAACCTTGGTTTAGCTCACTAACCATGGGTTTGATTAAAGGCACAAATAGCACAAGTTTGTCTTAGAAAAAGTATGTTTAAATAAAGTTTACAAGTTCATCTTCCAAAACAGAAAGCTTGGACCTCAAAATGGTGATGTCCACCTTAGTTTTCCATGGAAAACCTGTGGAAACAATCCTAGAGGTGTTCCAAGCTTTAAAGAGGAAGATTTGATGAAGAAAAGTGAGTTTTCTTCCTTGTTCTTGAGTTTACAACTGATTTGGGAGTGTTTTGAGAGTGTAAAGGAGTTTGGAAAGTGAAAATGAGTGTTAGGAAGCTTGCTTATATAGTGGTTTAATAGGGTTTTGAGTTAAATGAGGTTTAGAGGTGATTGGGTGTAAAAAAAGTGTGAAAATGGGACAACCCGTAAGCAAGAAACAACTTTCTGCGGATTGGGGTCTCTCGCGCCCCGCGAGAGGATTCAGCGTATCCTCTCGCCCCCCGCCAGAGGCCTATTTTGGCAGATTTTGCAAATTGGCCCCTGAACTTGGTTTTTCCTTCATTTTAAGCTAAAACTTGGTGTTTTGGCATATTTTTAAGTGTAAAACATGTATGTAAGCATATTTTGAGTATCGAGTATGTGGGTATGAGTATTTGAACATATAACAAGTATCGGTTTGAATGTAAACACGTAATTAATGATCATACGCATGTCAGACAAGTATGTATTAAGTATGAAATTTTTTTTATTACGATCAAAGTCTCAGATTGCAAGGTTGGGAATGAAATACGAATGCGACATGAATACAAGTTTCCATAATTAGAGATATGATTACAAGGTTTGGACTCTCCAAAAATAGAAACATGAAGCAATCTTGCTTAAAACGGAAAGATAAAATGCGAAGCGTTATAGAGGTGCTGCCCTTCAAGATCTTCTCATTTTGTAAAGTTTTTTCAAGGTAATCTTCCTTTCTTTTTCGTTATTCATTTATTTATTGATTTCTTAGTTTAATTAGTTTAGGTTCTTATTTAACGAGCATTAGGCTTGTTTAGGTAGCCTAGTTTAGGCTCGCTTTTAGGCTTGGCATAGCCTAGTAGAGGCTCGTTAGGCCCAACAAGTCCAACATATCATATTCGTTCATTTAGCTATGCCTTGCATAATGTTTACCCTTTCCTTGTTGCATTCGTATGTTTAGGTTAAATGACGCTTTTCATTTGGATTTTCTCCTTATTCTCGTGCGGTTTTCACTAAGGATTAAAAACGCAAATACTGTGATTGAATCTTACAACTCCCCTTTTTATTACACGTTTTTGGGTGTATCATTTGTCGCATTTCGTTATTACATTTTACAATATTTAAATACGTGCAATCACCGTTGTGTGAAGTATATGTGTTATGTGTTAATTGTTGTTTATCACTTGGTGCATTTCATTACGTTGGACATCATATCATCTTAGGCTCGTCTGTTCCCCATTACCAATGAGCGGAACGAGACATTGTCAACATACGAGGCCAGCTCTGTTTGATTGAGCTTAAACCTTGCAGCACACCACAATATTGTGCAACATGCATACATTGGAATCATTACATTTGATTGGTTTATTGTTTGAGTTTGTTTTATGAGGTTTGACATATGACATGCAACATATTTACTTACATTGGTTAATACATGCTTCCTCAATAAACAAATTTAAACATGATATTTTCCTAACAACAAGGAGATTCACTCGCCAACCTTTGTTGACCCAAAAACTGCTTTTACACATGATACAGGTGAACAAGCATGAAATGAAGATTTGGACATAGGACGGCCCTTAGTTAACAAGAAATAGACTTGTAGTTGATTGTCTACTTTGTACAATGTATTTTATGTATTTGTTTCATTTGGATGATTTGTTATGTGAAACCTTTAACACAGAATTAATGAATATTTAACCATTTGATAGCAATCCATAAGCTTTGGATCAACCAATCATGCCCCGGTCACCTATTCCGCTGCGGGTCGGGGTGTTACACCACCCACCCTCGTCCCCAAAGCCGAAAGCCTCATACAAAGTCTCAAGAACTTAGAACGATTGATCAAGTAATCTCGTGCAAGAGAAGAGACCATTTGTACCGAGGAGGTAATCGACGAAGAGGTAAAACCTCAAAAGCCGAAAGAAGAGGAACCACTCAAAGATAAGCCTACGCATGAAGATGAAAAACTGAGCCAAGTCACACGGAAGGTAAGTCCACAAAGGTAAATTTCAAAGAGAAACAACAAAACCTCCAAGAAATACATATTCTACAACCTTCTTTTGAAAATCATAGTTTGGTACCATCTCATGCTAAGTTTTTGAAAAAGTTAAACACTAATCCTAACATCAAAGAAATGGCAAGTGTTAATTTAACTAAAGATCAAACTTCACTAATACAAGATGAGCACATTGAATTAAACATAAAACCGGTAACATGTTTTAGTCAAAACATCTATATAAGTAACATCTTAATAGATAAAGATCTTTATATAAATATGATGCCTAGCTATGTATTTTAAAGATTAGGTATTGGTGATATCCTTCCGATAAAAGTTCCTATACTCTAGGCTAATCGAAAAACTAAACACACTACGAGAGTGGTTGAGGATGTTCTCGTTCAAACACATCAAATGGTTGTACCAACTGAATTTATCATCCTAGGTGATGCTCCACTCCTGTTGGGACAATCATTCACGAAAACCCATCAAGCTTTGCTGAAACATAAGCACCATAATCTTCCCACTAAACATGGGGCCAAAAAACGAATCTTTTATCTCAATATGAAATATCCAATAAGCAATGACGACCCCTTGTTGGAAAATGAGCAAGAACCACCCAATACGGTGGGTCTAGCCAATGACCCTTATAAATGTTGCGCACCATGGAGGCATTCAATGGATTATGAATTAATAAAAGTAGTTTACTTAAGCATAAGTTTTTCGATTTCAAACATTTGGCTTCCTTTTGAAAAAGAATAATCATATTTAAGATTTAGTTTAGTTCTTAGTTAATGCTTTTATACTTAAGTTTTATAATTAGTAGGGATAATAAACACTCAAAGAAGGATTGGAGCTAGCCAAAAGACGTTGAAACAGAGCCCTAGTAAACATAAGTCCCCCGACTCAAATTCTTCATAACAGTAAGTGTAGCATGGGTCGTGTAAGTTAAGCACGCCCCCGTGCCCATCTTCTTTAGGTTTTTCAAAAAAATCATGATACTGGCACTTTTGACACAGTGCCTCCCTAACACGCCCCCGTTTCCAGTGCACAGTTTTTGAAAAAATGGTTGTTCTTAACCCACATTTACACATTTAATCAATTTTAACCAATTTTGGACACATTGAGGACAATGTGTAATTTAAGTGTTGTGTGTGGGGGGGGGGGGGGGGGGGGGGGAACTTAACTTGAATATGTTTGTCCTAAAATCAAGTCTTACACAAAACTCTACTTGGAACGCTAAACACCCCAAATCTTTTTCAAAAAATATTTCTTTTTATTTGATTTGTCTTGTTTATAGTTTAAGTTAGAAACCAAGATCTTAAAAAGTTCAAGTTTTTACAAATTTACAACTGATAGCGTTGTGATAAAAAGAATCATATAAGAAAATTTATAAAAAATGCATGAAAATTCTTTTTAAAATTTGATTGTATAGATAATTTCACACTTTTACCCCTTCTCCCAAAAAATGTGAGTTTTGAGCCTTTACCGAGCATTCAAATTCATATCTTTACTAAATGCTCATTTTCATTTCTTGTGTGAATAGTCTTATGGTTCTTACAAATCTAGAACTTGACAGACAATACATTCTCGTTCTTTACCAGCTAATCTAAGTAAGTATATGATGGAGTCATTAGGATTTTTAAACCCTTTTTCATTTTCAACCTTATTTTCTATTTATCTCGCCACCAAAACCAAAAACCAAAAACCAAATTTCCCTTAGTTTAACCCTTTTGAGCCTAAACCTTTTGTTTAAAAACCCGCAAAATACAATTTTGCATAAACTACCCATCACCCAAAACCTTTTTATTTTTTTACACCCCTTTATTTTAGTAAAATTCGGTTCTTTTGAAATACACAAAAATATGTGACTTAGTTATCTTGTGAATATTTATAAAAAAAAAGAAAGAAGAAAAAAAGAAAAATCTCTAGTTGCTTGAAATAAAATAAGCAAACTTATTGTTTATAAGCTTTTAGTTCGTACCTAAATCACAATTAAATAACCTACCCTTTAGCCACTTTTCAAATAAAACTACCCTACCCTAACCGAAAACCTACCCTTTAAAGTTCTCTTGATATTTACAAAGATTATGAGTGATCACTTGTGAGGTGTGTGAATTTGTATATATTCTAATAAAATTTTGTAAAGGCATGTTATGCCCAAAAATATTTATTTTTCTTATAAAGTGTTCTAAATAAACCATGTCGAATAAGATTATAAATAAAATAAAAACAAGAATCAAAAGAACTTCGATTCCCGACACTCTACAAACAAGACCCAAAAATCTTCTTCCCTACCAATTCCATTTGGGTGTGTAATCAATATTAAAGAGTTCTGTTTGAGTACAAGAAAAGATTCAAGTGTGGGGGTATTTGATATGCACCAAATGCAACATATAAATTGTATTAAATATGGTATAAAATCAACCCTTTTATGTACTATGTTGAAAAAAGTGTGTTTCTTTGTATACTTTTTATTTTCAGGATTAAAAGAGCTTAAATATACAAAAGGAACAAATTAATGGCTGACCAACACAAATACAAAAGAAAAGAAGTTGGCACTTCACAGCGACTCTCCGAGCTTTACCCCAAGACCAAAAACAACAGGTCAGGGTAGACAGGCACGGGGTTGTGCCACCGAGGCACGGGGTCGTGCCCTACTCTAGATTCCATGAAAAAAAGACAAACAGAAGTAGACACGAGACACGGGGCCATGTCCCCAGGACACAGGGTCGTGGTCAACTCCTAGATACACAAAATCTTAGATAGTACAGCAAGTACAATGGCCACGGGGCCGTGTCAGTGAAGCACGGGGCCGTGTGAGCATCTGAACTGACAAGATCATTAAATGAATACAGAGAAAAAGGAGGCACGGGGCTATGTGAACAGTCTGTTTCCAGCTTTAAATAGGGTGCTTGGTTTCATTTCAATCCATCCCTTGGCAAACCACTTCTCTCACACCTGCCACTACTCCACCACCACAATACCACCATCATCCACCATATTCATCCATCATCCATCATCCATCTTAGAGTGTGTGTAGTAGTCTCGGGATCTAAGATTGACTGTAAGAGTTTTTGTTAAACAAAGACCATGTTTGGCTAATCTCTTACATCACTTGGTAAAGACAAGTTATTTATGTATTACTTTTGATTTCCTAGCTTTGGTTAACTTTTTAATTGGGTATGTATTAATGACTTTAATAACTAGTTTTTTTATGTTGAAAGTGAACTTTATTCTATCATCTTTCATGTTTCATTGATTCACTCATTCGTGTCTTTACGGTCTATATAAAGCGCGTTAATTGCCTGGAAGGGGGTTAGAAGGGTGGTATGGGTAAAGTTCTTGCCTCGTTCATTGTATAGATCCTGTGAGAACTTGATTTAAGCTTATTAGGACTTCCTTTAAGGCAGATAGCATCAAATCGGGGAAGTAAGAACGACTTGAATCCCTTATAAATAAACTACTATTAAACTTTAACCCCGCCTTGCGGGTTTGTATCTCTGCTGACTCAAACCAATATGGTCGAGGGTAGCGTTGCCTCCAAAATAGGGACATGCCACATTTTGCATTAATAACTTATTTAATTATCTTTCAATATTCTGGCCTTATGGGACTGTATCCCTTCTGACTTAGACCAATATGGCTGAGGGTAGTGTTGCCTCCAAAAGAGGGACATGCCACTTTAACTAAGATAATCTTTTAAAAAACCCAAAGCATGGAAATCATCAAAGGATACGTAAATAATGAGTCGGAACCAAGTTATTCTATCTTGTCTATTTATTTCTTTTATTACTTAGTTTATTTCTTTATGTTTACCGATTAAAAACCTTTTCTCAAATTTTGATTAGATTACACGTCGACGATATTACGGTATTAAAAGCTCTTGTGTCCTTGGACGACCTCGGTATCTTACCATCACTATACTACGCCAATGATGGGTGCAATTGCCCTAGCGTGTTGTAGAAAGTGATAGTTACATATCATGGTTTTATAAATTTAAAGCTTGAACAAGCGAGTGAAAAGTACTTACAATATATCTAAAAATCATACTCATGCTCGCTCACGTCAACAATCCATATTCATGTGGATGATTTTATTATTACCAGTTTAAGTAAGGAAAAAATATGTCGTTCAAAGAAAAGATGAAGTTTGTCTTTGATATGAGTCAACTAGGTTGCTTATTATATAAATTTGAGGATTGAGGTTGATCAAGGAAGTGACTACATAAGCATTGAACAAAGTGGGTATGTCAAGAAAATCCTACAATAAGTAGGAATGTGGGAATGCAATCCTTCTAGGTGGCAAATGGAACCAAAGTAGGTTTAACCAAGCACGAGAATGGAAAACTCGTGAATGAAACTGAGTGTCGTCAACATGTTGGTAGTCTACAAAGTTTGATCCATACAAGACTCGACCATAGCTACTCAACTGGGGTGGTAAGCCAATATATGGGAGGCCAAAAGAAAGTCACTACATGGTAGTGAAGCAAATGCACATATATATTAAAGGTACAATTAATTATAGCTTTAGATATCAAAGGAAAGGAAGTGGAAATTTAGTCAAGTACAATAACAATAATCAAGGAATTGACTTAGACAATTGAAGGGGGAACAACTGGTACGGTGTTTTATTTCTTAGGCAACCCAGTTATTTGGTTTTATCATAAACAACACATAGTTGCCTTATCTTTGTGTGAAGCTAAATATTGGCAGCAACCACAAGGCTTCTGAAGCTTTATGGTTAAGAAACTTGCTTAGTGAATTAACCGATGGGGAGGCTAATATTGTGAAGTTGTTGGTGGATAATGAGTTGGCAATAGCACTCATGAAGAACCCCGTCCTCCATGGTCGAAGATAACACATTGACACGAACTTCCATTTCATTCGTGAATGTGTTGAAAGTGAACAAAAATAGGTGAAACACTTGAGCAGGGAACAACAAAGAATGAACATATTGACCAAAACATTACCACATGCCAAGTTTATAGAGATAAGGCACCTTTTAGGCATGCCAAGTTTATAGAGATAAGGCAACTTTTAGGCATTGAAGATCTCAAACTTAAAAATAAGAATTAGAGGGTAGGGTGTTTGACTTAATTCCTAATAAATGGTTTTGAAGATTAACAATAAGGAGATCATTTACATTATCACATTAACTTGGAGTTATTTCTTTGTGTTTACCATGCATTTATGTTTTTACTAAGAGTATATGGTTTGGTGGCGGGAGCAGCTGGCCACCTTGCACTCTGCGCCATTCTACTTGTAAAATATCACCCGATGCACCCCTGCCTCTAACTCCGTTAGAATATTCCGTTTAATTTTTAAAAGAAGAGGGCCATTTTTGTGTCATTTCACCCACTTTAAACCCCTAATCCCCCCCCCCCCCTTAAAACTCCAACTTAACAACTTGACTCCCATGCTTTAGCTTCACTTTTTCTTCCCACCGACCACCGGCTCCCACCGCTCCCAACTTGAACTTGTTGAGCTAGATCTACCAAATCCACATCCAAACCCTAAAATTAGGGTTTTCAAGTACTGTTCATCATACCATCTTCAACTACATCAGATTCAAAAATCACAATGTCTTGTAAGTGAAAATGTTGGTCCGTACCAATTTCCTTCTTTTTTAGTTACATTTTCTTTCTTTATCTATACAAATTTGCTTACATTTGAATCCAAAATCCTTATTCGAATATTATCGAACATTGAAATTAACGAACACCCTCTTATTATTTCACATAATCATTTCTGGGTATCATGAGTTTTGCTATGCTTATTCACAGCTCAGTAAGTGTTTGTAAAAATGATTGTATCTGAAATTGGCCATTTTTATATCAGTTAGACTACTCAGAGGGGAAGAGGCTTGAAGGGGGCGTTGAGCGACATATGGTTGCCGCAGCAGAGGGGGCTATTCCCTTTAAGCCATGGGGTGGAAGGGGCGTGAAATGCTAGTAATTTTTTAAAATAAAAAAATAAGTAAAAACAACCAATCGAAAAACAACAACAAACCACACGTCGCCACCTCACCACCTCCATTTGCCCACTTCGGGTGAGGATACCGCGTGGGGGGGTGTTTCCATGCGTAGATGGCCCTCCCACACCATTCAGTCTTAAAAGGATAAACGTTTGCACATCAGAATCTACAAGTTCAGTGAAAATTGGAGTTGTTTATTCCCATCAATCACAAGCTAGTGTCAATGGTAATTGTTAGATATTTCGGTTTATCGGGATTAACTTGGTGACCAAAGGGAATTATGATGTACATCGAACAAGTTAGGAGGTGCGGGAGTGCACGCTTGCTCGAGTTGTTATAATTCAAGGGGGCAACGCCCCGGGAGCAGGGTCCCAGGGGCGGCAGCCCCTGGCGGGGTCCAAGGGGCAGAGCCTGGGCTGGGGTCGAGCTGTGAGAACAAAGACACAAACTTCACTTTTTGGGTATTTGCATTTTACTAGAGGGTTTCTTTTACCAATGCGGAATACATGAGTAAGAACTCGTCTTATATTATTCAGATTTTGTTGTCAGTGGTTGATAAAGAGCAGGGCTTTGTCGATGTACTTTCATTATAATCCTATTAATGAGTATGAAACGTTTTTGGAGAGTTTAGGATTAAATCCTTTGTAGAGTTTAGGTTTGAATCTTACGGAGCTCCCAATCACTGCTTCCTAAGTCGACGATATTCTTGGGGCATGATGGGCTTTTGCTTTATAATAATAATAATAATAATAATAATAACAACAACAATAATAATGATAAAACCACAAAGACACATGCTACAAGAAAAAATGGTAGTTTGGTCTTTTCACAATCTTTTAAAACAAAAAATTAACGTTCAATAGATGGTGAGGATGTATCTTGTGATACTTTACAGATTACAAGCTAGCTGGAATGACACAGAATGCAAAAAAAAAAAAAAAAAACAGTGAAATAGGGATGAACATTTGATACTGGTTATCGGTACTGAAGCTGTACCAATACCGAATTTCCGGTACCAAAAATTTTCGATGCCGCTACTGGTATCCATTTTTTGGCATTTTCGATATCGGTATTGGTATCGGTACTGGTTTGTTACAGTACCAATAAAAATACCGAATTTAACATTCAAATGTAGGGACTTTACCACGCTTATCCCTAAAGTGAAACACATATAGCTTTTAGTTTAATGAGACCTCACAAACGGGTATATTTGCAAACATTTGATATGGTTTATATGGGTAAATTACACTTTTCGTCCTTTATGTTTATACCGAATTACAATGGATAGCCTTTAACTTTAATAATTAAAATCATAATCCTTTATTTGCAAAACCTATTACCATTCTACGTTCTTTAGTACTAACCATCTTAAAATTTTGGTTAAGTTTATTCACTTAAGAGTGGTCAATTCATGTTTTTATTTAAATGTTTAATAAATAAAACCAAAAAAGGTTGCATATACAATGCATCTTTCTCAATTACATAACCCTAAAACCCTAACCACCACATCTTGCCACCACCACCACCTCATCCTGCCGCTACACCACCAAATCTTGTCGCCACCACTCCGGCCACACCCACCACCCTTAACCCTGACAATTTAAAACCCAGCTGTTTCCGGAAGTCAAATACGCTAAAACAGCAATGATCAAAAATAAAAAGTTAGCAATTTGATCATTATCTGCATATAATTTCTATGAAATAATCAAACTCACTTCATAATTACTAGACGAACATCACATGGCTAATCACCATATCTAAATAGATATATACATTTGAAAAATGTGATATTTTATCTCCTCTTGATATAAACAAAAAGTAATGCATTATAAAAAAGTAATAATAAGATTCATTCCAAGATACGAATCTGCTGATGAACCATAGAGCCTGCTTCCCTTTACCTTCCGAAGAATTCAAATTCAAGTTTTTTTCAACGTTTTCATATTATTTGACTTTCAAGCCAATGATTGATTGTTAGGGTTTTAATTTCCTTTTGCTTCTTTATATGTCACATATAAAACTCTACTCAAGCCCATTGATAAATTGACCCAATTGAGTTCTTTCATGTCAGGGCTCGTGGATTTCATCTTTGAGCAGCATGCGTTTCAATTCTTTAACATCATTTGCATGTTTTTTCATCTTAAAGAATTGAAAGGCATGCGCCCAAAGATGATATCCAGGCCCTTTGTACCCATGATGATGAGATTAAAGGTATCAACTTTTAATGCTTCTTTATAGTTGTTGTTAATCCAATGATTCGCTTCTTTAGTTATTCGGTAGCTTTATATTTCTATATTTTTAGGTCCAGTTGTTAGTCTACTATTTGATTTACCGGTTACAGTTGTTATTTCACATGTTTATGGAGTTATTGTGAAAGTGATATGTGTGATTTAAGGATGAATGTTGTCAAAGAAGACCGATTCGCAAACTTCATGAAAATAGTTGGTCAGTTGTTCTAGATGAAGAGGCAGACCTAGGAGTAGTATCCCTAACTTGTTAGTTGAAGAATTTTTTTTTTGAACGACCGAACAAAACCAACATATTACTTCAACGAGCGAAAGAGAATACACCAACCAGGGGCACGGGCAGTTACAAACAGCCCGAAAACAGAAAAAACGATGAAACTTAACCTACATCAAAATGCTTCCAGTCCTCCCATGATAATGACGCCCTTCTCGGCCTGTTTTTCACCCAAAGATAGCCAAGCGCTTTCATCTCCTCGATTACCTTCGAAACCGTAGGCGTCAAGTTGTTGAAAATCGCATCATTCCTAGCTTTCCATATGCTCCACATTACCGTAAGAACGACCGCTTGGATGGTAAGTTTTCTAACCATGGACCCGCCCGTAACCTCATGAAACGACAAAAGATCCTGAATCTGAAAAGCATATACCGAAAGAACCCGCCACCATTAACCATTACATTCCAGATTGTGAGAGAGAAGTGACATGCGGTGAAGATATGATCAACGGACTCCATCGCATCTCCGCATAATCTGCACCAAGGGTTTTTAACCGCTATATTTCTGGCCCGTAAAGCATCCGCAGTCCGCAAACTATTTAGATACACATGCCACGCCACGAAACTGACTTTCTTGGGCACCCACTTATTCCAGCTGAAACTGAAATAATCCTGCTGCACATTTGCCTGACCCCATCTTCTCTTTTAGATCCTTGACCGTAAATGTACCTGCCCCGTTTTGGACCCAGCTCCACACGTCTCTGGTCTGGCCCATGGTAACCGCCCCCAACAGACTCAGCAGACCCGCCAATTCTGCCGATTCGGAGAAGAAATTAGTTAGTTGAATTAGTCTGGTAGTTATTGTAGACCTTGGGGCGAGAGCTTAATAAACTAGCAAAATACCATCAATAGCTCTGAAGAAGTTAAGATTTAGAAGATTTGTTCTTATGTTCCTCATTGCACGTGGCTTTAGAGCATAATTTGTTGGAAAATTGGTGAAAAACGAGTTCTGTTCGCTAGATGAAATTATATTTTTGTTCTAATTTTGAACATAAATAGTTATATGTAACTTTGTTTAGAAAAGGGTTCGAGGCGCCCTTAGGCGTAGGCCTGAGCGTCTTAGCCTACACAAGAAATACATGAAGCGCGCTTTTTTTTTTGGCAAATAAATCTCCCTGAGGTGCGAGCCATAGGTATTTATCATATTTTTTTGCAACAAGTTGTTGTACAACATGCTTATTGGGTTGTACATGTGTGTAATTTTAATATTAAAGCATATATCAAGCTTACTTGTGTTCAAATATTCGGTAAATGATACTAAAAATATAAAAACTATAGGAAACATAAAAAAATACAATTATTTGCACCTTGGGTACGAAAAGCGGTGTGCTTTTGCGCTTGGCTTTTCGCGTCTTAGTTTTAGACCTTGTTTCTTTTGTGCGATGTTAGTTTAATAATAATTATTTACTGGTTTGTGTTCTAACACGGTCGCCATATGGGTGTCTTTTGTCTTGTGATCGGGTAGCAAATGAAGACCGAAACCAACCAATCTGTTCTACAATCCCACTGCTTAACTGCGATCCACTGTTTATATTGAATCAACTATAGTTGTGCAGACTCCAAACAAGTAACAACTTCAAGCCAACTGTTCATGCTTGCTGGTGGTAAATCCTATGGATTTTGAAAATCGAAGTTTACATTAGTGCATGAATGCTCGAATTTAATGATGATTCTTGTTTAAATTTGTGATTATGGGGCTGAAATGAATCAAATTAGACATTTTTACATTGTATTATAATATAGGGATATTGGATTTAAATAACCTCAGCTTTCACCGGTTAGCCATTAACTCTTCCAACTTTTGATTTGTACACCAACACTCCTAACTTACAACTTATTGGCCGATAACACTCCCTAACTGAACCCTAACCTAGTTAGTTTTTGCTACCATGGCATCTGATGTGGCCCTTTTTGCTGACGTGACATATGACACGGCAGTTGACGTGGCATTTTTTTATGACGTGGCAGCTGATGTGGCACTTTTGATGATGTGGCAGCTGACGTGGCATTTTTTGATGACGTGGCAGCTGACATCAGCTAACTATGTTAGGGTTTAGTTAGTTAGGGGTGTTATCGGCCAATAAGTTGAAAGTTGGGAGTGCTGGTGTACAAATCGAAAGTTGGAAGTGTTATCGACCAATTGGTGAAAGTTTGAGTTATTTAAATTCAGTATCCCTAAAATATATGCATACCAACTGCTCGATGAAATGCATACGTTAGACTTGCATGATTTTTGAATTTAAGCTTGTGATTTAAGATGACCAATTATTGTACCTGTTGAAATAAGTGCAAAAACATGGATTGTGATCAGTAATTTTTCTCCTTGTTGCGTATGACCCTGAACTATGCAGGTTTTTACCTCACTACACTGTCATGCCTTCGGGCGAGTATTCATAAGCTTCGGCCCTAGATGAGGATTTTTCCCGATTCGGAGACGAGGGTATTCCGATAATAAGAACTTTTGCAGTTCAGCGTTAGATGGAAAAAATTTATTCAACAGTATTAAGTTTTCCATGTATTCCAATAAAGTCACTCAAAATTCTATAAGTAACTTAACTTTGGTCATGTGTTGCAATCTTTTGAATTTCTATTATAAATGTTTGTTTTTTTCTAAAATTAACTAACTGATCTAAGAGCATTCCCAGTCAAATCGTTTACTTTATTTTTATAATTATACTAAAAATACTAACTTTTTTTCTCTTTTTCAATTAAATAATATTTTTTTTTTACTTTTATCATTATCATTTCTTTCTCCTCGACTCACAACCACTTTAAAAAATATTTAAAATTATAGAGGTGAACACTATCTCCTCCAAATTTACTGGTGAACAGTAACTTTTTCTTCTTTTCTCTACTCCACTTGTAACAATTTACAACCAGTTTCACAAATATAGAAGCTACACTCGCACGAAAATAGAGGATCCATTGTGAATGCTCTAACATTAACATATATGAATCTTTGTAATTAGTTAGTGATCATTTTTTTAAGTTAAATATGAAGTAAGAGATGATAGTAAAGAAAAAAGTTCACAAAATAAAACCAACAAAGGCAGAATCAAAGAAAGTGGATAAACACGCTAAAGCTTGCCAGAGAACCAACATGTCTTTAGCATTTTTGCCTTTGATACATTTGGCTCCCTAGCGCCAGAAGCTACCAACTTCTTGACCAGGGTCCAACAGGTCGTCCACAACAATTGTTCAACCCCAGAGGCAAGGGTTTGTATTTGGAAGATTAGGGTTTGCAATTCAGAAAGAGATGGCGGCACAACTTGTTGCCTGTCTATCTTTTGTTTTAATGTAACTTGACAAGTTTATTGGTTTACTTTTTCTTAAAAAAATAGTAAATTAGAAACCAAAATTCATATATGTTTCATTGGTGTCACTTAATTATTTTTTTAACATTTATGTAAAATTTCACAAGATTGTAACACCTAATTAACGTTGGGCGTGTTTAGAGTAATAAAAAAACTTTAAGTGGCTTTAGAAACTTGGTTATGTGTAGTGTTATTTTTTAAATACATTAATAGTTTATATATGAAAATTCAAAGTTAGTTCTCATAATTAAGTGTTTAAGATTGTTTGTATAAAGTGAACACAGACATATGATGTAGCCCTTATGTCCAGGTGTGTTGGTATAAATAAAGAGCAGCCACATGACTATTGTGCCAATTTTCCAACTATATTATAACTTATAAGGAACTCATTGTTTGACTGTCAAGAATAACACATAAATTAAAGGTTGTAGAGATGAGAACAACAACCCAATAATTGTATTAGGTGAACTTAAGGTTTAGGACCCCAAAATTTAAGGGGCCATTTAAAATAAACTATACATATTATCTTGGGCCGGTTAAATCAGATCTTAAAGGTTTAATTGGGCTGGACTTCAGTCATGTTGTAGCCCTGTTTGCTTTAGTCCTTTTAGTGAAGCAAATCTACTAATGTTGTTATCTTAATTACACTTTATCAGTTTTTTAATAAAATTATAGATGACTAGCGGTTTTCCTACTCTACACGGAGGGAACTCAATTGGTATCGGTTGAGTTTGTTCCGGTAACTGCACTTGTTATAACAGCTGAAAATGAAAACTAAAAAAATAAAGTAATGATATGCCGAAAAGGATATTGACCCATGTTTTATATCAATCGGAAACCATAAAGAATATCGGTTTTGATACTACCAATATTGGTACCGATGTTCGGTTGAACTCGGTTTGGTTCGTCACGTATCAATACTCGTATAGTTTACGATTATAAATGCGAACTTTTAATATTGTTATAGGCACTCGTATAGTTTGTGATAGAATAAATAAATTACTATTCACTGTCGGTTTTCTTTCGATTTACAACGATAGCGGCACGACATCCATTTTCTGTAAAAGTCAAAATAAATATAATACTAAAACTATTCATGGGGACTTTCGTTATATATAAACAAATAAATAAATAATAAATGAAAAGACTTTTCATTCTTAAGAAGTTAAGCTATCTCAATTTAATTATATATATATATATAGGATAAGGATCTAGAGTGAGTGAACAACATTATAAGAGTGAACCGTGTGAACTGATCTAAACCATTGATTTTCATCATCCTAAAGTTTTGATTAATAGAATGATTGTAATTATTGAGATTTATTTTTTTCCTTTAAATTTAATTAAAAAGGGTAATTCTGTAATTACATAATGGGTTAGTTTTTTAAAACTGGAAACATGAAAAGTTGCCATATATTTCGCCAGTTACTTGCTCCTCCAAAGTTGCCGTATATTTCACCAGTTACTTGCTCCTCCAAATTCGCGTATATTATTTAATACACATGTGGACTGTATATTATAAATAGGAATTCTACAGCAAAGCTGCAACCTCGATTTATATTAATGCAGTAACTTTACCATGTTACACATGTGCACTGTATAGAATCAACTGGAGGTTTGCATCAAAGTTGAATATTCGCATGTAATAATGCAGAAACTTAAAATTATACACATGTGTACTGTATGGTATCAACTAGAGGTTGACAGCAACGCTGCATCCACTTATATAACGTCATGCATCATCTTAACAGTATACACATGTGTATTAAATAATGCATATACTACGAAACTGCATCATGATATGTAATAATGCATATACTACGCGACTATTCACATGTGTACTGAATTGCAACAACTGGACGTTTACAACAAAACTGCATAATCACAAATAAAAACTACAAACTGCAATTATGTGGATAATGAACGGGAATCGATGTGTACCATTAAAACAGTAAGGGCACCTATGGAATTGGAAGCAAATTTTATTGTACAAATACGTATAAACAACCATTACAAAAAGTCTGTAAGATTTAGAAAGAAAAAAAACATGAGTTGTACATATGTGTATAACATGGGGATAATATAAAACCACGAAAGTTATGAGTATTGTTATCAATATACGTCTATGTATATAAGCATACAACATCATCCTTCAGATAAAACATAATACAAACATCTCAACCATCTGTAATCATGATGACAAAAACTGCAAACCTAGAATACATATACAGAGCGATGAAATTAGCATGAAGCAAAACCGAATACGAACACATGATTGTTAATTGAACTATTGTGGTTATTATATTGGCTGTCGCTAGTTTGGTTGTTACTACTTGAGTCGACCATGAAAGATCATGAAGATGAACTATATGACGTTCAAAGAAAAAATACTGAATGATGAACTGCTCGATTGAAAAAAAAAATCTTATGTGTTTTGACAGGTGATTATGATATAGATCTTGTTTAGATTTAAAAGATATTTTGAA
The DNA here is from genome assembly GCA_947069175.1 of Scalesia atractyloides. Lineage (NCBI taxonomy): Eukaryota > Viridiplantae > Streptophyta > Magnoliopsida > Asterales > Asteraceae > Scalesia > Scalesia atractyloides. The sequence goes on along the minus strand of CAMTDV010000020.1, from coordinate 79,146,078 downwards.
TAATCACAAAAATAGGAAAGTGTAACTACTATGGAATAATTAAAATAGTAATTAATAATAATTTAATGTATAATTACAATCTTATCCTTTATAACTAAAAAAATAATCAAGGGTCAAGATTAGTTCACTTAGTTTACTCTCATGAAATTGTACACAAATGATCATAATCCTACATATATATATATATAGTGGAGAGCTCAAATGAGAAGAAAAATTTTGTAAGAATAAAAGGAATAACTTTTAAACCAATAGAAATTCTTCATTTACTTCATTTAATGTGTGTATTTAATGTTATGAAAAAGGGTATATAGATAAATCTATAATTGTCATTAATTAACTAATTAATTAAACTTGTAACTCATTTTTTTCATGTACTCTTTTAAGATAAAATAATTTATGGTGTATGACAATTTTCGACATGTGTATGATAAATTTTAGTATGTGTAGGATACATTTTGAAATGTCTATGGTAAATTTACATGTGTGTATGGTAAATTCCGGTAAATGTAAGACATATGTAGGATAAATTTTGAAATGTGTAATATAAAAATGTTTTTGCTTTATTAATGAGAGATAACATAATTAATGGGAGGAGTTATAAACTATTTAATATTTTACCATTATGTCATTTCTTCTTTTTTCTTCTCATATTAAATTTATTCTCAAATGAACCTTCCCCTATATATATAACTAAATATCTCCATTCTCCTTCCTAGTAACCCTCGGTGCACTGAATATGTGAGTTCAATTCACATGCGGCGTACAGGAGTCTTCGTCTCTGGATTTTAGAGGTCAAAGTTAATACGCCACCAAAGGACAAAAACGCATAAAAGGACAAAACACAAGAGAAAAAAAACCATGTTTCCTTGAACCTAAGAAGTTGATAAATTATATATATAATAATACTACCCTCACAATTTTTAAACGATCATAACCTTTTTATTATATTTTATATTTTATCATTTATAAAAGAAACTTACTATCCTCATAATTTTTAAACGATCATAACCTTTTTGTATGTTAATATTTAAAAAAATTACACCAATAAAAACAAGTATCTTATTATTATATAGGTAATTTATAATCTTCTTGGCTATAGTGATTTTTATCTTTTGTGATTTTCTTTTCTATCTTTCTTTTTTTTCTATTTTTGGTTTTAACTTTTTCTTTTTTAAGTTTCAATCGAATCTGGTTTTGTACATGTAACAAAACGAAAGGTGTAATACTGACCGAATAATATCGGTACCGATATTCGTTTTTATTGTTTTGATCGATGTAAACACATTTTAATGAACCGAACCAATATCAAACGAAACCCTGACATTAGCGTTATTTTTACTATTGCGTCTACGTTTCCATTAAAAGTTAGGTCGCCCCGCCGCGGAGTGCGGGTTTGTGTGTAACTCACTAGTTCTTTTTTATTTGAGTATAGTATTGCTATAGTTTAATTAAAAAAATGATATGTTACGTGATTAACAATGTCTAAGGATGAGCAATAAAGGTTAACCGAAACAAAAAAAAAAACAGACAAAACTAAACCGAAATCAATCAATAACTGAATTAACTGAAAACCAATTAATCAAACTGGATATCAATTTTTTTGAACCATCGTTTAGTCAAAGTTAACCGAACCAACCAAACCATTCATATATTTCTAGTTTTTATATATTCAGTTCATGTATTTCATATATTTATATCTCAATTTCATGTATTTCTAAGCAAAATTTTTTAAGCTAGTTTTGATTTTAGCTACTAACAGAAATTAAATGAATCAAACAAAAAACTGTCAATCTAGCCGAGTAAACTAAACCGATTGTTTAATAAAATAGACTAATCAATGGCTTCGGTTTCGGTTGAGAATAATAATCGAACCAACCAAACAATGCACACTCTTACAGTGTGCCAATGTCTGTGTTTCTCGTCGCATCACATGATCACCCTTCTATTTACTATATATTGAAATATTGAATGCTATAATAAAATAAGTAGAATTCATTAAATTGAAGAGCAATATACCGGCGTCTAGGCGAAAAATAGAGCGAACCGCTCAACTCTTGAAAAATGTCATATATAAAAAGAGACTTTTAAAAGGCTCCAACTTTTTTGTTTATTTGGGGTATTTAAATATGTTGGTTTACCCATGAGTTTACAATAGTGGATGTGTAGGCATACAAGATTAGACTTAGATATAAAATAAAGTTTTTCAGAAAAAAATAGAGATAACTAGTATATCGTATAAATAAGAGACTATATATTGAGATGATTTGATGATGGAAAGGATGAGAGTTCAGTGCCATTGTTTTACACAATAAAATCTACTCTCCACATGGTATGGATTTTCTAGCCGGTTTTTTTTGACGCTATATTACACGTTTTATTTTTCTTTTGCATTTTTATAGAGGGTTATGAGATATATTCTGAAACACATCGCAAAAGTTGACTCTGTGTTCCATCATGAACATGTTGAGTTTCCATGTTCATAAAATTGACTAAATTGAAATTTCATTTTAGATTAAATGGAAATTTACCAAGGCTTATATGGTGTAGAGTGTAGACTCATACACGTTAATATGGATCTGGGTCGACCATGACTCGGTACTGTGAACCAGCAAGGGATGCGGCATGCATACAATACAGCCAAAAGAAAGGCAGTAGAGCTCGTTTTTGATAATGAGGACTTCAGCATCATTCGGCCACACCCTCCTAACTAAATACCGAAGTCACTTTAGCACTTGATACTCGACGATGTACAAAATTCCTTTTACGTTAACTTATATATTGCAATTTTGTTTTATACTAATCTACCAGTCAATTTTGTGAAATGTGTGGAACAGGAACAAATGGAGCTTACAGCCCTTCATAACGGTCAAAGTCATCGAAGTTTATAGGACTATTTCATCAGTGACCACAAACAATCTATCTGATCTAGTTCTCATCGGGGCATACAAGGCTGCTTTCCAACATATACTTTGCGGATCGAACTAATCGGATTATATTACGTCGCCTACATCACTTATTCGAATTAAACAAAATCTAATCAACTGTCGCCGCCTTTTGTTTTAACCAATACCATATATAAAAAAATTAATACACAAAACCCCTCTATCCTCCAAACTATCTCAAATCAGCCTACGTGCAACAGTGTCGTATGCGTTTTCAAGATCTGTGAACACCATATGTAGATCTTGTTTTTTCTCCCTATACTTTTCCATCAACCTCCTTAGAATGTGTGTAGCTTCCGTAGTTGATCGACCTGGCATGAAACCAAATTGGTTTGCTGTAACTTCTGTTTCTTTTCTAAGTCTAGTCTCAATTACCCTTTCCCATAATTTTATAGTGTGGCCTAGCAACTTAATCCCTCTATAGTTCCCACAATATTAGGTGTCTCCATTTTTACTTATATAAGGGCATTATTACACTACTGCTCCACTGATCTAGCATTCTTCCTGATTTGAAAATAAGATTGAACAACTTAATTAGCCATTGAACTCATTCCTCCCCCAAACACTTCCACACCTTAATTGGTATGTTGTCCAAACCAACTGCCTTAGCCCTTCCCATTTTCCTAAGTGTTGTCATCACCTCGCCTTGTGTGATATGTCGACAATAGCATTTATTTTGTTGCCGCCTTTGAATAGTGGGGTTGTTAACTTCTTGTTGGTAAGCTATCCTGTCGTCGAAAAGATTGTGAAAGTAGGCTTGCCATCTTAATTTGATGTCCTCATCCTTGACTAAAACATGTCCATCATCACCCTTTATAAACTTCACCAGTCCTATATCCCGTCACCTACACTCCCTAGCTTTTGTAATCTTGAACATATCATGCTCCCCCTCCTTTGTTCCTAGGTGTTGGTACATACTATTATATGCTCTATTCTTTACCTCCGGCACTGCCTTCTTCGCCTTTTTTTGTCGTTTTTCTATTTCTCCCTTTATCTCACTCGCTCTCTGGCTTTCTTGCATCTCAAAAGATCTATAAAACTCCTTTAGCTATCTCTAATTTTGGTTTGTACATCTTCACTCCACCACCAAGATTCCCATTGCCCACTAGTATCTCATGTTGTGACCCCTAGTGTCTCCTTTGCTACGCCAATAATGGTGGTCGCCATAGTATCCCACATTTGGTTTGTGTCCCCATCCAATGAGCCGATGTCGTTGAGATGACCTTGTCTTTGAATACTGCAATCTTGCCACCGTTCAAATTTCTCCAACGAATTCTAGGTCGCTTTTTCCTCTCCCTTTTAGAAATCTTTTCCCTCATGACTATATCTGCTACTAGTAAACGATGTTGAGTCACTACTGTCTCCCCTGGTATAGCGTTACAGTTCTTCCACCATCGCCGGTCTTCTCGCCTCATCAAAAGATAGTCGATTTGTGTGTTGCGTCCTCCATGTGCTAAAAGTAATCAATTGTGATTCTCTCTTCTTAAAGAACGAGTTGATAATACCTAGGTCGTGTACCACCGTAAAGTCTAGAAGATCCCTACCATGGTCGTTCCTATCACCAAAACCAAACCCCTATGTACCGTTTGAAAGCTATTGTTATCCTTATCAATGTGGCCATCAAAATCGCCTCCTACATATATTCTTTCCTCTCTAGGTATGGTCCTCACAACTACATTTAATTAATCCCAAAAGTCTCTATTCTTCTAATCCCTTAGTCCTACTTGTGGTGCGTAAGTGCAAACCTCTGCCACTACTTCCTCTCATAGAACTAACCTCAACACCATAATCCTATAGTTGTGTTGTATCACCTCGATCACATTTTTGTATAACTTCATAGCAACTAGAAATCCTACCCCATTCTTTGCCCCATCAAACCCCGAATACAACTACTTATATCCATTACACTCATCCCCTTTATGCCCTTTCCACCTAGTCTCCTCAAGGCACGCTATGTATACCTTACGCTTTTTAAGTGCGTCTACCACCTCTAATAGTTTACTACTTAGGGTTCCTACATTCCAAGGCGCCACACGCAAACTATACCCCCTACTACTTCCCTTGGTTGCATCCATCATCCTTGGACACGATCTCAAGGAAAAGCCATGCCTCCTACTCTCAATGGTTGCAACAAAACACCCGATAGGTCAAATAAACACACAAAAAAACAGTAAGTCGATGGCTCACAAGGACGATAAAACACGCACACTGGTCAACAAAAACACCCAATGAATAGCACTTAATTAACAGTAAACACTCAATGAATAAAAATATACAAATAACACTAAACAGCATACAGTGATAATGAGCACTCTAGAGGCATACACTGAGCACACACTCACACACTCATCAACTCACAAGCACACACGATCATGGGTACGTAGCATGTGCAAGCACTAAATAAGCCGACCACACAATAGTAAAACATATATCAAAGAATAAATGTTAGATAATTTTAGAATTCAACTATAATAAAATGAAAATTTTTACTAGAAAACTTTTTTATATATATATATATATATATATATATATATATATAACACATATACATATACACACATAGTAGTATTATGCACACATAGTAATATTATATATATTTAGCTCTATTTAAGTTCGAGTGTACTTGGCTCTGTGGTGTGACACTTTCACCGAAAACCGTCACCGGATTTGAAGCCAGGTAGGTCGCCAGATTTGAAGCAGAAGCAAAGAAAGTGGCTGGATCTAAAATCAAGCAAGGTCTCTGGATAGCAGTAGAGATCACCTGAACTTTCAACGGTCACAGCTATCGGTTGACTGGAAAGTGTCTCTGCAACAGAGACTTTACCCGAGCTGACAGGAAACTTTACACCCAAAACTGCCAGAGACATTAACACGTCAGCAGAGAACTGTTGTCGTAAGAAATTTAACCTTGCTGGAACTCAAAGAAACTTGTCTCATTTGTAACCCAGGCAGATATAGTTCGCCGATAGCTACAAAACAAAGAAAGAAATCTTCCGGTGAACGCTAGTTTGGTCGGTGGACAAAAGAAAGGGACGTTTGGGTTGGTTTGTACAGAGAGAGAGTAAGAAGAGAGAAAATGATGTAGTACAAATGTATCTAATTCATTTTACTAATTCATAAAAAGTAACCATTTTGTTAGTTAAGTCTATTAAAAATTTGATTGTTGTAGGGAAGATGGGCGTGACGCTTGGCGCTATTTAGTGTGGTCTTTTTCTCTCAAATCTAATATTAAGATAGTTATGCAACTGTTTAATTGGCCTTTTTGGCTCTATTGCTACACCTTATCAACACTATTTACATGTGCTTAGAGGGTTGTTATGTTATATGCTTATAATTGGTTTTGTATTATTCATTGTGCCCATATGGTAAGGGATTCTGTAAAAAAAAAATTTTCGTACAAAGTGTAACAAGTCTATATAGGCATGATGTTTTAAATTTTAGGTATAATGTTTTATATTCTTTTGGTATGATATTATACAGAAAAACACCAAACTTAATAATTTAAAACACAATTAAATGTATTCTAGACATGAAATTTAAAACACCATGCGAAAAATCAGTGTGTTTTAAATTAAATGTCTAGAATACATATGATTGTGTTATAAATTGTTGTGTTTGATATTTTTCTATATTATACCATATTAAAAGAATATAAAACATTGTACCTAAAATTTAAAACACCATGCTTACATAGACTTCTTACATTTTGTAAAAAAAATGTCCTTTTTACACTAACCTTACATGTGCCCTTGTATAGCATTTATATCAATAAGTTTAAGTTTCTAATATCATCATCATCATCATCATCAATATCAAAGCAGGGTCTAAGGATGGTAAGATGTAGACAACCTTACTTCTACCCCGTAGGAATAGAGAGGTTGCTTTCAGTGAGACCCCCGGCTTGATAGTAGTTTTGCATCAAGCCTTGGACTTAAGGCATATAACACTCAACAATTAAGACAAAGACCGGTTAGTGCATGTACTCCCTTTTTTTCAGCTATCAACGTCACCACATGATGCATGATTAACCATCCCCATTTTTTAACGTTATTTTCACGAAATTAGTAAAATAACGTTAACATTATTGCACTTTCACTTTTGTCCCCCCGAACGTCCACACATATATAAATTATACCCACCCACACATATTTCCATTAGTGCACTTTCACGAAGTTTAAGTTTCTTGTATCATTTTTGCTAAATTCTTTATCCGCATTAAGGGAACTGTCATGTTGCTGGATTTTCATAACCTACTTGATCATCATGGCTATGAAGAGAAGGGCTACACTTTACTACTTTATATGCACGGCATAATGTTATTAAAACCGGGCAGTTTGTGTATAATTTTTGGTACAAATTTTTGTTTTAAAATTGAACAAATCGATTATTTGATATGGTTTTTAATGGTTACAACAGGAATGGAGTTACCTAAGAGGAGGGCTACTGACACTTGATCGTGACAATGGATGGATTAACAACATCCATTATGATATAGGAACCCATATCATAAACCATCTTTGCCCTAAAATTCTACACTATAACTTAGTAGAGGCGGTAAGTATTCTTTGATATAAAATAGTCACTAAACGTAACATTTATGTTCTCAAATTATAAATAAATTTTAATCGAATGGTAACAATCCCATATTCTAACAATGAAGACAGAAGCCGCGAAGCCAGTGCTTGGTAAATAATACAGAGAGCTAAAGAAATCATGGCCACTTTCATTCCATTTACTCAAAGCGAATAGTATGAAAAAGGATCATCATGTGAGTGATGAAAGGATGTTAATTTATTATTTAATAGACCCGGAGCTCACCGGAGGCTCAAAATAGTTAGCCCGTCGAGATTCAAGAAAATAATGGATGCTAAATAGCCTATTGAACCCATTTTCTGACAAAAAATAGTTCAATTATTAGTTATGTTGATATTTTGGGTTATATTGTAACATGGGTAGCATATGTTTGTATTTTAATTTTTTTTACACATAAATATAATTCATATATAAGACAGAAAACTTGCCAAGTTACATCAAAACAGAAGGTTTTAATGTCCATATATATCTCTATCTCATGATACCAACAAGAACTCTCTATTATTTCAAACATATGTATATATGAGGCTGACTCAAGCCAAACCATATGAACAATGCGTTGGGGATCCTTCGAGTAAAAAGACGTATCATAGAGAAAAAGGTAACACGAGGGGCTCACAATACACACATGGGTGATGGGTCCAATTGTTAGAAAGGAAAGTCAAACCTCAAGAGCAAATCCCCGCTAATCAACAGCTAATCAACAGCTAATCAACAGCCGGGATGACCAGCAAATCAACAGCCGGATCAGCAGCAGCCAGACCTTATGCAATTCAATCCTTTCCTTCTTTATGTTACTCTTGTAAAGCTTTTAAATACCCTGCACTTGTAATCAAAAACATAACACACAAATTATGAATGAATGAGTCTTGTTCGGTAGCCTTTTCTGAAACTCTGATTTAACATGGTATCAGAGCGGGTTATTTAGACTGCTCATCATCTACCCAAAACACAGCCGAGCCACAACCGAGTCACCATGTCCGGAGACGGTAACTCGAGTAGTGATCTCACCTTACAACTAGCCAACCTTCTCAGAAATTCCCAATCAAAAAACCCCAAAATGTCCGATAGTTTACAGATAAATCTGAAACTAAATGGCCAAAATTACCCCCTATGGACCCGAATGATCCGAGTCGCCATAGGCGGAAAATCAAAAATCTTGCTGCAGCATTTAACCTCAAATCCCCCAGACCCAAATCATGAAACCTACGAACAGTGGGAGCAAGATGATCTAATCGTCTTTTCATGGTTAATTCAGAATATTGAACCTGTCCTTGCGGGTAACCTCACCGAATTTCCCACAGCGAAATCGCTGTGGGATGCCTTGGTAGTTACATACAGCAGTGGACGGGACAAGCTCCAAACATTTAATCTTCATGTCAAAGCAAATGACATCAAACAGAACAATACTTCTCTCGAAGAATTGTGGATAACCCTCCAAGGTGTATGGGGAGAAATCGACCGCATTGATCCAAATCCGATGACTTGTTCAACGGATATTCAAACATACTCCAGAATCCGAACAGAGCAGAAGCTCTTCCAGTTCTTAAATGCCCTTGATCGGAAGTATGACCCTATAAAAAGGGAAATACTCCGGTCAGAACCTCTTCCGACTGCAGAAGCCGCGTATGCCACTGTTCGCAAGGAGGCCGCTCACCAAAAACTTCTCGGAACACCTCTCAATGACGCACAGGGCATCGCAGCAGGTCTAATAGCCTCAGAAGCGGAAGGAGCAGGACTTGCATCGAAAGGGCTCCGACGGTTTGACGGAAGAAAAACTGGATCAGTAAACAGAGATGACAAAACTCATCTCAAATGCGACCACTGTGGCATGACTAAGCATACAAAGGAACAATGTTTCAGACTCGTCGGATATCCCGATTGGTGGTCTGACAAGAAGGGCACAAAGGCCACTGCTCACGAGAAAGGCAGATCACCCAGCACCGGCAACCGAGAGGTTCCAAGAGATGGAAGCCGGAGTAGGGTGGGTTTCGGCGGGATGGCCGACGCAACAGGCGGCGGAGAAGAAGGGTTAGGTAATGGCGATGGTAAAGAAGAAGAAGGTAACCGTGTGATGTTTGGGGCGGATAATCCGTGGGTTTATAACCCAAATGTGGATATGTCACATTTGGTCCCTAGAAAATATGGGAATGCTAACATGGCCCCAAAATATCATGAAAAACAAAAACGATGGATATTCGATTGTGGCGCAACCGACACAATGACTTATGAGTCATCGGATATTATCTCAACAACTAAACCAATAAGAACACATATTCAAACGGCAAACGGAGGGATAATGGATGTAAAATCGGGAGGGACGATTGAGATCTCACCCACAATAAAAATCTCTAATTGTCTTTATGTTCCCTCGTTGTCACATAAACTACTTTCCATTAGCCACGTCACTAAAGAACTCAACTGTATTGTTCTAATGTACCCTACGTTTTGTTTTTTACAGGATATCAGGACGGGAGCGATCATTGGGCGTGGCACTGAAAGTCAAGGGTTATATTATGTGGACGAAGTAACTCAAAATGGTGCTGTGATGTTAACTCATGGTACATCGGAACGAGAAGCATGGTTGTGGCACCGAAGATTAGGTCATCCCTCTACAAGTTATTTACATATTTTATTTCCAAAACTGTTTCCAGTTAATTCCTTGTCAAATTGTGAAACATGCGTTTTAGCAAAGAGCCACAGGAAAACTTTTAAGCCCAATAACACTAAGGTTGCTTTACCATTTTCATTAATTCATTCTGATGTGTGGGGCCCTGCCCCCGTTCTTGGGGGGCAAAACCTTCGCTACTTCGTGATGTTCGTTGATGATTGTACCCGAATGACCTGGGTTTATTTTTTAAAAAACAAATCCGAAGTCTTTGAAAAATTCACTATGTTTTACGCCATGATCCAAACCCAATTTCAAACAAACATCCAAATCTTTCGATCCGATAATGGCGGTGAGTTTGTTAATACCTCCTTTAAATTGTTTTTTCAAAACAAAGGAATAATCCACCAAACCACATGCCCAAACACCCCAGAACAAAACGGTGTCGCTGAAAGGAAAAATCGCATTTTGCTAGAAATGACACGAGCCCTCCTAATTGAATCCCAGGTCCCAAAATTTTTTTGGCCCGAAGCCCTTGCTACTGCTACCTATCTTCTCAACCGACTCCCAACAAAAATCCTAAAACTTAACACCCCGTTACACACCCTTTCAAATTTTTTTAAACTTCCCTCAGTCCTTACCCTTCAACCACGAATCTTTGGATGTACCGCTTTTGTTCACATACCTAAATCAGATCGAACCAAACTTGATCCTTGTGCTGAAAAATGTGTCTTTGTTGGGTATGGAATGAATCAAAAGGGATACCGATGTTATAACCCAAAAACACGTCATATGTTCACCACAATAAACTGTGACTTTCTTGAAACCGAGTATTACTATTCCCAACTCAGTGGTCAGGGGGAGAAGGAATGCTCAGACACACTAAGTTGGTTGAAATATGTTCCCTATGTACCAACTACAGAGTCACCAGAATACAATTTCAGTGCCACTGAAGGCCCTAATGTTCCTCCTAACCTGGTATCCGAGGTAAGTAATACTCACCCTATTCAGTCTGGTGATACTTTTGGAGTTTCTAATGACTCCGAAGATGCCAATACTTCTAACCATGCAACTGCCACAGAACAAGCTGAAAGTGTACAGGCAGATGAATCCATACAAGAAGAATCCACACACGAAGAAACACCATCAAGATATGTGTTACCCCCTAGAACAAACAGAGGGGTTCCTCCGAAACGGTATTCTCCTGGAAAAGAGCCAAGGAGGTCTAGTTATCCTATAGCTAATGTAGCTAATGGAAATCTCACTAAGGAAGCCAAAGCGTTTATCTCATCTGTTTATTCTGAGGAAACTCCTACAAACGTAGATCAAGCCTTAAAGTCTAAACATTGGAAGGAAGCAATGGAAACAGAAATGGAAGCCTTAATCAGGAACAACACTTGGGAAAAGTGTACTCTTCCGTCGGGAAAGAAATCCGTGGGGTGCCGTTGGGTCTATACGATTAAGTATAAACCAGACGGTACAATTGAGAGATATAAAGCCCGACTGGTAGCAAAAGGGTATACCCAGACACATGGGATTGATTACGCTGAAACATTTTCCCCAGTTGCAAAAATGAACACAATTAGGGTCCTTTTCTCGATAGCCGCAAATGAAGGGTGGCCACTTCAACAGTTTGATGTAAAAAATGCATTTCTACACGGGGATCTAGATGAAGAGGTATTCATGGATGCTCCTCCAGGATTCACAAAAGATTTCAGGTCAGGAGAAGTTTGCCGTCTGAAGAAATCTCTTTATGGTTTGAAGCAATCTCCCCGGGCTTGGTTTGGCAGATTTACCATAGCTATGAAAAAATTTGGATATAAACAAAGTAACGCCGATCATACTTTGTTTCTCAAAAAAAGGGGAAAATTCGTAACCTGTCTAATTATCTATGTAGATGATATGATCATTACAGGAAATGATAAAGAAGAAATGGGAAAACTAAAAGAAAACTTATTCGCCGAATTTGAAATGAAAGACTTGGGCAGGCTGAAGTATTTCCTCGGAATTGAAGTACTAAGGTCAAAACAAGGAATTTTCATTAGTCAAAAGAAGTATATCTTAGACTTGTTGGCAGAGATTGGAATGATAGATTGCAAACCAGCAGATACTCCTATGAGCGTAAACCAAAAACTCTATATGGAGGAAGGAGCAAAGTTAGCAAACAAAGAGAGATATCAACGGCTGGTGGGAAAACTAATATATCTCTCACATACTCGCCCAGACATTGCATATGCTGTAGGGGTGGTAAGTCAGTTCATGCACCAGCCTCAAGAATCACATATGGAAGCAGTTTGGAGAATTATTAGATACCTCAAAGGAACAGTGGGTCATGGGGTCCTGTTTCAATCACATGGACACCTAAATGTTCAAATCTATACTGATGCAGACTGGGCAGGAGATAAGGGAAGTCGGAGGTCAACAGCAGGCTACTTTGCTCTAGTTGGGGGGAATCTTGTCACTTGGAGAAGTAAAAAACAAAAGGTGGTTGCTCTCTCAAGTGCAGAAGCTGAATTTAGAGGTATAGCTCGAGGTCTAACAGAAGCCATATGGATGCGAAGACTCTTAGCTGAGATTGGCTTTCCTTCAAGAGAAACGAGCAAGATTATGTGTGATAATAAAGCTGCAATTCAGATTTCAGAAAACCCAGTACAACATGATCGAACTAAACACGTAGAAGTTGATAGGAACTTCATCAAAGAAAAATTAGAAGATGGTACAATTAAACTACCATTTGTTCGATCAAAAGATCAATTAGTAGACATACTAACAAAGGCTGTCAGTGGGAGAGTCTTAGGCAAATGCTTAGACAAGTTGTGTATTGGAAACCCCACTACTCAACTTGAGGGGGAGTGTTAGAAAGGAAAGTCAAACCTCAAGAGCAAATCCCCGCTAATCAACAGCTAATCAACAGCTAATCAACAGCCGGGATGACCAGCAAATCAACAGCCGGATCAGCAGCAGCCAGACCTTATGCAATTCAATCCTTTCCTTCTTTATGTTATTCTTGTAAAGCTTTTAAATACCCTGCACTTGTAATAAAAAACATAACACACAAATTATGAATGAATGAGTCTTGTTCGGTAGCCTTTTCTGAAACTCTGATTTAACACCAATATCATAAAATAAAGGTACAATTTCATTTAACAAAATCTAACACAAAGTAATTTACCGTTCACAATATACACATGGATGATGGGTCCAATATCATACAATACACATGGATGATGGGTCCAACTTAGTTGAGGCAGCAAAATGAACAATTGGGTGATAAATACGGGTCAAGTGATTGCTAATACCAAACAAAATTCGGTTGACTAACTGGTGCACGTTGAGTCATTTATATTACCATCTAATTGTTACAAACACATTCCAAGAACCTAACCAATTTGATATCACTTTGAAACACTTTCAAAGAACATAACTTTTAATCGCATAACAAACATGTATCTTGCTTATATTATTAAAACACTAAATCTAATTCATGCTATGCATTATTATAAGAATAATTGATCCTAAATTCAAACATAATCCTATATGTTATTCAATGCTAAAACGGTTTTTTTTATTATGCTTTAACATGTTATCATTCTTTAGTTTATGTGAAGCTAACTACGAAATCTCTGTTTATTATCTTCCGGATTGATTAAATAAAAGTTGTGTTTTTGTATTACAGATGGAAAATTAAATCGAAATAGATGGTAAATGGGCAACAAGTTACGCCGCTACCCGTTTTTAAATAGCAAAATTTTAAAAACATACGTATCAACCTTTCCTCTACTCTATTTCCTTCCATTGATCTTGGTGTATAACATAAGACAAGTACTGAGGCCTCTCATCACAAGCACAATCAAAATAAGGGTATATCATTACATGAACCTAAGGACACAAATCTAATTTTACCATTCTACAAGGTTTATGTCATAGATAGACTACACCGATGTTACGAAAAGAAAACTAACAAATGTACAATGCCATGTATATCGCATTATAAATTGTCACGCGAGTTCCGTATTAGTATATATATAATCAATTTTTTTTAGTTAGATCATTATTTTTTTTATCCTGAGGTCGTTTGTGTAGGATATGGGAAATTAGTAAAGATACTCTCTTTACATAAAAAATTATATAAATAAAAATAGTAAAGATACTCTCTTTACATATTTGGTAAATTATAGTGCACTTACCATGAACAAATCTAAACGAAATCATATATAAAATACAACATATGTAATTAAATTGATTCAATCTATGGTCTTCAACAAGAGTTTTAGCCGCGTCTTCTTGTATAGTCCGTTGTGTTTTCAGTCATTTGTGTATGCTTCAACGAGGTCTTGAACCACGTCTTCCTGTACATTAATTTCCTACAAAAAGAACAAACAAATGTTGATGGTTGTGGCTGAGGCACGTGTTCAACATGCTTCCCTTAAAACAAATTTCACACCTCTACTAAAGATGACGCGTCTGTCTCCCAGGGTACAACAGCCGAAGCACTCTGTACTGCCGGAGAAGACCACACGCCCGAGGTTACACCAGATAAAATTATAGTGTTAGACCTTTTGAAAACTAAGAATAGACATGTAGTTGAATCGTATAGAGAAACTTATCTCTATATTTTCCCAACATCTGGATCATCAAGTATTTCTTCTCCAATGACTCTTCATGCATGCATCTTTCTTTCTTGTATCTTTTTATTTATATTTTATATATTCTAACCACATCAAAAGAGGCATATAACCTACTATGTATGCAAGATCCATGGGTGGTGAAAAGTCCAACATAATTAGAGGCTTAATTTTGGCATGTAATCTCTAATCACTTGTCATAAAAGAAACTCTACTCAAGAGTTATCATCAATACACCACATGAAGAGTTTATTATTCTAATATAAAACTAAACAAGTGACATAAATAACTCTACTCAAGGTTTGTCACTATATGTAAATTACCATTCATCACATTTTAAGAATTTCCAACAATCCCCCACATGAATGGAGATTGATCAAAACACACTTAATTTCCAATGCAACCTCGACAGTTGAGTATTGTCGGATAAGTAGGTGTTCCCTTTGAACTTTCCGTTGTGAAGCATACTTGGCCTTCTAGCGGTTTGTAGACAATATCCTTGAACAAACCCCATTTGTGTAGACGACAATACACTTCACACAATACTCTCCTTAGCCGGGTCATCCCCTCATAGTTGTGTCCATAATGGTCGTGGAACGCTTTCATGGTTCTGCGAGAGCTCTGGAATTGTGCCCCCAATCCCATTCGAAGCGACCCCACTTCTCTCTAACATAGGTGATTCTCCTTAAATCATTAAAAACATCATGGTTACCATGATTACGCAAAATCATTTACCACATAATATGCTGAGCTCACAATTTGTCACTGAATTTCATAGGAATGAACTAGAACGTATTTAAACACCCTTTTATCATTTAGGGGGTATATATAACCATATATACTAGCTTATGCATATCAACTATGCCCCTAAAGTGACCACCCTTAGGCATATGAAGTAGTTGTCCTATTGAACTTAGATCTTGGGATCTCCAGTCAACTAAGT
Source organism: Scalesia atractyloides (assembly GCA_947069175.1). NCBI lineage: Eukaryota > Viridiplantae > Streptophyta > Magnoliopsida > Asterales > Asteraceae > Scalesia > Scalesia atractyloides. The sequence goes on along the minus strand of CAMTDV010000020.1, from coordinate 79,130,367 downwards.
TAGGTTTCCTTCACACACCCTTTCCATGGGGTTTAATCTCATTCCACAACTTGATCTCTAATAAAACCTCAGGTTGTTGGATCCATAACATTATCTTTGACCTTGTATAGTCATTACAAATAACTTTGCGCATTTGAGATCAGTTGTCATGATGTGTTCTTAACTCGTAAGTTAATTTTGCCTATAGTCAATGTCTAAGACTATAACCTCAATGGCCATCTGAATCTAGTTATAATATATGTCTTTGTAAGATACGCGTATCATTTAAGGCAAACACATCTCCATTATGCACTATGACCTTTGTGTCCTCCACTTAGTCTTTGTTTGCAATATTAGATTTGATTACAAAATCCTTATTGCCAAAATTTTATTGTACAAGTGCAAGACACCCCCACATTTAAGTGTTATTGGATAACATCCAGATAGGGTAATGAAAACCATTTCTACATACCTTTATAGGATTGTTTTTCTTAAATAGATCTTCCCCCACATTTCTTGTCATTTGATCAACATTTCCGTAACTTCACTTATGACGCCATTTATAGACATATGATTGAACAAGATCAACCTTACTAGATCAATGATTCATCTTATATGCATTAGCTTACATAAGCTTCCGAGCTGACCAAAGCAACACATGCCATTGTCATAAGTTTGTCACCAACTTAGAATAATTCCTAATTTAACATCAAAAATAAGCCTAGACAATGAGTTCTCCTCATTATCTTTTCGAGCAAACTCTTCAAAGTTACATGTCTTTTCCTTATAATGAATGAAAATTCTCTCTCAACTTTGTCTATACACATATTCTTTTTGTGTTCATACATATTGAATGTTTAGAGTTAATTAGTCTCCGTCAAGACCCATAATTAACCAAGTACTAGTCTAGCATGCTTTAGACTACAATACTTTAGCATGTGAACAGAAGATGCATCATTCTGATTCTTCACAGCCCCAAGGATATTATAATATCACGTTGCAACATTCATCCCTTGTTAAGACAAAATAATAAGACTTATTCATAATCCTAAAACATCAATATTTAGGAAGGTCTCACAAATTATTGTATATAGCACATAGCTAAATTTTATCATTCAATTAAGGAACATAACTTGTTTACCTTTGATCTCCAACGCTTAACCATTGACTCATAAGTACTTAAACATAAGCCTTGATCCAAGTCACTTGGTGAACACACTCATCGCCAACAAGATGAATGTTCCTCGTTTACAATACTATTATGTTGAAGATAGAGTTAAACTAGATCCACACTCAACAACATAGCATTAATAATTTTGCCATAAGTGATTTGCACACATCTATTATTGTTCATTAGGAGATATGTATATTTAGGATGCTCTCCCAAACGAAGGTAAAATTTCCATATTCAAGTGGTAGACGCGTCTACGTATAAATCTCGCAAGATTTATTAAAGGTATACAATAACATATAGTACTTTTACTTCCATATGTTAGAATTCAAACTTGTGAATTTTCCAATGACTTCTAACGAAGTATTTCGACATGAATCTCGTTTGTGTATTTCATCTCAATACACTCAGTATGTTCTTTCATTAATCTCTATGATCTAGTTATACATTTGATGTTTCATCTTTGACTTTTAGTCAATGCAACAACTCTCAAGTTGTTTATGTCCAAATATATTCATGTAATATCCGTTTAAAGCCATATTCTTTTAAACAATGTATAGTTGACGTTATAATTACTTTCCACAAAAATAATTTATACGTCACAAACATTAGTGATTTATTTCTTTGTAAAAAATTGCATGTGTTATCCGAAGATATTGAACACAAAACAATAAAATACATTGAAAACTAAATCACAAGTGTCAAAACTTTTTAAATTTAAACGGAAGCATAGACGATATGTAGACATCATATATCAAAGTGCTTTTATCTTCAACACTTTATAATCTGACCAAAATCTTCTCAACGATATCGTCCCATGGCATGTCTTGAGATACTCTCTCAATAAGACTCCATGCACTTGTAAGTACAATTTTCTCATTTCATCTTGAAACTTTAAACTTGGACAATTCTACATAAAACAATACCAAGTTGTTACAAAGACTACATTTAAGTAGTGAAATTGAATAGTTAAATTTGGTCACAACAACACCAAGTTGTTTTCCACCAAATAATGTCCATGAGATTGTTACTTTGTTCACCATATGCTACTTTCAGCAAGAGTAGCGAACCATTTGAATTATTAATACTATGCAAAACTTTGTTTTAAAAATCACTCTAAAACATAGTTTTGCAATATACTATATTAATAATATCAATTAGAGTTTATAAAAACATAAATCAAAACACAAAATATCAAATGGTTTTATATTATCTAGTCTTACTACGCATGTACTAAACGTTTTCTAACACGCATGTTAGAAAAAAAATTGTTATAACGGCACATATAGAATCGAACGTTTACATAAAACGTTTTCCAATGATAAAGTTTATAAAATAAACCATTTCTCATCATTTTTAATGCACACATAGACAATTAAATGTTTACATAAAACATTTTCACTCATTATGATTTATATAATGAACAATCTCTAACCTTGTATTTGTGATACACATTTTCTAACACACATGTTAGAAAATTTAAGTCATTTTATATATATAACATGACAATTTTGATTTAGAAATCACAAATTAAAGTTAGTGACAAATCTCATACAACAACACCATCACTTATGGTGATTTAATTCTTGAAGCCAATCAAACATCAACTTCAATGTATGATTTTTTATTTATAAACAATGTAAAGCATTAATGTGTTTATATTCACTAAAATCACTTCTACAACAAATTACTTATATAAAATGTTTACATAAAACATTTCAAAGCATTTGTATTCTAACCATTTTTAACAATCATATTAAAATGAAAAAAAAAATCTAATGCGCACGTTATTAACATTTCCACTAAATGTTAATTCAACTTGTTATAAACACATATATGGTTCATATAAATAAGTCACTTCTAATACACATGTTAAAAAATAAACAACTAAAAATTGCTTCCAAACAAATACTTTTCATGAACCGTTTTAACACGCATGTTAGAAAACAAATGATTACAAATATCATTTGCATTTTTATATAAACTATTTATAACATGTTTCATGAACCGTTTCTAACACGCATGTTATTAGACAAATGATTACAAAAATCATTTGCATTTTTTATAAACTGTTTGTAACACTTTTGTTAGAAATAAACAATTACAAAAATTGTTATAAATCTTATCAATAAATATGTTCTAATATACTTGTTAGAAATAAATGATTATAATAACCATTATCATACCAATAGGTTCTAACAAGCCCGTTAGAAATAATCGATTACAGAAATCGTTTAAAAACATATCAGTTTATATATAAAACCCAATTCTAACACGCTCATTTAGAAATATATGATTATAAAAATCATTATAAGGCATATAAGTTTATATCAAAAACATATAAACTAGTCTAACACTCGTGTTAGAATCACTAAAGTTTATACTATAAATCCATAGATGGATGAAGAGTCTACTTTAAATAGAGACTTAACTAGAGACATAAAACTCTAATCAAGTAACATAAATCTCTCATTTAAAGGCATGAAAATTCTACTCAAGAGAATTTAACGTTTACAAAAAACGTATGGTTTACACCCATAATTCCGGTCTAACACACAAGTTAGAAAAATTTAACGTTTATAAAAAAACGTATGGTTTACATTAATAAACCCGTTCTAACATAACGGTTAGAAAAAATAACGATTACAAAATCGTTTCAAAAACCAAGCGGTTGAATCAAAATTATTCGTTTTGTATCACGGTATAGGATTTAAGATTGCACTCAATCTCAATAAATTCAAACACATCAAGTTGTACTACATACATATTTCCCAAAATAATATTTATAAGATCATAATCTCTAATTTAAAAAAAAAATCCTTTCGTGAACCCAAAATCCTTATAAATAAGGTTTTAAGATTGTAGCAACAATCTCATGAAATCTGTTTTAAGCTTGTAGGATATGGGAAATTAGTAAAGATACTCTCTTTACATAAAAAATTATATAAATAAAAATAGTAAAGATACTCTCTTTATTTATTTGGGAAATTATAGTGCACTTACCATGAACAAATCTAAACGAAATCATATATAAAATACAACATATGTAATTAAATTGATTCAATCTATGGTCTTCAACAAGAGTTTTAGCCGCGTCTTCTTGTATAGTCCGTTGTGTTTTCAGTCATTTGTGTATGCTTCAACGAGGTCTTGAACCACGTCTTCCTGTACATTAATTTCCTACAAAAAGAACAAACAAATGTTGATGGTTGTGGCTGAGGCACGTGTTCAACATGCTTCCCTTAAAACAAATTTCACGCGTCTACTAAAGATGACGCGTCTGTCTCTCAGGGTACAACAGCCGAAGCAGTATGTACTGCCGGAGAAGACCACACGCCCGAGGTTACATCAGGTAAAATTATAGTGTTAGACCTTTTGGAAACTAAGAATAGAAATGTAGTTGAATCATATAGAGAAACTTATCTCTATATTTTCCCAACATGGGTCATCAAGTATTTCTTCTCCAATGACTCTTCATGCATGCATCTCTCTTTCTTGTATCTTTTTATTTATATTTTATATATTCTAACCACATCAAAAGAGGCATATAACCTACTATGTATGCAAGAGCCATGGGTGGTGAAAAGTCCAACATAATTAGAGACTTAATTTTGGCATAAAATCTCTAATCAATTGTCATAAAAGAAACTCTACTCAAGAGTTATCATCAATACACCACATGAAGAGTTTATTATTCTAATATAAAACTAAACAAGTGACATAAATAACTCTATTCAAGAGTTTGTCACTATATGTAAATTTCCATTCATCGCATTTTAAGAATTTCCAACGGTTTGTTCATTTTACATGACTTAACTGGAAAACTTTACGGCGTTAGCTGGTATGGACCTTGAATGTTATGAAAAATCAACCATAGGATCACTCGTAAACATTTGTTCCATTTGTGACATCTGTGCAAACCACAAGGACCATCCGTGTCATTAACTCTAGAATAAAAATAGTTAACTTTTTTTAACCACAAGCCACGATATGATAAAAAGGAATTAGCCTTGGTATTAATGTTGTAGAAGTCGCTAAGTGTTGCCAACTTGGTCGGCTGGGAGTTGCGAGTATTCGGCCAAGGCTGGGAGTACTCGGACATGGTAATCAATAAAGAGAATTAATTATTAGGATTCATATGTTCAGACAAATAAAATTAAATTTTCCAAGAAAAATCACCTTCAATTACGAAAATGAATCCTAAACTTAAGATATTACCCGAGTTTGACCAAGGCATGCCCGAATTTGACCGAGTCTGGCCGAGTCTTACCGACTCCGCCGAGTCATGCCTGATTTCAAACTTTGACCAAGTTGACAATTTCTGCCTATTGCGCCGAGTCATGCCTGAGTTTGACCGAGTCCGATTTCGGGTTACCGAGTTGGTGAAAATCGCTACAAAGTGAGAATTGTTGGATTTCACAGAATCACTGGTTGAGAACACGCACTTTTGGAAATCTAGAACTTCTAGTCTTTGACTTGTTGACTTGATCTTCTACTCTTTAGTCTTGACTTGGTTGATTTGATTGTTGACTTGTTAACTATTACTTTGACAATCCAACATTTTGTTCTTCTAAGCTCTATTCTTGAAGGCAGGAGTTGCATGTAGCAGTAGTTTGGGCAACTGTTTTGGAAACCTTCAAGGGGGAACTTTTTGGTCTTGTGATTATATCTTAACTTATTCCATCAGGCAGGGAAGATAGTTTCCTTGGGTTTTGGCTTTCATCATTAGCAAATCTTACATAACCCAACAATCTCCCTAGATCTGCTGATGCTAAAATCACACTTATTAAGCATGTTTATTATCTTATTTGATGAAGTTCTTCAGCCTTTCCCTAATCATGCCTTTGACTCTAAGTTCCAAATTCAGAGCTTGATCATCATCATCATCTCTTTCCATATCAAGACCTGCAATGATCTTTACGTCTTCTAGGCTTAGGCTTTAAACTTCATACACATCCACATGGATTCTAGAGCCATCTTCTCTAAAGATCTCCACATCATTAGAGTCCTTCATTGCTTTCCATCTCACAATCTTTGGGCCTGGGAGATTGTGAGGCAAGTCTAAGACTTCAGTGGGAGCTACTGAGTGACGTGATAGATCTTGTGGATCTTCTTTTGGAGACTCTTCAATGCCCATAGAATAAGTGCCAACAACTATATCACCAGCTGTTCCGAACACATGAGTTACATCAGGCATGACATTGACAAGAATCGTCTTCTCCTCTTCTTGCAGGTCAACAATCCAATTTGTATAGCATTCATGTAGTTTTCCATAAGCTTTGGGTTGTAGGTGAAGATTTCTTGGGGTTTGAATGTAACAGCAGCAAACTCCTTTTTCTTTTGAGCAAGGTAGATCTCTGTGTTTTCCCAAGATAGTGATGGAGGAAACTTATCTGGATTCCTGTTCCTTACATCTTTATGATCCATATATTCTTCTTCACAGTGGACTCTTTTCATCTAGTGATAGAATTCTTTGGAGCCCAATTAACATGCTGGAGTTCAGCGGCGGATTCATGTTGAATAGAGGTGAGAACATGCCCACTTTACATCCCAAAAATGAAGGTTAAGTGCTTTCAACTTTTGTAATTAATTATATTGGGTGGCTAGATGGTTAGTGTCAGTGTATATATTCAACGGTGGCTGGATATATTGATTGAGGTCTGTATATTTTTGGTTTTTTTAGAACGACAACGTTCTTGTATTGAGCTACCACACTCCCCAAATTGAAGAGCCCCATTGCCGTTTATTAAACTTAAGAATTTATAGTTTACTTTCCGGCTAAACAGAAGTGAAGGTAAGTTATATTTTTTCCATTTGATTTATTTAATTAGGTCGTTAGTTATTTTATTACAAGCCACTAATTTAATCAAGCTATCTTTACTATAAGCTCGAAGCAAAACTTGATTATATTTTTTAGCAAGTCGGTCTATGGTAATTCAAGGGCAACTCGGTTCATTTATACTCATAGTTAATCATTTATCTACTCACGAGTTAGATTCTCCCTCCTCTCTCTCTCTCTTAAGCTAAATAAGCAGAGCTTGAGCTTCGGCGAGCTGCTCGGGTTCAGCTTGGCTCAGCTCGTCTATACCCCTAAAATAATTAATTAGTTTGTTCGGGATATAAAAGGGATTGTGCAAACCAAGTGGCAATTAATTTTTAACCAATCCGTATTGTGCCCAACCTACGAAAAAATCTTGTATTCGCCACTGCTGAAGTTCTTCTTTCATTTTGAAGATTTTAGCTGCCTCTTATGGAGTTGGTTTTCTTTTACCACCAAGCTTCCAATTTGGAGTAGTGACCTTTTACATTAGGATCTGCCAGCAACCTTTTAACTCTTGCAACTTCAGCCAATAAGTTCTGAGCATCCCAATTTTGAATACACAGAAGTTTTTGTAGGATAAGGAATATTCTTCTTTTGCCATTTTATGCTTTCTTGTTTAGAAACATTTGCCACAGCTTGTTGCTTGAATGGAGGGATCTTAGAGAGCCTCTAAGATCCTTGGAAAATGTGTTGTTCATAATTTCTTATTTCTCTCATCCTTCTATCCATGATATACTGGTCCTTTCTGTATGTCATCTTGCCCCTATTCACTGTGAATTCCTTGACATCCTCCTCTTCCATCATCTTTGTGTTTTCATCATAATTTAACTTCTCATCAATTTTTAGTAGTGGCACCCTTTGAAGTGAATCAATGAATCTTGGGAAGTAGGAGGTTCTTCCACAAATGGTCCTGTGAAAACTATTGTGGTCACATGTTCTGTTGTTGTTATTGTTGTTGGTTCATCTTTAGGGTCATCTTGCAAAACCAACTTATTTTTTCTTGATGGTTAAGCCGTTGTTTCCTTTGGAACTTCTGATTTGCTTGTAACTACTGGTTTTGATGAAACTTTTGGTTTAGCCCCAGAGTGTGTCTTTGAAGAAGATCTAGTTGTTGTGGAGATATTGTTGATTGAGAACCAGCAGTTTGCCTGGTCTATTTGTTTGAGTCTTTACTCTAGCTGTTTGACCTGGGCCAGCTGTTTGTCCTTTGGCAATAACTACTAGTTGAGCCTGAGGAGATTGTCTTCTTTTGGCTTCCAACTTTCAAGAGTTTTGGTCCTTTGAATCACAGTTGGTGGCCTCTCGTCAATTTTAACATTCTTTGTGACTTTGAGGTCCTACCTTACAGTATTTTCTTTTGCTCTTTATCTCTCCATCTAAGCTTTGACTTGAGCAACACTTAAACCTCTTTGATCTTGTTAAAAATTTTAATCTATTCTGCTAGGTCCACATCACAATATCAATTCCTTTATATTTTCAACCACGACCCTGGCTCTAGCTTCATCAGCTCTTTTTCTTGGCATCTACAGCTCCATGCTCCCCTTCTAGCAATATTGAGGTAGCTAAAACCTCACCACTAGTATGGCTTTGTGTGTCTGGTGATTGTTGTGGAAAGAGAGTGTTGAGTATTTTGGGTAAACTCCTTTTGTGAGGAGGCCAACTTTTGGGTATATTCTAGTTTAAGTTGGACTTTAGCTTTGGGCATTTTGGTGACCAACTCCTTGAGTTTAGAGACCGCAACACCCAACTGTTCCGTCAATTCTTGAAACTGCTGGTTTTGGGCATCATCCAAATTAATGGACTCATCCGCTTCCCCACCAAAGGTGGTTATATTAGTAGGTGTGTGCGGCGTTTTAGACACAAAATCACCTCCTAATGCCCTTTTTTTCTTGGTGATGGGGACTTCCAATAGTTTCTCTTTCCAATACCTTAAAGGCATGGATGAGATCTATTGCTTTTGCTTGCAGGGTGGTCTTAAGTATTTTTCCACCATCTTCTTGAAAAGTAGTGGGTTTAGAAGAATTGTAACATTTGTCAAAAACGGGTTTCCAAACCCACTACGTTTTGTAATCGAATATCAAGTTATAAATGTCACGTTGTGTATTTATGGTTATTTTGGTTTTTAATGATACATAATTAATAAACAAACTAAACTATAAAAATTATATTTGATAAAAAGTGAAAACAAAATAAATAAAAAAGAAATGTTGCTGCCGGGACTCGAACCCGGGTCAGCTGGTTTATAACTTCAAAGTCTTAACACACACACACATCACCACTCCGCCACTTGTTGTTTTCTGTTATCTCTAGGAAACAAATAACATTTATACACAAACTCGGTTAAACCGGTTGCGCCAACTGAGAAACGGAAATCGGCAATTCAATCGTCTAATCGTTTAATTAATCGCACATTCAGGTTTATAACCGATGCACCGACGATTTTTAATCAATTCGGAATTGATTGAACATCAATTTTCATCATCATCGGTTTTTATAACCGAAAATAATCAAAGTTCAGATTACTCCAATCAAAACCCTTCTCGCAACTCAGAGACATCAGACAAACATTCCATTTCACTTTCGTCACACTTTCAGTCCATCAGAACGCTTAAATCAACTCGCCGGAAATTTCTGTAAGGTTCGCCGGAAAACCGTATTTGTCCTCAAATCGGTAAGTTCTTCAATACCATCGTAGTCTAACAGTTGTTAAGCTGTTTCTAACTCAAACCATCCACTTGAGATCGAATTCAGGCACCGTTATCAGATAATTCCAGTTCGCCGGAGAGTTTCTGGAAATCGTTATCTTCGTCTGTGAAACGGTAAGGACCTTCAATCACACTGTTAACATTTGTTTATCACTTCAATTCCACGATTGGTTAATCAAAATGGTTAATTGTTTGGTTCAGTTGAGGTGCACAAAAACAGAGCCGACGCATTGCCGGAAAATTATGTGATATATCATTTCTACGGTATGTTACTTCCAACACCGTCTCTGCCATTTCATTTTAGCCTTAAAATGTTTGTTAATCGTAAAAACAAGAAACGGATTAGTGATTCAGTTGACTGCAATTTGAATGAAGAAGACGAAGTTAGTTAAGTTATAAGTTTATTTAAAATCAGTAATATGAACGGGTTAGACACACAGTCCAGCGGTGGACTGTGTGCAAAATATACACGCACGTCGCGAGTTCGATCCCTGATACACGCACTCCCTATGTAATAAAATGCCTTTTTGTTTAAAACTGAACCGGGTTATCTCCGTTAGTTGTTAAGTATAATAAAAACCGAGATATTAACCAGGTTAGACACACAGTCCAGCGGTGGATGTGTGCAACATTAAGTCGCATACACGTTCAACTGTTTGAACGTTAAAATTAAAATGTTTTTGAAATGAAAAGAATTTTGGTTAAATCGAATTAGTATATAAATATAATTAAAATCAAGATTATTTCGGGTTAGACACGTAGCTCAGTTGGTAGAGCTGCGTGCACGCGAACGGGAGGTCTCGGGTTCGAGCCTCACCCGGCGCAAACAATTTCACTGACCGAACAGGTCAACAGGTCAACAAGTCCACGGTCAACGGTCAACGGTCAACGCAAAATAAACAATTTTTTTTATATTTTTATTTATTTAATTTAATTAAAAATCAATTAAAAATACTTAAAAATAACATTTTTAAAGATAGAAAATAGCCTTAAACTCACAAAAATATATCTAAAAATTTCATTAAAATCCTTAATAAAATCCACTCATTTACTATATTCTTTTCGTTATTATTTAGGTTAGTAATTCTCGTTGTTCAATTCTCCCGACTCATGCGCATCTCATCATCCATTCCAACGCACCCAATGTGAGTGAATCTTTACAAATTGCCCCGTTTAATCACGTTTTGGGGTGTATCATGTGTCTTGATATATATATTATATTTAAACCATTGTGCATACATCATATCATGAACATGTGTATTCAGTTTGCTTCAACAGTTGTGTAGTTATCGTTAGATTTAATTTATTATTTTCAGTACATGCAATTTCATAGGCCGCCGCTCCCCATTACATTATGATCGTTGAGCATGTTCCCCATTTCATTATGAGCGTGAACCCGGCGTGCCCACATACGATCGGCTCCGTTTGATTGAGCCTTGATCGACAGACATTTTCATTTCAGTACATGCAATACGATGGCTCCGTTTGATTGAGCCTTGATCGCACAGACATTTTTCATTTTCAGTACATGCAATACGATCGGCTCCGTTTGATTGAGCCTTGATCGCACAGTTTCATTTATGTTATTTATCATATGATGTTGGTATGTTTATGTATGCTATCATATGTTATTGTATGTTATAGTTGTGATTGCTATTGCCACTGCCTGATTATTTACATTTGCTCATTTATGATTATGCACAATTTTTCATTGATAAACTAACAAGAAAATCAATAACAAATGTTTATCTAACAAGGTTCACTCGCCAACTTATGTTGACCCAAAAACCCCCATTTTTACACATGATACAGGTGAACCAGCAGCAGCCAGAAACACATAGGATTGGACTAGAAGAATAAAATGATTTAGAGTTTGGATTGTTATGTTTGGTTTATTTTTCTTTGTATTGTATGGACATGTTTGGATATTTGGAAATGTAACTTTGACTTTAATAAATAGAAACATATTAGTAAATATCATGAGCTTTGGTGATAACCCAATTATGCCCCGACTCTTATTCCGCTGGGGTCGGGGTGTGACAGATTGGTATCAAGCCATGACTATAGGGATATAGGATAGGTTATTATGACCCTTAGATGCCTATACTATAGTCGATTAGAAATTTTTAAGATTTTTGTGTGTTACATGCCAAATTTCATGATGTTTATATGTTTTATGTTAAATGTTACATTCAATGTTATGCAAGCATGTTCATAAGTATATATTATCATATAATGCCTATCATGAACCATATTCTCATAACATATCACATCCATGAAAGCACACACCACATCATGATTGCTTTTACAATGATTTTTGTGTTTTCAAATCTCATCAAAGTGAGTTCTCATGACGGGCATGTAGTAACTGGAAGGGTATCAGTACCGGTAGACGGAACGTCCTGTCTAGGCTGGCATTCGTATAAATCCAAAATAAAGGACCAATTTGCCTACCTGGGACTAACGATGAGAGTACGAAGTACCTATTAGGCCAAAGCATGCTATACCAAACGTCGTGTGAGCTAACCCCACTTTGAGTTGTCATTGTGTCTACACCTGGACACATTCCGACCATACATCTCTTAAAATATTTTGTGGTTTGCATTCGGGTGATGAAGTGTTAAATCGCCAATACTAATGTGAATCCTACCGAGCCAATAGCCATGGGGGCCCACATGACTATACAGGTGAAGGTATGGGGGACATTTGAGGCCCAACATGAGCAAACCCAAGACATCCTATGGATGTAGTTGCATTATTGATATTTATGTTATTTTCGTTTTTCTTAAAGACACATGACACCTAAAAAGACTCCATAAACTCACAATCTTCTTATGTATGTTCATGTAGATGTCGTCTAGACAACAACGAAGGGGTAATAGATCAGGAAGGTCTCAGGAACGCTTGGCCACACAAATCGCGAAACAAATGGCCACGATACTGCCTGACATTGTGGTCCAAATACAACAAGCCCTCGCTACAAATCCTACTAACCATCCCCAACAAGACGACCAGAACATCGGCAACCCTCCTACCAGCAAGTGCTCATATAAACATTTCAAGTCTTGTGATCCTCCTAAATTTGAAGGGACCGAAGGTGTCACTGCTCTCTTACATTGGTTTGAGGAAATGGAGAACACCTTCCTCAACTGCGATTGTCCTGAGGATCGCAAGGTTCGATACGCCACCGGGAGACTATTTGGGGTAGCTCTCACTTGGTGGAATACTGAAAAAGGGAAGGGGGGAATTGATGATGCAATGGCCTTAACTTGGGAGGAGTTAAGGGAAATCATGACTAGGCGTTTCTGTCCTAGGAGTGAAATTGAAAAGTTGGTGGACGAATTTCATTCTTTAAAGCAAAAGGAGGGAGATCATACCATCTACAACAAGAGATTCTTAGAGTTGAACCAAATGGTCCCTAACTTGTTCACCCCAACTTATCGCTTGATCGAGCATTATATTCGAGGTCTTCCCTCGAAAATTCAAGATTCAGTTCTCAGCACTTCACCAGCAACACTTGAAGCTGCTATGGAACTAGCCACTGAACTGACCGAAAATCGCATTCGAAACGGTAAATTCAAAGAGGAGAAAAAGAAAGCCCCCATTGAGGCTCAAACCTCAAACCATTCTGGTTCCTCCTCGAAGTTTACTGGTAAAAGGAACCGAAGCACAAGAAACTTCGCCATCACACAAACCAATTACCCTATTCCTGCTGCACCCATTACCCAAGTCGCCCCTTCGCCTGCACCACACAAAAGACCATACTCTGGCCCGTTACCAAAATGCAACCATTGCCAATACCACCATTCTCCTGATCATCCTTGCCAATATTGCACCGGCTGTGGTCGCGCAGGTCATACTGTTCAAACCTGTCCATACCTCAGCGAACGAACCGCCACCAGCCTTCAACCCAAACCCACCAACAGATAATGGGTCAAGCCCAACAACCCCTACTACTACCACCTACCCAATATTTAGCCCAAACATACTATCAACCCAACTATCCCATGGTACAACCTATGCGGGCTTGCTACAATTGTGGAGACCCAAGCCATTTTAGAAACACTTGTCCACGTTTGGTGAACATCATTCATGCCCAAGCTCAAGCAAATCCGGTGAATCAAGCTAACCAAGCTCCACCACCTGCAAGAGGAAGAGCTTATAACATCAACGCCAATACTGTTGAAAATAATAACGGCCCAAACGAAGCACCCAACTAATTTTTCCACGCCAAGAAACAAGACTCAACTCCAATCGTCTAGTTTTAATGTTTTCTTTATGTTATCTCAATCCTTCCGTATCCCAGTTGTAAAATTTGGAATTTATGTATCCAAGAATTTTAATGCGATTTGATATTACAGTTTTGTTCTATACTCATTGATTTAACATTTATATCATCATACATCTCGACGTATCTCAATCTCATCATTTAAAGAAGTTGGGTTGTGTCACACTTTTACATAGACTGACCCCTTCATCATAACCAACGAGAGAGGTACTGTCATCATTTAGTCATGTATCATTTCAGAATTGAGACTCAAGTTTTGTTCGTTGTGTTGTTTATGTTTTAGAGTCACGTAGAACTGATCATGATTTACTGATAAAGCCAACGAAAATTTGACAAGAATATGGTGGATACGCCGCTGGTACTTCTATATATAAGTATTCTTGGCAAAGGATCAAAAGCATTACCAGGGGGTTATGAAAAGTTCCGTGTAGGTTTAAATATCGTCATGGTTGAAGTTTTTGTTTTATGATACATACCTTATCATTACAATTGTATCAGTTCCCCCAAAACTATTATGCATAAAATCGTAAACGACAACAAAGAATTAAAATCTGAGAAACCCAGCAGGTTTCTGTAACAGAAAGGAGACGTACGCAAGGAGCCGTTTTGTGGAGCTAAACTTGAAAATTGAAACTAAATCCGACGGTATTCTATACTGTCTAGATCGCATAAGGACTCCTGACCACAATAACCTTCGTGATTTTTTTTATGAGGCGCACAAAACACGATAATCTATACACCCAGGAGCCGACAAGATGTATCAAGACCTTTGATACCCTTACTGGTGGCCTGGAATGAAAAAGGATATTGTTGATTTTGTTTTCCAAGTGCCTTTCAAGTTCCAAAATAAAAACTGAACACCAAAGACCCACAGGACTTCTGGTCCAACCTGAAATACCTGTATGGAAGTGGGAAAATATAACCATGGATTTCATTACCAGGTTACCTCGCATCTGGTGGGCATGACACTATATGGGTAATAATTGACCGACTTACAAAATCAGCTCACTCTATTCCTATCCGCGAAGATTTCAAGAACGAAAACTAGCTCGTATTTATATCAGCGAAATCGTAAGCCGACATGGAGTACCGTTAAGCATTATTTCTGATCGTGATGGTCGTTTCACTTCACGAACATGGCAAGCAGTACAAACCACTATGGGTACGCGATTAGATATCAGTACCGCCTATCACCCTCAAACTGATGGTCCATCTGAAAGCACAATTCAAACTCTTGAAGATATGCTTCGAGCATGTGTTATAGACTTCAAGGGAAATTGGGACGCTCATCTACCATTAGTGGAATTTTCGTACAACAACAGCTATCATTCAAGCATCAGCATGGCACCTTTTGAAGCCTTATATGGTCGTAAGTGCCGATCTCCTTATGTTGGCACGAAATTGGGGAAGCTCAAATCACTGGTCCAGAATTGATCCAAGAAACCACAGACAAGATCCATCAAATCCGAAACAATCTTCTAGCGGCTCAGAGTCGTCAAAAGAGTTATGCAGATAAACGACGGAAGCCTTTAGAGTTTAACATTTGGGGATCATGTACTTCTAAAAGTATCACCGTGGAAAGGAGTAGTTCGTTTTGGTCAAAAAGGCAAGCTAGCACCACGCTACGTAGGACCTTTCAAGATACTCGAAAGAGTAGGACCTGTAGCATACAAGCTTGATCTACCAGAAGAACTCAACAGGATTCATCCCACATTCCACGTATCAAATTTGAAGTGCCTCGCTGATGAAAACCTCCACATCCTCTGGAAGATATTCAGATTGATGAATCTATGCATTTTATTGAAAGACCAGTAGAGATCATGGACTTCGGAGAGAAACGTCTACGACGGAGTCGCATTCCAATTGTTAGGGTTCGCTGGGAGTCGAAACGGGGACCTGAGTTTACTTGGGAACGTGAAGACTCAATGCGTGAAAAATACCCGCATCTTTTTCCTACTACTTCAATTACTTAAATTTCAGACGAAATTCCTAAAAGTAGGGGATACTGTAACATTTGTCAAAAACGGGTTTCCAAACCCGCTCCGTTTTGTAATCGAATATCAAGTTATAAATGTCACGTTGTGTATTTATGGTTATTTTGGTTTTTCATGATACATAATTAATAAACAAACTAAACTATAAAAATTGTATTGATAAAAAGTGAAAACAAAATAAATAAAAAAGAAATGTTCGCTGCCGGGACTCGAACCCGGGTCAGCTGGTTTATAACTTCAAAGTCTTAACACACACATACATCACCACTCCGCCACTTGTTGTTTTCTGTTATCTCTAGGAAACAAATAACATTTATACACAAACTCGGTTAAACCGGTTGCGCCAACTGAGAAACGGAAATCGGCAATTCGATCGTCTAATCGTTTGATTAATCGCACATTCAGGTTTATAACCGATGCACCGACGATTTTTAATCAATTTGGAATTGATTGAACATCAATTTTCATCATCATCGGTTTTTATAACCGAAAATAATCAAAGTTCGGATTACTCCAATCAAAACCCTTCTCGCGACTCAGAGACATCAGACAAACATTCCATTTCACTTTCATCACACTTTCAGTCCATCAGAACGCTTAAATCAACTCGCCGGAAATTTCTGTAAGGTTCGGCGGAAAACCGTATTTGTCCTCAAATCGGTAAGTTCTTCAATACCATCGTAGTCTAACAGTTGTTAAGCTGTTTCTAACTCAAACCATCCACTTGAGATCGAATTCAGGCACCGTTATCAGATAATTCCAGTTCGCGGAGAGTTTCTGGAAATCGTTATCTTCGTCTTGAAACGGTAAGACCTTCAATCACACTGTTAACGTTTGTTTATCACTTCAATTCCACGATTGGCTAATCAAAATGGTTAATTGTTTGGTTCAGTTGAGGTGCACAAAAACAGAGTCGACGCATTGCCGGAAAATTCTGTGATATATCATTTCTACGATATGTTACTTCCAACACCGTCTCTGCTATTTCATTTTAGCCTTAAGAATGTTTGTTAATCGTAAAAACAAGAAACGGATTAGTGATTCAGTTGACTGTAATTTGAATAAAGAAGACGAAGTTAGTTAAGTTATAAGTTTATTTAAAATCAGTAATATGAACGGGTTAGACACACAGTCCAGCGGTGGACTGTGTGCAAAATATACACGCACGTCACGAATTCGAACCCTGATACACGCACTCCCTATGTAATAAAATGCCTTTTTGTTTAAAACTGAACCGGGTTATCTCCGTTAGTTCTTAAGTATAATAAAAACCGAGATATTAACCAGGTTAGACACACAGTCCAGCGTGGACTGTGTGCAACATTAAGTCGCACGTCACGCGTTCGAAACTTGTTACTGGCACCGGTTGAACGAATTAAAATGTTTTTGAAATGAAAAGAATTTTGGTTAAATCGAATTAGTATATAAATATAATTAAAATCAAGATTATTTCGGGTTAGACACGTAGCTCAGTTGGTAGAGCTGCGTGCACGCGAACGGGAGGTCTAGGGTTCGAGCCTCACCCGGCGCAAACAATTTCACTAAGGCAACAGTCCACAGTCCACGGTCAACGGTCAACGATCAATTTTTTTATATTTTTATTTATTTAATTTAATTTAAAAATCAATTAAAAATACTTAAAAATAACATTTTTAAAGATAGAAAATAGCCTTAAACTCACAAAAATATATCTAAAAATTTCAAATAAAATCCACTCATTTACTATATTCTTTTCGTTATTATTTAGGTTAGTAATTCTCGTTGTTCAATTCTCCCGACTCGTGCGCATCTCATCATCTCCATTCCAACGCACCCAATGTGAGTGAATCTTTATAATTCCCCGTTTAATCACGTTTTGGGGTGTATCATGTGTCTTGATATATAATTATATTTAAACCATTGTGCATACATCATATCATGAACATGTGTATTCAGTTTGCTTCAACAGTTGTGTAGTTATCGTTAGATGTAATTTATTATTTTCAGTACATGCAATTTCATAGGCCGCCGCTCCCCATTACATTATGAGCGTTGAGCATGTTCCCCATTTCATTATGAGCGTGAACCCGGCGTGCCCACATACGATCGCTCTGTTTGATTGAGCCTTGATCGCACAACATTTTCATTTCAGTACATGCAATACGATCGGCTCCGTTTGATTGAGCCTTGATCGCACAGACATTTTTCATTTTCAGTACATGCAATACGATCGGCTCCGTTTGATTGAGCTTGATCGCACAGTTTCATTTATGTTATTTATCGTATGATGTTGGTATGTTTATGTATGCTATCATATGTTATTGTATGTTTAGTTGTGATTGCTATGCCACTGCCTGATTATTTACATTTGTCATTATGATTATGCACAATTTTTCATTGATAAACTAACAAGAAAATCAATAACAAATGTTTATCTAACAAGGTTCACTCGCCAACTTATGTTGACCCAAAAACCCCCATTTTTACACATGATACAGGTGAACCAGCAGCAGCCAGAAACACATAGGATTGGACTAGAAGAATAAAATGATTTAGAGTTTGGGATTGTTATGTTTGGTTTATTTTTCTTTGTATTGTATGGACATGTTTGGATATTTGGAAATGTAACTTTGACTTTAATAAATATGAAACATATTAGTAAATATCATGAGCTTTGGTGATAACCCAATTATGCCCCGACTCTTATTCCGCTGCGGGTCGGGGTGTGACAAGAATAGTGGAAGCCATCACTGCAATCACCTCATCAGGATTTACATGTAAGGGGTGAGCCTCTTCCTCATGTGGGTGAGGACTAGATTCCATATGTACTAGGGCTTCATTATGTGGCACCATCTCTTTAATGTGTGGTTGAGATGTGCCATTTTCTTGGTACATAAGAAGATCTACCTTCATGAGTCTTTTCTCAAAACTGTTGGCTAGGCTAGTTAGAGGTATTAGAGACTGTAGTAAAGAAGTAACCATAGTCTCTGGTTGAGTTTGTGTTTCAGCCAGACTCTAAGGGACCTCAACTTCCTAAGTAGTCTTTTTGGTTCTTTTTTTTTTGGGGGGGGGGGGGGGAGGGTATTGGCTTTGGATTTTGGACTTAGAGGATTTAGAAATTTTTGTGTTGAAGACATGTTCATCTTTTTGGTGAGTTATTCTATAGGTTTCTCAGGGTGGGTTTGTCCCCTTGGTTAGCAGGAGCAATGGGTTCAGGTGTGTTGTGACTCGACTACTGGCTGTGCAGGATTATTGTCTTGCACAAGCTCAACTTCTTCTTCAATTAATTTTGGCTCATTTATATCTTTCCCATTCTTGTAAATTTTTAAGACAAAGGAGATTTGATGGGAAGGATCTCACCCATTTTGTAAAGCTCATCAGACAATTCATGTGCTAGAATTACCATGATAAGTCTATGGTACATTAAAAATTTGATGTAGAATTTACATTTGAAACCAATTCTTTGAAAATTTGATTTGAAGTTTTAAATTTAGAATTGGTTGAAACTGAATAAGCAATGAATGGTGTTGATTGTGGAACTTCATTCCAAGAGCCTGATTTACCTGAGAAGAATGGCATGAGTGTATGAAAGAGAAATTTATGAGCAGGATCATATGTGGCATACTTGGTATTACCATAGTATCCTTGTTCAATAAATTCCTATATCTTTAAGCTGAAGACGAACTGATAGAATTCTGGGGTGATTTCAATGGTAATGTCTCCAATCTTGGCATTAATAACTAGTACTTTTCCTTTATCGTTCTGAGTTAGCTTGGCTGTAGACCAAAAATCATGCAAGGTGATTTTGTAAATGGTAGGGTTAACAATGAGCGCATGTTAGAAATGGAATTTTTCAATAAGGTCTATCATGTGGTGGTATTGAGAATGGTCTTCCTCCTTAGTTACATAAGGAAGAAGGTTATGAGGGGGTCGGAAAGGAAGGTTTACGATGATTAGTAATGGAAGAATGAAGGTTCAGGGAGAGAAATGGAGAGATTCGGTTTGCAATTGATCTTGGAATGATTCTGAAATGGTTAAAAGAATCTCGATCTGAAAGCTTATTTTAAGGGATTTGATAACGGTCACTGGAAACAACTGGGTTTTGGCAAACTGCTGGATTGGACCTGCAGTTTTGTGCAAAATTTGTACAAAAGTGAATAAAATCAATAGTTCCTTTTCCTTTTTTTGATTGAAAATGACTCATCAATGATAGGACTTTTGGAACCCATGCTTGTGACTTGCAGGCTTGGTTCCACCACAACTTGATTGGTTACTTTGACAACTATTTTAACATATTCACAACTTTTGTACCATCCTAATCAGCTCTTTTTGGTTCCCTGCCATTGCTTTTATTTTAGCACTTTGATCGGACCTCCTTTGCTTGTACTGAATAGGAGTATAATGGGAATTCTTCAGTTTTCGGCTAGACATTGAAGTGAGGTTCATTAGTCACTTGTACTGGTCTGATGCATTTTATGTAATCCAGGGCCAATGTGACAGGTGTTTCAATAGTTTTAAAAACCTCAAAAGAACCAGTAGATTCACAATAACTAGAATCACGTCATGGATAGAATACTGGCTTTTCATGAAGTTTTCTAGATTTTGTATCTTGCTTTTCTCATAAGCTAAGACGATGTAACATCCTGGTGTTGTGGTTGTTTTCTCACACATTGTGCACAACAATTTTTCCTTATTGTGTTCTTACCCCATTTGAACCAGACTTTGATTTGGCTTTGAAGTTTTTGCTAGGGCCAACAGTTTTGGATGAAACTACTGGAGGGTTAACATTTGGTGCTATTTTGCCTTCAGAAGTCATAAAAGTCATTGGCTTGAAATTCTTGTTAACACAAGTTTCATCAGACCTTTTAGTGTTCTGTTGATCAATGAACTTGTGAGAAGAACCATGATCAGTGTTTACACTTCCTTTTTCAATGGACTCATTTTCACTAAGTTGAGTTTAGGAAATGTAATCATTTGATCCTTGTGTGTGATTGTATCCTAGACCAAATTTCACATTACTTTTAGTTTGTTGATTTAACAAAATCACAAAAACTTTGCATGATTCTACCCATTTTTGACAAATTATTTAGGTAGATTCCAGTTCATTTTGATATTTTTGATATTTTGAAAGAAGTGATTTGTACTGTGTGAGCCTTCATGTTTTAAATTATAAATGTGTTGATCTTATTCTTTCAACACTTGTTTATGAGAACTAATGATTTGTGAGTTTCTCAGCAATTTAGTTTTTTCAAGAAAGCATGATATTCACTGCTTTGATATCCCCAAATGCTTGAATGCACTTTTCAGAACAAAGTTTTGATAGTATTCTGGGGATATAACAATAGGCTAACAAGGTTTAGCAGTTGTTGATCCAACATGTGAAAGAACACAAACCAGTAGTTTCACTGTTGCTAGGATCTGACATAACAATCCAACCACGTGGAACTTGTGGCGGAAACGTTGGGGAGTCATGTTACAAATTGTTCACAACATATGGTACTAAAGTCTTATATATTGATTATATTGATTTACAAACACAAAGGAGTACAAGTAGTTGTTTTAAAATTTAAAAGATATCTAAGGCTCAAGTCCGTTCCTATGTGTAGCATGCTTGAAATATTGATACCTGAAACATATGTGAAAATAGACGGTCAACAATAAAGTGATGAGTGACATAAGTTTTATAGCCAAATAATTAGCAAAAGTTTTGTTGTTGCAATACACTGTTCAACTGCATGAGTTGATGGATGAAAATGGGTTTTTGTAGTCAAGTATATGGTGAAAGTTTAGTATTGCAATACATTGTGTTTGATAGTAAAAGTTTGTGACAAAAGTGTATTGTGGATGGTATTACATATAAAGCAATTTGTGTTAACAAAAATTGTACATTGTACTTTGTTTTACTTGTACTTTGTTTCATTATAACATAGAATTTCAAGTGATTTGAATAATGCTATGATGGGTAATACAATAAGGGCCCTTATATATAAGAAGTACCAGCGGTGCATCCACCGTTCCCTTATTGTATACACTCGTTTCATTATCCTAACTCACTTTAGATTCTGTGTTATAGCACCACACAACTTTGCACATAAACATTTAGCATAGGAATCAATTATAAACTTGTGAAAGTACTTTTAGAAATCCAATCAAAGATTTAGAATATTACTTTGAGTATCTATAACACCTCGTAAAATCGTGTCCAATAGTATAGTGACACGTGTCATTATTTTTATAATAAGTCCATTAAGGAATAATAAAGACTAAAGGTGTCAACATGCTTAAACTAAGCCTCTAAGGACCCTCTTGTGTCGACATGCATAAACATAGCCTCTGAGTGACCATTAGTGTCAACATGCTTAAAACTTAAACCTCTGAGTGACCATTAGTGTCAACATGCTTAAACTTGGCTCTGAGTGACCATTAGTGCCAGCATGCCCAGCCTCTGAATGACATCAGAGTCAACATGCTTATACTAAGCCTCTTAGTGATCCTTTACGAAGTCCTAACTCTCATATGAGCCACTAGTTGGACGAGAGGGATTAATTCTGAAAATACGCTAATGTTGGGCAATGGAGGAATTATGTAATACCTCGTAAAATTCGTGTTCGGTAATATACCAACACGTGTACATACCCTTGGATCATACCTTATTAAGTTAGCCACTCAACTAACCCTAAAACAAGTCCAAAATTCACAAAGATTTTATATATAACTAACCGTAACCTACGGTCTAGGACCGTAGGCTACGGTCTAATGTTGCTGAAACAAAATAACCTTGACCGTAAGCTATGGTCTGGCGACCGTAGCCTACGGAGAGCTCCTGAACCTTTTATTTTTCACCATTTTTACTTTCAGTAAATGACCCAAAGGCCCTTAGACTTTATTATTTTCATGTTACTTGTTTAAACAAGTTGTTTCTAGACCCAAACGTCTCTCGGTTGAGACGATATATTTTTATTCACCATCCTCGAGCATTCCGCTCTTTTACCAAACCTTTAACTTTACTAGCTTGGGTGATTTAACCCATTAAACCATAAGTATTCGTATCTTTCACATTTAAGCTAGTAAACGTTTATAAGTCATAAGAGCACCTAGTGTGACACCTGTTAACGTTCGGTTATTCGTACTCTTCTTCAATACATCTCGTGTTGATCGAAAAGAACTAGTTGTGTCATTATGTCATGAAATATAAGTCAAGGGACAATTCATGACATTTAATAAAACTATATTTGAGGGACTAAATGTGTTAAAACCCTAAATCTTTGTGAGGATGCCACCTAGCCTGCAAATTGCCACACTTCTCCAGCTTTTGACACCTTGCTAGACACTTGTAATAATCCTACAACTCTCCTAACACTTGGCTCCATCTCGTTGCACTTCTTACACTATAAATAACCCACTAAACTTACTCATTCTTTGCTCATTCACTCTTTCTCCTCTCTATTACACACTTGGAAGTTCCTGACCATTTAGGAGCTTCCCTTTGAGTTCTAAGTTTCCCTTGGATCACTTGTAAGTGTTCCATCTCTGCTCTTTTCTTTTTATAGGCTTTCAATAGCAAAAGTCAAGCATTTTCGACAGATGCCTTGACTTTCTGTTAAGACCATTATGGTCCAGCCATTGTTCGAAATGAACATGGCTAAGTGATCGTAATTAGGAAGGTATTAATCCCTTAAAAGGGCACCTCCTAAAGATCATGTTTACTAGGTCAATTGACAGGTCAAAGTTTATGTTTAAAAAGTCAAACGGGTCAGATTTATAAATATTATAATCTGAGTTTATATATGTTATAACCATGTTTTTGACACTTAAACAAGTTCATAATAATTATTAGAACATGTGGGAACATGTTCGATCCGTCAATTTCAGTCCTAGAGTCGGTTCGCAACCGAAAGTCGCGAAGTTTGACTTCTGCTTTGACTTTCGATTCTAACCCGACTTAGATTAGTTAACTTCTGACTTATGGTCACATTATGATCGTAATACAATGTAGCATAACTCTCTGAGGTTATATTACATGATCATAATCATAATCTGAGTTTATGCACAAGTTCCGTAAAATGTCAAATTTTGACTAAAATGCCCCTTTTTTACATAAAACAAGGTTTTAATCAACAATGAACATGCAAATGAATTACTTACTGATATGTTATGTAATTAACATATTATGATGTTAATATTCTGATCATAAACTGATTTTAGTATAATATCGTAAAATATACTTTTAAATGACCAAAATGCCTTTTCAGTGCATAGTTTGGTCTTAAACACTAAACCACACTTATCTGTGCTATCTTACTGATAATATATCACAAATTAAGTATTTTTCCAGAATGTTTATGATCATAACATCAGAATAAACGCAAGTTCCTTTTATACGATATATAATTACCAAAGCGCCCTTATGAGGCATAATTTCGTTTCAAAACCTTTAGGGCATGTAAGTTGATATCCTACTGATATTACAACTTATTTAAAGTATAATGACGTTTAGAACTTGTTCATGACTCATCCGGTTACCCGATATCGCTTATATACATACGATTAAGTATATGTAACTAGTTTACGAAAATTAACCGAAACGAGTTTAACCTTATCATTTTAATCTTAAATTCCAGAATGTTAATTGTGTACCCATATTATACAAGTCTTAAGTACTTGTTGGGTTTAAACTACATTCTATCCGGTCATCGCTTAATCTAGCGTACCGTTTTTGATCCATTACGCTAGTCGGTCTAAGTCTATGACTTGAATAAGACCGTTAGCATTTTAATTGGTTAGTTTATGCCATAATCCAGACTAGAGCCTTCCGGTAAATGCTATCTGAACTTAGTTCATTTTGAATACGGCTGAGATATAAATCTTGCATTTTAATCAAGACTAGCTCAGGTAAATACTCTTGACTTATTTTCCCTATACGGGCTTGGGTTACAATAAATTATTACCGCTTGGTCGGAAATGGGATCAATCGAATGTCGGATTGTGGCTAGTAAATCTGCATATTCCATTTTGATCAGTTTTGTTTGATGACTTAAACATTGGGGGTTAACGACCGTGTCCTGGATATCTTTGGCTCATTACATTAGTTAATGGCCACGACCAAAGCACGGGGTGTAGGCATACACCCGACAGATGCGAATGCTAAATTATTTTTATCCACAAGTTGGGGATAACTCCTTCATGGGTTCATAAGTGGTGTGTACGTTAATCATGTCTCGGTCTCTGGACTAGGCCCCATATGTATTGACAAACATGTAAAGTTGTTAACATGGTTACAACGCTGACTTTCCCAAGTTATAAAAGATTTGTGTCCTGTGCACTTAAATCCATTTAAAAATGTTTTCAAAATGAGTCAGTCGAGTGTATTTACCAACGAAAGCTGACGTATTTTCAAAAGACTAAGATGCAGGTACAATACGAAATAGGCTGAAGCTGCTCGGTAGTGATATAAGAGGATCTTGCAAATCCTTAGATCTGCCCAAAGTCTGTTATAAATTTTTGTACATTTTACGATCCGCATGTGGATCTTTCATTACAAGCCATCTGTATAGTATTTTTCGTACTTTGAACATTTGGTTGTAATAGTAATTTAAACTCCAAGACTTTCGCTGTGCTGTGTTTAATTGACTATGATGATATCAACTTACGTCACGATATTCCCCGCCCGAGCCCACCGGTGTTTAGTTGAAAATACGGGGTGTGACAGTATCCAACAAGGATCTAACTTGTAAATTGTACTTTGTTTCACCACACAAGATTACACATAAATACTTAGCATAGGTACCAACCGATAACTCGTGAAAGTGCTTTTAAATATCTAATAAAGGATATAAAATTGTACTTTGAATATCCAATAAGGATCTAACATTTGTATAGGAAGATCCAACAATGATTTAGGATTTGTACTCTGTTTCATCACATAAGTTGTACACATAAAGATCACGTGTTATTTGAGAAAAACGGTTAGCATATATGAATCACCCCAAAACGATTTAAAACAGAAAAGTAGGGACTATGTACTCACTTGGATTGTCAATGATGTGTTTACACCTGCTTTGCAAAGCTCAAGTGTTTCCTTGAAATAATGATTTGTTCGTCAACGTTTTGTTGCAATGATGTTTGTTGATGAATATGTGTTATGGAAACATTGTAAATTTGAAGATGTTTGTATTCTTAGAGAATAGAAAATTTTTGACAGCTTTTTGTGTTGTCTTTGTAAAATATGTTAAAATATCAAACGTTATCGAAAAGTTATAAAAATTTCTAGTTTACTAAATCAAGTTGTGTTCAACAACTTTCATTTAGAAAGTTTTTTCTGTGTGAAATCCGGAAAATGGTCAAAACTACGGATCTTTGCAGCTCGTTCAGTTTTGACCTTCAGTTTAGTTTTAAACGTGGTTGAGGGTCTAAAAGAAAGTTTTTAAGTGTATAATATATCGTTGAAATTGTTTTTCGATGTAATTAATCATGAAGTAAGAGTTTTTTCATTTAGTTAAGTTTTGACCAAGTTATGGTCGTTCAAAGTGACTACAAAGAATCTGTCCAAAACAGAAAAAACACTTATGTGTTCCCGTTCATATTTTTACTATGTGTAAAAAACTGTTTTGACGAAAATAAGCTATGAAACAAAAACTTACGGAAAGAACCAAAGAAGGAGACTTACTTGCTTTAGAGGACTCCTTAAAAAGACTAGTAGGGGAGCTCCCAAGGAAAACACTAAGGAGCTCACACAAGACTTGTGATTTTGAATGAATAGTGTGAAGAAAATGGAAGTTGAAGGGGGTATTTATAGCTAAGGAAGTTTGAGAAGATCAAAAAAAGTGTCCCAATGTGTGCTAAAATGAGGATCAGTGTCCCCTTATGTGTCAAGACTAGAATAATTGTAGCAATATGGTGAAAGGTGGCAAAACATGGGCAAGACAAATGTTCATGGGTGTCTTAGGAGATGATTAGTGTCCCATGATGTGTTTAGAGGTTGATAATGTCCATGAGTAAAGTGATTAGTGTCTTGCTAGGTGGCACAACTATGGTAACTTAAGGTTTGGTGTTTTTAGTCCCTGACTTTGAGTTTGGTGTTTTGACGATTCTAATTCCTCAGTTAAATTTAGGAAGGCTTCAAGGTATGCGATACTTAGATTTATTCCGGTAATGACCCTAAGTTAAAATTATAATATTTGTATTAACGAATATTTAGTACAAATTTGTATTACTTGGATCTGCAAGCCTTAGATCACTGATCAGGCAGTTAAACCGGTCAAACTGTTGAGTCAGAGATTCTCCCTTGATATGAGAGAATGTTTCATATTGTTGATTCAAAATTTCTCTAGTATTCTCTTGAACCTTATATGTACCACCAAATTGTTCATTCAAAGCA
The DNA here is from genome assembly GCA_947069175.1 of Scalesia atractyloides. Taxonomy (NCBI): domain Eukaryota; kingdom Viridiplantae; phylum Streptophyta; class Magnoliopsida; order Asterales; family Asteraceae; genus Scalesia; species Scalesia atractyloides. The sequence goes on along the minus strand of CAMTDV010000020.1, from coordinate 79,103,053 downwards.
TCCTAAAACTCCTTGGCATTCTCATAGTGGAGAAATCAGCATAAAATTTGTTGGTTAGGCCATGGCTAGTATCCCGAATGCCTTAACATGAGTTCCCACTTTTGGAAATCCTGCTTGGAGTAATCAGGTTTTCTTAGGAATCATAACATCCAGTCTTTCGGTACTTGGTACAGAGGCAACATGAGGGCGATATACCATTAATCTCCAACAACGTGTGTTCTACTAGGATAAGTCGTAACCCATTCTTCGTTTCCATATCTGAATTCATGATGAACGAGCATTAGAGGCTTGTTTGCCAATCCGGTATTGTGAGGATCATGAGTGAATGAATCTCTCTGAATTCTATTAAGTTTAACTTAGAAAACAGAGTATTAAAAACAATTTAATGATATGATTGGTCTAATTCTTCTCAATTAAAATGAAGAACTATATATAGGAGGGGAGAACTGCTGGTGACGTCACCATGAAAGCGACGTCTAACAACTCATTAAATGGTGTAACTGTCGGCGGTTAGTAAAACTACTGGATAGTTACACTGTTACATTGAACTACTGCTTCTAAAGAGAGAAAGTGAGAACTGCTGGTTGAGAACCAGCACTTCTTGAAATCAAGAACTTCTGGTCTTTGACTTGTAAACTTGATCATCTAGTCTTCAGTCTTGACTTTGGTTGACTTGTTGACCAACACTTTGTTTATCTAGCATTTTGTTCTTCTGAACTCTACTCTTGAAGGCAGCAGTTGTATGTAGCAGTAGTTTGGGCAACTATTTTGAAAGTCTTCAAGAGGAAACTTCTGGTCTTGTGATTGTATCTTAACTTATTCCATTAGGTAGGGAAAATGGTTCTCTTGTGTTTTGGCTTTTATCATTAGCAGATCTTATATTACTCAACAGATTTATAACACTGCTTGGTACTTAAATAGTTAAAATTGGCAAACCTTAAGGAAGAAAATCGAACTCTAGTTTATATAAAATTTTTTCGTAGTTTAATGTTGCTGGAGAACATCATTGATTCTCACTTTAAACCATGTGTTATGATTTCACTTTTTTTCATTATCGCATCAAATAGTAACTAGACCATTTTCACTCACTTTTCACTACACAGTGAAATCGTTTCATTCGCTTTCACCGCACGCTAACCTTTTTTCAATCATTACTTATTTAAACATCATTATTTATATTAACTAATTAGATGAATAAAAACCAATTAGTTACCAAAAAGTATACTAAAATTTTAATAACTAAGAAAAAAGGTATAATAAAATTTAAAAAATAAAATAAAAAGTACAATTAAGTTAAAAACAATAGAAAAAACAAACCTAAAAAAACAAACTAACCCTGCTCCTCTAAAAACCGTTTGTGAACCTTATCTTTTTTTTTCTTTTCTAAAATATCTTTTCAACTTTATGTTTTTTCTTTTCAGTTATTTGGAAGCGAAGACGTAAATGATAGGTTGGGTATTCAGAGTATTCAAAAAGCTTCAGCTTTTGTTATAGAGTTGTCCGTGTCAATGTTGCTCTATGGAAACACATGATATTTAGGTTAAGTAAGTTTAAAAGAAAATTAGAAGAAGAATTTTTAGGGTTTGAGAGTGAGGTAGTGTGATAAAAATGTGAATTGTGTATATTTATCTATTTCTATATATATATAGATTCAGGTTCTTTTAAAAAGGGTGAAGTTTATAAGTAGTATGATCAATATTATGCAGATGACAAGTGACATTATTTTATTTAATGGATTAAGGGTAATAAGATAATTAACTTTAAAAACAATTTAATTATAAAATGGATTGTAATCGTTGTAGGAGTTATTTTAGAAGATAATTCTTTTTTACCTATCAATAACTGATCACGGTGTTTTAACATCTGGAATGTTTTTTTTTTGTGTTATTTTACATGTATAAATAACCAAATATATTCAAAAACACCACGACTTGAATTGTAATACTGTCATAGTGTTTTAACATCTGGAATGATTGTATTGTTATTCAAGTCATGGTGTTTTAACACCATCAACACCATCAGGGGATGATTGTATTGCTATTCCAAATGTTAAAACACCATGACATGAATAACAATATAATCATTCAAGATGTTAAAACACCATGTATTAAATCACAATACGATGTTTCTAGATTTTAGATTTAGAATCACCCTAACTTGAATCACAATACAATGTTTCCAGATGTTTACAACATCACGCCTTGAATCACAATACAATTAAAATATTATTGTATGAACATAGACAAAACACCATGGACCAAAACATTCAATTGAACGTAATTTTTTTTCTCTATATAAGTATAGCAATATGGTACTGATATTAAAGATACAAAACGCTTATTATTATGGTATATTTTTTTTAAAGTTACGTATAAAAAGGTATTTACATTTAAAAAAGACAAGGGGAACTTGCATGTGCATGGAGATTGATGGCGATTTCTTTATTTAAACAAAAAGACACTATTACCCCTAATCTAGTCAAATTAGTAAAAAAACATAATTTACATTTTAAGTCATTTTTTATCTCAACCATTAACTACAAGATTTAAGGGTTTAAAACACTTCTCACAAAGAAAACCTCTTTTTTACAATAACCCCCATTGGTGACCGCGCGATGCGGCAGGGACGACACTTTGTATTGTGGTATTCATTTGTGGGGAGATTGAATTGCTAGAAGAACTCACAAGCAAAGTTAGTGGTTATCGAATGCAGGAAAATAGCAAGAAGTGACGATGGTTGTTTTTGGCGAACAGAGGTAGCGCTCCTTGATCACAAACGTCAAATAGATGACAGGTGGTTCACATAAATCAGAGAGAATTAGAAGGCTATAGTATCATTTCTTTTTGTCTAGTTTGGAACTCACCGCAATTATGCTATGATCATAAATGCCAAAGAGAGATAAGATGAAGAGCGGGATCATGAGGGTTTCAGTTTTAATATGTGTCATCATGAAAATCCCGTCCATCCGTTACTAACAATGCAGCCGTTTCGAACATTGGGGAAAATTTAACTTGCTATTAATTTGCTCTTACAAGCTTTAAACTCTAATTTATTGCAAATCATATTTTCCTTTAGTAATGAAAAATAAAAACTAATTAGGATAAGACTGATTAATGAATCAAGTTAGTAATGGGATTGTGTAGCCCTAAGGTTCTGAGGAAAGAAAGGAAATGGTGGTGGCGATGTTGTCCGATAGTTATATAAATAATCATCACTGATTAATAGATATGAGATGGAATATATTTTTTTTAACAAGAAAGAGGAGCTATATTCATAAACCCCACTAGATCAAAGTAGCAAGATGTTATGTATCACCATCTTACATCACAGTAGTACAGCAAAAACTCATCAAAATAAACATACATTATCAGATTACAAAGTATTATGAATAACGATATCCTCTAATTAATAAAACTTGATAACAACCCATTGTTTGTGAGATAAAATTCCATTTGACGTAAACTCCGAAACTCTAAACAAATTACAACCAGATTTCAACTTCAATCAAAAAAAGGTCGCAACACATTCCGAACAACACCTGCAACTTCTTTTATTTCCATCACAAATTTCAACGTCAAAATCCTTCACCGTCGGCCAATAGTGATTCAACATTTCCGATCAAAATCTAAACACCATCACCATCGTCAACATCAAAGTAAACACTTCATTTCTGGATTAAAGTGTGAGCTCATATCTGAAATCAAAGCCATCTCCGAAACTGAAGATGAACTTGAGTTTACATATGAAGAAGATTGTTGCGGCTTTAAGAGGTACTTCAGTATGAATAATGGGTCATTGACTCTTATACTATAAGCTTCAACAATTGTTTGGTTAGCACTCAATAATTAAGATTATTTAGTAGGCATTGATAACCAATTAAGATTTTAATTGCCAAAAGAGGTTTTACATTCCGGTAGTTTAGGAAGATGGAGAAACAAAACTTTGCATCAATAAATATTAATTTTCTACTTCAACCGTCAAATAAATACCAAGTTTCCAACGATTTTGTTTAGTAGGTATTTTATAAATACCGAATTCTCAACAATGATCTGAAATTCACCAACAACATCGATGCTCTTAAAAGTTTACTAACTTATAACATTTGTCGCTACTTTTATAAGTGACCGATTTTATGACAAGCAGGTTCTTCGGTAATATCATTGGCAGTGACCGATATTATTACAAATAAAGTTGGTGGTTTACCAAGTCACAATTATCAACTGTTAAATTAGGTGTTATATTAACTTGACATTAATGCTTCCTACATAATAATTACATTCGGTTTGGATTAAATAAGGTGTTAAAAAAAAAATTTACCCCTAGAACATAATTAATATATGCATTGTGTGTACTTGTACCTCTTATATTTTAAGAAGTCCCTGTGGAAAAAAGACAAATTTACCCTCAAAACATAGTTAATATTCTGTTGTATATTTAGCATCTCTACTTGTATCTCTTAATTTTTAAGAAGCCCTTAGAGAAATGCTTTATAATATATATATATATATATATATATATATATATAAATGAATAATATAATTTTTAAAAGGCGCAAAGCCCCACAAACCGCATCATCCTCATTCTCGTGAGGTAGACTACGAGGTGGTCTCTAACCGGCCTCTCACGCCCCGAAGCGAGGTGTATCACGCTGAGAAACACCTTCCGACCGCCACCTCATCAGCAGGGCCGTTCAACCTTTTTGGAGGCCTAAGGTGAAATGAATATTTTGGAGCCCTTTTTCCTTCTTTAATTATTATGAACGATACTCCTTATCCATGTTTGAAACCATGCAAAAATCTAACATAACTATAACAAAGAGTGATTTGCTTATATAAAAAATCAAACAAATCTAAAACCATAAGTTTGTACTAATATTAATAGTTAGCATATTAATTTTCTTTTGAATGGAGGCCCTATTTGTTTTTGAAGGTCCTAGATTCAAGCCTAAATTACTTGTACTACTGGTCTGACCCTGCTCATCTATGCATAAGGCAATAAGAAATAGCTTAATGTGTGATGAACCTATAAAGAATGACAAAAACAAAACTATACAGGCTTGTTTTTCTTGTGTTGTAGCTTCTGAATTCATTTTACTTTATAGAGTTCTGAGAAACAAATATATTGATAAGTGATATTAAAAGCAAAATGGTTTCCACAACTGTTAATGGTGTACCTTTAGTATGACACTAGATCTATAATTTAATTGTTGACTATTACTAAGGAATTAACTAAGTTCTTTAACGTTTAAATAATGAGTTACCATTTATGTTTTGGGACTGGTACGAAACGTAGATGAAAATATGTAAATCATAATAGAACATTCTACATGATGTTAAAGAAACCATGTCTCTACGGTAAATATTATTTAACAATATTGTATTATAATTAAATAAATAAATGACAAAAATAATTATACTTAACTTTAGACTTTATTTTAATTCAAATAAAATGTTCAGGTGTAATTTGATTCTTATCTAATACTCTAGCGTATGAATAAACTAATTAAATCCTTTCATCTCCTTCATTGAAAGAGCAACCCCTTTTCGGTAATCTAGGGCTGTCCTTTTTAAACGAAAATTGAAACCCAACCCAAAATATATCCTATACTTGAACCAGAACTCAAACTAGAGCTAACCCCAAGAAACCGTACAGGAAATAACCTATACCCGAACCCGAATCACAATAAACGGATTGGCCTTCAGACATTGGAGGGTCTATTCAGATAATCCGAAAAACTCGAAGTAAATACTTGTTAATCTCAATATAGTAATATACCAGCGATGTGCTAACACACACATCAATAGCCCACACAAATCACTAGTAGATCAAGTTCAATTCGTTCAACTTGTTTATTTAATATCCATCACAAATTGTTCTACAAACTCAACAAGAAACTCTGATTTCAATCTTCAGCTAGCATCATGCTCATTAGATTTTCTTGCTATAAACAAGATGTCGGCTACAAACTCCTCCTATATCGTTAAACTAAATATTTTGTATAAATTTTCAGGTTGTTATGTTGGGATGATATTTAACTCAGGGCCGTATCCGAAAATTATAAAAGAAAATTTTGCATTGTGCGAAAAAGTTTTTTGGGCCTATTCGCAAATCGTATTACGAAAGAAAAAACTAAAAAAATAGTAGTATTACGCCCAAATTGTATTCTCTTTGTAAAAGGGAAAACCATTTCAAAATTTATCAATAACTGTTTAGTTAAATTTAATTTAAATAATAAACAGAAAAAGTAATTAATAATACATAACACTTTTAAACTAAATAAAAGAACTTAAATTTAACCAGGAAAAAAATAGCAAAGTAAGAAAAAAAGAAATATAACGTGGAGAAAAACAAAAGGGACAATAAAAAAAGGAAAATGTGACGTGGAGAAAAATAAAAAAGGGAGAGAAACGCTTGGAAAAACATATCAGTAAAAAACAGCTTCTAACGGAATCGAACTCAATACCTTGCTTTACAAATCATCAAATGTGAAACGGAGACCAGATGCCAAGCTTCAATTTAGTTAACAGTTTCCAAACAAGATATATATTAACACAATCAATGTATAAATATATAATTTTTAAAAGTTTGGACCCTCTTGAGGAGTTCGGACCTTGTGCCGTCGGCCACCCCGCACCCCTCCGGGCCGGGCCTGATTTAACTATATTCTACAACTATTTTTTTATATATTCTTTCTATAAATTTTGATGTAATCTTTGCCTTAATCCATATGAATTCGGTTTCGGATCTAAGGAGAAAAAATTAGTTGAATGAAATCAGTTGTGAAAATGTTTTTCACTTTACAGCTTAACCTGAATTAACACCAAGTACCCGAACGCGACCAACCCATAGTTAAATGGTTTGCTTATTGGACCATTTTTTCAAGCCAAAACCAACCTGAAAACCTGAAAACCTGAAACCTGATAAAAGAAAACCCTAAAGCAACCCCTAACCGGAAACAAATTCGACAATGAAACCATGTCGCGTCATTCGTTTCGTCAACAGATTAATGAACATTTAAGATGAAATTCATTACTAAATGTTTAAAACAAAATCATTTAAGTTCAATAGTCATTTACTTCACGATCATTGGTTGTATCCTTCGTGTTTGAACAAAGTTCACAGACCACAACGAATCACTGCCACCACTCCGACACGCATCCACATCACAGACGCACCACCTTCGCACCGTCAGCAAGAATAATCATCGTCATCGCTGTGGCAGCAGCCGCTGCTACACCACCGTATGTACACCCCGCCACGCACAATTCTGTATCCGCCGCTACTAGCTTCAACCATCAAATCCCCTACCATGGTCCGTTGTGAACCAGGCAGACCTCGTTTGGCTCTGTCCTTCTACTCACCTGAGGTAGGTTATGCGTCTTTTGGTTGTTTAAGTTCAAACGAATTTTCGTTGACTGGGCTGTATATCTCCGGCAAGAGAGGATTTAGGGAGTAGGCTAGCATCAGTGGCGAAGCTTGAGATTTTCGACTAGGGGCGGAAGTCACCGAACCTAAAATTTCTATAAAATCGGTGGGTGAAAAACGTGCATACCCAAAATTTCTATATGACAACTAAATGCTCTCCACTAATAAGTGAAAAGTTCGAGGGGTCGGCCGTCCCCTCCCGCCCCTTAAAAGCCTCGCCCATGTTAGCATGGGAGGTTCCGTCCCCCTCTAAATGTGTTGTTTAGGCGTATGGGCATAATTGTTACTTTGCTAATTGAATAAAGGACATAATTGTAATTTTCTCAACCACTAAAAAATGGATGTTCCATCCCCTCTAAGTGTGTTGTTTAGCAGGGGTGGACCCATAACCAAGGGTGGGTCTTTAAAAAAAATATATAGTGTTATTCGTACGTGAAAATCACGAGTGTCACCCATGAAATTTTGACACCACACCTTATGAAAGAACGAATAACTGAAGCAAGGATTATTAACTAAGGGAAAACAAATAAAACTGAGATGAAAAAACTTGCAGGAAGCTTGGTGAGTTTGAGTTGGAGAAGATGACTAAGGTAGTACAAGGAATAGTAGGCTAGGGTTTCTCCCGTAAGATATGTGTCATGGGCTTAATTTTAAGTTGTTGGAGATTTTATCAAATAAATTGTGTTGTGATTATTAGGTTTATTTGGTTGAGCATTTTATATTAACAATGAATTTCCGTAAATTGTAAAATGATTATAATGTACTTTATATATTTTTGATTTAATTGGGAGTAGTGTGTAGAGCTAATTTTTTATATTTTAAAATTTTTATATTTCCCCTAATATAATTTTAAAATTTTTCTTCCATACATATAGTTATTATTTAATTTAGATTGTTTTTATTGATACTAGCCTTCTTCTTTCTCTCAATCTTTCTTTACCACTTTCTCTTTTACACCATCATATAATATTTACGAATTATTTAAAATATAACTTAAGGATTATTGACTTTTATACATGAATTTTTATATTTACTTACACCCTTTATAATTAAATCATTTTTTTCTTTTTCTTATATTATTCTTTTATCTCTTATTTTCTATACATTTAATTATTTATGAATTATTTATTTTCTTTTCTTTATAATTAAATCTAACTTGTATATTTAGAATTGTATACTTAACCATGCGGCTTGTTTATTTGGACGTGTTAAAAGTTGTCACTTTTTATCATCGTTTTGATGTCAATATTTTACTTTGTTGCTATCGTTCCCGCTTAGTTATTATTTTCTACGATAATGTTTTACACTTCGGTCTCAATTTGACAATTTAACAACCCACAATGCGTGTGCATGGTTCGACGTGTTTACATCTAGATTTTGTTTAGATTGACGTCCTTGTCGCAACACACAGGGTCTTAAAAACTCATTTATATTATTTTGTGACCTTTTATTTTATTGGATTATCACCTTTAAGGATATTGTATTTCTATTTTGATTCTTTAATAACGTACTTTAATGTATTTGAAATTTAATTTAGTTTTAATCTTTTGTTACATGACTCAACCCGACCCGATCTAAATTAGTCCGAAACTTTTTTTAAATTTAACATAACGAACGCACACCTAGAATACTCCATCATCATAAAAAAGTTTCTGGTAACTTTGCTAATTAAACAAAAGGATATAACTGTAATTTGCCCAACCACTAAAAACACTTCTTTCATCAGATTTTGATATATAGGGTAATTTTCAGATTTGTATATATAATATTACATTATGTAGATAACTTTTTTATTATAATTTAAAGATTTGTATAATATTACATTATGTATATAATCTTTTCTAATAATTTAAAGATACTGCAATTCATAATAAACTAAAACTTAGTTATCTTTGTTTTCCATTTGGAAGATTTTTTTTTATATTTTCTATGATGATAAATCATATCTCATATCATATATCTTTATATAGTAAATCAAACTAATCCATTAATCAAATTTTTAACAGCAAATTTGGATTACTGACACTGACGGGGTACTAGAGTATCATCGTGCCCCAACGGACCACACGATTATATATATCTCCACTACTAATGCCTATACACCAATTCAGAAAGAAATCGAATAAATCCAGAAAACCCCCCTTTTAGAAATTATACCTAGGATCTCATGGTCCCTAAGCCTTATCCTACACCAAAGATGCCACTGTTTAACAAACTACATATACAAAATTATGTTTAGTTTTATATATGGTATAAAAGTGTAATAACTTGATAAAAATGTAAATCAAGGCTATCTATCATTTATTGTTTAGACACGTTAGTTGTTTGCATATAGATGTTAACATTTATTTTCATGACTAAACATTTTAAAATAAGTCATACATTAAAAAAAAATTTCTTTTTACATTTTAATCAACCAGTCTCGTTTTTCATATCAAAGTCACTAATTTTAGTGTCACTAATTAGATTGAAAATTTTATTAACTACAAACACAGCAAGAAATTATCTATGTAAGAAAAATATATAAGTTTTAATTTTTTAAAGTTCCTTATAACTTTTTTTAAACTTCACATACGATAGGATCAAATAGAATTGACATGCTAAGTATACAAATACCTAGAATAATTATGTCAACACTTAGTGTAACTAGTAAATTGTCTCGTGTGTTGTCGCGACGTTCCAAAAAAAATTACGTCAAAAAGTTGAATAACTGAAAATGTACATAAAAATAAACACGAAAACGTATTATATTTGACCCGACTCATTTAAAAAAAAATATATAATTTATGTCAAAATGTAGTCCAACCGAAAACGTATATAATAATATGCATAAGAACATGTTATATTTGAGCAACTCATTTCCGGAAAAATTATGCCGAAAAATAAATCCACTTGAATTTATACCCACATGTACATAAAAATAAACATATAAAATCTGATTACAAAGTCATTAGAAACTTAAGAGGTTGTAAGTGTCAGATACTGGAAGTTGAAAGGCAAAATAAAAATATACGAAAAAAATTAGAGCAATCATTTATACATTTTCACAAAGTTTCTAAAAAAGTACATCATAATTACCCAATCATTTATATTTTTAATAGGTTGATTTCATTTGTAAAAGATTCCCTATATAATATTAACTTTTTGTCTACAGTCTATGCGTCCAATTTTTTTTTGAATATATACAAATATAAACCATCTAGCCTCACATTAGAATCCTTTCTCCAGGTTAACGTAGATTTTCTTGTCTGTTTTCTTGACATAATGTACATGTTTAAATGTGAGCATTTAAATGTCTTTACACAATTATTGAGATTAATTCGTAAATGTAAGGTTTTCTATCTTCTTTCTTTTCTAAATCGAAGATTTTAGTAAAAGAATGAGTCAAATGCTTGGTTGGTCCCTGTGGTTTGTAAAAATTTCAGCGTTGGTCCCAGTGGTTTACTATTTACACTCGTGGCATCAAAACTTGTAAAAAATGAACTCGTTTGGTCTCCTGCCCTAACTTCAGTTAAATAACTCTGTTAAAACACCCCACGTGCTTGGCACGTGATGGCAATTTCGTCCATTCAGTTTGATTTGATGTTCACTTTTTGCAATTGCACACTTAGTCCTAGATGTCAGTTGATATTTATTAGTTTCCCTCTCATTTCTGTTCATCTCTCCCACAGTAACACCTACAAAGAGTCACCGTCTCTTCGTTTTCTCTGCAACATCCCGGCGATTGAACAGATAATCGGTGTGTTTAGGGCTGATCGAAGGGAATGGGTTGGTACATTAGGGCTAAGTTTGATGATTTTAATGCAGATCGTGATTATAGTAAGTTTGTTTATGCTGATAGTGCTAAAGTTCAAACATTTAGCGATTTTGTAGTGTTTGTTTTACAAAATTACTGACGCACACTGTTTTGGTCGTTTTCTGTTATGTTTTTTAGCAGATGGAAACCCTAGTTTGTTTTCTGCAAAAATCTTCTATGGTGGAACTTTTTGGAGGTTTCCAGGAAGAAGCTATGTTCAAGGAAGGTCAGCGTATGTTGATTACATCGACATTGATGAGTTTATGTCCATGAAGTTGATTGGATGATGCGAGACCTTAACCTGTTCAAAGAGAAGGTGTCAATTTATTATCATTTTCAAATACCTGGTAGAGATTTAGATACTGGTTTGGTAGCTTTAGGGTGTGATGCTGATGTTCGTAACTTGGCACAATATGTGGGTGAAAATAAGTTAATCAACTTTTACATTGAACATGTAAAATCTGTGGTTGATACTTATTTAAAATCACCAGAGGGATCATGTAGGGTTGTTATTGAGGAATTAGTAGAGGAAAGCCAAAATGTCCAGGAGAATGTTGGTGTTAGACAAAACAAAGAAAAGTTAGTACCTAGGAGGAGACTGATGCTTGAGTATGTTGAAGGGTCATCTAGTGCAAATAAGAATAAAAGTAACATGTTTGTTGATAATCCAGTAGGTAACAATGATAATACGGTAGGTAACAATGATAATATAAAGACTGGGACTTATAATGCAAACCAGGGTACATGTGTAGATGGTTTTAACTTTGATGACATTGACTTTTCTGGAGTATTCCCAAAAACGAGGGTCTTAAGGATGCTGAGGGTGAGGTAGGGGGTTACTTGTAGGAATGAGAATGAAGGTAATGGGGAGGATGAGGGTGACATGGAGTCTGATAGTTATAGGGAGGCTGAGGATGACATGGAGTCTGATAGTTATAGGGAGGATGAGGGTGACAAAGAGGATGAGGGGGTAGTGAGGCTGACTGTTCTCATCAAAGTGAGGTTGAAGGTGATGACTCAGAAGACAGTGACTACATTGTTGACAATGATTATAAGGTGGAAGAAACAGAAGTTGATATGAGGGACTTCAATACTTTTGTAGATGAGGATGAAGAATATTAGGCAGCCTTAATTCTGGCATTAATAATGTTAAAATAAAGTGGATTATGAAAAGGAAATTGATGATAACCTTAGCTATGAATCATTTGATAGCTTAACTGATGAATCAATGGAAGATTTTGAAACAAGAAGGAGCAAGAAGCTAAGGGAAATCAGGCATAAACAAAAGGTTAGCATTTGTTTAACTAACTGTTTACTTAACTGTTTATTATTTACGTAAGCATTTGTTAAATTATCTAATAACCGTTGACATTGAACAAGGAAAGAGTAGGTGGATGAGGCGAGGTTTTACTTGGGTCAACAATTTGGATCTGCAAAGGAGGTTAAAGAACATGTTAGGCAGCATGCCGTTCTTACCAGAAGGGAGTTGTCATTTTTGAGAAATGACAAGGCTAGGATAAGAGTCATTTGTGAAGGTAATGTACCAGTTTATGAGAAAGGTGATGGGTTTGTAAAACAAGTATCCAAGAAACACAATAAGGGAAAATCTATTGTTGGGCCCAAGCCCAGTGAGTCTGCTGTTAAGCCCAGTTCCAAGGAATCTCTTAGGGAGTCTCAAAAGTCAAAAAAGGCACTAAGGGCCAATGCCATATCCTGTAGAAAAAGAAAAGAAAGATTAGACAAGGCAGCTTGTACATTTATGTTGTATGTGGCTAAAGAAAAGATGACGTTGAAACTTAGACAGTGAAAACTCACAAGGCAGAGCACACCTGTCTCCAAGCTAGAGAAAGCCTACACCTTACAGCAAAGTTCATGGCTAAGGAGCCTTCTGTGAAGAGATTGGTTTACTGTAACAAAGACATCTCAGTGAGGACCATCCAAGAAGAGCTGTCAAGGAAGTATGAATTAAGGGTTTCAAGGATGAAAGCCTTTAGGGCAAAGACACTTGCTTTGAAGGAAGTTCAAAGGGGACAACAAGGAACAATATGCAAGGCTAAGGGATTACATAATAGAGCTTCAAAGTGAAAATCCAAACACAACAGTGCACATTGAAGTTGAGTCTAAACCCAACCCATCTTCTCCAACAAGGGTGTTCAAGAGGATTTACATCTGCTTGGGTCCACTGAAGCTAGGCTTCAAGGAATGTGGGAAGGACATACTAGGCTTAGATGGGGCTTTTTTGAAGGGTTCTCAACAGGGTCAGGTATTAGTTGCAGTAGGCTTGGATTCCAACAACAGGCTCTATCCATTGACCTATGCAATTGAAGAAGCAGAAAACAAGAATTCTTGGACATGGTTTTTGGAATGTCTCAAAGATGACATAGCACTACAAAGCAACTCACATTTTACCTTCTATCTCTGATAGACAAAAGGTTAGCCTTACTTTTTAGAGTTGAACTGTTTATAAATATGTTTTTTTATTGCTTTGATTGTTTTGATTTTAACATGTTTGCTATTTTGGGTGTTAAATTTAGGGCCTTATTCCTGCACTTGAAAAGGTATCCCAGCTGCATAACACAGGTTCTGCCTTAGGCATATTCCCCAGAATATGAAGTTAAAATGGAGGGGCAAAGGCTTTAAAGATGCTTATGGGCATGTGCAACTGCCAGAACTGATTCTTACTTTTAAGCGTTTATTCATTCAAGTGTTGGGTCAACAATTTACTGACTTGTTAGTCATGATTGTTCTTGTGTAATAGTACCTGAGTTTAGGGATAAAATGGAAGAGTTGAAGAAGTTCAATGAGGAAGCATACAAATGGTTGGCACAAATTCCACCAAAGCATTGGTCGTGATCTCACTTCACAGGTAATATTCACTTTAAAGATTAGACTAGTTGCTAATTTAAGCACCAAAGGAATTTATCACTATATACATTTCTTTTTTGGTTATCAATGTGTAGGTTGGGCACAATCCGATGTTCTACTAAACAACATGTGCGAAGTTTTGAATGCCAAGACTGTTGAAGGGAGGGAAAAGCCAATCATTTCATGTTTGGAATATCTTAGAGAGTATTTGATGAAGAGAATAGTCAATGTGATGAAGGTGCAACAACAGTGTAAGGGCCCCCTCACACCAAAGATAACAGAGATCTTTGATGAGATCAAGAAGGCTGCATCCCAATGCAGTGTGAAATGGTGTGGTGATAGTAGGTGGCAGGTACAAGGGACTCTTGGGCAATATGTTGTGAATGTTGAACAAAGGGTTTGTACTTGTAGGAGGTGGGAAATTTCAGGAATCCCATGTAAGCATGCCGTAGCTGTTAACTGGGATATGGCTGCACACAAACAACAGGTGAGGCCACCTGAGGATTGGGTTCATCCATGCTACTATCTGGACACTTGGAAAAAGGCTTATGCTACAAGGTTGGTCCAATCAATGGTCCCAAACTCTGGCCAATATCACCAGTTCCAACAACATTGACCCCTCCACTTCGCCACAAACAAGCTGGCAGGCCAAAGAAGAAGAGGAGAAAAGACCAAGTGGAGGTTTGAAGATATCTTGGAGAAGAAAGGGAAGCTGACTAGAAAGGGTGGGCCTTTAACCTGTAAGAAATGCAAAGGGAAGGGCCATAATTCAAGAGGCTGCAAGGCTACAAAGAAAGGAATGGGTGCTGAAGGTGGTTCTGCTGCTGATGGTGGCTCTACAGGTCAAGAATAAGCTGGATACGCTTAACTGATGAAGGGCTAGATTTTAAATATCTTTTTGTTATGTTATTCAACTGTATGCTTTAAACAATACTTGTTAACTGTTGCTTGTCTTTATTATGTTTGGTATGCACTATTGTGGCTTATGTTTATGCCACCATTTTGGAAATGTTAATTGGCTATTATAGTTATTGCTGTGCTTGGAAATTGAGTATGTCTTTATTACATTTGTTGGGTATTAATTAGTTTGTTGTGCAATTAATATGGTAGGTGGAAAGATCAGGTGTAAACAACATGTTAGGCAGGGTCATAAATTTGATTTGTTGAGTCTTTATTAGGTTTGTTGGATATTAAGTGATGGCAATAAATGTCATCCGTGTTGCTTTTCCGTTTTATTTAACATGCTTTTCCGTTTTATTTAACATTGGTCGTCCGTATCGCTTTTGTGCTTTATAAAACAATGGTCGTCCGTTTCGCTTTTGCGCTTTATTTAACATTGGTCATCCGTATCCCTTTTGCGCTTTATTTAACATTTTTCGTCCGTAACGCTTTTGCGCTTTATTTAACATGTCAATATACACAGTTTTGTTTGCCACAACCATAATGTTATGAATATCCAAAATTCATTCTAATATTATTTGGTCGAATTACATAATTAACATTGCAGTCAAGCTAACAACATTGCAAACTGTAACCCTAACAGAAACAATAGTACTAAGATCAGGGTGTTCTTCCATCTCAGTTCAGTCCTTAGTTCATCCCTTTCTTGATCGGCCGTGTTTCTTGCTCGAAGTAGCCCTGGAATGATGCGAACAGCTCGTGGGCACATTGGCGGGTCAAACCAACGAACAAATCCAGGACAAGTGACTTCCTGTCATATCAAACATTTAAAAAAATTGGAACCAAAAAGAACATCTACTAATGAACCCTAATGCTTACCGGTGATGGACATGCATAGAATCGTCGTCCTGGATTGTTGTCGGTCCATGATGTGCAAATGACGGCTAACTTTCCATAGCGACAGGTTGCTATTCTAGGGTTCCTGGAGAAACATGGGTGAGGGGAGGAAGAAGGGTCGTTAATTTTGAGGGAAAAAAGGAGGATAAGGTGGTTTTTAGAATGAGCTGGACTGAATGGACGAAATTGCCCTCACGTGCCAAGCACGTGGGGTGTTTTAACAGAGTTATTTAACTGAAGTTAGGGCAGGGGACCAAGCGAGTTCATTTTTTACAAGTTTTGGTACCACGAGTGTAAATAGTAAACCACTGGGACCAACGCTGAATTTTTTGCAAACCACAGGGACCAACCAATCATTTAACTCTAAAAGAATTAGCAAGACACTAGAACACAAGAAAATACAAACCACAAATGCTTTTTAGGCATTCTGAAAATATAAAGCATTGACACACCAAAGAGACAAATCTGGATTGTTTGCTTATGCACGATTTTTATCCATAAGAAACTAATAGAATTTATCTCCTCTACGACTTTGGCTAGATAGGTGTTTTTGTTCCTGAAAATTTTCTGTTTCGAGCCAACCATATACACCATAATGTTCCCACTACGATTGTTTGCAGGAGCTTAATTTATGATTGTTTTGTGTGCAGGGAGTGCAACATAGTGGGGCAGGGGAGACGCCAAGAACCATCAAAAATACATAAACTAATGTCAAAACTGAAATGATTTGGTGAAATATAGTTTTCTAACATGATGAAACATTTAATACGTACTACTCCAAGTAATAGGGACCCAAAAACTTTTAACAGCTTCATTAAGTTTTGACGTACTGATATTTATTAACTCATGAATTTGTTTAAGGTCCTTGTATTCAAACACCTCATCATCTATTTGGACACCCTTAATATGTCTGGTACTAGTCAATACGAAGGATAGAGCCTTTTCAACTAATAAAAAAAGTGGTTATGTCATATCATGTTTGGCGGGTGGTCCATTTGCTACGTATAGGTCTATATGAGGCATATAGTTCTATCTCGTATAGGACCCCATATAGGTCTTGTATTGGCCAATATGGGACGTATTGGGTTTTTTATACAATATATGTTTTAGCAATGTTTTATAAAAATTAAGTATTAAAAAACATTTTTAAATTAATCATGCTTTAGCAAACACTATTAAAAAAATTTCGTGTACTATAAATCCCGTATAGACCTAGAGATGTAGCATAACATAGCATAAGTGTAATACAGGCCCCTGTATAGGTCTCCTATAGGTGTAGTATAGGACCCGTGTAAGCCTATAGGTGGAGTATAGTATACTATAGTATCATATCATATAGTATCGTATCATTTAGTATCATATCTTTTCGTATCGTATCATATAGTATCGTATAGGTGTAGTATAGTACAACGTAGTATTGTGTATAGTATAGTATAGTATAGTGTAGTGTATGTAGTGTAGTGTAGTGTAGTGTAGTGTAGTACAGTACAGTATGGTATGGTATGGTATGGTATCGTATAGTATAGTATATGTGTAATATGGTATACTACCGTAGATATCATATCGAATCATAAGGTCCTTATATTCAAACACCTCATCATCTATTTGGACACCCTTAATATGCCTCGTACTAGTCAATACAAAGGACATAGCCTTTTCAATTAATAAAAAAGTTGATTATGTCATATCATGTTTGGCGGTTCATTTGCTATGTATAGGTCTATATGGGGCATATAGTTATATCTCGTATAGGACCCCATATAGGTCTCATATTGGCCAATATAGGACGTATTGGTTTTTTATACAATATATATCGTTTTAGTAATGTTTTATAAAAATTTAAGTATTAAAAAACATTGTTAAATTAATCATGTTTTAGCAAACACTATTAGAAATTTATCATGTAGTATAAATCCTATATAGACCTAGAGGTGTAGCATAGCATAGCATAAGTGTAATATAGGCCCCGTATAGGCCTCCTATAGGTGTAGTATAGGACCCGTGTAAGCCTATAGGTGAAGTATAGTATACTATAGTATCATCTCGTATCATATATTATCGTATCATTTAGTATCGTATCTTTTCGTATCGTATCTATAGTATCGTATGGTGTAGTATAGTACAATGTAGTATTGCTGTATATATAGTATAGTATAGTATAGTATAGTATAGTATAGTATAGTATAGTATAGTATAGTATAGTATAGTATAGTATAGTATAGTATAGTATAGTATAGTATAGTATAGTATTGTATAGATACTGAAGTATTGTATTGTATTGTATCATATAGGAGTAGTATAGTATAGTATAGGTGTAGTATAGGTCTATGTAGGCCTATAGTTGTAGTATATGTGTAATATAGTATACTATATTATCGTATCATATGATATCATATCAAATCAATAGTGTCATATCATTTCGTAGGGGTATAGTATAGTATAGGTTTAGTATAGTATAGTATACTATAGTATCGTTTCGTATCATATCATATATTTTAGTATAGTATAGTATCGTATCGTATCGTATTGTATTGTATTGTGCAGGTGTAGTGTAGTATAGTATATGTGTTGTATAGGTATTGTATAGAACTCGTATATGCTTATATGTGTAGTATAGTTGTCGTATATTATATATAATATAGTATAGTATCGTATTGTATTCTATCGTATTGTATAGGTCCAGTATGAGTCTCGTATAGGCCTCCTAGGCTTATAGTGCAGTATAGTAAAGTAAAGTAAAGTATCGTATAGTGTAGTGTAGCGCAGTAGAGTAGTGTTTCATATCGTATGGTATTGTATTATATTATACAGGTGTAGTGTAGTAAAGTATAAGTGTAGCATATGTCCCGTATAGGTATCGTATAGTCATATAGGTATATTATAATACAGTATAACATAGTATAGCAGAGTATCGTATCATGTCGTTGAGTATAGTCTCGTATTGTATATGTATAGTTTAGTATAGTATCATATCGTTTCATATCGTATAGTATCGTATTGTATCATATCAATTATATCGTTATGAGGGTAGTATAGTATAGGTTAGGTGTAGTATATGTCACGTATAGGTCTCATTTAGATTTATAGGTGTAATATAGTGTAGTATACAATAGTGTAGCATAGTGTAGTATCATATCGTTATAAAGTTCTTAAGTTACCAATGTTATTTTATTTTTTTTGAAAATTTTCTTTAATTTTTGAAAAACTTTGCTCGATAAATATTGTATAGAAACATTTTAAAAAAGCCATTCTATACGCCCCATAAATGCCTATATGAGAGTGTATAGACCTAAACATGGCGTATAGCCAAGTTGCTAGACAGCAGGTCTATATGCAACGTTTAGGACCAGTTGCCAGACAAGAACCGAGATCAGTTAGCCTCTGATTTTGATGCACCCTTATGCGCCATAATTGGCCAATACACGTCTTATACGTAGTGGCGAGGTGTTTGAAATAGATTTATGAGGTGTTTGAAATAGATCTAAACCGACGTTTAGGACTAGCTGTCAGACAAGAACCGAGACTAGTTAGCCTCTGATTTTGATGCACCCTTATGCGCCATATATTGGCCAATACGCGTCTTATACGCACTGGCAAAGTGTTTGAAATAGATTTAGGAGGTGATTGAAATAGATCTAGCCTTTGTTTAATACCAGTCCAAGTTATGAATATTTTCTTACATGGATTTTGCTTTAAATACTTATATTATTATATATATAAATTGAGGTAGCTTTTTGGGTAAAGTAGCCAAAGAAATCTCAAATTTCCAAACATTTACAAAAGTTTCATCCTTTAATTTGCTTTTCATCATATACAAGTATAAAGAAGGGTAACTGTGGAAACCTTGAAAAAGAAGCTCTCAATTTTGATACATTTACAAAAATACCACACTTTAAATTTTAGCTTGGGCTATATCATCTCTTTATTTATTTTTCTTGTCTTTGTGGTCCTGTTCTTTGCTGGTAATATTTCTTAATGAGGTTATCATGCTGCTAAAAAATAAAAAGAAAATTATTATATAAAGTAACTAGAAGGTAGGTATTTAATTATTTGATCTAAAATAGTTTGATACAATTTATATAATTAACTTATAATTGGATGGTGTTTGGTCTAATCGGCAAAATTATTAGAGATAAGGTATTGTCCTTTTGATGTTAACTGTTATAGTCTCATCAAATACGGATTTGGTGTTATTTAAGCTGTTTAAAAATACTTATAATCTGTGTTTCTAATAAATTCTGTTTTCTTTCAAAAAAATACAAAATAAATCATATTTCAAACTCTTTATATTGATAAATTCTACTAAAATGTGGTTTTCAAAATTGTTTATTGTTAATTCTGTATCTAAGTTCAATTCGTTTGTGTGTAGTTGATTGTTAGTTGTGAATTGGTATATTGACTGTATTAGCAAATTAGTTTGAAAATAATACAAGAATATCAACTCGCTGCGAAGTATGGGTTCCTTACTAGTTACATAACAGATTAGTTTTTATTTTGATTTTGCTTCAAACACTTATTTTTTATATATACAAAAGGAAGATGGGGGAATAGTTCCAGGAAACTATCTAGCAGTCCCTCATTGGTTCGGGTATATTACGATTTTACTCCAGTTTAAAATTACGAATCTGCTACAGGTAAAAAATTACAAGATTGACATCGCTTTAGCTTTTGGCAAATTACGATTTTACCTTAGCAAAAAATTATGGCCTTAGTTAAAAATTACAGTATTGTCATTGTTTTAATTTTTTAAACCCCCCATTGGCCTGTGGATATATGATTTTACCCCGCTTAAAAATTATGAATTTGACTTTGCTCAAAGTTACCATTTTTCCCTGGCTAAAAATTATAATATTGCTATCGCTTTAGCTATTGACAATTACGATTTTACCTTAGCCAAAAATTACAATTTTGTCCCTCGTTCAAAATTACAGTATTATAATCGTTTCAAATTTTTTAACAACACTATAGAAGTGTTTTGTTTTAATTGATTGACTCGATTTAATTATTTTTCTTCGTGACAGACAGTTGCCTAACACTCTCTCATTAAATCACAAATTACAGTTTTACCCCATGCTTAAAATTAAGGTCTTACCATTGTTTTAGTTTTTTCTACCAAAAGTATAATAGTATTTTTGAATTGGGTGAAAAATATTCAGCTTAGTGTCTTACAATGCGACGAAGTATCAACTAGTTAAATAACAAATTAGTTTTTACTTGACAATTTTCTTTCTGTTTGACCAATGATTTCTAATTAATTGACTAAAAATCACTCAAATAGTTAGTTATACAATATTTAAAGTATAGCATTTATTTTTTCATTTTCTTTATATAAACTTTTCACATGATTTATTCTTAACACATGATTGCATATTAACTTTTTTGTACCTGTTTTTAATTTACCATCTTAACATTTAGCATAACACTTACATCTCTTCAACTTTATAAAAAAAATAAGATATCATATTGACTTCTTCGAGTTTTACGTTACTTATTTTTATGTACATGTTATAAATTCAAGTTGGTTTACGTTTTGACATAAACCTTTTTCGGAAACAAGTCTTGTCAAATATAATACATTTTTGTTCTTATTTTTTATACAATGTTCAATTGGTCTATGTTTTGATGTAAATTTTGTCGTGTTGGTATAAATTCACTATAATTACTTTTAAATATATAGTATTTTTCGATTATAACTTTTAAGATACAATTTCTACAAAATTTCGAGTGTGTTCCTTGTGATGTGTTTATTTTTTTATCTATGTCTAGATATAATTTTTACTGAAAACCAAGTCGGGAATAGTTGTTCTTTGCCATGAAAATTGAAGATACCATCCGAACAACATTAGTACAGGTACCATAATCGTTTTTAATGGTTTTCTCAATGTGCTAAACATCAATAGTACCGTTTGTTTCTATGGTTTTTCCAATCGATGTAAAACATATGTCAATATCCCTTTTCACGAATCTCTTTCGGTTGTTATACCAAGTGCTGATATGATACCAATACTATAACAAACTGATTAATAATGTAACGAACCAAACAAATACCGACTGAAACCCCGCCAAGAACCGCGATGAATGCCACTAGTTTGACTATAAGTTTTTCAAAAAGTCCTAGATTCTTATCTTTTATGTGATTAAATGATTATGGTATTTGTCTATAAATAAGGTTTGTCCAAAAACCTCGCGGCTCGGAGCTCACTCGAATGTCGCTCGAATTTAGCTTGAAAAAAGCTTTCTCGATATAACTCGGTTTAAAACTGAGATGAGTCGGCTCGGTTTGGTTAGAAAGTGAGCCAAGCTCGGCTTGGCTCGGTTCGTAACGAGCTGAATTGGCTCAGTTTGGCTTGCTTAGTAGCTCAGATTATTTTTCTTGTAAGATATTTTATTTATATATATATATATTATATTGCATTACAAAAAGTTGGTTATTATTTACATGTATTTAGGCTTGTAATTTGATATCTATAATATATTTGAAGGTTGATTACCGTGTAGGGCTGTTCAAATTGCTCGACGCTCTAGACTCGTTCGGTGCTCGATTGAAAAAGGCACTCGTTCGTATCGATTTGGTTTGAAACGAACCGAGCATGAGCAAAGGTATGCTCAGTTCGGTTCGACTCGGTTGGCTCGAATTATTTTTTAATATATATATATATATATATATGTATATGTATATATTAATAAAATAATTACAGACGCATATATTAATAATATATTATTAAAGATCCAACTAGAACCAACTTTACTATAGAATTGAAGGAATAGTCTTTGTCCAATAATCTAGAATAACTAAGTCAAACTGTCAAAATACCGATATGTGAAGCATCAGTCGATACTCAAGTGTCAAGCAGCCATTCGATTCAGAGGTACATAATCCTAATTAAAACCCCAATCAACCATCATTATTCAAATTCTCCATTGCTAAGACGCCAACTCACTAAGGTTTTACTTCAATCAGTTCATTCGATTTCAAAGTTCTCATAGATCAAAGGTCTGCTTCAGTCGATCCACGATTCGTCTTTCCGCTCAAGTGATCTCGGTAGAACCAGTTGAGGGTTTTTTTTTATTTCTTTTTAATTCGTAAACTTATACTTGTGTTCTAATTGGACGAAACACTAGGGACGAAAGCTACACTTTACTCTAAAAACTAACAACAGCATCGTTCCTTTTTTACTTTTCTATTTGTTATGCAACGCTCGATACTCGCTCGACATTCGTTCGAAATATACTCGGATCGAAAGGCGCTAGTTCGACTTTGGCTCGGTGAAAAAACGCTCGGTTCGGTTTCTAAATGAACCGAGCATGACCAAAGGTCCGATCGGTTTGGTTCGGCTCGGCTCGTGAACAACCCTATTACCATGCACTGAACTGATATTCTGTTTTGTTAAAATTTAAAATTTATTTTATGTTGTTGAACTTGATTTTGACTTGTAATATATCACGTTTAACTTATTTTGAATATTTTCTTTTGAAGTATTTAATAATAATTTAAAATACTGAATTTTGAGAGATTTGTATTAATTTTTTTTAAATCGAGCTAAACTAAACCAAGCCGAGCCAGTTCGGATTAAAACCAAGTCGAGCTCAAGCTTAGACTTTTAGCTCGATTTCAAATCTGATTTGAACCGAACCGGCTCGGTTTATAATCGAGCCGAGCCCGAGCTAGTCCTGATTCGGCTCGACTAGGCTCACGGACAACCCTATCCCTTTTTACGAATCTGTTTTAGTTGTTATACCAATATCATACCAAGACTATAACAAACTTAACCAACCAATAATGCAACCAAACAAACAAATACCGATGAATCCTACTAATTTGACTAAAAGTTTTTCAAAAAGTCCAACATTCTTATATTTTATATGATTATAAATGACTATGGTACTTGTCTGACAAGTAACTTTTAGGATTTAATCTTTCAATTATTGACTAAAAATCACTCAAATAGTTCTACAACATTTAATGTATAACATTTATTTTTTAGTATCTTATATAAACTTTTCATATGATTAAATTCTTGTAGCGTCTCTTTAGTTACTAACATGTTCATTAAACTACAGTGACCTTTATTGACAGATTCGTGGTGTATTTGTCTCTAAAGATTCTAAACAACGACGAATTCCCAATGAGAAAGCCACCGACGTACACCTATATCATCAACTATAATTTTAGCGACAGATAATCTAAGGTCAGTCACCGACAGTGGTTTTGTCCATAGAGCATCAACAGCTATGCGTCAGTAATCTTGTGATAAGTTGTTTAGTAAAAATCCATAAAAAGTTAACATACTTATCTTTTATAAATTTTTTTTCACATTATTAAAATACAATTTAAAAATTAGTTTTATTCGGACTAAAATCCCTCAAAACAGTTTCTGAACCATTTAATGTGTGAATTTCTATTTCATAGAGTTTCTTTTATATATAATTCTCAAGTGATTAACCTTTTATAAGTATTTTTTATTACGATAATTTCAATCTCTTGGTGAAATTATTAAAGCTGTATAGTTTTTGGTAATCTTTATACTAAAACTAATTTTTTACTTATAACTCGTATTCTTACAAGGTTGAATTTAGTTGACAAAAGTGAACGATATGACATCTTCTTCGTGTTCTAGTTGATCCTATTCCATTGCGTCGGTTGATCACTTGTTTGGTACATGCGATATTGCGATTAAGTCTTGAGTCTTGGTTACTCACTGGCTGGAGCTGAAGCTGCCGGCTTCAAAGGAGCCGAGAGAGGAATACAATGATAAATATACATATTAACATTGGTTTGGATGCAAAATTCTTTGGTCTTTCGTTCTTGTCAGGTAGTTTATTGATAATAGTACATCAATACACTACAATGACCTATATCACCGAAAGATTCGTACTTACTCCTTGGCGAAGATTTCAAACGTCGGTAATTGACTAGTACAATTCTTTGGAAAATCGAGTATCGGTAAAAACTTAACCATCAAATAAACAACAGATATCGCAAATAGATCGCTAAGCCATTTCACCAAACTGATAGAAAATTCATCTATGAGTCACTGTTGGCAACATTACTAACAGATCACTTGCAAAATTTTCACTGACAGATCACCATGACAATTTTTAACATATCACCTATGCTTTGTTTTTGTAGACGTATCATCCATGCAATATCATGGTATTAATAGTTTTGACTAAAATCTCTTAAAAGAGACTATGTATTTTTTATATAGCCTTTTTCGCATGATTAAAATGCTTTCTATTTGACTAATCTTTTATATAGGCTTTTTCACATGATTGAACTGCTTTCTATCTGACTAAAAATCACTCAAAGAGTTTCAACAAGGTACACTTATATGTAACTAGTGGAATTACTCCCGCGTTGCGTAGAATTTGTTCGCTATATCTCAGTTGATAACCAAAAAATGAATACAATGGTGGTTCTGATAACACTAACACCGGTACCGATACGGTATTGATCTATCATGCCACTAGTATGGTGTTGACACTCGTAACTTACGATACAATCAGACCATTTTGTATACCGTTGTGTTTTCATCATATTTTATACCAAACATAGAGAAAAGAAAATCATAAAAGTGTATTCAGGTTTTTTTTTGCATTAACTTGTTCCTCATGGTAATTAACATATAAATTAATTATATTTGACCCGTTGAGTTTTTAATAACACTTTTATCGAAAAGTAGATCATAATAATCACATTGCATAGCAATGGTATCTTTAGAATTCTGTAAAGCATTGGTACGGGTATTGTAGTTGTTCGGACGATATCGATTCGGTTCGTCACGGCAAAAAACAAAAAAAATCAATTGTATTTTATCCGTTTGTTTCATTTTGAACAAAATTTTATGGAAACATAAATAAAAACATGCATGTCGTAATTGTTTTTTAGAATTATTAGATTATATTATTAGAATAACAAAAGGGTAAACGTCCTCACTTTCTACCGAAAAAGAAACTAAATTTTGGGTAGCTTTGATTACGTGTATGCTTGTGCTTTGAATACTTGTACATTACTATTTACAAACTCGATTTCACAAAAAAATATACCAAAACATAGATAAATATAGACATGCACAACGCCACACTCAGAATTTTATAAAACATCGTTTTTTAGAAGTGACAAGAGAAAAGTAGCCAAGAACACTAATTTAACACACTAGAATGACGTTTATCAATGACAAGATCTGTCATATACCCGTTGATGAAGATTCCAAACGACAATAGTTCTTTGGTAAATATCTGTGAAAACGGACTATGCATCATTAATGAATTTTATTGACGAATAACTTAAGGCAATTCACCAAATCAACAATAAAACAAATCTATGAGTCATTTATAAAAAAAACAACATTAACGAATCAACGGATAAACTTTTACGACATATAACTAACAACAATTTTACCAACACATTGTCACACCCTTAATTTTCACATGCGTAGTAATATCTTGAGGCGTGCGACTGACCAATATCATGTCACCAATCATATTGATCAATAAACTAAATTAATTACACCAATACGATCAGTGACTAAAGTTAAAGTTTAAAAGCAACGTTAAAGATATAGCGAAAGCATAAAGTTTAATAGTACAATAATAGTTTAAAAGTTCATGAACATTATCAGAAACCCAATAAAGGTTCAACACAACCACTACACTCCTCCGCTGCAAGCTCTCAAGCTGCACCTAAGGACCTAAAAGCATGCACTACTGTGTTCACATAAAGTTGGAGAGTTTACGGTTTTCCAGTTTTATTTCTAAAAACATATGTTTGTTAAATTACTCATTTATAATCATGTTATGGGGAGCTACCTCATTTTTAAGCTACTAACTGCGTAATACCGAACACTTGCGATTGTTGAATCGTTATTGCCCCGTTGTCAATGTCTATCATCATTGACGGTTCCTAGGGGCATACTAGTTCACGCTCGTCCTCCCCGGTACGGTGTGAGGTTAGTGAAACTTAATAGCGCTATCAACTAATATCTTGTTCGTCAGACCATGCGATTTATCAGTATAGTAAGTAGGGACATCGTGATAGAGTTGCGTTAGTACGCTAAATACATGAATTATAAATAGTATTTAGTAGTATTCCTCCCCGGAATACTAGGCAATCCCAAACCAGGAAAGTGTAGTTCGTTCCCAACCACCAGGAATACATGCTTTTAGTAAAATGTGTGAACTCACATTTGTTTTGCTCGGAGATTGATTACTTGTGTTAAGTTGGTCAACCACGTCATGGCAGAATTAGGGTTTCAATTTAACAGGCATCCTGATTCTAAACCTCTTGATTTCACAGAATGTGATCCGTATTAGTGTAAAACCATATCAAACCTAACGATGGTCACGAGATCGGAACCATAACGTAAGTCAACAAAGTATAGTCTTATTGAGATAGTACTTTGGCATTCGTTAGTTGGTTCCCGGATTGATCGGACAAAATATCGTATTGGTGATTATTGGTTAGAACACCAACGTATAGAGAGAAGAATAAAAGGAATAAGCAAAGAAAAATGAATTCTAAGCTTCCTATTTATAGGTAAGGAATACTTCTATCCCATATAGAACCTTACTCAGATAAACCTTCCCAAGATAAACCTTCCCCGGATAAATCTTCCTTAGATATTAGTTCCTTATATATTACCTACCCCATATATACATATTTGAATGTTATCTACCTCATGTATATCTGTTTGGATGTTAGGTTATTAAACTTACTTAACCGATTAATTAACTTACTTAGCTGTTAAGTTTTCTTTTCTATTAAGTTTTCTTAACCGCTAAGTTATCTTAACTGCTAAGTTTACTTAACCATTAAGTTTACTTAACCACTAAGTTTACTTACTAACCACTAAGTTTTCTTAGTTACTAAGTTTTCTGGTTAAGAATTCATCGCGCACACTAGGGGTTTGATTATGGTATTGTCGGGAATATTTTTTAGGGTTGTTATACACATCACCTACAATCTATCACTATCACGGATAATGGTTTTATTGACATAGTGAAATGCTCCAGTCCTGGGAGTTTCATCTATGGGATTTACTCTTTGTCATTTAGTTCAAGATAAAAAAAATTCACCCAAACGCAACGGAAAATTGAAGACTTTACAATCCAAATTGATCAATAACATTGGCTACATGAGGCATATAGCTTTGTCAATTTCCAATGACAGACAACCTCTGTCACACATGTCATTCAGTCAATCTATACGCTATATATAGACCTATACGTAGCATATAAAATACATTTTACAGAAGCTGTCTACCATGAAAAGTGAAAAGTTAACCTTACACGCCCTGTGTAGGTCAATACACCCCATGTATGTCAACACGCCCCGCATAGGTCAATACAAACATATAAGGTTCAAAATTAACCTTATATTTCACACATCTTGAGGGCTACTCATTCATCACAATCATACTATTCATCATCACATATATTTATTCTACTCCTCATACGATTCTAGCCTCAACATTCATGATCACATTATATTCATTCATTTATCATTGATGTCATTTCGGGATAAGTACTATACTTTTGCGAATATTTTAACGAGCCATGGGTGCCAGAAAGCAATCAATATGATATAACATTTATTAACGTATTTGATGTTGTGTTCATCAAATACTTATCATACCCTTTTTTGGAGGGTATAGCATTCATTCTTCTTATTCTTACCAAAGAAGGGTGTCGTTAGATTTACCATCACAAGACACTGTTGCTAGATTTGAATGAGGCAAAAAACCTCTTTATTTATTTTAACCATTAGTTTTACCATCACATTTTAACAATTTAGTTGTTTCAATAGCTTGTCCCTAACGATGAACCCTCTCACCCGTCACAACCTAATTACAAGTTCATCTATAGGGGTTAAACTTCGCAAGGCTATCTAGAATACGTATATGAGGCTGAACATTCGTATGTACAACAAGGATATCCGGACCATGTATACAGGGTGAACCTTGGTACGTACAACAAAACTACCCGGACAACGTATACACAGGTGAATCCTTGTATATCGAACAAAACAACCAGGAGTTCGTAAACTGTCACACCCCGACCCGCAGCGGATATAAAAGTCGGGGCATAATTGGGTTATCACCAAAGCTCATGACATTACTAATAAGTTTCATATTTATTAATTTGAAATTAAAACTTCAAATATTCAAACACAACAAGTCATACAAGCACAAATAAAATCAAAGTATTGTTCAGAACATAATAGTTTTGTTTAATCTGCTAAGGCCATTCCTATGTGTTTCTCTCTTCAGCTTGTTCACTGTATCATGCGTAAAACAAAGATTTGGGTCAACAAAAGTTGGCGAGTGAATCTAAGTAAAAATAATTTAAAAATTCTTATATTAGTTAATTAAATAAAAATCGTGTGTAAATCATAAATGAGCATATGCACATGTACAAGCAATCACAACCACACAATATCCACAATAACCATAAGACATGATGAATGATGAACTTGAGATCAAGGCTCAATCAAACGAAGACAATCTAATGAGGCACCTGATGCTCAACTCATATCCCACGAGGAACTGATGGGCCTTAAATGAATGATGCATTGAAATGATAAAATATAACCATACATAATCATACCATTCAAAAATACACATATGATCATATTACGATGGAGTGTTAAAATAAAGAAATTAAACATGTACGACACATGATACATCCCAAAATGTGATTAAAAAGGGAGTTTGCAAGAATTCACTCAAAGTGGGTGCGTATTCTTGGATGATGATAGGTGCGCACGAGTTGAGGATTTAATCGACGAGCGAAAACTAACCTAAAATAGTAATACGATAATTCGATAAATATAACCAATTTAATATTTTGATTTAATTTTTTGTTAGATTTTTGTGATTTTTTTGTTGAATTTTAGAACCTTCATGTTTGTATTTTTATTTATTTTTATTTGAATTTTAACTAATATGATATATATATATAAGTAATAAAAGTAAATAAAATAAAATAAAATTATATATTAAAAATATATTGTCAGGTCTAACAGGACCTGACCGGTTCTTGAGGGATTATTGGATGCGTGTGATGGGATTCAAACCTTAGACTTTCCGTTCACGTGCACACAGCTCTTCCAACTGAGCTACGTGTCTAATCCGTTAGTTTCTGGATTTTTATTATTCTTATACACCTGTTAGGACAGTTCAAAAAATACTTTAATTAAAAAGTTTTTAAATCAAAGGAACCGGTGACCAAACAAGTATCGAACCTGCGACCTATGATGTGTTTTGCACCCAGCCCAACCATCTGGGCTGGGTGTCTAACCCATTTAAAATCCAGCTTTAATTAATTATATACTCAAATTCAACTTCATCTTCTTCAACCAAACAACCCATAACTCAAACCCGCCCGAAATAATTGATTAATCTTTGACTGATTTATTTAACAACTTCAGAACTGGAATGTGTAGACATCGGAAAGTTTAAGAATGTAAGGGAACTGTACCGTTGAACACTTCTGGCGAAAGTTTGGGGATTCCTGTAACATCCGTCAAAAACGGATTTACCAAACCCGCTCCGTTTATTAACCGAACAATCAGTTAAAAATTTCGTTGCGAATTTAATGCCCAAAATAATTTTAAACGATACGTAATTAATTATTATATAGGAATATATAATTAGTTTTTGAAAAACTGTTAAAAATAAGAAAATAAAAATAATTTGGCACTGCCGGGTTTCGAACCCGGGTCAGTCAGCCGGGTCAACAGTTTATATCGCACACACACTTAACCACTGCGCCATTGATGTTTCTTGTTAAATGTTAGAATCATTTAATTCATAACATGTCTTTCCGAATTCAAAACCGGCGCCCAAATTTCAGTCGTCGGAAATCTCGGCGATCTCGCCAAGAATTTACGATATCTTCAGTTATAACGTAAAACTTAATCGCTACATCGGTTATAACCGACGCCTGAACCCGCGACACAAGTTATAACCGCCGGAGACTTTCTAACCGACGAATCAAGTCGGAAATTGGACCAAGTTCATCGATAACCTGCCTTATCAATACCCCCTCGAACCTCTGCAAACTTTTTCGCTCAAAACCGCACCCTTTCTCGGCGAAAACTCACTCGCCGGAAATCTTCTGCTCATCGCCGGAAAACCGAACCCTCCACTTCTAAGCCTTACTGAACCCCCTGAGCTTATACCGAAGTCACCCACATCCTTTTCAAGCTTTCTGAAGACTCGCTGCTGCAAGACACACGACGCCGGAACCTGTTGCTGTCGCCGGAGTTCTGCCGGAAAAACAGAGGAGTCCAGTTGGTATACCTTACGCCTAATTTCCCTTTCTTTTTATTTATATCTCACATGTAATTAACTGAAAACCCCTAACGAAACCGATTAAAACGTTGAACCAGTCGGATTTCCGATTCTGGTTAAAATCAACGAAGAAGACGAAGCTTCTGTAATGTTTAAGTATAATTAAAATCAAGTTATAACTCGGGTTAGACACACAGTCCATCGGTGGACTGTGTGCACAATAAACACACTAACGTCTCGAGTTCGAATCTTATCCCACGCATGCTGCCTTAATAAAAATGCCTTTTTTGTTAACCGAACCGGAGTCCCCACTGGTATATGTTAAGTATATTAATAACCGGAATAATAACCAAGATAGACACACAGTCCAGCGGTGGACTGTGTGTATATTTAAATCACAGGTCACGAGTTCGAGTCCGGGCTACCGCACCGGCCCGGATAATTATTAAAGTTTTTAAATAAGTCAGAAATGAAAATACTTAGTTTGTGTTTAAGTATAATAAAAATTAGTTAAGTTAACAAGTTGGACACACAGTCCAGCGGTGGACTGTGTGTTAGCATAAACCACAGGTCCCGGGTTCGAGACCTGTGGAGCGCACCGAGTCACGGATTAAAATCGTTTTTAAGAAATAAAGGATTTTCTGTTTAATCTAATTAGTATATAAATATAATTAAAAACATAAATATTTCGGGTTAGACACGTAGCTCAGTTGGTAGAGCTGCGTGCACGCGTACGGGAGGTCTCGGGTTCGAGCCTCACTCAGCGCACATATACACGCATACGAACCGGTCAAACAGTCAAGGTCAACGGTCAACGGTCAAAAAAGTCAAATTTTTTTTATTATTTTTATTTATTTATTTTAATTAAAAATCAATTAAAAATACTTAAAAATAACATTTTTAAGGTTAGAAAATAGCCTTAAACTCACAAAAATACACCCAACAATCCTACTAAAATGGATTAATAAAATCCGTTTACTTACCGAACCATAATGCTATTTATCTAGGTTAATTTCACTCGTGGTTAAAACCACTTCGCGTGCATTCAACATCATCAACCGAACGCACCCGCTGTGAGTGAATCTTACAACTCCCCCTTTTTAATTACACGTTTTGGGGTGTGTCATGTGTCACAAAATAATTAACTCGTTTATTTAAACTTGTGCCATACCATATCGTGATCTAAACTTAGATTGTTTATATTGTTGTAATTATGTATTTCATTTTGTCAACTTATATGAAATCCATTCATTAAGCCCATCAGTTCCTCGTGGTAGACGAGTTGAGCAACGCGTGCCTCAAAACCAATCCATTATTGTTCATGTATGTATTATTGAGTTTATATTGTTTGTCGTTATGTCTTTCATATTATCATGTTTATGCAATTCATTCATTAGGCCCATCAGTTCCTCGTGGTAGACGAGTTGAGCAACGCGTGCCTCAAAATCAATCCATTATTGTTCATGTGTGTATTGTTTAATATTAAATTGATTTATGAATAAGTTTACATCTATTTTTACTCATGTGTGGTTGTGCACTTTATTTCATAATCAATTAAATAAACTTGTTCAAATGTTTTCCATAGGATTCACTCGCCAACTTTTTGTTGATCCAAAAAAAACCTTTTACACATGATACAGGTGAACAAGATGAAGCAAGGAAAACATAGGAAATGCCTTAGAAGAAAACAAAGAAGTTTAGATTGATGTTTAGGTCATTGATGTAATTATGATTGTAAATTTCCATTAAATTGTATTAATGAATATGAAACGTTAAAATAAATGTCATGAGCTTTGATGATAACCCAATCATGCCCCGATCACCTTTTCCGCTGCGGGTCGGGGTGTGACAGATTGGTATCAGAGCCATGACTATAGGGATATAGGATAGGTTATTAGACCCTTAGAGCCTATACTATAGTCTGCCTAAATTTTAATTGATTAGGTGGTTACATACAAACTTGTGATATTTATTTGTTTCATATTTGTTTATATTTACAGTCAAACATACATACTTATATACATATTCATTATACATATATCAATGTTCATATATTCAATTCATTTTCATACTCTCATTATTCAAAGATTTTGTTGAAATTTTCAAATCTCATTAAAGTAAGTTCTGCGACGGGCATGTAGTAACTGGAAGGGTACAAGTACCGGTAGTCGGAACGTCCTGTCTAGGTTGGCATTCGTATAAATCCATATAAACGGACCAGTTTGCCTACCTGGGGACCAACGATGAGAGTACGAAGGACCTATTAGGCCAAAGCATGCCACACCAAACGTCGTTCGAACTAACCCCACTTTGAGGTGTCACTGTGTCTACACCTGGACACATTCCGAATATCACACGTTGTATACATATTTCTCGATTTTCTCCGGGTTTTAGTGTACGCAACTAGGCAAACCCATGCGAACCATATGAAAAACCCGGTATTCATGGGGGCCCACATGATTACGAAGGTGAAGTATGGCGGCATGTAGGGCCTAATGGCGAGCAAAGCCCAAGACATCCTATGGATGTAGTAGATTTATTTTTCTATAATTATTTTATGAATGTTCATTCCTAGTGCGACCCATGATTCCAAAAGCATCCAACTCATACTCTTGATATGTATTCCTTGTAGATGTCTTCTAACCACGCCCGTAGGAAGACGAGAGCAGGAAAAGCCCGCGAACGCATGGCTGCCCTAATCGCTCAACAAATGGCTGCCGTAATACCCAACATTGTAATCCAAGTACAACAAGCACTTACCGCTAATCCTGTCAATCAAGAAAATCAAAACGTTATCAACCCTCCCCCAAATACCACTAAATGCACCTACAAGCATTTCAAATCATGCGACCCTCCGAAATACAAAGGGACTGAAGGCGTCACCGCTCTCCTCCATTGGTTTGCAGAAATGGAGAACACCTTTCTAAATTGCGATTGCCCCGATGATCGCAAAGTGCGTTATGCTACTGGTCGTTTATATGGAATAGCACTTACTTGGTGGAATACAGAGAAGGCCAAACGAGGTGTGGAAGATGCTATGACCTTAACTTGGAACGAATTGAAGGAAATCATGACCAGACGATTTTGCCCAAGGAGCGAAATCATGAAATTAGAAGATGAGTTCTATTTGTTGAAGCAAAAGGAAGGCGACCACACCACGTACAACAAAAGATTCCTCGAGTTACATCAAATGGTTCCCAACATGTTCACTCCCCTCTACCGTTTGATCGAGCACTACATTCGTGGTCTTCCGTCAAAGATTCAAGACTCTGTAATAAGTACCTCGCCTGCAACTTTGGAAGCAGCAATGGAGCTAGCAACAGCGCTCACCGAGAACCGAATCCGAAACAAAGACTTCAAGGAGGAGAAGAAGAAGGATAAAGAATCGACTGAAACCTCCGACTCCACCCAAACCGAATCCCCTTCTCAACCCAATCCTAAGAGAAAAAGAGACGGGCAACTTTTCGCTGCTATCCAACGGAATCAATAAATTTCACACGCCATACCCATCCAAGCCATCCCAATCACTCAAGTGGCACCCAACTCAACTTACCCAAATAAGAAACCATATCTTGGACCTCACCCTCGATGCGACAACACTGTTTTTATCACCATCCCCTTACTCTACTTGTCGACTATGTGCAACTTGTGGACGCTATGGTCATTTGAGCAAGGTTTGCCGCACCTTTCAAAACCAAATCTCTCCCCCTACACAAACCATGAACCAAACCTATCAACAACCCCAATACCCCATGTTCCCATATGTTCGAGCTTGTTTCAATTGTGGCGACCCTACCCACTTTAGAAACACATGCCCTCAATTGGTTAACATCATCAACACTCAAGCTCAATCAAGCCCAGTTAACCAAGTAAACCAAGAAAACCCAACCGCTAGGCCACCAACAAGAGGAAGAGTCTTCAACATCAACGCCAATCCTGTCGAAGATAATGACCGGCCCAAGCGAAGATACTCAACTAGTCCTCTTCACCGAAAATCCAGATTCAACTCCTATCGTTTAGTTTTATGTTTTTCTTTATGTTTTAGAATCACAAAGAATCAATCATAACTTAAGGATAAAGCCAATGAAACTTTGACAAGAATATGGTGGATACGCCGCTGGTACTTCCTATATATAAGTATTCTTGTCAAAGGATCAGAAGCATTATCTGGCGGTTATGAGAGGTTCCATGTGTAGACTGTTAGAGTAATTATTGTTTATTATTTTCAGTACATGCAATTTCATAGGCCGCCGCTCCCCATTACATTATGATTGTTGAGCATGTTCCCCATTTTATTATGAGGTTGAACCTGGCGTGCCCACATACGATTGGCTCCGTTTGATTGAGCCTTGATCGCACAGACATTTTCATTTTCAGTACATGCAATACGATCGGCTCCGTTTGATTGAGCCTTGATCGCACAGACATTTTCATTATCGGTATCTTGTGGTTGTTGTGATTGTTGAAGAGTCGCATAGAACTAATCATAAGTTGCGGATAAAGTCAATGAGAATTTGACAAGAATATGGTGGATACGCCGCTGGTACTTCCTATATATAAGTATACTTGTCAAATGATCGGAGGCATTATCAGGCGGTTATGAGAGGTTCCATGTATAGGTTGTTTGTGTGATTGTTGTCTAGATTAAGTTTATTATTTTCAGTACATGCAATACGATCGGCTCCGTTTGATTGAGCCTTGATCGCACAGACATTTTCATTTTCAGTACATGCAATACGATCGGCTCCGTTTGATTGAGCCTTGATCGCACAGACATTTTCATTATCAGTATTTTGTGGTTGTTGTGTTTGTAGTAGAGTCATATAGAACTAATCATAACTTGTGGATAAAGTCAATGAAAATTTGACAAGAATATGGTGGATACGCCGCTGGTACTTCCTATATATAAGTAGTCTTGTCAAATGATCGGAGGCATTATCAGGCGGTTATGAGAGGTTCCATGTATAGGTTTTTTGTGTGATTGTTTTTAGATTAAGTTTATTATTTTCAGTACATGCAATACGATCGGCTCCGCTTGATTGAGCCTTGATCGCACAGACAATTTCATTTTCAGTACATGCAATACGATCGGCTCCGTTTGATTGAGCCTTGATCGCACAGACATTTTTCATTTTCAGTATTTATGAGTTTGTTGTATTGGTTGTAGAGTCACATAGGACTAATCATAATTCACTGATAAAACCAAAGAAAATTTGACGAGAATATGGTGGATACGCCGCTGGTACTTCCTATATATAAGTATTCTTGTCAAAGGATCAGAGGCATTGTCAGACGGTTATGAGAAGTTCTATATATGATTTAGTAGTTTCTTGGTAACTAATCATAACTTGTGGATAAAACCAATGAAAATTTGGCAAGAATATGGTGGATACGCCGCTGGTACTTCCTATATATAAGTATTCTTGCCAAAGGATCAGAGGCATTATCAGGCGGTTATGAGAAGTTCCATGTAGGATTTAGTATTGCCCTGGGTTAAAATTTGTGTTACATTTATATCATCTCGCTATTTAAAGAAATTGGATTGTGTTCCATTTCTATATAAACTAACCTCTCCATCATAACAAACGAGAGAGGAACTATCACCATTCAAACATATATGCTATCAGAATGTGGATTCAAATATTAGCTGTTGTGTTTATTTATGTTCTATCGTCATAGAACCAATCATAACTTACTGATAAAACCAATGAAAATTTGACAAGAATATGGTGGATACGCCGCTGGTACTTCCTATATATAAGTATTCTTGTCAAAGGATCAGAGGTATTGTTAGATGGTTATGAGAAGTTCCATGTAGGTTGTAGTATTAGAAGTTTTGCCTTAGGATATAACCATATCCTTCCAAACATATCCAAACTCTTATGCATGATATCATATTTAGCGAATCAATTCTGCTTATCAATAATTTTACAGTAGGCAACAAAAAGCGATTCCTGTAATAGGGCACTTAACCCTTACAAGGAACGTTACCGCCTCAAACAAAAACTTAAAACCTTACTTCTTCTAAGCAGGTAACTGTCAAACTAAACACCATCATTCTTTTAGTCAAATATATCACTATTTAAATTTCGGGACGGAATTTCTAAAAAGCAGGGGATACTGTAACATCCGTCAAAAACGGATTTACCAAACCCGCTCCGTTTATTAACCGAACAATCAGTTAAAAATTTCGTTGCGAATTTAATGCCCAAAATAATTTTAAACGATACATAATTAATTATTATATGCGAATATATAATTAGTTTTTGAAAAACTGTTAAAAATAAGAAAATAAAAATAATTTGGCACTGCCGGGTTTCGAACCCGGGTCAACAGTTTTATCGCACACACACTCAACCACTGCGCCACTGATGTTTCTTGTTAAATGTTAGAATCATTTAATTCATAACATGTCTTTCCGAATTCAAAACCGGCGCCCAAATTTTAGTCGTCGGAAATCCCGGCGATCTCGCCAAGAATTTACGATATATTCAGTTATAACGTAAAACTTAATCGCTACATCGGTTATAACCGACGCCTGAACCCGCGACACAAGTTATAACCGCCGGAGACTTTCTAACTGACGAATCAAGTCGGAAATTGGACCAAGTTCATCGATAACCTGCCTTATAAATACCCCCTCGAACCTCTGCAAACTTTTTCGCTCAAAACCGCACCCTTTCTCGGCGAAAACTCACTCGCCGGAAATCTTCTGCTCATCGCCGGAAAACCGAACCCTCCACTTCTAAGCCTTACTGAACCCCCTGAGCTTATACCGAAGTCACCCACATCCTTTTCAAGCTTTCTGAAGACTCGCTGCTGCAAGACACACGACGCCGGAACCTGTTGCTGTCGCCGGAGTTCTGCCGGAAAAACAGAGGAGTCCAGTCGGTATACCTTACGCCTAATTTCCCTTTCTTTTTATTTATATCTCACATGTAATTAACTGAAAAACGCTAACGAAACCGATTAAAACATTGAACTAGTCGGATTTCCGATTCTGGTAAAATCAACGAAGAAGACGACGCTTCTGTAATGTTTAAGTATAATTAAAATCAAGTTATAACTCGGGTTAGACACACAGTCCATCGGTGGACTGTGTGCACAATAAACACACTAACGTCTCGAGTTCGAATCTTATCCCACGCATGCTGCCTTAATAAAAATGCCTTTTTTGTTAACCGAACCGGAGTCACCACTGGTATATGTTAAGTATATTAATAACCGGAATAATAACCAAGATAGACACACAGTCCAGCGGTGGACTGTGTGTATGTTTAAATCACAGGTCACGAGTTCGAGTCCGGGCTACCGCACCGGCCCGGATAATTATTAAAGTTTTTAAATAAGTCAGAAATGAAAATACTTAGTTTGTGTTTAAGTATAATAAAAATCAGTTAAGTTAACAAGTTGGACACACAGTCCAGCGGTGGACTGTGTGTTAGCATAAACCACAGGTCCCGGGTTCGAGACCTGTGGAGCGCATCGAGTCACGGATTAAAATCGTTTTTAAGAAATAAAGGATTTTCTGTTTAATCTAATTAGTATATAAATATAATTAAAAACATAAATATTTCGGGTTAGACATGTAGCTCAGTTGGTAGAGCTGCGTGCACGCGTACGGGAGGTCTCGGGTTCGAGCCTCACTCAGCGCACATATACACGCATACGAACCGGTCAAACAGTCAAGGTCAACGGTCAAAAAAGTCAAATTTTTTTTATTATTTTTATTTATTTATTTTAATTAAAAATCAATTAAAAATACTTAAAAATA
This sequence comes from Scalesia atractyloides, assembly GCA_947069175.1. Lineage (NCBI taxonomy): Eukaryota > Viridiplantae > Streptophyta > Magnoliopsida > Asterales > Asteraceae > Scalesia > Scalesia atractyloides. Next base: position 79,064,103 of record CAMTDV010000020.1, on the reverse strand, counting down.
ACATTTTTAAGGTTAGAAAATAGCCTTAAACTCACAAAAATACACCCAACAATCCTACTAAAATGGATTAATAAAATCCATTTACTTACCGAACCATAATGCTATTTATCTAGGTTAATTTCACTCGTGGTTTAAAACCACTTCGCGTGCATTCAACATCATCAACCGAACGCACCCGCTGTGAGTGAATCTTACAACTCCCCCTTTTTAATTACACGTTTTGGGGTGTGTCATGTGTCACAAAATAATTAACTCGTTTATTTAAACTTGTGCCATACCATATCGTGATCTATACTTAGATTGTTTATATTGTTGTAATTATGTATTTCATTTTGTCAACTTATATGAAATCCATTCATTAAGCCCATCAGTTCCTCGTGGTAGACGAGTTGAGCAACGCGTGCCTCAAAACCAATCCATTATTGTTCATGTATGTATTATTGAGTTTATATTATTTGTAGTTATGTCTTTCATATTATCATGTTTATGCAATTCATTCATTAGGCCCATCAGTTCCTCGTGGTAGACGAGTTGAGCAACGCGTGCCTCAAAATCAATCCATTATTGTTCATGTGTGTATTGTTTAATATTAAATTGATTTATGAATAAGTTTACATCTATTTTTACTCATGTGTGGTTGTGCACTTTATTTCATAATCAATTAAATAAACTTGTTCAAATGTTTTCCATAGGATTCACTCGCCAACTTTTTGTTGATCCAAAAAAAACCTTTTACACATGATACAGGTGAATAGGATGAAGCAAGGAAAACATAGGAAATGCCTTAGAAGAAAACAAAGAAGTTTAGATTGATGTTTAGGTCATTGATGTAATTATGATTGTAAATTTCCATTAAATTGTATTAATGAATATGAAACGTTAAAATAAATGTCATGAGCTTTGATGATAACCCAATCATGCCCTGATCACCTTTTCCGCTGCTGGTCGGGGTGTGACAATTCTGGCGACTTGCAAACGGATTCTGGTTGTTGGCTCAACTGGAAGAGTGTGTTTATGAGATTTAGAGTGAAATGGCGAGCTTGAGTTGAATGGAAAACAACTAGATTTATAGGGGTCTGGACTTAATCATAGGGCTTCGGTTACTACTAGAATTGAGGCAAATCTTCGGATATTATAACCAATTTGAATTGATTGGCGGATATATAACTGAATTACAGTTACATCAGCTTTGGAATCAAGCTTTAAGCTTGATTGATTGGAACGGTTACAGGGTTCTGATCTAAGAAGTTGCAGGCTTAAGCGGTTAATTTAGTATATTAGTAAAATGTTTTTCATTTCCAACGCAAGTGTGTGTGGTGTAGTGGTGTTTGTTTTGTGTGAGAGTACAAATGACCCGGGTTCGAATCCTGTTTCTTTCTTTTTATTTTAGCTTTTGATTTAATATTTTAAAGATTAATTTTTCTTGATTTAAATTTTCGTTTAAATTCTAATAACATGTATTTTTTGTGACAAACTAAAATGGCCGACACTAATAATTACACAACGATCATTTACTCAACGCTTGATTTATAACTGGTGCGGGTTTTTTTTGAAACCCGATTTACATAGTTGTTACAGTATCCCCTACTTTTATAAATTTCGTCCTGAAATTTAAGTAGTAGCCGTAACTGGAAAAAGATGTGGGTATTTCTCGCGCATTGAGTCTTCACGTTCCCAAGTAAATTGGGTCCTCTTTTTGACTCCCAGCGCGCACCCTGATGATTGGAATACGACTCCGTCTCAAATGCTTTTCACCGAAGTCCATGATTTCTACCAGTCTTTCAACAAAGTGCATTGATTCATCAATTTGAATATCTTCCAAAGGAATATGGAGATTTCGTCGGCAAGACACTTTTTCAAGTTTGATACGTGGAATGTGGGATGAATTCTGTTAAATTCTTCTGGTAGGTCAAGTTTGTATGCTACAGGACCTACTCTTTCGAGTATCTTGAATGGTCCCACATAGCGTGGTGCTAACTTGCCCTTTTGTCCAAAACGAACCACTCCCTTCCACGGTTATACTTTCAAAAGTACTCGATCACCAATACAAAACTCCAAAGGCTTACGTCACTTATCCGCGTAACTCTTTTGACGACTTTGAGCTGCTAGAAGATTATTACGAATCAGAAGAATTTTGTTAGTCGTTTCTTGAATCAGTTCGGGTCCAGTGATTTATGCTTCACCAATTTCGTGCCAACATACATGAGATCGGCATTTACGACCATATAAAGCTTCAAAAGGATCAATACCAATGCTTGAATGATAGCTATTGTTGTACGGAAATTCAACTAACGGTAGATGAGTGTCTCAATTTGTCACACCCCGACCCGCATCGGAATAGGTGATCGGGGCATGATTGGGTTAAATCGAGAGCTTATGACTTGCTATTACTTGTTTTAAATATTCATTAATTCATATCAAGTGTCTCACAATACAAATAATTCACATATACAATTACAAACACAAGACGGTGTTTATAACAAGTATATTGCACTAATCCATTTCTTGTTAACTAAGGCCCATCCTATGTCCAATCTTCTCTTCGTACCTGTTCACCTGTATCATGTGTAAAAATGGTTTTTTGGGTCAACAAAGGTTGGCGAGTGAATCTTATTTAAACATTTGAACAAATTAGTTATATTGGTTATTTAAATAAAAATGTGCACAAACCAAATATGAGTAAACGCATATGTAAATCTAACCACAAACCACATATTATCAACCAATGTACACACAAGCATGATAAATGATTAACAATGAGATCAAGGCTTAATCAAACGGAGCCGATCTAATGAGGCACTTGATGCTCAACTCGTCTCCAACGAGGAACTGATGGGCCTAATGTGAATGATTGCACGCAACTGACAAAAATGTAAACACACAATACAACAAATAACATTTACATCACGCGTTAGATCATATAATGGTAATAGCACAAGTGTTTGGATAAATGAAATATATGAAAGACACATGATACACCTCAAAACATGTATTAAAAGGGGAATTTGTAAGAATTCACTCACCGTGTTTGCATTTTTAATCCTTAGTGAAAATCGCACGAGAATAAGGAGAAAATCCAATTGATAAGCGTGATTTAAGCTAGACAAATGAATGCAACAAGAAAAGGGTAAACGTTATGCTAGGCATAGCTAAATGAACGGACATGATATGTTAGAGTCGTTGAGCCTAACGAGCCTCTACAAGGCTACGCCAAGCCTAAAGGCGAGCCAAAACTAGGCTACCTTAACGAGCCTAACGCTCCTTAACTAAGAACCTAAACTAATCTAATTAAATTAAGAAAGCAATAAATAAATGAAAAAAAAATAAAAAAATAATAAAAAGAAAGGAAGATTACCTCGAAGAAGAACTTTACAAAATGAGAAGAGCTTGAAGGGCAGCACCTCCTCGTTGAAAACGGAAATAAAAACTACTACACACCACACCCAAAAGGGGTATTGTGCTTGTGGAGCCACCAAATTTGGTTATTCCACTTGTTTATACTAAAACTAAGAGTTGCAAGCTATAAAGAACCAAGCAAGGGTATCTATAGGTGTGAAATGGAGCACAAAATGGTGATTGGGGCGATGTGGGATGACTTTAAAATAAGATGTTCTCGTCTTTCAAATCCGCAACAAACACCAAACTTGTTTTCGCGATTCCCGCTTCGTTATAACTCCGTTTCGCGCACGGTTTTCGCCTACGTTCATTATTTTCAGAGTACTATCATATGGAAGAGAGGAATCCACCATCTATGGTGTCGAGAATTGGGCTTAAACCTTGGGTCTTGATGCGGGTTGAGGGTTATGTTCTAAAACTTGTGTTTGTGATTCCCGTTACGCTGGAGCTCAGTTTTATGCACTATTTGAACCTACTTGATCCTTAGTATACCAAGTATATCTTGGAGCTTTGAATGGACCAGAATGATAGCTCAAGGATGGAGAAAAGTTGGCAAGAAAGTCACCCGAAAGTCATCTTATGACAAAACTAAGAATACGACATGTAGAGCTTCTTACTTGCTATCATTTACATCTAAAACCTCCAAAACACAATGTCTTATCTTAAGGCATGTATATAATGAAGTTTGGATGATAAGAAGGTTTGGATATGATGTGCTAGGTATGTTCACAAAGTCTCCAAGTTTTTGATTAACTTAAGGAAAACCTTACTTTTAGACCTTTGAGATATGGAGGGTTGCTTCAAAATACATGGAAATGAATTTACAAGGTCGTCTAAAACATGTATAAGACTATAAATCACCAGATATGATAACATGTATGATCAAAACATAGAATCCAAGACATTTTATTTCTTAAACATTAAACAAAATTACGTGGAATATGAAAACAGATCGAGTTACAAAAACGGGTCGGGTTTTAGGATTCATTTTTTTTACGAATGTTATAGTCTCCTCTACTTTTGGAAATTTCGTCCCGAAATTAGGAGGTAACCGTTTAGCTATTTAACATTTGGGTGGTAAAGGTAATTCAAAAGGGATTGTAGTGCTTAAGGATTTTGGAAATGGAAATTTTAACAAAGGTTTGATGTGGTGAAGTGGCTCAAGTGTTTCGTTTGTTGACGAGACCCGGGTTCGAATCCCTGGTCCACTATTATTATTTTTTTAAATTTAAAGTTTTAAAATGTTACAAATCAGACCCCTTAACTCTACTATCCGAACTAACTTGGCTACTAACTCATATTACCTTAAAACTCACTTTAAAACCTAACAAAACTAATTAGATTTTATTAATGATTTTAATTGTGATATTAATTAAATTAAATTAATAAATAAATAAATCGATAAATGAATTTAAATTTAAGAGTAAAATCTTTCAATGGTTATTTATTTCGCGAAAATTTCCGAGGTTTAAAGGTTAGGATCCGGATTTCAAAGTGGGTCGGACTTCTGGATACCCGTTTTTGGCGGATGTTACAGTCTCCCCTACTTTTAGGAATTTCGTTCTAAAATTAGGAGGGAACCGTTCTTGAGGGTTAGTTAATAGGGTTTTCTTATAGATTGGATCTCGAGTATGCTAGGTAATAAAAATCTCTATGATGCTAAGGATATACATAACTAGGTGAGTGTGAAATTTGGATTTTGATTGAGGCGGTAACATTCCTAGTAAGGGTTGAATACCCTGCTACATGAATCGCTTTTTGATGCCCGAGGTGTAGAAGTGCAAAGCATTGTAACACGGAGATGGTTAACCGGAAATTGTCTCATGATAAGGGGTTTTGAGAAAATCGGAGCGTCATAATGATAAAGTTACCTCACAAAACGAAGTCATCAACCACATCGTTATCCAAATTGAGATTGACACTACTTACACAAAACTTCCCATAACCGTCTAACAATGCATTTGATCACCTGACAAGAACACTTATATATAGGAAGTACCCGTGGCGTATCCACCATGTCCTTGTCAAATTTTCATCGGACTTGTTATTAAGTCAAGATTAGTTCTATGTGACTCGTCCTAAAATCTACCAAAGATAAACAAACACAACAACCTATGCCTGAGTCTCGAATCCGAAGAAAGCAAGTCTAAATGACGGCGGTACCTCTCTCGTGTGTTATGAGGAAGTGGTCAGTCTATGAAAAAAGTGAGACACGACCAAACTTCCCTAAATGATGAGACGGGGTTCGTCGCGATGTATGATGACATGAATGACATGAAATTTAATCGTTGTATAGAGATATGTAATGAAACAAATTGGCATAGCGTGATATAAGTTGCATTAATGACATTAATATGAAATAATGAAATCTTGAAACATTATTACCCAAATTGAAAACAATGGTAACTTGAATAGTCAGGACAAAAAATGGAATTTATTAAAGCTTGATTGGGAATAAAAATAAAATAAACAACTGGAGCAGAGTCTTGAGTATTCATGATAGGAGCGAGGCTAGTTAGGCTGTTCGTTCGCACCGTCGTTGACCTCAACTGGGTCTGCGTTGATGTTGTAGGCTCTCCCTCTTGCTGGTGGGGGTGCTGTGTTTGTCTGGTTCGCTTGGTTAACTGGATTTGCTTAGGCTTGAGCATTGATGATGTTAACCAGCCTAGGGCACGTGTTTCTGAAATGAGTAGGATCACCACAATTAAAGCAAGCTCAAACATATGGAACCATGGGATAATGAGGTTGTTGATAGGGTTGGATCATGTTTTAGGCAAAAAGTGGAGCTTGGTTTTGAGGAGTACGACATGTGTTACTCAGATGACCATAACGCCCACAATTGGCACACAGTCGGCAAGGTACGGTGGGTTGGTGGTGATAATGGCAGGTGTTGCATTGAGGGTGGGGACCAGTGTAGGGTTTATTGTTTGGGTAAGCTGGATTGGGTGCCACTTGGGTGATTGGGATGGCTTGGAGGGGTACAACTTGTGAAGTTGGTTTGGTCGAGGCAATAGCGTAGTTTGTACCGTCATGCTTTCGTTTGGTATCGAACGGGAAGATGGTTCAGCCTTGATTGCTTTTGGCTCTTCCAGCGAAGCCTTGTCAGTTATGCCCTTCTTTTTAAAGTCTCCATTTCGAATATGGTTTTCGGTGAGTTCGGTGGCTAATTCCAATGCAGTTTCTAATGTTGCGGGTACAGTGCTCATCACGGAATCCTGGGTACCAGAAGGAAGACCCCTATTGTAATGTTCAATGAGACGGTGAGAAGGAGTGAACATATTTGAGACCATCTGGTTCAGCTCGTGGAAACGTTTGTTCCGTGTGGTCTCCATCATTTTGCGATAAGATGTAGAATTCATCCTCCAACTTCTTGATCTCACTCCTAGGACAGAACCGTTTAGTCATTAGTTCCTTGAGTTGTTCCCAGGCTATGGCCACAACAGCCTCAGCTCCTCTTCGACCCTTTTCAACGTTCCACCGGTTAAAGCTGTTCCAACAAGGAGGCCGGTAGCATAACGTACCTTACGATCATTAGGGCAATCACAATTTAGGAAGGTGATTTCTATTTCCTCGAACCATCGAAGAAGTGCAGTGATCCCTTCTGTTCCCTCATATTTTGGGGGGTCACAAGACTTGAAGTGTTTATAGGAGCACTTGGATGTAGTTGTGGGAACATTTACAGCGTTTGGTTTGACTTGGTTGACTTCGTTATTAGCGAGAGCTTGTTGAACTTGGATCACAATGTTAGGAATCATGGCAGCCATTTGCTTGGCGATTTGGGCAGCCATGCGTTTACCGGAGTTTCCGGTTCTTTTTCCTCCGCGAAGGTGTCTGGAGGACATCTACAGGAATTTACGCAAAAGAGATTGTGAGATTCTGTTGATGGATTTGCTAGCAAGGATGCGAAAGAAAAATATATATAAACATATGATAAAATGAAAACTTTTGGGGTGTATTTGAAAACAATAACTTATGATAACACAACACTTTTAAAGTGTTCTTGGGCTTTGCTCGTAATTGGGCCTTGCATGCCACCATACTTCACCTTCGTAATCATGTGGGCCCCCATGATTACCGGGCTTTCGTATGGTTCGCATGTGTTAGCCTGGTAACATACACTAAAACCCAGAGAAAATCGAGAAATATGAATGTAACGTATGAAATTCGGAGTGCATCCAGGTGTGGACACGGTGACACCTCAAAGTGGGGTTAGTTCACACGACGTTTGGTGTGGCATGCTTTGGCCTAATAGGTCCTTTGTACTCTCATCAGATGTCCCCAGGTAAGCAAACTGGTCTGTTAATTCAGATTTATACGAATGCCAATCCTAGACAGGACGTCCCGACTACCGGTACTCGAACCCTTCCAGTTACTACATGCTCGTCACATGAACTCACCTTGATGAGATTTGAAAACGAAAAAAAAAAACATCACAAAAGTTTGAATAACATAAAAATAAGTATTTGGAAAATGGAGAGAAATGTTTCAAAAATTTAAAGGAGATTGAGAACTTATAAATTAAGGTTTCATAAGTTTCGTACGGTACATTTCAGGTGGAGTGATATGTATATATCTAACGTATATGTAGACTTCATGACATAATTATAACACGTTGCACGTATCACATAGTCAAGTAACAAATAGAGTGTTTGCATGAGTTTGTGTGTTAAATGAAAGGAATTTAAATGTGTGAGCAATAGCAAATCATAAGTCAAACAAACATGAAATCACATAAGCACATAAGTCCTAGTTGACTAAAGTATAGGTTCTAAGGGTCTAATAACTTATCCTATATCCCTAAGGTAAATAGCTCTGATACCAATCTGTCACAACCCGACCCGCAGCAGAATATGTGATCGGGGCATGATTGGGTTAACTCGAGAGCTTATGACTTTCTATTACTTGTTTTAAATATTCATTAATTCATATCAAGTTTCTCACAATACAAATAATTCACATATACAATTACAAACACAAGACGATGTTTATAACAAGTATATTCCACTAATCCATTTCTTGTTAACTAAGGCCCATCCTATGTCCAATCTTCTCTTCGTACCTATTCACCTGTATCATGTGTAAAACTGGTTTTTTGGGTCAACAAAGGTTGGCGAGTGAATCTTATTTAAACATTTGAACAAATTAGTTATATTTGTTATTTAAATAAAAATGTGCATAAACCAAATATGACTTAACGCATATGTAAATCTAACCACAAACCACATATTATCGACCAATGTACACACAAGCATGATAAATGATTAACAATGAGATCAAGGCTCAATTAAACGGAGCCGATCTAATGAGGCAGTTGATGCTCAACTCGTCTCCAACGAGGAACTGATGGGCCTAATGTGAATGATTGCACGCAACTGACAAAAATGTAAACACACAATACAACAAATAACATTTACATCACGCGTTAGATCATATAATGGTAATAGCACAAGTGTTTGGATAAATGAAATATATGAAAGACACATGATACACCCCAAAACATGTATTAAAAGGGGAATTTGTAAGAATTCACTCACCGTGTTTGCATTTTTAATCCTTAGTGAAAATCGCACGAGAATAAGGAGAAAATCCAATTGATAAGCGTGATTTAAGCTAGACAAATGAATGCAACAAGAAAAGGGTAAACGTTATGCTAGGCATAGCTAAATGAACGGACATGATATGTTAGAGTCGTTGAGCCTAACGAGCCTCTACAAGGCTACGCCAAGCCTAAAGGCGAGCCAAAACTAGGCTACCTTAACGAGCCTAACGCTCCTTAACTAAGAACCTAAACTAATCTAATTAAATTAAGAAAGCAATAAATAAATGAAAAAAAAATAAAAAAATAATAAAAAGAAAGGAAGATTACCTCGAAGAAGAACTTTACAAAATGAGAAGAGCTTGAAGGGCAGCACCTCCTCGTTGAAAACGGAAATAAAAACTACTACACACCACACCCAAAAGGGGTATTGTGCTTGTGGAGCCACCAAATTTGGTTATTCCACTTGTTTATACTAAAACTAAGAGTTGCAAGCTATAAAGAACCAAGCAAGGGTATCTATAGGTGTGAAATGGAGCACAAAATGGTGATTGGGGCGATGTGGGATGACTTTAAAATAAGATGTTCGCGTCTTTCAAATCCGCAACAAACACCAAACTTGTTTTCGCGATTCCCGCTTCGTTATAACTCCGTTTCGCGCACGGTTTTCGCCTACGTTCATTATTTTCAGAGTACTATCATATGGAAGAGAGGAATCCACCATCTATGGTGTCGAGAATTGGGCTTAAACCTTGGGTCTTGATGCGGGTTGAGGGTTATGTTCTAAAACTTGTGTTTGTGATTCCCGTTACGCTGGAGCTCAGTTTTATGCACTATTTGAACCTACTTGATCCTTAGTATACCAAGTATATCTTGGAGCTTTGAATGGACCAGAATGATAGCTCAAGGATGGAGAAAAGTTGGCAAGAAAGTCACCCGAAAGTCATCTTATGACAAAACTAAGAATACGACATGTAGAGCTTCTTACTTGCTATCATTTACATCTAAAACCTCCAAAACACAATGTCTTATCTTAAGGCATGTATATAATGAAGTTTGGATGATAAGAAGGTTTGGATATGATGTGCTAGGTATGTTCACAAAGTCTCCAAGTTTTTGATTAACTTAAGGAAAACCTTACTTTTAGACCTTAGAGATATGGAGGGTTGCTTCAAAATACATGGAAATGAATTTACAAGGTCGTCTAAAACATGTATAAGACTACAAATCGCCAGATATGATAACATGCATGATCAAAACATAGAATCCAAGATATTTTATTGCTTAAACATTAAACAAAATTACGTGGAATATGAAAACAGATCGAGTTACAAAAACGGGTCGGGTTTTAGGATTCATTTTTTACGAATGTTACGCAATTCCCTTTGAAGTCTATGACACATGCTTGCAACATGTCTTCAAGGGTTTGTATGGTGCGCTCAGATTGTCCATCAGTTTCAGGGTGAAAGGCAGTGCTAAGATCTAGACGTGTTCCCAAGGCTGATTGGACGGCTAGCCATGTTCGCGAAGTAAAACGGCAGTCTCAATCTGATATGATACTTAAGGGTACACCATGACGGCTTACAATTTCATTGATATAGATACGAGCTAACTTCTCATTTTTGAAGTCCTCGTGGATAGGGATGAAATGAACTGACTTAGTGAGACGATCAATGATAACCCAAATGGTGTCATACCCACCTGAGGTGCGAGGTAACCCGGTAATGAAATCCATGGTTATATTTTCCCACTTCCATACAGGTATTTCAGGTTGGACAAGAAGTCCTGAAGGTCTTTGATGCTCAGCTTTCACTTTGGAACATGTAAGGCATTTGGAAACGAATATAGCGATATCCTTCTTCATGCCAGGCCACCAATAGGAGAATCGTAGGTCTTGATACATTTTATCGGCTCCTGGATGTATAGAGTATCGGATTTTGTGTGCCTCATTCATGAGAAAAGCACAAAGATCATCATGATCAGGTACCCAAATACGATTTAAGTAATAGAGAATACCATCCGATTTGGATTCTAGCTTAGTTTTAGCTCCACAAGACAGTTCATCTTGTACATCATTTTTCGTAACGGAAATATGTTGAGCTGCTCTAATTCGGTTTTGAAGATCGGTCACAATTTGAGAACACAAAAGATGGATTAAGTTTGCATACTCCTTTCGACTGAGGGTGTCAGCAACAACATTAGCCTTGCCAGGATGATAACGAATTTCACAATCATAATCATTTAGAAGTTCGACCCATCGACGTTGCCTCATGTTCAATTCCTTTTGATTGAAGATATGCTGGAGACTCTTGTGGTCAGCGTAGATTTCACACTTGGTACCATAGAGGTAATGTCTCCATATCTTAAGGGCGAACACAACTGCTCCAAGTTCTAGGTCGTGAGTGGTATAATTCTTCTCATGCACTTTGAGTTGCCTTGAGGCGTAGGCTATCACCTTTCCTCTTTGCATTAGAACGCAACCTAACCCTTGCCCTGACGTGTCGCAATAAACCACAAAGTCTTCGCAACCATCAGGAAGTGTAAGTATAGGTGCATCACAAAGTTTTTTGCTTCAAAGTTTGAAAAGCCACTTCTTGCTTGGGTCCCCAAATAAAGGGTTTGTCCTTGTGAGTCAAGGCTGTGAGTGGAATAGCGATACGAGAAAAACTTGCGATGAACCGACGATAGTAACCAGCTAGACCAAGAAGTGATCTAACTTCAGTAGGAGTACGTGGCGCTTACCACTCTTGTACCGCTTTGATCTTTGTAGGGTCAACATGAATCCCTTTGCCGTTAATGACATGACCATGAAATTGCACTTCTTTTAACCAAAACTCACATTTTGAGAACTTAGCATAAAGCTTTTCAATTCTCAAGAGTGTTAGAATGAGTCGAAGATGTCGCTCATGATCAGATTTGGTCTTGGAGTAAATAAGGATATTATCCATAAAAAATATGACAAAACGATCGAGATAACGCTTGCATACCTATTCATCAAATTCATGAAAACAGCAGGGGCATTGGTCAATCCAAAAGGCATAACCATAAATTCATAGTGACCATAACGAGTTCGAAAAGCAGTCTTAGTAATATCTTCTTTACGCACTCTAAGTTGATGATAACCAGAACGAAGGTCGATCTTTGAAAAACAGGTAGCACCTTGAAGTTGATTTAAAAGATCATCAATGCGAGGTAATGGATAGCGATTTTTGATGGTCAGCTTGTTAAGCTCTCTATAGTCGATGCACATACGAAAAGTTCCATCTTTCTTTTTCTCAAAGAGAACAGGCGCACCCCAAGGTGACGAGCTAGGACGTATAAATCCCTTGTCAGTCAACCCTTGCAACTGACTAGCTAACTCTTGCATCTCAGATGGGGCTAACCGATAGGGAGATTTTGTGATTGGTGTAGCACCAGGTACAAGATCGATTTGAAATTTGACCTCGCACAGGAGGAAGTCCTGAAAAGTCATCGGGGAAAACTTGAGGAAATTCTATAAAGATGGGAATATCTTCGAGCTTCCTTTCCTTGCCTTCCTTCTTGACGATATGAGATAGAAACGCGATATAATCTTTGCGATGATATCTACGAGCTTGGAGGCATGACATCAATTTAAGCCCTTTAGAAGGAGTTTCACCAAAAATATGCAAAGTTCGACCGTCAGCGAGAGAAATTCGAATAAACTTTTCGTAGCAAACAACTTTAGCATGATGCTGACTAAGCCAGTCCATACCGATGATAATATCGAAACTACCCAACTTCATAGGAATAAGATCAATTGAGAAATTGTGGTCATTAAGAGTACGAGTACAATCACGAATGATCGAGGCTAATGTAATAGGTCCACCATCAGCAACTTCCACCGTGAATGGTTCGGCGAGACTAACGCGTGATAATTCAAGAATGGATTCAACTTCTAAGGACACAAAACTCTTATCCACACCAGTATCAAATAGTATGGATGCATAATTACCGTTAATAAGGAACGTACCATTGACCACATTGTTATCTGTCCTAGCTTGGCTGGCACTGATGTTGAAAGCCCTTCCTCTAGCAGGTGGATTAGCTTGATTGGCTTGGTTCACCGGATTGGCTTGAGCTTGGGCATTTATTATGTTCACCAGGCATGGGCAGGTGTTATGAAAATGGGTTGGATCGCCACTGTTGAAGCATGCTCTGACAGGTTGCATCATTGGGTAATTGGGTTGGTAGAAGGGTTGAACCATGGGTTGAGCAGGTGGTAAAAGTAAAGGTTGTTGATTTTGGGCTTGTCCCACCACTTGATTATTGGTTTGGGCTTATTGGGTAATTGGGTTGGTAGAAGGGTTGAACCATGGGTTGAGCAGGTGGTAAAAGTAAAGGTTGTTGATTTTGGGCTTGTCCCACCACTTGATTATTGGTTTGGGCTTGAGGTGGGTTGCGGTTTGGCTTTTGAAGAATACAGCAAGTTTGAATCGTGTGACCTGCACGACCACAACTCGTGCAGTATTGGCAGGGGTTCTCAGGGGGATGATGGTATTGACATCGGTTGCATTTTGGGTGTGGACCAGTGTATGGCTTCTTGAATGGGGTGGCTTGAGGGGCGACTTGTGTGATTGGGGCAGCAATGATAGGAGAATTGGTTTGGGTAACGGCGAAGTTTTTCCCATTACGCTTCCCTTTTCCAGCAAATTTAGAAGACGAACCTGCTGGAGTTGGGTTTGGAGTTTCAGCAGGTACCTTATCTTCTTCTTCTGATCCTTAAAATCGTCATTTCGAATGCGATTCTGCGTCAGTTCGGTAGCCAGTTCCATGGCAGCTTCGAGTGTTGCAGGTGAAGTACTTAACACAGAATCTTGAATTTTCGAGGGAAGACCTCGAATGTAATGCTCGATTAAATGATACAGAGGAGTGAACAGGTTGGGGACCATCTGATTCAACTCGAGAAACCTCTTGTTGTAGGTGGTGTTGTCTCCCTCTTTTTGTTTTAATGAGTAGAACTCATCTTCCAGCTTCTTGGGCAGAAGCGTCTTGTCATGACTTCCCTCAACTTATCCCAAGTTAAGGTCATAGCAGCTTCAGCACCTTGCTTACCCTTTTCTGTGTTCCACCAGGTAAGTGCTACTCCAAACAGCCGGCCAGTATCATAGCGCACCTTGCGATCATCGCGGCAATCACAATTGAGGAAAGTGCTTTCCATCTCCTCAAACCAGCGAAGGAGAGCAGTGACACCTTCAGTCCCTTCGTAGTTTGGGGGATCGCAGGACTTGAAATGCTTGTAGGTACATTTGATGGTGTTGGGAGGAGGGTTGGCGATATTTTGCCCGTCTTGGTTGGTGGGGTTAGTGGGATTGGTGGCAAGTGCTTGTTGAACTTGCACAACAATATCAGGAAGAACGATAACCATCTGTTGAGCGATGTGAGTGGCCATACGCTCGCTGGATCTTCCTGACCTTCTATCGCATCGAGAGTGTCTACAGGAAATACGAAGCGATATTATGAATTGAACGTTCTTAGGTGTCATGTGTCGTAAAAAAAAAGAAAAACAACATAAAATAAATGAAACATGAACTTAACTACATCCATAGGATGTCTTAGGCTTGCTTAAGATTGGGCCTCCAAATGTCTCCCGTACTTCAGCCTAGGTAGTCACGTGGGCCCCCATGACTACTAGGCTTGGTAGGGTTTACATTGATGTTGGTCTGTTAATGCTTGCATCACCCGAATGAAAATCGTAAAACATAGTTGTAAGGAATAAGGTCAGAATGTGTCTAGGTATAGACATAATGTTAACTCAAAGTGGGGTTAGTTCTCACGACATTTGATGTGGCATGCTTTGGCCTAATAGGTCCTTTGTACTCTCATCGTTAGTCCCCAGGTAGGCAAACTGGTCCATTATTTTTGGATTTATACGAATGCCAAGCCTAGACAGGACGTTCCGACTACCGGTACTCGTACCCTTCCAGTTACTACATGCCCATCGTAGAACTCACTTTGATGCGATTGAAAAGAAAAAAACATGAAAACATTGCAAAATATTTGAGAGGAAATCATGAAAATTGTGAAACCGTGATGTGTGTGCTTGCGTATGTATG
This sequence comes from Scalesia atractyloides, assembly GCA_947069175.1. Lineage (NCBI taxonomy): Eukaryota > Viridiplantae > Streptophyta > Magnoliopsida > Asterales > Asteraceae > Scalesia > Scalesia atractyloides. Next base: position 79,049,097 of record CAMTDV010000020.1, on the reverse strand, counting down.
ATGTGAACAACATATAAACAATAATGAACATCCCATATTAGCATGTATTAGTGAGAGTGCTTGCATGTATTGGTGTGTGAAAAATAAACATGAAACATATAAACATCATGAGTTTTGCATATAACACATAAACAATTAAAATCTAATCAACTATAGTGTAGGCTCTAAGGGTCTAATAACCTATCCTATATCCCTATAGTCACAAGCTCTGATACCAATCTGTCACACCCCGACCCGCAGCGGATATAAAAGTCGGGGCATAATTGAGTTATCACCAAAGCTCATGACATTTACTAATAAGTTTCATATTTATTAATTTGAAATTAAAACATCAAATATTCAAACACAACGAGTCATACAAGCACAAATAAAATCAAAGCATTGTTTAGAACATAATAGTTTTGTTTAATCTGCTAAGGCCATTCCTATGTGTTTCTCTTCAGCTGGTTCACCTGTATCATGCGTAAAACAAAGATTTGGGTCATCAAAAGTTGGCGAGTGAATCTAAGTAAAAAATTTAAACAATTCTTATATTAGTTAATTAAATAAAAATCGTGCGTAAATCATAAATGAGCATATGCACATGTACAAGCAACCACAACCACACAATATCCACAATAACCATAAGACATGATGAATGATGAACTTGAGATCAGGCTCAATCAAACGGAGCCGATCTAATGAGGCACCGATGCTCAACTCGTATCCCATGAGGAACTGATGGGCCTTAAATGAATAATTGCACTGAAATGACAAAATGTAACCACACATAATCATACCATTCAAAAATATACATTTGATCATATTATGATGTTAGCACGAGTGTTAAAATAAATAAATAAAACATGTATGACACATGATACATCCCAAAATGTGATTAGAAAGGGAGTTTGCAAGGATTCACTCAAAGTGGGTGCGTATTCTTGGATGATGATAGGTGCACACGAGTTGAGGATTTAATCGACGAGCGAAAACTAACCTAAAATAGTAATACGATAATTCGATAAATTTAACCAATTTAATATTTTGATTTAATATTTTTGTTAGATTTTTGTGATTTTTTTGTTGGATTTTAGAACCTTCATGTTTGTATTTTTATTTATTTTTATTTGAATTTTAACTAATACGATATATATATAAGTAATAAAAGTAAATAAAATAAAATAAAATTATATATTAAAAATATAGTCTGACAGGACCTGACCGGTTCTTGAGGGATTATTAGATGTGTGTGATGGGATTTGAACCTGAGACCTTCCGTTCATGTGCACGCAGCTCTTCCAACTGAGCTACATGTCTAACCCATTAGTTTCTCGATTTTTATTATTCTTATACACTTGTTAGGACAGTTCAAAAAATACTTTAATTAAAAAGGTTTTTAAATCAAAGGAACCGGTGACCAAACAAGCATCGAACATGCGACCTGTGATGTGTCTTGCACCCAGCCCAACCATCTAGGCTGGGTGTCTAACCCATTTAAAAGCCAACTTTAATTAATTATATACTCAAATTCAACTTCATCTTCTTCAACCAAACATCCCAGAACTCAAACCCGCCCAAAATAATTGATTAATCTTTGACTGATTTATTTAACAACTTCAGAACTGGAATGTGTAGACATCGGAAAGTTTAAGAATGTAAGGGAACAGTACCGTTGAACACCTCCAGCGAAAGTTTGGGGATTCCGGCGACTTGCAAACGGATTCTAGTTGTTGGCTCAATTGGAATAGTGTGTTTATGAGATTTAGAGTGAAATGGCGAGCTTGAGTTGAATGGAAAACAGCTGAATTTATAGGGGCCTGGACTTAATCATATCGCTTCGGTTACTACTAGAATTGAGGCAAATCTTCAGATATTATAACCGATTTGAATTGATTGGAGGATATGTAAATGAATTACAATTACATCGGTTTTGGAATCAAGCTTTAAGCTTGATTGATCGGAACGGTTACAGGGTTCTGATCGAAGAAGTTGCAGGCTTAAGCGTTTAATTTAGTATATTAGTAAATTATTTCCAACACAAGTGTGTGTGTGGTGTAGTGGTGTTTGTTGTGAGTGAATCTCTACAAATTCCCCGTTTTAATCACGTTTTTGGGGTGTATCATGTGTCTTATTATTTATTACATTTAAACACTTGTGCATCCATCATATCCATGATCAAATGTGTATTCAATATGTATCAACTGTTTGTGTGGTTAATGTTTAGATTAAATTTATCATTTTCAGTACATACATTATCATAGGCCGCCGCTCCCCATTACCTATGAGCGTGAGCCGTTCCCCATTACCTATGAGCGTGAACGAGGCGTTGCCAACATACGATCGGCTCCGTTTGATTGAGCCTTGATCACACATACATTTCATCATAGGCCGTCTGTTTCCCCATTACCTATGAGCGGAACCGTTCCCCATTACCTATGAGCGTTAACGTGACCTTGCCAACATTTACATTATCATTCATGTCATATATTCATGCAAGGTGGTTTGTTATAGTATGTTATTGTTATTGTTATGGTATGTTTATTTACGTTTGCTCACATATGATTATTGCACAATTTTCCATAATAAATATAACAAGAAATCAATAATAAATGTTTTCTAACAAGATTCACTCGCCAACTTTTGTTGACCCAAAAACCCCCATTTTTACACATGATACAGGTGATCCAGTTGCAACAAAAAACATATAGGATGACTTAGAAGAATAAATCGGTTTAGACTTTGGATTGTTTATTTAGTTACTTTTCTTTGTAATTGTATGAACTTGTTTGGAATATTGAGGATGTAATTTTGAATTTAATAAATATGAAACATATTAGTAAACATCATGAGCTTTAGTGATAACCCAATTATGCCCCGACTCTTATTCCGCTGCGGGTCGGGGTGTGACAACACGGGCGTTCGGCATTTTCTCCCATACAAGGCTTCATAAGGGGCAACCTTGATGCTTGTATGATAACTATTATTATAGGAGAATTTTATTAGGGGTAAGTGGTCATCCCAACTTCCACCCAAATCAATCACACATGCCCTAAGCATGTCTTCCAATGTCTGGATAGTACGCTCACTTTGACCATCAATCTGCGGATGGTAGGCCGTACTAAAGTTTAATCTTGTGCCTAAGGATTGTTGGGAACTTTTCCAAAAGTGAGATGTATATCTAGTATCTCTATCAGATACAATAGATACCGGCACACCATGTAGGGACACAATATTGTCCACATATAACTTAGCCAATTTGTCCGAATTAAACGTTTCTTTGATTGGCAAGAAATGTGCCGAATTAGTCAGCCTATCCACAACGACACAAATCGTGTCATTACCACGTTTGGTCTTAGGTAACTTGGTAATCAAGTCCATAGTTACTAACGTGAAGTTGTTGTCTCACACAAATTTAATCCCAATACTGCTACTAGCTAGCGGTAAGTGAGTATCAAACACAAGGAATTGTGGAACTAGTGCTATCAAATATATTATGCTACTATAACTAATTACCTAATTTGCAATAATTTAATTTCAGATTTTGATTGATGGATTTAGACTTTAACTACTTAACAATTCAAAAATGGGTTTGTTAACACCTTATTAAGGGAATGATCATCTTGGGTTTCCGGTTCAAAACGCATGTGTTTCAATTTTACTAGAAAGAGTCACATAGACATGACTCGTGTTTGATTAGCTATTTGTGATAAAAGGGAACAAAGTACTCGGACTACAATGCGAGGTCGTTACCCGATAACCAATTGATTAATACCCAACCCGTAAACCTTCTCGTGATATCTCGATTGTCAACGACACCAAGAACGTACGAAATAAGCAATGAGAAAAATATCAACCAAGAATTACAAATAATCAATCAACACCATAATCACCATAACATAGCAATTATTCTAGAAATTATAAATCAAAAAACAATTGTTTACCGAACCTTCCACACAAGATGATCACCAAGAATTCTAGCCTCTCATGTTCTCGCAATCAAACATACTTCCAATGTTTTGTTCATACGAATCGGTAACACCAAAATAATGTTTAGAACTTGTCTAGAATCAATGAAAACACTCAAATTCGCCCCTTTTTGCTCTGCAATTCGTCACCAAAGATTGGATATGTGAAAAGGATCCATAATTCGACTTAAATGGAGCAGTTACAACTTTCCCGTAGCTCACCATCGTAGGCTACGGTGCCCATCGTAGCTTACGGTGGGCAAGATTTCCTTACGGTGGCAAGCCACTGTCTTACGGTGGTCTTTTAAGGATGAACTCCACCGTATGCTATGGTGGCCACCGTAGCTTACGGTGGTCAGCAGTATTTTCCCATTTTGCACTTCTTCAATCTCTCAAGTCCAAAGCCTCAATTAGCCACTTGCAATTCCCCGAAAAAGCACGTTAAAGTTCCCTCGTTATGCTCTTCAGTACCTGTAAAGGCATACGCACCGTAGACATCAAATCGTAACAATTAAACGTTTAAAGTATGGAATATTTGTCATTTTATCGCACTTGCGGGTTGTCCAAAAGACCACCCGTCACATCCCCACACTTAAACGTTGCTTGCCCCAAGAAACCCTTTCACAAAAGTTTCAAACTAACAAATGATCATCATGTAAACCAAACACCAACAAATTGCCCCGTTATCAACTTTACATTCATATTGCATAACACACACCCTCACTATACTCTCTTCTCGGCGACAAAACAATACTAGCAAGATTGTGCTAGATCACTCAATGCAAGTATGCAAATGTGCGAAAATAAGCTTGGATAATAATCAAGTCTTCACCTACCAATTGTCTAACATGCTTATGAATCAAAAGGACTTTTGGGTTGTAACGAGGCTATGTGCAAAAGTGAGAAATGGGGGAAAATATTCATGTAGCTTGCTTAACCGACCCGATTTATTATTACAATCAACATAAATAACTAACTCTAACTTCATCTTCTTCTTTTTTTTTCATCATAACATAATATTGCATCAAGATAGCAACCATCGCATTACAACTAATGAAAGACAAATACAATCACAAAAATATCAAACTATCTAAATCGAGTAGATTAAAAGGTAGAATTTTGTAAGACATAGGCTTGGGTTCCAATTGAATGGTTAAAAGCTCAAATTGGGCTACTAATGTCCAAACCCCCATCCCACTCACTACCAAGCTCATATATGTAACTTATGAGGTCCAACCCCCAAACCCACACTCAACACACATCCAGACGAGGCTACCTAAATGCCCTCATCATATTCACAAGCATGTAAACTTAGGTTTTGACAAGCATCTATTATCCAAGTTCTGTTAACACAATATACACATCGCCACTCAATCAAAAAGCAATTAATCTCTAGAGTACATCTATGTGGCTCAATCCTCGCCAAGAATGGAATAAAATGGAAAACCGATGTGTTATGTATATTCCGGTAGTACCTTCAAACTTTTGCAACTGTTTGGTTCGATTCACACAAATTTATTTTTTTACAAATCTCAAAAAAAATTCCCCCATCCCCAAACTTAGAATACATTGTCCCCAATGTATGGTTTTGGAGGAATGATCACTCATATACTCCCAATATCACATTTTGTTTAAAAAAACTCAAATCCCATATTTCTTTATTTTATGAAACACATAAAACCCCACCAATATACCACCAACCCATAACATGAATACCAAAAAAAATGCACCCCCTTTCCTCCCAACCATAAACGAAACAAAACACAATAATGTCTACAATAATATACTAGGAAAGAACAACACCACCTGACATACTCAAGGTGGTTCAAATGAACCATTGCTTTCCCACTTCTCTCCATATTCCATCCAATTTCTTGAAAAGTTTGTAGTTTCACGCCAATTGGGGTCAAATTCAGCCCCAGCACCCCCTTTAATTCCACCATCGGGTGGTTTTCATTTGCCCGCTCTCCTGCTCACACTAGCCTTCTTCCTTGCCTGATTTTCACCGTTCTTTAACTACAATCTACAGACTCAACACAACTTGCAATTGACCTGACTGTGCTAACACTTGGAACATGTTCGTTAGTAGCAACTGTGTGACTCAAGTCATTAACAATATCGTAAAGAATGGATTTTAAAAACACATTAAAGTACAACTTACGATTCTCGTAGCTCATGGTGACTATTCCGTTTCCACAATCGATTTAAGTGTTCGCCGTATACAAGAATGGACGACCCAACACTACCTGCGGTTGCTCGTAGGTCCTCGACGGTGCATAGTCTATCACCACAAAATCCACCGAGTAGTAAAACTCGCCCAATTGTATCACTACATCTTTCACAACCCTCGGGGTTGCTTCCAACTCGCATCCGCGAACACCGCCATGATATCAATCTCGTGTAACGGACCAAAATCATACTGGTCGTACAGGCTACCCGGGAGAACGTTCATCCCTGCTCCGTTATCCAACAACGCATTGTGTATCTTAAACTTCCCAACTTGAATCGAGATAACCGGTTCCCCTGCATCACTTCCACCTCTCTTGACACTTGTTTCATTCAAACCTGCACTCACATGAACAATAGAAGCAGTTAAACATTTATCATTTTTAGGAACAAAACTTACCCCGTTGATCGGTATGTTCTTTGTATGCTTCGGTTTAATTTGTGTATCACTGGGCAGCTTCCCATTCTGTTGCTTCAATGCTGCTACCTCACTAGCCTGCTGCCCCATCTGGGTGGCCAGTGATTGGATGGCTTTGGCCCGAATCTCATCCTTTTGTGCCCGAGTGACATCCAATTGATTCCTCATTTGCATATCTTGTTGCATCATCCGGAGCATATCCATAACTTCATTACCACTTGATGAAGTCTGACCTTGATTGTATTGCTGGCGTGGAACGAAATTTTGTTGAGCTCCTTGGAAATTTGGATTCGCTTGATTCGTCGGGTTCCCATAGCGGAAGTTAGGATGATTCCTCAACCCGGGGTGGCATGTGTTCGAATTCATGTTAAAATTATGACCACCCCCTTGAATAGCATGCACCTCTTCCACTTGATTTTCATTTACTCCCACTAAGCATACCTTCGCTGCATGTCCCAACTCATTATAGTTAGTACAAACATTGTATACCTGATTTGACGCTTGTGCTTCTCCATCCTCCATCGCATACACTTGAGGTCTTGTGATTACATGTCTAGCCCGCCTTGACGATTGTGCTTTCCTTTTCGATGTGACCGCCATTTGCTCTAAGAATGCCCAATCGTCTTGCTCATAGTTTGTTCCAAATTTACCATTTGTGATAGACATCAAATCACAAGCATCCTCCGAGCTCAACCCTTCGTGGAACGCTTCAACAACTCCCACAATGCTATGCCGTGATGAGGATAATTCTTCAACATCATGTTGAATCTTTTAAATGCCTCATGAAACATTTCACCCTGTTGTTGTTGGAAACTACGTAAGCTCCGCCTTGCTTCATTTGTCTTTTGGGCCGAAAAAAATTCTTCGAGGAATCTTTGTTGCATATCTGCCCAAGTATAGATAGATGCAGACGGTAAAGTAGAAACCACCTCTTCGCTTTGTCTTCCAACGAGAGTTGAAACAACACCAATTTAACATCATCCGATGAGAATCCTTGCCCCCTAATAGTATTGCAAATGGAATCATAAGTCTCCAAATGGAAGTATGGTTCCTCCATTGCTAGACCCTTGTACTTCGGAAAGCTTTGCAATGCAGTCGTCCTAACCTCAAATGTCCTCCCGTCCGGGCGTTGAGGTATCACTACCGGAGAAGGATTATTAGTAATAACTGGATGAAAATGTGCTTCAACCCCCCGCACTACCTCTCGGTGATGTCGACGCGGGGCACCCAATGGTACTCTTGGTCGGCCCACTGGACCTTGTCTTAACCCTTGGGGTACAAAGTGTTGTTGAGGTTGAGGTTGATGCATCGGTCTTTGAAATTGCGGTTGTTGATGTTGAACTTGGACTTGTTGTAGAGGCATTGGTTGTTGGAACAGTGGCCCTTGAGGAAGAACTTGTTGCACCCCGTAGGTTGCCTTTGTGGGTAAATCATTCCCCCTTGCGGTCCCAAGTTACCTCCATCACCCCCATAATAGTAACCTTCATCTTCATACCCTCCGAATTCTTCTTCATAACCATCATCATACCCGTCTCCTCCTACACTCGATGTTTGCACAAACTGTGAAGAAGGATTATGGGAACCCGGTTGGTTTGGTGGTTGAGATGTAGATGAAGTATGGATAATGGTGGAGCTAGGTAAAGGTTGATTTGGTAAAGGGTATTGGGTGGATGAGGATTGACCGGATGTGGGAAAGAAAGATGAGAATGGTGGTACTAGTGATGCGGCGTTAGATGGGTCAACTTCATGTGTGGAAGTCGGGTGAATGGTGGAATTTGGTGGAGGTGTAGATGGTGAGGTTTGGTTTGTGGTGGTAGGCAATTGTTCCATGGTATTGAGTGGTGAATTAGGTGTGGATGGTGTTGTTGAAGAACCACTAATCTTATTCTCTCGTAACAAAACCCGATTGCGTCGTAGAGTTCGCTCAATCTCCGGATCAAATGCCAATGGTGATAGCCGATTGGATCCTCTAGTATGCATACACTTGTAAGAACCTGCACGCTAACACAACCAGCGTAACCCGGAAAAATAACAAACTATACTAACACAAAATAATACACGTTGCGCACAAATCCCCATCAACGGCGCCAAAATTTGACGTGAAGTCGTTGTCTCACGCAAATTTAATCCTAATGCTGCTACTAGCTAGCGGTAAGTGAGTATCGAATACAAGGAATTGTGGAACTAGTGCTATCAAAAAGGTTATGCTACTATAACTAATTACCTAATTTGCAATAATTTAATTTCAGATTTTGATTGATCGATTTAGGCTTTAACTACTTAACAATTCAAAAATGGGTTTGTTAACAGATTAATAAGGGAATGATCATCTTGGGTTTCCAGTTCAAAACGCATGTGTTTCAATTTTACTAGAAAGAGGCACATAGACATGACTCGTGTTTGATTAGCTATTTGTGATAAAAGGGAACAAAGTACTCGGACTACAATGCGAGGTCGTTACCCGATGATCAATTGATTAATACCCAACCCGTAAACCTTCTCGTGATATCTCGATTGTCAACGACACCAAGAACGTGCGAAATAAGCAATAAGCAAAATATCAACCAACAATTACAAAAAATCAATCAACACCATAATCACCATAACATAGCAATTATTCTAGAAATTATAAATCGAAACACAATTGTTTACCGAACCTTCCACACAAGATGATTACCAAGAATTCTAGCCTCTCATGTTCTCGCAATCAAACATACTTCCAATGTTTTGTTCATACGAATCGATAACACCAAAATAATGTTTAGAACTTGTCTAGAATCAATGAAAACACTCAAATTCGCCCCTTTTCGCTCTGCAGTTCGTCACCAATGATTGGATATGTGAAAAGGCTCCATAATTCGACTTAAATGGAGCAGTTACAACTTTCCCGTAGCTCACCATCGTAGGCTACGGTGCCCATCGTAGCTTACGGTGGGCAAGATTTCCTTACGGTGGCAAGCCACTGTCTTACGGTGGTCTTTTAAGGATGAACTCCACCGTATGTTATGGTGGCCACCGTAGCTTACGTGGTCAGCAGAATTTTCCCATTTTACACTTCTTCAATCTCTCAAGTCCAAAGCCTCAATTAGCCACTTTCAATTCCCCGAAAAAGCACGTTAAAGTTCCCTCGTTATGCTCTTCAGTACCTGCAAAGGGATACGCACCGTAGACATCAAATCGTAATAATTAAACGTTTAAAGTATGGAATATTTGTCATTTTATCGCACTTGAGGGTTGTCCAAAAGACCACCCATCAGTTACCATTTCCCATTTCCAAGTGGGAATCTCAAGTTGTTGTAGAAGTCCTGACGATTTCTGATGTTCAGCTTTCACTTGCGAACACGTCAGACATTTAGCAACATAAGTGGCTATGGATTTCTTCAAACCTATCCACTAATAATTCTTTTTCAAATATTGATACATCTTGTCATCACCCGGGTGAACTGAGTATCTTGAATTATGTGCTTTGTGGAGGATTAGATCTCTAAGTCCCTCCAAAAAATTCCATCCTTTCCAGGTGTTTACTGATTAACAATTCCACCTAATCCTTCATTAGGAGCATTAGCCTCTAATAGTGCTTGCTTTAGCGCATCTAATAGCTTCTCATTTAAGCTATTTCTGAGCTCAATGCTCTTGGCGTTAATCCCGATAGGCTTAACCCGTTCCTTGCGACTTAAGGCATCAGTAACTACATTTGCCTTGCCCGGATGGTAGCGAATTTCGCAATCATAATCATTAAGTGTTTCCATCCAACGACATTGTCGCATGTTCAATTCTTTCTGATTGAACAGATGTTGGGGGCTCTTATGGTCAGTGTATATAATACACTTTGTGACATACAAGTAATTTCTCCATAACTTAATGTGCAAATAAAACGCCACCCAATTCTAAGTCATGGGTGGTATAATTCCATTTCGTACACCTTTAATTGTGGTGATGCATAGGCATGACTTTGCCTTTTTGCGTTAGCACACAGCCCATGCAAGTGTGCAATGCATCACAATAGACTACAAAATTCCTCAATACCCTCAGGTAGAGATAACACAGGAGCATTGCTCAACCTGTTTTTCAGAATCTCAAAAGATTCTTGTTGTTTTGGACCCCAAATAAACTTAACATTTTTACAGGTCAGGGTAGTTAAAGGAGTGGCTATCTTTGAAAAGTTCTCGATGAACCTTTTTATAGTAGCCAGCCATCCTAAGAAGCTACGTATTTCTGATGGGTTTTGGGTACTTCCAAATTCATTATGTCTTTTATTTTGGCGGGATCCACTTGGATACCATGCTCACTTACAATGTGTCCAAGAAATTGAACTTCTCTAAGCCAAAACTCACACTTAGAGAACTTAGCATAAAGCTTCTCTTGGCTTAGCAGTTCTAAGATACACCAAAAGATGTTCTCGTGATCAAATTGATTACGAGAGTAGATAAGTATGTTGTCTATGAAGACAATGACAAACTTATTCAAATATGGTTTGCAGACTCTATTAATGAGATCCATGAATGCTGCAGGTGCATTTGTAAGCCCAAAAGACATCACTAGAAATTCAAAATGACCATATCGGGTCCTAAGGCAGTCTTAGGAACATTCTCACTCCTAACCTTCAGCTGATGATATCCAGATCTTAGATCAATCTTGGAGAAATAACTAGCCCCTTGAACTTGGTCGAATAAATCATCGATCCTGGGTAATGGGTAACGATTCTTGATCGTTATCTTGTTTAGTTCGCGGTAGTCAATGCACATCCGCATTAAACCGTCCTTTTTCTTAACGAAAAGAATTGGAGCTCCCCAGGGCGAGGAACTTGGCTGAATAAAGCCTTTCTCTAAGAGTTCATCTAACTGCATCCTTAACTCCTTCATTTCCGTTAGTGCTAATCGGTATGGAGCTCTAGCTACGGGTGCTGATCCAGGTAGGATGTCAATCCTAAACTCTACTTGCCTACTGGTGGTAGACCTGGTAGTTCTTCGAGAAAGACGTCGGTATACTCCGAAATAACTGGAAGGTCTTGCATATTCGGCTTGGGTTCGTTGATAGTGACTTGTGCCATGTAAATGACATAACCTTTCCTTAAACACTTGGACGCCTTAAATAACGACACCTTGTCTGGCAATCCATAGTGTGAATCTCCAGTGATGGTGATCATTTCACCAGGTGGGGTTTTAATTTCGATGAATTTCTTATCACAGGCAAAGCGGGCTTGGTTATGGGATAACCAATCCATACCTAAAACTACATCGAACCCCGCCAATTTCATTGGCAAAAGAGAGATAGGAACAAAATGATTCTTAATGAATATAGAGCATCCATCAAGAATGGAAGATGCTATTTCTAAAGTTCCATCTGCAAGTTCTATCTCATAAGTGTTGTCTAGAGTTCTTATGGGTAAGTTTAATAGTTTACTAAACTTATGGTCTACAAAGACTTATCTGCACCTGAATCAAAAAGAACTCTAGCATATATATCCTTGATGAGGAAAGTACCTGTTATGACGTTGATGTCATTAACGGCCACCCTAGCATTTATCTGGAAAGCACGAGCATTCCCTTTCTTAGCCTCTCCAGGCTTGGCCCTCATTATTTGTGGGGTTCTTAGGGCAATTAGGCTTAATATACCTTTCTCATTACAGCCATGACATACGGCATCTTTAAAATTTTTGCATTCGTGGGTCTTATGCCCTTTTCTTTTGCAAATACCACATGGTTTAATTTGAGGGTTGGTATTGTATTGCCCCCAATGCCTATAGCTACAGGTCTTGCATAGAGGTCTATCATCAAACCTATGTTGGTTCTTCTTGAACCCAAAATTTCCTTTCTTCTTAAACCTTTGGGAGTTATCATCCCCCCTTTTCTTTTCCGTTAGTCTCGGTCTTGACTGACTTTTGCCTCATCAAATCCAAGGTGAGGGAGAGAGATAGGTCAACAGCGGACCTATAGGTTGTAGGCTGAGTAGCCTTTACCATCCCTTTATCTCAGGGAATAACCCATCAATAAAACGCGCAATGCGTTTGGTTTCAGGGGTAATCAGATATGAAACTAACCTAGACAGGGAATTGAAATCGAAAACATACTTCCGACAGTCTAGGTTCTTCATTGTGAGAGTCAGAAAGTCTGTCTCTAACTTCTCCACCTCATGAGGTGGGCAGTATGTTTCCTTGACTAAATCGACAAACTTAGGCCATCCTAAGTTGTACAGGTGTACTTTACCTGTGGATTGAATCATGGCCTTCCACCAAATCAGGGTATCGCCCTTAAAGGACTGTGATATATACTTGACCACATCCTTATCAGCACAACCGCTGATATCTACAATCGTTTCCATCTCATCGAGCCACTTTAAGGCTTCTACAGCTCCTTTCTCCCCATTAAAGTCTCAGGGTTTGCAGGAGACGAAATATTTTGTAGGTACATTTCTTTACAACAACGGGACCTATCAGCAAATTCTATTTTCTTTGGTTCACTCTTCGCATTTGAAGAGTGAACTGAACTCTCTTTATGAGCTCAGGATGGTGCGATTGATAATGGTCTGGAGCGAGTAGCACTCGACTCCCTAAGTTTTTCTATGGCATTTTCCATGGCCTTTCCCATAGCTGCGTCTATGCTAGCTTGGAAGTCGTCATTGTTAACGGCTATATTTTCAGCCTTGTTAGAGCTAATCCCTCGGTGGCTACTCTGTGCCTCATCTGTGTTTACCATTCTTTAAAGCTTTGGTTCTAAACACCGAATTAAATTTCTTTTAGCTATGGTATTAATAACCATATCGGCTGTAAACATTGGATATGTCAATCTATCGCCTAATCAGGCTAGTGTGAATAACATCACAACTCTTAGGCTTATTATATCTATTTTTGGCCTAGGTCCCAAAAGGACCATCAAAGGCAAATTATAATTTGGACGGTGTCCATATATTATTAGACAGTGGATCGTAATATCACAACTGTCATTGCCATTAGGCTATTATAATTAGCTCACAGGCTTGTCACGAAGGACATTAAAATAATTGGGCACACTGGCCCGTCACATTGGACATAAATTGGGCACATTAGCCTGTCACTAATGGATATAAAATATGGCAAATTGGCCTGTCACTAATGGACATAAAATATGGCACATTGGCCTGTCACTATAGACATAAAATATGGCACATTGGCCTGTCACTAATGGACATAAAATATGGCACATTGGCCTGTCACTAATGGACATAAAATATGGCACATTGGCCTGTCGCTAATGGATGTCAATTATAATCATCATATTGATGATATTAGCCAGGATCACATTGATCACATAGGCTATAAATAGGTTTTAGGATATAGTCCATTTACCTAAACGGCTAGTGTGGTTTCTCAAGTCACACTACTAGGAGTATGAACATTCCTGAATGTTAACATAAGAATACCTTAATGGTTGATTAATAGTCCCGGTCACATTTGACCTTAATGACTTGGAGGCTTGAACTTAGTCCACAACCTCTAGATAGAAGGATAACTTTCCTTAACTATCATGATAGAGGGCTCTTTCATCCTTAACTATCATTAATAAGTTGGCCAAATATGTGGTCTGTGCCACTTGGCTAATCAAAACCATTAAGATCATTTTGGAATTATATCGCAGAGCACAAATTTCGAGTAAAATCGAGGCGTTTGCTTTGAAAAGTATGAATACATATATATAATTCCAAAATACATCATTAAATTCCAATAGAAGTTACAATAGTAGAAACAATGAAATAAACTGTCCCTGCAAGGACTAAAGAAATAAAAATGTCCACACAGGGACTAGAGAAATAACAATATCCTCGCAGGGACTAACATATATTATTAGAAAAGACTTCACTCGTTCTTCTTTCCCTTAACCAGTTTGGAGAGTTTCTTGAAGAACTTGTTCGTCTTCTTCTCCGTTTTCTCCGCTTGTTGTTGCATTTCTTTCATTCGTTCTAAGGCCTCATTGATGGCCTCAAGTGGCGGCGGAGGTTGTGGTTGTGGTACACTAGGATACTGATACCCATAACTTGGATATCCAGTAGATGGATAAGCAGGTGGGAAGGGAGACGGGTAAAGTGCGTTATGCATGACCGCTTGCATGTAAGGGTCATGCGACCATGCTTGGTAACCAACAGGTGTCGATGGGTTAAAAGGATCATATCCAGACGTATCCAGATATGTTGGGATAGGGTTATAACCCGATGGTGGTGGTTGAACCATTGGTGGTTGTGTTGGTTCACCACAGGTGACGCATTAGAGGGTCCACCCATTTGTGGGTCCTCTTGAATGGTAGGGTAGGGTTTAGGCAATGGTGGTAGCGAACCCGACCGTTGACCTGCACGTACTTACATACGTGATCCTTGTTTCCTTCTCGACGGCTCAGGTGGTGGCTGATGATGATCCACTGGTTCCATGTGAACATCTTCTTGTATAGGAGGTGGTTGAGAGTGATGGGAAGGAGTGTTGGAAAAGGTAAATTGATTCCAATATTGGTCCCATTCATTAGGACCTTGATATGGCAATCCGGCATAAGAGTTTGAATCGCTCGCTATCTCAATGGGGTGTGCATTTGAACCTGACGTCGACATCTCCAGATCGGAGTCCTCGTCCATTGGGTTTGGCTGATACAACTGATTCTGATCAGCTGGGGGTGTGTTAAAGTACTGGTTGGGGTTAAATTCATCCTGATAAGAATGATGGGAATGGTGAGAGTGGTGTGAATGATGTGAATGGTACGAGTGATAAGAATTTTGGGTATGGGAAGGTGAATGCTGCGACAATGGCCATGAATCCCCCGAATCTTCATAGGGGTTCGGGTGATGTGGATGTGGAGGGATACGTCCTGAAGGTCCTCCCCTCATTGGTCCTTTTCCTCTTCCTCGTAGGCGTGGTGGTATTTTCCTGGTAAAAATCAATTCAAAAACAATACTAATAACTTAATAATGAAATGATAATCCTAGGTCATTCCTAGAATCGGAAGTCTAAGGAATGTGCTTGTGTATGTTTGAGATTAAACACAAAAGGCTAGTGTTTAATTCTCTCAAAAGTTGGCTCTGATACCAACCTGTCACATCCCGTATTTTCAATCAAACACCGGAGGGCCCGGGTGGGGAATATCGTGATGTAAAGTTGATATCATCATGGTCAATTAAACACAGCACAGCGGAAGTCTTGATTTAAATTACTACTACAAACCAAATGATTGAAATACAAAATAATATTATAGGCTCGTAATAGAAGATCGACAGGCGGATCATAAATTGTACAAGAAAGAATGTAAAACAAACTTTAGGCAGATCTAGGATTTGCAAGATCCTCTTTTCACTAGCTAGCACTTCCAGCCTATTTTCGTATTGTACCTGCAAGCTTAGTCTTTTGAAAATACGTCAGCTTTCGCTGGTTAATACACCCAACTGACTCATTTTGAAAACATTTAAAAATATGTTTTAAGTGCGTATCAGCACATTATAACTTAGGAAAGTTGACCTTGCAACCTTGTTAACAGATTCACATGTTTGTCCATACATACAGGGCCCAATACAAAAACCAAGACATGATTAACGTACACACTACTTATGAACTCACGAAGGAGTTATCCCCAACAAGTGTGGGTAGTTGCATTTGAGCGTCTGTCAGGTGTATGCCTACACCCCGCGCTAAGGTCGTGGCCATTATCTAATGTAATGAGCCGAGGATATCTAGGACACGGTAGTTAACCCCTGATGTTTAAGTTATCAAACAAAACTGATTAAAATGGAATATGCGGATTTACTAGCCATAATCCTGCATTCGATTGATCCCATTTCTGACCAAGCGGAAATCATTTACCGTAACCCAAACCAGTATAGGGGAAATAAGTCGAGAGTATTTACCTGAGCTATTCTTCGTTTAAATGCAAGATTTATTAACTCAGCCGTACACAAAAGTACTAAGTGCAGATAACATTTACCAGCAAGTCTCTAGTCTGGATTATGGCATAAGCTAACCAATTAAATACGAACGGTCCTTAATTAAGTCATAGACTTAGACCGAGTAGTGTATATGATCAAAATGTATAACGCTTAATTAAACGATGATCGGATAGAAAGTAGTTTAAACCCGAAAGTACTTTGTCTTGTATAATATGAGTAAAATATAAACATTCTGGATTTTGAGACTTAAATGACAAGATTAGACCCGTTTTGGTTAATTTTCGTAAACTAGTTACATATACTTAAGCGTACGCATATTAGCGATATCGGGTAACCGGATAAGTCATGGACAAATTCTATATGCCATTATATTTTAAATAAGTTGTAATATCAGTATGATATCAACTTATATGCCCGTTATGGTTTTAAAGTGAAACTACGCCTCATAAGGGCGTTTCGGTAACTTCATACCGTATAAAAGGAACTTGAATATAATTTAATGTTAAAACTATAAGTATTCTGGAAAATAACTTATTTATGATATAATATCAGTAGGATATTAATTTTATGTGTAATTTATCTTTTATGACCAAACTATGCACATAAGGGGCATTTTGGTCATTTTACACATAGTTTATAAATTATTTGGGATTCTGATTTTATAACATGTACCTACTGTAATTATGTTTAAAATAATTTTTGAAATCAGTAGGTAACAAGTCTTGGTTGATAAATATGGTTTAAGACCATGTTATGCGTCGAAGTGGCGTTTATGTCGTAAAATAACGATTTATGCGCTGTTTAATGAAAACTGATGTTATGATCAGATTAACAAGTCTTAGATATGTTATTTAATATAACATATCATTAGGTAAAATATTTACTCTAAAAAGATATGATTAAACCGTTTTATAAGCCATAAGGGCCTTATCGTCATTTATCGACATAATACAAGGACTTGTTCATAAACTCGGTTTATAATCTGTTTTGACATCCAAAATAATCCTAATAATAATATTACATCAGTAGGAAACTCATTTTCAAGTTCATTATCATTTAAACCTCTTTTTATGCAAAAAGGGCATTTTAGTCAAAATGGAATAATTACGGAACTTGTGCATAAACTTAGATTCTGATTATGATCATGTAATATAACCTCAGGGGGCTATGATACATTATATTATGATCGTAATGCAACTTTAGTTCAGTAGCTAATTAATCTAAATGGGGTTGAATCGAAAGTCAAAGCAGAAGTTAAACTTTGCGACTTTCGGTTGGGAACCGACCCTAGAACTGAAATTGACGAGTCGAACATGTTCTTACATGTTCTAATAGTTATTACCAACTTGTTTAAGTGTCAAAACAGGTTTCATAACATATATAAGATCAATTTATGATTTTTCCAAAAATGGCCTTGTTGACTTTTTAATATCATAACTTTGACCTGTCAATTGGTCTAGATAATGTGATCTTCAGGAGGTGCCCTTTATAGGGACTAACAACTCCCTTATTACGATCACTTAGCCATGTTCATTTTGAACAATGGCTGGACCATATTGGTCTTAATCAAAAGTTAAGACGTTTTCAGTAAAACGATTGACTTTTGGCTATAAAAGCCTATAAACGAAAATTCAAGAGCAATGAACACTTACAAGAGATTCCTAGATTGCAATGGAATTAAGTTGGATACTCCTTTCAGTTAGGAACTTCCAGAGGAGGGAGATAGAGTTGTGAATAAGAAAGGTGCAAGTTCAAATGGTGAACCTTGGCACCTATTTATAGTTGGAGAGTTTGAAGGAGGTGATGCCAGGTGTTAAGGGGTTTAAGAGGAAGCTTACAAGTGTCCTAAAACATGGCATAGCTGTTTGGGAATCCATAGTTTCGAACACATTGGTTTTTGGCAACATGTGTGGAGCCCAAGCAAAAATTCTGTAGATACAGGCCTCTCGCGCCCCGCGAGAGGCGTAGGCCTTGCCTCTTGCGCCCTGCGAGCGCCCCATGGCCAATTTTAAAGTTTGACACTTTTAGCCCCTTAACTTATAAAACCTTCTAAAACACCTTTTTAGCATACTTTGCCCATCGTAACCAATATTTGGCATACCCGGGAGTATGCTCGGACATAGTCGAGCTTTCAGAGGTATAAATTAACATGTTAACACTTTTAACCCACCCATTATCCAACTTTCACATATTTACAGAATTGAACCCTCTCGTCTAACAAATGGGACATATGAGAGTTAGGACTTTGTAAAGGATCACTCAGAGGCTCATTATAAGCATGTTGACTCCGATGTCACTCAGAGGCTGGGCATGTTGACACAATGGTCACTCAGAGGCCAAGTCTTAGCATGTTGACACTAATGGTCACTCGGAGGCTACGTTTTAAGCATGTTGACACTAATGATTACTTAGAGGCTTGGTTTATGCATGTTAACATCAGAAGATCACTCAGAGACTTAGTTTGAGCATGTTGACGCTTTTAGTCCCTGTTAGTCTTTAATAGACTTAAAATAAAAATATAACACGTGTTGCTATATTATTGGACATGATTTTACAGGGTGTTACAATTTATGAGAGAGATATTAGTGTTTGTAAAGTGCAAAGTGAGTGGAAATGAGGTGGGTTTTATAGTTGAGGTTTAGGATGGGTTAGGTGGTGATTAAATACAAGAAACACAACCAAATTAACATAATTCTGCCTAATCAACGAGTTGGTCCTTATTTTCTGCGGATTGGGGTGGCTGGTGGGCCGCGACAAAATGGTGGGGGACGGTCGCGTGGCGCGACGGCCTCTAGCCATGAAACTTATTTGATTTTTTGCCTTTTTAGTCCCTGAAGTTTATATTTGTTAAGTTTTAATGGGTTAATTGTAATATAATGCTATCTAAACATGTCATTAAGCATTATAAATATAAGAATTTTGAATAAAGTATCAATAAGCATGTACGAATATGTGAAGTATAAGTTGTAAGAAATAATATTTTCTTTTTTTATTACGATCGAAGTGTCAGATTGTACAATGGTACAACGAAAGATGATTCCAAGGGTTATAAGTTCCCAAAAATAGAAATACAAGACACACTTCCTAAATAAGGAAAGGATCAAGGATTTTCCACGAAGTGTAGAGTTTCGTTGACTTCAAGATCTTCGAGTGGAACTTGAAGTCCTTCATCAGCTAGACATTTCTTCAAGTTTGAGACATGGAACGTAGGATGGACGTTGTTGAGTTCTTGAGGTAGGTCCAGCCGATATGGTACCTTGCCAATCCTTTCGAGAATTTTGAAAGGACCTACATAGCGAGGAGCGAGCTTGCCTTTCTTACCAAATCGAACCACACCCTTCCAAGGGGATACCTTGAGAAGTACAAAGTCACCTACGTTGAATTCCAAGGGTTTGCATCTTTTTGTCGGCGTACTCTTTTTCGGCTCCTAGCTTTGAGCAAGTTGTCTCGAATCTGCAAGATCTGGTCCGTCGTCTCTTGCATAAGCTCGGGACCGGTGATTTGTGTCACACCCCGAATTTCCAACCAAATCTCGGTGGGCCCGAGTGGGGAATATCATGACGTAAGTTGATATTATCATTGTCAATTAACACAATACAGCGGAAATCTTGGAGTTTATATTACTATTACAAACCAAATTGTCCAAAGTACAAAAATAATATACAGACGGTTTGTAACTAAAGATCCACAGGCGGATCATAAAATATAGAAAAGTTGAACATCAGACTTTTAGGCAGATCTAAGGATTTGCAAGATCCTCTTATATCAATACCAAGTAGCTTCCAGCCTATTTCGTATTGTACCTGCAACTTAGTCTTTTGAAAATACGTCAGCTTTCGCTGGTAAGTACATTTAACTGACTCATTTTGAAAACATTTCAAAAAATTGATTTAAGTCCACAGGGCACATAAAAATCTTTTATAACTTGGGAAAGTTAAGCTTTTAACCTTGTTACAGATTCACATGTTTGTCAATACATATGGGGCCCAGTACAGAGACTAAGACATGATTAACTAATACACTACTTATAAACCCATGAAGGAGTTATCCCCAACTTATGGGTAAAAATATTCTAGCATTCGCATCTGTCAGGTGGTATGCCTACACCCCGTGCTTTGGTCATGGCCATTAGTAACTTAAATGAGCCGAGGATATCCAGGACGCGGTCGTTAACCCCCAATGTTTAAATTATCAAATAAAACTGATCAAAACGGAATATGCTGATTTACAAGCCACAATCCGGCATTCGATTGATCCCATTTCCGACCAAGCGGTAATAATTTACCGTAAATGTAAGTCTCGAAAATCCGGATCTAACAACGATATCACACAATCCCCAAGGATGGGTGGAATCCAAACTTGATGATATTCAAGAAAACCGAAAAGATGAAGAACAATACGAATCAACCTTAACACCTTGCACACGATTCTATTACTTGAACAAGCAAAACCGTCTGGTACAAGATCAAGGCTCTCTAGAGAAATCCCAAAAGTCTAACCCTAGAAATGACATAAGCTTAGCTTATATACCTAGGGTAAGGGCATGCCCCTCATGGGCTTGCCTATGGGCTTGCCTGGCCCACATGGCCTATGGCATGCCCAAATGACCTATAAAGGTCCGGACTTAATACAAACTACCGAGTTAATTCTAGTTGACTACCATAGACCGTTGCATATATTTGATGTGTCAGTCTCACACTTCTAGGACCTAACAATCTCCCCCTAGACTGATGCATCAAATTGTCTTTATAGCATAAATTCAGCAACGTCTTCAACAGAGTCTATGGTCGTCACTATGCTGTAAGTGTTGTGGAAATCAGTCTCACACTGAACTCTCAGCACCTGGTCTCTTTTTTTAGCTCTCTTTCTTCAGCTCTTGTGGTTAGCTTTGTCACACCCCGACCCACAGCGGAATAAGAGTCGGGGCATAATTGGGTTATCACCAAAGCTCATGACATTTACTAATATGTTTCATATTAATTAAAGTCAAAGTTACATTCCAAATAATCCAAACATGTCCATACAATACAAAGAAATAACCAAACAAAATAGTTCCAAGCTCTAAATCATTTTATTCTTCTAGTCCAATCCTAAGTGTTTCTGGCTGCAGCTGGTTCACCTGTATCATGTGTAAAAATGGGGGTTTTTGGGTCAACATAAGTTGGCGAGTGAACCTTGTTAGATAAACATTTATTATTGATTTACTTGTTAGTTTATCAATGAAAAATTGTGCATAATCATAAATGAGCAAATGTAAATAATCAAGCAGTGGCAAATAGCAATCACAACTTATAACATACAATAACATATGATAGCATACATTAACATACCAACAACATACGATAAATAACATAAATGAAACTGTGCGATCAAGGCTCAATCAAACGGAGCCGATCGTATACTGAAAATGAAAATGTCTGTGCGATCAAGGCTCAATCCAACGGAGCCGATCGTATTGCATGTACTGAAAATGAAAATATCTGTGCGATCAAGGCTCAATCAAACGGAGCCGATCGTATGTGGGCACGCCAGGTTCACGCTCATAATGAAATGGGGAACATGCTCAACACTCATAATGTAATGGGGAGCGGCGGCCTATGAAATTGGATGTACTGAAAATAATAAATTGCATCCAACAATAACCACACAACAAATGAAACAAACTGAATACACATGTTCATGATATGATGTATGCACAATGGTTTAAATATAATATATATAACAAGACACATGATACACCCCAAAACGTGATTAAACGGGGAATTTGTAAAGATTCACTCACATTGGGTGCGTTGGATTGGAGATGGTGAGATGCGCACGAATTGGATGAGCGGAACAACGAGAAATACTAACCTAAATAATAACGGAAAAATATATTAAATGAGTGGATTTTATTAAGGATTGTAATGAAATTTTTAGATATATTTTTGTGAGTTTAAGACTATTTTCTATCTTTAAAAATGTTATTTTTAAGTATTTTTAATTGATTTTTAAATTAAATTAAATAAATAAAAATATAAAAAAATTGTTTATTTTGCGTTGACCGTTGACCGTTGACTTGTTGACTTGTTGACCGGTTCGGTCAGTGGAATTGTTTGCGCTAGGTGAGGCTCGAACCCGAGACCTCCCGTACGCGTGCACGCAGCTCTACCAACTGAGCTACGTGTCTAACCCAAAATAATCTTGTTTTTAATTATATTTATATACTAATTCAGTTTAACCAAAATTCTTTTAATTTCAAAAACATTTTAATTCAACAAACCGGTGCCAGTAACGGGTTTCGAACTCGTGACGTGCGATTTAGTGTTGCACACAGTCCACCGCTGGACTGTGTGTCTAACCTGGTTATTATCTCTGTTTTTATTATACTTAACAACTAACAGAGTTAACCCGGTTTAGTTTTAAACAAAAAGGCATTTTATTACATAAGGAGTGCGTGTATCAGGGATCGAACTCGGGACATGCGTGTGTATTTTGCACACAGTCCACCGCTGGACTGTGTGTCTAACCCGTTTAAAATACCAATTTTAATTATACTTATAGTGTTATCACAGTCATCTTCTTCATTGAATTTTACAGGCAGTCGATTATACCGTTATATCTTGTGTAGTTTGATTGTTAAACATTGTACAATCTAATATGAAAATGGCAGAAACGATAATTAGAGGTGAACATACCGATGAACGGTTTATTTCAGAATTCCGGCAATGTGTCGGTCCCTGTTTTTATGCTCTTCAACTGAACAAGACAATTAACCGTTTTGATTAGCTAATCGTGAAATTGAGGTGATCAGCAAATGTTAACAGAGGGTTTGAATGCCCTTACCGATTCTCAGATGAACATAGAGTTTTTCAGAACTTTTCCGGCGAACTGAAATTAGCTGAATACAGTGCCTGAATTCGATTTCAATTGAAAGGTTTAAGTTAGAAATAGCTTAACAATTGTTGGACTACAACGTTATTGAAAGAATTTCCGTTTTGATGATGAATACGGTTTTCCGGCGAATCTTGAAGAAATTTCCGGCGAGTTGATTTAAGCATTCTGACGGACTGAAAGCGTGACGAAAGTGAAATGAAATGTTGGTATGATGTTTCTGAGTCGCGAGAGGGGTCTTGAGTTGAAGAAATTGGGACTTGATTAATTTCGGTTATAAAAACCGATAATAAAGAAAATTGATGTTCAATCACTTCTGAATTGATTAAAATCAGTTGGCGCAACCGGTTTAACCGAGTTTGTGTATAAATGTTATTTGTTTCCTAGAGATAACAGAAAACAACAAGTGGCGGAGTGGTGATGTGAGTGTGTGCTAAGTCTTTGGATTCAGTTCTGGCTGACCCGGGTTCGAGTCCCGGCAGCAACATTTCCTTTTTATTTATTTTTTTTAACTTTTTATCAAATATAATTTTTATAGTTTAGTTTATTTATTAATTATGTATCATTTTAAATCAAAATAATCATAAATATTCAACGTGACATTTATAACTTGATATTCGATTACAAAACGGAGCGGGTTTTGGAAACCCGTTTTGACAAATGTTACAGTATCCCCTACTTTTAGGAATTTCGTCCCGAAATTTAAGTAGTTGATGTAGTAGGAAAAAGATGCGGGTATTTTTTCACGCATTGAGTCTTCACGTTCCCAAGTAAACTCAGGTCCCCGTTTCGACTCCCAGCGTACCCTAACAATTGGAATGCGACTTCGTCGTAGACCTTTCTCTCCGAAGTCCATGATCTCTACTGGTCTTTCAATAAAATGCATAGATTCATCAATCTGAATATCTTCCAGAGGAATGTGGAGGTTTTCATCAGTGAGGCACTTCTTCAAGTTTGATACGTGGAATGTGGGATGAATCCTGTTGAGTTCTTCTGGTAGATCAAGCTTGTATGCTACAGGTCCTACTCTTTCGAGTATCTTGAAAGTTCCTACGTAGCGTGGTGCTAGCTTGCCCTTTTGACCAAAACGAACTACTCCCTTTCACGGTGATACTTTTAGAAGTACATGATCACCAATGTTAAACTCTAAAGGCTTCCGTCGTTTATCTGCATAACTCTTTTGACGACTTTGAGCAGCTAGAAGATTGTTTTGAATTTGATGGATCTTGTCTGTGGTTTCTTGGATCAATTCTGGACCAGTAATTTGAGCTTCCCCAATTTCGTGCCAACATACAGGAGATCGGCACTTACGACCATATAAGGCTTCAAAAGGTGCCATGCCGATGCTTGAATGATAGCCGTTGTTGTACGAAAATTCAACTAAGGGTAGATGAGCGTCCCAATTTCCCTTGAAGTCTATGACACATGCTCGAAGCATATCTTCAAGAGTTTGTATGGTGCGTTCAGATTGACCATCAGTTTGAGGGTGATAGGCGGTACTGAGATCTAATCGCGTACCCATAGCGGATTGTACTGCTTGCCATGTTCGTGAAGTGAAACGACCATCACGATCAGAAATAATGCTTAACGGTACCTCATGTCCGCTTACGATTTCGCTGATATAAATACGAGCAAGCTTTTCGTTCTTGAAATCTTCGCGGATAGGAATAAAGTGAGCTGATTTTGTAAGTCGGTCAATTATTACCCATATAGTGTCATACCCACCCGAAGTGCGAGGTAACCTGGTAATGAAATCCATGGTTATATTTTCCCACTTCCATATAGGTATTTCAGACTGGATCAAAAGTCCTGAGGGTCTTTGATGTTCAGCTTTTATTTTGGAACACGAAAAGCACTTGGAAACAAAATCAGCAATATCCTTTTTCATTCCAGGCCACCAGTAGTGTATCAAAGGTCTTGATACATCTTGTCGGCTCCTGGGTGTATAGAATATCGTGTTTTGTGCGCCTCATTCATAAAAAAAAATATCACGAAGGTTATTGTGGTCAGGAATCTATATGCGATCTAGACAGGATAGAATACCGTCGGATTTAGTTTCAATTTTAAGTTCAGCTCCACAAGACAGCTCCTTGCGTACGTCTCCTTTCTGTTACTGAAACATGTTGGGCTTCTCGGATTTTGATCTTTGATGTCGCTTACGATTTTATTTACAACAGTTTTGAGGGAACCGATACATTTGTAATGATAAGGTATGTATCATAAACAAAAACTTCAACCATGACGATATTTAAACCTACATGGAACTTTTCATAACCTCCTGGTAATGCTTTTGATCCTTTGCCAAGAATACTTATATATAGGAAGTACCAGCGGCGTATCCACCATATTCTTGTCAAATTTTCGTTGGCTTTATCAGTAAATCATGATCAGTTCTATGTGACTCTAAAACATAAACAACACAATGAACAAAACTTGAGTCTCAATTCTGAAATGAT
Organism: Scalesia atractyloides; assembly: GCA_947069175.1. NCBI lineage: Eukaryota > Viridiplantae > Streptophyta > Magnoliopsida > Asterales > Asteraceae > Scalesia > Scalesia atractyloides. The sequence continues at coordinate 79,023,283 of CAMTDV010000020.1, read as the reverse complement.
ACATGACTAAATGATGACAGTACCTCTCTCGTTGGTTCTGATGAAGGGGTCAGTCTATGTAAAAGTGTGACACAACCCAACTTCTTTAAATGATGAGATTGAGATACGTCGAGATGTATGTTGATATAAATGTTAAATCAATGAGTATAGAACAAAAATGTAATATCAAATCGCATTAAAATTCTTGGATACATAAATTTCCAAATTTTACAACTGGAATACGGAAAGATTGAGATAACATAAAGAAAACATTAAAACTAGACGATTGGAGTTGAGTCTTGATTCTTGGCGAGAAAAAAAAATTAGTTGGGTGATTATTGGCGTTGATGTTATAAGCTCTTTCTCTTGCAGGTGGTGGAGCTTGGTTAGCTTGATTCACCGGATTTGCTTGAGCTTGGGCATGAATGATGTTCACCAAACGTGGACAAGTGTTTCTAAAATGACTTGGATCTCCACAATTGTAGCAAGCCCGCATAGGTTGTACCATGGGATAGTTGGGTTGATAGTATGTTTGGGCTAGATGTTGGGTAGGTGGTAGTAGTAGGGGTTGTTGGGCTTGACCCATTATTTGTTGGTGGGTTTGGGTTGAAGGCTGGTGGCGGTTTGTTCGCTGAGGTATGCGACAGGTTTGAACAGTATGACCTGCACGACCACAACCGGTGCAATATTGGCAAGGATGATCAGGAGAATGGTGGTATTGGCAACGGTTGCATTTTGGTAACGGGCCAGAGTATGGTCTTTTGTGTGGTGCGGGTGAAGGGGCGACTTGGGTAATGGGTGCAGCAGGAATGGGATAATTGGTTTGTGTGACGGCGAAGTTTCTTGTGCTTCGATTCCTTTTACCAGTAAACTTCGAGGAGGAACCAGAATGGCTTGAAGTTTGAGCCTCAATGGGGGCTTTCTTCTTCTCCTCTTTGAATTTACCGTTTCGAATGCGATTTTCGGTCAGTTGAGTGGCTAGTTCCCTAGTAGCTTCAAGTGTTGCTGGTGAAGTGCTGAGAACTGAATCTTGAATTTTCGAGGGAAGACCTCGAATATAATGCTCGATCAAGCGATAAGTTGGGGTGAACAAGTTAGGGACCATTTGGTTCAACTCTAAGAACCTCTTGTTGTAGATGGTATGATCTCCCTCCTTTTGCTTTAAAGAATGAAATTCATCCTCCAACTTTTTAATCTCACTCCTAGGACAGAAACGCCTAGTCATGATTTCCCTTAACTCCTCCCAAGTTAAGGCCATTGCATCATCAGTTCCCCTCTTCCCTTTTTCAGTATTCCACCAAGTGAGAGCTACCCCAAATAGTCTCCCGGTGGCGTATCGAACCTTGCGATCCTCAGGACAATCGCAATTGAGGAAAGTGTTTTCCATTTCCTCGAACCAGTGGAGGAGAGCAGTGACACCTTCGGTCCCCTCAAATTTAGGAGGATCACAAGATTTGAAATGTTTGTAAGAGCACTTGCTAGTAGGAGGGTTGTCAATGTTCTGGTCATGTTGTTGGGGAGGGTTAGTAGGATTTGTAGCGAGGGCTTGTTGTACTTGGACCACAATGTCAGGCAGTATCGTGGCCATTTGTTTCGCGATTTGTGTGGCCAAGCGTTCCTGAGACCTTCCTGATCTTTTACCCCTTCGTTGTTGTCTGGACGACATCTACAGGAACATACATGAGAAGATTGTGAGTTTATGGTGTCTTTTTAGGTGTCATGTGTCTTTAAGAAAATGAAAATAACATAAATATCAATAATGCAACTACATCCATAGGATGTCTTGGGTTTACTCATGTTGGGCCTCAAATGTCCCCCATACCTTCACCTATATAGTCATGTGGGCCCCCATGGCTATTGGCTTGGTAGGATTCACATTAGTATTGGCAATTTAACACTCGCATTACCCGAATGCAAACCATAAAATATGTTCATGAGATGTTTGGTCGGAACGTGTCCAGGTGTAGACACAATGACAACTCAAAGTGGGGTTAGTTCACACGACGTTTGGTATAGCATGCTTTGGCCTAATAGGTACTTCGTACTCTCATCGTTAGTCCCCATGTAGGCAAACTGGTCCTTTATTTTGGATTTATACGAATGCCAGCCTAGACAGGACGTTCCGACTACCGGTACTGGTACCCTTCCAGTTACTACATGCCCGTCATGAGAACTCACTTTGATGAGATTTGAAAACACAAAAATCATTGTAAAAAAAATCATGATGTGGTGTGTGCTTTCATGGATATGATGTGATATGAGAATATGATTCATGATAGGCATTATATGATAATACATACTTATGAACATGCTTGCATAATATTGAATGTAACATTTAACATAGAACATATAAACATCATGAAATTTGGCATGTAACACACAAAAATCTTATAAGTTTCTAATCAACTATAGTATAGGCTCTAAGGGTCTAATAACCTATCCTATATCCCTATAGTCATGGCTCTGATACCAATCTGTCACACCCCGACCCGCAGCGGAATAAGAGTCGGGGCATAATTGGGTTATCACCAAAGCTCATGACATTTACTAATATGTTTCATATTTATTAAAGTCAAAGTTACATTCCAAATAATCCAAACATGTCCATACAATATAAAGAAATAACCAAACAAAATAGTTCCAAGCTCTAAATCATTTTATTCTTCTAGTCCAATCCTAAGTGTTTCTGGCTGCAACTGGTTCACCTGTATCATGTGTAAAAATGGGGGTTTTTGGGTCAACATAAGTTGGCGAGTGAACCTTGTTAGATAAACATTTATTATTGATTTACTTGTTAGTTTATCAATGAAAAATTGTGCATAATCATAAATGAGCAAATGTAAATAATCAAGCAGTGGCAAATAGCAATCACAACTTATAACATACAATAACATATGATAGCATACATTAACATACCAACAACATACGATAAATAACATAAATGAAACTGTGCGATCAAGGCTCAATCAAACGGAGCCGATCGTATACTGAAAATGAAAATGTCTGTGCGATCAAGGCTCAATCCAACGGAGCCGATCGTATTGCATGTACTGAAAATGAAAATATCTGTGCGATCAAGGCTCAATCAAACGGAGCCGATCGTATGTGGGCACGCCAGGTTCACGCTCATAATGAAATGGGGAACATGCTCAACACTCATAATGTAATGGGGAGCGGCGGCCTATGAAATTGGATGTACTGAAAATAATAAATTGCATCCAACAATAACCACACAACAAATGAAACAAACTGAATACACATGTTCATGATATGATGTATGCACAATGGTTTAAATATAATATATATAACAAGACACATGATACACCCCAAAACGTGATTAAACGGGGAATTTGTAAAGATTCACTCACATTGGGTGCGTTGGATTGGAGATGGTGAGATGCGCACGAATTGGATGAGCGGAACAACGAGAAATACTAACCTAAATAATAACGGAAAAATATATTAAATGAGTGGATTTTATTAAGGATTGTAATGAAATTTTTAGATATATTTTGTGAGTTTAAGACTATTTTCTATCTTTAAAAATGTTATTTTTAAGTATTTTTAATTGATTTTTAAATTAAATTAAATAAATAAAAATATAAAAAAATTGTTTATTTTGCGTTGACCGTTGACCGTTGACTTGTTGACTTGTTGACCGGTTCGGTCAGTGGAATTGTTTGCGCTAGGTGAGGCTCGAACCCGAGACCTCCCGTACGCGTGCACGCAGCTCTACCAACTGAGCTACGTGTCTAACCCAAAATAATCTTGTTTTTAATTATATTTATATACTAATTCAGTTTAACCAAAATTCTTTTAATTTCAAAAACATTTTAATTCAACAAACCGGTGCCAGTAACGGGTTTCGAACTCGTGACGTGCGATTTAGTGTTGCACACAGTCCACCGCTGGACTGTGTGTCTAACCTGGTTATTATCTCTGTTTTTATTATACTTAACAACTAACAGAGTTAACCCGGTTTAGTTTTAAACAAAAAGGCATTTTATTACATAAGGAGTGCGTGTATCAGGGATCGAACTCGGGACATGCGTGTGTATTTTGCACACAGTCCACCGCTGGACTGTGTGTCTAACCCGTTTAAAATACCAATTTTAATTATACGTATAGTGTTATCACAGTCATCTTCTTCATTGAATTTTACAGGCAGTCGATTATACCGTTATATCTTGTGTAGTTCGATTGTTAAACATTGTACAATCTAATATGAAATGGCAGAAACGATAATTAGAGGTGAACATACCGATGAACGGTTTATTTCAGAATTCCGGCAATGTGTCGGTCCCTGTTTTTATGCTCTTCAACTGAACAAGACAATTAACCGTTTTGATTAGCTAATCGTGAAATTGAGGTGATCAGCAAATGTTAACAGAGGGTTTGAATGCCCTTACCGATTCTCAGATGAACATAGAGATTTTCAGAACTTTTCCGGCGAACTGAAATTAGCTGAATACAGTGCCTGAATTCGATTTCAATTGAAAGGTTTAAGTTAGAAATAGCTTAACAATTGTTGGACTACAACGTTGTTGAAAGAATTACCGTTTTGATGATGAATACGGTTTTCCGGCGAATCTTGAAGAAATTTCCGGCGAGTTGATTTAAGCATTCTGACGGACTGAAAGCGTGACGAAAGTGAAATGAAATGTTGGTATGATGTTTCTGAGTCGCGAGAGGGGTCTTGAGTTGAAGAAATTGGGACTTGATTAATTTCGGTTATAAAAACCGATAATAAAGAAAATTGATGTTCAATCACTTCTGAATTGATTGAAATCATCGGTTCATCGGTTATAAACGTGAATGAGCGATTAATCAAACGATTAGACGATTGAATTGCCGATTTCAGTTTCTCAGTTGGCGCAACCGGTTTAACCGAGTTTGTGTATAAATGTTATTTTTTCCTAGAGATAACAGAAAACAACAAGTGGTGGAGTGGTGATGTGAGTGTGTGCTAAGTCTTTGGATTCAGTTCTGGCTGACCCGGGTTCGAGTCCCGGCAGCAACATTTCCTTTTTATTTATTTTTTTTAACTTTTTATCAAATATAATTTTTATAGTTTAGTTTATTTATTAATTATGTATCATTTTAAATCAAAATAATCATAAATATTCAACGTGACATTTATAACTTGATATTCGATTACAAAACGAAGCGGGTTTTGGAAACCCGTTTTTGACAAATGTTACATGCTTCATATCAAGATCTTGATCAGCTTTGCTTGAAACATCTTTGTCGAAAAGAAAGCGAGAGGATGAATCTCAACAACTCTTTTCTTCTTCAATCTTTCTCTTTCAAGCAAGCATGTTCACATGTACTTCTTCAAATGTACTATCGCTGTCATAAGATGACTAGCATCTGGTTCTTCTGACTCAGGTACACTTTGCTATTGTGATGCTTCATGCTTTGTCGGGAACTAACAACATCTCAATTTCAGTAACCCCTGTTTCTTGGTCTAAATCAAAATTTGCACAATTCTCCGAAATTTATAAGCAAACATTCTTATGCAACAGGGAGAGTACCGCATGAACACTTGGTACATCCAAGTACTTGTACTCGGATCAAAATTCAAATTTCTTTCATCATTTGATGATTAGTCAGATCTTCAAGAAACGGTTAATAATTTTTAATGAAACATTTTTTAATTTTAGAATATAACAATATAAACAGAAACGCAAATAAACGAAGAAACTAACTCAGTAGTTACAACTATACAATTGCAATGGGATCAAAATCGTTTTCCGGCGGACCAAGGAACACTTTTCAGTGCAAACTTATTCAGACTGGTCTAAGTGATTGCCAATATATTTGTCCACTTAAACTTTAACGCTCAACTTTCATTTTTCAACTTCGGGATATGCTTAAGGTAGTGTTATACTATAATACCCGTGTTTCCCATTCCATGACATACCCCCGCGATTAAGGTAAGTACAACGATTCATCGTAGCAGGTGAGTATATTGAGATCATCTTTTATCTTTTACAACATCAGACTATTGGTGAACAGGTTCGTACTTTCATACAGCAGAGTGACCAATGATATCTGACAAGGGTTAGGCAAATACCTTATATGGTATGTTTGACTTTTCAAGCACATGAAATTTTCTCGTGATGAGATTTCCTTTCTTTTAAGGTTTTGGCCCTTCTATTTTGGCTCTTTTAAGGATATCCTGACTGTGCCTAGGTCTGCATATAATCTGGATGCAACAGAAGGACAACCAAGATGTCCCCCAAATGACTCAACAACATAAAGACCCGAAACTTTAGACGTTGGCTATATATCAACGCAGGATTTAAGACCATAAAATCATATGCTGATGGTATGTTACCCACAAGATATATAGTTCGTTATGTTTATATCACTTAGTATCTTTTAATCACTTTGAACGTTAAGCCTACCGACATATCATATTAGATCCTAGTCTTTTCAGCTACGATACCTTACATGTGTCAGTCACGCCCTTTATCACGAATATTCATTTCATTTCCCATTTGATGCAAAAAGACTTTTTGAAATTTTTTTGTTTTTCAAATGGTTTTTTTGTATTTTTATGATTTTCTCCCCCTAGAACACTACATATATACATATATCTCCCTCTCCCCCCTAAATTTGTGCATCACACTTTATGCACAAATTTACCTAATAAAGAAAACGTATGTACAAAGTTTTAAACGAAAGAAAAGGAAAATTTTTGTGTTGTTTTTGCTTAACCGTTCCGTCACTAGATTAATGACTAATCAATTTCAAAATTAAAGCACAAATTTAAATTTGTACCTTTTCGCTGATCTTTTCTTACCTCATCTCCTCCAAAGGAAACATCGCACTCATAAAAAAAATTGAACATTTTGCAACGGTGAGATGTTATCCAATATATCCCTGGAACAACCGCTATCAACATTCCAGAGATTGTCAACAGCTCCTTCTTGGTTGTTCCTGAAAAATAAGGAGATTAGTAAGACAGTGGGACCCAGGCCATCATGGTCCTAGGTTTCCCTGAAGCATCAAAATAAGACACTTCTTTCATACACAAGTCCCCTTTTGTTTCGAGAATTGGTGATGTTGCTACCGCTTTGGATTTGGGTTTCCAAATTTGTTTCATTTTAACAAACGCGGTTGTTCCATTTGATTGAGCAACTTTGGTTGTTTCAGGTTTAGTTGTTTTAGAAACAGAGTTTTGTTTCTAAACAGCCTTGCATTTGTTTTTGGCAACATTCCAATCCCCATCAGATGGTTTAACCTTGGGATTCACAATCTTCATTGCCTTAGGTGATGATACCTTCATCGGCTTCGAATGATTGTTATCCTTAGGTGTAACATTCGGATTTTGAGCATAGTTGCGTACATAGGGACTATGTGTGCAGTTCCGAGCAATGTGACCAGGAATGCCGCAATTGAATCACATTTGCCTCTTCATATATAAAGCATTCTAATCAGCTTGATTTGATCTTGCAGGCCCTGAAGGATGAACTGATCCCTTATGTGCTTGAATTCCTAGCACGTTTCTTGCAGACGAAGATGAATTTGATGTTTGTACTTTTTCGTTTGCAAGGGCCTTCTTCTGTTGTGTAGATTTCTTTTGATTCTTGTTGTTTTGTTTAGATTGCAAGTCTTGTTCAGAAATCTCCCCAACCTTTCTAAAAGCTTTGCTAGCACGGTCAAAAGCATATTTTTCACATTTGCCATTAATGACCTGCTTAACAAAATCATTTTTCACATCACTAGACTTTTGAGGGCTATTGCTACTGCTACCCACTAATGATTTTGGAGAATGTGACTGTCCTTGACATTTGGACTTCTGCTTCATTAGTCTTTGATTTGGTCGTTTCTACTCCTTTAGCTTGCTCTGAACCTTTTCATCACAAGCAGAAGGTTCAGATTGTTCACTTTGCGCACTTGGAGCCTTGTTCACGTCAGCTCTCTCTTCATCAGCTTTGATAAAGTCAGAGAGTCCCGGTTTAACAGATGAAAGACCATACACTCCAGCTGAATCATTAGAAGAGTCAACAGCACCAGATGGTTCCCGTCCATCTGACGTATAATCACTGGGTTTGTCGTACACAATATTTTGTGCTTTCTTAATCTTCGTTGGTTTAGGGATTGTTGTGTAGTTGTGATTATACAGTGGGGCAACCTGATTGAATCCCAAACCCTTTCCCTTGTTTTCCTTATATGCTAGCTGCACATTACACACGTCTTGAACGAGCTTGCTGGATGTATCAAACTTCTTTATATTAACTTCATTTGTTGATATTTTCCAATAAGAAGTCCCAGCTCATCTCTTACCAAGTCGCATTCCATGGTTTTTAAATCTAATCTGGTTTTGTAATCATGGACCCAACATTTCTGTTGATTTACGTCTAGGTGGAGCTGAGCTATGTCTTTCTTTTATGCTTCAACCTTTTCTTCGAGTAAATTGTTACTTTCTCGAAGGCCGATGCACTGAGCCATTACATTGTTGTAATCATCAGCCATTTTGGAATTAAGTGCCCTTAGTTGAGCAACCCTATTCCTGCAAGGTTCAGTGCATAAAAGGTAGTTGACTGTGTTAATGAACGATCTTGGTTTGTCAGCGTGAGTTTAGGCTTGAGGTAGAGTTTGGGGTGCTGGGTTGTTGATTGCTGCCTGTTGGGATTGAGGTTTCTGTTCGGACACTTCTTCAGGATGAGACCCTGTTGATTTAGCGTATAGATCTTGGAGATCTTGGTTTGATTGCAAATGATTCCACAACCAAGATACAAAGGAGTCTTTTTCATCACCCAAAAATCTATTCATCTCATCTCTTACTTACTCTTTTCGCCTCCCACATTTAAGTAAACGCATCACATAGTCAGCAACCGGATCAACATTGTAGTTTTCAATAAATTCATTCAGCTTTTTCCTTCACTTGATCCCGCAGGTTCAGGTTTTGATTTTGTGCTGGGTTGAAAACTATGTTCGAGTGCTGAGTTTGGGCTGTAAGCGTCTACGGATAATCGAAACCGTATCGGTAAAAACGATGAAAAAAATTTCCGAAAACTGTTTTTATCAAAATGTACTGTTAGACTCGTCTCAACGATACGAATCCAATGATATATAATGTCAAAGACCCTTTTCGGAAAATTCGTGCCTTTTCTTTGTCCTAAAAATCACACAAGTCTAACTGTGCAATCGGTTTGTCAAGATTATCTATGGATCAAATTCTGTGTACAAAAACGTTTAACTCCGGTTACGTCAGCTGGTTAACTTTCCACCTTTGTGGGTACAATTCGGAACAGTATCGAATTTGAGACAGTAACTCAGATTGCTAATCCGAGACGGAATCTCGAAACAGTGATCCGAGATGGAATCTCGAAACAGTGATCCGAGATGCTAATCCGAGATGGTGATTCGGAACAGTGATCTGAGATGGTATCTGAGATGCACTGTTTCAACTGAGATGCTTCCTTGTTTATCCGAGATGCTTCCCAAATTCGAGATGCAATTCAAAATGCAATCCGAGATGAACTCCTATGATCCGAGTTGTTTCTCTTGATCCAAGATGAAAAATCAATCCAGAATAGAGATGAAATCCGAAATAGGGAATGATCCGAATTGCAAGAGATCTGAGATGAATGCCAATCCGAGATGAGAGATGATCCGAAACAGAGAAACAGATTTGGAATGAAAGCCTGATCCAGAATGAGAGTCTGATCTGAAATAAGAACCCTTATCCGGAATCAACAGTGTTTCGAAATTCCTGCAAACAGATAAACACCAATTAATATAAACAGTGATAATCTGGAATGCGAGTAATCCAGATAAGGTTGTTGAGAAGGCCGATGAACAGTTGTCCAGAATCAATCCGAGATGGATGATTTTCTTCGTGTTCTTCGGGATCTTCAATGATTCCATATTCGAATTGCTTGAATCTCCTTCTGTTTTCTCGGAACTGTAGCAATCCGAGATGAGAAAACAGCAGCAATCTTCAATAGCTCTTCAACACTGATATTCCGAGATGACTAATAGCAATAGTTCTTCGAGATCTGAATAGTTCTTCTTCAGTCCATGACACCAAGAGCCTGTATCGAACAACAGGCTCTTATACCAATTGTAAGTCCCGAAAATCCGGAGCTAACAATGATATCACACAATCACCAAGGATGGGCGGAATCCAAATTGATGATATTCAAGAAAACCGAAAAGATGAAGAACAATAAGAATCAACTTTAACACCTTGCACACGATTCTATTACTTGAATAAGCAAAACCATTTGGTACAAGATCGAAGCTCTCTAGAGAAATCCCAAAAGTCTAACCCTAGAAATGACATAAGCTTAGCTTATATACCTAGGGTAAGGGCATGCCTCTCATGGGCTTGCCTATGGGCTTGCTTGGCCCACATTGCATATGGCATGCCCAAATGACCTATAAAGGTCCAGACCTAATACAAACTAACCCAGTTATTCCCAGTTGACTACCATAGACCGTTGTGTATATTTGATGTGTCAGTCTCACACTTCTAGGACCTAACAGTAACCCAAGCCCGTATAGGGAAAATAAGTCAATCTTATTTACCTAAGATAGCATTTGACTTTAAAGTAAAGTTTATATTAACTTAGCCATTTAATCAAAAGAATAGTTCAGATAGCATGGATTCAAGTCTGGAATGATGGCATAAGCTAACCAATTAGAATGCTAACGGTCCTATTTAAGTCATAGACGACCGACTAGCTTAAAGGATCAAACCGGTACAATACGCTAGATTAAGCGATGACCAGATAGAATGTAGTTTAAACCCAACAAGTACTTAAGACCTATATGTCATGGGTAAACAATTAACATTCTGGAATTTGAGATTAAAATGATAAGGTTAAACCCGTTTCAGTTAATTTTCGTAAACTAGTTACATATACTTAACCGTACGCATATAAGTAATATCGGGTAACCGGATGAGTTATGAAAAATTATATAAGTCAATATACTTTAAATAAGTTGTAAGATCAGTAGGATATCAACTTATATGCCCATAGAGGTTTTAAAACGAAACTATGCCTTATAAGGCGTTTTGGTTATTTATATGACGTAAAAAGGAAACTTGCATATACTCTGATGTTATGATCATAAATGTTTTGGAAAAATACTTAATTTGTGATATATGATCAGTAAGATAGAACACTTAAGTGTGATTTATGGTTTAGGACCAAATTATGCACCGAAATGGCATTTTGGTCTTTATTTTTAAAAAATATAATTTACGATATTACATTAAAATTTAATTTATTATCAGAATAATAACATCATAATATGTTAATTATATTAATATATCAGTCGATAATAAAAATTGCAAGTTCATTGTTGATTAAAACCTTGTTTTTTTTTTGTAAAAATGGCATTTTAGTCAAAGTTTGACATTTAACGAAACTTGTGCATAAACTCAGATTATGATTATGATCATGTAATATAACTCAGAGGGTTATGCTACATTGTATTATGATTATAATGCAACTGTAAGTAAGTAGTAAACTAATCTAAGTCGGGTCAGAATCGAAAGTCAAAGCAGAAGTCAAACTTTGTGACTTTCGGTAGCGAACCGACCCTTGGACTGAAATTGATGGATCGAATAAGTTGCCACATGTTCTATTAGCTATTACTAACTTATTTAAGTGTAAAAAACATGTTTATAACATATATAAACTCAGATTAAAATTTTTTATAAAATCTGACCCGTTTGACTTTTTAAAACATAAACTTTGACCAATCAATTGACCTAGTAAACGTGATCCTTAGGAGGTGCCCTTTTAAGGGATTAACACCTACCTAATTATGATCACTTAGCCATATTCAACTTGAACAATGGCTAGACCATACTGGTCTTAACCGAAAGTCAAAGCATTTGTCAAAGAGAAGAGATGGAACACTTACAAGTGATCCAAGAGAAGTTTACAACTCAAAGGAATGCTCCTAGATGACCAGGAACTTCCAAGAGTGTAATAAGAGAGAAGAAGAGGGAATGAGCAAAGAATGAGTGAGTTTGATGGTCTATTTATAGTGCAAGAGGGTGTGTGTGTGTAGATAAAGCCAGGTGTTAGAGGTGTTGTAGGATCATAACAAGTGTCAAAAAGACATCAAGAGCTGCAAAAGTGTGGCAATTTACACGAGAGGAGGCATCTTGACAAAAATTTAGGGATTTGAAACATTTAGCCCCTCAAAAATAGTTTTATAGATTGTCATGAATTGTCCCTTGACTTATATTCAATGACATAATGACACAATTTAGTTCTTTTCGTTATGTGTTGAAGAAAAGTGTGAATAACCAAACGTTAACGAGTGTCACACTAGGTGCTTTTATGTTTTATACGTAGTTACTAGCTTAGAATATGAAAATTATGAATTATAATGGTATTATGGGTTAAATTACCTAAATTAGTATAGTTAAAGGTTTTGTAATAATATGGAACACTCAAGGTTGGTGAATCAAAAGATATCATCTCAACCTAGAGACGTTCGGGTCAAGAGGTGGCTTGATTAAGTAAGAAATACGAAAATAATGATGTCTAGGGGCCTCAGGGTCATTTGTTGAAAGTTAAAACAATGAAAGAAAAAAGTTTCTGACCCTCGCCGTAGGCTACGGTCACCAGACCATAGCTTACAGTCAATATAAAAGCAATTCATCGTGTAAGGACTGTAGCTTATTGTCCTTCACCGTAGGTTACGGTCAGGCTTAATTTTCTGATTTAGCAAAGCCTAACCGTAGCTTGGGTTTGGGACTGTAGCTTACGGCCTGGTATGTGATTTTTTTGTAAATTAGATACGTTTGGTCTAGTGGTGCGTTAAACTTAAATGTGACTTCATCCGAGGGTGTGTACACGTGTCGGTATATTACCGGACGCGAAATTTTCGAGGTGTTACATCCTCACCCCCTTAAAAGAAATCTTGACCTCGAGATTTTATTCAAAAAGATGGGGGTACTTTTGTCGCATAGTGGACTCAACCTCACATGTAAATTCGGGGCCTCGAAGGGCATCCCATTTAATCTTTACAATATGTATAAACTTCCTTCGAAGCTTTTTAACATGTCTATCCTCGATCGAAATTGGTTTCTCAATGAACCTCAAGTTTTTATTAATTTGCACATCTTGACGTGACATTGCTAGCGACTCACCGGCTATACATTTCTTTAGATTAGATATGTGGAACACATCATGAATTCCACTGAGCTCCTCAGGCAGCTTAAGCTTATAAGCTACAGAACCGACATATTCGATTACCTCGAATGGTCCAATATATCTTGGGCTCAATTTGCCTTTCTTTCCGAACCGCATCATACCTTTCCAGGGTGATACCTTCAACATAACTTTTACTCTTTTTGGAACTTAAGAGATTTTCGCCTCTTGTCTGCATTACTTTTGTTCCTATCACGGGCAGTTTTGAGACGATCACGGATTTGTATTATCTTATCTGTGGTCTCTAGGACAATTTTAGGTCCAGGCAGTTGGGCTTCCTTAACTTCAGCCCAACAAATAGGAGTTCTACATTTTCTCCCATACAAGGCTTCAAAAGAAGCAGCCTTGATGCATGTATGATAGTTGCTATTATAGGAGAATTCTATTAGGGGTAAGTGGTTATCCCAACTTCCACCTAAATCAATCACACATGCTCTAAGCATGTCTTCCAAAGTCTGGATATTACGCTCACTTTGTCAATCAGTCTGTGGATGGTAAGTTGTACTAAATTTTAATCTTGTGCCTAACGATTGTTGGAAACTTTTCCAAAAGTGAGATGTTTATCTAGTATCTCTATCAGATACAATAGATACGGCATACCGTGTAGGGACACAATCTTGTCCACATATAGCTTGGCCAACTTATCATAATTATAAGTCTCTTTTATTGGCAAGAAATGCGCTGACTTAGTCAGCCTGTCCACAATGACTTAAATCATGTCATTGCCACGTTTGGTCTTAGGTAACTTGGTAATCAAATCCATAGTTACTATTTCTCATTTCCAAGTGGGAATGTCAAGCTGTTGTAGAAGTTCTGACGGTTTCTGATGTTCGGCTTTAACTTGCGAACACGTCAGACACTTAGCTACGTAAGTGGCTATGGATGTCTTCAAAACCCATCCACCAATAATTCTTCTTTAAATCTTGATACATCTTGTCACGACCCGGGTGAATTGAGTATCTCGAATTATATGCTTTTTGGAGGATTAGATGTCTAAGTCTTCCAAGGATTAGAACCCTGGTCTGTCATTAAATCTAAGGATTCCATCTTTTCCAGACACTAACTGATCAGTAGTTCCGCCTAATCATTCATTAGAAATATTAGCCTCTAACATGGCTTGCTTTTGTGTATCTAATAGCTTCTCATTCAAGCTATTTATGAGCTCAATGCTCTTCGCGTTAATCCTAATAGGCTTAATCCTTTCTTTGCGACTTAAGGCGTCAGCAACAACATTTTCCTTGCCAGGATGATAGCGAATTTTGCAATCATAATCATTAAGCGTTTCAATCCAGCGGCGCTGTCGCATGTTCAAATTCTTTTGATTGAACAGATGTTGGAGACTCTTATGGTCAGTGTATATAATACACTTTGTGCTATATAAGTAATGTCTCCACAACATAAGTGCAAATATCACAGCACCCAATTCCAGATCATGGGTGGTGTAATTCCTTTCGTGCACTTTTAATTGTCGTGATGCATAAGCAATCACTTTGCCTTTTTGCATTAGCACACAGTCCATGCCAGTGTGCATGGCATCACAATAAATGACAAAATCCTCAATACCCTCAGGTAGAGATAACACAGGAGCATTACTCAACTTGTGTTTTAGAATTTTAAAGGATTCTTGTTGTTTTCGACCCTAGTCAAACTTGACATCCTTACGGGCCTAAGTAGTTAAAGGAATGGCTATCCTTGAAAAGTTCTCAATGAACCTCCTATAATAACCGGCCAATCCTAAAAAGCTATGAATCTCCGATGGAGTCTTGGGTACTTCCCAATTCATTATGGCTTCAATCTTGGCGGGATCCACTTAGATACCACGCTCACTTATAACATGTCCAAGAAACTGGACCTCTCTAAACTAAAACTTGCACTTAGAGAACTTAGCATAAAGTTTCTCTTGTCTTAACATTCTAGGATGCACTGAAGGTGTTTCTCGTGTTCAACTTGATTACGAGAGTAGATAAGTGTGTCGTCTATGAAGACATTGACAAACTTATCTAGATACGGTTTGCAAACTCTATTCATAAGATCGATGAATGCTATAGGTGCATTTGTGAGTCCAAAAGGCATTACCAGAAATCCATAATGACCATAACGAGTTCTGAAGGCAGTCTTAGGAACATCCTCACTCTAACCTTCAGTTGATGATATCATGATCTTAAGTCAATTTTAGAAAAGTAACTAGCCCCTTGGAGTTGATCGAACAAGTCATCGATCTTGGGCAGAGGATAACGATTCTTAATCGTTATCTTGTTTAGTTCGCGGTAATCAATGCACATCCGCATTGAACTGCCTTTTTTTATGAAAAGGATAGGAGCTCCCCAAGGTGAGAAACTAGGCTGAATAAAGCCTTTCTCTAAAAGTTTGTCTGATTATACTCTTAATTCCTTCTTTCTGTCGGTGCTAGCCGATATGGAGCTCTTGCAACAGGTGCCGCTCCAGGTAGGATGTCAATCTTTAACTCAACTTGCCTATTTGGAGGTAGACCCGGTAATTCTTCAGGAAAACATCAGGATATTCCGAGATGACTGAAAGGTCTTCAATCTTTGGCTTTGGCTCGTTAATAGTTATTTGTACCATGTAAATAACACAACCTTTCCTCAGACACTTGGATGCCTTGAGCAATGACACTTTGTCTGGCAATCCACAGTGTGAATCTCCAAGTATGGTGAGCATTTCACCAGATGGGGTTTTAATTTGATGTGTTTCTTATCACAGGCAATGCGGGCTTGGTGTTGAGATAACCAATCCATGCATAAGACTACATCGAACCCCGCCAATTTCATTGGCAGAAGAGAGATAGGAATAGAATGATTCTTAATGGATATAAAACGTCCATCAAGAATGGAAGATGTTTTTCTATGGTTCCGTCAGCAAGTTCTACCTCATAAGTTATGTCTAGGGTTTTTATAGGTAAGTTTAATAGTTTGCTAAACTTATGGTCTACAAAGGACGTATCTGCACCCAAATAAAAAAGAACTCTAGCATATACGTCATTGATGAGGAATGTACCTGTTATGACATTGTTGTCATTAATAACCTCCCTAGCATTCATCTAAAAAGTCCGTGCATTTCCTTTCTTGGCCTCTCTAGGCTTTGCATTGTTACTCTTAGGATTCTTAGGGCAGTTAGTCTTAATATGCCCTTTTTCATTACAGCCGCAGCAGACGACATCCTTAAGATCCTTACATTCTAGGGTCTTATGCCCTTTTTCTTGCAGATACCAAGGGTTTAGCCTGTGGATCAGAATTGCACTGTCCCCAGTGCCTACGGTTGCAGGTCTTACATGTTGGCTTCTCGCCCGACCTATCTTGGTTCCTTTTGAATCCGAATCTCTCCTTATTCATCTTACTAAATCTTTGGAAGTTACCATCCTCTCTCTTCCTTTTCCTGTCAGTCTCAGTCTTGACTGACTTTTGTCTCACCAGATCTAAGGTGAGAGAGAGATAGGTCAACAACAGACCTATAAATAGTAGACTGAGCAGTCTTCACCATGCCTTTAATCTCAGGCGCTAACCCATTTATAAAAAACGCAATGCGTTTGGGTTCAGGAGAAATTAAATATATATTAATCTGGATAGGTAATTAAAGTCGGTAACATACTTCCGGCAATCTAGGGTTTTCATTGTAAGAGTAAGAAAATCTGACTCTATCTTCTCCACCTCATGAGGTGGGCAGTATGTTTCCTTATAAGGTCCGCAAACTTGGTCCATCCCAAGTTATACATGTATACTTTTCCTGATGACTGGACCATGGCCTTCCATCATATTACGGCATCGCCCTTAAAGGATTGGGATACAAGCTTCACCATATCCTTATCAGCAAAATCGCTGATATCTACAATAGTTTCCATTTCATCAAGCCATCTCAAGGCTTCTATAGCCGCTTTTTCTCCGTTAAAGTCTCGGGGCTTGCAGCAGACAAAGTACTTATAGGTACATCTGTCTTTAGAAGAACGGACCTATCATGAAACTCTAGTTTCTATGGTTCACTTTTCGCATTCGGTGAGTGAACAGAGCTCTCCTTACAAGCTGAAGATGGTGGAATATATAAAGGTTTGGAGCGAGTAGCGCTCAATTCCTTAAATTTTTCCATGCCCTTTTCCATGGCCTTTCCAACAGCTACATCAATGCGAGCTTGGAAATCGTCAGCATTGCTGGCTATGTTTTCAGCATTGTTTGTATTATTATCACGCGACTACTTTTTGCCTCATCTGAATTAGCCATCTCTGATGTTTTGGTACTAAATACCAAATTAAACATATATTAGCCATGGCATTAATAACCTTATAGGCTATAAAGTTTGGATTTATAGATCCATTGCTATTTGAACCAGTGTGCATAGAATCACAACTATTAGACTTAATATTTTAAATGAATATTCCTTGAGATATTTAGGTATAGTTGGCATAGGTCTCAAAGAGACCATCAAAGGCTTTCTAAATTCGGTCGTAGTCTGTATATTATTGACATTGGATCATAAAGTCACAACTGTCGTTGTCATATTTGACAATATAATATGGCTTACAGGGGAATCCATTAACACTATATAAGGTGTTAAGATAGATAATCAGCATACTGATGGTATTAGTCATGATCTTATTGATCATATAGACTATGAGGCTTGAGCATAGCTCACCACCTTGGACAGGAACCATAAGGTTACAACTGTCATTGTCTTAATTGACAATATAGTATTGCTCGTAGGCAAATCATCACTAATGGATGTTAAATCATAGCCCGTCGAACTTCATCACTAATGGATGTTTAATTATAGCCCGTAGGCACTTCATCACCAATGGATGTTTAATCATAGCCCGTAGGCACTTCATCACTAATGGATGTTTAATTATAGCCCGTAGGCACTTCATCACTGATGGATGTTTAATTATAGCCCGTAGGAACTTCATCACTAATGGATGTTTAATTATTATCATTGCATTGATGATATTAGCGGGATCAAATTTGATCACATAGGCTATATAAGGTTAGGACGTAGTCATTTACCTAGACGACTAGTGTGGTTCCTCAAGTCACACTGCCAAAAGTATTAACATTACTTGAATGTTAACACAGAATTATCTTAATGGTCGATTAACAATAGTCATGGTCACATTTGACCTTAAGGACTTGGAGGCTTGAACATAGTCCACCACCTCCTATCTCTCGATAGAAAGGATAATCTTCCTTAACTATCATGATAGAAGGCTATTCATCCTTCACTATCTTTTATAATTTGGCCAATTAATATGGACTTTGCCATTTGGCTAATCAAAACCATTAAGAAGACCTTTTGGAATTATATAGCGGATCATAAATTGAGTTAAAATCAAGATGATCGCTTGAAGAGGATGTAACGATTACATATATATATACATATAAAATTTAAAATATGATATATATTATATATAATTCCAAATATTTCATTAAATAACAATAGAAAACTACAACACTTGAAATAAATTGAATTGATTGTCCTTGCAAGGACTAAAAGAAACACCACGTCCAAGTAGGGACTAAAGAAATAACAATGTCCACGTAGGGACTAAAGGAAAAGTTACGAATCACAGAAATAGAAGAGATTTCACTCGTCCTTCTTTCCTTTGACTAACTTGGAAAGTTTCTTGAAGAACTTATTTGTCTTCTTCTCCTTCTTCTCAGCCTGTTGTTGCATTTCCTTCATCCGCTCCAAGGCCTCATTAATGGCTTCAAGAGGTGGCGGAGGTTGTGGTTGTGGTTAAGGCACAATAGGATACTTGTACCCATAACTTGGGTATCTAGTAGGTGGATAAGTAGGTGGGAAGAGAGATGGGTAAAGTGCATTATGCATGACCGCTTGCATATATTGGTCATGTGATAGCGCCTGATAGTTTAAGTTCGTCGGCGTAGTTAGGTTAAAAGATTATACTCAGACGTATCTGGGTATGTAGGGATAGGGTTATTAAAACCCAACAGTGGTGGTTGAACCAAAGGTGGTGGTGATGGTTCCACCATAGGTGAAGTATTTGAGGGTCCACCTATTTGTGGGTCCTCAATAAAGGTAAGGTAGGTTTTGGGCAATGGTGGCAGTGAACCCGATGTTGTCCCGCATGCACCAACATACGTGCTCCACGTTTCCTCCTCGATGGCTCAGGAGGTGGCTGAGGTTGCTCCACCAGTTCCATTTGGACGTCTTCCTCTATAGGAGGCGGTGATGGAGAGTGGTACGAAGGAGTGTTAACAAAAGTGAATTGACTCCAACATTGGTCCCATTCATTAGGACCTTGCTAAGGTGATCCTACATAACAGTTAGAACCGCTAGAGATTTCAATGGGGTGTCCATGCGATCCTGATGTGGCATCTCCGGATCGGAGTCCTTGTCCATAGCTTTTGGTTGATCCAACTGATTCTGATCAGCTGGAGGTGGGTTAAAATAAAGATCTGGGTTATACTCTTCGTGATATGAATGTGAGTGGGAATGATGGGAATGGTGAGAGTGGTGTGAATGATGGGAGTGGTGAGAGTGTTGTGAATGGTAAGAATTTTGGGAATGTGGGGTGAGTATTTATGAGAGACAGAGTGTCTCACTGGTTGCCAAGGAGAAGAATCTCCCGAATCTTGGTAGCAATTTGAGTTGTGAGGTTGTGAAGGGATGCGCCCCGATAGTCCTCCCCTCATTGGACCTTTTCCTCTTCCACTTTGTCCTCTGAATGTTAGCGGCATTTTCTGTTAAAATCGAGTCAAAAACAATAATAATAAAACTAAATAATGAAATGAGTAATCCTAGGTCAAAGCCTAGACCGGAAGTCTAAGGAATGTGCTATTGTGTAAGTTTGAGATTAAACAGAAAAGTCTAGTGTTTAATTCTCTCAAACATTGGCTCTGATACCAACCTGTCACACCCGGATTTACAACCAAACATCGGTGGGCCCGAGTGAGGAATATCATGACGTAAGTTGATATCATCATAGTCAATTAACACAGCATAGCAGAAGTCTTGGAGTTTAAAATACTTATTACAAACCAAAATGTTCAAAGTTCAAAAGTAATATCGGACGATTTGTACTAAAGATCCACAGGCGGATCATAAATATACAAAAGATGAACATCAGACTTTAGGCAGATCTAAGGATTTGCAAGATCCTCTTATATCAATACCAAGCAGCTTCCAGGCTATTTCGTATTGTACCTGCAACTTAGTCTTTTGAAAATACGTCAGCTTTCGCTAGTAAATACAATTAACTGACTCGTTTTGAAAACATTTCAAAAATTGATTTAAGTGCGCAGAGCACGAAAAATCTTTTATGACTTGGGAAAGTTAAACTTTTAACCTTGTATACAGATTCACATGTTTGTCAATACATATGGGGCCTAGTACAAAGACAATAGAGGTTTTAAAACGAAACTACGCCTTATAAGGCGTTTTGGTTATTTATATGATGTAAAAGGAAACTTCCATATACTCTGATGTTATGATCATAGACATTTGGAAAAATACTTAATTTGTGATATATGATCAATAAGATATCACACATAAGTGTGATTTACGGTTTAGGACCAAATTATGCACCAAAAGGGCATTTTGGTTTTTATTTTAAAAAAATATAATTTACGATATTATATTAAAATTTAGTTTATGATTAGAATAATAACATCATAATATGTTAATTACATTAATATAGCAGTAGATAATTCATTTGCAAGTTCATTGTTGATTAAAACCTTGTTTTTTGTAAAAGGGGCATTTTAGTCAAAGTTTGACATTTAACGAAACCTGTGCATAAATTCAGGTTATGATTATGATCATGTAATATAACCTCAGAGAGTTATGCTACATTGTATTTCGTCATAACGCAACTATAAGTCAGTAGCAAACTAATCTAAGTTGGGTCAGAATCGAAAGTCAAAAAAGAAGTCAAACTTCGTGACTTTCGGTTTCGGACCGACCCTTGGACTGAAATTGACATATCAAACATGTTCCCACATGTTCTATTAACTACTACCAACTTGTTTAAGTGTCAAAAACATGTTTATAACATATATAAACTAAGACTAAAATTTTTATAAAATCTGACCCGTTTGACTTTTTAAAACATAAACTTTGACCCGTCAATTGACCTAGTAAACGTGATCCTTAGGAGGTGTCATTTTGAGGGATTAACACCTACCTAATTACGATCACTTAGCCATGTTCAACTTGAACAATAGTTAGACCATAATGGTCTTAACCGAAAGTCAAAGCATTTGTCAAAAATGCTTGACTTTTGGCTATTAAAAGCCTATAAAAAGAAAAGAACAGAGATGGAACCCTTACAAGTGATCTAGAGAAGTTTACAACTCAAAGGGATGCTTCTAGATGACCAGGAACTTCCAAGAGTGTAATAAGAGAGGAAGAGGGAATGAGCAAAGAATGAGTGAGTTTGATGGTCTATTTATAGTGCAAGAGGGGTTGTGTAGATGAAGCCGGTGTTAGAGGTGTTGTAGGATCATCACAAGTGTCTAGAAAGATGTCAAGAGCTGCAAGAGTGTGGCAATTTGCAGGAGAGGTGGCATCTTGATAGAAATTTGGGGTTGACACATTTAGCCCCTCAAAAATAGTTTTATGGATTGTCATGAATTGTCCCTTGACTTATATTCAATGACATAATGACACAATTTAGTTTTTTGCATTCAACGCGTGATGTGTTGAAGAAAAGTGTGAATTACCGAACGTTAACGAGTGTCACACTAGGTGTTTTATGATTTATATGTAGTTATTAGCTTAGAATACGATAGTTATGAATTCTTATGGTTTTATGGGTTAAATTACCTAAATTAGTAAAGTTAAAGGTTTGGTAATAATGTGGAACACTAAAGGTTGGTAAATCAAAAGATATCGTCTCAATCGAGAGACGTTTGGGTCAAGATGTGACTTGATTAAGTAAGAAATATGAAAATAATGAAGTCTAGGGGCCCCCGGGTCATTTGTTGAAAGTTAAAACAATGAAAGAAAAAGGTTTTGACCCTCGCTGTAGGCTACGGTCACTAGACCGTAGCTTACGATCAATGTAAAAACAATTCAGCATCTAAGGACCGTAGCTTACGGTCCTTGACCGTAGGTGACAGTCAGGCTTAATTTTCTGATTCAGCAAAGACGAACCGTAGCTTACGGTTTGGGACCGTAGCTTATGGCCCGGTATGTGATTTTTTTGTGAATTTCATACGTTTGGTCTAGTGGAGCGTTCAACTTAAATGTGGCTTCATCCGAGGGTGTGTACACGTGTCGGCATATTACCAGACGCGAAATTTTTGAGGTGTTACATTTGAGCTTCCCCGATCTCGTGCTAAAAATAGGCGAATAGGCGATCAGCATTTAAGACCATATAATACCTCGATAGGTGCCACTTGAATACTCGCGTGATAACTATTATTGTACGAGAATTCGATCAAAGGCACGTGAATATCCCAGTTTCCACCAAAATCGATTACGTAAGAACGAAGCATATCCTCTAGAGTTTGGATAGTATGCTCAGTTTGACTGTCAGACTGAGGATGAAAAGCGGTACTAAGTTTGAGACGAGTACCGAGGGCGGTTTGAAACGTTTGCCAAAGACGGGAGGTAAAACGAGCGTCGCGATCAGAAATGATGTCATTGGGAATACCATGATGACAAATGATCTCCTTCGTGTAGACACGAGCCAATTTCTCGATTTTGTAATCTTCACGAATGGGGAGGAAGTGAGCGGATTTGCTCAAAAGGTCAGTGATAACCCAAATGCTATTGTGACCAGAAGGAGTGTGAGGAAGTTTGGTAATAAAGTCCATAGAAATCCTCTCCCATTTCCAGACAGGAATCTCCGGTTGTTCGAGTAAGCTAGAGGGACGTTGATGTTCGGCCTTTACCTTGGAACAAGTACGGCCTTTTGAAATGTAGGGGTGATATCTCTCTTTATACCAGGCCACTAGTAAGACGTATCAAGGTCTTGGTACATCTTATCAGTGCGTGATGAATAGAATATCGGGATTTGTGAGCCTCTCGCATCAAGAAGTCATAAAGGTTGTCACGGTTCGAAATCCAGACATGATTGAGATAGTAAAGGAAGCCATCGGGTTTGGATATGAGTTGATCCTCAGCACCACACTTTATCTCGTTGTACATTGTATTCTCGTTAACAGACGAGTATTGAGTGTCACGAATGCGTTCGTGAAGGTTATTCAAAGCTTGAAAACAACGTATACTCTTCACATGAGTTTTACGACTAAAGCATGGGCCACGACGTTCGCCTTACCAGGATGGTAACGAATCTTGCAGTCATAGTCGTTTAACAACTCCACCCAACGACGTTGATGCATGTTGAGTTCCTTTTGATTGAAGATTTGCTGAAGGCTCTTATGGTCGGTGAAGACCACATACTTAGTACCATAAACGTAGTATTGCCATATCTTCAATGCAAAAACAACTCACAAGTTCAAGATCGTGCGTAGTGTAGTTCTTCTCATGAATCTTAAGTTGTCTTGACGCGTAAGCGATAACCTTGTACCGTTGCATGCTTACAGCAACCAAGACCTTGGTATGAAGCATCACAATACATGACAAAATCGTTATTACCATCGGGAAGAGCTAAGATAGGAGCATGGTAAAGCATGTCCTTGAGCATCTAGAAAGTCTCTTCTTGTTTGGAACCCCAAACAAAAGGTTTTTCTTTTTAAGTTAGGGAACTGAGAGGAACAGCGATCTTAGAAAAGTTCAAAATGAAGCGTCGATAGCAACCCGCAAATCCAAGGAACGAACGAATTTCAGATGGAGACTTTGGTGCAATCCAGTTCTTGACAACTTTGATTTTGGCAGGATCCACGTGTATGCCTTTCTCGTTCACAACGTGCCCGATAAATTGAACTTCTTTTAACCCAAATTCACACTTGGAGAATTTGGCGTAAAGACGCTCTGTATGCAAGAGTTGGAGGATAAGATACAGGTGTCGCTCGTGCTCTTCTTGTTCCTGGGAGTAGATGAGGAGATCGTCGATGAAGACGAAATGGTCAAGGTAAGGTTTGTACACACGGTTCATCAAATCCATGAAAACGCGGGTGCATTGGTCAAACCAAAAGGCAGAACCACGAACTCATAGTGTCCATAACATGTATGGAACGCGGTTTTGGGTATGTCTTCTACGAGGACTCCAAGTTGGTGATAACCAGAACGGAGATTGATCTTGGAAAAACATGTTGCGCCTTGTAGTTGACCGAAGAGGTCGTCAATCCGAGGAAGTGGATATCGGTTTTTTACTGTAAGCTTTTGAGCTCACAATAGTCAATACACATCTGAAAGGATCCATCTTTCTCCTTAGCGAACAAAACGGGAGCACCCCAAGGAGAAGTACTAGGGCTATGAAGCCTTTATCAAGAAGAGTTGGGTAGATAGCTCTTGTATTTCTGACAGTTCTAGATGATAAGGGGATTTAGCGACAGGAGTTGCACCAGGAATGAGATCGATGCGAAAGTCAATAGAATGAGGAGGAGGAGGACCAGGAAGATCCTCTGGGAAAACGTCAGGGAATTCGCAAACAACAGGAACATCACTCACGCTTGGACCCTTGTCCTTCTTTTCCACAATGTGGGCAAGAAAGGCGAAGTATTCCTTACGTAAGTGTTTTTCGCTTGGATACACGACATAAGCTTGAGACTTTAGAAGGTTTCTCACCATAGACGTGTAAAGAGTCACCATTGAGAAGAGGAAGACAGATGAACTTTCAGAACAAACGACTTCAGCACGAACCTGCCTAAACCAATCCATGCCTACTATGATATCAAGTTACCCATTTGAATGGGTATGAGGTCAATGGAAAACGTATAATCGATAAGATTCAAGGAACATTTGGAAAGGACAAAATCGACAGTGACAGACTTTCCGTTAGCGACTTCGACTGCGAATGATCCTAGCAACTTAAAGCGTTTCACTTAAGCATAGGTTCGAATTCAACAGATAAAAAACTTAACTATGCCAGTATCAAAAAGACAAGAAGCATAGACATGGTTGACGAGAAACATACCAGTTATGACTCATTAGCATTCTGCGCCTTCGTGGCGGTGATAACAAAAGCTTTGCCTCAGGCTTGTTGAGGCTGCTACTGTTGTTGATGTTGCTGGTTGTTGTTGTTGCGTTGAGGACAGATGTTGGCGAGGTGATTAGGATCGCCACACTTGAAGTATGCTCGAATAGTAGTGGCTTGGGGTTGAGCTTGGTTAGGGGCAGGGTTTGCAACAATAGTTTGGTCTTGGGTAGGCTTTAGGTTTAGGCGACATCGATTGGCGAAATGCCCAAACCTGTTACAAGTTGCACATTTGTGACACGAGGTGTTAGTGGGATAGTGGTAAGAGCATTGGTTACACATGGGCCACGGTCCAGTGTAGTTCTTCTTTGGTGGTTCAAAGGTTGAGGTAGCGGAAACTGACTGTAAAGGTATCGGGTTTTGCGGAGTAACAACCCACAATTTTGACTAGAAGCCTTCCGCTTCTTTCCTTTGTTGTTTCTCTTGAAAGGTTGAGAGGGTGAAGGTTTAGCAGTGGCGATGTCGGTACCAGCTTGGTGTGCGTTCCTCGAGGGAGCCTTGGTGGAGGCTTCATGAAGAACATGATTGTTGTTAAGCTTAGCGGCCAAGTGATGGTATCTTCGATGGTTTTGGGAGAAGCGGCGTCAACAAGGTTCATGAGGTGAGGAGGGAGACAACTGTATGTACTCTGCAATAGCCTTCTCGACAATGTCGACATGGCTTGTGCAAATTGCACCAAGCTGTTTGAAACGGGTTGTGAGGCCAGCGCTGTCGTTCCCAACATGTTTTGGGTTCTAGAACTCGTTCTCGAGCTTTTGATGCTCGTGTGGAGGACATAATTCTTTCTCAATGAGTTGTCTAAGGTCGGCCCATGGGAGGGCGTGTACGCTTCATTCCCATGAACTTACGCTCGGAGATCCACCAATCAAGGGCTCTTGATCGGAAAACGCCTGTTGCATTAATTATACGCAGGTGGCCAAGGCATCCACTTTGAAGGAATGTTACTAAAATGGCATCAAACCATTGAAGCAATTTAGTGGCATCCCTATCACAAGTGAAGGTTAGGGGGTTACAAGAATAGAATTGCTTAAAAGTAAACGTTGACTTAGGTGTTTCCACCTTGGAGTCGACAGTGCCATTGGGTGATTCGGTGTTTGGTGGAGGTTGGATTTTGCTGACGATGTTTGGGATGATCTTAGCCATTTGCTTCGCCATGAATCTCATACAATCCTTCTTGGTCATTGAGTTGTTGTTCGACTTCTACTTATTTCTCCCACTTGAGTTTTGCTAAAAAGACATCTAGGTGATCGACAATAGAGGAAAGGATGAGGCTTGATCATAGTGTGATTATAAAAGTCACGTTTGAGGATGTAAGTATCATGTAACACGTATGAGCTCACATAGATGACATAAGCATAACAAGTATTGAAAAGTATAAACACGTATGATAGCGTAAGGAGTATAAATTTAGTTGGTTTGCAAGAATTTTTATTGTTTTTGATTGCGAAAGGCGTGCCAATTGTGCATCGGGTTTGAAATGAACGAGGTAACAAGTACTAAAACACATAGAAATTGAGATAACATAAAAGATAGGCTTAGTAAAACATTGGAGTGTTTCGGGTTGAGAAACGTCGACTATTCCAAAGTGAATCGAAGATCCTTTCAAATTAGAGGAACGTGCTTTGGCCTATAGGTAAAATGCTCTCGTCGAGAAGCGATTAACGGCATTTTACCCTTCTAGTTACTACACGTCTCTAATTGATTCGAATAATTAAAACTTTGGCGAGATTGAAAATCGAGGAGTGGGACTAGTTAACAAGGTGCGGGTTTCACCCCCAACTTGACAATATCGTACCCTAAGTGTGGTTTGTATTTACCAAACGAGGATCGAATTCCGACTCGTTGGTAAGGGTCCACTAGAGCATGAAATGGAAATTTTCCATCAAGGTATGGATATCACTCTCCTAGCTTGATGCCGTAATTTCGTGAAAAATCGAATACACGGATTTAGAGTCGTTCACCAAAGTGTGGGTTTCACGCCTATTTTGGTGAATTCGTCTCGTTTGTAAAGCGAGTGTCTTCAAGTCTTCAAGTGTGTATATTGTGTAAATGTCTTAGGAAAGACATATTGTATATATCAAGACAAAAGGAATAGAAAGAAGCAAAGTAGGAAGAATAAACATTTAAGCATGGATCAAGAATGGTCGAAGTTGGTCACTTAAACTATAGACTAGGTCGAACATGGTAATTCTACCTAATTCCCTATAGTATGGCTCTGATACCAATCTGTAACACCCTAACCGATGGCGGAATCATCAGAGTGAAACAAAATAGATTGCTCATCACACTTAACACTAGATTACTCAAAACTAATTTTCAAGCACATTACAAGGAAATTCAAATTACAACAATTAATAGACACGTACAATAAGTTCAACAAAACAAAATATCCAAATCTAGTATTTCTTGTGCATTTCTATGTCGTCCTACTAGATTCTCTTAAACATCATCATCAACCTGTAACATGTTAAAAATATGGTTCAACGCAAAAGCCATGGTGAGTACACAAGTTTTAAATTACGTAGCATAAGTATAAAAGAGTTTGCTCAAATCCCACATGGCAATTGTATACGAGGTAAACTAGCATGCAATACTAAATGTTAAACCCAAGTGTCCACAAGAATTATAAGTGTCCCTCGCCATATAAGTAATGAGACTATTTAAGAATAAAAATAAGCTTAACAATACCCCGACGGGCGGTGTGCTACTCCTATAGCGCTATATATGTTAAGTTTGGGCTAGCTAAGTTAATGACAAGAAGCATGTATGTATCTAGCATGAACCTAAGCATAACAATAAGCATGTATAACGGATTGAGTTGTATAAAGTATGTTTTGTGTATTTGTGTATTTTGTAAGTTAACATGTTACAACCCAAATTGTGTAAAAGGGGAAAATGGGTCAGTGTACTCACGGTTTTGCAAGCTTCCATTTGGTAATTCCGTGAAGAGTTGGTTGCTTGGAGATGGAACACCGAGTTCTCCTACATGAGGAAACATAGGTGTGTGAGTATTTGGATGATAACGGAGGATTAGGAATTTAAATATACCAAAGTATGTACACCAGAAAGTAATCATCTATATTTAATACTCGTTTTTGACACTATAAATCCCATTTCGATGTGTTTTCATGGGAATAAAATACCCACTAGAATCGTAACGAAAACTTAAGTACCTAGATGATATAGCTTGGTACCATGACGAATAATCATTTGATTATCATCAAGGGTTTTGTTAGTATATATATTTTATGTTATAGTATAAGTAATAAGTCTATCATGTTTATCATGGAAGTTCATAGAAGTCATGCATGGAGGTAGGAGGATAACCTTCCTTTAACCTCTTTTGTATGTTCACCAATGCACAAGTTATCACAAGGACAACAAGGATGGTCATGAATAAGTTGAAAATGGAAATGAAAGGTGCATAATATTCAAGGGACAAATTATCAAGTGAGGTGATGGGTTAAAGGTAGGATAGCCCAAGCTTCCAAGTAATCACACACAACCAACACAAGTCTTGTTACAAGAACAAGCTTGAAAGGATACAACACTTGTGGGTTAAAAAACCCTCACAAAACAGAAAGTTTCTTACACTTTTGACCTCAAATATGGTGATGCTCCATGTTGGTTTTCCATGGAAAACCTATGGAAACACTTCTAGAGGTGTTCCAAGTGTTAAAAAGAAAGAAAAGAGTAGAAAAGAGAAGTAAAAGTGAGGTAGAACTCACTTGGAAAGTCTTGAACTTTCAGATGTATTTACTGAATTGGAGCTGAGTTTAAGGAGATTTGTGAGAGAGATATTAGTGTTTGTAAAGTGCAAAGTGAGTGGAAATGAGGTAGACTTTATAGTCGAGGTTTAGGGTGGGTTAGGTGGTGAATAAATGCAAAAACACAACCAAATTAACACAATTCTGCCCAATCCATGAGCTGGTCCTCGTATTCTTCGGATTGTCGTGGCTGGCGGGCCGAGACAGAAGGGGTGGGGGACGGTCACGGGCGCGACAGCCTCCGGCCATGAAACTTATTTGATTTTTTGTTGTTTTTAGTCCCTGAAGTTTATATTTGTTAAGTTTTAATAGGTTAAGTGTAATATAATGCTATCTAAACATGTCATTAAGCATTATAAATATAAGAATTTCGAATAAAGTATCAATAAGCATGTATGAATATGTGAAGTATAAGTTGTAAGAAATAACTAATTTTTCTTTTTATTATTTCGATCGAAGTCTCAGATTTTACAATGGTACAACGAAAGACGATTCCAAGGATTACAAGTTCCCAAAATAGAAATACAAAGACTCGCTTCCTAAATAAGGAAAGTTGCAAAAAGCTAGGCGTTACACACGCACCTAGCTTGCTTACTTGGTCGAACATAGTTTAGTGAAGTATTTCTTTTTATTCCATTCATGACCATCCAAATTGTCCTTGTAACAATTTGTATATTGGTGAATCATACGAAAGAGGTTAAAAGACGGTTATCCTCCAACCTCTATGCATGACCTCTATGAAATCTATGACTTATATGATGGACTTAATGATATATTATATAATATATACGTAAATAAGACTTATACATAACCGAACTTTTGACAATGATCATATGGTTACTTGTCCTAATATTAGGTTATATTATCTAGGACTTAACCTCCTCGTTAAGATTCTAATGGGCATGACCCATGAAATCACAATCACCCTACGGGTTTTATAGTGTCAAAAACGAGTGTTAACATCCAGATAAATACTTTTAAGAATACATACTTTTACATACCTTAAACTCCTAATCTGAATCCTCCATTATCATTCCAATACTCACAGACCTACATTTCATCGTATAGGATAACTCGGTGTTCCGTCCTCCAGTCAACCATACTCTTCACGGGATTTAGAAAAGGAAGCTTTGCAAAACCGTGAGTACACTCGAACACCCTTTTTACGCTTTACACTTATGGGTACAACATGTTTACCTATTATATTACACAACTCACACTTAAACTTTATGCAAAAACAAACAATCGATCATACATGCTAAGAACGTAATACGTGATTTCTATACTTGGAACATTCTTATGTGATGATATTTGTCATTAACTTCGTACGAGCCTCCCCTTAACATGTATAGCACTATAGGAGTAACGCACCGCCCATAGTCTTGTGGTCATGTTTAGTCATTAATTCTTGCGGTAATCAGAGGGTTGACTTGTAAAATTGAATGCCTTGATACATTAATCTAGTTAACTACTTTTGCCATGTGGATTCGTTTAAACCTTTTTCGTACTTATGTTATATTAAACTTGTGTACTCGCCAATGCCTAGTGTGTTGAACTATACTTTTAAACATGTTGCAGGTTGATGATGTTGATATTGACGAAATCTAGTAGGGAAGACTTAGAAACGTATCTAGAATTACTATATTTATCACTGTACTTTTATTGAGTTTTGTTGTACTTTGAGCTTTCCAATTGTTGCACTTTGATTTCTTGTGATGTACTTGACAATTTTATTTATGAATGAAATCGGTTTGAATTAAATATTGTCACAATAGTGTTATGAAGTCTCGAGCAATCTCATTCGTCTCACTCCGATGTTTCCGCCATCGGTTGGGGTGTGACACCCTGGACTTCATTCTTGCACTTCCGAGCTATCTTCTAACCTGGCACAAATCCCGATCAATGTAATTTACCTTGATTATCTTCCATGGGTGTTCCATTTCGTCTCTAAACACTTTCACTTCACCAATTTAAGCAATTAACATGCAAAACCACAATCTCTCGTAGTTATCACATTCAAAGAATATAATCACTTAAAACGAAACAAAACACATAAGATACAGACATTAACGCTCGGATTTCACCCTCTCCATCAGCTTACGCCATAAGGTGCCCTTTCAAAACTTATTGTTTATTCGTCAACACGTGACCAAATTATCATTTTACCCTTTTACCCATTATGGTTTACACCATATGTTATCTTTCCAAAACTCATTGTTTACCACCAAATATGGTTTCTTACCATTTTCACTCGTTTTGACCCGTATTGCTTCACGTCGGAACGTCATATTTTAAAGACTCATTCCATTATTGGGTCTCCTTGTTCTTAATCAAATACATGAGTAGATATTCTATTTAAGAGATGTAAGCTTTACTTAACTTGCGTCCGATCATGCTTTTTCAATGTCTTTGATCCGTTCTTTTCCAAGCTTCCACCTAGCTTGTCTAGTGTCACACTATTCATTTAACATTGCAAGATGGTTAGATTAGTCGTTCGACTACCATGACTTAACACCAGATTTTAGACTTTTTAAAAGTCAACTACAAATTGACATTTATATGTGCTACCAAGTTGAATAAAACTCATTTTGGCATTTTATCAAATACTTGGTGGGCATCATTTTTAGGCCATCCTTTTAACTAAATTCTCAACCAATATCACCATATTTCATTCAAGTTAGCAAGTTTATACACATATGAACATCAAGTCATTATAAACTTTCAATTATCACATGTTAATTCATCAACTATTATACACGAAATTGGGATTGTTTGATCACTATGAAACAACGCATTTCATCATATGTATGGAATTTACCCAAACATCTAACTTAGTAAAAGAGTTCAAACATTTATGTATATATGATTTCAAGCACCTTTTATTATCAATATAACATTAATTTCATCACATCATCTAAACCTATTTCATCACATCATCTAAACCCATTTCAACCCACAAAATTGTTCATGTATTTCACCCATACAAGCAAGTATGTTGGTTATGAACATTACAACATCATCAATTTCATCATATCATCTAAACCCATTTCAAGTCATGTATGAACACCTAATCAATCACTAAATTGTTCACATACCTTTGTTTAGATGATGTTTAGAGAGCTAAAACCTTCAACATTCAATCAAAATTCACTTGATTTCACCCTTGATTTCTAGGTTTTGTGCTTGAAGGTTGTAAGGGTTTTTCCCTTCTTACTCCCTCTAAATCACAACATATACTCACACATATATGTGTGTTTTTATTTTTATTTTCCATATGTATGTTTTCATCATTTAGATACTATAATTCAGCCCTTGTAGTTTTATTAGTAGTCAATGTAGGAAGTGGGTTCACTTAAAATATAATTACAAAATATATAATAACGAGACTCTCGTTGTTCATAGGAAATATCATAGTACAATATACCGGTTGCAATAACTAAATAAAAGAATATAAAATATAATTATATATACCAATCTTGATCCAAGTCGCATCTCTTGTGGGTCCTTCAAGGGCACTAGATAGCATTCTAGACTCGAGTATTCATTATGTTGAGCCTTGAAAATACTCCTTGACTACAACAAAGAGCACACTAAAACGTTGTCGATGTTTGTTGAGACTGTGTTCAACACGCTTCCCTTTAAATAAATTTTGCGCCTCTACTACAGGCGACACGACTGTTTCCCAATAGAAGTAGTATGTACTGCCAAATCTGGCTCACGCGCCCGAGGTTACACCGGGTAATTGTGGGGTTTGAATTTATGGAACAAATAAGGATGTGACGGTGGTGGAAAACAAGTAGAGAGTACTCCTCTCTCTAGTTGGTCTTCAAGTGTTCATCCTCCTTCTAGTATATTTATGTATTAAGTAATACAATATTCTTATAGTCACAAAAAGAAGCACATAGCCTACTAATTATACAAGAGTTAAGGATTAGTGAAAGGTTTCACTTAATTAGTCATTTAATTAGAGACTTAAAATCTCTAATAAAACTAATTAAATGTCATCAAGAAGCTCTACTCAAGAGTTCATCTTATATTCACCACATGAAGATTCTAATTAATATTTATAATTTCATTAAAATTATAAAAATATTAATATCCATTCACCAAATTTCCAACAATCCCCCACATGAATGGAGATCGTTCAAAACACATAAAATTTCCAGTGGAACCTCGACAGTTGAGTTTTGCATACAATAGGTAGGTGTTACCCTTTGAACTTCGCTCATAAATGCACTTAGCCCACTAGCTCTGAGTAGACATCGATGTCTTTGAGCTCGTTTGCCATTTGTGTAGATGACAATACACTTCACACATGACTATCCTTAGCCGGGTCATCTCCATATAGCCGTGTCCAATAATGGTCGTGGAACACTTTCCTGGTTCTTCGATATCTCTAGGAACTGTGCCCTCAATTTCGTTTGAAACGACCCCACTTCTCTCTAACATAGGTGATTATCCTTAGATCATTAAAAGCATTGTGGTTATCATGATTTATCCAAATCATTTACCACATATTATGCTTAGCCTCACTCTTTGTCCTTGGATATCATAGGAATATACTAGGACGTATTTAAACACCCTTTTATACTTTGGGGGTATGTATAACCATATATACTAGCTTATGCATATCATTTATACCCCCAAAGTGACCACCCTTAGGCATATGAGTTAGTTATCCTATTGAACTTAGATCTTGGGATCTCCAGACAACTAAGTTAGGTTTCCTTCACATACCCTTTTTCATGGGCTTTAGTCTCATTCCACAACTTGATCTCTAATAAACACTCAGGTTGTTGGATCCATAATATTATCTTTGACTTTGTCTAGTCACTACAAATAACTTTACTTATTTGAGATCAGTTGTCATGATGTGTTCTTAACTCGCAAGTTAATTTTACCTATTGTCAACTTCTAATACTATAACCTCAGTGGCCATCTGAATCTGGTTATAATATATGTCTTCTAAGATACACGTATCATTTAAGGCAAACACATCTCCATTATGCACTATGACCTTTGTGTCCTCCACTTAGTCGTCTGTTTGCAATGTTAGATTAGATTAGATTACAAAATCCTTATTGCCAAACTTTTATGGTACAAATGCAAGACACCCTCACATTTAGGTGTTATTGGATAACATCTAGATGGGGTAATGAAAACTATTTCTACATACCTTAATAGGGTTGTTATTCTTAAATGGATCATCCCCCACATCTCTTGCCATTTGATCAACATTTCCATAACTTCACTTATGACGACATTTATACACATATGATTGAACAAGATCAACCTCATCAAATCATTGAATTCAACTCATATTACCTTAAGTTACATAAGCTTTCGAGCTGACCAAATCAGCACATGCCATTGTCATAAGTTTGTCACAAACTTATAGTAATTCTGATTTAACATCTAGAATAATCCTAGACAATGAGTTCTCCTCATTAGATTTTCGAACAAACTCTTCAAAAGTTACATGTATTTTCCTTATAATGAATGAAAGTTCTCCCTCAACTTTTTCTATACACAAATTCTTTTTGTGTTCATACACATTTGAATGTTTTAGTCTCCATCAAGACCCATAATTAACCAAGTACTACTCAAGTATGCTTTAGACTACAATACTTTAGCATGTGAACAGAAGATGCATCATTCTGATTCTTCACAACCCGAAGGATATCATAATATCACTTTGCAACATTCATCCCTTGTTAAGACAAAATAATGAGACTTATCTATAATCCTAAAACATCAATATTTAGGAAGGTCTCACAAATTATTGTATATAGCACATAGCTAAATTCTATCAACATAACTTGTTTACCTTTGATCTCCAACACTTTAACATTGACTGATAAGGACTTAAACAGAAGTCTTAATCCAAGTCACTTGGTGAACACACTCATCGCCAACAAAGATGAATATTCCTTGTCGACAATCAGTATTATGTGGAAGATAGAGTCAACTAGATCCACATTCAACAACATGGCATTAATAATTTTGCCATTAATGATTTATACACATATATTGTTATTCATTAGGAGATATGTATTTTTAGGATGCTCTAATCAAACGAATGTAAAATTTCCATATTTAAGTGGTAGACGCATCTACGTATGAATCTCGCAACATTTATCAAAGGTATATAATAACATATAGTACATTTACTTTCATATGTTAGAATTCACACTTATGAATTTTCCAATGACTTCTAACGAAGCATTTCGACATGAATCTCGTTTGTGCATTTCATCTCAATACACTCACTACTCACTCACGAGGTGGTTACACATTTGATGTCTCGTCTTTGACTTTAAGTCAATGCAACAATCTTAAGTTGTTTATGTCCAAGTATTTTCATGTACTATCCATTTAAACTACATTCTTTTAAATAATGTGTAATTGACGTTATAATTATTTTCCACAAAAATAATTTATACGTCACAAACATTAGTGATTTATTTCTTTGTAAAAATTGGATGCGTTATCCGAAGATATTGAACACAAAACAATAAAATACAGTCGAAATTAAATCATAAGTGCCAAACACTTTTGAATTTAATCGGTAGCATAACAACATGTACACACATATCAAAGTGCTTTTATCTTCAAACTTAATAATCTGACCAAAATCTTTGCAAATATATTGTCCATAGCATGTCTTAAGGTACTCCCTCAATAAAGCTCCATGCACTCATAAGTACAAGTTTCCGATTT
The DNA here is from genome assembly GCA_947069175.1 of Scalesia atractyloides. Lineage (NCBI taxonomy): Eukaryota > Viridiplantae > Streptophyta > Magnoliopsida > Asterales > Asteraceae > Scalesia > Scalesia atractyloides. The sequence continues at coordinate 78,987,554 of CAMTDV010000020.1, read as the reverse complement.
CATCTGAAAACTATAAACTTGGACAATCATACTTAAAACAACACCAAGTTGTTATAAAGACTACTTTTAAGTAGTATACCTAACAATTAAATTTGTTCATAACAACACCAAGTTGTTTTCCACCAAATAATATCACGAGATTATTACTTTGTTCACCATATGCTACTTCTATCAAGAGTAGCAAACCATTTGAATTATCAATGCTATGCAAAACTTTGTTTTGAAAATTATTCTAAAACATTTCCTTAGTTTTGCAATACTATGTTAATAATATCAATTAGGGTTTATGAAAACATAATCAAAACCCAAAATATCAAATGGTTTTATATTGTTTGGTCTTACTAAGCATGTATTAAATGTTTTCTAACACGCATGTTAGAAAAAGAAACGTTTGTATCGGATACATTATAGAATCAAACGTTTATATAATATGTTTTCGGATAAAGTTTATACAATAAACCATTTCTCATCGTTTTTAATGCATACATAGGCAATTAAATATTTACATAAAACATTTCCATGCATTATGGTTTATACAATGTACAATCTCTAACCTTGTATTTGTGATACACTTTTTCTAACACCTGTATTAGAAAATTTAAGTCATTTTATATATATATATATATCATAACCATTTGGATTTAGAAATCACAAATTAAAGTTGGTGATAAATTCCACACAACTACACCATCACTTTATGAGAAATAAATTAAAATGAATAATAAATAGAATTAATTTTTATGATATCATATGAGTTCAATATTTGTGTCGTGTATATATTTACTAGAAGTCTATAATTAATTGAAAACTTCGTTTTGAAACAGTCCAATTCAACTACCATTAATAAATATCAAATTGCGGTAAGATGTGGGTTCATTCACATTAACACAACATGAGATCTGACTACAATTGATTTCTCAAACTACTTTAAAAGTATCTAAAGGGTTAAAAATGTAATCCCTCATTGTTTTCTTTTCAAAGAAAATTGCAAAAAAAATCGTACGCTCAAATCACATTAAAAAACCGGCCTCCGCAACGCAAGGAATCAGTTCTAATTAATTTAATTTGTAACCCTTACGGTAGCGCTTTCTTTTATTTATTTTCTTTAAATAGTTTAATAGAATCTTTGAAAATAGAGTTCTGATTTAAAGAGAGGAATATTATTTTGTATAGCCGTGATGAACTGAAGCGATTTTGACTAAACAACAATCGCTACAGTTTTTGCTATTATTGAAATCGATACCAATATACTACAAAGTAAATTAATGTTTTCGTTCAATGTAAAAACATATGTCGATATCACGAAGTAAACTAATGGTGTCTGGACAACGGTACCGATGCAAGTATCGTAACAATGTTACGACTTACCGAACCAATATCAATAAAAAGTCGCTGCGAAGCGCGGTATATTCCACTAGTTATTATAAAAAATAAGTTACTATTCATGTCATTCACTAACAATATATCACTAACATATATATATTGGGTTAGTTTCATTAGTGAACAACCCCTTTGATTGTAAACACTATTGAACTAATCTACCCTTTGATTATCAATATATAAATGTAAATTAATAGCTAAAATTTGATGATGAAAATAAACTGGTGTATTTTACGATTGGTGATGTAAATCAATTCACAAATACACTATTGTTCACTTTAGAACTCATCCAATAATATATAATCTAATGACAATGGTATATAGTATATTATATATTTTATTTATATTAATTCTCGTAAGTAATAAATAATAATTCTCGTAAATAATTATTATCATCAATAATTTAATATGAATATTATAAAGATATTATTTCACCTATGGAATAATAAGGGTAAGCCGTAACATTATTCATTATTATAAAACCCACTTAACTGCATTAGTCGTATCAAGTCAACAGAAAACATCGTTATCCTGTGCATGTGGTAACATCCTCTATAAATACCACTGAAAACCAAAGATAATGTATACCGATCAATAAAGTTTCTGGCAATAATCCATTAAAACCAAAAATGACCTCAACTGAAGCTAAAACTATCCTCCAAGCACACGCACAAATTAGCACAACAAAGCCTGCACGTTCTTTGGCCAACTTTCCTCCTTCAATTTGGGGCGATAGCTTCCTATTTTCTCTCTTGACAATTCTGTAAGATTGAGCTCATATCGATTACTCAAATATGCGTAGACTTGCAATTTTAATTAAAATTTGTTGTGTTTGTATATGCTCCTTATTAACTATAAATACATTGTTTCATTTTATAGCAACTGGAAGCGCATAGTAAAGCTATGGGGCAGCCGAAAGAAGAACTGAGAAGATTGATATGAAACCCATTAATTGATTAAACGAGAAATTGAGTTTGATTTATTCTGTGTATCGTCTTGGTTTGGCATATCTTTTCACGAAAGATATTGATGGCCAAATTGACAAACTTTTCAATCAGCTCAACATGCAAGATTACAACGAAGCAGATCTATATACAATATCTATTCACTTTCAAGTCTTTAGAATCTTTGGTAACAAATTTTCTTGTGGTAAGTCACTCTTAAAAATTGGTTAACAAAAGATTTAATTTTATGATTTTAATAAAATTCTTTTACGTGTCATTTTTCTAAGATTTACATAAATAATTTATCATCGGTGGTTATGCAGAGGTGTTCAACAAATTCAAGGATTTTAGTTCGGATGAATTCAAGGAAGACATTACTACAGATGTGAGGGGAATGATGAGTTTCTATGAGAGCTCTCAATTAACGATAAAAGGAGAATCTATTTTAGATGAAGCCATTGCATTCACCGAAACTAAACTAAAAGCCATAGAGAAAACACTCCAAGTGCTCTTGCACGGCAAGTAAAACACGCATTGGAGAGGCCTCTTCTTGAGGGCATCCAGTGGTAGAAGCAAGGCAATACCTGTTGAACTTGAAGAAGAAATTTCAAGATATATTCGCTACAAATGCTGGCGAAGGTTCATTGCAACTACTTGCAACTCCTACAAAAGGAAGAACTTAGAACTCTTCGAAGTAAGTTATCATTGCAGAAGCATTAATTTTTAATATATGATCCAGAATATGTGAGATTCTAGTGATAATGAGTTTATACTTTTGATTTAGGTGGTCTAAAGACTTGGACTTGCTAGTGAAAACTCCTTATGTAAGAGATAGGGTACCTGAGCTCTATGTATGGATATTGGCACTATTCTTGGACCTTATTACTCTCAAGCCCGAATCATAACTACAAAAGTCATACAACTTGTGCTGATGTTAGATGATACATATGATGCATATGCTACGATTGAGGAGAGCCGACTTCTAACGCATGCAATAAATAGGTATTCTTTGTTACATATGTTCGTTCGTTAAAATATTTGTGTACATGTCCTTTACTCCTTTAGTATGCTGTTAACCCTTGTTTCTTTTTAGGTGGGACATTAGTGCTGTGTCACAACTTCCAGAATCTATTAAACCTTTCTATGAAATTTTATTAGATGAGTTTGTTGAACTGAACAAACAACTACCTCAACAAGAAACAAAAGATCTCATTGAGTCTACAAAAAAAGCTGTATGGTTCCTTTCTACATTATGCTTCATGTAAATTCTTACTTACAAACATGGTAACAGAAGTTATACTTATATTACTATTTTTTGTTCATTTATGTTATTAACATAGTTTCAAGAATTGGCTAGAGGCTATCTTCAAGAGGCTGAATGGAGGCATAGTGGAGAGGTGCCATCATTTGAAGAGTACATGAGGGTTGGGTTAACTACTTCTACACATGACTTCTTGGTAAAGCTGCTTAGATTGGTATGGGCGAGATTGTCACCGAAGAGGCTTTTACTTGGTACCAAAGTCATCCAAAGATCTTGATAGCTTCGGAGTCAATTGCAAGACTCCATGATGATGTGATGACTGTTGAGGTACTAAATTCACACTATCTACAACTCTATCATGAAAAAAGATTCTGTACAACCAAGTTTTGAAATTCCTAAACATATTACCTACAAGAAGTACATTGTCGTTTTGAATAAACCCGTGGGTTTTTTTTCTGAAAGATTTTTCTTGTAATTAATGAATTGTCAATATCCTCATACACACAGTGACGGATCAAGAAATTTTTTTTTCCAGATGGTTCCTTCTGATAGATTTTAAGTAATTCTTACTTATGAAGAGGCCTCTTCATTAAGGTCATCCAATGGTAGAAGCAAGGCTATATTGTTGAATTTTGAAGAAATTTCAAGATATGACCCGCTACTAACACTTGCAAAGGTGCACTTCAACTACTTGCAACTCCTACAAAGGAAGAACTTTGAACTCTATATATATATTAATTTTTATTTAAAAAATACCTTATATACATGCACACACACTTCACAATTTTTTTACACACAATCTCACTTTCAAACCCTCAAAACTCTTCTCATCTCTTCCATTTTTATAAATTTTCTATAAGATAGAATGTATCCATGGAGCAATATCAACCCAAACAACATATATTAATAAAACCGAAACTCACCAAATACCCCAAAAACAGCAAACTCTCAACCTACCACTTACCTCTACAATTCTAGCGTCTTTACCGGTTCTTATCGGTCGGGCTAGTGGTCAAAGTATCACTTGACTCACAAGCACAAGCGGCCAATTTTTTATTATCATACGCGCAAACACGCAAAATTCAGAATCCACCGTACCAAACCCAGCCCTGCCTTGTACAACCAACACAAACGGACCCCTCCTGACGATACATAAAAGAAAGCATAAAAAGGAGATGACGTCGAGGCCGTTGAAAAATCATGTGAACGGTGGACGGCTGCGGAGGACATAAATTTATCTCATGCTTGGGTGGACATAGCGGAGGACCCGGCTACAGGTATTATAAATTATTTCGTTATTTCATATTTATACTTTTTAATATAATACATTTTAATTATAAATTTATATAAATGTTTTACAGCTGGTCAGAAAAGAACCGATTTTTGGAGTCGTGTTTGTAAAACATTTCACGATTTTACGGACTTGAACCTTACTACAATCTGGATTCCATTATCGATAAACAGAAGAAATGCGAAAAAAATGCACTGCCTTTAAAGCAATCTACAACAACCTCTCCAACCAATGTGGTGGAAAAATGAGCGGTGCTAATAATGTAGACTTACTTATCGAGACCCATAAAACCTACAAAGTTGATAAACACCATATGTTTACAATGGAGAAACCGTGACAAATCTTAATTAAAAGCACCAAGTGGCATCTTGTCCCGCTTATGGACGTGCGGGAGACATAGTCCAAAAGGTCGAAAAGTTTATCGTCAGCCGATATACCTTCGAATGCGCAACCCAAATATAATTTAAACGATTCGAATGGTGATTTTGATATTTCAGATGAACAAGTTGAAGTGAGTCTCCCAATGGGGAGACATCGTGCAAAATCAAAAAGCAAAGGTGCGGGTTCGTCTTCAGCTCAATCGAATATCTAAGCCCAAATGGATATTCCCGACAAGAATATCGAACAATTATTAGCACTCAAGCAATGAAAGTCCGATGGCGTTGATCTTATGATGCTTGGGATGAAAACTAACGATATGTCAGAGTTGGACAAACAAATAATAGAAAAAGAAAAAATTCACATATGATTTCTAGCAGATTTCTATTTGTTTGAATTCTAATGTATTTTTAGTTTAGTTGTTTGAATTTAATGTATTTTAGTATAGTTGTCCAAGAAGGTGGTGGTAGCTGATGATAGGATTGCTTTATACCCTAATCATTATATGATGAGGGTTATGATAGTTGTAACACTCTGTAAAAATCGTGTCCAATAATATAGCGACACGTGTTATATTTTATTTTTAGTCTATTAAAGACTAACAAGGACTAAAAGCGTCAACATGCTTATAATGAGCCTCTGAGTGATCGTTACGAAGTCCTAACTCTCACATGTCCCAATTGTTGGACGAGAGGGATTAAATCCGTAATTATGTGAAAGTTGGATAATGGAGGGATTAAAAGTGTCAACATGTTACCTCTGAGTGACCTTTAAACAAACCGAGAGCTCGACAATGTCCGGGCATAATCCCGGGTATGCCAAGTATTGGCTACAGAGGCTAAAAGTGATAAAATGTGTTTTAGGGGTTTTAAAGGATGTTTAATAAGTTGAGGGCCTAAAAGTGATAAACTTCAATTATGCCCTTGGGCGCTTGCAGGGCGCGAGAGGCAAGCCTTGTGCCTCTCGCGGGGGCGAGAGGCCATGTGTCTGCAGAAAGTTTGCTTGGCCTCCACCCATATTGCCAAAAACCATTTTTTTGAAACTATGGACTTTCAATCAGCTATGTCACGTTTTAGGACACTTGTAAGCTCCCTCTTACACCCCTAAACACCTGGCATCACCCCTTTGAGTTCTCCAACTATAAATAGGTGTCCAAGTTCACCATTTGAACTTGCACCTTTCTTATTCATAACTCTTCTCCCTCCTCTGGAAGTTTCCTAGCTTAAAGGAGCATCCAACTTAGTTCTCTTGCATTCTAGGAACCTCTTGTAAGTGTTCCTTCCTTGTGTATTTTCGTTTATAGGCTTTGATAGACAAAAGTCAAGCGTTTTACGGAAAACGCTTTGACTTTCGGTTAAGAACATTATGGTCTAGCCATTGTTCGTAACGAACATGGCTAAGTGATCGTAATAAGGTAGGTGTTAGTCTCTATAAAGGGCACCTCCTGAAGATCACGTTTGCTAGACCAATTAACGGGTCAAAGTTATGATATTAAAAAGTCAAACAGGCATTTTTCGGAAAAATCATAAATTGATCTTATATATGTTATGAAAACTGTTTTGAAACTTAAACAAATTGGTAATAATTATTAGAACATGTAAGAACATGTTCGGCTCATCAATTTCGTTCTAGGGACGGTTCGCAACCGAAAGTCGCAAAGTTTGACTTCTACTTTGACTTCCGATTCTGACCCGATTTAGATTAGTTAGCTACTGATCTAAAGTTGCATTATAATTGTAATATAATGTAGCATAATCCTAGGAGGTTATATTACATGATCATAATAAGAATCTGAGTTTATACGCAAGTTCCGTAATTATGCCATTTTTGACCAAAATGTCCTTTTAGCATAAAACAAGGTTTTAATGATAATAAACTTGAAATTAAGTTTCCTAGTGATGTAATATTATAAGTAGGATTATTTAGGATGCTAAACCAGATTATAAACAGAGTTTACAAGCAGGTCCTTGAATTATGTCGATAAATGACGATTTAGCTCTTGTGACTCATAAAATGGTTTTAATCAAATCTTTTCAAGGTAAATCCTTTACCTACTGATATGTTATATTAAATAACATATCTAAGACATTTTAATATGACCTTAACATCAGTTTTCATAAAACATCGCATAAAACGCCATTTTACGACATAAGCGTCGTTTCGGCGCATAGTATGGTTTTAAACCATATTATTTGACCAACACTTGTAACCTACTTATTTTAAAACTTATTTTAAATATTTTTACAGTAGGTACATTTTATAAACTCAGAATCCCAAATAATTTATAAACTTTGTGTAAAATGACCAAAATGCCCCTTCGGTGCATAGTTTGGTCATAAAAGATAAATTACACATAAAGTTAATATCCTACTGATATTATATCATAATAAATTATTTTTCCAGAATACTTATAGTTATAACATTAAATTGTATTCAAATTCCTTTTATACAGTATGAAATTACCGAAACGCCCTTATGAGGCATAGTTTCATTTTAAAACCATAACGGGCATAAAAGTTGATATCCTACTGTTATTACAACTTATTTAAAATATAATGGCATATAGAACTTGTCCATGACTTATCCGGTTACCCGATATCGCTGACATGCGTACGGTTAAGTATATGTAACTAGTTTACGGAAATTAACCGAAACGGGTTTAACCTTGTCATTTAAGTCTCAAAATCCAGAATGTTTATAGTTTATCCATATTATACAAGTCAAGGTACTTGTTGGGATTAAACTACATTCTATCCAATCATCGTTTAATCTAGCGTCTTACGTTTTGATCAAGTACGCTAGTCGGTCTAAGTCTATGACTTAAATAAGACCGTTAGTAATTTAATTGGTTAGTTTATGCCATAATCCAGACTAGAGACTTGCCGGTAAATGCTATCTGCACTTAGTACTTTTGTGTACGGCTGAGTTATTAAATTAAAAGAAGACTAGCTCAGGTAAATACTCTTGACTTATTTCCCCTATACGGGCTTGGGTTACGGTAAATTATTACCACTTGGTCAAAAATGGGATCAATCAATTGCCGGGTGCGGCTATTAAATCTGCATATTCTATTTTAATCAGCTTTTTATAATTAAACATCGGGGGTTAACTACCTTGTCCTGGATATCCTCGGCTCATTACAATAGAAATGGTCACGACCTTAGCGCTGGTGTAGGCATACACCAGATAGACGCTCAATAATGCTTTCCCACAAGGTTGGGAAGAATTGACTCCTTCGTGAGTCCAAAGTGATGTGTACGTTAATCATGTCTCGGTCTTTGTACCGGGCCCTGTATGTACAGACAAACATGTAAATCTGTTAACAAGGTTGGACGGTCAACTTTCCCAAGTTATAAAAAGATTTTGTGCTGATACGCACTTAAAACATTTTTGAAATGTTTTCAAAATGGTCAGTTGGGTGTATTTACCAGCGAAATTTGACGTATTTTCAAAAGACTGAGCTTGCAGGTACAATACGAAAATAGGCTGGAAGTGCTCGGTAGTGATAAAGGATCTTGCAAATCCTGGATTTGCCCAAGTCTGTTTTATATTCTTTACATGTACAATTTATGATCCGCATGTGGATCTTCTATTACGAGCATGTATATTATTTTATTTTGAACATTTGGTTTGTAATAGTAATTTTACTCCAAGACTTCCGATGTGCCATGTTTAGTTGACTATGATGATTAACAACTGACGTCCGATACTCCCCACCCGGGCCCACCGGTGTATGGATTTGGGTTGGAAATCTGGGGTGTGACAGGTTGGTATCAGAGCCAACGTTTGAGAGAATTATACACTATCCTTCATGTTTTTATTCTCAAACTTACACGAGCACATTTCTTAGACTTCCGAGTCTAGGCATTGACCTAGTTTACTCATTTCATTATTAAGTTATTAGTATTGTTTTTGAATTGATTTTAACAGGAAAATGCCGCCACGTGTACGAGGAAGAGGAAAATGACCAATGACGGGAGGACCTTCAGGACATAATCCCCCACATCCACATCACCCAACCCCTATGAGGACTCGGGAGATTCATGGCCATTCGCCCAACATTCGCTACCCACACTCAAAGTTCTTACCAGCGTACCATTCGCACCACTCTCACCACTCCCACCACTTCATCATTCTTATCATGATGAGTTTAATCCAAACCAATATCTAAATACACCTCCAGCCGATCAAAATCAGTTGAACCAACCAAACCCCATGGACGAGGACTCCGACCCGGAGATGCCACCGTCGGGATCGCATATGCATCCCATTGAAATTTCAAGAGATTCGAACTCTTTTGCCGGATCGCCTTACCAAGGTCCTAATGAGTGGGACCAATATTGGAATCAATTTACCTTCGCCAATACTCATTCCCATCACTCCCAACCACCTCCTTTGCAAGAAGATGTGAACATGGAACCGGTGGAACAAACCCAATCGCCACCAGTACCGCCAAGGAGGAAAAGAGGAGCACGTATGTTGGTACGTGTGGGCAACGGTCGGGATCGCTACCTACCTTTGCCCAAACCTTACCCAACCATTCAAGAGGACCCACAAATGGGTGGACCCCTAACACCTCACCTGTGGTGGACCAAACCCCAACACCTACAGTTCAACCACCACCATCAGGTTATAGTAACCCAATCCCCACATATCCAGATACGTCTGGATATGATCCTTTTAACCCGTCTACACCAGTAGACTATCAAGCATGGTCGCATGACCCCTATATGCAAGCGGTTATGCATAACGCACTTTACCGTCTCCTTTCCCACCTGCTTATCCACCGACTGAATATCCAACTTATGGGTATCAGTATCCGGTTATGCCACAACCACAACCTCCGCCACCACTTGAGGCCATTAACGAAGCCTTAGAAAGAATGAAAGAAATGCAACAACAAGCGGAGAAAACGGAGAAGAAGGCGAACAAGTTCTTCAAGAAACTCTCTAAACTGGTTAAGGGAAAGAAGGACGAGTGAAGTCTCTTCTAAATATATGTAGTCCATGCGGGGACATTGTTATTTCTTTCTAATTTGTAACTTCTATTGAAATTTAATTATTTATTTTGAATTTTTAATATAATATATTATATATATATATATATATATATATTCATCCTCTTGAAACGAGCGTCTCGATTTTATTTCGAAAATTTATGCTCTGCTATATAATTCCAAAAGACCTTAATGGATTTGATTATGCCAAGTGGCATAGACCACATTTTGGCCAAGAAATGATAGTTAAGTACGAAGGAGTCTTCTATCAGGATAGTTAAGGGAAGTTATCCTTCTATCCAAAGGTAGGGACTAGGTTCCAAACCTCCAAGGTCGAAGGTGACCGGGACCATTAATCAATCATTAAGGTACTCTTATGATAACATTAAGAAATGTTCATACTCCTGGTAGTGTGACTTGAGGAACCACACTAGCCATCAATGTGACAGGCTGATATGCCATTAATTACATCTGTTATGATGTAGGCCAATGTGCCAATTTATGTCCAATGTGACAGGCTGATATGCCATCAATTACATCTGTTATATGTAGGCCAATGTGCCCAATTTATGTCCAATGTGACAGGCTAATATGCCATGAATTACATTTGTTATGATGTAGGCTAAGGTGCCCAATTTATGTCCAATGTGACAGACTGATAGCCATGAATTACATCTGTTATGATGTAGCCAATGTGCCCAATTTATGTCCAATGTGACAGGCTGATATGCCATGAATTACATCTGTTATGATGTAGGCCAATATGCCCAATTTTTGTCTAATGTGACAGGCCAATGTGCCCAATTTACGTCCAAGGTGACAGGCTGATATGCCATATGTATTATGTCCAATATGACAGGCCAATGTGCCCAATTTATGTCCAAGGTGACAGGCTGATATGCCATATGTATATATATATATATATATTATGTCCAATGTGATGGCTAATGTGCCCAATTATTATATCCATTAGTGATAAGCCTATGAGCTATATAATCGTCAATTATGACAATGAAGTTGTGACATTATGATCCACTGTCCAATAATATATGGACTACGTCCAGATTGTAATTTGCCTATGATGGTCCTATTAAGACCTAGGCCAAATATAGATATATTAAGCCTAAGAGTTGTGATGTTATTCACACTAGCGTAAGTAGGCTTTAGATTGTTATATCCCTGTTTAAAGAGAATATGGTTGTTATACAATGGCTAAGAAAGATTTTATTGGTATATAGAACCAAAGCTCAAAAGATGGCTAACTCGGATGAGGCACAAAGTAGCCACCGAGATGTTGACTCTAACAAAGCCGAAGTCAGAAATATGGATAATGATAATTTTCAAGCTCGCAATTGAAAAGGCCATGGGAAAGGCCATAGAAAAGCTTAGGAGCTTAGGGAATCGAGTGCTACTCGATCCAAACCCTTATCTATTCCACCATCTTCAGCTCATAAGGAGAGCTCAGTTCACTCCTCGAATGCGAAGAGTGAACCAAAGAAATAGATTTCGATGATAGGTCTCGTTCTTTTAAAGACGGGTGTACCTATAAGTATTTCGTCTCCTGCAAGCCCCAAGACTTTAATGGGTAGAAAGGAGTTGTGGAAGCCTTGAAATGGCTTGATGAAATGGAGGCGATTGTAGATATCGGCGGTTGTGCTAATAAGGATGTGGTCAAGTATGTATCACAGTCCTTCAAGGGCGATGCCCTAATATGGTGGAAAGCAATGATCCAATCTACGGGTAAAGTCAACCTGTACAATTTGGGATGGTCCAAATTTGTAGACCTTGTTAAGGAAACATACTGTCCACACCCATAAGGTGGAGAAATTAGAGACAGACTTTTTGTCTATTTCAATGAAAAATCTAGATTGTCAGAAGTATGTTTTCGATTTCAATTCCCTGTCTAGGTTGGTTTCCTATTTGATCACCCCTGAATCCAAACGCATTGTGCGTTTTATAAATGGGTTGGCGCCCGAGATAAAGGGCACAGTAAAGGCTGCTCAGCCTAGTACCTATAGGTCCGCTGTAGACCTATCTCTTTCCCTCACCTTAATTTAGTGAGGCAAAAGTCAGTAAGAACTGAAACTGACGGAAAGAGGAAACGGGAGGATAATAACTCCCAAAAGTTCAAAAAGAAAGGGAATTTGGGTTCAAGAAGAACCAGCACGCGTCAAATGACAAACCTCTGTGCAAGAACTGTAAATATAGACATTGGGGACAGTGTAGTATAAACCCACAGACTAAACCTTGTGGTATCTCCATAAGAAAAAGGCATAAGACCCTAGATTGCAAGGATCTTAAGGATGCAGTTTGCTACAACTGCAATTGAAAAGGGGCACATTACGTTCAATTGCCCCAAGAACCCCAAAAGTAATGATACAAAGCCTTGAGAGGCTAAGAAAGGGAATGCTCATGCCTTCCAGATGAATGCCAGGGAGGCCGTTAATGACAATAATGTCATAACAAGTACATTCCTCATTAACAATATTTACGCTATGGTTCTTTTCGATTAGGGTGCTGATAAATCATTTGTTGATCATAAGTTTAGTAAACGATTAAACATGCCCATACGAACTCTAGATAAAACTTATGAGATAGAACTTTCTGATGGAAGTTTAGAATCAGCATCTCCATTCTTGATGGATGTTCTATATCCATTAAGAATCATCCAAATTCCTATCTCTTTGCTGCCAATGAAATTGGTGGGGTTCGATGCAGTTTTAGGCATGGATTGGTTATCTCATCACCAAGCCCGCAGTGCCTGCGAAAAGAAACTCATCGAAATCAAAACCCCATCTGGTGAAAATGATCACCATCCCTGGAGACTCACACTACGGATTGCCAGACAAGGTGTCATTATTTATGGCATCCAAGTGTTTGAGGAAAGGTTGTGTCATTTTGGCACAAGTTACTATTAATGAGCCTAAGCTGAATATTGAAGACCTACCGGTTATCTCGTAGTATTCCGATGTTTTCCTCGAGGAATTACCAGGCCTACCTCCAGATAGGCAAGTGGAGTTTAGAATTGATATCCGCCAGGATCAGCACCTGTTGCCAGAGCTCCATATAGGCTAGCACCAATAGAAATAGGAGTTGAGGACACAATTAGATGAACTCCTAGAAAAAGGATTTATACAGCCTAGTTCCTCGCCTTGGGGAGCTTCTATCCTCTTTGTTAAAAAGAAAGACGGTTCAATGCGGATGTGCATTGACTACCGAGAGCTAAACAAGTTAAAAATTAAGAACCGTTATCCATTGCCCAGGATCGACGATTTATTCGACCAACTTCAAGGGACGAGTTATTTCTCCAAGATTGATTTAGGATCTGGATATCGTCAGCTGAAGGTTAGAAGTGAAGATGTTTCTAAAACCGCCTTCAGGACCCGATATGGTCATTTTGAATTTTTGGTGATGCCTTCCGGGCTCACAATGCACCTGCAGCATTCATTGGATCTCATGAATAGAGTCTGTAAGCCACATCTGGATAAGTTTGTCATTGTCTTCATAGACGACATACTTATTATTCTCGTAATCAAGTTGATCACGAGAAACATCTTCGGTGCATCTTAGAACTTCTAAGGCAATAGAAGCTTTATGGTAAATTCTCTAAATGTGAGTTTTGACTTAGAGAAGTCCAATTTCTTGGACACATGGTGAGTGAGTGTGGTATCCAAGTGGATCCCGCCAAAATTGAGGCCATAATGAATTGGGAAGTACCCAAAACCCCATCGGATATTCGTAGTTTCTTAGGATTAGCCGGTTATTATAGAAGGTTCATTGAGAACTTTTCGAGGATAGCCACTCCTTTGACTACCCTGACCTGTAAGAAGTCAAATTTATTTGGGGTCCGAGAAACCTTTGAGATTATAAAACACAAGCTGAGTAATGCTCCTGTGTTATCTCTACCAGAAGGTATCGAGGATTTTGTAGTTTATTGTGATGCTTCGCATACTTGGTTTGTGTGCTAATGCAAAAAGGCAAAGTGATTGCCTATGCATCACGGCAACTAAAAGTGCACGAGAGAAATTACACCACCCATTGATTTAGAATTGGGTGCCGTTGTATTTGAATAAAGCTATGGAGACATTACTTATATGGCACCAAGTGTATTATATACACAACCATAAAAGTCTCCACATTTGTTCAATCAGAAAGAATTGAACATGCACAACGACAATGGATGGAAACGCTTAATGATTATGATTGCGAGATTCGCTATCATCCAGGCAAGCAAATGTAGTTGCCGATGCCTTAAGTCGCAAGGAACGGTTAAACCTATAAGGGTTAACACCAAGAGCATTGAGCCAGAAATAGCTTAAATGAGAAGCTATTAGATGCACAAAAGCAAGCTCTATTAGAAGCTAATGCTCCTAATGAAGGATTAGGCGGAACTGTTGATCAGTTAGCGCCTGGAAAGGATGGAATCCTTAAATTTAAAGATAGAATTGGGTTCCGGTCTTTGGGGGACTTAGAGATCTAATCCTCCAAGAAGCACTATAACTCAAGATACTCAGTTCACCCAGGAGGTGACAAGATGTATCAAGATCTGAAGAAGAATTATTGGTGGATGGGTTTGAGAAATCCATAGCCACTTATGTAGCTAAGTGTCTGACGTGTTCGCAAGTTAAAGCCGAACATCAAAGCCGTCAGGACTTCTTCAACAATTGGAAATTCCCACATGGAAATGGGATATGGTAACTATGGACTTGATTACCAAGTTACCTAGACCAAAAGTGGAAATGACACTATTTGGGTCATAGTGGATAGGCTGACTAAGTCAGCACATTCTTGCCAATAAAGGAAACGTATAATTCAGACAAATTGGCTAAGTTGTATGTGGACAAGATTGTGTCCCTACACGGTGTGCCGGTATCTATTGTATCTGATAGAGATACTAGATACACATCTCACTTTTGGAAGAGTTTCCAACATTCTTTAGGCACAATATTAAATTTTAGTACGGCTTACCATCCGCAGACTGATGGTCAAAGTGAGCGTACTATCCAAACATTGGAAGACATGCTTAGGGCATGTGTGATCGATTTAGGTGGAAGTTGGGATTATCCTTACCCCTGATAGAATTCTCCTACAATAATAGCTATCACACAAACATCAAGGCTGCTCCTTTTGAGGCCTTGTATGGGAGAAAATGTAGAACGCCTGTGTGTTAGGCAGAAGTTGGGGAAGCCCAACTATCAGGACTGGAGATTGTCCTGAGACCATGGAAAGATTGTGCAAATCCGTGATCGTCTCAAAGCTGCCAGGGTTAGGCAGAAGAGCTTGCTGACAAGAGGCGTAAACCTCTTAAGTTCCATAAAGGGGACAAAGTCATGTTAAAAGTGTCACCCTTGAAAGGTGTGATGCGCTTTGGGAAGAAGGGCAAGTTAAGCCCAAGATACATCGGACCATTCGAGATAGTCGAATGTGTTGGCATTGTAGCTTATAAGCTCAGATTGCCAGAGGAGCTAGTGGAATCCATGATGTATTCCACATCAGTAACCTTAAGAAATGTCTAGCCGATGAGGCGCTAGCAATGTCACATAAAGATATGCATATAGATGAAAACCTGAGGTTCGTTGAGAAACCAATTTCGATTGAGGATTGACAGGTTAAGAAGCTCCAAAGAAAATTGATACCTATAGTAAAGGTTAAATGGGACGCCTATAGAGGTCCCGAGTATACATGGGAGGTTGAGTCACTATGCGACAAAAGTACCCCCATCTTTTTGAATAAAAATCTCGAGGTCGAGATTTCTTTTAAGGGGGTGGGATGTAACACCCTGTAAAAATCATGTCCAATAATATAGCGACCGTGTTATATTTTATTTTTAGTCTATTAAAGACTAAAGACATAAGCACTCTTTAAGTTGATCGTTTACGAAGTCCTAACTCTCACATGTCCCAATTGTTGGACGAGAGGAATTAAATCCGTAATTATGTGAAAGTTGGATAATGGAGGGATTAAAAGTGTCAACATGTTAATTTATACCTCTGAGTGACCTTTTAACGAACCGAGAGCTCCACAATGTCCGGGCATAATCCCGGTATGCCAAGTATTGGCTACGGAGGGCTAAAAGTGCTAAAAAGTGTTTTAGGAGGTTTAAAGGATGTTTAATAAGTTGAGGGGCCTAAAAGTGATAAACTTCAATTCTGCCCATGGGGCGCTTGCAGGGCGCGAGAGGCAAGCCTTGTGCCTCTCGCGGGTGCGAGAGGCATGTGTCTGCAGAAAGTTTGCTTGGCCTCCACACATATTGCCAAAAACCATTTTTTTGAAACTATGGACTTTCAATCAGCTATGCCAGGTTTTAGGACACTTGTAAGCTCCCTCTTACACCCCTAAACACCTGGCATCAGCTCCTTTGAGTTCTCCAACTATAAATAGGTGTCTAAGTTTACCATTTGAACTTGCACCTTTCTTATTCATAACTCTTCTCCCTCCTCTGGAAGTTCCTAGCTAGAAGGAGGATCCAACTTAGTTCTCTTGCATTCTAGGAACCTCTTGTAAGTGTTCCTTCCTCGTGCATTTTCGTTTATAGGCTTTTATACCAAAAGTCAAGCGTTTTACGGAAAACACTTTGACTTTCGGTTAAGACCATTGTGGTATAGTCATTGTTCGTAAAAACATGGCTAAGTGATCGTAATAAGGTAGGTGGTTAGTCCCTATAAAGGGCACCTCCTGAAGATCACGTTTGCTAGACCAATTGACGGGTCAAATTATGATATTAAAAACTCAAACAGGCCATTTTTCAGAGAAATCATAAATTGATCTTATATATGTTATGAAACCTGTTTTGACACTTAAAAATTTGTTAATAATTATTAGCACATGTAAGAACATGTTCGGCTCGTCAATTTCAGTTCTAGGGACGGTTCGCAACGAAAGTCGCAAAGTTTGACTTCTACTTTAACTTTCGATTGTGACCCGATTTAGATTAGTTAACTACAGATCTAAAGTTGCATTATGATTGTAATATAATGTAGCATAACCCTGTGAGGTTATATTACATGATCATAATCAGAATATGAGTTTATGCGCAAGTTCCGTAATTATGCTATTTTTGACCAAAATGATCTTTTTGCATAAAACAAGGTTTTAATGATAATGAACTTGAAATTAAGTTCCTAACAATTTAATATTATAAGTAGGTTTATTTGGATGACTAAACCAGATTATAAACTGAGTTTACAAGCAGGTCCTTGAATTATGTCGATAAATACGATTTAGCCCTTGTGACTCATAAAATGGTTTTAATCAAATCTTTTCAAGGTAAATCCTTTACCTACTGATATGTTATATTAAATAACATATCTAAGACATTTTAATATGACCTTAACATCAGTTTTCATAAAACATCGCATAAAACGTCATTTTACGACATAAGCGTCGTTTCGGCGCATAGTATGGTTTTAAACCATATTATTTGACCAACACTTGTTACCTACTGATTTTAAAACTTATTTTAAATATTTTTATAGTAGGTATATTTTATAAACTCAGAATCCCAAATAATTTATAAACTTTGTGTAAAATGACCAAAATGCCCCTTTGGTGCATACTTTGGTCATAAAAGATAAATTACACATAAAGTTAATATCCTACTGATATTTAATCATAAATAAATTATTTTTCTAGAATACTTATAGTTTTAACATTTATATTTCAAGTTCCTTTTATACGGTATGAAATTACCGAAACGCCCTTATGAGGCATAGTTTCATTTTAAAACCATAACGGGCATAAAAGTTGATATCCTACTGATATTAAACTTATTTAAAATATAATGGCATATAGAACTTGTCCATGACTTATCCGTTTACCCGATATCGCTGACATGCGTACGGTTAAGTATATGTAACTAGTTTACGGAAATTAACCGAAACGGGTTTAACCTTGTCATTTAAGTCTCAAAATCCAGAATGTTTATAGTTTATCCATATTATACAAGTCAAGGTACTTGTTGGGATTAAACTACATTCTATCCAATCATCGTTTAATCTAGCGTCTTACGTTTTGATCAAGTACGCTAGTCGGTCTAAGTCTATGACTAAATAAGACGTTAGTATTTAATTGGTTAGTTTATGCCATAATCCAAACTAGACACTTGCCGGTAAATGCTATATGCACTTAGTACTTTTGTGTATGGCTGAGTTATTAAATTAAAAGAAGACTAGCTCATGTAATACTCTCGACTTATTTCCCCTATACGGGCTTGGGTTACGGTAAATTATTACCGCTTGGTCAGAAATGGGATCAATCAATTGCCGGGTGCGGCTAGTAAAACCGCATATTCTGTTTTAATCAGTTTTTTTATAATTAAACATCAGGGGTTAACTACCGTGTCCTGGATATCCTCAGCTCATTACAGTAGAAATGGCCACGACCTTAGTGCGGGTGTGGCATACACCCGATAGACGCTCAATAATGCTTTCCCATAAGGTTGGGAAGAATTGACTCCTTCGTGAGTCCAAAGTGATGTGTACGTTAATCATGTCTCGGTCTTCGTACCGGGCCCTGTATGTACGGACAAACATGTAAATTTCTTAACAAGGTTGGACGGTCAACTTTCCCAAGTTATAAAAAGATTTTGTGCTGATACGCACTTAAAACATTTTTGATATGTTTTCAAAATGAGTCAGTTGGGTGTATTTACCAGCGAAAGCTGACGTATTTTCAAAAGACTGAGCTTGCAGGTACAATACGAAAATAGGCTGGAAGTGCTCGGTAGTGGTAGAGGATCTTGCAAATCCTAGATCTGCCCAAAGTCTGTTTTATATTCTTCCTATGTACAATTTATGATCCGCTTGTGGATCTTCTATTATGAGCCTATATTATTTTTTTCGAACATTTGGTTTGTAATAGTAATTTTACTCCTAGACTTCCCCTGTGCCATGTTTAATTGACTATGATGATTATAACTGACGTCACGATACTCCCCACCCGGGCCACCGGTGTATGGATTTGGGTTGGAAATCCGGGGTGTGACAATAGTCGAAGTTAGGGATGTTCTTGCGTTGGAAGAAATCCGGACCTTGCTGGATGTTGGTGGGTTTGTAGAAAATCCAGTTAGCTACATGGGTGGTTTGAAATGCATGGTTGTTTTAAAGAAAAATGACTAGCGTTGGATTTATGGAGTAAGAAGTGGTGGCATGGAGTAGCGTCATTGTATCAGCGACATTATGGAATGGACAAGACAACTCTTTTCAACGTCTGGTGTGGTTGAAGGTGGAAGGTGTTCTAGGGTGGTCGGAGATTGATGTGGGAAACGTGTTGGCCAGGTCGAATCATAATTAAAACGCTGAATGTGAACGACGATACTATACTAGAGGGCGAGGCTACGAGAAAAGAGGATGGAGTGATCCATTTGAAGTTGAGTAAACGATCAAGGCTGGTATAAAAGTTGGATTCAAACTGGATGGATTTCAAAATCAGGTTAGTAAAGTTATTATGGTGAAGGCGAAAACATTGTTTTGCAATGAATTGTATGTCGGTTAACTTGCGGGGGTCAGGGACCAAAGAAAGGTGGAGTGGATCTATGGTTTGAAAACATCCCATGGGGTCCAATTCTTGGCAATTCAGGAAACAAAAATAATGGGCATTACAAATTTTATGGTAAATGGGTTTTTGGGGTAGATTGAGATTTGAATCGGCAGCAGTAGATTTGATTGGGCCGGGGGGTCTCTTATGTTTATGGAACCCAACTGTGTTTCAATGCATGGGTGTGATAAAAAGGCAAAGATATATAGTAGTCACCAGGGAGTTGTTAAATCTGGGTGTGCGGTTGAACGTGGTTAATGTGTACGCATATAATGATCCAATACGGAGACGCGGGTTGTGGCGGGATTTGCTGGCGGTAAAGAGTTCGGGTACATGCTTACTGGTTGTTCGCGGGGGAATTTTAATGATGTAAGAGAGCCTTCCAAAAGGCTGAATTTCGAGGTTGTAGCACTTAATGCGCATTTTTTAATCTATTCGTTGATTTGGCTGGGTTGGTGGAATATCAGATGGGGGAGAAAGTATACTTTTTATTCGGATAATGGGATACATATGAGAATCCTCTAGGTATTTGGTGTGTCATAATTTTATGAATGCTTGGCCGTCGGTGTCGGTGGTGGCTTTGTCAAACATTGTATCGGACCATTCTCTAATCATATTATCAGTAACCCCGACAAATTTTGGGCTGATACCTTGTAGAATTTTTAATTCTTGGTTGGCTTTGCATGGTCTCATGGACATGGTGGAACAATGGAGCATGGGGTTTCGGTTCAAGGGGTCCGCTGATTTAAGCCTTGCAACAAAGCTTAAATGGCTCAATTTTAAAATGAAGAGGTAGGTTGAAAATGTAAGAAAGTGAGGTTGTGTACATTTTGAAAGTAACACAATTAGAAGTCTTGGAAGTGGCAAACGAGACTAGGGATGTCTCAAAACAGGAGTTGGGGCTTAGGGCGGAGTGCAAGGCATTTATATTGGAATGGGACCATCAAAAACGATGGATTTAAAGCAAAAGGCTAAGGTAAAGTAGGCTACGAACGGGGATGAAAACACAACATATTTCCATGGTGTTGTGAATGAAAATACTAGCAACAATCGGATTAATGGCTTGATGATAGATTTCGATTGGGTGACTTTCCCTCCTCTTATTAAAGACACAGTATGCTCGTGCTTCGCAAATAAGCTCTTGAACCGATGGAGTCAAGACCGCCAATTGTGTGTCCCAACTTAGCAACATTATCGGATGATGAGGCAGCGAGGTTGGTTGGTCCTTTTTCATATGAGGAGTTGAAAAAAGGAGGTATGGATTGTGCGGGGGATAAGGCTCTGGGGCTGGATGGCTTCAACTTTAGATTCTTAAAAAGGAGTTAGGGTTTTCTTGAGGTAGACTTCCTAAAGGTGCTTGAGGAATTTTTCCATAAGGCGTCAATAAATCAAGGGTGTGCATTGTCCTTTTTGACGCTAATTCCTAAATAAAATGACTTGGCCTGCCTTTCGGATTATAGACCAATAAGCCTAATCGGGTGTGTGTACAAAGTTATATCCAAGGTCTTGGCAAATCATTTAAAAGGGGTAGTCAAGAACATAATATTTGAGGATCAAACAACTTTCTTGACGGATAGGAGTATATTGGATGGTCCGTTAATGTTGAATGAAGTAAATGCGTGGATGAAAAGTTGCAAGAAGGAAGGTATGCTTTTCAGTGTGGACATAGAATAGGCATTTGATTCTCTAAATTGGGAGTTCCTTGATTCAATTTTCCATCAAATGAACTTCCCGGTGCTTTGGAGGAAATGGATAAGTGCCTTGGTAACTTCTACACAGGCATCGGGCTTGGTGAATGGCGCCCCCACACAAGAGTTAATTTCTATAGAGGTCTTCGACAAGGGGGTCCTCTATCACCATTCTTGTTCATTATTATCATGGAGTCGCTGATGGGGGTTCTTAAAAAAGCATGTGATATTGGGCTCTTCAAAGCGATTCAGTGTACAAATAATGGACTGCTCGTTTCCCATTTTTTGTATGCAGATGACGTGGTGTTCTTAGGTGAATGGTCGGAGTCAAATGCCCGGTACTTAAATAGGATACTCTGGTGTTTCTATTTATCCTCGGGTCTTTGGGTGAATCTTGCAAAAAGTAGTGTGTACGATGTGGGTGTTGATGGTGTCCAAGTTCAACAAATGGCGGATATCCTAAGGTGTAGAGTTGGTAACTTTCCGTTTAAGCACTTGGGATTTCAAGTTTGAGCAAACATGAACTTGGTGAAACATTGGAAGCCTGGTGTGGATGTCTTCAAGAAAAGATTGTCGGTATGGAAAGCCAAGTCATTGTCGTTTGGGGGGAAATAACTTTAGTAAAGTCGGTTTTAAATTCGCTTCCCATATACTATTTTTCTCTATATTGGGCCCCTTTAGCGGTCATCGCCCAATTGGAGAGAATTAGAAGGGAATTTTTGTGGGGTATTTGTCCGAAACAATCAAAAATAAACTGGGCAGCATGGGAGAATTTTATGGATCCAATTGAGAGAAGAGGTTGGGTATTGGGTCACTAAAGGAAATGAATCTCGCCATGTTGGCAAAATGGTGGTGGGCGTTTAAATGTGAAAGGGATAATCTCTAGAGAAGGGTTTTTTGATGTATGCATCATAGTTCTCGGATGTGGATTTTCATCCCTAGAAAGCTACATATTGGTGGTAATTAGAAGCACATAATAAGGGAAGCTCAGGATATGGCATCGAATGGGTCAAACATCTCGTTTTGGAAGGAGAGGTGGTTGGTTGATAGGCCTCTTTGTGATACATTTCCTCAGTTATTTGCTTTAGAAGCTGTCAAAGGGGCCGTGATTGCATATCAGACTTCAATCGTTCACGGTCTTTATGGTCTAAAGTTTCAGTGGACGCGAGTGCCTAGTTCAGTTGATGAAAAGTACAGCTGGAGGAACTAGTGTCAACATTGATGCAGGTCTGTTTAGGGACGGGCGAAGATAGATGGGAGTGGGCCTTGGATCCGTCGGGGACTTTCTCTGTTCGAAGCCTCAGAGACTACTGCAATAAATCCGATTCCATGATCGAGGGTCTGATTTTTTATGGAATAATTGGATACCGCAGAAGGTAAATTTTGTAATGGAGATTGTCTCTAAATCGTTTTCCAACCTTGGTGGAATAAGCAAAAAGAAATGTGCAAGTGGGTTCGTTGAGATGCAAATTTTGCAGCGTTGAAGACGAAACTGCAGACCGTCTGTTTGCGGGCTGCAACTCTGCTCAAGAAGTCTGGGATTTCATCTCGATCTGGGTCAAATAAGTGCCTTGTTTGTGTTTTCAGCGAAGCACGTGGTGGATCTTTGGAAGCAAATCTGAGGCAACTGGATGTGGAAGAAATTGGTAAGCGCGGTTATTCAGATTGCAGTATGGTGCGTTTGGAAGTTTCGGAATGATGTTACTTTCAACCGCAAAGTGCGGCCTTTGGCGAGCATAAAAGAGGAGGTTAGACAGCTGGGTTTTATTTGGATACGGAACAGAGCTAAAGGGCAGACAATCACATGGGATCAGTGGTGTAGATTTTGGGTGTCAAAACATAATTATGTAATTGTTTGATTTATATCTGGTGAACTGACATAATGTGGTGTTTGGGCTAACATTTTCTGTTGGTCCTAGTTGAATAATACATGTTTGTTGGCCTTTAAAAAAACCATCCAACACCATGGTGGGAATATGATAGATAATATAACCAACGGTGTAAAAAGTCTGCACCCAATAAGCTGTAAGAACATGACTATTAAAAAGTAATATTAAACTGGTTTCAACAACATGACGATGCTCGGTTAGGTTCGTCTGTTTTGTTGAGGTGTATACGGACAAGAGATATGATGAAATGTGTCGTTATCATCAAGTAATCTTTTTTCTTGATCGTTTAAAAACTCTGTGCCCGTCACTTTGAAATACTTTAATGGATCATGAAAACTGATTTTGTACAAACTTTATAAAAACTAATAAGATGATGTAGAACTTGGACTCTGCTTTTAATGGGCAAAACCAAGTGAACCATGAAAAGTCATCCACAAAAATTACGTAGTAACAATAATTGTCAACGGACGTAAACAGAGAGGGTCCCCATAAATCACATTGAGCCAAGTCTAATGGATTAGAAGCCCGACTTTCATTCATTTTAAACGATAAACATTGTCCTATGACATTTCACAAGAAGAACATACCATCGGTTTTGGTAAGAAAGAGGTGAGTTCTAAGTACACACACTTATTCAAAAATAAAATTGTATCAAAGGATACATGTCCCAACGAGAATGCCAAACATTTAATTGTGTTATGAGATCTGGTTTATTTCTTGTTGAAGTCCCAACATTTCAAAATTGCATTTAAATGCAAAGTGGGCTGATGCAAGCCGGGTGTTCAAAGTTGTTTTTATGGGCCGAAAACGACTAAGTGATCATTGGGCTGTTTTGTTGTTTTTAAGGAATTAAAAGATTGAATAATTAGTTCGTTTAAACGATAGTGGCCAGGTTATTAACATAGTTAAAAAAAATTTAAAAAACCTTAACTTTAATAATATTATTATATTTATTTATTGATTTTTAGAATTTTAAGTGTGGTTACATGAGAGAGTGTGATTGTATCAGGATGTTTTTAATTGATTATTACTAATTATACTAGTTAAGTTGTTGAGTTTTTATATATTGAATTTTAATCACTTATTAGTTTACTATGGAATACGAAATAGGGATTATTTGTACTATATTAAAATGCATGATTTGTAGTATTTTAAGATACCAAAAAAATAAAAACTTTTTTCCTCTCAATTTATAAAAAGCATCTAAAATGAGAGTAACTTGGTCTTTTAAACACTAATTGTATTTTAGTCCCTTATTTTATTACACTTAAATCCTTTTATTTTAACAAAATTATGGCTAATTAGTTACACTTATCCCCTTCCACAACAAACCCAATATAATTTTACGTATTCTTGTGATATTTTATAAGCTATAATGTTTTAAAAAAATCCAAATCTACTATGATGACCTACTCATTTTTGTCGACGTTTCTATAGTTGTCTTGGTCAGTATTATTGTGCGAATTAAAAGGTACAAGTGGAAGATGCATTAGTGTACAAGTGATTAAAACATTGTGTCCCATCACATTTCAAATGCTCAAGACTCTCTACGCTGTTGTCATTATTATCAATTTAATAATATTCCAACCATTTTCATTTTGATTTTCGTTTGATTAAGATTGTTCACCAATTTGTTCTAGCGACTGGATTAAATTTGTAACCTTGCTCATACGGGTTTGATATGACCTTTGTTCGTATTCTGTATGTTTATGTATTTACTTGGTTGGGTGCACACACTTACATGGGTTAGCAATTACTAAATTGACATCAAACAAGCTCACTTATTTTATCTAATTGGTTATGTTAAAAAAACTTTATATAATACCATATTCAACAAAATGTAATTTTAGTATTAAAAACGCTTTTAGAAGCATTTTGTTTTCATAAAACTCTTTTTTTATTAAAACGTTTTTTTAAAAGTTTGGTAAATAAGTTTTCACCAACAAACTTTTAAGAAAAAAAAACTCCATAATCTAAACATAATACATCTCCTAAACTGAATACTAGATTGGGTTGCATTTTTTTAGGATTATAAGTTCAAAATTACTTTTATAGATAATATTGGTTAGTTGAAAAAAGATACAGGTTATTCAATTCATTAGTTTATAGGTTCTACATATAGTATAATTCATTAGTTTTTTTCACTTCAAGAAATTTCTTGTTCTTTAGAATTCTTGTTTATAGGTACTTCAATTTTCGTTGTGTATAACTTTGATTTATTCTTCTATGATTACACTTAACTTTCATCTTATTTATTATTCAGTGGTTTTGAAGCTTCAATATTCATCCTTTGAAATCTTTACACAGGTATGTATGTTTCTAAAACGTGATATATTTTTTATATTATATTTAACTGCGAATGTTGTTTTTTATCCTATATTATGTATAACGGTAACATGATTAAAATATGTAACTAAAATACTTAACATTTTTTTAGTTCCCTAAACTGCTCTAGCTACTACTGATATATCATTAAAGATGAGAAAAGAGAAGAAACTCATCCTCAAAATGATATAACAATCAAACAAGAAGAGATACAATAAATTCCGGAGGACGTTGATCTCCATGATGACAAATGACGGTGTGACAATATAGATGACATCATTTAGATGTTTAAACCGTATGATTACTAAATTGATGTCATCATGATGCAAAGTACTTGATACTTGAGCTTTTAGTTTTCAATTTTTATATTTAAGAATTATATTTCCTTATTCATGTGCTACTATATATAACTTTTATTTATGTTTAAGGCTTATTTTTTCTTATTTTTGTGTTAATTTATTGAATCAATGATTTCTTAAAGTATTTGATAATTTGGATTCTAAATTTAATAATTACTAGACATGTATAATATCCATTTTAATTTATTAAATATCAGTTATTGTGTTCCTATTACAGAAATCAACTTGAGGCGTATCACCTCTTTTGGCTCAAGTGTATCTGGGCTGAGTGAAGCTGGACTTAAGGTTAATTTTTTTGTTACTTTTTAAGTTTATTACTATAACTTTTATCTTTGTTTTAAGTTTACTTTTTTATATTAGTACAACCTTTATATAAGGCTATTTAGTATAAATATAAGTTTTAGTGTTTTTGTTATTACATTATGAAAACATGTATATACAACGTGGCTTAAAAGCAGTTTATGTAAGGCTAATTATGCTTTTAAGGCGTGTTGAACATTTTTTAATAATATGATTTTTTACTTATAAATTGTTACCTTTTTTATTTTATTTTTCAAGGTATAGGTAGAAGTTAACTTAATACGGCACCAAATACCACTGTATCACTAACTCAACTGAATTCATGAGAAAGTGGGTATATTTCTTCTTTGATTTCCTAGTTTCTAAAAAAAATATTAAAAAATATTTGTTTTGAAATAATTAACTTAGTACAGCAAATGCGACCCAATAACTAATCTGAATTCGTGAGAAAGTGGGAGTAGTGTGTATGTTTCCAGTTTGATTTAGCCTCTCATTCATATATCGAAATCGCAGGCATGACGACATTTGTTCAAAAGAAGAAAAAAGTAAACAAAGTAACCTACTTAAATATTTTTGGTTTACATAAATGGGGATGTTAATGAATTTTTTTTATATAAAAATGTTTCTACGGCAAGATATGGACTATATTGAAGAATCTTTAAACTGGTTCAGATTCCAATTCTTGAGGACGGGTAGGTCTTTCTTTTAGGCTTATCTTGTTTTTATTGCTCCAGTTTGTTATTTTAATAGCTTGTTTGTGTATTTGGGGTATGTGTCTAACTACTTTAAAAATACTTTCTACCTGACCTCATTCAGTTGTTTACGACTTTTTTTGTTATTCTTGTGAAGATCTTCTATTTTCATGATTTATATGACTGAATTCGACGGATATGAACAAGAACCGTCTAAAGTCAACAGTGAAATGAAGATTTTTAGGTATCAAGATTTCTAATACGGTAGATTGAAGGTTATAAATTCAAAATTTGCCAAAAATAATACTATGGTTTCATTAAATGCTTATTGAATATGTGGAGAATATTCTCCATAAAACTATCATCTTAGTATTGTTGGTTGTGGTTTGAAGGACTAAGATGATTTACACCTTTGGTGGGTTTGAGAATTGAAATTGATACATACATATAATATATATATAGGTAGAGGTTCATGTAAGAAAATATAAAAGTGTGAGAAGGATAAAAAAGATTTTGGAGGTGACACGTGTCCTTTTTTATTTTAGTAGTTTAAGGGTATAAGTGTAATTTAATTAATAAAATCTAATTATGGAATGAATATATGTAACCGATTTTTGGCATTTATTGTATGGATTTTCGAATTTGAAAGCATACATCTTATATATAGAAATAACATACCCTAAACTCAGAAAAAAACACCACAACATGTATATTGAAGGCACACATCTTATAAAGAACACCCTAACATTGAATATAACAGAAATAACACCCTAATAAGTCAAGGACCTTTGTACTCACATTAAATATAACAGGAATAACATCCTAACTCATAAAAACACCACAACATGTATATTGAAGGCACACATCTTATAAAGAACACCCTAAAATTGAATATAACAAAAATAACACCCTAATAAATCAAGGACCTTGGTACTCACACTAAATATAACGGGAATAACATCCTAACTCATAAAAACACCACAACATGTATATTGAAGGCATACAACTTACGAAGAACAGAAATAACACCCTACATTTAAAACACCATTGTATGAACATAGAACAAACACAATGGACTAAAACTGTATATCAATATGGTACTATATTAAAGATAAAAAACACTCGTTGTTATGGTGTGATTTATTTTTTAAAAAAAGAGTTACGTAAAAAAGTTATTGACGTTTAAAAAAGAAGGGGAACTTTCATGTGCATTAATGTTGGTTTCTTAATTTAAAAATTTTAAATTTACCTTTATACTCTTAATTTAGAAAATTAATTACTTTAATAGTCAACACTATTTACAAGATTGTCATCAATATCTCAAACATTAGATTAAATATCTAATGGTTTAAATTTTTTCTTATGTTTTTCACACTTTTATATTTTTCTTACAATAACCTTATCCTATATATATATATATATATATATATATATATATAAAGCACTTACCTGAGTTTCCTTTTTTACAAAATAGGAGAGAAACAAAAATACCAATTGCAAGTTTTTGATTCAGATATCATTATAGACAGCACTAACAAGGATAAAGTCCCAACTTTATAAAAAGAAATTGATTAATCATCTGTAACATCTACGTATACCGCGTTTGCAATCAGCAAATGCATTATAGATCATTTTTCAACTCAACTTATAAACAATATATATAAATATATGGTAGGGTTCTAGAGTGAACATTAGGTTGTGAGTGAACTGTGTGAACTAATCTGAGCCATTGGATTATATCATCTAGAGATTTTTAAACAATGGCCAGATTGTAATTATATGTTCTAACTTCTCTTTAAATTAATTGATTAAAGGGTATTTGCGTCTTTTGTAAATTGCATTATTAAACAATATAATCAAAATTCCTCAAATCTTGCTAGTTTCGTATATACAAGATACACACTTGTTAGTGTATACACATGTGTACAATCTCGATAGTATTAGTTTATACAAGATACACATATGTTAGTTTATACACATGTGTACAGTCTCGCTAACTATCAATTTATACAAGATACACAACTGTTGGTTTATACACATATGTACTTGAATAATACACATGTGTATAAATCTGGTTTATACCGACCTGTGGGAACAAGATGTAATTATACACAAGTGTATAAGTCTTGTATACACATATGTAAAAAACACAATTTAATTTAATTAGGTTTAATATTTAATTTAAAAAAACATAAAAGTTTATTTAAAAATAAATATTAGCCTTTTAATCTCTTATAATTAAAATAATAATAATTAAAAATGAGAGAGAGAGAGTTAAAAGATGAGAAAATTAAAGAATTTTAATTAAAAGTACTTGACTAATATCAATCTTACCCTTTTAATCTAAAAAATGATCAAAGGTCAAGATTAATTCACTTAGTTCACTCTTAAGGATTTGTTCACAAATGATCCTAATTCTATATATATATATATATATATATATATATATATATAATGGCAACATAAGGAATTCCTTAAAGCAATTCGTGTGACATGTAAAATAGGTTTTGGTCAAAACAGGTAATTTTTGCTTGGATAAATGTTATTTTTTTTGGTTAATATTTAATGTTTTTTTGTTCCAGACTTTTGTAAACTAATAAATTATTTCACTAATTGGAACCTTTATTTTACTTCGCACAGTTCAACAAATTGAGAGATGCATTTGCTAAAGTTTAAGGATGGACCCAATAAAGTCAACTTTAGCATATTTAGTGATTGCAAGATACACCAAATAATAAGATGGGCCAGTTAGTTTAAAAGACAAGTAATTACAGAGGCTGACCTAGAGATGGGCATAATCGGGTTTTATTATTACCCGGAACCGGTTCCAACCCGGACCCGGTTCTGCTTGGATGTCATTGGAACCGGGTATGGTGTGGAACCGGGTCCAGTTCCTACCCGGGTTCACACCCAAGAATATGGAACCGTGTAGAACCGGGTACGGGTATTATGGAACCGGGTATGGTGTGGAACCGGGTATGGTGCGGAACCGGTTTCTGATAGTGTTGGGAACCGGTTCCTGACAGTCATAACCTGACTTTTACTGTTTAGAACCGGTTCCTGACAGTCAAAACCTGACTTTTACCGGTAACATTTTAACGGCTATAACCGGTTCCAACGGTAACATTATAACGGGTATAACCGGTTCCTTCTAGAACTGAATTTCCGGGTACTGGTAGGAACCGGGTACGGGTAGGAACCGGGTACGACCCGATTCAAATGGTAAAATTGTGGAACCGGGTTGGAACCAACGGGTATTTTGAACCCGGAACCGGTTCTACTTAATGTCGGGTAGGAACTGGACCCGGTTCCAGTTCGGTTCTAGCGGTTCGGGTTCGGAACCGGTTTTTATGCCCATCTCTAGGCTGACCCTTACTTTCTGAAGTATTGTTTTTAAGTTTTTCAAGACTGTGATATTCAAGTGTCCTTCTAATAAGTAAATAACTAATTTGGCGTCCTAATTGTAAAAAAAGTGACGTGTATGCCACATCATCAATTTACAATAATGGGACGCTATATTAGTTATTATAACACAACAGGCATGCTATATCAACCTATGTAGCATGATGGTATTTGTAATTTACAATTTTGTTACAATATACTTCTTTTGTTTTTTGCAGGATATAATTTAGGCGAATACCTCAGTGTTCATCATGCATATTTGTTTTACTAACATTGATGATGCATGTGACGCTGCCAAGAGTTAAAATCAGAGACATAATTAATCTACTAATATCAGATAGAGATAGTGGCGTGACAAATTAAATAGCTCATGGTTGTAGATAAAGAAATATTTATACATTTATTTGTATACTTTTACATTTTAAGATTTTTATATTTAAATTTAATATTAGTGTTATTTTTTATTTAGTGTTGTACGTAATTTAAATAAAATTCATAATATAAAAGATATTGTAAAATTAAAAGGTGCAGCCTGTGTACATTTTTCAACCATTGTTTTCATCGTTTAAATGGTTCAACCCGTAAAGTTCGCGAGTGATAACCTAGTATTATATGAATAAGAAAACTATCAGAAATGAGTGTCACAATGCAAAGTGTTGCGCCCGCCGCATCGTAGAGGCATCCTACTGGTTACTAATTACGTAAGAGATAGGGTGCAAGGTTGCCTGAAAACGGCAAACTTTTATTAACAGGTTGTATAGATAGTTCAGTTTCTAAACCCTTTTAGAATTGACAAGGGTTTTTACAATATTGGTTGTATCAAAATAGCCAAACACCAGACAACCTAACTGCATAATCTGCCCTAAAGTAAACCCCATTTCCTAGCAGAATTCCCCAAAAATCACAACATTACCACAAATCCACAAATGGAAATAATAGTAATTGCTCCAGATTGATCATTCTGTAATACAAAAAAGGCGTACAGGAAACAACAATCGGCGTGAATATTCAACTCCAGTGGTAATACCAAAAGGGTCCGGTCCTTTTTCCTTTCGCGTAAAAGCCCAAGTCTCGGGCCCATGAAAAAAGGACCTACCCAAGATTCAAAAAACACAACCCTGACTCCCATCTTGGCATGTTACCACAACCCGTAAACGATTCTACATACATGAAACCTTACAACAACGTGTATATAGATTCGACCATTACATAGCATATATGACCTCATCACTGCTATCGATATCAAGTTCACCAGGGTCAGAGTCGAAGTCATCAGGGTCAGAGTCGAAGTCATCAAGATCATAGAGGCCTGCAGGTGGAATGGTGGCTTCAGATATAATCTGCATGATTGTGTCCACACTCTGCATCCATGAGGTTAAGCGGGGTGGTTCTTTAGAAACCAATCATGCTTCTTTATCTCATCCATGGTGATTCTCTGATAAAATGTACAACAGCGTTAGCACATAGTACCACTCGATTAAAGGTCAACTGTTTGTCTGATTAAACCTGTGCAGGGTCTGCCAAAAATATTCTTGAGATGAGGTGCCGACATTCAGGGGATATCTGAATGTTTTCTGGAATTGAATACTGAACATGAAGAATTCTCTGTAGATCACAAAAAGGTGAAACAAAAAATCACATTTTAGCATAAAAGGATTTGTAATTTGTATATATAACTATGTATACACCATACATGAATCGTCTTGCGAAAATCTTTTGGTTCGTTAGGGTCTTCAAACGGGTAGCCACCAACAAGCATGACGTATAATGTCACCCCACATGACCACACATCTGCAATCTGAAAAAAAAATGTAAAAGTAAAGTTCGAAACTTTGAACGATCACACGTCAAGAAATCAAGAATTTGACCCGACGTCTTTATGATTGACAAATATAAAAAAGGTGCAAATAGATGAATTAACCTTTCCATCATATTCTTGCCTGAGCAACACTTCAGGAGCTATATATGCTGGTGTACCGACTGTCGATTTTGGCTGCGAATGCAGCACTGAGGACTGCAATGCAACACAGAAGGAAAATATATGAATTTTGACCAAATATTTGGAAAACATAACATTTCTGAGTTATCAAGAAAATTACTTTGGAGTAACCGAAATCGCAAATCTTCAAACGGGGAGCCGGGCTTCCATCCAACAAAGTGTTCTCTAGCTTCAAATCACGGTGACAAACTTGCTTCAATGATGAAAACAACAGATAAAGGGCAAACAATTATCAGCCTAAACGTAAGAATAAGATGTACAAAAACAAGAAAAATAAGAACTTTGAAGATTCCACTACCATAGAGTGACAATAGCTGACACCAGATATAAGTTGTTGAAAGAAGAACCGGGCCTGTGAAAAATGAACAGAAGTAATAATTTGCAGGACATAAAAACAGCAAATAAACAAAAAAGGACCTCATCCTCATTGAAGCGCCCTGCATTGCAAATTCTATCAAACAATTCGCCCCCGGAAGCGTATTCCATCACAATCGCCAAATGGGTCGGTGTCAATATGAGCTGCAACGAATTTACAAGATCCGAACAACAATAAGTCGTTTGCAGCCCGATTGGCTATTAAACATGATACACCAAAAGTGAAAGAAAACGAACAAACCTCTCTGAACCTAACTATGTTAGGATGTCTAAGAGACCTGTGATTGATGATTTCCCTTTGAACATTCTCATCTAACTGCAAACAAACGCCACCTCATCAAAAACTAACAGTATAACTGATAAAATGTTTATATAATCGTACTTTTAATGCGATCTAAAACATGGAGACACTCGTATGCCGTATTTCCATGTCATGCTGCAATCCTAGGAATACTGCCAATGTCCGTGAAACGATTACCTTAAAATCAATTTATAATAACCATCGATCATTATAAACTGACTTTATCGTGTTTGGTTGATCAAACCATATACAATGTGTAAATGAAGATTAGTGAAGAGTATATTGCCAAAAGGGGTTTGGGATAATCTCCAGTTAAAGTTTTCCATAATTAGCATAATCCTTAAAAGCTAAAACAACAACACTTGCCCAAGAAATCCAATGAATCCATGATTAGCATAAACCTTAAACTTCCTATGATTAGCATAATCCAAATTGTCACAATGAATGTGTTAACCTAACATATTAGTAGTAGGCACTAGAGAATCACAAATTCCCAAGTTTCATCATACATGGTCTCAACTTTGATTTTGCCCCAATTTCCTATCTTTTTTTTTCCAAATTTAAACATGGGCAAATGTAGTTTGACTATATTAGCCTAATTAGAACCCAATTCACCCAACATAAATAGTAAAGATCCAAAAAAAATTAATAAGAATAAACAAATAAATAAATTAAACTTCCCAAAACCCATCAAGATTCAAGACCAACTATAATATATCATCAATCAAACCAACATCTACAAAAAAAATCAAGAACACAACTCTTGCTAACCAACCTTTTGGCCTCTTTCAATATACTTAACAGCAACAAGTTCTTTGGTCTGTTTATCTCTCATAAGCCTAGCAACTCCAAAGTTCCCAGCACCAATATCTTTAACCAAATCATAGCGGTCACTATCATGCATGATCGGTAGATCCATACCCGGCACCATGGACCGATCCATATCCTGAAGGGTCAAGATCAAGATCAAAACTTTAAGCACAAAATCAACTGAAACACAACATCTGATCACCAAAGATCCTTGAAACAACCTCCTTATGTGCAGGATAATGTATAAAGATTGTAAAGAAACAGATTGAGAGAATAAAGGCGGCTGCTTTTTCAAGAAATTGAAAGATTTGGGGGAAGGGGGGTGTATCAGATATTTTTTGTTGATGGGTGAAGTGGGGGTTGAGATAGTTTAGTTTAATATATCTTTGGTTGCAGGTTGAGCCGGTGTGACGATGGATGGGAAAAAGACAAAAGCTTTTGGATTGTGTCTCATTTGATCTTTTTATTTGGATATACCAGTTTTATGGAGTGACGGTGTCATTTATGGAGTGAGGTAAATCTTAAAAATCATTATGTTTTCGAATTTAATTTTTTATAAAAAGATTTTTCTTACATTCAGTGAAGTATTTCTTCGTTAATTTCAGTGTTATTCAAATCTATCATTTAAAAAATTTTATATATTACATAGTTAGTAAATTGCATTGATGTCGTTTGGGTTTTCTCAAAAAGATAACATAGTTTGTTTGTTATTTGAACTTACGTGATTGTGATTACTCTTTGTACATTAAAATGTTACATAGTTTGTTTCTTGTGGTATGTTAGTTGAACTTCCGTGATACTCGACTCTTTGTACGTTTATTAACTATGATCAAGCCGTATGTTAATATGTTATAGTGTAGCTTTTTAAGGCAAGTATTAATTTTTTCAGTTAAGTCTATATAAAGTAATAAAAATATTATAAAAAGAAATCTGTAAACTAAAATAAGTATTATTTATGGGATCAACCGACCACCAACTTCATTTATATGTTGATTTAAAATAAAATAGTTATAACATAGATTTCTAAAATAAGTCGTGTGATATAATTTCCTTGGTTAATTAACCACTAATACAAGAGAGTTTGAGGTCTAATGGTGTTATTGTGTGTATAAAAGGTGTCTTCTTTGAGGATCGAGTGTTTTAGTCTTATAGTTAACAAATGTATAGATTAAGATTAGGGGATGTATGATCTACTTGTTTTAAAAGATTAATCATTAACTTGAGTCAATATATTTTGACCAAGTAACATTTTATAATTCAAATCTATTCTTCGTTGTGTGGCTTCGTTTTTAAATATTGTAATTAACAAAAGAAACCTCTAAAAATCTATACTTAAATGGACTTTTTACTTGGAAAAACTAAAAACCAAAACTAGTATGTGTATCAATTTCTATAGTAAATGTCTAATAATATGTAGTTGTGATTTATGTGATAACAAGTTCCCGTATCAACTTTTACTCACATGTACTTTAATACGAGGAAAAGAAAATGCACTTCTATGGATACATGAATCTTATTATGTATCGTTCGTTAAACATGTAAAAACAAAGAAGGCATTTGGTCAGATACGCACAATGGCGGAGCTTTAACGAAAACTCGGTAGGTGTCGAACTCTTAAAAATCCAATATTTTACACAACAATAAAAATTTTGAAAATTTTTCGTATAATTAACACCCTACGAGTGAAAAATCGATAGGGGCCGGGGCACCCCAGGAAACAGTTAACCTCCGCCGGCCAAATCTAGTTCGTGTACCAACTTTCATGACTTTTAAACACCCCTTGCCCTTATATCAAATGATAAAAATCATGTTTCTCTTGTTCACCACGAACAACAACAAAAGATAATTATCAAAAGCAAGATCGTTGATCACAAAGACCGTCTCATATGAGGCTATCCAAAGCATCATCGACCACATACTGTCGTTAAACACAATAGCCCAAAAGGAGCAACACAACCATCATCAACCTCTAAGAAGACAACATCTCGAGCCAAGCGTCTACAACGATTCCAATAACCAAGAAAACAAAGAACCGACGTGGTCTTTGATAGTCAACACTTTCACACCCCGTCGAGAGCAAAAACACAAGGCATGAACGAAAGGTTTTCATAGCATCCGATTAGCAAACATCTATATGATAAAACATCATTATGATACCAAGAGTTTAAAAGTTACAAACCAAAGTAACGTGTTTAGGTTTACATAACCCAAATAGATAACATGTCTTAAAATAACCAGCCAAAAGACAATGTTTATAAAATCAAAGCTTTGACAAATATATCTCATATACAAATAAGAAATACAAGGAAAACCCCGCAAAACGGTATCGTTAATGATGCATGCAAGAACTCCCAAAAGTCGTGAACCGTCGTTCACTTACCTGAAAATAGGGGTGCAAACGAGTCGATCTAATCGCGAGCTACTCGAGCTCGGCTCCAAAAAAAAAGCTCGAACGAGCCAAGCTTAAATGAGCTTGAGCTCGAGCTCAAGCTCGAGTCTAAAACAAGCTCATTTAGTAAATGAGCTCGATCTTGAGCTTCGCTTATCGAGTTCGAGCCTGCTCGCAAACCTAAATGAGCCTAGTGTTTTTATGATTTTTTTTATAAATATATTTAAAAATAATAATTAAAATCTATAAAATAATAAAAATCACTAAATTATATATACATATATATAATATTAATTATCATTAATATAAATTAATTAATAAATGTTAAACAAAATGAGTTCGAGCTTTAAAAACAAAGGTTGAATCGAGCCGAGCTCGAGCTCGAACCTTTAAAAGTCAAA
This sequence comes from Scalesia atractyloides, assembly GCA_947069175.1. Lineage (NCBI taxonomy): Eukaryota > Viridiplantae > Streptophyta > Magnoliopsida > Asterales > Asteraceae > Scalesia > Scalesia atractyloides. The sequence goes on along the minus strand of CAMTDV010000020.1, from coordinate 78,950,840 downwards.
CGAGCTCAGAGCTCAAGCCTAGTCAAGCTTGAGCTCGGGCCGGCTTCGCTTGTTTGCACCCCTACCTGAAAAAACAACTTAAAAACGTCAACATAATTTTGATGAACTCTCAAGTTTTAATTACATAAATGAAACCAAAATCATTTAATAAAAAAATAATATGCATAGTCTAATGATAGCCTAATGACCAAATCATTGCCTCGCAAGAACAATGACGTATGTGTCAATATAAGCCCGTAATCAAACCATAACAATGTTGCCTCGTCACATCGCCAATCAAAGTGATGCATAACAAGTAGGGCACAATTACACTCCCAAAGGGTCACTACTGACTGGAAGTGGGGCTTGTTTAATCCAATAGATATATTCGACTATTTCACGATCATACCACGAGTAATGGTTACTAAACTGAAATACCACCATGAAGGCTTCCTGAGCTCAAACTAATAAACTTTTGCGCACATAGTAGATTTGATGGATTTCATCGCTAATTACCATACCCCATAACTAAGCATGAAATTCCCCTAAATTTAAATAAACATTTAAAAACAAAAAGGGTCGTGAAAACTCACCTAAGCACTCTGTGCAAGCTAGCAAATACCAATGTTTGAACCAACAAAAAACCCCGTGTCCAAAACCATATAAGACACTAAGGTCTAACTATGTGTCTACCTGACTAGTCATTCACCAAACTTGTTTAGACAATACGAGATGTTAACCTTATATAAAAATCATTAAACATTACGACACGTTGGTGGGTGATTATCTAAATGTTCAAGCGCGCGCGCGCGCGCGTCACACACCACACGTACACACATATATCATATATATATATTTATATTATATTATATTATTATATTTATAATAACACACGTTAGCACAAAATACCGGCACTAGTCTAAAACCCCAAGTTCGATCACGTGCAACAAACGAACAACACCATACAATAATAAATTTTTCTTAAAAACTAATATATTATCTCGTAGAACGACGTTCCCAAGTCAACACCGACAATTATATATATAGGATAGAATCATAAGAAAACTACATATAAATGAGAAAACTAAAAAAGCTAAAAACTATATCAAAATTTTCTTTTTACAATTTTATAAAAAAATCGCTATTTTTATGATAATTTTTTTTTTTCAAAAAAAACCTGTACGCACATGTGCATTATATATGTACTACACTATGCATTATATGCTTAGATTTAGCTTTTGAGTTTAGCTTTTAGGGTTAGTTCTTTTAGGGGTTTAGGATTAGGATTAGGATTAGGTTTGGTGTAGAGGAGGGGGTTTAAGTTTTGGGGGTGCGGGTGGGGGGATAGTTTTTTGGGGGGTTACGTTTAGGTTTAGTTCTAGGTTTTTTGGGGAAGTGGGGTGGGGGTTTAGGTTTTTTGGGGGTGGGGTTTAGGCTTTTGTGGGAGGTGGATTTAAGTTTTTAGGGGTGGGGGGTTAGATTTTTGGGGGTGTCGGTGGGGTGGTTAGTGTTTATGCTTTTTCATATTAATGCACATGTGGATTCCAACTTTTTTTTTTGAAAAAAGTCCTTTTATATTATATATAGCAAATTTTATTAAAAATCAAAAAAAATAATATTTCTGATATTTTTTAGGCTTTTTTAGTTAGTTTTTTGTTTCTCATTTAAACTAGTTTTTTCATGATCATCCCCTATATATATAATATATATATATATATTCTTAAAAATAAATATGCGTTTTCCAAATACGATTAAATAGTCGAAAATAAGGTCTTTCATATTTTTGTATGTATTTATCCGAAACCGTTCGTCAACTCGAAAACTTGCTCATCAATTGTATACTATACATACATAATCACAACAACATACATACGTTACTACATCGAGCATGAATCAATCAATTCGTTCACATACATCTATACATATCCCACGCATTAAATGCCCAGTGGCATTATGGTGAATAAGGCTTAAGACCAATAAGCTACTAGTTCAATTTCACAGGGTTTCTCAATTATTAGGTTTCTTCCTGAATTGTGTATAGACACTAATTGCCTAGTGGAATGGAATGATCATATGGTTTCGTTATGGGGTCCCTAGAACAGATGATGCCAAACAAAAGCTTTATTTCTGATCTTTATTCCTCATCAATGATCTCCTTATTTGTCCTTTGAATTGAAGTCAAATCCAGACAATCATGTCATCTACATCCCTTTTAAGCTCAAGATTCAGCAGGTTTTGGAGTCAGCTGCATCCAGACCATATGCATCCTCCATTTTATCCTTTGAGCTCTGCCATCTGACCTGACACTGTCAATTCATGGGTATCTATGGAAGACTTCCATTTTAGAATTTTTGAGTCGGATGGTTATCTTGGGAATATGGTTATTGTGATGAGTTGGGTGAGATAAGTCTGCTTACAAGTGTTGAAAAGTGTGCCATAAGGGAGAGCGTAACTCCGAAAATGGTCAAAAACAACAATATAACCATCCCAAACATCAAAATTGAAGTTTCAGCTCTGCCTTAAGGGAGAGGCGTTGCCGACGGCCCTGGATCTCTGATTTTTCTCTGACGCTCTAATCCACTGCCTACAAACAATTTTGCCGACGAACTTATCTGAGGGCGTCGCGCGCCGATGGCCTCTCCAATTGTTGTTTTCTGATTTTTCCATTTCGCACTCCGGTTGACCGTTTTCTGCTCGATGCTCCGGAAAGCTCCCGATTATCTCCTTAAACTCCATAAGACCTGTAAAACACAAATCCAATCAAAAGTATGATATTCGAAACTAAAAGCTATGTAAAAACATAAGCTTAAACATAACACCAGTTTTCGACCACACATCAGTATGGTATAAAATTTGGTTATTTAGCCCCTCCTTTCTTAATTCTTCATGCAACCTTTGATCTTCTTCTTCCATCTGCTTTTGCCTCTTTTCTTGATTTAAGGCAATTGTGGTAAGACAGATGTGGAAGATGATCTTTTAGAAGCATGGGTCGTTGAGGAGCAGTGGTTGTTTGAGAATAGACTGGCTTTCTTAGAACAGAAGATCTTTCTTTCTTAGCTCTTCCAATCTTCTGTAGGTATCTACCACTTTAGATTCTGACCACCTAGCAATTTGCCTTGTTGTTCCATATTGAGCACTAGTAAGTTCGGCTTTCATTCTTTGATCTTTAGAGCATGGTCTTCGGTTTTCAGGCTTAGCCTTTTTTCAAACAGGAAGAGTAGGCCTCTTTGAAGGTTCTTTGAGCATGGTATGGATTCTTTTAATCTCTTCTTTTAGCTCATTTGCCGACCAGTCTTTGAATTGAGCCCTTGTTTGCTTTGTAAGGCTTGTGCTTCATGATATAATTAAGGTAGTCTTCTTTCAATTCAGGATCATCAGTGGTTGGATTTTCAGACAAGGACTTACTCAAATCCTTATCAATTTCTTCAATGTTTCTCACTTTGCTTAGTTGAAATTGCAAGGATATTTGTAGAGCCCTGTCATCCTTACCCTTTGATCGATCTTTTCTATGGTCTCAACTTGTCTAGCTTAACTTCAATATTCATCTAGATTCTTAGGCTTTCGATACCCCAGAAGAGATGGAAATTCTCTTTGTTTTGGATCTCTATCTTGAAGAAAGCCTTTATCTCTCCTTCGAGAGCAAAAAGTTCCAGAGGGTATAGAGCACCCATTGGAAGAAATTAATATGATAGGTGCATGGTTGGAAATGGGGTTTCAGGATATAGCAGTGATGAGGATGGTTGTGAAGTGGATTGTGATAATACACGGAGTGGTGATTGACTCTCTTCATCATCATCATCATCATCAACAACAAAAGTTTTCCTTTTGCGTTGGAATTTTATTTTGGGTGATGGTGGATGTACAGAATTCGAGGTGGCGTGGATGATGGTTCAGTTAATGTTGGAAATGTGAGTATGGCAGTGGTTTGAGAAACATATGTTGGGGTTGTATGGACAGAGGATACAACAGTTGTAGCTTTAGTAGTTGTTGTAGAAGAGATGACAGTTGGTTGTCTTGCTTTTCTTTCAGACTTTCTTTGCCTTGAAATACCAACATCTTCTTTTTCCAACTGTTTAGCTTTTTTTCTTCTATGAGCATTAAAGCTTTAGCTTCAAGTGTATCTTCCTCTTCTGCTTTTTAACAGCAATCCTTTCAGCTTCTTTGTTTAGGGTCTCATCAACCCTTTTCCCAAAGTTGCCTCGGATGCTTCAGCAGTGCTAGCAGTGGTTTCTGGCTGTTATTGCACCTTTGATTTAACATTTGAATCAGGTTACAACTTTCTCAAGTTATCTTTCTCCCCCTTTTTGGCATCATCTTCTATTGTCATCTTGAAGAATGATAACCACGGCAGAGCCAGTAGTTTATCAGCAAATGGTCTTTGATGGCTTTGATGTCTGCTTGTGTATCTTTGTATCTAGCCTCGACCATATTTCATATCAATTTCATGTGGGTTTCATGCTGAATGTCTACTAATTGTCTCTGAGTAGGATAATTGTTGAACAACTTTCCATAGCTCATCAGCATTTTGAATTGGGGATGGTTGAGGTTGAGAATTTTGAAGCACTTGTTTCATCATGGTTTTGATTTCATCAATAGATGATTCTATGGTATTGATTCTCTCCGTCAATTCTTGGTATTTTAACTTATCACCTAAGTGGATAGGATCATCTAAATTCCTACCAGAGGTAGTTGTATTTGGATCATCAACATGAGGATTCTCAATGTTTTTAGAACCAAATGCCCCTTGTTCTTGGTACTGGGACTTCCAACTGGTTCAGATGATACAATTGTACCTCAGTAGTTGTTGCCTTCAAGGAAATCTTATGTATGTAACCACTGTCCAACTGAGCCACTGTTGTAGCAGCAGTTGTAGTAGTTGCTTCACTTGAACGACCATCAAGAGTTACATGTAACTCATGGGTGTAGCCTCCTCAACTGTTTCTGGGTTGGCTAATTGAGTTTTCTCAGATTCAGTCAATGATGGAGTTAAACTCTCAGTGATAGGTGAATGAGAGGGACTGCTTGTGATCTGAGTTTTCTCAATAGTTTGAAACATAGGTAAGAATGTGGAAGGAATTAGAGAGGTGGGTAGTGGAGTAGAAATAGACATAGCCCTAGGAGAGGGGCTTGAGAATAGATGTTCAAGTGAATCATCTGCCTCATAGTGTGGTGTCCTTGTGCTTATAACTTGTTCCTTTTGTGAGGAAACAAGAGGAACTAGTGTTGGTGGAGATCTTTGGACCATCTGCTGTGAGGAAGTAGCAGCATTGGTTTCATGTGAGATTGGTGTTGTCACAGGTAAAACATCTGGGATCTCATCTTCCATAGTTATCGTTTTGGGTTGTTTGGTGGGCTTTTTAGATTTGGAGGGTTTCTTTTTGGGTTTTCCTGGTGGGGGTTGCATAGCACTGGTTGTAGTACCATGTTTACCAGGAGTAGTTGTAACACCCTGTAAAATTGTGTCCAATAGTATAGTGACACGTGTTGTATTTTAAATATAGTCTATTAAAGACCAATAAGGACTAAAGGCGTCAACATGCTCAAACTGAGCCTCTGAGTGACGGTCCGATGTCAACATGCATAAATACAGCCTCTAAGTGACTGATATGTCAACATGCTTGAAATTTGGCCTCTGAGTGACTGATACGTCAACATGCCCAGCCTCTGAATGACATCGGAATCAACATGCTTATGATAAGCCTCTGAGTGATCCTTTGTGAAGTCCTAACTCTCACACGTGCCATTTGTTGACGAGAGGGTTCAATTTTGTAAATATGTGAAAGTTGGATGATGGAGGGATTAAAAGTGTCAACATGTTAAATCTTACCTCTGAGTGACATTTTAACAAACCGAGAGCTCGTCAATGTCCGGGCATAACTCCGGATATGCCAAGTATTAGCTACGGAGGGCTAAAAGTGCCAAAAGGTGTTTTAGAAGGCTTTTATAAGCTTTTTAAAGTCAAGGGGTTAAAATGTCAAATTTTGAAACTGTCTATGGGGCGGTTGCGGGCCGCGAGAGACCTGGCCTGGGCCTCTGCGCCCGCGAGACAGGCTCTGCTGCAGAAAATTGTTTGGTCTCCAAGCAAAACTCCAAAACCATTTAATTCGAAACCATGGCTTCTCTAAACTGCTATGCCACGTTTTGGGACACTTGTAAGCTTCTTCTTACACCCCTAAACACCTGGCTTCACCTCCTTTGAGTTCTCCAACTATAAATAGGTGCATAAGTTTTCATTCCAACTTGCACCTTTCTCATTAAGTCACTCTTCTCCCTCCTCTGGAAGTTCCTAGCTGAAAGGAGCATCCAACTTAGTTCTCTTGCATTATAGGAACCTCTTGTAAATGTTCCTTGCTCTTGCATTTTCGTTTATAGGCTTTTATAGCCAAAAGTCAAGCATTTTACAGCGAACGCTTTGACTTTCGGTTAAGACCATTATGGTCCAGCCATTGTTCGAAATGAACATGGCTAAGTGATCGTAATAAAGTAGGTGTTAAACCCTATAAAGGGCACCTCCTGAAGATCACGTTTGCTAGACCAATTGACGGGTCAAAGTTATGATATTAAAAAGTCAAACAGGACATTTTTCGGAAAATTATAAATTGATCTTATATATGCTATGAAACCTATTTTGACACTTAAACAAGTTGGTAATAATTATTAGAACATGTTCGGCTCATCAATTTCAGTTCTAGGATCGGTTCGCAACCGAAAGTCGCAAAGTTTGACTTGTGCTTTGACTTTCGATTCTGGCCCGATTTAGATTAGTTACCTACTGATCTAAAGTTGCATTATGATCCTAATATTATGTAGCATAACCCTTTGAGGTTATATTACATGATCATAATCAGATTCCAAGTTTATGCGCAAGTTCCATAATTATGCCATCTTTGACCAAAATGTCTTTTTTGCATAAAACAAGGTTTTAAATAGTAATGAACTTGAAAATGAGTTTCTACTAATGTAATATTTTAAGTAGGATTTTTTGGGATGTTAAACCAAGTTATAAACTGAGTTTTCAAGCAGGTCCTTAAACTATGTCGATAATTGACGATTTTAGCCCTTGTGGCTTATAAAATAGTTTTAATCAAATCTTTTCAAGGTAAATCATTTCCCTACTGATATGTTATATTAAATAAAATATTTTAAACATTTTAATCTAACTTTAACATCAGTTTTCATAAACATCACTTAAAGACGTCATATTACGACATAAGCGCCGTTTCGACGCATAGTATGGTTTTAAACCATATTAATGGACCAAGACTTGTTACCTACTAATTTTAAAACTTATTTTAAACATATTTACAATAGGTACATGTTATAAACTCAGAATCCCAAATAATTTATAAACTATGCGTAAAATGACCAAAATGCCCCTTCGGTGCATAGTTTGGTCATAAAAGGTAAAATACACATATAATTGATATCTTACTGATATTATATCATGAATAAATTATTTTTCTAGAATACTTATAACTATAACATTAAATTATATTCAAGTTCCTTTTACACAGTATATAATTACCGAAATGCCCTTATAAGGCATAGTTTCGTTTTAAAACCATAACGGGTATTACAAGTTGATATCATACTGACATCTTAACTTATTTAAAGTATAATGGCATATAGAACTTGTCCATAACTTATCCAATTACCCGATATCGCTAAAATGCGCACAGTTACGCATATGTGACTATTTTTCGGAAATTAACCAAAACGGGTTTAACCTTGTCATTTAAGTTTCAAAATCCAGAATGTTTATAGTTTACCCATATTATACAAGTCAAGTACTTGTCGGGTTTAAACTACATTCTATCTAATTATGGTTTAATTCAGCGTCATACGTTTTGTTCAAATACGCTAGTCGGTCTAAGTCTATGACTTAAATAAGACCGTTAGTATTTAATTGGTTAGTTTATGCCATAATCCAGACTAGAGACTTGCCGGTAAATGCTATCTGCACTTAGTCCTTTTTGTGTACGGTTGAGTTGTTAAAAATTTTAAGAAGACTAGCTCAGGTAAATACTCTTGACTTAATTCCCTTATACGGTCTTGGGTTACGGTAAATTATTACCGCTTGGTCAGAAATGGGATTAATCGGACACCGGTTCGGTAATAAAAATCCACATATAGCTGTTTTAATCAGTTTTATTTGATAAATTAAACATCGGGGGTTAACTACCGTGTCATGGATATCCTCGGCTCATTACAATAGAAATGGCCATGACCTTAGCGCAGGTGTAGGCATACACCCGATAGACGCTCAATTATGCATTCCCACAAGGTTGGGAGGAATTGACTCCTTCGTGAGTCCAAAGTGGTGTGTACGTTAATTGTGTCTCGGTCAAGGTACCGAGCCCCGCATGTATGACAAACATATAAATCTGTTAGCAAGGTTGGACGGTTAATTAACCCAAGTTATAAAAAGATTTTGTGCTGATACGCACTTAAAACATTTTTTTGAAATGTTTTCAAAATGAGTCAGTTGGGTGTATTTACCAGCGAAAGCTGACGTATTTTCAAAAGACTAATCTGTAGGTACAATACGAAAATAGGCCGGAAGTGCTCGGTAGTGATAGAGGATCTTGCAAATCCTAAATCTGCCCAAAGTCTGTTTTGTATTCTTTCCATGTACAATTTATGATCCGCCTGTGGATCTTCTATTACGAGCCTGTATATTATTTTATATTTTTGAACATTCGGTTTGTAATAGTAATTTACTCCAAGACTTCCGCTGTGCCGTGTTTAATTGACTATGATGATTATCAACTGACTTCATGATACTCCCCACCCGGGCCCACCGGTGTATGGATTTCGGGTTGGAAATCCGGGGTGTGACAGTAGTGCACTCAGTAACAGAGGAAGGAGCAATGGATATGGTAGTAGTTAAAATTTACTCAGTCTCTGTTACTTTTGTTTTTATAATCTTTGGTTTTTGAGTTGAGAGTCTGGTAGAAGTTTCATGTTTAAGGCTGCCAACTTCACAGATGACACCTTGTTGAAAATCCGTAGCAGAAACTTGTTTTTGTAAATAGAAACTCAACAACCTAGGGTGTATCAAAAAAGCTTTACCGTTTTTAATATTGTTAAAGTTTGCAACCAAGTCAGAAAACAATACCTGGGAAAAGTTAAATTTTGATTTTGTTAAAATAGCATAACCCAGGTACTGAATGTTTAAAGGTATTTCATTGAAAGTAGTTGTTTTGGCTGACAAACATAATAGAAGTGTATGGAAAAAGAATTTCATGTTAGTGGGAAATTTAGGTTTAAAAATGGTAATACCTGTCAGTTAACCTTCATACCCACGCTCAATGAATTCAGCATGTAAATATTTCTTTGGGAAAGAAGTGGGGCCATCTAGGTCATTAAGACACAATGTTGTGGAAATAGTAGATGGAGAAATTTGAACAAGTGACTGCCCAATCTTAGACGTAATGGAAAAAGGCTTTTTGTTTTGAATCTGGACTTCAGCGTTTGCCCAAAATTGTCTAAGAGTGTCAAGATAGATTGGAGCTTTAGCCAGTAACACATCTTTGTATGATGATGTTTGTAGAACATCGATCATGTAGTGAAAGGCAATATTATTATTTGTTTTTTCGAGTATAGTAAGGTAGTTGTGGGGAGTTTTGATGATGAGATTCATGGTGAAAAAGTGATTATGGAGGATTTGGAAGAAGAAGATAATGGAGATTTTTATGGAGAATGTATTTGAAATCGAAACGGCAAGTAGAACTCTGTTTGGATGAAACAAGATTTATAAAATGAAAAGTGAATGCTGACGTGGCAGCGCTTTCCAAAAGATCTAATGGCTATCCGTTGTCCACGTGCAACCTCTGTTAGTAATGGATGAGGGTGTTTGGAAACCTCTGTTGGATACCAGCAGTGGTTCTGAACAAAGGAATGATCAGTGGTGATTTTACACTATCAAAGGATAGATTATCAGTGGATTGGGAAAAGAGTGGTGTTACTAACCGTGGATGTAGAACAGAGGATACACTTTCAGCAACGAATAGATTTTCATGCCGAGCAGAGGTTTGGAGAAATAGTGGTTATGATCAGACTTTAGAGATTTATTGAAAATTTTCAATTTTATCTATTTTTAAGGATGGATTTTTGACTTTTTGAAAACATTTTAATGCGATTTATTCATGGAACACAAATGCTTGTTTTTATTCCATGTTTAGCATACCAATCTTAGAGATCAGACTTTCAAAGGTAGACGTATCTAATGCCTTTGTTAGAACATCTGCCAGTTGATCTTTAGTTGGAACATGATGCAGAGAAATCAAACCTTTTTCATAGCAATCCCTCACAAAGTGATGTTTGATGTCAATGTGCTTTGTGGTAGAATGAGATATTGGATTTTTGATGATGTTTTTAGCTGCTTGACTATCTAACATGAGAGGAGTCTTTAAAGCAGTTACACCAAAATCCAATAGTTGATTTTGAAGCCAGAGGAGTTTAGCAGTGCAGCTTGCAGCAACAATATACTCAGCCTCTGCTGTGGATGATGATACTGCAACTTGCTTTTTACTTTGCCAAGACACTAAACAATTGCCTAGGAATTGACTCCTAAGGTTAACTTCCTTGTGGTGTGACATCCAGCAAAATCACTATCTGAATAACCTAAAAGCTTAATATCTTCATTAGCTGGATACCAAATACCAAGTTGGGAGCACCTTTTATGTATTTGAATATTCTTTTTACAACAATGAGATTGGACTTCCTAGGTGCTGACTTTGATCTGGCACAACACATGTGCTGACTTGATCTGGCACAAACACATTGCAACTGATCTGGACTTGATGCAGTTAGGTATAATAAAGAACCTATCATGCTTCTATAAAGAGTTTGATCAACCAAGTCATCTTTGTCATCAACAATGACAAGCTTTGAGGTTTCCATGGGTGTGCTACATGGTTTACACTCATTCATATCAAATTTTGTAAGTAGTTATTTGATATACTTACTTTGGTGAATGAATGTACCATTTTGCAATTGTTTTACTTGGAGACCAAGAAAACATTGGAGCTCATCCATTGCACTCATTTCAAACTCTGCTACCATGAGTTGTCTGAACTCTTCACACATGGCATTGCATGTGGATCCAAATATGATGTCATCCACATAAATTTGGACAAGCATCAAATCCTTTCCTTTCCATTTAAAAAATAAGGTTTTTTCAATTTTACCCCTTGTAAAACCAATGGATAAGAGAAAAGTGGAAAGAGTTTCATACCAGGCTCTTGGTGCTTGTTTCAAGCCATACAAAGCTTTGTTAAGCCTGTAGACATGATCAGGATAAAATGCATCTTCAAAGCCAGGAGGCTGACAAACATATACCTCTTCTTGATCTTACCATACAAGAATGCACTTTTGATATCCATTTGAAACACCTTGATATTGTAGTTGGCAGCAAAGGCTAAGAACAGTCTGATGGCTTCTAATCTTGCTACTGGAGCAAAAGTTTCATCATAGTCAATGCCTTCTTCCTGTCTGTAACCTTGAACCACAAGCCTAGCTTTATTCTTGACAACAATACCCCTTTCATATGTTTTGTTTTTGAAGACCCGTTTTGTGCCAATTGGACATACATTCTTTGGCAATGGTACAAGTTCCCATACTTGTTGTCTTTTAAACTAAAGGAGCTCTTCTTGCATGGCTTCTACCCAACTGTTGTCTTTTAGTGCCTCTTGGTACTTGATAGGTTGAGTGAGAGATAAGAACCCAGCAAAAAGACAAATGTTTTGGGATTGGCTTCAAGTGAGCACTGCTTCATTGATGTTGCCAGTGATTAGGTCAGATGGATGGTTTTTAAAGTAGATTAGATCTCCCTTATATGGAATAATGTCATTTTGAGGTGAAGGATGCAGATGGGAAACATCTGAGCTAACATCTGTTGGCAATTTTGAAGAGCTAACATCTGTTTGAAATGGAGGTGGGAGTATTGGAGAGAGAGGTGTGAAAACATGATGACTTTATCCACATGGTTGGACTTTTACAATAGAGGTTATAGTTGATGAGATGTTCGAGGATTGAGGATCAGCAGTGGTTGATCCAACAGTGGCAGAGTTTTCACAGTTGTTGATAACATCTGTTACTCTGGTGGTGGAAGTAACTTTATATTGTGGAATCACAATGCCATATCCATATTCTTGTTGTGAGACTGTGATGTACCTGCAGAGTCAGTCTTGACAGACACAGCTTCAAAAGTAAATTTATTTAAATCAAAAAGTTCAACAGGATTTGCTGGGATTTTTAATGAATGAAAGTTCATTGAACTTAATATTCAAGGTCTCTTCCACACACCTAGTCCTTGAATTAAGACTCTGTAGGCTTTAGCTGTGGTTGAGTATCCCAGAAAAAACCACAGACTACTTTGGCTGCAAATTTAGAAATTGAATCTTTTAGATTTAAAATGAAGCATGGGCAACCAAAGATTTTAAAGTATGAGATTAGTGGTTTGATCTTGAACAGAGTTTCATAAGCAGTGGATTGATGCCTGGGTTGATTAAAACTCTGTTTTGAACATAGCAAGCAGTGTTTACAGCCTCTGCCCAAAAGGACAAGGGTAAACCAAATTCTGAAAGCATGGTTCAAGAAGCTTCAATTAAAGTTCTATTTTTCATTTCAACCACCCCATTTTGTTATGGTGTTCTTGGAATGTTGTACTGCCTTACAATTCCTTTTGACACACAAAACTCATCCAACTCTTTATTTTTAAACTTTGTGCCATTGTCACTCCTGAAGACTTTTACTGGCAGGTAAATTGCTTTTCAACTTGTTTCACAAATCCCTGCAAGATAACTGCAATCCAATCCTTGGAGTGCAAAAAGTAAGTCCAAGTAAACCTAGAAAAATCATCAACAATAACAAGGCAATACCTTTTTTGTTTAATGCTCATGATTTTTACAGGGACAAACAAGTCCATATCTAACAATTGTAAGCATTGACTTGTTTTGGACTCACCAATGGGTTTGTATGCACTTTTATGTTGTTTGCCTTTTAAACAGGAAATACAATGTTCATCTCTTGTGAAAAGTTTTTGTGGTAGATCTCTTACAAGGCCTTGTTTAGAGAGTGTGGTGATAGTTGTCAGACTTGTGTGTCCAAGTCTTCTGTGCCATAGTTTTGTCTCTTTGTTAGAGGCAGTTGAGAACAACATCATCAGTCATTAGGTATCCTTCAACATATCAACCACATACACATTGCCACTCCTATGAGAACAAGTTGTGCTTTGCTCTCAGCTATGAGTTGATCAATCTTTTTAACCATTTCTGGCCCAACAATCTGACAAGTTTTCTTAGTGAAGAACAAGTTTTCTTAGTGAAGAAACCCATAGCCCTTGTTCACTCATTTGTGAAACACTAAGAAGATTAAATTTAGATTGTCAATAAGATTGACATTTTCAAATTTGAGTTTCCCAACCTGAACAATTCCTGACCCATGCACCTTCCCTTTTGAATTATTACCAAAGGATATATTACCCCTCCATGAGCCATGAAGTCTTTGAGTAGGGCTCTACATCCTGTCATGTGCCTGGAGTCTCCACTATTTACATACCATAAACTATCAAGGCAAGTAGAAGCTCCCTGCATAGTGGTAATTAATTAGTTTAGGTGGGTTTCCAAAGCCATGGGGTCACAAACATGTCAGTCTCAAATTTAGAAGAATTGTCAATGGTTTGAACAGATCTTTGTAACATCTGTTGAGACCCATCTCCTACCAGATGATAATAACCATGAGGATGCCTATTTACTCTTGGTTTTGAGGGCTTTTTGTAACCCTCATAACTAAGAGGTAAATTTTGGTAAATTGGTTGGTCATATCCTCTTTGGTACTGGTTGGCAGGTGGTGCATCTGTTACCTGCACCTCTCTGGGAGCAGTTTTGTGTACTGCTTTGGTAACAGGTGTTTCAACAGGCACAAAGGTCTGTTTAGACTTTCTTTTTGAAGTACTAGTCTTTGAACTCTCCAGTGTTTTGGATTTATACTCATTCTTTTTCACGTCAAAATTTTTTAGATAAACACACTCTTGAGTTTTATGATTTGTTTTATTACAAATTGTGTAGTTTGGAGAATCAATTATCACACTTGTTTTGTTGATGTCATAAGCTTTTAGAAGAAAACAGTTTTTGGTAACATGGTTCCTCTTTTCACAAAAATCACAAAACAGGGTTTTGATCTTTTCTTTCTTTTTCCCTTTTCAGACTTTTTGTCATTTGTTATGGGAATGATTCTTGCCTTTGGTGCTTTGACACCTTCAATGGTTGAAAATTCCATTAGCTTGAAATTTTCAAGAATGTCACATTCATTAGACCATGTGGTTTTAAATTGATATTTCTCAATCTCCTCAAAAGTTGAGGATCCTCGTGTCTTTCTAAAACAATTTTATTTCCATTTTTATCAGTGACTTTGATTTCTTGACAAGCCAAGTTTGTTGGAACAATTTAAACCACACCAGAATCATTTCTAGTAACATTTTTAGAAAATTGGTCAATTTCTTTGAAACCAATGCCAAATTTTATTTTAGTTTTGACCTGGTTTTCTAGCAAAATCTCATAACCTTTACAGGATTCCACCCATTTTTCACAAGTGAACATTGGGTGGATTCCAACTCCTTTTTGCAAACATGATATTTTTCTATCATAGTTTGGAATTGATCCTTTGTTATGCTAGCTTCATGTTTTAAGCTGCTGATTTCAGATTCTTTCTCAAACAATTTGGTTTTTAGCTCTTTTGAAAGTTTTTCAAACTGCAATTCATCATCTAAATCTTGTTCCTAAGGTTTTCATTCACCTCTTTTATGTTAGCAAAAGTTATGATGCATTTATCTGAATAGATCTTTTAAGACCTTAGGAAATACCTTGGTATAGCTATCATGGCACAGTACATTCACCATCACAAACACTTGCATCCATGGGTCAGACAGAGGTTCCAAATCTTCATCAACATTTTCTTTTGTAACAACGGTTTCATCATGAACATTAGAGACAACAGATTTAGACTCCATTTCCTCAAATTCAACATCCTCAACTATAGACTCTAATGCCATAATGCAAATTTCATTTTGTTTCTTTTCAGTGTCAGTAATTAGAGCAAAGTTTTCATCAGTTAAATCCTCAGGCAAACTACTCCAATCAACAAAGCCCTGAGTAAAGAAGCTTTGAGTAACTTGTTGTGCAAGTTGCATTTGAGCCTGAGGAGCTGGTGCTTGAACATATTGAATTTGAAGAACAGTGGTTTGAACATATTGCGTAGGAACAGTGGTAACAGGGTGTGCAAAATGAGCAGTGTTTGCATATGAGAAGCAAGGTTATATTGGGAATAATGGACTTTGTTTTGAGTGTTTTGAGGTCTAGGGCTAGGATGTATGATAATTGGTCCAGTTGATTGAGACCTACATTCTCTAGCAAATGTTCTAGCCTATTACATTTATAACACTTAATCTTTGACTTATCCAGCCCAACTTTTAACCCCCCCCCCCATGCAACCCTGGAAACTTTCAACCAGTTATCTTGTAATATTTGTTAGCCCTAACACTTACTAGGCCAACTGATGCAAAATATCCATCCCTCCCAAATCTGAAGGATCAAAATGTTGAAGGTCATTCAACTCAAAGCATAAGTTATCAGAAGTTTGGCTTTCCCCATTAGCAGCAAATACATAATTGGGTGTGTAAGGATCAGAGTGGAAATTACCACCAGAAGTTATATCAATGAAATGATCATAACTCTGATCCTTGTACTGCCAGTGACTTCTTCTTAGGCAAAGAGTGTTGTACTACCAAATGCATAGTCATCAGCCACCTTGCCAGATTCTTGTAGCTTCTTTTTCTGATTCAGCTCTCTCTCATAAGTGAGGAGCCTACCATGAAGCTGTGTTAGACTCATTTCTTTAAACCCAACTGAATTTCGAGTTACAAAAGTTATAGTGTCCCACTTGTCTGGTAATGATCTAAGAAAACGACTATCTAAAGTCGAATTTGCAAACGTAACATTAACCAGTTTAAGCTCACTAATGAGACAATTAAACCTTTCAAACTGTTGGGTTAATGATTCTCCTTTTACAGGACAAAACGTTTCGTATTGTTAATTTATAACTTCTCTGTTATTTTCGATCTCTTCCTCACTCCCACCGAATTGCTCTTTTAAAGCAACCAATAATTCCTTTGCCATGTTGCAATACAATAGGCCAGCATAGATATCGTTTGGCAGTGCAGAGGCCACGATGCTAAATGCCTTTGCATCTAGCTCGATTTTTTGGAAATCTTGCTCGGTATAATTTTTAGGATTCTTTGGTACTTGGACTTTAGGGTCCTCTGTACTCGGTATCATTGGAACATGAGGTCCAAAGATGACTAACTTCCAGCAACCGGTATTTTACTGAGCAAGGACATGACCTATCCGTCTTTGCCAGATGTTATACTCAGATATGACAAGGATCGGTGGTTTAAACATGTTGTCGGTGTTATGAGGATCTTGTGAAGTGTGTGACATTCTGATTGTTTACAAACAGTTTTTGTTTAAAAATTTTGAGAATGTAATTAGACTCTGTTTTCAATAAAAACGAACAAACCGAATTAGCAGTGAGAGTTGATCTATTCAAATCAAATTGATTGTTAAATCAAATTCGATTAACCTGGTTCTGATACCAATTGTTGGATCTGAGTTTGAAACTGTTATGAAGCTTCTAAAGAAGAAAAATGAAAGAAGATAAATCAGATGTAAATGCAGCGGAATGAAGAACTTTGATTCATAACAATTGAGAGCTTGTTTTCAATGTCATGCTTTTGTAATTATAATTACTTGCATATAACTCACAATCTCCCCCTCGGCAAAGATCACTAATTTGTTCGTACAGAATGTAAGGAAGAAATGTTAGATTGATAAGTGATGAAAAGTGATCAAATAGAACAGTACAAACACCGTTCTATTTATACTAAAATTCTAATCACTGAGCATCTTATGATGGTGTCAGCAGGAAAGTGACATATAACAATATTAACAAACTAACAACATCTGCTAAGCTAACACTGCTATAGTTGAACATTACAAAGACTGATAGTAAACGCTGATGAGACATCCTCTTTGGCCTTCAGCAGAGCTTTGCCTTGGTAGACTTAGCTTTAGTCTTCAGCAGAGCTTTGCCTTGGTAGACCTTAGCTTAGTCTTCAGCAGAGCTTTGCCTTGGAAGACCTTCAGCTTTAGTCTTCAACAGAGCTTTGCCTTTGCAGACCTTTAGCTTTAGTCTTCAACAGTGTTTTGGTATGGCAGACGTTTGATATTTTGTCTTCAGCAAGCTTGACTCTAGCATATGTTTTATTATTACTAGGATCAGAGGTTGTAGTATATTTTGGCTTTCTATCATCTGTTCTTTTGTAGGGTTCAATTCCAACAGATGTCAATATGTGATGCGGACGTGAAGTATAAGGGCTATACTCCCACCCATAGTCACAAAATTCGCCCAAAATGGCACGAATTTTGAATTGGTACGTTTCGTACCATACATAATTCGCATACTACCCAATTCGCTATCAATTCGCGAATTTAGGGTTTGATTCGTCGTTTCAATTCGTTTATCTTGATCGTTCCAATTCGTGTTCCAAGAGCTTCAACTGATGCCACTACAAGGTGATTCGCGACCACATATCGACCAAATAGCAAATTTCGATAGAGAATTCAGCACCAGTGCTGCAATATCGGCTGAAAACGACAAAGAAGGTGAATAACGGCTACGTAACTTGCGTTTCAGCTTTGCGTGTAAATGAGTTAAACTTTTAACATTTAACCCCCCTATCTTTTACTACTTTACATTTAGTCCGTAATACTTTAAATTTATATATATAAAGTGTAAAACTAGGTTGTTAATTTTAACATTTAACCCCCTCTATCTTCACTAGTTAACATTTGGTTTTTAAACTTATAAGTTTATTGATGTGCGTGAATTATAGATATTTTTTATAATTCAATTTTCCTTCACACAAATTTAGTTTTAAAATGATTTTCACCCAAGAACTAAACTTCACACACAAAAGGGCAAGTGTACCCATCAGGTGGTAATATAGTTTATCGGTAAGAACCGGATATCAGTCGGTGGATGCGGTGTCTCGATACTAAACTTTTGCTACTTTTAAAGTCTTTTCAATTGATGGGTTGATTTTTGTTTTCTAATTTATCATGCAAAAATAACAATTTATTAACTAATCTAAGGAAGAATAATATCTAAAAGAGATTGACTAAACTAAGTATCCACTAATAAACATGTGACAACAAATGGGAAAGACTAGTGATGATGGAAGCTCTAAATTAAACTAAGTCCCCAATCAAGGCTTCATAGTTTTATAAATCTTAGGAAAACTAAAATGAATAACATTCTAATCACCTAAAATTTATCTTTTAAGTTCACTTGCTAAGTTGATGCTAATCTTTAATGATGAGTTATTTGTTTATCAAAACTCCTAACTTTACAAGTTGGGGAAAACTACTATGAACAACATACTAATCACCCTAACTTGGTTTTAGATAAGCAATGACTTCATCGTGTTCTTGATATGAATCACAAGCATGGTCATGCTAGACAACAATCTTGGCCTAAATCATCATACTAACATAAACACAAACTACAGAATTCATATAAACATTCTTTTGATCTTTCCAAATCTAAATGCAAGAATCATACACATGTTCAAATCACCATTCAAGTCATGTTAGCAATTACCATTCCTAGTTTCATGCTATGAATCATACTAACAAGTTAACAAGATTCAACAATCATAATCTCTACATCGGCTTTCCAACACAACATGTAAATACTTATGACCAAACATTCAAGAACAAAGATTTTAGACATGTACATGAACTCCAAGAACAAGATTAACCAAGTTTAAAGACAAGATTAAATGGTAAATGAGTGAATCTTCTAATGATTAAGTTTTCTTCAAGGCTCCTTCTTGGCTCCAACAAGCTTCCAAGTCCAGATTCTTGAGAGAAAACTTCACCAAAATGCTCCAACTCCCTTCCAAATGAGCTTGAAACTCATATTTAAGCTGCTGGGTGTTTGGCACGACCATGCCACCTTTTGGCACGGTTGTGCTTGATAAGTGTCAGAGTTGCTTTTCATCTGTCAATCTTGTTTGCTACCATTTCTGGAAAAATCCCGCTCAAAGTTTCCCGAGGTGGCAGTCGTGCTGTATCGATGAATTGCCGATGATAACTGTTGCGATCTTGGAAATGAGCTGATCAGAGACTGACTTGGACCAGGCACGGTCGTGCTTGGGGGTGGCATGGTCGTGCCTAGTCATGGATTTTCCTGGTTTGCATTGTCGGTTGATAGTGCTGATGAGAGTGCCGATGCTGGTTGGCTTGGCACGGTCGTGCCAGGTGTTGGTACCGTCGTGCCATATCTGGCAGTTTGTTGGAATGTTCCGTTTTTCTCGATTTTGCTCCAAAAGCCTCCGTTTCAACACCGGGTGAAGCCCGGGCCTGTATTTTCACAAACAACTCAAATGAGTACCAAAATCAATGAAAATACGAGTTCTCGCATAAACGGGGTATATTTGACATTTAAAAGATGTATAAATTCTTATACATTATTTATACACAAAAAAAAACATAAAAGTACACCGTACCGGAATAGCGTACCAGATCGTACCGAAATAAACCTACATCCTCCGTACCGAATTCATGCCATCTAGCGAATCGCGAACCTGACCGGGTACCTAAACCGAAGCAAACCACGAATTAGGTGACTATGCTCCCACCACCTAGCCTTACTAATGTGTTAGTGTGTGTATATATAGCCCCTCTCATTTTTTTATTGGGTAATAAAAAAATTTCAACTTTATTTGCACATGCTACGTCCCTTTCAATTTCAGGTATCTGCTTCATATTCATTTTATGTTTCTCTCTTAATTTTACAAAACCAATAAATGGTGTTACCACTTAAACAAGTTGATATCCTTCCTGTCTGTCTTTTTGTGTGTTTGAAGCAAATCAAAAAACCTCTTTTTTTCTCAAATCCCCATGGATGGATGGTTGTGCTTGTACCTACTTTTTTCAGTCAAAATCTTTATATACAAGTCATGTAATATGTAATACGTACCTCTACTAAATTATAGAAATCGAATATAATATAAAAAAAAGTAAACAAGACCTCATCTGGTCAAAATCCTTGCAAAACTCTTCATATACAGAAAAATTAAGATTTAAACAAATATATGTGCAATTGCATTTATGATAATACCAAAAAAGAAATGCCTAAGTGGAAGAAACAAAGATATATGATTTCCTCATTGTGTGTGCTAAACGTACCCTTCGTCACGTAGGTATGTTCAGTAACAACAGGCGATACGTTTAGATACACCCTTCGTCATCATCAGCACTACGGACCCTCCTCGCTAACATCTCCATGATTTGGCTGTGGCTGAGTTTGCTGCCTGACCAAGAGTTGTTGAGGCATGAGCCGCTGCTGATGCTGATGATGTTGTTCTTGCTGCGGCTGCTGGATCTGATACACATTACTTTCATACGAGCCACCCAAAGTCAAACCCGGAGACATAGCTGCAGCTTGACCATTCAACTGAGTGAACCCACTATGGGTCACCTGACCCGAAGGCCCACCAACATCAAAACCCCGGTTAAACCGCATCAGATCCATCGACGGCTGCTGTTGCATCTGTTGTTGATGCTGCTGGTGCTCCAAAGTCCTCAACATCTCTTGTTCTCTTGCAGCTTCAACCAGTTGTTGCTGTTGAGCCTCATACAATGGTTGATTGTTTCTAGCTTCTTGAGTACTTCCTGGCCCATGAAGGCTCAACATGGGCTGCATGTTGGACTGCATAACCGGGCCAAACGACGGCTGCAGATTCGGAAACTGTTGCATATACTCTGGGTTTAAAACGGCATCAGAGCCGACGGTCCCACATAGCCAGCCAGTTCTTGTTTTGCAGTGTGTATATCATTTTGAATTTGCTTTAGCCTCTGCTGGAGAATTGAAATATAGCCCACACAACCGTAAACCGGATCCCTGAGACGCACCTCTGCCTCATATGCAAGGGAATTAACCGTGTCTTCTCTCTGTGCCGCACTTAACTCGCTGAGGATTTTGGCAACATTGCTTGCTCCAAACACTTTGTGTACATTTGCGAATTTTTGAGGCTGGTCCGGTGGGAAGTACGGTGCAAACACGCATTCTTGGGTGCATTTTTGACGTCGAAACTTACACGCGGCGCAGGGTGAATTCAAGGACGACATTTCGTATCTCTTTTTCTCTCTTTTCCACCTTCACAGTTGCAGAAAATTTGCTAAAAATACGTGAAATTAGAAGTGTGTAAACTATTAGAAAATAGAATAAATGCAATCATAAATGAGAGAATTTAAAGTGATTAAATACACAAACGTACACATGAATCTAAGAATGCGTTTGAATGAGTTGAATGAATTGAAAAGGTGGCATTCAACTAGGGTTATTTATCGATTATGGAGACATTTCTTTTTTCTAATTGCATCGAAACCGACAATCATAAGTCAAATTGATAGATTATTATGTAAATTGCATATTTATGAATAAAATCTGAAGATAGCAAACAAAATGAAGAAAACAAATTTTAAAAAATTCCGATGCAGGAAACTGTTGATAAACATATATTTTATGGATCCGATTTCTTGAAAACAAACCTATATTTTCTAGATCATAAAAAGCTTTACGAAAACGGAATCGATATCATTAACAACAAATAATAACGAAGAATTCTCATCTATTTTACGTATGATTTAGTTGAAAACATTGTTCGATCGCCTGCAAAAAAGGAAGATAAATCAATACAATCGATTTATGAGTGAAAAAATTGGCGGATTATGTGTACCAAATCGAGAGATGCGAGGAGGTCGGGTTTGATCAACTACTAAAAGTGTTTGATCTGAAGTTTAAACGGTAAAGATCGCAAAGAAAATGGAAAATATTGTGTAGATACTTTCTTCAATTAGATGAAACAGTATACACAGTTAAGAAGAGGAAGATGACGATTGATAGGAGAATGACGACGCCATGAGAGCATGTGTGTGTGTGTATGATGAGTGCGTGAGTGAGTAATGATGGTTCTTGAATGTGTGTGTGTGTGAGAGAGAGAGTGTGTGTGGAGTATCCTCCACCGTGTAGATTTGGAGCCTGGGGTTGTTTTGACTTTGAATATTCAGGATTTGTTACACATTCATTGATTTGGAGTGTGGGGTTGTTTTGACTTTGAATATTCAGGGTTTGTTATACACTCATTGAGAGAGAGAGAGAGAATTTCTTATATAGGGTTGATACAACTTAATAGCATGTTAACTAATGTTGCATTTTAATAATTAGCATGTTAATTATGTATACTTGAAAATTAAGAGCATTCATAACGTTCGTCCGGATCAAGCTGGCCTCTAGGTAGAAGAGAGAGTGTGAGAAGTCTGAAAGTGCGAATGAGATTTCGGACGAATTGAGAGGGATGTAAGTTCGCCTGGCATAGTCCGACGATGTGGATGATGAGGTGGGCTTGTCCGAAAGGGGGTGATGCCGAGGTAGGTTCATCCAGACTGTCTAACGTTGTGGGTCTTTAAATAAAATACACTAAAATATAAGATAAATGACATAATTCATCAAAACAAAGCTCAACGATGTCATGCTTAAGAGCCCGGTATTAGGACTCATAAGCACCATGATCCAAAAATTAACAATCAATAGGGAAATAAAGGATATAAGTTTGATGGTTACTCATAAACACAATATTGATTAATTAAGAATAGATAAACGACAAAACTAAATGTAACTAGTAAAATAATATGAATGACACAACATGTATAACATAATTAAGTACAAATAGTTCGAAAAACACGAATAACATGATATGTTTAAATTATTATTCGCACCCCTTACTAAACACGATTAAGAGATAATAAGAGACATTTGACACAACAACATTAAAAGGTAAAAAAAATTCAATCCGCATTTAGTTATATACTTATCTACAAAACCTACTTTGTTTTGATAATTGAGTAATATACAAAATTGCATTCTCAACCTATTATCAATTTAACACAAGTGATTAAATATGTTATACATAATTAAATATCATAAAACGGATTAAACGTTTAAAACTTGTTTTTAAATGCATTATAAACATATTAACCTTTTAACTATGACCCAAACCATATTATCTTAAACCCTAACACGTTAACTTTGTGTTGAGTTATACTGCATTACAATTTCGTGTCATAAATTCTTTGTCTTGCACGCTAAAATATGTTAGGTAGATGCATCGTTTCTAAGTGTTGCATGTGACTATTGTTTCTGTTGTTTTACTTTAAGTTTCTTATTGTTAAACAACCTTTTAATTCACCTATTAATCGTATTCATAAAATATTTATTATTATCGCTATAATTATAGTTATTTACATAGTAACAACACAATTATTATTATTTTTTTCTTATTTACACTACTTCTAATTTTAATGTTCTATAATTTGAAATTTTGGAAAGACCGAAAAACACTCTTAACATCAAACACATTACAATAATAAGTATTTGGTTCACTCCGAGGCACGTATAACAACATATTTTTATCAATTTTTCATCCCTTTAAAAAATGTTGTGTGACAATAACCAAAATATAAAATATTAATCTGAAATGACGTGGGGACAATTTAAACCTTGTTAGGGATCAAATATACATCAACGATATTCAGTTACCAAAATTCCCTGATTTGATGCTGATCATCTTGATTATTAATTTAACGATTATGCTTTTCTTCTCACTTTGTCTCCCCTTCATGGTGGTTTTCTAGTTTAATATTCAATTGTTTTCTCAGTCTAATATTCAATTGTTCACTTCTCATTTTTTTTGTTGCATATGATGTATATTATGTGAATTCTTTTGAGTGAATAACCGAGGGCCGAGGGGCTGTTTCATTAAGGAATGAAGAGGCATTTAAGGGTAAATATCCTAGTTTCAATCAACCAACATCTACCATGTCAAATTGATTCAAAATACCAATAACTAGTAAACACTAGTCCCACTTACCCATGCCATAAACTATATTTTTTATAATTTAAAAAAAATGTTAGATAAAAAGTAAACTTCATTGAATAAAAATAGAAATACATAATTCAAAACAAACTAATAAAAGAAAATAAAAAAAATGATTAAAAAATGTTACTACTCATCATCTTCCTCCTCAAAGGGACGGTAGATCTTGAGCTATAGATAGACAGAAGATCATTTCTAAGTCGATAATGCGTATCACCATCCATCAACTCCCAAGCATTGCATTGTCAAAAGAGGTTTAAACGACTGGATCCTTAATGTGGACCGATGAGAACACATGTCCATCATTCCTTTAAAATCATATTGTGAATTATCATGCATGTATATATCACGCCAATAATCTTGACACCGTTATAGCACGCTTGGATCTCTTAAGTCACGCTAAATACTCAAGTCTTCGTATGAGTAATTAGCAATTGAGAAAGAGATTAATGAAAATGGTTGAGTGAGAAAGTGTAAATGGTTTAAGTAAGAATGAGATGACTATTTAAAGGTAAATAAAAGAAATAAATATTTTTTTAATTGAATAACAGCTATATGACCGTTTAATTGGTCAAGCATTGCATCGAAACAACAACTCTCAAGCGGTTAACAATACTAGTTTCTAAAACCCGTCAGCCATACTCGCAAGGGTGGCGGCGTTGTTCTACACTGATTCAAACCCACGAGAGCCTACCCGTATAGTGCCCGAGTCCCTTAAGAAAGCTTTCAATGTACTAATTTTCTTATTGAATCGAACACTATAATGTGCTAAATGTCTAATTCCATCAAACACTATAGTAAATGTTTTATATTGAAACCTGATTATATGGTATAGAAATATGATGTAAAGATCAAATACAAATAATATGAGAAGTGAAGGAAGACTTTTATTTATTTTTTTCCATCTACCTAAGCATGACGTTTAGTTGCAAAATATAAATTTATATATATAATATAATATAATAATAATATATATGTGTGTGTGTGTGTGTGTGTGTTGTTCACTTTAGAGTAATTCCATAATTACTCTACCAGTGCAAATATATGATTTTTTTAGATTATGAGGACTAAAATACTTGTTTGACAAGATGAGAACTAAAAATTTAAAAAGAAATATCCCTCCTTCACTTCTTATGTTAAGACATATTTGTATCCTAAGATCCATTTGTACCAGAACCTTACTCTAAAACCTGAATATTATCATTTTTATTTTATATAGTTTTGAGGATCTTTTACACCAATCAAGAAAATATTGGTTTGTAATGTAAACTAGGATAGAAGGTCCACACACAAGCACAAAAATATATGAGAAATTTACAAAAGTAGCCATTGACCAAAACCACTTTCAAAACTAGCCATCTACTGTGTCACTGGAGTGACACATCATGCATAGGATGTGTCTTTGGAGCCATGTCATTGAAACCCAATAAAAATTGACACGTTGCTTTTTCAAAATTTGCATAATCCCAGACGCCATAGACGCATGAGGTGGACCTAACAAACGCATGAGGAGAACCCACAAACGTATGAGGTGGACCAACAGAGGCATCCCGTGCATGAAATCTCTTCAAAGATACATCCCGTGCATGAAATTTCTCCAAAGACGCATCCCATGCGTGATGCGTAGTTCCAAGGACGCAGGAAGTGGCTAGTTTTAAAAGTGATTTTGGCTAATAGTTAGTTTTGTAATTTTCCCAATAGTGGTTCATGTGTACGTCCACTCTTTGGTATTCAATCAAAAGGTGGTCTCATTTTATTGTTTTTCTTTTCTTATAACGATAGAATCACATATATGAAATCTTTTAGATGAGATACTGATCACGTTGACTTTTCCTTGTTACACAATGGAAGAATCATTGATGATCTTTTCACTATCAAAGAAGTGATCAGATTTATGTATATAATTATTACGCATTTAAAGGATGTACGAGCAATTCTTACTAGCATTATCTTATCTTACGTTTTAATCATGGTAAATGGATTGTAATGTGAATAATTGCTCAACGATGTATTAAAGATTTATGTATTTATACTTTATAATGTTGGAATGCTCAAGTCAAAGTGATATAATGGTAGTGCTGAAACAAATAACAGCTGTAACGCCATATGAACATGAGGTTGAAGAATTATAGCAAGAAAATATGAAGCAAATAAGCGATGTGTTGAGCTATACGAAGTACATGATAAAGTGGTAGTCTACATGTGAGATCAAGAAGTATAATGGGGACAACACGTCAAGACATAATCTTAGGTTGGGGGGGGGGGGGGGGGGTGGTACAACCACCAAAGTTACCAAACGCTCCCGGATTTTTTCGAAAGTTCTACATCAATTTTGAAGATCCAAAACCTCCAGGGAAATTTACAATAGTACAATACTCGAGTTTTCCTAGGTCCTTCATATATAGTAGAACGTGTATAGAATACAAGAAAGCTCAAGACATATGATCTTTCATCCTCTGTTATACATACCAGTATTAATAGAAGTACCCTCGTGGCAAAATTAGAATAAATGAAAGCTCTAGACAAGTATAACGATATGTGGTTATATTCGCACAACCTAACCCTGACTTTGACGACAATGGTGCCAGTCCCATGAGGTCTGTTTTCTGAAAGCATCTATTAACAACCAAGAGATGACATATTCATTCTATTTTCAATATATTGGATTGAATTCTAACTTTTAACTACCATATCAATGACACGTAAGCCTAATCAAGTTGGGATGTTACAATGGCAATCAACATATGAGATCAATATGTATCATGAAGATACGAAGGGCATAAGGATCTTAAATACCTAGAGAGTAAGTTGCTAAGCTCTTATTATAAAGTTAAATTATCGCGATTCGCAACACAAATTATTGCACTTGATCTGTTTTTTTATATTCATAATTGCAAATATGATACTAAAATGAACTTGTTAAGACTAAGGGGCTGTTTGGTAGGCTCTTAATGAGGTTACCTCTAAATCAGTTAACATTAACTATCTTTGGTTCACAAGAATGACACATCTGAATCATACATCAAGCCTCTTACCCTTTAAGTTTCAAAATGATGCTAACTGAAAATTTACCCCTTTGTTCCTTCACCTATTTACAACCCTCACCTGGGCACTCACGCACCACCTCCTCAACCCACTACTACTTCCTCTACCACCACCACATTGGCGTACTCATTTCAGCTCAACACTTATTGTTCAGAGTCTCTTCAACAATTAGACCTCTTGCTTGTTCAACACTTACTGACACAGGAGTTGCCAAACAACCAATATAATAGATCTACAGCGCAACCATTTTCATATGTCTATGCCTTGATTTATAAAAACTCCTTCATCAATTTCACAATAATTCCAATTTGTCCACTTCCATATTTTATAAATCAATCACAAAAATCGTCCTTTATGTTGAAATCGGATTGCAAACTATATTATTTACCTTCAAAAAAATACGAAAAACGTACTTGATGTTTGCAAACCCTTGCACGTTACGTCCTTTAACCATAACTCAGTTAGTTTTCATGGTTAAATCTTACCAAGTGGACCCCACATAAGGGTATATTAGTCATTTTACCTTAAATACTAAAATACATGATCATAATCCTAAAAAATAAAAAAAATAAAAACAATTATGTTTAATGAAATTATATATATTAAACATAAATACTCTCTCTCTCTATATCACACACTTTCCCTCTCTACCACTCTCTCTATTTCCTCCATTCACCAACCATTCCACCACCTCTCACCATCACTATCCGCCTGTCACCTCCGCCATCCACCCCAAACCACCTAACACCTCCGCCGAGGGTTTTTAGATCTGAATAACAGTGGTTTTCACCTGAAGCAAGGCTTTTAGATCCGCAATCCTCCATTGAACTAGGTTTTTTAGATCTGCAATCCTCCACTAAACTAGGTTTTTTAGATTTTAAAAACTTTATTTTGTTGAGTTCTAATCCAACGGAGTTAGGGTTTCATTTTATTGAAGGGTTGAAGGTGGTTGTTGATGACATGTACGGTGCTGGTGGATGGCGTGACGGAGGTTGCAGAGTTATGGTTGCAGTGGGGGAGGATGGGTTTAACCAGAATTAAATGGTTCAAGGGGGAAGGTTTAATCAAAGGTGGATGGTGTGTGTTAGGTTGTTAGATCTCTGGTGGGGAGTTGGGGGTAGTGGTGGAGTTGACGATGGAGGAGAGGTACGACGGAGATGGCCTGAATTATGGTGGCAGCACGGGATGCTGGCTGTTGCAGTGCAGTCAGAAAGATTAGAGTTTTGGCAGAGGGTTGTGCTTAGGGGGTTAATCGATTGGTGGGTTAGATATGTGTTTATCGATTGTGGTTAGGGGTTGCAGGTTATTGCGGTGAGTTGTAGCGAATGTTGCAAGTAGGAGGTGGGCGCGGAAGAGGTGGAGAAGGTGGGTTAGATATGTGAGAAAGAATATATAGTATTTATTTAACTTTATTTTTGGTTTATTTCTAACATACTTTTTAACATAAACTGGTAAAAAGACTAAACTACCTGGAGTGACTAGATTTAACAATGAAAAGTAACTGAGTTAGGGTCAAAGGATGTATGTGCAAGGGTTTGCAAACATTGAGTACATTTTTGTACTTTTTGAAGGTAAAGGATATAGTTTGCAATCTGATATCAACATAAATGTTGATTTTTGTAATTTACTTTTTTTATAATTAAACTTCACCTATTGTAGTATCTTACTACTTTTTTTAACGACATCTTTCATTAAAACACGCCCCTAGCAAGCCTTTAGGAACATGCAAAAAAAAAAAAAAACAAATCAAACATCATAAAACATCCATTTTCTCCGGTCTATACTAATTACCATTAGAACAATACCTAATCCATAAATAACTTAAGGACTTTACATCTCCAAGGATCTTCTCCACACCCACTAGAACCTCCTCAAAATAAGTTTGTTTCTCGTCGTCCATAAGCACCAACAAGCGACTAACATAATGACTCTTCTTCTTCTTGTAGTCCATACCTGCTTCGTGTTTGTGTATGCTTAGGATATCATTGACTGAGAACACATACATAGGAGGGAGGTTACACCATCTACTGATTCGATGCCATACTGTGGAAGCCACGTAACAAGACGTGAATAGATGCTCGGTTGATTTCATCGCATAATCTGCATGCCAATGGTTAAGAAATGATACCCCTTTTGAACATGATCTCAGCCGTAGGGAGTTTACCAAGGAGGATTTTCCATCTGATATACGTTAAATTAAACACATTTAAGTCCCCCATTTTACTCCCGTTTTATGCGTTTTTTTACTAAAACTTCGTTGTTTAGGTACTTAATCGGACGCTTTTATTTTTCAGGTCTTAAACGGCGTGCCACATACAAAGTTGGAGAAAAAGTGGGATTTACGAACATTCCAGATGGATTCTACAGAAATGTTGAAGTTACAGCTCACGCACGGCGTGCAAACCTTCAACACGACCGTGTGCGACTCGCAATCTCGAGAGCACTGGCAGTGCATAAGGCAGTGCAATTGATTTATCGGCACGCATGGCCGTGCGACCCAGGTGCACACCCGTGCACACCTGAACACTGATCAATAGACTGTTTGAAGACTATGCACGACCGTGCGACCCATGTGCACGACCGTGCACATCTGAAGTTTTGCCGCACAATCGTCCACTTCTCTGGCCCATACCCTTCAGCTGACGTCTTGCTGATGATTGCACGGGCGCGCACTTTATGTGCATTGCCGTGCGGATATGAATTTCTCTATAAAATAGGGCAGACGCTACTGGTCAAATTATTGGGTATTTTTCCAAACTTCTGGGCGATTTCTGGGATCCGAGAGCTACCTGGTTGGGATAATTTCAAGCCTCAAAGTTGCAAGAAGCTCATCCATTATCCAATCCATCAAATCCTTGCTTATTTAAGGTTTGATTTCTTGTTCTTAACATACAATTTGAGTACATTTGCAAGCACTGATCTGATGTTTATGTATTATTGTAATGGTATTAAGATACTTGTTTTATGAACAATCTTTGGTTTGTAATCTTGCTTGAATGAAGCTCTGGAAACTTTCATGTTTGAATCTTGATGATCATATGGCAAACTTGGTTCATTGATGTTGGATTCTTGATTGTGGTTGTTTATCTTGGATGATTAATAAATGGTTAGTTAGGATATGTTGACAAAACCCCTTAATTAATCATTTGTTAGTAAACTGTTAACTTGTTAATGTGTTTACACCATGAAACTAGAAATGGTATTGGTTTAATAAAAGATATATCTATCTGATCAAGAATGCTTTCTTACACGTAAGGGCTCTAGCGGGTTAGATGGTGTTATTGCGAGTTCTTGACATGATTCATAATCTTTGTTTAGTATTTTTGGTTAAAATGGCTAACTTAGTAGATTTGTGTTCAAGACTTGCAAAATGGATAGGTTTGTGATATGATCTAATTTATGCTTGTCTCGGTGGTTCTATTGTGTTATCGGTATTACTTTCCTTGATTAAGTGAGGTTAGAAAACTCTTAACGGATGACTAACTTATTTTCAAAAAGATTCGCATGAAAATATATCAATAGCTCGTTAATGAATAATTTTAGGTGGTTTAAAGTGTGTTTATCGCGTTAACTTTCGAAGAATTGTCTTTATAATTGGAAGATTGATCAAGTGCCTTTATGACATTTTTGATTTAGTTAACATGCTTAGGTTGTTTATAAAACAAGACAAAAGAAAAAAAAATATATATTTTTGTATTTGGAGTCTTTTATGTTTTAGAATACATTTTTAGATAACTTTTAGTTAAAAACTCATTCACATATCTTTTTACCAGTAGACTAATGACAATGGTTTTAGTACATAAGCGTTCCCCGCTTCCATGGATCGACATCTGGTTCTTACCCATACTTTACTACATATATGATAGGGTATACTTGTCCTTTTGTGTGTGTTTTAATGTTAAGGTATAAATAATTTTTATAAATATTAAAACCGAGTCCGTATGTAAAATTCATTGTAAAAATATGTATATATACGCACACGTCACCACCGAACACATTAAACTTAAGTGGCGCCAATTATTCCATTCAAACACTGCTAGATCCCGGTTGACACCCTCTTATTTCAGCATCCTTTTGACATTTGCAACAAAAAGTTCCTTCGAACCGTCCACATCCCAGACCCACGTATCTTGGCCTTCCCAAAATTAAAACCCGTCCAACTTCAACAATATACTCTATAACTCGGCAACCATTGCGTTCGGGAGCGAAGGAACGTTTCCAAACCCAATTAAAATTAAGCCTCACCTCACTCTCCTTACAACGATCTTGCACCACACAATATTTGATTTTTTCCTCAGCAAACAAGGTCAAGAAAAGAGCTTTAAGCAGGATATCATCCAGCTATGGATCGATCCTGAAATGGATCTCCCGGCTATTACCACCTTACCTTTAATCATATTTCCCAGCATTTTATTTGATATTTGTTGGTTTTCCAAATTCGTTAAAGTACCCGAAACTCCAGAAATTTTTTATTAATAGGAAGCACTAGCCATGATCTTGGAGTCTTGTGAATGGCATCAATAAATCTTCTCCATAGGTCTTCATCTTGAATTTTATTTCTCCACAACCATTTCATCAACAAGGCGATATTGGACATCTTAAACGGACATAACCGTAGACCTCCTTCCTCTTTCTCCCTTGTGATTTTTTCCCACGCCACCCAACACACCTTTTTATTATTCTCAGCTCGCCCCCAAAAGAATCTCACGTTTTGCTTCCAAAATCTCGATGACCCGAAGTGGAGCTTTATATAAAGAAAAATAATAGTTGGGAGAGTTTCAAGCATTGACTTTAGAATAGTAAGTTTCCCTCCTGAAGAGATAGTATTCGCCTTCCAACTCGCTAATCTCGAATAAAAAACATCAAAGACCTGCTGCCAATTTTTGATAAGATGCACGTTAGCCCCAACAAGAAGCCCGAGGTATATAAAAGGAGTCCTTGCCCTACGCTTAATCCGGTTTGCCATACCAATAAGATTGACATTTTCAAACTTGAGTTTTCCTGCTTGAACGTCCCTGACCCTAACACTTTACCTTTTGAGTTGTTACCAAAGGATATATCACCCCATCCATATGCTAGAAAATCTTTGAGAAGGGCTCTACATCTTGTCATGTGCCTGGAGCCTCCACTATCTACATACTATAAACTATCAAGGCAAGTAGAAGCTTCGTGCACATCAGTAACATGTTAGTTTTGGTGAATGTCCAAAGCCAAAATGGCTTTGGATGGGGTCATAGACATTTCAACCTCAAGTCCAGTAGAATGGTCAGAGTTTTGAACAGATTTTTGAAACATTTGTTGCGAAGCATTGCCTATCAAATGATTATATCTATGAGGATGCTTGTTTACTCTTGGTTTTGAGGTTCTTTTGTAGACCTCATAGCCAAGTGGTACACTTTTATAAGTTGGCTGGCCATATCCTCTTGGAAATTTATTAGCTGGTGGTGCATCTGTTACCTGAACCTCTCTGGAAACAGAGGTTATATTCAGTTGTTTGGTAACAGATATTTAGACTGTGACAAAGGTCTGTTTGGTCTTTTCTTTTCTTGAACTCTCAAATGTTTTTTATTTATACTCATTTCTTTTAACATTAAAATTTTTGAGATAAACACACTCTTGAGTTTTATGACTTTTCTTGCCACAAATTGTGCAATGAGGTGAATTAACAATCACCCTTGTCTTGCTTATGTCATATGCTTTTAGAAGATAATAGTTTTTAGTAACATGATTCTTCTTTTCACAAAAATCACAGAACAAGTTATCTTTTCTCTCTTCTTCCCTTTTTGACCCTTTTTGTCAATAGATGATGTAACATCTGCTGGAAGGTCTTTTAAGGGAATGATCTTGACTTGGGGTGCTTTTACACCTTCAATGGTTGAAAAATCCATTGGCTTAAAGTTTTCAAGAATGTCACACTCATCTGACCAGGTAGGTTTGAATTGATATTTTTCAATTTCCTCAAAAGTTAAGGGTCCTTCTGGTCTTTCTAAAACAATTTTATTACCATTTGGTTCAGTGACTTTAATTTCTTGACCAGTCAAGTTTGTTGGAATAATTTCAACCAACCTACAATCATTTACAGCAGTGTTTTGTGAAACTTGGTCATGTTTTTTAAAACCTACACCAAATTTTACATTGCTTTTGATTTGTGATTCTAACATCAACTCCTAATCTTTGCAGGATTCTACCCATTTCTCACATGTGAGTTGGGTAGATTCAAGCTCTTTTTTACAGTTTTGATATTTTCTATCATTGTTTGAAGTTGATCCTTGGTTATGCTTGATTCATGTTTGAGACTGCTAATTTCACTTTCTTTTTCAAACAATTTTAATTTTAACTCTTTTGCAAATTTTTCAAACTGTATTTCATCATCTAAGATCTTGTTTCTATGATTTTCATTCACCTCTTTAATGTTAGCAAAGTCAATAATACATTTGTCTAAACATAAATCTTTAAGGATTTGAAGTGATACCTTAGCAGGCACAATCACACTCTTTTTCACAAACACTGGAATCCCATGGGTCAGACAGAGGATTTACCATTTCTTCACCAACAATTTCTTCAATAACAATTGTTGTAACATCTGTTTTAACATTATCACAACCCTCGTCTATATTGGACACCACTTCCTCAGATTCAATCCCTTCCAAAATAGTGTCTAGTGCCATAAAACAGAAATTCTCAGTTTTCTTTTCAGAATTGGCAACTAGAGCAAAATTTTCATCACTAAGTTCCTTAGGTAAGCTACTCCAATCAACAAAGCCTTGTGTAAAGAAGCTCTGTTGACTGGTCTCTGTCTGAGCAAGGTTTGTGTAGCTTGTGGTGCAGGTTACACTTGGACCTGAGGAGCTGAGGCTTGAACATATTGTATCTGAGGAATAGTGGTTTGGACATACTGGACAGGAACAGTGTTTATAGGGTGTGCAAAATGAGTAGTGTTTTGCATATGTGGAGTAGGGGTATATTGGGAATAATGATAGTGTTTTGAGTGTTTTGAGGTTTAGGACTTGGATGTGTGACAATGAGGCCACTTGTTTGACTTCTACATTCTCTAGCAAAATGACCTAGCCAATTACACTTATAATAATTGATTTTTGACTTATCCAACCCAACTTTTAACCCTCCATGCAG
This sequence comes from Scalesia atractyloides, assembly GCA_947069175.1. NCBI lineage: Eukaryota > Viridiplantae > Streptophyta > Magnoliopsida > Asterales > Asteraceae > Scalesia > Scalesia atractyloides. The sequence continues at coordinate 78,916,624 of CAMTDV010000020.1, read as the reverse complement.
CCCTGAAAATTTCCTACCAGTTCTTTTGTAAAACTTGTTAGTCCTAACACTTAGCACTGCAAGTTGATGTAGAATGTCCATTTCTTCCAAACCAGTGGGGTTAAAATGTTGTTGATCATTTAACTCAAAAGATAAGTTGTCGATAAACTTGGCTTTCCCCATTTGTTGCAAAAGCATAATTGGGTGAATAAGAATCAGAGTTGAAATTTCCACCAGATGTTTTGTCAATAAAATGATCATAACTATGATCCTTACTACTACCAGAGGTTTCCTCTTGACCAAAAAGTGTTGTACTACCAAAAGCATACTCATTAGCAACTTTTCTTAACTCTTGTAACTTCTTTTTCTAGTTAAGCTCTCTCTAATAAGTCAAGAGCCTACCATGAAGCTAAGTCAAACTCATCTCTTTGAAACCAACAGAGTTTCTAGTAACAAAAGCAATAATGTTCCACTTGTCTAGTAGTGATCTAACAAATCGGCTATTTAAAGTTGAATTAGGATAATTACCATTTACCAGTTTTAATTCACTTACAAGACAACTAAACCTTTTGAACTGCTAAGTTAATGATTCTCTTTTAACATGATAAAATGTTTCATACTGTTGGTTTAAAACTTCACGATTGTTTTCAATAACCTCCTCTGTCCCACCGAATTGTTCCTTCAAAGCATCCCACAAATCCTTTGCACTGTTGCAATGCAACAGGCGAGCATAGATATCATTTGGCAAAGCCGTAATTACGATACTAAATGCATTTGCATCTAGCTCGATTTTCTAAAAATATAGCTCAGAGTAGTTTTTAGGATTCTTTGGAACTTGAACTTTAGGGTCTCCAGTACTCAGTACCATCACAACATGAGGTCCGAAGATAACCGATTTCCAGCAACCCGTATTTTGTTGTGCAAGTATGTGACCCATCCGTTTTTGCCAGATATTATATTCCGATCCGACAAGGATTAGAGGTTTATACATGGTGCTAGTGTTGTGTGGATCTTGTGGATTTTGAGACATTTCTGATTTTTTACAAACAGGTTTTTGTTTAGAAATACTTTGAACATAAATAAACTTTTACTCTGTTTTCAATACAACGAACAAACGAATCAGTAGTGAGAGCTGATCTGTTTATATCAAATTGATTGTGAAATCGAATTTGATTGGCCAAACTCTAATACAAATTATTAGGATATGAGTTTAATATTGTTGTGATTGTTTAGAATGGAAATCAATTAAAGAAGATAAACAATAATGAAATAGTGCAGCGAAAATAATAAACTTTCAAATCACAACAATAGAGACACTGTTTTCATCAACATGCTTTTGTAAACTTTGATTCGCGTATGCATGCAATTATTACAACTCCCTCTCAGCCTAAGATCACCCTAATTTGTTCGTAATAATGTTAGAAGGAAGTGATGAATAGAACAGTACATGCACTGTTCTATTTATAGTATAAAGAAACCATTGTGGCATCTATGCTGACGTCACCTTGACAGTGACATCTAATGACCTAACAAACTCTAACATCTGCTAAACTAAAACACTGTTACATTAATATAAAAACTCTGTTGATCCAGCATCTGTTGAAAGAAACTCTGATGAGCTTTAACCTCTGTTGGTCCATCAGAACTTTGCTTCAACAGTATTTAATTCTTCATTATCAGAGGTTCACTGACAGACCATAGACTTTGAGCAGAGCTTGTATTCAATAGATGTTGTAAAACAAACTTTAGCTTCAACAGACCTTTGAGTACCAGATGTTGATGTCTTTGCCTTTGGGAAGAGTTTAATCTTCAAAGCACTGTTTATTATTGATCATATTATATAGAAAATTTTGGCTTTCCAATCATCTGTTTTTTTATAGGGTTCAATAGATACAACATTAGCCGGTACTTTTGAATAATTAAATTTAAAAGTTGGTGACCCGTTGACTAAAACGGACGATCTAGCAGAAGAAATGATCCCATCATCCAATTTCGCCATTTTTCATAAACCTCATTTTATCCAATGTCGAATGCAAAAAGCTCCAATTCAAGTTGTCATATGCCTTTCTCGAAATCTATTTAAATATCATGCCTTTCTTCTTCTTCTTTTCATCTAAGACAAATACTCGTTCACCATAAGGGGTCCGTCCAAAATAGATCTATTCTTTACAAACGCCGATTGGTTCTCTTAGACGATAGACTTCAAAACCACTTTCAACCAAATAGCTAAAACTTTAGACACCACTTTGGACACCGACCCCACCAAATTAATAGTTCTATACTCGTTGAGCGTGTAAGGAGCAATATCTTTTGGCACAAGGGCAATATAAGAACAACACAATGAATGTGAAAGGGAGCCCTCAGCATGATAATAATTCATTAGATCCATAAAATCCTTCTCAAAATCTCCCAAAATCTTTTAAAGAATTTAAAGTTAAAGCCTTCGTGTCCGGGAGCCTTCTTACTATCATAGTCTCACACCGCCAACTTAATTTCATTTAATAAGAACGGGGCAATTAGAGAAGCTTGTTCACCTCTGAAAGAAATTTAAAGCCATTTACCTCCATACTAGGCCGATCTTTTAAGCTTTCCAAAACCGATCTTTGAAAAATCGGTACACCTCCTTTTTAACCTTGTTCATTGCACCACCTTCTCCCTATCTCCAAACTGTGGATTTTTTTGGAGATTGCCTTCTGCTTTAGGACCTGGTGAAAATATGTCGAGTTATCATTGTTAGGGTTGTCAATCGTGTCAGTTGATGGGTTGGCGGGTTGTGGGTTGGCAGGTTGGTGGGTTGAAATGTTTAACCTGAACCCGGCCCATATTGTTATTCGGGTCAAAGATTTCAACCCTAACGCGACCCATATAAATTCGGGTCAACCCGAACCCTACTCGTTATATTTTTTAAATGAGTCATACAAGTTAACGATTTATAGTGGAGTTGTTGGGTTTTAAGCGGCTTATCGATAACATGTTTAATGATGTGTATAAGTGTGACAAATAAATAATATAATGTGTCAAAACTAACATTATTATAACTGACCATGTAAAATAGAAGCGGAAAAAACAAAAATATATATAAAAGATTTTTTTCTAAATAGTTACACGGGTTAATGGGTCAGCCCGTTTTTATACGTGTCAACTACAACCCGATCCATTTTAATACGGGTTAAGCCAAACCCGACCCGTTTTTTTAAAGGGTCGTGTTAGTCGACCCAAACCTATTTTTTTCATGTCGGGTTGACGGATTGTATCAACCCGCCCTAATCATCACCCATCGAAGCCCACCTAGCTCTAGATAGAGAGATAGTATTTATGTCTAATATATAAAAAACTTTTTGTTAAACATAATTGTTTCTATTTATTATTTTTTATGATTATGATTATTTATTTTAGTATTTAAGGTAAAATGACTAATATACCCTCATGTGGGGTACACTTGATCATATTTAACATTGAAAACTAACTGATTAGGGTCAAGAGACGTAACGTACAAGGGTTTGCAAATTTAGTTGGACGTAAGGTGCAAGGGTGTGAAACTTACTACTTCAAGGATGTTTGGGTTAGCTTATTTTAGACCTCCTTTTAACTTATTGACTTATAAAAGTTAATAAGTTGTATAATGTTTGGCAAATTGTATAAGTCCTTCTAGAATAAATTCTAAATTCTATTGAAAAAGAGATTTTTAAGAAGTTAGAAATTATAACTTACCAAAAATGAAAAAGACTTTTGTGATGAGCTTTACATTACAACCCTTAAAAAGTCATAAGCTAACTCAAAAACTACTTATTAACTGATAACCTAACCCAAACACTTTTTGGAAACTCCTAGTTAAAACAAAGATCTCTTTTAAACTTTAAATAAACTAACCCAAACACCTGGATCGATCACAACATCGAATGGATGTGGGATTGGTCTCGGAAACCACGTTCAATAGAAGAGATGAAAGAGTGAGAGAATCTGTTTGCGTTCTTGGTGCCTCACGTGGCAACAGCAAAGAGGTGTGGGTGGGAATGGTTAGGAGATAATTCTGGTAACTTTTCGGTGGCATCGGTTAGGGGTCGGATGTATGAGGATTTGGAGGTGGGCAACAAATATGTGATGGAATGGTCTAAATGGGTTCAAAGCAAATGTAGCATTTTTATATGGAGAGCGGAAATGAATAGATTAACTACTTTGGACGCCCTTAAAAAAAAACATCCAGGTTGACTCTACCACGTGTATTCTATGCGGAGCGGAAGACGAAACAGTGGAGCGCTTGCTTATAGGTTATAGGGTTGCTAATATAGTGTGGTCCTTTGTGGCAAATTGGTGTAAAGTGCTACCTTTCGGCTTCTCAGTTCACGACCTTATTCCACAACCACGTAATTTTATGCCCCACAAAAAAATCTGTGCTTCAAGGTATCATTATTGTAGCTAGTTGGAGCATTTGGAAGGCGATGAATGAGATGAAGTTTCAACAAAAGGAGATTAAAATTGAAGAAATCATTGATAATATTAGATCTTTTAGTTTCTTATGGTTCAAACATAGGGCTAACCGTAAATCTGTATCTTAGTACAATTGGTGCTTTTTTAATCCGATGTCATTGTTTGGGTTTGGTGGCTTTGCCTTTTTTGCGGCTGTGTTGTTTCTTTATAATGAAAATCATTGTTAAAAAAAAACCTAACCCTAACACCTCCTTTGAATAGCCCAAAATCAATACTTTCGTAAACAAACATAAAAGCCCAACTAAGTTTCACACTCACCCAGTCCTCACTCATCCATTGCCGGAAACAATGTCGAAGTGGTGGCGCACCGCCGTGGTTAGCCTGAGAAAAACAAGATCATACCACACCATCCAAGCCATTCCAAGAGAAATAACCGGTAACAGAGTCTCCGTAAAAGATAGAGCCCAAGGCCGTATACCCGCAGTTGTATTCGCACAACCTAACCCTAACACCGCCGCCGACGGCCCGGTGAGGTCGGTTGCCAGAAAGAATCTATTAACTACCGAGAGAAAACAGATTCAGTCCATTCTTAACTCCATTGAGCTTCCCTATTTTTGCTCTACTACTTTTCCTTTGCAGATCAGAGCCGGCTCGGGTTCTTCTACGTTACTTGAATCCGGAAACGTTCTTCCGATTAAGGTGAATGTGGGTTTTCGTATTTGTGTTGAGATGGGTGGTTTGTTTGTGTTGGTTGTTTTATGAACACCAAGTATTTGATGAAATGTCTGTCGTGAAATTTTGTGTTTTGAATGGCAATAGGAGATGGGATGGTGATTAACTTAGTTGTTTTGATAGATTCTGGGTGATGTCATAGTTATATGAGATAAAAATGAATTTCAGTTTGGAACCAGACAGTTTATTTGCCTTTGTTGTTTATGCACATCAAGTGTTTGGATGAAATGTCTTAAGTGGTTGTGGTCATGAAATTTTCTGTTTTGAATGGAAACAGGAGTTGGATATGGTAATTAAATTAGTTATTTTGAAAGATTTTGGGTGATTTTATAGTCAAATAAGATGAAAATGAGTTACAGGTTTGAAGTGAAATTGGTTAGTAATGTTGATGATGGATTTAGATTGTTTTTTGTTAGCTTTCAATTGAATGGAATGTGGGTGTAGGTGCATAGGGACCCAGAGACTGGAAAGCTTTTGAATTTGGTGTTTGTTTGGGCGGATGAAGGAACAAAACTGAAGGTTGATGTGCCGGTTGTGTTTAAAGGTGAAGATTTATGCCCTGGGATCAAGAAAGGTGTGTTTTCTTTCTGTTAATGTCGTTATGTGATTGTTATGAAAGTAAAAACTTGATCTTGATGCTACAGTTTATCAAGTAATGAATTTGACTTTATGTTTTATACTGTGTTGCTAAAAGTTATGTTGTGATTATTATAAAGCTATATGCTACCTTTTGTGTCTGATATACATTTTATGCTATAAGCTAGGAACCGTTGGTTGTGTATTTAAGCTGTACAGTTTGGATTTTCTATTTTGTGCGAAACTAAAGTGTGAGTTTTTGAATCATACGAGTAAATTAAACCATATAAGCTGTATGTGATCTAAACTGGACACTCATCCACGCTAGCATGTTTGCAAGTTCTATAATTCATTAAGGATGTGTTTTGGTGTACGTTTTGAAAGTGCTTATGTGATACCAAATGACTAGAGTTGAATAACAATTGTAATAAAACAGCCTATACGCAATGGTCATTTGTTACTATGAAAAAGTTCTGATTCTTCTTGGGCGTGAAACCAGGTGGCCTGCTGAACAAAATACGACCTAGTTTGAAGTACAACTGCCCATCTGAGCATATTCCTCAGAAGATTGAAATTGACATTAGCAATCTGGACATTGGAGATAAGGTGTTCATGCGCGATGTCACGGTCCATCCATCTTTGGAGCTTCTTAGCAAAAATGAATCGTTGCCTGTTTGCAAGATCGTCGCAGCTAAGCTAGATATCACACAATAGACGACAGAGTCAAACCGCACTGTTCCAGAAACTCAAAAGCCAGCACCATCCTAGGGTTTAAAAGGTAATTCCTTGTAATTTTGCCTTGTCATGAGATATTTTGTGCAATAAGTTCTGAGTATGTGCTCTAACAAGCAATGTGATAGTTGTCAGTGGAGAACAATTTATTAGGCTGCGGGATTTGAAATTAATGTATACACCTAACAATCATGAATTGTTTGGTTTGAGTAACTTTTGTTTGCTTGATGTTCATTTGGTTCTACGCAAATTATATAATGTGTCAATAGGTAAAACAGAAACTATGCTAGCAACCACAATTGTTAATAGTGAGCATAGCGGCCACTATGGCGAATAGCATAGCGATGCGATACCATGCCGCTATCTGATTGTTAGCGCCTAAAAAGCAGGAAAATAGTTTTATTAATAAACAGGATTGAGAATAGAAGCGTATGTTCTTCCATATTTACCGGGGTTTTTTTTATAAAATATACAGGTAAAGTATTTCTGAAAATTTCTTCTATGTATCGCTAATATTTCATCGCTATCGCTACGTAGTGTATATGTAGCTTGTCGCTATTGACCGCTGTTCGCTATCGAATATCAATAACTATGGCTAGCACCACTCTCTATGGCCACCATCCCGTACACAGCCGCTGCCTCCACTATCTATGTAATAACGATAAATTATGTTAGGTTTACTTGAAATCACACTCTTAGTTCGTTACCTCACCGACCCTAAACCCTATCCACCTGTTTTGCAGGTCTAAATTAACGATAATTCCAGTATATATTATATACTTCTGTTGATTATTAATGTGCTATAATCTATGATGCCATCTGCTTTTAAGCCTGATCAGACTGATCAGCAACCAGCCTGGTTTCCAAAACATTGGTGTGAGATCTCTCTATGAGCACTTGAAATAGTGACATACTCGAAATGGTTAAAATACATAGCCACAAAATTTGGAGCACGTAACCATTTGACTTTACATAGTCCACTTTTTTTTCTGAAGGGACTTGTTTTCAACACCCTCATCTCATACGGATGGCTAACTTAACTATTATATATACAGCTGCCCCTAGAAAAACAAACCACCCAGGTTGGATCCCCCTGGCAATGCACAAACTGGTTAAACCATTTAAGCTGGATTGCGGCGCTTTTGTTCGGCACAAAGCAAAGTGGCGAAACGTGCTAATGCATCAGCATTCGTACTTTCTCCTTTAACCGGTTCAAACTTTCCTGTCTCCACATCCAATCTCGACAGCGGTTTCTTCAACAATTTCTTGCCAATGTCCTCTAGCGCCCTCATGTTCTCAGGTGATGAAATATCCATTGCAGTTGCTTCCCCTTTCAAGTTATCTTCCTGTCCATAAAAAAAATCCTTGTTACTGAACATGTAAACTGTACAACATTATATTGTATGTTCATGGTGTTTTAACATCAATGCGATTAGATATACCTGAATACGCAGATAGTTTTTTTCGACTTGCAATGATTGGAATATAGTTGACACATGGATGTCGACCATATCTGACATGGCATCACCAAATATGTGGAGGATTGGCGCCGTACCATTCGTAAATATCCAACTAAGCAACCCCCATTTTGCAGCCTTTTGGCAGTATATAAGTCGTTGTACGTCTGCGTACCAGTGCCGAGTGAAAGCACAAGCATCCGTCTGCCGTCGAAAACCTCTGGGCCGAGAACCTGATTTTCCCCATCACCGCTTCTTTGGTTATATGTGTGATAGCCAAATGTGTCTGCCGACAACATTTAAACAAGATTTCTGGTTATGTGGGTGATGTTAGCGAACCCTTTCTCTGAATATTTGATTTCAAATCGATTAAACCCTACCAAAAGGGTATTACGTATTCGGTTTTTGGTTTGGTATTAAACCAAAATCGAGTTGGTATTCGGTTTAAATCGGATACATCTAATGGTTATTTTATTTTGCCATTTAGCCTAATCCATTACAGTTTTAGCTCAATCTTATATAACCCTGCACAATCAAATAGCAAACAATGATTATTCGGTCAAAACAGAAACCGAATATGGATTCAGTTTTTGGTTCAGTTGTGAACTACCCGAATTCCGTTCAGTTCGGTTCGGTTTTTGGTTTCAACCAAAAAAAAAACCTTTAAACTGTATAAAGCGAAAACTGAAACGATAAACACTCCTAAGGGTGGAGGGTGTGGCTTCGGGATGACAGAGGTGGCGTAGCGCCTCCAAATCTCCAATACCATACCAGTGGGAACACCATTTCCCAGTTGATATGGCGCTGTGGAACGGAGAAGGTGGGACACTTTTTAAAATTGGAGCTGCAACAAAGAAGAAAATGCGCCATGAGGTACGAGTGGGAACACCGCCCCCACTCTGGATGAGCTGGAGCACACCCTTCACCCTAATGTGTCTACTTGTCCTAAAATCAAAATGCAAATCAATATTGTTGAAATGTAACTACCGGATTGTTTGCAGCTACCCCGCCATCGATTAGATCAAAAGTGTGCTTGGTTCCATCGACATCTCTAGTCTCAAAATAGTATGGCGGGAAAAATGTTGGTGCCGCCGCGGTACTAATGCATACATCTGCAAGCAAAGCATTTTTCCACGCGACCTCTTTTGCCTAAACGTATCAAACAAAAACCATTTTATAATACACAATCAGTTTTAGACAGAGAACTGCTATAAACATAAAAATAAAAAAAAGGAGTTTAATTACTTGAGCAGAGGAGAAGACAACAGGTTGAAGCCGCCTGATGTCGAAAGCAGGTATGACAACATTCGTCAACGTATCTTTAATAGTGAGGTTTTTTAACATCATCTTTGCCATGGCTCGAATATATTTACCATCATATTTTGGTCCGGTGGCCTCACCAAGTACGGTTGCTACCGAATTCATGAATTTGGTCCGACTACAAAATAAAAATACTTTATTTATTCAACAACATTATGGTTTAAATGGCAAGTATGATGATGATACACAGGTTCAAGTTCATGTACAATTTTGAACTCGAAACTTAACACTAGCGAAATCGGATCAACAGGAACTCGACTCGTATATATCAATTCTCTTATCGAGTTTGAATCGAGCTTACTTTAGTTAAATAATGCTTTGATTTATATAAATGATTGTTTTTATGTATAAACACTGTTTTAGCTATACAATGTAAAATAAGAATCAAAGGTTTTGAATGTGGCGTTTTAAAAACTAATTATATGATAATATTAAGTAAGCATATTCAAATAATAGACTTTTGTAATCTTGTGGTATGAGATAGTGTTTGAATGTGTATGTTTAGTTATAATAACATGATAATAAAATTTAAAAGCTTTTGATCAGTAAGATAGAACTTTAATAGATGCTAACTTTTTTTAATTAATTTCCTGACAATGATGTTTTTTTGTTCTAGTAGAATTATTAAGTTAAAGTTTTTGAATAACTGTTTTTTTCTTCTTCAGAAACTAAATGTAAATAATAATCAGTTTTAAAACACACATCCAAACACCCACTTTAACATGAATTACAAAAGTCTTGTAGGAGAATACCCCATTTCGCAGGCTTCGATTTCAGAAGGATAAGGTTGCGCCTCATCAAATGCGTGTCTGTATTTGATTCGAAAAAGAAAATGAAACTTGTATTTAATGATGATCTTATAGATCCGGAAACTAGTTAGAGTTTACCCTATTTTAGGGAAGATCCTAGGCGAATGTTGAAAGTAGAAGTTGGTGATGTCTTTTGCGGCGAACATGGGACGATTTTGCTCATTAGGAGCTGCAAGCATCGTTGTCATCAGCCCTCCTGTGCTTGTTCCGGCTATTACATCAAAATAATCCGCAATTCGTGCATCTGGTCCATCTATTTCCTATCCGAAGAGACGACACATTTGAATAATAAGTTACACCGTGTAATATGTTGCACATGTGCATTGTAAGCACGAGTACCTGAATTTTGGATTCAAGAAAAGCAAGCAAGGTGGCGGGAACAATGCCACGAACACCCCCACCATCGATGCTAAGAACAGTGACGAAATTTGCCTCACCTACATCGGTTTGCTCTTGCGCGAGGGGTTGGATGGCTACAATCGCGATTACAAGCGAAACTATTACAAGATTGATGTTATTCATTGATTGAATCAAAACCCCAACACATAAATACAATTGTTAATTAGAGAACAGTAATATCAAGAGGAAGATGAACGAAATCTTTGTGTCTTTGTTGACTTTTGTTGACATTCTGAAAAGCTAATGTTGTACGATTGTGGTTCTCTTGTTGGGCCATCATTTTGAATGATCAAATGATTGTTTAAAACAACAAAAGTGAGAGAAAATAGGAGCACCAATGACCTCAATCTAGAGAGGTTCATACTGTCCTATTATATATTCCCATTCTTTATTATAATAATATTATAATTATGCAAATTTTGAATGTAATTATGTGTATTTTGTATTAATATATTATGCTACGATTAGAAAATGAATGATGTTTACTAAACATTATAGGGATAACTTTATAGAAATTTAATCAATTTCAAGTTCATTAAGTTTGTTATTTTGTTTGATTTCGAGCTCATTTAGACTTTACTGGATTTCGAATCGAATTCAACCATCATTAGAATTTTGAAGCTGGATTCGTATTCGGTTTGAGTTCAGTAATCGAATTTCGAATCTATCTTCAAAAGTTTGAATCGAATTCGGTAATCAAATTTCACATTCAGCTTCATAATTATAAACTCAAATAATTTGATTCAATTAGTTAGAGTATTCAAAAATCAATTTGTTGAACACCACTACGAACTACCTTCCATGCAACGCTATTAACTTTATTAAAGCTACTAGTGATATAGACGAATAACATTTCATGTGGTATTGAAACATCAAAACCTAGACACCCTACTTATGATCTCAAAAACATGTTGCATCACATCTCCTATTGGAATATGTGTCATAATGCCAATGTCGGTATACGATTCACACATAAGAATACATTCTTCAACCATTGATGTGACATATGTCAAAATGTCTTTGTCTTCTAGAAAAAAACTCGAAACCTATATTAAGAAAGGACCCTAATCATAAAGACTAGAAAGGTATTATGAAAGCCCTATGAAATATAAGTAGTCCCAAAAGGGTATTTTATAAGACCTTATTCTCTTACAACTTTTTTCCTCACATCCATGACTTACATGAGCGTTGTGCCGGTTTCTAGACCACTAAACGTGTTTTCTTTATGTTTAAGGATCACATTCGATTCCACACCCAACTTACTCAACATTTTGCACTTAACATATGCTAATCAAAACATCATTCCGAATGTTTCTAACTATAGCAAATTCTTCATAAGTAAGTAGAGATTCAAGATGGGGATGTTATAAGAGTTACAATCATGATATGATATTTGTTCAATGTATGATTGTCATAGTCAATGATTTCAACATATAGATTGTCTCAAAGATAATTGTTTCCTTGAAATTAAGATTTTTATTTTATATCTCTTTTGTTAAAAAAGGTGTTTGGAAGATAAAGACTTAAGATTTTAATATCCTGATTGACTTTTGTAGCAAAATCTAGTTGATAAGAAATGGGAAGCAAAATCTAGGTTTATAAACACACACACAGTGTGTGTAAAAAGTACAAGTGATTTGGTTGGTAGTGTTGTATTGGATGCTTTGACTCATCAATGCAGGTAAACTTATATAAGTCCAATTCATTGAGTTGCATCTTTTTTGTCAGTTTAAAAGTTTAAAGACTACTTGAGCGAACAAACACTATTGAGGTCCCTTGATAGAACAATAATCCGTGAGGTTCTTGTCACTGTTTAGTTGACTATATTCACTGTTGGAAACTTGGAATCCTCATGTTACTAATAATATTTCTCAATAAATACTTAAGTAGATTACGCTTTACGCCTTTACATGCTTATCCCGCGATTCTATCTTCAATTTTGTTTCGGTATGTCGGTGGTTCGGACCTTTGCTTGTCCAAACATTAAGATACCAATCACTAAATTACTAGGATTGTTTTGTAGAGTTAGGGGTTATCCATCAAATTCAATTATGAAAAAGTTTTGATTTCAGTAGTAGTTGTTAGTTTTATATGAAAACAGTGAAAGTTAAATTTTTTTTAACTAGTTTATAAATTTGGTTTTAAAAGTTTAAACACTACAATAAAACAACAAATATTGACTTATACATCGAATGTTTGGAACTCAAAAGTACTTTAACAATGATTTTGTTGAGATTCGATATTCACAAATTCGAAGTCAAAATTGATTACAATAGAACTGAGATTAACAAAAAAACTAGAGAAGGGAGATTGGTATTAGAAACTCAGAGTTAGGATGGGAAGAAGAACATGTACACATTCATTCATCATATTTGTTATTTTCATTCTCTGGTTCTCGCCTCTATATTGTGCACGTTTCTTTCACCAAGCTCAGTTCATTCAAACTGTGTTGGACCTTGAACTAGGCTAGTTGGTTGGGCTGGATGTTGGTTGAGTTCACAACATTGCCTCCCCTTTTAAATACACCTTGTCCACAAGGTGTAAGCTTCTAAAGAAGCAACTGATACGGATGTGCCTAATTAGTCGGTTCTAACAGTTGGGCTTCCAAAGTTGCAGGATAATCCTCGTCCTCATGGATGTAACATGCAAGTTCAAGTGGCTGATGTCCAAAAAGGGCTTCAAATGGTGCTATTGGATGAACCAAATGTAAAGCTCCGCGTTTCCACGCTTTCCATATTTATCAAGTTTTGATGTACTTTCCATTTTTGGAAACTTTTATTTTCGGAAACTTGTACTTGTATCGTATTTTCAACTTGTAGTCCGAAACACCGATCATAATGAAAGTCATATTTATATCAATTATGTTAAATTTATACTTGTTATGTTCAATTTATACTTGTAACGCATGCAATGAAACCCTAATTCGAAACTATGTGACGATACGTGCAAATAACCGAATTTCAACGCGTTTACGTGCAATGCTTGTGATTAACCAACAACTAATGATTCGGATACTTATTATACATCATAATACTTGTAAACACCTTCGACATGTTAATTATACTTGCAATTATGTGTTATAGATCGTAAATCGCCTATATTTTCATTCCGTGCGATAACCGACAACTATGTGTTACGACCAGCACTACCGATACTTGTTTTACATAATTTCACATACATGGACATACTTGATATCACTTTTAAGTTTACGATACTTGCATGCTTGTTACACGCTTGAAACTACACGAAAAGCAATCTAAAACACCCTAAAACCTAACTTTGGGGCCATAATTGCATACTTATCAAACTTGAGGGACCATTTGTGACAAAAATCAACCCCCCTAAAATCCAAGTTTTGAATATGCATTTTTACTCCAACCTCCACCCTAAAATATAAATTTTGAATCTTGTATTTATGGCTCCAACTCCACCTCCATTCTCCACCAGTGGGCTTCTAAACCTCATTAAACACTCACCTAACCTCACCCACTATAAATACAAGACTCATAACCCTCATTTCTCCTTTACACCTTCCTAAACTCTCATTCTAAGCTCTATAATCTACTAAAAACTCAAGTTAGGGCAGAATTCTTGCAAGTTCAAAAGTGAGTGCAAGAACTCACCTTTCACCTATCTTCTTCTCTTGTTCTTGCTTCCTATCATCTTGAGCTTCAAATGGGATGTTACCGAAGATTTCTCAGAGATGTAACACTCTTTTTGGAAGGTCCAAGATGCTTAAAAACCTTCAGTTTCGTTGGTTTCAACATGTTTGGCATAGCCTTCATGTTCATAGCCTACCCAACATATGCTTGGACAAGCCTACAAACTTGTGTACATGTTGTAGTTGTAGTCTATGGATATTGGAGCATATGAAGACCCAAACTTTCTGTTTTGATTGAGGTTCATGAGCAACCTTCAAGTGTGCACATCAACTAAGCCTAGGCTTGTGTGTCGAATTAGTGTATGGACCATGAAACTCTTGGCTATTCAAACTTGTCCTACACCACACTTGTATGATTTTCCTTTTTACTTTTTGTATTTTCCTTTATGTACATTCATGACCAACCGACCTTGTGTTGTGCTTTGGTGAATTCTCATGACGAGATTTAAATGGATGCATATCATCCTACCTCCTACTTGAATCTCCATGACCCCTTCGAGGAATACTTGACTATAAAGTAATGTAATTGTTAAATTTACTTTCTTTACTAGTCATGTTAACCCGGAAACTTACTCACCTTTGTTCCCATTTATAGGGTAACTTTGGCTCCCTGTCCACCCATTCCATCACCCAAGTTTCACGGTTTCAGAAAGCTTAACACAAACCATGAGTATACACGAACCCATTTTTCCATTCACACACTTTGGGTGCAACATGTACAATTATACAAATCACGATTCATATTTAAAACTTGTTATAATCACACTCTATCCGTCATAAACATGGAACTTGTATTAATTTTGTTATCGCATGCTATGTGTACTTGTGTCTATATGCTCATTAACCTTGCTAGCCTCCCTTAACAATTATAGCGTTATAGGATTAACGCACCGCCCGTCTTCTTGTGGTATTATTAAGTAAACTATTTTACACCATGTCATTTAGGTGATAATGGTAATCACGATTACGTTAAACTTTGGATTGACATATAGTTATCACATGTTAGTATGTTTATAACATAATATGCAATTTACCATGTTGGATATGAGGCAAAATTTTCACTATTATGCTATGTAAATAAACTTGTATGCTCGCCAACTTTCTTTGACCATTATTTTAATGCATGTTGCAGGAAACTAGTTGTTGCCGATGAATAAACTTATTTAGGGTGGATTAAATACACACCTAGACTTAAATTTATGTATTTCAATTCATGTTGTTATGTCATTTGAAACTTGTTGTATTTCCATTTTGAAACTATGTATTGTCCTTTTGGTATCAATGAAATCGAATTATTTAAATATTGTCACAAATAGTGTTATGAAGTCTCTTACAATCTTGTTTTCGTCCTGCCCTGTTGTTTCCGCCATTGGTTGGGGTGTGACAGATTGGTATCAGAGCCATAACTATAGGTAATTAGGTAGAATTGCCATGTTTGACCTAGTCTATAGTTCAAGTGTCCAACTTTAACCATTCTTGATTTATGCTTAAAATGTTAATTCTTCCTATTTGCTTCTATCTTTTCTTTTGTCTTAATTATACAACATGTCTTTCCTAAGACATTTACACAAATTACACACTTGAAGACTTGAAGACACTCGTATCGTACAAACGAGACGACTTCACCAAAATAGGCGTGAAACCCACAATTTGGTGAACGACTCTGAATCCGCTTAATCGATTTTGCGCGAAATTACGCCATCAAGTTAGGAGTGAAATCCACACCTTGATGGAAAATTTCCAATTCTAACTCTGGTGGACCCTCATCAAAGTGTCGGAAATAATTTTCTTGACTCGACGAGTACCAACCACATTTAGGGTACAATGTTGCCACATTTAGGGTACAATAAGCTCTATCATAAATCCTTAACTTGTAACACAAGGGTTATAAAAGCTGGTGTTCCCTGGATTAATTGTTCCTGTAAATTAAGAGTGAAGCCAACGTGGAAGCAAAAACCACCCAACCACATTGCGCTAAACACATAAGAATAATAGTTTGTTGCCCAAGTAAAGGCCAACATGCACATGATCGGAGAAAACGATGGATGCCCTTTATCGAAAGTAATAGGTAACCACATTTTTGTCTATGGTAATAAATAATGGATAGTGCAATAGCATTGCACACATCAACAACCAATGATACTGGATACCATCATAATTCAAACATGTAGACGGATGTGAAGAAACTACGGTGGTGGAAGTAACTTGGTGAAGAAGTTAAGTTTCACCCCGTGGATCCAAGTGCATATGAAAATAAGCATCAATGACCGTAATATTAATGTTAACAACTTGTATGTTTGCCTTCAAAATTCCATATGGTATCTGGAGGGGTATGGTCCCAAAAACTCTGCGCCAGCGCAAGGAGCCATACCCTCAATGACAAAGTAACAAGAACAACCTTGCGCACAATGCGCAACAGTGCGCCATTCTTGGAACTAACAGGTAATACAATGAACCTTGCGCAGCCTGCGCAACGCTAAGTAAGACCTGGAGGTACAGGCCCCTTGACCCCGTGCTGACAGACATACCTTGCACTCAACGCGCAAGGATACTACAACCCCAATGCTAACAGGTCACACAACGAACCTTGCGCACTCAGCGCAACGGCAAGTTAGACCAACTCTTATAGGTCATACAACGAACCTTGTGCACTCAGCGCAACGGCAAGTTAGACCAAATAATATAAGTCACACAACGAACCTTGTGTACTTGGCACAACGGTGAGTTAGACTTAGACGCGAAGGATACTTGACCCTGCGCGGATCAAACAACCCTTTAGCCGCGAAGTCCTAAACCTTGCAAGGCCAAGACAAACATGAGAGCACCTCATAGTCTTGTGGATAAAAGGATTTATCCTTGCAACTTTGTGCTGGCCAGAAAGCACTGACAGCCTCGCAGAAGGGATAAGCACAAAGAGGCGTTGACTATATACAAGGGTACAGAGTGGCAAAGCTGTAACCCAATAGTTGCTCGGCAGGTTGCTCAGACCGTGTCGCATGGACAGTAATGCAGATGCCAGACTGTGCACCAACCATACTCACGCCAGTGACTGTCACACATTCTCCACTTTCGGCTGATAGCAGGTCTGACGATAGGGACAACTGCCTTTACACGTGGCACAATTCAACATCCGACAAAGCATACCTTCTGCCAGAGAACATTAATGCTCCTACAGGGAACATTTAGTGATCAATGCAGAGGGACAGAACAGATAACCCTGGTTGTCTGGGCCGGGCCCAAGGCCCATCAGCCCATCTCCTAAGCCCACCTACTTTCGGCTATAAAATAAGTATCGAACCACAAGGTAAAAGATTGACAAACTTACGAACTAACCTATTGCATGCTACTTGAGTTTACTTACTTACTACTTGCAATCAACCAATACTTATTCTCACGCCGGAGTGTGGTCACGGAGATAACCCTCCCTTTTTCCCTATGTCGAGACTAACGGCGCTGCTGGTTTTGCAGATCAGTTCAAGTGAGATCACCTTGAAGAGCGAACGAAGAGGCAACCTTTATGCAGGAATCTCTCGGTTGTAACTAATATATCTCTGGATATCCGTAGGTTCAACTGGTGTTTCTTCAGTATCCCAATTGTAACATACCTAGAAAATGATTTCAAACTACCCGATAAAGTCATAAGAAAATGTGTCATGCCTCCCTTCAAAGCAAAGCGTTTATACCCTACTTGAAACGCAACATTATGTTATTAGTTCTATGCTCATGAACCGTTCCAGCAGTTTGCACACCATTGGTAGTCCTCTTTAATTGAGCAGCCACAACAAGTGGTACAACACATAACCCCTATACAGGATAGTTAAAGCGTGGCAATACGTGAGCGATTACAAAAGGAGTATGACTATAAATCCAAGTAGGAGATCCACGAAAAGTCTTACTAAATGGTTCAAACATCTTAACATCTTTGTAAAAAGAAGGCTTGTAAATAGAAATGGGACGAGGAACGTTGTCTCTTGAAACACAGAACCACAATTTAAAGCCATGGTTGTCTCGGTATATGTGGTAAGGTATGTAAAAAGGTCGAATGATTTGTGAACATCAACCATTGAGTCGGTATGAACTTTTAATACCTCATCATTCATGGTTTCATGATCTACACTGAAAATTTCATGGTTAACATGATCATGCATTTCATCAAACACCCGGAGGGCAGATAATGATGGGGACAAATTGACAACGGTATTAACAGTAGGTTTTAAGGACGAGGAACAAAATCGACGAAGCATTGCAATAGTGAAATCGTTCCATGTGAGGTTTACAATAGAACTAAGATTAAAAAAGAACTAGAGAAGGGAGATGAGTATCAGAATCTCAGAGTTAGGATGGGTAGAAGAAGATGCACACACTCATTCATCATATTCGTTATTTTCATTCTCTGGTTCTCACCTCCTTTATATATGTACGTTTCTTTCACCAGGCTCAATACATACTGTGTTGGACTTTGAACTGGGCTAGTTGGTTGGCTGGATGTTGGTTGAGTTCACAACAGATTTTCTATTTTTTTGAATGACTAACAAAATCCAGATAACCCGGGGTAAACCCCATGGAAAAATCCATCCATGCCACCATTCCAGAGGAAACTCACTGGCTGAAGACCCATTGTGGTAAAACCAATGACTCAGTCCAGAATAATTTTTTTGTTGCAGGCGAGACTCAAACCCATAACCTCACATTGGAAGGTCATGGGGGCATGGGGCTACCAATGCACCATAAAAATCCTTAGCTTAAAACATTATTTTTGAATGGTGAATGTTACTCTACTTCTACTCGTATATCACACAAAATTAATCATAATCCATTACATGCTAGACAATAAACCTTAATTTTCTCTTCAAAAGACAAAAGCCTCTATCATCCAATCAAAACTGAATTACGACAACGATTTTTTATAACATGTCATCTCAAAATGTAATTGACTCATCATAGCTATATAAACACCTCAAATTTAGTGGATTTTTAAGGTGAAAAACATTTAACCCGTTAGCCCACCGGCCCGGCCTTATCTCATGCAAAATATACACATTATTCCAAATGCCTCGTCAAACTCGGTGAACTCACCACTTCCTTCCTTCCCCTCTTTCTTTCTTTTTTTTTTTCCTTTCTTTTATCTAATTTCATTATAGATTGTAGAAATGGATGCTCATTACTACAAAATCTTTCCAAAGGTTACTCTCATAATTGTTTCACTTGTTATGACGACGGCAGCGTCGCAACCACTCGCCGCCACCAGCGCCTCCGCCGGTTTATCCAAAACCAGCATGGTCACAGTTCTCAGCCTCGACGGTGGCGGAGTTCGTGGCATTATTTCGGCCACCATACTTTCATTTCTTGAGCTCAAGCTTCAGGTACGCGTTTATTTGATCCTTGGTGCGTTGGGTGGCTCGACTGCACAAAAAATAAGTTGTCGCTTAGGACCAACAATTAAAAGAATACCAAATTTTCTTGATTATATATACACTAAAATCATGCACTTCTTTTTGGTTTATTTGAAAATGTTTCTGAAAGTTCTGGTTTTGTCAACATATATATTAGTAAATGTTCGGATTAAAACATGGATTTAAATTGGTGATCTAGTGTCTAACTTTGTTTAAATTTAATTATTGACCAAAAAAGAAGAAAAGAAAAACAAATAATCAAGGTTTTATTTTTAATAAAACTCATTCCAACTCTAATACTTGTGAGTTTGTGGTGCATTTAAGAAATCTTATACGAAACATGTGTAATCATATTTTCATGTACTGTTATGATCTTAAGAAAAAAAAGAAGTATTTTATAACAAAAGGGACCGGATTTTGGAATCCGTTTGGGACTAAAAAAGGTTGAGCCAGCCCAATTGCTTGCGGATAACTTCAGCATTAAAAAATTACCTTTTTAACGAAAGGCCCGGATTTTAGAACCCATTTCGGACTAAAAAAGGGTTGAGGCAGCCCTATTGCTTGCGGATAATTTCACCGTTAAAAAAAAGTATTTTTTAACGAAACAGCCCAGATTTTAGAACCCGTTTGGGACTAAAAGAAGGTTGAGCCAGCACTGTTGCTTGCGGATAATTTCACTGGATGAAGATTTGGTTTACTACGGCAGGAACTAGATGGAGCTGCGGCGCGTATTTCGGATTATTTTGATGTGATCGCTGGAATGAGTACCGGAGGGTTGATGGCGGCCATGCTTGCTGTTCCTGGTGACGATGGTCGGCCGCTATACACTGCAAATGATGTTAAGGAATTCTACTTTTATCATGCTCCAAAGATTTTTCCTATAAAAAGGTATATTTACAAATACTCCTGATCTATGGTTGTCTATTTGATTGAAACTAATCAATTTTTGGTAGCCTAACAAGCTAAGATTAGAAATGGCATAGGTCAAAAGTAGATCAATTAATTCAGGTATACACTGATTTGTTTATTGTTCACGTTCCATGAATGAGTATTTACTCAAGTTTGTTTTAAACCAAATGTGAGTTCATGTGTTTCATTGGATTTGGATTAAGTTCGTTTAAGCATCGGCTAAATTCAACATTTTAGCTCGCTTAAGCGTTCACTAAATTCAACATTTTAGGTAGCTAACGATGAGCGCTTCATGATTGGCTCGACTAATAACTATATTTTGAAAGTGGTCCATCAGTGTTCACTTGTTTCATAAACAAGTTTGGGATTGAGCTTCGTATATTGAGTTTCACTAGACTCGAGTCTAAACAAGGTTGTTATTTATATAAACATACTAATTTCCATCTATAAGAATAAATATATAGTTAAATAATAAATTTTATTATAATATGATTATTACAGAAATAACTAAAAGACATATTATATTATGGCTTAAAATCAAATACAAAGACTCCTAAAAATAAGAAGGATATTAAACGGACTCTGATTGACCTCATTCAAGCGGTATTGGAACCGTGTCATCAAACTCTAGCTACATGTGAGATTTTAGATTTTTGTTTTTAGATGTTTAGCTTGTTGATTTTTAGACTTTTTATTTACATTATTATGTCTTTTTATTTATCATTGTGTTTTTTCTAAAGTTGCGTCATTGTGTCACTTTTTTTCGATATCGTGTTATATTTTTGTGACTCATGTGTCTTTTTTCTTCGATATTGTGTTATATTTTTCGGCATTGCGTTATATTTTGCCTGACATTGTGTTATATTTTGCGATCTATTAGATCTTTTTACAAATTTTATTTTTAAAAGTATTTGTAGAATAAGTTTACCCATTATATTATACATATACAAGTTATAGCTATAAGTATATAACAATTGTTATATACTGATACAGAAAAGGAAAAAGAAAACTGAATTCGAGTTTAATAAATTATCACTCGAGCCTAAAAATAGAAAGGAGCAAACCTCACCCTCAAGGAACATAGCTAAAAATAGAAACAAGCAAACCTCATCCTAAACGAACTAAATAAATTTGGATTCAATATGATCTTGTGTCTGGCCTTCCTACGTCTTTGGTCATGTTTATTATTAGTACTATTTATATCTTACTAAAAACTTTATAATAAATCATATTGAAAATTTAATTTTTTACGAATCAAATTAAGTTTAAATGATTTATTATAACGTTTATCTTATATTTACGAATACAAAATCTTAGTTAGTTATGTGCATTAACAATCAAAATAAGTTTAAATGATTTGTTATAATGTTTATCTTATATATTATATATTTACGAATACAAAATTTTAGTTAGTTATGTGCATTTTATATTTTAAGTGAATTTAGACGCATTTGTAATTTAGTCATCATGCACGTGAATCTCAAATGTCGCATTGCTAAATAATTCAAGGGGAGCCGTAGACACACGCCAGCTTTTGCAATCACGGATTCGCATATGTGTAACTAGTACAAATTAAAACTTCAGTTTTAACTTTTGTGAAGAAAAAAATTGGATATTTTATATATACTACTTGTTTTATAAAAAAAGGACTTCTTCAAAAAAAAAAAAACTATATACTTTTCGTATAATTGAGCGTAATTATATACCTATTATGTGTTATTTTAAGCATATCATGCATAAGTATTGATATACGTTGTGACATTGTGAAACTACTATGTTTAATTATGGTGCAGATATATATTGTTGCTTATACCCCTTGTCAAAAATATGTGTCGCGTCCTAGTGGCTTTCTATACTTGGTACGTTAAAAATACTTTATATAGTAACTTAACACACACACATATTATATATATATATATATATTATATATTTTACTATTTGTGATACTCTTTAATACTGTGTTCTTGAAAGCAGACCAGAAACCCCATAGGGTTTGGTTGATTACCTTTCATTGCTTTCATTTGGGTTAGGGGTTATGACGCGAACCAGTTGAACCGGAGTATCAAAGCTGGGGTTGGACAAGATTTTAAAAACTAATTATTTTTAATCTTAGTTTCAAAAGCTCATTTCAATTACATATTTAGTTTATCTGTTAACATTGCAAAGTCTGAAAAATATTTAGTAAATTATTTATAAACTGTTGAGTTTTATTTATACTTGTAGTGTAGGGGAGTTGTAAGAAGATTGCAAACATTTCTTTTGTAATATTACCAGGTTAATACACTTTAATATTATAAGTAGTTACTAATGAAGATTTATAAATAAAAATGATAGTTTGAGATAAGATATAACTAAAATTGCGTATAACTTATTTAAGTTATTAAGTTTTTCTTATTAAAAAATGTAATAAGAAAATGTAAAATAAAAGAAGAGAAAAAAATATTAGACTCACAGAACTGTGACACGTAGCATCCAGTTACTTATTTATTAGGTATAACTTCGGATTCTTTTATGAATTCGTAACTTTCATTGTGACATTAGCCGCATTGAGTTCTTAAATAAAGTGGCAAATTTCATTGGGGAGGTCGTGGGACCAAAGTACGACGGTGAGTATCTCCGAAACAATAGCCAGGGAGGTATCGCAAAACGCAACTCTCAAACATACAGTAACGGATGTCATCATACCAACTTTTGACATCAAACACCTTCAGCCATGATCTTCACTACAGATGATGTAATCTCTCATCTGTCTTTGCTATCTAAATATATCAACATTCCTATATATATTGTGTTGATATATCTAATATGTTAACTTGTTCAGGCAAAAGAGTTCGTTTGGAAAGATGCTCTTTTATCAGACGTATGCATCGCCACTTCCGCTGCTCCCACGTATTTCCCGCCTCATTATTTCTAGACAAGTAATGCCGACGGAACCACACGAGAATTCAATTTAGTTGATGGCGGAGTGGCGGCCAACAACCCTGTAAGTAATAGTGTTCATAAACCGCTTAAACTGACTAAACCGTTGAAACGGTATGGTTTAGCCAGTTTGAAATAGGTGTGGTCCAGTTTCAACACTTCGATTGTTGTCAATTTGAAACTTGGAACCGGTTATGTAAATCGAACCAGCCGTTAAACGTTTATTATTTAAGTTTAGTAATATAACATATTGTAGGGGTTGGTTAACGTACAATTGGGCTTAACGTACGATGCGTACGTTGTGAATGTATAACATGCGATTTTGTTTTTTAATCAACATATGATTTTGTTTTTAATCAACATGCGATTTTGTTTTTTTTTAACATGCGATTTGTTATATGTGATTTTTTTTCCAAAGTCATGCGAATTTAACCCCCTCTCCAAAAAAATTGCATGTTCTAAGCACATCGCAAGTTATATATTCCCAGCGTACGCAGCGTACGTTAAGCCCAATTGTACAATACACTTTCTCATATTTTGTATATATATTTAATCCATGAACAATACTTTATCATTTTTTTTAAGGGAGAACTTCATAAAATAGTAATCAGCTTTTAAGTTTGTTTCAATTAAGTCACTCATATTATTTTTTGTCCCAATTAGATCACTAAACTTTCAATAGGTGTTTTAATGCTATGTTTTTTACCTAAACAACAGGTTAACATGATTATGTGGCATTATTTACCATTTATTTTTCAATTGATGCTGATGTGGATATACGAAATCCATTTTTTATAAATATTTTAAATTACAACACAAACAAACAAACATAAAATAATATAAAAAACATACAGCTCCTCCATCTTTATCATCTCACACCTTTCTCTTCAATCGCTTCTTGGCTTAAGGTCCACAGTCCACCGTTGCCGCCGCTCGGCCATGAACGGAATGCCTCTCACTTACATTCCGAACAACATGTCAACTCCTACTCCCGATCAATCTTGTCAGTCACTTAGTTGTCGTCACAGTCGGGCTCATCGTCGCAGAGATAGATCAATCTGTTATTTGGTTGAAGATAAAGAAGTCGTTGGGAATCCGATGTAGTTCCGTCGCCGGTAGTCCAGTCTCGGCCACCGGTACCGGATCCGGCAGAAAAGTAAAGAAGGCTGACAACGGTAGCTAATAACGATTCAAATTGAAATGATCCAACTTTTTGAGTACTTAATTTTAATATTGGAAAACGGATTTAATTTTTTTTCGTTGTTATCGAACACATGAAGATTGAAAGCGTCTGAAGTTTAATATTAATATATAAATTCATAACTGTTATTTACAAGTAATCAAACTCTTAATAAAGAAAAAAACAACACCAGCATCAGCTAAAAAAAGAAAAAGAATAATAATGCCATATAGGCATGTTAACCTATTGTTTAGGTAAAAAACATAGTATTAGAAATCAAAAGTTTAGTGATCTAATTGGGACAAAAGAAATTATGAGTGACTTAATTTAAACAAACTTGAAAATTGGTTACCATTTTATAAAGTTACCCTTTTTTTAAAAATTTAATACAAATTTTTATCCAAAATTGACAAAAAAACTGTCAAGCCGTAAAACCATGCAAACAATGTCGTTTCAGTTTGTATTTTCCCAATACTTTTGAAAGTCAAAATTATATTTGTTGAAGTATGATGAATGGTTTTCTACGGCTCATTCTATTCTCACACCCCTAAAATCGTATTTTCACATCATTTTCACTCTATCTCTCTCTATATGTATTTATGTATATATAGAGAGATATAGAGGGGAGGGATGTGTGAATATTGACATCCTTTTATACCGTCAAACCATAAAAGCATGCGCCGTTCAAAAAAAACCATAAAAGCATACAAACAGGCCGATTTGATTTGTATTTTTCAAAAAATAAAAGAGCGTTCAGACCAAAATTTTCGTCAAAACCAGCCGGACTGGACCGTAAACACGTCTACATGTAACTTGGTAACTATACTTTCTTAAAAGTTATATTTGATCTACTTATAAAAGTCAAAACTAGACTTGTTGAGTCAAAAGTCAAAGTAACTGAAGTGTAATGAATGGTTTCGAAACAGACACAAATGGCGATCACACATATAATGAAGGAGATCTTGATGGGAAAACACAAGTTTTCCGATATAGAGTCCATTGATGGCAGACAAATGCTTGTGCTTTCACTCGGCACCGGTATGCCCAAACGCTCTGAGAGAGATGACGCCCACAAAGCTTCCCGATGGGGTTTGCTCAATTGGGTCTTCGACAATGGTTCGTCTTCGATATTCAATATCTATAGCGATGCAAGCTCCGATATGGTCGATATTCATGTCACCACTCTCTTCAGATCCCTCAATGCACAAAAGAATTATCTACGCATTCAGGTGACTGAACTTAACAATTAACATCATAATGTACTAAACATATGATGGGTCAAAAAATTGAATAAACGGAACATAACCGATTTAACTCACAAAATCGAACTGAATTAACTAAACAAATTGAAAAAACGATTTTTCAGTTATAATTTTCTAATAACTGATTATCTTAGTATTTACTTATACATGTATTTCTATCACTACACGCTTTCACCCACACACGTGTAAATAACAGGCTTAAGGTTGACACGACACTATCGTCAGGTTTTTAGTTACCATATCTAACCTATTGAAAAAGGGTGTGTTTTGGTTGACCTATTTAATTGAATAGGTCATGTCTGGGTGACATGTTTAACTCGCTTAACCCACTTTTACAATTCCTCAATCCAACTAACACGTGTACAAGTTGATTGTTATCTATCTCATTTGACACGTTTAGATAAATAGGTTAATGGATTGTGATCGGGTTACACAAGTTTTATTGTGTGTGGGTTTTGGTTTATGTTTTTTACACCAACAAAAATATGGGTTGTGTTTAGGTTAAAACATTCAATCCATTAACTTACTTGATTGACACCCCTAAAGAGGTTTAACCAGATAACAAACCAATCTGATATAAAAAAAATCCATTTCACCAAATAAAAAATTGCCAAACTTTAAAATTTCATTGATCATTTTAACCAACAAAAAGATAAGTGATTAAACACAGATATGGTTATGGTTTTTTGATAACCGAAGTGTTTGGTTATGGTTTGCCATGTTGACCAACCTGTTGACTAAATATGCACCGATATGGGCTATGACTTGGCACTTGCAGGAAGACAATTTGGAAGGGGACACGTCATCGGTAGATATCGCTACCAATGAGAACATGAAGGCACTCGAGGACATAGGAAGAAAACTATTGAGCGAGAAGGTGTCGAGAGTGGATTTAGAGACTGGCATATTTCAAGAAGTGGAAGGAGAAGGCACAAATTCGGAAGCTTTGACTCGTTTTGCTAGCTTGTTGTCCGAAGAACGATAACGCCGGCGAAATAAATGATTTGTTTGATTCGATGGGATCGTTTCCAGCTCATACTAGCGTTCGGGTTTACATAATCAAAATCATTTTTAAAGAGCTTGTAACTGGAAAACTGGTAATTGTACTTGAAGATTTTGATTAGTGGAATATGTGTGAAGTTCGAAAATTGAGTACGATATCTAAAGACTTATATGCTCTTCACGCAAGGGACTAAACTATAATTCAAAGAAAGTAAAGGGGTGGATTTATAAATAGTTAATTAAGTCATTAGGCCATACGGTATGGAACCGTACCTTGTGTCACATAAGCCCCTTAGTGCTCCCCAATACCCCTAAGGGGCGCCATGGTTAAGCCTTTGAGTTGCTTGGTGACACTAACCGTGTGGGAATTTAAAATGTTCAATTTTTACTATTTAAAACACTCACTTTAACTAAAAAAATCAAACTTTTATATATACATTTATATCATTCACCAAAATCACATACAAACCAATAACACTCTCAAATCATTCTAAACTCTCAAATTCTCTCTACTCTTCATCCAACTCATCTCATTCTGATGCGGGAATGATCGACAATAATCAATTACCGCAGCTCAGGCAGCGGTTCAGCTTTTAAGAGACGAAGTTGAATCCTTACAACCACGTACTAGACAACCAACGCTTGAAGAACGAGATCGATTGGGTACTCATAAGTGTTTGGTGGACGATTATTTTATCTGAAAACCCGATGTATGATGATGCATAGTTTTGGTGTCGCTTTCCTATGAGTCGCCAACTTTGTTTTAGAATTTCAGGCGATTTAGAGCATGAGTATACATATTTTGATACAAAGAGAAAATGCTAGACGCAAACTTGGATTCTCTGGTTTGCAAAAGTATACGGTTGCAATTCGTCAACTGGCGTACATGTCAATGTATGCATAGGACGAGTATTTAAAAATGTCAGAAATAGTATGGTAGGATAGTTTTGACAATTTATGCGAATGTATTCTTTTAATTGACAGTTATTCTAATTATTATTGTTTTTGTTGTTTATAATAGTTCAATATTATTAGGTATTATCAACTTCTACAGAAGGCGATATTTGAGGAATTCGACATCTACCGACATCCCACTTTTATACGAAGCCCAGCAGCGAATACACGGGTGTTCTCGTGATGCCGAGCAGTCTTGACTGCACGTGTTGGTCATGGGTGGCTTGTCCAACTGCTTAGAAAGGCCAACACCATCTAGGCGACAAGATGGTTCAACTCTAATACTATAAGCAGTTGCGTGTCAAGATCTCTGGATTTGGCATGTGTTCTTTGGTATGGCCGGTGCAAACAATAAAATCTCTGTTGTATAATCATCAAATATGTTTGATGATGTCATAGACGGGGTTGCACCAAATTCATCATTTTATACAAATGATATGGAGTACAAGTATAGGTATTATCTTGCCGATGATATTTATCCGAAGTGGTCTGCGTAGGTGAAAACTTTTTCGTGCCCGGATGATATCAAACATGTGTATTACAAGAAGAAGCATGAGTCGGCAAGAAAAGATGTCGAAAGAGCATCCAGAACGTTAAAGATTTGAAGGACTACCCAACCCTCACATATATGTGGAAAGAAAATTGGGAAATGTAATGTATACATGCATTGTCTTACATGACATGATATTGGAGGACACGAGTAGTCTTTGTGCCAACTTTGACGATACCTTTCAATTGACCAACCCACAACTAAACTACCCCAAGAAAAAAGCTATCCAAATGGAGATACATGACAGGGATACACACTTTAATCTTCGACCAGATTTAGTTGAACATATATGGTTTAACTATGTTGACGACGATGAAGACGAGTATAAATAATATGTTTGTTAGTATTTTGATTTAATGTGTCGCTTTTGAATTTTGTTAATTATATATTTTTTTTACTTTTTTGTTTAATTTAAATTATAAATTGAAAATGATTTTAATTTAAATTAAAATAAAAATAAAATTAATGATTAAGTAATGATGACAAGGGCTTTATTCCACTGCATGTCTGTTAACAACAGAGTTACTGGTTTACGTGTCATTAATGCGATGTGATAAAGCCCCTAAGGTTTTATTCCACACCATATAGTCTTAGAGTATCCCTACGGTTGTGTCCATCCACATGGGCATGTGGGCATCTAATTTGTGGTGACATATGGGTTGGGTGGGCCCGAGGATTAAAGACTTCTGTTTAAAAAAAAGTTGACCGAGAGCTAAGAGATGAAAATGGAAGTTAGAGTTTACATAGATATACTGATGGGATGCGGTAGATGGGTTAAGTATTTTCTTTTTTCGGTTTTTTATATTTAAAATTCTTTTAAAGAGTTATGATGAGATTATTTCTATAAAGTGTAGATAGAAGTGGTTATTAGAAGTAGATTTAGATTAAAAGTCGTTTAAAAAGAAGTTTGTTGACCACAAGTGTCATAAGATTTTGAACCTAATGAGTAGGTTAAGTGACATTAAAATATATTCAAAATGTTCATAAATCATAGTTGATTCAAAATCTAATATGTGTAATGTAAAGATCTGTATTTCTTAATTTCTATTTTGAAACTTGTATTCATATTTTATTTTAACCCTTATAATCTCGAGACTTTGATCATAATGGAAATACAATTTTCATTCACACTTGCTTATTCATACATACAGGATGTTAATCAATCACAATACCACACTTCACGC
This sequence comes from Scalesia atractyloides, assembly GCA_947069175.1. Taxonomy (NCBI): domain Eukaryota; kingdom Viridiplantae; phylum Streptophyta; class Magnoliopsida; order Asterales; family Asteraceae; genus Scalesia; species Scalesia atractyloides. Next base: position 78,887,178 of record CAMTDV010000020.1, on the reverse strand, counting down.
GCAAGAACCGAATCATACTTAGCGTTTTATATACGAAACTGAATCACACTTAGTATATATACTTTACGTTCGGAATATTATTCATACACCTCATATGTACATCACACTCATCACAATCCCATGCATACCTAAAAAAGCATAACACCATAAGGAAATTGCATAAATGAATAAGGGGCCAAACAACAAAGACTAAAAACCAAAAATTTGGGTTTTCAGGAGGCTTATGGATCACAAGACATCCATTACAGTCCGTAAGGGCCTCTGGGCGGGCAGAATCTTGGCAGCTCGCGAATAAACCCATTTTTCACCTCTTTTCACCTAATAACCCGAACTAATCTCATTTAAAGTCTAACCCTAATCTCCCCTTATAAAACCAAGCCTCCCTCATCACCATTTCATTTTCCACACTCCTCAAAATCTCTCAAAACTCTCTCAAAGTGCAAGAAAATTCTGCTTTGGGCAGAATATTCACTAGTGTCTAAGTGAGTTCTAACTCACTTCTACTTTTCTGTATGTTTTCTTCCTTCAAAACAACATCAAAGTTTGTTACCCAATGTTCACCAAGGTGGTACAACTCCATATTTGAAGTCCAAAGTGGGTTATAAATTCTGCTTTCATAAAACTTTTACAGATTTACATTTTTCATTGTTCATCTTATGGAACCTTGCACCAAACCTTGTTCCCAACTAAACTAATGTTGAGGGACTTGTGTTAAGGTAAATTTCCAAAAGTAAAGTTACGAGGTTCATAACCTCCAAAACTTTCTGCCCTAAAGATTCCAAATAACCTACAAAGTGTTGAAACCACCCAAGTCTCAATCTTCAATATTGAAAGACTTGTATTTTGGTAAGGTATGAACTGTGGAAAACCTTGGTTCTCCAACCTTGATTCAACCTACCTCACTTGTCTATTTTCATTAGTTAGATGTTCATCTAAGTAGTTTCCAAGAAATTAAAGTAAGCCAACCCCACCTCATCTCCAACATTTGCCATGTTGGGTATACACTCGTCCGGGTTGTTCTTATTTGGCTACTTAGCGAATTAGGTGTTCTTACATTCGAACCTTATTCATGACCAACTGAAATCATCAACTAAGTTGATGGTTTTATGCTTTGGTGAATCATATAATGAGGCTAAATGGATTGAATTCATCCTACCTCCTTGCTTGACCATTACATGGTACCTTATGACAAATAGGAATATAATACATACTATATAAGTATATACATAGAAACCGAATCTTAACACCAACCAAACTCATGGTTGGATGTTATCTTGGATTAAGATTCCTCATACATGAACTTCCAATAGGCGATATGGTGCCCATGAAAAAGTAAACATGGTGTCCAATATGAGTGATTTAACAAGATACTTTGATGTAAATTTATACTAAGATAAGCCTTTTGCATATACATTCCTAATCCAAATCCGTCGAACTTATACGCCTCGTTTATCCTTGTAGGATAACTCGGTGTTTCTAAACCCTAAATCGCATCAACTCACCTTCATGGAACTCTCCACACAAACCATGAGTTTACATGATCCCATTTTATCTTTTTCACACTTTTGGGTGCAATATATATACAATATTATCAAAGTCACAAACACGACATCAATCACATTATTCACATCAATCGATCCGTTTATACATGCTTAAATAATATGCTTAGAATACATACATGATATAAGCCTTCTTGCACAAATATTTGTTATTAACGTCATGATTCAATCCTTAACATGTATAGCATTATAGGAGTAGCACACCGCCCTTAGGAAGGGTCTATATTAAGTTATTCAATCACAGTTTTGTTCGCCTTGGTGACAAAATATGCAAATTTGTAGACACAATTGGTTTGACCTATATTTGATGCATGCTAGTATTGTCATGTTTTAATGCCTTAGTATATTTTTATGCCATGTAGTATTGATGACAAGTTTTCTGTCTATGCTATTAGTCAAAACTTGTATGCTCACCAAAGCTTTATGTGTTGACTGTTATTTTAATACGTATCGTAGGAAATTGATGCTTTGATGTTTCAAGAATCTAGCAGGACGAATTTAGAAACACATTTTAATTTATGTACTTCTCTTTTTGTCGTATTTGAAATTCTTTGTCGCATTTCCATTTCAAAACAATGTATCTCTTAGTTTATCAATGAAATCCGTGTTTAACTAATTATAGCCACATTTAGCAAGTTATGATGTCTAAAGCAATCTATTTCGTCCCGCCCTGATATTTCCGTCATCGGTTGGGGTAGGACATGTAAAAACTTATATTAAGGGGCCACCCATGCGGGTACCTCTCCGGGTTCGAACTTGAGCTAGAACATCGCCGAATTCCATTGGGTTAGGCGGGTAGAATAAAAAGGTAAAACAACCCATGTAAGTGATTCACTTTTCGAGGTCAAATGACCATTTCCTATGTTTTGACCATTGATTTTAAAGCAAAAATAAAAATTAAATACGAAAAATAAAATAACTTTCTCTATTTAACGAGCTAATTCCACTATTTTAATCTAACTCATTCCACTATTTTACCACACTAAACTCTCACAATCTTATATTTCTTTCTACAAAAAATTTCTCTCAAATGGCAAGGATACATTGAACTGAGGAAAATATTGGCTCGCAACCCATAATGACTGAGTGCCTACTAATGCAAGGGCTTCGTTTTGGAATTGAGTTTTTCAACAATTTTGTATTCATGTTGGTGAGACCAACCGATCTGTGGACGAACTTAATTCACATTTCACGATTACCCATGTGAAAAGTGCAAGATTCCATTCGATGTTCAACAATGAGGAAATCTCGACAATGACCTCACGGAACATGATGTCATATAAGTGGCCCTCTTTGTCTACAAACATACATACGACCATGACTTTGAACACTTTTTGGCGTGGCAAATTATTAGGATGTTTCTTTAATTTATAAGTAATGTTTAGTTTTATGTTTTATTTTTATGTAATGTGTAAGATTTTTGTTTAATTTTTGTAATGTTTAAGTTTTATTTTTAATTTTTATATAATGTTTAAGTTTTATGTTTAATTATGTAATGTTTAATTTCATGTTTAATTAAGTAATGTTTAAGTTTGGGTCTACATATTCACACAACCATCTGCCTATTTAGACACCCTTTATACGGGTCGTCTAGACCTAGACGGGGCGTCTAGGTTTCCGTTTCTCCGACCACATTCCTGGCCTCGTACAACGTCAAATCAGTCACATCAGACGGAGTGTCTAGCCGTAGACGGACTTGGAAGACGACCAGCCCAAGACGGGGCGTCTAGGCCTAGACGACCCGTCTTGAAGTGGCTTTCGTGGTCTGCATGCATGTCAGCAAAATACTACGTGATACTCCCCGTCTAGTACTAGACGGCGAGGATATTTCTTTGTTAAATAGACCCATGCAGAGCTTTTGATGTCGCATTTCAATTCATCGTCGGAATTCTCTCTGTCATGAACTTTGGCATATATTACTTCATCCGATATCATTCAAAGGTGTGAAATGTCATCAAACTGGGACCACAACTATTTCTTTGGGGCGTATTGTGGCGAGTCATGGTGCCTGAAGCCAATTCGGTAATAGTTATTAGGTTAAACTAGTTGTTGTTTTAATTATTTACTAATGGTGATATCGTTGTTAGGGGGAGACCGATGTTCCCAATTCTAATATGCAAGAGGAGGTTGTGTCAAGTGTACAAGGAAATCAAAACAGACCGTTTCTAGATTTGAATGAGCATCCTCCCGTTGAAGAAATATCCCATGTGGACGACTCGTACCAGTTGATGCACCATGTTATCCTGCGCAACATGGGTTTCCGGATTATGGATACGGGTGCGAATACTCGTACGTGCAACAACACGGTCCAGATGGATACAGAGGATACTGTTACGAAACTTACAATGCAACACATTCTTTGTACGGTCAACAAGTCTATCCTGATGGTGGAGGATATGGTGGTGAGGCACCCCCATGCGCAGGCAATCCGTACCTCACATAGACGGTATGAAAATTTAAGTTTTGCAGTTGAGTAAACATAAAATCTAACATAACGCTATCGATTTTATGGTTTTCAACTCTCTAGATGAGCTAAAAAAACTGGGCACAGGAAACGACAAAGGCGGATGGTTTCGTTATTGTGACCCGACGATCAAAGAAAATTGGTGGAAGGACCGGGAGGGTATGGATTGAATGTGACCGTGGTGGTGAGCACCATACTACAGCAACGGTTAGAAAAGCTTGAAGCAAGAAAACTGGTTGCTTGTTTTACCTGGTGGCTGTGCGGGACCATCCGTATGAAACATGGGATAAAAGGGGGAAAGACTGAACATAATCATGAAGTCTGTCAGGACCTGTCGGGCCACGCGTTTGTGCGAAGGTTTGGTCCTGCCGAATACAGAATGATCGAGCAGTTGACAGCAGAAAACGTGGAGCCGCGCAGATTTTTCAAACGATAAGGAAGCATTTCCCCGACAGTTTCCATGCTCAGAAAGACGTTCAAAACGCAGTTCAGAAGATTGGGCCGAACAAAGATACGGACTGACTCCCATGCAGTCGCTAGAAAACATCCTTATTACAAATGAATTTATTTACAGACACGGGAGGAACCCGAAACAAAGGTCGTTACAGAGATCTTCTTTGTTCATCCCTACTCGAGTGAAATGTGGCGCGCGTTCCTGCATGTTTTGCTGATCGATTCCATGTACAAGACGAATGTATACGACATGCCATTTGTCCAGATAGTTGGTATGACACCACCAACTACTGGTTTTGTATCGCGCATGCCGTTATCTGCAAGGAACATAGTGATAACTTTGTATGGGTGCTTTAGAGGATCATGTCAATGTTGGACGAATGTATGGAGCCACGTGTTATTGTAACGGATAGAGAGCTGGCCCTAATTAACGCGTGTGCTAAAGTTTTTTTCCAAACGTCTCTCGATATCTCTGCAGGTTTCACATTCAACAGAATATTTGTAACCACTGCAAGAGCGCATTCACATAAGAAGAATGGCAAAAAATTTTGTCATCCTGGGGGAGATTGTGTCAGTCTCCATCAATACCCATATACGAGTACAACTTAGGCCACTTGTAAAAGCGACTTGTGGAGTGCAAACGTTCAAGTAAGATTTCGTAATAAAATATGACCAACCCATGTACATTTAACTAATAATTGATACCTTTTAGGGGTGTTTACGTACGTGTATGAAAACTGGCTGAAAGACTACAAGCAAATGGTTGTCTTTGTGTGGACTTATCAGAGACGCAACTTCGGGCAGCGTACCACAAACAGAGTTGAGAGTCAACACACGAATTTAAAGAGATAAGTCCAAGATAGGAGCTCGCTGGAACGTATAGTAGGTTGTGTCAAGGATATACTTGAAACATAATACGGTGAAATAAGGCGGAGCTTTCGAGAAAGCATCGAAAAAGTAATGAACCACCACAAAAACCCGTTATTTGACCACCTACGTGGAAAAGTTTCCCATACAGCGCTTGATTTGTTGAGTGGAGAGCTACTTAGGAAACTAGACATGTTGCGGCGCTTGCATTCATCTTGTGGATGTCAAATGTGATACAGCTGTGGGTTGCCGTGTGCTTGCAGGTTGGAAAAGTACGTACGCGCAGAGCTGTCCGATTTAACTCGAAGACGTAGACATCTTCTGGCAGAAGCTTAACTTTCACCCATGTAAATTGACATCGGATGACGTTGACGTCGTAGAAGAGCTAAACATTGTTCGGCAACATTTAGAGTCATATCCCCTGCTCAGAAAAAAAAGCTTGCTGGGAAAGATTAAAGCAGTGTTGACCCCAACCAAATCCACCAAGAAACAACCGGTTGTCCAACATTGACTCGTGGACGAACAACAACAAAGCAAGCACAACTTCGATTTGACGACGCCCCTGGCATAGCTCGTACGTTCCATCCCAGTGTTCCCAACCAAGTACATACGATGCCCCCCGCCATAGCTCGTACGTTGCGTCACAGGCCACTCAATAGTCGGTCATCAAGTCGCAAAAACCCATAGCGGGGCGAAGCCGTTCAACGAGTTCTAAACAAAGAGAGGTTCGAGACGATAATGATTTTCCGTTGATAATGGGCGACGAGTATGTGTCAACAATAAAACGAGTCAAGCCTCTCCTTCCCTTATTGTTTCACCTGTACATCTCGTGCATACAAGATGTGAGGCCAGACGGTCATTGTGGGTTTCGGTCTATGTATGTGGTCTTGGGTATGAGAGAACGTGTGTGGAGCCACATTCGAAAAGACCTTCAACAGGAGATGGATCAGAACGCGTCGATCTGGGCGCCAGTATTTGAAACATGGAGGAAGGATACTTTTACACGCATCGTTAGAGCCTAACCTGGGATTCAGTGGAGCATTGTCCCCCAACTCACTGGATGGACTTCCCCCACGCAGGGCTTCCTATTGCACAAAGGTATGGTATCGTGGTTCACCTGTTAAACATCGATGGTTGTTCCACGTTCTTCCCGATAATCAACCCTCCGACGGATCGAGAACCATGAACGATAACGCTTGCACATGTTAACAAAAACCACTTCATACATATTAAGCTGGAAGGCCAGTTTCCAATGCCTATAGTAAACGGTTTGTGGTTGACCTACCAAAGCGCCGCTGCAGAACAATGGCTGGACATGTACACGCCCCGTCTAGAATGGTGTACGTCGATAATAAATCCCGCACCAAATCAAACCCGAGTATTAACTGGGTCGACAGTGAATCAGAAGAATGAGGCTTTTTGGTACATCTAATACGATTTTTTGTATATTTTACGATTTTTTTTATAATTAATACAAACATTTTGTATACAATTAAAATTTTTTGATATAATTAACATGATTTTATTTACCCAAAAAGTTTGTATTAAGTAAACATAATCATATAAATTATACCAAAAAAATTAATTGTTCATATACGGCTCGTCTAGACCTAGATGCCCCATATAGTTCTAGAAACAACTACATTTTACCCCTGGTTTGCTGTCCGTCTAGGCTGATATCAGGGGCAACAAGGTAATATTACTCAAGTAGACGGGTCGTCTAGACCTTGACGGGGCGTATAGGTTTCCTTTTCTCCAACCACACTCCTGCCCCGTACAACGTCAAATCAGTCACATCAGAAGAGGCGTCTAGCCCTAGACGGATGCTGAAGACGACCAGCCCAAGACGGTGCGTCTAGGCCTAGACGACCCGTCTTGAAGTTTGTGCTCTGCCCACATGTCAGTAAAGTAGTAAAGTGATACGCTCCGCCTAGGCCTAGACGGGACGTATATTTCTTTGTTAAATAGACCCATGCCGAGCATTTGATGTTGCAGAAAACTTTCAATTCATCGTCGGAATTCTCTGCGTCATGAACTTTGGCTTATATTACTTCATTTGATATCATTCAATGCATGTCAGTAAAGTAGTAAGTGATACGTCCCGCCTAGGCCTAGACGGGGGTATATTTCTTTGTTAAATAGACCCATGCAGAGCATTAGATGTCGTATAAAACTTTCAATTCGTCGTTGGAATTCTCTAATAAGAGTTCTTACAAAGGAGCTGGTTCGTTTGGGAGAATGTAAGGAGAAGCGTTAGGATTCAAGGGTTTGGACGTCATGCTTTGCGTAGCTATGGAAAAGATGGCTATGGAAACGGTGGCATTGTAGATGTGGTTTCTGTTGAAGATGCCATTGAGTTCATTAAGAACAATTTCCTAAATTCAAGTTCATTAAGAAGTAATGACTGCTAACTAATTGCAACATTGTTTGTCGGCTTCCAAAGCTCACACAGGGCGATAACCAACATTGATCTGGAATTGGAGAATCGTTGTGGGTGGTAGTTACTCGGTCCCCTGCCGCCTTCGTACTTGTTACCATATCCATTATCCCCTTGGTGGTTTCTGTACCCATCCCCATGTTAATAGTTATACCAAAAAAATTTAATTGTAAATATACGAGTCGTCTAGACCTATTGTTATGGATATAGAAAGTTATGCTATATAAGTTATATCTATAATATTTAACTTTGTTTTCAGTTATTCGATTCCTTGATGATTGTTTGTGTTAAATCGACGTGTATTAAATTTTAATATTATATTTTTTTAAAAAGATACAATGTAAAAAACAATTAAATATATAAACGATCGAAAAAGATAACTCACTTTTTATACAATAAACAAAACTTTTTAAAAATCTAAAATTACTCAACAAAAAAAATCAACCTCCAGCAACAACCAATTTACCCCACCAAAACACCATTTTTCAACCTCCAACAACAACCAATCTACCCCACCAAAACACCCCTTTTCCAACTAAAAAAACAGGTCGTAGACGGGCCGTCTAGGTCTAAACGACCCGTCTAAACACATAAATTTGTGCGCCCTTCCAGGTACCTGCTGACTCCTAAAAATCAGTGCCTATATGGGGAGTCTAGGCCTAGACGACCGTCTAGGGCTCAAGGGTGTCCAAATAGGCAGCAGAGGTGTGTGAATAGATTGAGCCTTAACTTTTATGTTTAATTATTTAACATTTAATTAAAATTGGAAAAAAAGTTTAGGAAAAGGGTAAGGCACCACTAGTGTTTGTGGCTGAGGGGAGTTCTTAAGATTTTTGACATAGCGGATTTGATTGGGTGGGGACAAGGGTACTACCCTTGGGTGACCTTCCTAGGGGTGTTCAAAGCCGGATATCCGAAATTTTTGAATACCTGGTTTCACTACCGAATCCGTATCCAAAATTTCGGATATCCGAATCTGTCACACCCCAACTAGCAACAGAAACAATAGGGATGTAACAGATACCTTTGGTACAAGCACACTGTTTATAAAGATCCTATATTAAACACTAAATGTACATGATACATGTTGTTTACACACTATATGTATGTAATAACGGCATGTCCTCACGAACAACTTTATTTGTGTAGTAGGTATGCTTCTATGTTAGTAATTATCTGAACAGCAAAAACTTGATGCAACAATACATATATCACTCAGTTTATTATTTACATGAAAAGCATGTTTATAAAGGAATGATAAACTACAAATAGTTGGTGAGTTTTAGAGGTTTTGTTGGTCTCTACACAAATAGAGTTTTGCACATGTGATATAATTATAGCAAGTTTACAAGTGAAGCCTTGTGTGCACCAAAATTACCGTGGCCAAACACCAACCATAACAAACAATAATAGTACCCCAAGAAGCTAGGTCTAACACAACATAGCTGTACAGTACAGTGAATATGTGCAACCATGTTTTCTCGAGTGGCGTTGTCGCACCCTGATTTTTGGTGGGCCGGTCGGTGGGTTTATGCATGACGATTAATAACAGTATCACAATTGGCAGCGAAAGATTGAGTAATAAAATATTAAATGTAAAAGTTTGCAATTTATTAAATAAAATTTATAATAAGCTAAATGTACAAGTCCCACAAGGAAGATCGGAATAAAACAAACTTAGGACATCATAGGCCTTTAAGCAGTGGAGTCACAAATTCCAAAGCTTTTTCTTGACCAAACTGTTTCTAGCCTATAATCAAGGTTCATTACCTGCGGTTTAATCTTTTGAAAATACATCAATTTTCACTGGTAAATATAATTAACTGACTCATTTTGAAAATCATTTTATAAATCATTTGATATATATTATGATAACCCGCGGGAATCATTTAGTATTATGGGGACAGATTTCTTATCACTAGTTTTACATGTTTGTCAATATAGTCGGGGACCAAAAATGTATGTCGGTACTTTGATCATGGTACACACAATCTTTAATATAACATCTTTCGGGTGTATGCCTACTACCCCGCATACAGTTTATATGGCCATTCCTAATTGATGAGTCAGGACGTCCGGACACGGTACCACTAACCCCCAGGTGTTTAATATTATTCAAGCAATACAGATTAACCCGGGTTCTTACAGTTATGAAAGCATTTGACCATTTATATAATAACCCTTCTTAAGTAGCTAATGTCATATCCCAAGTTTATAAATAAAATAGGCTAAGAGTATTTACCTTATCTTGGCAATAAAAGTCGTAAATTTAGCTCTTGAAGAAAAGCCGTAAATCAAGTTTGTCAGTCCTAAGCACGATTATCTGGAGGGATATATAGTTCGGAATAAAACAGATTTATTATCCGTTAGAATGTTCACGAGTCATTGGTAAGTCTTTTGACTAGACCCATTACTTAGAATTTTTGTTCGTTTTCACTGGATTAAGCGTTGACTGGATAGAATGTGGTTTATACCATTCTGAGTGCGAAGCGTTGTTAGATACAGGTTATTTAACCAATCATTATGGTTTGGAATAATTTTGAAAACAATTGACCCGCTATGACTAGTTTATACGAATTATGATCGTATAACTATCTTGCGCGTAATAGCAGTTTCGGGTTGTCAAGATGGGTCTATGACGAGTTTGATATTTCAAAACATATTTATAATGTTATAACATCAGTTCTTTAAGCTCAAATATAGTTTATAGGAGCTTAAGATGATTTTAAGCCAAAAGGGCAATTTTGACATTTTAATTAATATATAGTGACTCCCCATTTACCCGACAATATGTGATAACCAGAAGGTATAATCACAGAGGATTATAGTCTATATTATAATGATCATATACATAGTCGGGTTTGATTGAGTTATAAGTTTGACCAAATGGGTTAGAATCGAAAGTCAAATCAATAGTAAAACTGCTTGAGTTTCGATATAAGAATGAGTGCTAAACTGAATTTGACGAGTTGGACATATCGAAATAAGTTTTATAAATATAGGGTCAAAACAAGTGGTTTAGATACTTAGAAGTTTAATTGTTGTATATGTGTTTTTGACTTTTTTTTATATCATGTTTGACTTGTCATTTCGCCTGCTTAACATGATGGTCAAAGGGTATAATCGCAGGGGATTAATACTCTTGTTATTACATCACGTAGGAAAGTTCAATTTTGAACTTTGAGTTGATTAAATTGGTCAGAACCGAACGTTAAATTCAAAGTCAAATTGTTTGACTTTTGGTTGATAACTAACTAAATAACTGAAATTGACTAAAAAGGAAGGGCTTACTAGACTTGATTGACTCCTGGGAACTCTTAGAAGGTAGCTCCTAAGTCCACAGAAGCTCCAAGAGAAAGATTTAGAGAAGAATATGAAGGTCTGTTGAAAATGATCAAGAACACACCCATTTATATCAATCCTAGATCTCCAAATCATGACAAGTGTGTTCAGAGGCTTTAGGAGGAGGATTAGTGGCAGGAGGTGTCATTAGGAAGAGAAGAGTGGCAAAAGTCGCAGGAGAGGTGGCTTGGAAGCAAGCTGCCAGTTGCAACCCTACTGTCAGGGAAGGCCTTACGGAGCGTAAAGCCTTCTGCCTTGCGGTCCGTAAGGACCTTGGGCACTCCTAAGATTTGAACCCCTTGCGGACCGTAAGGGGTTCTCTTTGGCGGTCCATAAGGGACCTCTTGAAGCTGAATTTTTGCACTTTTGCACTTTTAGTCCTTCGACTTTTGTTTTAATCCCCATTTTGACAATTTTGGTCCCTCTCCTTCCACAAATCGGAATTATATGAAGAGTTTGGACAAGTGTCGCTTCATAATTCGAAAAAATATCTGGGATGTTACAGGCGCACAATGTAGTGGCAAACTAGCAGTGCGGTTTAAGCTCGTCAGACCAAAAAGTACTATCTACAATATTCACCGGCCAAATAGTTAATCACTTGTTTACGTGGGGATGTTTAGTGTGTTAGAGAACTAACTCAGATAATTCACATCAAAACAATGTTCATGTGCGTATGCATACAAAGCATGCTCCCCTCCCCCCAAAAAAACGTTTAATAAAACATGTACAAAAGAGGGGCCATGAGACTCGCTTGATAAAGTACGCTCAAAGTATGCAAGTATAGTAGTACGACCTTAATGCTAATCTTGTCTCGGTATAAGTATTTTACGGTTAATTCCCGAAAACAGCTTTTGGATTGGTAATTGCTAGATTTAAGCTCAGATGTGAATATTTATCCGAGAATGGGCAAATAGCCTCATTGTGTAGCGTTGGGTAATGTCTTAGTTTCAAAATCAGGTTTGGCTTTCGTTCACTATTTTCGTGCCAGTCACGGTTGTTCATTTTAAGAGTTAGGATAATGACATGATCACATACAACATAAAGACTCCTTGACTAATATGAAATGATTTGATTTATGAAGAAAGTTTGGGTGTTAGAACAGTCAAATTTGCCGAAACGAGAGTCTAGTTTTTGCAGTTTGGGAATTTGCCCAACAAGCGTTTAATTCATCCAAATTACCCAATTTACCCAAGAAAAGTTTGGATTTACTCCAAAATTTTCAACTATCGCCAATTAGTTAATGAAACGCTTAAAAGTTCCTATAGGTTAGTTAAATTATTGTTTTGATGGTTATGTTAAAAGACAATGATTAAACGTGTAATTTTCATAACTACACGTCCAAATTTTATTAAATTCTAAAAAAAGTTATATATAATCCTACCTATATATTAATTATAGGAAAATTATATTTTAAAAATATTAAATTTATTTATTTAGCTTAATAAATTAGTTTTAAAATTTTGAGTACCCGTTAAAATTTGGCGATTTATACCACCCGACTTCAATTAATTCCAAAATTTTTATTGAATGGCCAAAATAAACCCAAATAACTCCTATAAAATTTTCAAAGCCAACCAAACTTCCCAAATAGGGTTTTTCGGCTGTCGAAAGTTCTATAAAACGTTATTTTAAACCATATCTAGGGTTAACAAATGAACCCAAATTTTGTATGGATCATTATCATGCCAAATACAGACTCTCTCTGAAAATTTTGGGAATTTATTGAATATGTTTGCTAGTTTTCCCGAATTAACATTATTAAATACCAATAAATTCATAAAAAATTCTCAGATATTCCAACAATATACAAATTTTGTAGTGACTCTAATTTTACGGTATGTGATCACCCTATAATATTCCATATACAAACAATACCCACGCCGCAGTTTATGCTCAAACAAATCTAGGGCCCTTGTATTCAGTTTTCGGGTGTTATACCTTCCGCTTCTCAGGAGTTTGCACAATTTGTACACTTCTAGATCCTGTGTGAGGCTAGGTATAACACCTACAGACCACATTCAATACGAACATGTATACAACATCACATATAAAGCCTTGTAAATTATCTTTTTCGGTTAGAGTTTTAAATACGCGTTTCTTGTCGGATATTTGGTTTTTTTATCCATAATCCGAAGTTTTGCACCATCAACCATCATGAACTATCTTGTTACACATAATAGAAGTTTAAATACATGTTTCTTGTCGAATCTTAGGTTTCATGGATTAAGAACACATTTCTTTTTGCTAAAACACTTTTATCACAAAAAAGACATTAGAATTCACTTCTAAAGAATTTTGATACCTTAATTTCTGCTGGGAAATGGTAGGGATGTGTTAGAGAAGAATTGGAAATGATTTATACGTGAGATTTGTTTGCTTAAAAGGAAGAAAACATGATGTGTTTATGTGTGTTGGGTTCTGATCAGACAAGGGGGCACAAGTGTCCTCCTTTGACCATTGACTTCACAATATTCGACAATTTTGATAAGTTTAAGCTGATTTTTATAGTTTTGGATAATTATCAGGTTTGAATACTCCCCTCAGTTCGGTAAACGTTCGTGAAACGAGCAGTTTTCACGCTATTTTTGTGCATTTAAGAACACGAATCATACGTTAATGCAAACCCGAACGCTTTTATGTTTTACTTAAAACCTCTTAATAAATGTTTTATAAGTCTTTTTAGGCTTGACGGATGATGCAATGCATGTTTGGATGATATAGTGCGCGTCTAAATTGAGGCGTTCCGTTATTCAGCTACTTCGTTTAACGTGTACGCTACTAGTTAAGGCCTCATTGTCCCTATGTTATTGCAAAAGATCATGTTTTCACTAACCTGTATCCCCATAATCATTTACGGCACGTAAGGTCTTTTCGATAGTCGTGTAAACACAGTGTTTTGATTTAGGGTTTACCTTGATTTACTATATATTTTGTTTTTATTATGTATTTGAAACCGGATATCTTCATATATCCGAATATAAATTTCAGGTACTTTTTCAATTATTTTGGTATTTTTTCGAATACTTTGGATATTTCGGATATTTTTCGGATACTAAATATCCGAAAATTTTCAAAATCGCTATCGGAATCTGAAAATTCGGATAGTTCAGAAGGATATCGGATAGTGTGGATCGTATTTTTGGATTCAGATTTTTATAGAAGAAGTTGGGTAGGTGGATTGGTCCGAGGTTTGAACACCCCTACCCCTCCCCCTAGAATCCAAAACGTTCCCTTTAAAGTCGTTAAGAATTTAAGTTTCTATATGTAAATGAAAATTGCTTTATTTCGATAAGTTGTAAAATAAAAATAAATGGATTTACCATACGAGATGGAAGTGCTCAAATGGAGGCATCGAAACTAAATTTATAATTTGTTACATATATATCTAGATATTCTTAAAGCTAGTATCGTGTATTTTGTTTAGTTTTTAGTTTTGTTTGTAACTTAGATAGCTTTCTTAGTCGTGATGAATCATTGTTACGTATCAGATTCACAATTCCAAATGCCCAGAAATTAAGGTTAAGAACTTGAAAGAAATAAGAAGGAATTCAAAGTAATTTTCTCAGCTACTTGAACAAAAGACATAACCCTATGAATGCAGTTTACAATGGAACGTGAATTACAAGAACATGCATCACTACCACTAGAACATGGGTGAAAATAGCATCCATTCTCCCCTTTATTTGGAACCCACGATGCTACTTGGAAGAAAAGATAAACATGTGTGGAAATAAAAAATAAACAGGTGTTTAGATTTAATCGGAGGACTTGTTGACCTTATTGTTCCACCTTGTCCTCAAGTTGAAGGTCAGGATCATCCGTGGAGTCGAGGATCATAAATAGTTGTGGTTTTCACACTTGTGTCCCGCCCGATGCCATCATCCAATAGTTACATAACCCTCTAGCATTCTGGTCTCGTAGCTCAGCACCTGAGAGTCGTCGGGACAAATTGGGGGCTAGAAGAGCTAATGGAGGGGCGAGATTTGGACCTAAGAGACTAGTAGCATTAGTGAAAGTCATCAGGGTGGAAGGTGGACTACCCGTTTGGCTAACAAACTGTCTATTATGCTTCTCCTCAGTCATACGTGCAAGCCCGATTGCTTCTGGAAAATAAAATTTTGGTAGGCCGTCAATTCGGTTGGAAATTTGTTCAAACGACTCGGTATAAGCTGCCACTGTTGTTGACTACTTCAAGAGGGAGAGGTACTCAGACAGGTCCTCAAAATCCGTTGGCCCAAATCTTCAAAGAGCCGCTTGAGTGAGTTCCTCCCATGCTATCGGACCCTTCAACTCAGTATACGAACGATACCACTTGAAAGCAATTCCCACTAAATGAAATGAAGCCAATGAACTTGGTTGTTCGACCGGAATCTTTGCGAACTCGAAGTACTACTCACACATACACCTAGCCAAATTGGGTCAGTGCCAATAAACTTGGGGAAAAGCAATTTGGTTTGCAGCTGATTTGTACAAAAAAAGGTTAGTTCATTTGGGACGACCCAGAAGAACTGTTGACGGACCCACCGGAGTGGCTAGTCTCCAAGGATTGCAAGCAGGTGATGATAGTTTCAAAGAGGTATCATGGCGATGTATGAACTAGGTTCACTTTTTATAAATATAATTATAAAATATATAATAACGAGACTCTCGTTATTCATAGGAAATATCATAGTACAATATCGGTTGCAATAACTAAATAAAAAGAATAAAAATATAATTATATATACCTATCTTGATTAAAGCCGCATCTCTGGTGGGTCCTTCACCCGCACTTGATAGCATCCTAGACTGCAACAAAAAGCACACTAAAACTTTGACGATTTTGGTTGAGGCACGTGTTCAACACGCTTCTCTTAAAACAGATTTCGGCCTTTACTAAAGACGACGCGATTGTTTCCTAGGGTACAACAGCCGAAGCAGTATCTACTACCGAAGATGGCTCACGCGCCCGAGGTTACACCGGTAATTGTAGTGTTTGAACTTATAGAACAAATAAGGATGTGATAGTGGTGGAAAACAAGTAGATAGTACTCCTCTCTCTAGTTGGTCTTCAAGTGTTCATCCTCCTTCTAGTATATTTATGTATCAAGCAATACAATATTTTTATAGTCACAAAAAGAAGCATATAACCTACTATTGTATAAGAGTTGAGGATTAGTGAAAGGTTTCACTTAATTATCACTTAATTACAGACTTAAAAACTCTAATTAAACTAATTAAATTTTATAAGAAGCTCTACTCAAGAGTTTCTCTTTTATTCACCACATGAAGATTCTAATTAATATTTAAAATTTCATTAAATTATAAATATATTAAATATTCATTCACCAAATTTCCAACAATCCCCCACATGAATGGAAATCATTCAAAACACATAAAATTTCCAATGGAACCTCGACAGATGAGTTTTGACATACGATAGGTAGGTGCTACCCTTTGAAGTTTCGCTCATGAAATGCACTTAGCCCACTAGCTTTGAGTGACATCGATGTCTTTGAACTCGTCTGCCGTTGTGTAGACGACAATACACTTCACACAAGACTCTCCTTAGCCGGGTCATCTCCTCATAGTCGCGTCCAATAATGGTCGTGGAACACTTTCCTGGTTATGCGAGAGCTCTAGGAATTGTGCCCTCAATTCCATTCGAAGCGACCCCACTTCTCTCTAACATAGGTGATTCTCCTTATATCATTAAAATCATCGTGGTTATCAGATTTATCCAAATCATTTACCAAATATTATGCTTAGCCTCACTCTTTGTCACTGAATTTCAGAGGAATAGACTAGGACGTATTTAAACACTCTTTTATCTTTGGGGGTATGTATAACCATATATACTAGCTTATGCATATCATTTATGTCCCCACAGTGACCACCCTGAGGCATATGAGTTAGTTGTCCTATTGAACTTAGATCTTGGGATCTCCAGTCAACTAAGTTAGGTTACCTTCACATACCCTTTTTAATAGGCTTTAGTCTCATTCCACAACTTGATTTCTAATAAACCCTCAGGTTGTTGATCCATAACATTTTCTTTGACTTTGTCTAGTCACTACAAATAACTTTACTTATTTGAGATCAGCTGTCATGATGCGTTCTTAACTCGCAAGTTAATTTACCTATTGTCAATTTCTAATACTATAACCTCAGTGGTCATCTGAATCTGGTTATAATATATGTCTTTCTAAGATAAACGTATCATATAAGGCAAACACATCTACATTATGCACTACGCCCTTTGTGTCCTTGATGTATAAGAATATATACATCTTTTAAACGTTAAATATTCCCCATTAATGCGGAAATTCGTTGTGTTTTCATTGATATTGATATTCATTTGAGTTGTTTGTGAAAATACAAGTCCAAGCTTCGGCCCGGTGAAGAAACAAAGGCTTTTGGAGCGATTTGGAGCAAAAATGGAACATTTCAGCCAAACTGCCAGATATAGCACAACCATGCCAACCCTTGGCACAACCATGCCAAGCTTCGGAAGCCGGCACTATCATCAGAACTACCATCAGTCTGCACAAACCAAGCCAGTCCAACATCTGGCACGGTTGTGCCTACCCCAAGCACGACCGTGCTCGTGCCATCAAAGGTCCTGATCAGCTAATTTCCGAGATCAACTTAATCATTCCCGAGTACGATATTGAGAAGCACGACTGTGCCACCTCGGGGAAATTTTAGCGGGATCTTTCCAGATTTGGCATCAAACTTGGTCAACGACTCAGAAAGGCACCTGCCAATTACCAAGCACGACCGTGCCAAAAGGTGGCACGGTCGTGCCAAATGCCCAGTAGCTAAACGTGATTCATCATTATGGGGAGTTTGACATTGTGAATTTCTCAGACTTGATTCCAGCTCATTTGATGGGGAGTTGGAGCATTTGGGTGAATTTTCTCTCAAGAATCTGATCTTGGAAGCTTGGAGATTGAAGGAGGAGCCTTTAGAAGGTTGTATCACTTGATATTCAATTCATTTTATTGATTATCTTATCTTAACCTCTAGTATTCCACTTGTTATTTATGAACAGTCTACATTATTTTGATTTTTCTTAGTTATTATGAGCCTTCTAGGCTAAACAATTGTGTTGCTTGAATTTTGTTGAAGCTAATGAACACTTGACAACATGGAAATAGATGTGGTGATTGTTGAATGTTAATCTTCATGATGATATTTGATCTTTTTCTTGGAATGCACGTTCATGTTTAAAGTCGTTATTCTTGAATGTTTGGTCATAAGTATTTACATATAGTGCTGGAAAGCCCATGTAGAGATTATGATTGTTGAATCTTGTTAGTTTGTTGATTTGATTCATAGCATGAAACTAGGAATGGTAATTGCTAACATGATTAGAATGATGATTTGATATATGAGTATGAATTCTTGCATTTGGATTTGGAAAGATCATATGAATGTTTATATGGATTCTATGGTTTGTGTTCATGTTGGGTTGATGATTTAGGCCAAGATTGTTTTCTAGCATGACCATGCTTGTGATTCAATCAAGAACTTGTTGAAGATGTCATTTACTTGAAAACAAGTTAGGGTGATTAATGTGTTGTTCATATTAGTTTTCCTTAATTTGTAGAGTTAGGAGTTTTGACAAACAATTAACTCATTATTAAAGATTAACATCAACTTAGCAAGTGAACTTAAAAGAATGAATCTTAGGTGACTAAAATGTTGTTTCATTATAATTTTCCAAGATTTTTAAAACTAGGAAACCTTGAATGGAAACTTAGTTGAATCTAGAACTTGCATCACCATTAGTTTTCCTTAAATGTTGTCATATGTTTATTAGTGGATACTTAATTTAAGTAACCTTTCTTAATTTGTTCTTTATTAATTCAAAAGTAGTTAATTAGTATCTTTTCTTGATATTAAAAAAAGTCAAGAAATCAATTCATCCATTGAACCAGGTTTAAAAGTAACAAATATCTAGTATTGAGACACCGAGTCCATGGATTGATATCTGGTTCTTACCGACCGACTGTACTACCACCTGACGGGTACACTTGCCCCTTTGTGTGTGTAGTTGGTTTTAGTTAAATACCATTTTAAAACCTAATATGTGTGAACGAAAATCATAGTAGTAATAATATATATAATTCGCGCACATCAAGTTTTTGGCGCCGTTGCCGGGGACTCGGTCTTCTTAAGAATGGTTGGAGTTACTTTTTTAGACCAATATGAAAAGTTTACAAAGTTGTCTAGTTATTTTTATTTGTTTTTGCATGATTATTTGAAAAAAAAATGTAGTTAATTAATTAGTTGTTCTTTTTATCTTTGTGTATACATAGTGCATTGTGTTCCTTCTTTTTCCTTACAGGTCCTGCATGTCCTGACCCCAGTTGCTGAAACCGTTGAGCCTTCGTCGGAGCTGGAGCGCAATCTTCATCGGAGACTACGGGAGCGGTCCCTCGTGGTGGCCTCCACGATCGAGGTAGACGCATTGGGAGACGACACATTCCACGAGGTTCACGTAGAAATGGTAGACGAAGAGGAAACAAGGGTTCTAAACGGCATAGGAAAGCCTTCACTTGAGGGCTTACCAGCAAGCATCAATGCACCTACAATAAATAATAATAATTTCAAGATCAAATCTGGTACCATATAGTTGTTGAAGAATGCGGTTCAGTTTTATGGCAAGGATCACGAGGATCCTAGTGTCCATATTGTGGGTTTTCTGGAAGTTTGTGCCACATTCACCATTCGTGATGCATCATCGGATGCAATACGCCTTTGGCTCTTTCCATTTTCTTTACGTGATGGAGCTAAAGAGTGGCTTCTTTCACTTCCAGCTTGGTCTATCACTACATGGAATCAATTAGCTGAGAAGTTCCTTCAGAAGTATTTCCCTCCAGGGAAACTGTTCAGTTAAGAACCAAGATTCCTAACTTTTGTCAGGACGATGATGAGCCCCTATGAGGCGTGGAGCGGTTTAAAGAGCTCATGAGAAAGGTCCCACACCATGTGTTGCCAAATGGCAACAATGTCAGATCTTCTATCATGGTTTGGATGGTCAAGGACAGATGATGGTCGATACATATTCAGGCGGAGACATTGGCATGAAAAATGCCAACGAGGCATTTGAGATCTTAGAGAAATACTCCTTGAAGAATCGGAGACATCAGCCATCAAGAGGGAAGAATTCTAGACAAGGAGTTCATCACGTGAACGATTTCACCGCCATCACAGCACGAATGGATGCCTTATCTTTAAAGTTTGATCGAGTGATGGGAAACCAATACCGTCCTCAGCATAATCCCTACAGCAATACCTACAATCCAGGATGGAAGAATCACCCAAATTTCAGTTGGAAGTCTGAAGTGTCGAATCAGCATCCACCGATTTGCTCCACGTCCCACAGCTCCTGGAGGATACGGTGCACCCCGGCCTCAGCAGATGCCTTCCATTAATGAACCTAGTGTGCAGGATATGTTTAGTCAACTCTTAGCTGGTCAAAATTCTCAAAGAGTCGAAAATGAAAAGAGCTTCAAGGAGTATAACGGTCGTTTCACGAGGCATGAGAGTGAGTTGAGAAGCCAAAAGGCTTCCATGCAGACCATTGAAAACCAAGTTGGTCAGATTGCGAAGATGTTGTCCGAAAGACAGCAAGGGGCCTTCAAAGTAACACAGAGCCAAATCCGAAAGCCAGTGCATAGGCCATCACGTTAAGAAGCGGCAGGATCGCTAAGCACGTCACTTCAGCTGTTCCAAATAAGCCGATTGATGACGAGATTGTTGAGGAGATTGAGACCGAGTCTCCGGAAGAGGTGCAACTAAGGCGAGACCCAGCAAGTACAGCACGTCCCAAGGAGCCAGTGAGAGAGTATGTCCCTCCCGTTCCACATCCGGGGAGGTTGAAGAAGCAGAGAATGGAAGAACATTACGGTAAATTCCTTGAGCTTTTCAAGCAACTTCACATAAATTTACCTTTTGTCGAGGCACTTGCTCAAATGCCTAAGTATGCCAAGTTTCTGAAAGATATCGTATCTAACAAAAAGAAACTTGAGGAGCTTTCGCATGTGACCTTGAATGAGGAGTGTTCAGCAGTTCTTCAGAACAAACTACCACAGAAAATGAGTGATCCTGGGAGTTTCACTATCCCATGCTTGATTGGTAGTTTGTCGGTCAGCAATGCACTAGCTGATCTTGGAGCCAGCATAAACCTCATGCCATATGCAGTTTTTGCTAAGCTGGACTTGGGAGAGCCAAAACCTACTCGTATGAGCATTCAGCTAGCCGACCGTTCAATGAAGTATCCTCGAGGTATAGTTGAGATTATGCTAGTGAAGATCGACAAGTTTGTCTTTCCCATCGATTTTGTGATTTTGGACATGGATGAGGACAAAAATGTTCCTCTCATCTTAGGTCGCCCATTCCTTGCCACTGCTCGAGCATTGATTGATGTTTGCACCAGTAGACTTACTCTTAGGGTGGACGATGAGGATGTGATGTCACACCCCGGATTTCCAACCCGAAATCCATACACCGCTGGGACCGGGTGGGGAGTATCGTGACGTCAGTTGATAATCATCATAGTCAATTAAACACGGCACAGCGGAAGTCTTGGAGTAAAATTACTATTACAAACCGAATGTTCGAAAATATAAAATAATATACAAGCTTGTAATAGAAGATCCATAGGCGGATCACTAAAATGTACAAGAAAGAATATAAAACAGATTTTACGCAGATCTAAGGATTTGCAAGATCCTCTTATTTGTCACACCCCGACCCGCAGCGGAATAAGAGTCGGGGCATAATTGGGTTATCACCAAAGCTCATGATGTTTACTAAAATGTTTCATATTTATTAAATTCAAATTACATCTTAAATGTTCAAATCAAATTCATACAATACAAGGAAATGAAAACTAAATAAAACAATCCAAAGCTTAAACTGATTTATTCTTCTAAGCCTTCCTATGTGTTTCTTGCCTCAACTGGATCACCTGTATCATGTGTAAAATGGGGGAAATTTTGGGTCAACAAAAGTTGGTGAGTGAACCTTGTTAAAAACATTTGTTATTGATTTCCTATTGTATTTAATATGGAAAAATTGTGCAATAATCATATGTGAGCAAACATATATAAACAAACAATCACAAACCACCTTGAATGAGTGAATGACATGAATGATAATGTATTGTGAGATCAAGGCTCAATCAAACGGAGCCGATCGTATGAAATGTATGATGATGTATGTGAGATCAAGGCTCAATCAAACGGAGCCGATCGAATGAGGCACCTGTACTCAACCCGTCTCCCACGGGGAGCTGTTGGGCCTAATGAAATGTATGTACTGAGAATGATAAATTTAATCTAAACATAAACCACACAACAATTGATACATATTGGATACACATTTGTTCATGGATATGATGGATGCACAAGTGTTTAAATATAATAAATAATTAAGCGACACATGATACACCCCAAAATGTGATTAAAACGGGAAATTGGTAGAGATTCACTCACAATGGGTGCGTTCGTTTGACGATGTTGGATGCGCACGAGTTTTTGGAATTGGATTGACGAGGAAAATTAACCTAAAAATAATAACGAAGTAGTTCGGTAAATAAATGGATTTCTAGATTTATTTTTGTGAGTTTAAGGACATTTTCTAACTTTAAAATATTATTTTTAAGTATTTTTAATTGATTTTTAAATTAAATAAATAAATAAAAAGAAATAAAAATTTTTGACTTTTTGACCGTTGACCGGTCCGTTGATTGTTGACCGGGTCGTTGACCGTCGGACTGTGACTAATGTGTGCGCTGAGTGAGGCTCGAACCCGAGACCTCTCGTACGCGTGCACGCAGATCTACCAACTAAGCTACGTGTCTAACCCAAAATATTTCTGATTTTAATTATACTTATATACTATTTAGATTTTTCAGAATTCTATTTAATTTAAAAAGGTTTTTAAATCACTGAACCGGTGTGAGGGCCTAGACTCGAACCCACGTCCATAGCCTTGTATTGCACACAACCCGACCAACTGGACTGTGTGACTAACCCGAATGATATGCGATTTTAATTACATTTATTTACTATATGCGCCTTAATATATATCAGTATTAAAAATGGTTGGAAATTTGTAAGAACCGGGCAGCGTGTTAGGACTCGAACTCGGGACCATGATATTAAATTTGCACAAAGTCCACCACTGGACTGTGTGTCTAACCCGGTATAATATTCAGTTTTAATTAAACTTATACACATATCGCCTTCGTCTTCTTCATTTATAACGACACAGACAAAGATGTCCGACTGTTCTTGCTTAAATCGTTCGTCTAACATATAAATGATTGAAATGTAATGGATAAAGAGGGTTTTGGAAATGAATGTACCGAAAAGGATGTTTTTCTCAGAACTCCGGCAAGGGTCGTCGGCTCTGTTTTGTGAATTCCGTCTGATCGGATCAATTAACAGTTTTGATCAATTAGTTGTGAAATTAAGTGACTAAACAAGAGATATCAGGGGGTTTAGATGATTGTACCGATTTACAGTGTGATTTCAGAATTTCCAGAGATTTTCCGGCGAGTGCAGAATTTCCGGCAACGTCGTCTGGAACCGATTCTGGTTGAAGGATTGAAGTTAGTATATGTCTAACAATGGGTTGAAAACGAAAGAGTCGAGAAATTTACCGATTTGGTGTAAGTCCCGGTTTTCCGGTGAAAGTCCGGCGATAGCAGATAGTGGTTTCCGACGAACAGAGTGAAAAATTGAGGGTTCTGCGAGTGTTTCCGAGATATGAGGCGATGGTATTATTAGTGTAATTAGGAGTAATATCATTTCGGTTTTCAATCTCGAAAATCATATGAATCAAGTTCATTGAAGTTAGAATTGATTAAGAACGTGGGTTGTAACTGGCATTGAATCATCGGTTATACTCAGAAACTCGCGACCACACCAAAGGTCTCTGGATATTTGAAAGCCGATGAGCGGTTTCAGTTCTTGACGCAAACAGATGAATTCACGGGTGGAACTTAAGTTTTATTTGATTCATTGATCACACAAACGAGTCAAGTGGCGGAGTGGTGAAATGCTTGTTTGTTGAATGAACCGGCTGACCCGGGTTCGAAACCCGGCAGCGGCATTTATTTTTTTCTTCGACCGTTTTTATTGTTTATTAATTATAGTTTATAAATTCTAATATATTTATTAATTATTTATTGTTTAAAATTAAAAAGAGCATTAAATAAGAAACGAAAATAGTAACTGACTATTCGATTAATAAACGAAGCGGGTTTTGAAAACCCGTTTTTCGGCGGATGTTACAGTATCCCCTACTTTTAGAAATTTCATCCCGAAATTTAAGTAGTAGTGGTAACAGGAAAAAGATGCGGGTATTTTTCGCGCATTGAGTCTTCACGTTCCCAAGTAAACTCAGGTCCTCGTTTCGACTCCCAGCGTACCCTAACATTTGGAATACGACTCCGTCTTAAACGTTTTTCTCCGAAGTCCATGATCTCTACTGGTCTTTCAATGAAGTGCATAGATTCATCGATCTGAATATTTTCTAGGGGAATATGGAGGTTTTCATCGACGAGGCACTTCTTTAAGTTTGATACGTGGAATGTGGGGTGAATTCTGTTGAGTTCTTCTGGTAGGTCAAGCTTGTATGCTACAGGTCCTACTCTTTCGAGTATCTTGAAAGGTCCTACGTAGCGTGGTGCTAGCTTGCCCTTCTGGCCAAAACGAACCATTCCCTTCCACGGTGATACTTTTAAAAGTACTTGATCACCAATGTTAAACTCCAAGGGCTTTCGTCGTTTATCTGCATAACTCTTTTGACGACTTTGTGCCGCTAGAAGATTGTTTCGAATTTGATGGATCTTGTCTGTTGTTTCTTGAATTAATTCTGGACCGGTGATTTGTGCTTCCCCAATTTCATGCCAACATACTGGAGATCGGAACTTACGACCATATAAAGCTTCGAAAGGAGCCATGCCGATACTTGAGTGATAACTATTGTTGTAGGAAAATTCAACTAATGGAAGATGAGAGTCCCAATTTCCCTTGAAGTCTATGACACATGCTCGAAGCATGTCTTCAAGAGTTTGGATGGTGCGTTCAGATTGTCCATCAGTTTGAGGATGATAAGTGGTACTGAAGTCTAATCGTGTACCCAAGGCGGTTTGTACAGCTTGCCACGTTCGTGAAGTGAAACGACCATCACGTTCTGAAATGATGCTTAAAGGTACACCATGACGGCTTACGATTTCGCAGATATAGATACGAGCTAACTTCTCGTTCTTGAAGTCCTCGCGAACCGGAATGAAGTAAGCTGATTTTGTAAGACGATCAATGATTACCCATATAGTGTCATACCCATTGGAGGTGCGAGGTAACCCGGTAATGAAATCCATAGTTATGTTTTCCCACTTCCATACAGGTATTTCGGGTTGGACTAGAAGTCCTGAGGGTCTTTGATGTTCAGCTTTTACTTTGGAACATGTAAGGCACTTGGAAACAAAAACAGCAATATCCTTTTTCATGCCAGGCCACCAGTTGGTGTATCGAAGGTCTTGATACATCTTGTCGGCTCCTGGGTGTACAGAGTACCGTGTTTTGTGCGTCTCATTCATAAGGAAATCACGAAGGTTATCATGATCGGGAATCCATATGCGATTTAGATAGTATAGAATACCGTCGGATTTAGTTTCGATCTTAAGTTCAGCTCCACAAGACAGCTCATTGCGTACGTCGTTTTCTGTTACTGAAACATGTTGTGCTTCTCGGATTCGATCTTTGATGTCAGTTATGATTTGCGAACATAGAAGATGAATGGAGTTCACATAACCTTTTCGACTGAGCGCATCGGCCACCACGTTTGCCTTGCCAGGATGATACCGAATTTCACAGTCGTAGTCGTTAAGAAGTTCGACCCATCTTCGTTGCCTCATATTCAACTCCTTTTGATTGAAGATATGTTGGAGACTCTTGTGGTCAGTGTATATTTCGCACTTGGTACCGTAGAGGTAATGTCTCCATATCTTGAGAGCGAACACAACGGCTCCAAGTTCCAGGTCGTGGGTAGTGTACTTCTTCTCATGATCCTTAAGTTGTCTAGAAGCATAGGCTATCACTTTTCCTCTTTGCATTAATACACAGCCTAGTCCTTGCCCTGACGCGTCGCAATATACTACAAAGTCATCGCAACCTTCAGGAAGTGTGAGGATAGGTGCGTCACAAAGCTTTTGCTTAAGGGTTTGGAAAGCTTCTTCTTGTTTAGGTCCCCATATGAAGGGTTTTCCTTTATGAGTTAAAGCTGTGAGTGGTACAGCAATACGGGAGAAATTGGCAATGAAGCGGCGATAGTAACCTGCCAAACCAAGAAATGATCTTACTTCGGTAGGGGTACGTGGCGCTTGCCATTCCTATACTGCCTTGATTTTTGAGGGATCAACATGAATTCCCTTATCATTGACGACGTGTCCAAGGAATTGTACTTCCCTTAACCAGAATTCACATTTCGAGAACTTAGCGTACAGCTTTTCTGTCCTTAAGAGAGTAAGGATGAGTCGAAGGTGTCGTTCATGATCAGACTTAGACTTTGAGTAGATGAGGATGTCGTCGATGAAGACTATGACAAAGCGGTCGAGGTAGGGTTTGCATACCCTATTCATTAGATCCATGAAGACAGCTGGGGCGTTGGTTAAACCAAATGGCATGACCATGAATTCGTAATGACCATAACGAGTTCGGAAGGCGGTCTTTGGGACGTCTTCTTCATGTACTCTGAGTTGATGATAACCAGAACGAAGGTCGATTTTTGTAAAACAGGTGGCGCCTTGAAGTTGGTCTAGAAGGTCATCGATGCGAGGTAATGGGTAGCGATTCTTGACAGTTAACTTGTTGAGTTCTCTGTAGTCGATACACATGCGAAACGTTCCATCTTTCTTCTTCACAAAAAGAACAGGTGCACCCCAAGGCGATGAGCTAGGACGTATGAATCCTTTGTCAGTCAGCTCTTGCAGTTGACTTGCCAGCTCTTGCATTTCGGATGGGGCTAACCTATAAGGAGATTTTGCAACTGGTGTAGCGCCAGGTATAAGATCAATGCGGAATTCGACTTCTCTCATGGGAGGAAGTCCTGAGATGTCGTCGGGAAAGACTTGTGGGAATTCTTTCACTACCGGTATATCTTCGAGTTTCTTCTCCTTGTTTCCCTTCTTGACGACGTGAGTTAGGAATGCGACATTGTTCTTGCGGAGGTATTTTCGGGCTTGAAAACAGGACATTAATTTAAGTCCTTTCGAAGGGGTTTCTCCAAAGATTCGTAGGTCTGACCGTCTGCAAGAGGAATGCGAATGAACTTTTCGCGGCATACTACTTCCGCATGATGTTGACTGAGCTAGTCCATACCGATTATAATGTCGAAACTTCCCAACTTCATAGGAATGAGGTCAACAGGAAAATCGTGATCGTTTAGAGTGAGGGTACAATTTCGTATAATAGAATTTAATGAGACCGGTTTTCCGTGAGCAACTTCCACCGTTATGGATTCCATGAGATTATCACGAGTTTGGTTGAGGATGGGTTCAAATTCTAAGGACACAAAACTCTTATCCGCGCCAGTATCAAATAACATGGATGCACAACTACCGTTGATGAGAAACGTACCGTTAACCACGTTGTTATCAGCCCTAGCTTGATTGGCGTTGATGTTGAAAGCTCTTCCTCTAGCAGGTGGAGGAACTTGGTTAGCTTGGTTCACCGGATTTGCTTGAGCTTGGGCATGAATGATGTTCACCAAGCGTGGACAAGTGTTTCTAAAGTGGTTCGGGTCTCCACAGTTGTAACAAGCTCGCGTAGGTTGCATCATGGGGTAGTTGGGTTGGTAGTAGGATTGGGCTATTTGGTTGGGCAGGTGGTAGGAGTAAAGGTTGTTGGGCTTGACCCACTATCTGATGGTGGGTTTGGGTTGTGGGTTGATTACGGTTCATTCGTTGGAGGGTGCGACAGGTTTGGATGGTGTGACCTGCACGGCCACAGCTGGTGCAATGTTGGCAGGGATGTTCGGGAAAGTGATGGTATTGGCAACGGTTGCATTTTGGGTATGGGCCGGAGTATGGCTTTTTAGATGGTGCAGCTGAGGGGGCAACTTGGGTGATGGGTGCAGCAGTGATAGGAGGGTTTGTTTATGTGACAGCAAAGTTCCTGTTGTTTCGCTTCCTCTTACCAGCAAACTTTGAAGAGGAGACAGAATGGTTTCGAAGTTTGAGCCTCAATGGGGGCTTTCTTTTTCTCCTCCTTGAATTTACCGTTTCGGATGCGATTCTCGGTAAGTTCGGTAGCTAGTTCCTTTGCGACTTCAAGTGTTGCAGGTGAAGTGCTTAGAACCGAGTCTTGAATTTTCGAGGGGAGGCCTCGAATATAGTGTTCAACTAAGCGGTACACTGGGGTGAACAAGTTGGGGATCATTTGGTTCAACTCTAGAAACCTTTTGTTGTAGGAAGTATGATCTCCTTCCTTTTGTTTTAACGAATGGAATTCATCTTCTAACTTTTTGATCTCGCTTCTTGGGCAGAAGCGTCTCGTCATGATTTCCCTTAACTCCTCCCATGTTAAGGCCATTGCATCTTCGATTCCTCTCTTACCCTTTTCTGTATTCCACCAGGTAAGAGCTACTCCAAACAGTCTCCCGGTTGCGTAACGAACCTTGCGATCCTCGGGACAGTTACAATTGAGGAAGGTGTTCTCCATTTCTTCAAACTAGTGAAGGAGAGCAGTGACACCTTCGGTCCTTCATACTTTGGGGGATCGCAAGACTTGAAGTGTTTGTAGGAGCACTTTTTGGAGGGAGGGTTGTCGACGTTCTGGTCTTCTTGATTGGGAGCGTTGATGGGATTCGCAGTGAGAGCTTGTTGGACTTGAATTACGATGTCAGGAAGCACCGCGGCCATTTGTTTTGCAATTTGGGTGGCCAAGCGTTCGTTTGACCTTCCTGACTTTCTTCCTCCACGTAGTTGCCTAGCCGACATCTACAGGAACATACATAGGAAGATTGTGAGTTAAGAAGTTTTTAGGTGTCATGTGTCGTTAAAAGTAATAAAATAACATAATCATCAATAATGCAACTACATCCATAGGATGTCTTGGGTTTGCTCATGTTTGGGCCTCCAATGTCCCCCATACCATCGCCTGTATAGTCATGTGGGCCCCCATAACTATTGGCTTAGTAGGATTCACATTGGTGTTGGCGGTTTAACACTCGCATCACCCGAATGAAAACCATGAAATATGATTGCGAGATGTATGGTAGGAGGGTGTCCAGGTATAGACACAATGACAACTCAAAGTGGGGTTAGCTCACACG
This sequence comes from Scalesia atractyloides, assembly GCA_947069175.1. NCBI lineage: Eukaryota > Viridiplantae > Streptophyta > Magnoliopsida > Asterales > Asteraceae > Scalesia > Scalesia atractyloides. Next base: position 78,857,720 of record CAMTDV010000020.1, on the reverse strand, counting down.
ACGTTTGGTATAGCATGCTTTGGCCTAATAGGTCCTTCGTACTCTCATCGTTAGTCCCCAGGTAGGCAAACTGGTCCTTTATTTTGATTTATACGAATGCCAAGCCTAGACAGGACGTTCCGACTACCGGTACTCGTACCCTTCCAGTTACTACATGCCCGTCATGGGAACTCACTTTGATGTGATTTGAAAAATACAAAAGTCGTTGCAAAAATCATAGGAATTGTGAGGTGTGTGCTCTCATGGATATGATATGTTATGAGTATATGATTCATGATGAGCATTGTATAGAATATGTACTTATGAACATGCTTGCATAACATTGAATGTAACAATAAACATAAGGCATATAAACATCATGAATTTTGTATGTAACACATAAACAATTTTAAAATTCTAATCAACTATAGTATAGGCTCTAAGGGTCTAATAACCTATCGTATATCCCTATAGTCATGGCTCTGATACCAATCTGTCACACCCCGACCCGCAGCGGAATAAGAGTCGGGGCATAATTGGGTTATCACCAAAGCTCATGATGTTTACTAAAATGTTTCATATTTATTAAATTCAAATTACATCTTAAATGTTCAAATCAAATTCATACAATACAAGAAATGAAAACTAAATAAAACAATCCAAAGCTTAAACTGATTTATTCTTCTAAGCCTTCCTATGTGTTTCTTGCCTCAACTGGATCACCTGTATCATGTGTAAAATGGGGAAAATTTTGGGTCAACAAAAGTTGGCGAGTGAACCTTGTTAAAAACATTTGTTATTGATTTCCTGTTGTATTTAATATGGAAAATTATGCAATAATCATATGTGAGCAAACATATATAAACAAACAATCACAAACCACCTTGAATGAGTAAATGACATGAATGATAATGTATTGTGAGATCAAGGCTCAATCAAACGGAGCCGTCGTATGAAATGTATGATGATGTATGTGAGATCAAGGCTTCAATCAAACGGAGCCGATCGATGAATGTATGAGATATGTGAATCAGCTCAATCACGAGCGATCGAATGAGCACCTGTACTCAACCCGTCTCCCACAGGGAGCTGTTCGGCCTAATGGAATGTATGTACTAAGAATGATAAATTTAATCTAAACATAAACCACACAACAATTGATACATATTGGATACACATTTGTTCATGGATATGATGGATGCACAAGTGTTTAAATATAATAAATAATTAAGCGACACATGATACACCCCAAAATGTGATTAAAACGGGGAATTGGTAGAGATTCACTCACATTGGGTGCGTTCTTTGATGATGTTGGATGCGCACGAGTTTTTGGAATTGGATTGATGAGGAAAACTAACCTAAAAATAATAACGAAGTAGTTCGGTAAATAAATGGATTTCTAGATTTATTTTTGTGAGTTTATGGACATTTTCTAACTTTAAAATATTATTTTTAGTATTTTTAATTGATTTTTAAATTAAAAAATAAATAAAAAGAAATAAAAATTTTTGACTTTTTGACCGTTGACCGGTCCATTGACCGGCTATCGGACTGTGACTAATGTGTGCGCTGAGTGAGGCTCGAACCCGAGACCTCTCGTACGCGTGCACGCAGATCTACCAACTGAGCTACGTGTCTAACCCGAAATATTTCTGATTTTAATTATACTTATATACTATTTAGATTTTTCAAATTCTATTTAATTTAAAAAGGTTTTTAAATCACTGAACCGGTGTGAGGGCCTGGACTCGAACCCGCGTCCATAGCCTTGTATTGCACACAACCCGACCAACTGGGATGTGTGACTAACCCGAATGATATGCGATTTTAATTACATTTATTTACTATCTGCGCCTTAATATATATCAGTATTAAAAATGGTTGGAAATTTGTAAGAACCGGGCAGCGTGTTAGGACTCGAACTCAGGACCATGATATTAAATTTGCACACAGTCCACCACTGGACTGTGTGTCTAACCCGGTATAATATTCAGTTTTAATTAAACTTATACACATATCGCCTTCGTCTTCTTCATTTATAACGACACAGACAAAGATGTCCGACTGTTCGTTGCTTAAATCGTTCGTCTAACATATAAATGATTGAAATGTAATGGATAAAGAGGGTTTTGGAAATGAATGTACCGAAAAGGATGTTTTTCTCAGAACTCCGGCAAGGGTCGTCGGCTCTGTTTTGTGAATTCCGTCTGATCGGATCAATTAACAGTTTTGATCAATTAGTTGTGAAATTAAGTGACTAAACAAGAGATATCAGGGGGTTTAGATGATTGTACCGATTTACAGTGTGATTTCAGAATTTCCAGAGATTTTCCGGCGAGTGCAGAATTTCCGACAACGTCGTCTAGAACCGATTCTGGTTGAAGGATTGAAGTTAGTATACTGTCTAACAATGGGTTGAAAACGAAAGAGTCGAGAAATTTACCGATTTGGTGTAAGTCCCGGTTTTCCGGTGAAAGTCCGGCGATAGCAGATAGTGATTTCCGACGAACAGAGTGAAAAATTGAGGGTTCTGCGAGTGTTTCCGAGATATGAGGCGATGGTATTATTAGTGTAATTAGGAGTAATATCATTTCGGTTTTCAATCTCGAAAATCATATGAATCAAGTTCATTGAAGTTAGAATTGATTAAGAACGTGGGTTGTAACTGGCATTGAATCATCGGTTATACTCAGAAACTCGCGACCACACCAAAGGTCTCTGGATATTTGAAAGCCGATGAGCGGTTTCAGTTCTTGACGCAAACAGATGAATTCACGGGTGGAACTTAAGTTTTATTTGATTCATTGATTACACAAACGAGTCAAGTGGCGGAGTGGTGAAATGCTTGTTTGTTGAATGAACCGGCTGACCCGGGTTCGAAACCCGGCAGCGGCATTTATTTTTTTCTTCGACCGTTTTTATTGTTTATTAATTATAGTTTAAAAATTCTAATATATTTATTAATTATGTATTGTTTAAAATTAAAAAGAGCATTAAATAAGCAACGAAAATTGTAGCTGACTATTCGATTAATAAATGAAGGGGCGTTTTTCGGCGGATGTTACATTATTCACTACCGAGCAGCTTCCGGCCTATTTCGTATTGTACCTGCAGTTTAGTCTTTGGACGATACGTCAGCTTACGCTGGTAAATACACTCAACTGACTCATTTTGAAAACTTTAAAATGGTTTTAAGTGCAAAACGGCACAAAATCTTTTATTAACTTGAGAAAGTTGAAATTCAACCTTGTACCAGATTCACATGTTTGTCAATACATTCAGGGCCTGGGACAGAAACTGAGACATGATTAAATACACATCACTTAAGGCTCACCAAGGAGTCATCCCCAACGTCTTGGGCATATTGCATATGAGCATCAAAAGGTGTATGCCTACACCCCGTGCTAAGGTCATGGCCAATAACTAATGTATTGAGCCGAGGATATCCAGGACACGGTAATTTTACCCCCGATGTTTAAGTTATCAAACAAAACTGATTAAAACAAAATATGGGGTTTACTAGCCACAAGCGGGCATTCGGTTGACCTTATTTTGGACCAAGCGGTAATAAGTTACCGTATCCCAAGCCCGTATAGGGAAAATAAGTCGAGAGTATTTACCTGAGCTAGTCTTCTTCTTTTATTTTTAAATAACTCAGCCGTATACAAAAGTACCAAGTGCAGATAGCATTTACTGGGAAGGCTCTAGTCTGGATTATGGCATAAGCTAGCCAATTAAATACTAACGGTCTTATAAACCGAATAGTGTACATGATCATTACGTATAACGCTTGATTAAATATTGATCAGATAGAATGTAGTTTAAACCCGACAAGTACTTGACTTGTATAATATGGGTAAACTATATACATTCTGGATTTTGAAACTTAAATCACAAGGTTAAACCTGTTTCGGTTAATTTCCAAAAAATAGTTACATATGCGTAACTGTGCGCATTTTAGCGATATCGGGTAACCGAATAAGTTATTGACAAGTTCTATATGCCATTATACTTTAAATAAGTTAAGATATCAGTAGGATATCAACTTGTATGCCCGCTAGGTTTTAAAACGAAATTATGCCTCATAAAGGCGTTTTGGTAATTCCATATCATATAAAAGGAACTTGAATTTAATTTTTATGATTATAAGTATTCTGGAAAAATACTTTATTTATGATATAATATCAATAGGATATCAATTACATATGTAAATTATCTGTTATGACCAAACTATGCACCGAATGGGCATTTTGGTCATTTTACACATAGTTTATAAAATTATTTGTGATTCTGAGTTTATAACATGTACCTACTGTAAATATGTTTGAAATAAGTTTTAAAATCAGTAGGTAACAAGTCTTGGTCCATTAATATGGTTTAAAACCATACTATGCGCCGAAACGGCGCTTATGTCGTAATATGACGTCATTAAGTGATGTTTATGAAAACTGATGTTATAGTCAGTTAAAAATCTTTAAAATATGTGATTTAGTATAACATATTAGTAGGTAAATGATTTACCTTGAAAAGATTTGATTAATACTATTTTATAAGCCACAGGGGCTAAAACCGTCATTTATCGACATAGTTTAAGGACTTGCTTAAAACTCAGTTTATAACTTGGTTTAACATCCCAAATAATCCTACTTATAATATTACATCAGTAGAAACTCATTTTCAAGTTCGTTACCATTTCAAACCTTGTTTTATGCAAAAAGGGCTTTTTGGTCAAAGATGGCATAATTATGGAACTTGTGCATAAACTTGGATTCTGATTATGATCATGTAATATAACCTTAGAGGGTTATGATACATAATATTATGATCAAAATGAAACTTTAGATCAGTAGGTAACTAATCTAAATCGGGTCAGACTCGAAAGTCAAAGCAGAAGTCAAACTTCGCGACCTTCGGTTGCGAACCGACCCTAGAACTGAAATTGACGAGCCGAACATGTCCTTACATGTTCTAATAATAATTACCAACTTGTTTAAGTGTCAAAACAGGTTTCATAACATATATAAGATCATTTTATGATTTTTCCAAAAAATGGCCTGTTTGACTTTCGGTTAAGACCATAACTTTACCCGTCAATTGGTCTAGCAAACGTGATCTTCAGGAGGTGCCCTTTATAGGGACTAACACCTACCTTATTACGATCACTTAGCCATGTTCATTTCAAACAATGGCTGGACCATAATGGTCTTAACCGAAAGTCAAAGCGTTTGCCGTAAAACGCTTGACTTTTGGATATAAAAGCCTATAAACGAAAATGCAAGAGCAAGGAACACTTACAAGAGGTTCCTACAATGCAAGAGAACTAAGTTGGATGCTCCTTTCAGCTAGGAACTTCCAGAGGAGGGAGAAGAGTGATTTAATGAGAAATGTGCAAGTTGGAATGAGAACTTATGCACCTATTTATAGTTTGAGAGCTCAAAGGAGGTGAAGCCAGGTGTTTAGGGGAGTAAGTAGAAGCTTACAAGTTTTCCAAAACGTGGCATAGCAGTTTAGAGAAGCCATGGTTTCGTTTCAATGGTTTTGGAGCTTTGCTTGGTCCCCAAACAAATTTTTTGCATCAGACCTGTTCTCGCGGGGCGCGAGAGACCCAGGCTAGGTCTCTCGCGGCCCCCGACCGCCCCATGGCCAGGTTTAAAATTTGACACTTTTAACCCCTTAACTTATTAAAGCTTCTAAAGACCTTTTAAAACACCTTTTTGGCACTTTTAGCCCTCCGTAGCCAATACTTGGCATACCCGGGATTATTCCCGGACATTGTCGAGCTCTCGGTTCGTTAAAAGGTCATTCAGAGGTATAAATTAACATATTGACACTTTTAATCCCTCCATCATCCAACTTTTACATATTTACAAAATTGAACCCTCTCGTCTAACAAATGGCACGTATGAGAGTTAGGACTTCACAAAGGATCACTCAGAGGCTTATTATAAGCATGTTGATTCCGATGTCACTCAGAGGCTGGGCATGTTGACTTATTAGTCACTCAGAGGCCAAATTTCAAGCATGTTGACATATCAGTCACTCAGAGGCTATTATTTATGCATGTTGACATCGGACCGTCACTCAGAGGCTAAGTTTGAGCATGTAGACGCCTTTAGTCCTTGCTGGTCTTTAATAGACCATATTTAAAATACAACACGTGTCACTATACTATTGGACATGGTTTTACAGGGTGTTACATCCTCACCCCCTTAAAAGAAATCTCGACCTCGAGATTTTATTCAAAAAGATGGGGGTATTTTTGTCGCATAGTGGACTCAACCTCCCATGTATACTCAGGACCTCTAAAAGCGTCCCACTTAACCTTTACTATAGGTATCTTTTTTCTTCGAAGCTTCTTAACCTGTCGATCCTCGATCGATATTGGTTTCTCAATGAACCTTAGGTTTTCATCAATTTGCACATCTTTGTGCGACATTGCTAGCGATTCATCGGCTAGACATTTCTTAAGGTTAGATATGTGGAATACATCATGGATTCCACTAAGCTCCTCTGGCAACCTGAGCTTATAAGCTACAGTGCCGACACATTCGATTATCTCGAAGGGTCCTATATATCTTGGGCTCAATTTGCCCTTCTTTCCAAAACACATCACACCTTTCCAGGGTGATACTTTTAGCATGACCTTGTCCCCTATTTGGAACTTAAGAGGTTTATGCCTCTTGTCAGCATAACTCTTATGCCTATCCCTAGCAGCTTTAAGACGATCACGGATTTGCACAATCTTTTCCGTGGTCTCCAGGACAATCTCCGGTCCTGATAGTTGGGCTTCCCCAACTTCTGCCTAGCACACGGGCGTTCTACATTTTCTCCCATAAAAGGCTTCAAAAGGAGCAGCCTTGATGCTAGTATGATAGCTGTTATTGTAGGAGAATTCTATTAGGGGTAAGTGGTCATCCCAATTTCCACCTAAATCAATCACACATGCCCTAAGCATGTTTTCCAGTGTCTGGATAGTACGCTCACTTTGACCATCAGTTTGTAGATGGTAAGCCGCACTAAAGTTCAATCGTGCGCCTAAAGATTGTTGAAAACTTTTCCAGAAGTGAGATGTGTATCTAGTATCTCTGTCAGATACAATAGATACTAGAACACAATGTAGGGACACAATCTTGTCCATATACAACTTAGCCAATTTATCTGAACTATAAGTCTCTTTAATTGGCAAGAAATGCGCTGACTTAGTCAGCCTATCCACTATGACCCAAATAGTGTCATTACCACTTTTGGTCTTGGGTAACTTGGTAATCAAGTCCATAGTTATCATTTCCCATTTCCAAGTGGGAATCTCAAGTTGTTGTAGAAGTCCTGACGGTTTTTGATGTTCAGCCTTAACTTGTGAACACGTCAGACACTTAGCTACATAAGTGGCTATGGATTCTTCAAACTCATCCACCAATAATTCTTTTTCAAGTCTTGATACATCTTGTCACCACCCTGGTGAACAGAGTTTCTTGAATTATGCGCTTCTTGGAAGATTAGATCTCTAAGTCCTCCAAAGATTGGAACCCAAATTCTATCATTAAATCTTAGGATTCCATCCTTTCCAGGCGTTAATTGATCAACAGTTCTGCCTAATCCTTCATTAGGAATATTAGCCTCTAATAGGGCTTGCTTTTGCGCATCTAATAGCTTTTCATTCAAGCTATTTTTGAGCTCAATGCTCTTCGCATTAACCCTAATATGTTTAACTTTTTCTTTGTGACTTAAGGCGTCGGCAACGACATTTGCCTTGCCGGGATGGTAGCGAATCTCGCAATCCTAGTCATTAAGAGTTTCCATCCAATGGAGTTGTCGTATGTTCAATTCTTTCTGATTGAATAGGTGCTGGAGACTTTTATGGTCTGTGTATATAACACACTTCATGCCATACAAGTAATGTCTCCACAATTTTAGTGCAAATACAACGGCACCCAATTCCAAATCATGGGTGGTGTAATTCTTTTCATGCACCTTTAGTTGTCGTGATGCATAGGCAATTACCTGGCCATTCTGCATTAGCACACAGCCCATGCCGGTGTGCGAAGCATCACAATAGACAACAAAGTTCTCGATACCCTCAGGTAGAGATAACACAGGAGCGTTGCTCAATTTGTGTTTAAGAACCTCAAAAGATTCTTGTTGCTTTGGACCCCAATTATACTTAATATTCTTACGGGTCAAGGAAGTTAAAGCAGTGGCTATTCTTGAAAAGTTCTCAATGAACCTTCTGAAATAACCAGCCAATCCTAAGAAACTACAAACCTCCGTTGCGGTCTTGGGCACTTCCCAATTTATTATGGCCTCAATCTTGGCGGGATCCACTTGGATACCACGTTCACTTACCATGTGTCCAAGCAATTGGACCTCTCTAAGCCAAAATTCGCATTTAGAGAACTTTGCCTAAAGTTTATCCTGCCTTAATAGTTCTAAGATGCACCGAAGATGTTCCTCGTGATCAGCTTGATTGCGAGAATAAATAAGTATGTCGTCTATGAAGACAATAACAAACTTATCTAGATATGGCTTGCAGACTATATTCATGAGATCCATGAACGCTGCTGGTGCATTTTTGAGCCCAAAGGCATCACTAAGAATTCAAAATGACCATAGCGGGTCCTGAAGGATGTCTTAGGAGACTCTTTGCTTTTAACCTTCAGTTGATGATATCCTGATCTCAAATCTATCTTAGAAAAGTAATTAGCCCCTTGAAGTTGGTCAAATAAATCATCGATCCTGGGCAGAGGATATCTATTCTTGATTGTTAACTTGTTCAGCTCACGATAGTCGATGCACATTTGCATCGAACCGTCTTTCTTCTTTACAAACAAGATAGGAGCTCCCCAAGGTGAGGAACTAGGCTAAATAAAGCCTTTCTCCAAAAGTTCGTCGAGTTGCGTCCTCAATTCCTTCATCTCTGTTGGTGCTAGCCTATATGGAGCTCTAGCCACTGGTGCTGATCCTGGTATGATATCTATTCTAAACTCCACTTGTCTGTCTGGAGCTAGGCCTGGTAATTCTTCAGGGAAAACATCGGGATACTCCGAGATAACTGATTGATCTTCAAGGTTCGGCCTTGGTTCATTTATGGTGACTTGTGCCATGTAGATGACACAACCTTTTCTCAAACACTTGGATGCCTTAAATAATGACACCTTGTCTGGCAGTCCATAGTGCCAGATGGGGTTTTAATTTCGATGAGCTTTTTATCGCAGGCAATACGGGCTTGGTTATGAGATAACCAATCCATGCCTAAGACAACATCGAACCCCGCCAATTTCATTGGCAAAAGAGAGATAGGGATGGAATGATTCTTGATGGATATAGAGCATCCATCAAGAATGGAAGAAGCAGTTTCTAAGGTTCCATTGGCAAGTTCTATCTCATAAATTTTATCTAGAGTTCTTATGGGTAAATTTAATAGTTTACTAAACTTGTGATTAACAAAAGATCTATCTACACCCGAATCAAAAAGAACTCTAGCATAAATATCATTGATGGGGAAAGTACTTGTTATGACGTTATTGTCATAAACAGCTTCCTTAGCAGTCAGCCGAAAGGCGCGTGCATTCCCCTTTCTTGGCCTCTCCAGGCTTCGGGTTATTATTCTTTGAACTCTTAGGGCAGTTAGTTGCAATGTGTCCTTTTTCGTTGCAGATGTAGCAAACATCATCCTTAAGATCTTTACAATCTAGGGTCTTAAGCCCTCTCCTTTTACATATGCCACAAGGTCTAGCTTATGGATCAGAAGTACACTGTCCCCTGTGTTTGCGGTTGCAAGTCTTGCAAAATGGCATCACAGTCGACTTGCTTTGCTTCCCTTTGAACCCAAATCTCCCTTTATTTTCTTATTAAACTTATGGGAGTTGTCATCTTCCCTCTTTTTTTTCCAGTCAGTTTCAGACTTTACTGACTTTTGCCTCACTAAAACTAAATCAAGGGTGAGAGAGAGAGAGAGATAGGTCTACAGCAGACCTATAGGTACTAGGTTGAGCAGCCTTTACCATGCCCTTTATCTCGGGCGCTAATCCATTAATAAACGCGCAATGCTTTGGATTCAGGGGTAATTAAATAGGAAACTAACCTAGATAGGGAATTGAAATCGGAAACATACTTCCGACAGTCTAGGTTTTTCATGGAAAGAGACAAGAAGTCCGTCTCTAACTTCTCCACCTCATGGGTTGGGCAATAAGTTTCTTTAATAAGGTCCACAAACTTGGACCATCCCAGATTATACAGGTATACCTTACCTGTTGACTGAATCATGGCCTTGCACCATGTTAGGGCATTGCCCTTAAAGGACTATGATATGTACTTGACCACATCCTTTTCAGCATAGCTGCTGATGTCTACAATAGTCTCCATCTCGTCCAGCCACTTTAGGGCTTATACGGCTCCTTTTTCCCCATTAAAGTCTCGGGGTTTACAGGAGACAAAATACTTGTTGGTGCATCCGTCTTTAGAAGAACGGGACCTATCAGCATAGTCTATCCTCTTAGGTTCACTCTTTGCATTTGATGAATGAACAGAGCTCTCCTTATGAGCTGAGGATGGTGGAATTGATAATGGCTTAGAGCGAGTAGCACTCGACTCTCTTAACTTCTCTATGGCCTTTCCCATGGCCTTTTCCATAGCCGCATCAATGCGTGCTTGGAAGTCATTATCATTTATGGCTATATTTTCGGCGTTCTTGACGTTCCGATGGCTACTTTGTGCCTCATTAGAATTAGCCATTCTTCAAAGTTTTGGTTCTATATACCAAATAATTTTTTTCTTAGCCATGGTATAATAACCATATCGGCTTTAAAACATTGGATATAAGAAAATCCATTGTCTACACTAGTGTGAATAACATCACAACTCTTAGGCTTAATATAACTATATTTGGCCTAGGTCTTAATAGGACCATCATAGGCAAATTACGATCTGGACATAGTCCATTTATTACTAGACAGGGGATCGCAATGTCACAACTGTCATTGTCATATTTGAAAATTTTATAGCACATAGGTTTGTCACAAAGGACACTAGATATGGCACATAGGCCTGTAAATGGGCATATAATACGGCACATAGGGATGTCACAATTGGACATAATATATGGCACGTAGGCCTGTCACTAATGGACATACAATACGGCACATAGGCACTACATTACTAATGGATGTTTAGTCACCGCACTGGTGGTATTAGCCGGGATCAGAATAGATCACATAGGCTATATAGAATAGATCATAACCCGAAAGGGTAATACATCACTTTAATGGATATTTTATTTATCATCGCATTGATAATATTAGCCAGGATCAAACATATCACATGGGCTATTTTAAAATACATCTCTAATGGATGTTTTATCACCGCACTGGTGATATTAGCCGGAATCAAACAGATTACAAGGGCTATTTAGCCGGGATCAAAATAGATCACAAGGGCTTATTTAGCCGGGATCAAACAGATCACAAAGCTATTTAAAATACATCTCTAATGGATGTTTTATCACCGCAGTGGTGATATTAGCCAGAATCAAATAGATTACAAAGGCTATTTAGCTGGGATCAAAATAGATCACAAGGGCTTATTTAGCCGGGATCAAACAGATCACAGGGGCTTATTTAGCCAGATCAAACAGATCACAAGGGCTATTTAAAATACATTTCTAATGAATGTTTTATCATCGCACGGGTGATATTAGCCGGAATCAAATAGATTACGAAGGCTATTTAGCCGGGATCAAAATAGATCACAAGGGCTATTTAAAATACATTTCTAATGAATGTTTTATCATCGCACGGGTGATATTAGCCAGAATCAAATAGATTACAAAGGCTATTTAGCCGGGATCAAAATAGATCACAAGGGCTTATTTAGCCGGATCAAACAGATCACAAGGTCTTATTTAGCTGGGATCAAACAGATCACAAGGGCTATTTAAAATACATCTCTAATGAATGTTTTATCACCGCACTGGTGATATTAGTCAGAATCAAATAGATTACAAAGGCTATTTAGCCGGGATCAAAATAGATCACAAGGGCTTATTTAGCCGGGATCAAAATAGATCACAAGGGCTTATTTAGCCGGGATCAAACAGATCACAAGGGTTATTTAAAATACATCTCTAATGAATGTTTTATCACCGCACTGGTGATATTAGCCGGAATCAAATAGATTACAAAGGCTATTTAGCCGGGATCAAAATAGATCACAAGGGCTATCTAAGGTTAGGACATAGTCCATTACCTTGAAGGCTAGCGTGATTCCTCAAGTCACACTACCAAGAGTATGCACATTACTAGAATGTTAACATAAGAGGACCTTAATGGTTGATTAATAGTCCCGGTCGCATTGACCTTAATGACTTGGAGGCTTGAACTTAGTCCACCACCTCTAGATAGAAGGATAACTTCCCTTAACTATCATGATAGAAGACCCTTCCGTTTTTAACTATCTTAATATATATATATAATAATATATATACATATATACATATTTGGCCAAATATGTGGTCTGTGTCACTTGGCAAAAATCAAAACCATTAAGATCAATTTGGAATTATATCGCAGAGCATAAATTTCGAGTAAAATCGAGACGCTCATTTTCAAGAGGGTGAATACATATATATATAATTCCAAAGTACTTCATTAAATTTTCATAAGAAATTATAATACTTGAAACAAATAAATGAAACTGATTGTCCATGCAAGGACTAAAAGAAACAAAATGTCCACGCAGGGACTAAAGAAATAACAATGTCCACGCAGGGACTACGTATAATAGAAAAGACTTCATTCGTCTTTCTTTCCCTTGACTAGCTTGGAGAGTTTCTTGAAGAACTTATTTGTCTTCTTTTCCGTTTTCTCCGCCTGTTGCTGCATCTCTTTGATTCTTTCTAAGGCCTCATTGATGGCCTCAAGTGGTGGTGGAGGTTGTGGTTGGGGTTGTGGCATAACCGGATACTGGTACCCATAATTTGGATATCCAGTCGGTGGATAAGCAGGAGGGAAAGGAGACGGGTAAAGTGCGTTGTGCATAACCGCCTGCATGTATGGGTCTTGCGACCATGCTTGATAGTCTACCGGTGTAGACGGGTTAAAAGGATCATACCCAGACGTGTCTGTATATGTAGGGATTGGGTTAGTATAACCCGATGGTGGTGGTTGAACTGTAGGTGAGGGTATTGGTGTCGGTTCAACCACAGTGAGGTGTTAGAGGGCCCACCCATTTGTGGGTCCTCTTGAATCGTGGGGTAGGAGTTTGGCAAAGGTGGCAGCGATCCCGACCTTTGTCTGGCACGTACCGACGTACGTGCTCCACGCTTTCTTCTTGGTGGTTCAGGTGGTGGTTGTGGTTGGTCCACCGGTTCCATGTGGACATCTTCTTGAACAGGAGGTGGTTGAGAGTGATGAGAAGGGTGTGGGCGAAGGTGAATTGGTTCCAATATTGGTCCCACTCATTAGGACCTTAGTAGGGCGATCCGGCATATGAGTTTGAATCGCTCGAAATTTCAATGGGATCACATTTGATCCCGACGGTGGCATCTCCGGGTCGGAGTCCTCGTCCATAGGATGTGGCTGGTCCAACTGATTTTGATCGGCTGGAGGGGTGTTAAAATAATGGTTGGGGTTGAATTCCTCATGGTAAGAATGTGTATGGGAATGGTGAGAATGGTGTGAGTGGTAGGAGTGGTAAGAATTTTGGGAATGTGAGGGCGAGTGTCTATTAGAGACAGAACGTCTCGCTGGTTGCCAAGGAGACGAATCTCCTGATTCTTGGTAGGCATCTGGGTTATGAGGTTGAGGGGGTATGCGCCCTGATTGTCCTCTCACACGTGGCATATTCCTGTTTAAAAGTCAATTCAAAAACATACTAATAACTTAATAATGAAATGAGTAATCCTAGGTCAATGCCTAGACTCGGAAGTCTAAGGAATGTGCTCGTGTAAGTTTGAGATTAAACACAAAAGGCTAGTGTTTAATTCTCTCAAACATTGGCTCTGACACCAACCCTGTCACACTCCGGATTTCCAACCCGAAATCCATACACCGGTGGGCCCGGGTGGGGAGTATCGTGACATCTGTTGATAATCATCATAGTCAATGAAACATGGCACAACGGAAGTCTTGGAGTAAAATTACTATTACAAACCGAATGTTTGAAAATATAAAATAATATACAAGCTTGTAATAGAAGATCCACAGGCGGATCATTAAAATGTACAAGAAAGAATATAAAACAGACTTTAGGCAGATCTAAAGATTTGCAAGATCCTCTTATTCACTATCGAGCAGCTTCCGGCCGATTTCATATTGTACCTGCAGTTTAGTCTTTGGACGATACGTCAGCTTACGCTGGTAAATACACTCAACTGACTCATTTTGAAAACTTTAAAATGGTTTTAAGTGCAAAACGGCACAAAATCTTTTATTAACTTGAGAAAGTTGAAATTCAACCTTGTATCAGATTCACATGTTTGTCAATACATTCAGGCCCGGGACAGAAACCGAGACATGATTAAATACACATCACTAAAGGCTCACGAAGGAGTCATCCCCAACGTCTTGGGCATATTGCATATGAGCATCAAAAGGTGTATGCCTACACCCCGTGCTAAGGTCATGGCCAATAACTAATGTATTGAGCCGAGGATATCCAGGACACGGAAATTTAACCCCCGATGTTTAAGTTATCAAACAAAACTGATTAAAACAAAATATGGGGTTTACTAGCCACAAGCGGGCATTCGATTGGCCTTATTTTGGACCAAGCGGTAATAAGTTACCGTATCCCAATCCCGTATAGGGAAAATAAGTCGAGAGTATTTACCTGAGCTAGTCTTCTTCTTTTATTTTTAAATAACTCAGCCGTATACAAAAGTACCAAGTGCAGATAGCATTTACTCGGAAGGCTCTAGTCTGGATTATGGCATAAGCTAGCCAATTAAATACTAACGGTCTTATAAACCGAATAGTGTACATGATCATTACGTATAACGCTTGATTAAACGTTGATCGGATAGAATGTAGTTTAAACCCGACAAGTACTTGACTTGTATAATATGGGTAAACTATATACATTCTGGATTTTGAAACTTAATCACAAGGTTAAACCCGTTTCGGTTAATTTTCGAAAAATAGTTACATATGCGTAACTGTGCGCATTTTAGCGATATCGGGTAACCGAATAAGTTAGGGACAAGTTCTATATGCCATTATACTTTAAATAAGTTAAGATATTAGTAGGATTCCAACTTGTATACCCGTTAAGGTTTTAAAACGAA
Organism: Scalesia atractyloides; assembly: GCA_947069175.1. Lineage (NCBI taxonomy): Eukaryota > Viridiplantae > Streptophyta > Magnoliopsida > Asterales > Asteraceae > Scalesia > Scalesia atractyloides. The sequence continues at coordinate 78,842,461 of CAMTDV010000020.1, read as the reverse complement.
ATTATGCCTCATAAGGGCGTTTTGGTAATTTCATATCATATAAAGGAACTTGAATTTAATTGTCATGATTATAAGTATTCTGGAAAAATACCTATTTATGATATAATATCAGTAGGATATCAATTATATGTCTAAATTATCTTTTATGACCAAACTCTGCATCGAAGGGGCATTTTGATCATTTTACACATAATTTATAAATTATTTGGATTCTGAGTTTATAACATGTACCTACTGTAAATATGTTTAAAATAAGTTTTAAAATCAGTAGGTAACAAGTCTTGGTCCATTAATATGGTTTAAAACCATATTATGCGCCGAAACGGCGCTTATGTCGTAATATGACGTCTTTAAGTGATGTTTATGAAAACTGATTTCATAGTCAGTTAAAAATGTTTAAAATATGTTATTTAGTATAACATATCAGCAGATAAATGATTTACCTTGAAAATATTTGATTAAAACTATTTTATAAGCCACAAGGGCTAAAACCGTCATTTATCGACATAGTTTAAGGACTTGCTTAAAAACTCAGTTTATAACTTGGTTTAACATCCCAAATAATCCTACTTATAATATTGCATCAGTAGAAACTCATTTTCAAGTTCATTACCATTTAAAACCTTGTTTTATGCAAAAAGGGCTTTTTGCTCAAAGATGGCATAATTATGAAACTTGTGCATAAACTTGGATTCTGATTATGATCATGTAATATAACCTCAGAGGGTTATGCTACATAATATTATGATCATAATGCAACTTTAGATCAGTAGTTAACTAATCTAAATTGGGTCAGAATCGAAAGTCAAAGCAGAAGTCAAACTTCGCGACCTTCGGTTGCGAACCGACCCTAGAGCTGAAATTGACGAGCCTAACATGTTCTTACATGTTCTAATAATAATTACCAACTTGTTTAAGTGTCAAAACAGGTTTCATAACATATATAAGTTCATTTTATGATATTTCCAAAAAAAGGCTTGTTTGACTTTTTAATATCATAACTTTGACCCGTCAATTGGTCTAGCAAACGTGATCTTCAGGAGGTGCCCTTTATAGGGACTAACACCTACCTTATTACGATCCCATAGCCATGTTCATTTCGAACAATGGCTGGACCATAATGGTCTTAACTGAAAGTCAAAACGTATGCCGTAAAACGCTTGACTTTTGGATATAAAAGCCTATAAACGAAAATGCAAGAGCAAGGAACACTTACAAAACGTTCCTACAATGCAAGAGAACTAAGTTGGATGCTCCTTTCAGCTAGGAACTTCCAGAGGAGGGAGAAGAGTGATTTAATGAGAAAGGTGCAAGTTGGAATGAGAACTTATGCACCCATTTATAGTTTGAGAGCTCAAAGGAGGTGAAGCCAGGTGTTTAGGGGAGTAAGAAGAAGCTTACAAGTTTCCCAAAACGTGGCATAGCAGTTTAGAGAAGCCATGGTTTCGTTTCAATGGTTTTGGAGCTTTGCTTGGTCTCCAAACAAATTTTATGCGTCAGACCTGTTCTCACGGGGCGCGAGAGACCCAGGCCAAGTCTTTCGCGGCCCTCGACCGCCCCATGGCCAGGTTCAAAATTTGACACTTTTAACCCCTTAACTTATTAAAGCTTCTAAAAACCTTTTAAAACACCTTTTTGGCACTTTTAGCTCTCCGTAGCCAATACTTGGCATACCCGGGATTATTCCCGGACATTGTCGAGCTCTCGGTTCGTTAAAAGGTCACTCAGAGGTATAAATTAACATGTTGACACTTTTAATCCCTCCATCATCCAACTTTTACATATTTACAAAATTGAACCCTCTCGTCCAACAAATGGCACGTATGAGAGTTAGGACTTCACAAACCGATCACTCATAGGCTTATTATAAGCATGTTGATTCCAATGTCACTCAGAGGCTGGGCATGTTGACTTATCAGTCACTCAGAGGCCAAATTTCAAGCATGTTGACATATCAATCACGCAGAGGCTATTATTTATGCATGTTGACATCGGACCGTCACTCAGAGGCTCAGTTTGAGCATGTTGACGCCTTTAGTCCTTATTGGTCTTTAATAGACCATATTTAAAATACAACACGTGTCACTATACTATTGGACACGATTTTACAGGGTGTTACATGTGACCTTTGATTTTGGAAAATCCATGCAACATCCACAGAGTCATGATGATACACTCTACTTTATCAAGACTATTGACACGTACGTGAGTGATCATCTTCATGGTAGCTCCTGTCACACCCCAACCGATGGCGGAAACGTCAGAGTGAGACGAACTAGATTGCTCAAGACATCATAACACTATTTGCGACAATATTTCATTTAACAACCCATTTCATTTCATAGCATCAAAATTGTCAAGGTTACATCAAATATTCCATTACAAGTAACAACGACAAAATAAATCTAACAATAACATAATGATTAACTTAGTATTCTACGCGTGTTTCTATGCCATTCCTACTAAGTTCCATCATACAACTTCATCAACCTGCAACATGTTAAAAAGTATAGTTCAATAACAAGGTATTGGCGAGTACACAAGTTTAATATCATAGCATAAGTATAAATAAAATAGTTAAAACAAATCCACATGAATACCTAGCATACAAGATAAATGTACACAAGGCATGTGAATCTACAAGTCAATCCTCTAGTGTACCGCAAAATAGATTTAAAACTTAACAGTGACCACAAGAATACGAGCGATGCGTTACTCCTACAGCGCTATACATGTTAAGGGAGGCTTGATCGAAGTTAATGACATTTAGATCACATAAGAATATACCAAGTAACAATTCAAGTAGCATAAGACTAAAGCATGTTTGATGGATTGTTTGTGTGTAATCATAGAATAAAAGCGTTATTTAGTGTAGTTTGGTAATTTAACATATTGCACCCAAATAGTGTAAAGCATAAAAAGGGTGTCGAGTGTACTCACGGTTTTGCAAAGTAATATCCGTGAGAGAGTTAGGTTGTTTTAGGGGAAGGAACACCAAGTTATCCTACACAAGGCAACTTAGGTGTGTGAGTATTAGATTGACGGTGGAGTTTAATGAGTTTAAGAATTAAAGTATGCAAAAAGTATATATAACGAAAATATTTATCTAGACACTAATGCTCGTTTTTTACACTATAAGCCCCGAAGGGTAATTGTGTTTTTATGGGTCATGCCCAATAGAATCGTAACGATTGTTAGGTCTAAGATAAAATAACCTACTGTTAGGACAAATAACCATTTGGTCATTGTCAAAGGTTTGGTTATATTAAGTATTTACCTATAGTTACAGTATTACTAATTTATCATATAGTTCATGTATTTCATAGATATCATGTAAGTCATATAAGTCATGCATGAGGTAGGAGGATAACCATCCTAAACCTCTTTCGTAAGATTCACCATTACACAAGATTGACACAAGGACAATCCGGATGGTCAAGAATTATGGAAATCATCAAGTGAGGGGTGGATTGCATAGTTGAATGGCCAAGGCCTTCATGTAATCACACCTACACCAACACAAGCTTGTAAGCTTGGATGGCTCAACACTTGTGGGTTTGAAACCCTAGTAAAAACCACAAGTTTAGAGACATGTTATGCCTCTTGATTGTGTGTGAACAAGGCTAGCTTAACACACTAACCATAAGCTTGGTTAGTGGTATAAGTAGCTTAGATTTGTTATGTTAAAAACAAGTTCGAAAAAGTTTTATAAGTTATCTTCCAAAACAGAAAATTTGGCCCCAAAAATGGTTTGATTCCACCTTGGTTTTCCATGAAAAACCTATGGTAACATCCATACGGCTTAGCAAACAATGTTGAGGAAGAAAACAAAGTGAAAACATTGAAAAACTTGAAGTTTGAAAGGTAAAATTTTGGGCAGAAAGTTTGTACACTTTTGGACCTCAAAATGGTGTGGTTTCACCTTAGTTTGCCCAAGAAAACTTGTGAGAACTTTCCTAGAGGTTATCCAAGAGTGTTAGAAGGAAAAACAAGGTAAAAAGAAGAAGAAAATTGAGTCGAAACTCACTTGCAAGCTGCCGTGTTTCAGCAGAGAATTTCAGGAGTTTGGGGTCTTGGTTGAGGTGTGTGGAGGCTTGTAAAAGTGAGAAATGGGTGGAGGAACATGTGCTTATATAGGGTTAGGATTAGGGTTGTATTTAATGCATTTAGGTGGGAATTTTGAATCAAAAAAAAAGAAGTGGGAACCCCAACATGTTGCGGCCGCAAGGGCTGTTTCTTTTCTTTTTTTTCATCATTTAATTATTTATTTGATGTATTTAGGTCATTAAACATGGCACATTATTTATAACACATGTATAGGTCATGAGGTAGTCCTTGGTCATGAGTTAGGATGTTTTCAAACACAATAAAAAGACTTACTAGATGTACATGATCAATCATAAACATGACAAGTTTTTGTATGATACCAGAAGCTTGAATTCTTTGAATATAAACCACTAATTATCTTGCTTGGGTTTAGTATAAGATTTATAAACATTCAACATGTACTTACAAATCATTATGAATTGATTTACGAAGAAATAAAGTGACGTATGATCACAAGTTAAAACATGGACAAAGTTTGAAAATTTCGTATAATTGGTCGATCTTGTTTACAATCAAAGCCTTAGATTACAATGAATTGAAAATAGAAATACAATAACAAGGTTTGGACTTTCCAACAAATAGAAACACGAAACGATCTTACTAAAAACGGAAGGTTACAAGAGCGAAGCGTTACAGCTCCCGACTAGGAATTACCATTTGAGTTGAGGTGCGATGCGAGTGATTTCGCAGTCGGGGCCGTCTTGGGTCAGAGGAGAGATAAGCATTTTCACCCGATTTACTATGCGAGTAAGACCTTGAACGACGCTCAGGAGCATTACACCACGACAGAAAAAGAGCTCCTAGCCGTGGTCTTTGCCTTCGACAAGTTTTGATCTTATCTCATCCTCTCCAAGACTATCGTGTACACAGATCATGCAGCACTTCGGTATCTCTTTGGCAAGCAAGATGCTAAACCTAGATTGATAAGATGGATTCTTTTGCTGCAAGAGTTTGACATTGAAATCCGTGACAAGAAAGGGGCCGAAAATTTGGCAGCTGATCATTTGTCCCGACTTGAGCATTACAAGGGAAAAGAAGTTCGTGGGGCCAACATCAATGACAATTTCCCCACTAGTTTTTATGCGGATCGAGACAAATGAAGACTCCCCATGGTTTGCTGACATCGCAAACTACCTGGCCAACGGCATCCTGATCAAAGGGATGACCTCTCAGCAGAAGCGGAAACTTTTTGCAGATGTTAAGTACTATCTTGGGATGACCCATATATGTTCAGGGTGGGCGCGAATCAGATGATCCGGCGCTGCGTGCATGGTGACGAGGCGAGGGACATTCTTCGCCACTTTCACAAGGGACCTACAGGAGGTCATCATGGGGCGAACAATACCGCAAAGAAGGTGTTCGATGTTGGATTCTTCTGGCCTTCTATCTTTAGAGACGCCCATGAGTTTGTGAGATCATGTGATGCCTGCCAAAGGGCAAGCAATATCTCAGCACGCAATGAGATGCCGCAGAACGGCATTCAAGACGGTGAGGTTTTTGATGTGTGGGGCTTAGACTTTTTGGGCCCTTTTCCGGCATCCTTCGGAAACCGATACATCCTAGTCGCGATCGATTATGTATCAAAGTGGGCGGAAGCACAAGCTTTGCCCACCAATGATGCTAGGGTGGTGGTTAGGTTTCTGAAGAAACTGTTCGCGCGCTTTGGTGCTCCTAAAGCGTTGATTAGTGACCGGGGGACACACTTTTGTAATGCTCAGTTGGAGAATGCATTATCCCGGTATGGTGTGCATCATCGATTTTCTACACCATACCACCCACAGACTAGTGGGCAAGTCGAGGTCACGAATCGGGGCATTAAGCGTATCTTGGAGAAGACGGTGAGCGCAAGCCGTAAGGACTGGTCTGAAAGACTGGATGATGCACTGTGGGCCTTTCGAACGGCCTACAAGACCCCTATAGGCACTACTCCATTTAAGCTGGTCTGTGGGAAGTCTTGTCATCTCACTGTGGGCCTTTCGAACGGCCTACAAGACCCCTACAGGTTTGTGTAGATCCACGAGACCGAGGAGCTCCGGATGATTCATATGAGAGCTCCAAGCTATATAAGGAACGTACTAAGACGTTCCACGACTCCTGCTTGAAGGACAAGAAAGAATTCTGGGTGGGTGATCGTGTGTTGTTATACAACTCGCGTCCTAAGTTGGTTCATGGCAAGCTTAAGTCTCGTTGGTCAGGTCCTTACACGGTGCGATTGGTGTTCCCCTATGGAACAGTGGAGATAAGCCATGAGGATGGCTGATTGTTCAAAGTCAATAGGTACAGGCTGAAGTCTTATATTGGTGGCCCCGTGGAGAAGAGTGAGGAGGTTGTCACCCTCCACCCAAGAACAAATGAATTCGGGGTGGTGAGTCTAGTTGAAGACTCGTAACTAAACTTAGCATGTTTTTTAGGTTTGATATATGTTTTTCTTTTTGTTTGCTTAATTTATTTTTCAGGTTGCGGTTCGTTCTGGACGCGGGGGATGTTGGAATGCATCGTTGATCTTCAGGTATGTTAGTTTGGCTCTTTTCTTGATAGGAGGTGTTTCGTGAGTGATCCGAATTCAAGTGATTTTTTACCTTGGTTTTATTAAGTGTGAATAAATAAACTTAAGTGGGAAATAGCTAATAAAAAAACCCCGAAAATCCGAAAAATAAGCACTATCAACAGGGTTTTCTGGCACTGTCAGACCTGCTAGTGTAGACCCATTTGCAGAACTCATAAACCCATCTTGTTTTTTTCTTTAAAACCTTCAAAAGTCACTTGAATCCTCAAAACCCACTCACGAATCCTCCACACTTCCTTCCTTCCTTCAAGAAATTTGTTTTCCTTTCATCCTAAGCATCAATCCAGGTACGAATCTTTCTTCTTTTCTTTTTACTTGTTGAGTATTTGGGGTTTGTTCTTCAAGTTAGGTTTTTCTTCTAAGTTTTTAGGGTTTGGTCTAAATAGTCCGATTCAAGCCCGTTTTTTGTGTATTTTATGTTGTCGTGGACCACACTTGACCGATCTACAAAACCCCTAAGCAAAAGTTTTAAAAAATCGGGTTTTGGGTGAGTTTTGGGGATATTGCAGGCTGCAGTTCTGTCACGCACCGGTCGTGCCAAAGGTTGGCATGACCGTGCTCTTCATAATTTGTGGCTGAACTGCTTTAAAAAAACCCAGAAATTCATCACGCACGATCGTGCCAACATATGGCACGACCGTGCCCTTCATAAATTGTTGATGAATTTGAAGATCCTGCCCAGAAATTCAACATGCACGATCGTGCCTTAGGTTGGCACGATCGTGCCCTTCATTAAAAATTTCCAGTTTTCACAAAAGTTCACCTAGAATTGGTTTAGCACGAGAGTGCTCAAGTGTGGCACGATCGTGCTTCATGAAGAATAAACCCAGAAAAACTTCATAAGTTAGATATCTTCATAAAGCCTGCTGGAATCAAGCACGCACGATCATGCCAACCTAAGGCACGATCGTGCGGACCTGTCTCGAACGCAGTTTTTGTTCGGTTTTCCGCATTTTAATTGCTAATCTTGTCTCATTCTTGCAGATGAATCATCCTTTTCTCATGTTCAGCGACAATGCCAGGGAAGGGCATTGCATTGCCAAAGTTGAAAGGCTATGGGCTAGGAGGCATTTAATCGAGCCTATGCGGACACTTCAGATCGTCGATCTTGACTTACTTGGTCAGACCGAACGGTTTGAGGATCTTATGACTCCCCCATGGACCCACCTCTTCGCGATGGCTGCGCCACAATATGTTGAGTTGGTCATTGAGTTTTTGCTTCATTCAGGTTTATCTTTCCGTGCCCGGATGTTTACGAGAAACGGGTTGGTGTTAGTTACTGTCTGGGACGGAAAGGCATCACCAATCTATCAGCAGGTTCGAGCAGATACTTGGGTTATATGGGGAAGATGAGATTGACTCCGAGCTCTTTCACGATAGTCTGCAGGAGTGGGAAGCTGACGAGGATAAAGTCGAATTCTGGGCTGAGATCACTGTGCCGGGTCGAGAATGGGACCCAAGACGAGCCAAAGCTACATGGATTCTTGACCCATTGCACCGCATAATCGAAGGCGCCATCTTTCACGTAATCGGAGGTCGGGGTGATAGTACTGGAAACATCACCACCCGTGACCTCTTCTACCTCTATTGCATCATCTCTGGATCCAATTGCAATGTTGCGGTTAGTGTTGCTGAGTCTATCCAAAGGGGTATTGGTTTGACCCCCACTTCGAGGATCTGTGGTGGTGCATTTGCCACCAGGTTAGCTAAGTACTACAGGGTACGGTTAGATGATCTAACCGTAGCTTGTGATTATGGACTTCTCGATGTGGCGCAATTGATCGCCATGCATATGATTCGCAAAGTAAATGGTATCCCAAAGCTAGCGGATCGCCTGGGTAAGATTTGGGATCCACTTCCTGAGGGGGAAGTGATCAAGAGGAAGGCAATGTTGGTGGTGGCCACGATGTCCACATGCAGGATGCTCCAGGATTCAGGCCAGGTGAGGCTGCTGGGGGAGCAGACCCTCACATTCAGATAGGTGAATTAGGCCAGGGCTTTGGGAGCCCAAACTAGGAGCACATGTTTGGTGGTTTTGGTGGCGGGTTTGAGCAGGATGCATACGGCCCGTATGAGCCGTCTCCAGTTGATCTTTGGAGACGCATGGATGGGTTGGCTTTGGACCAGCAGGCTGTACGGCATGACGTGGATTTGATCTGCGCAGAGCAACATAGACAGGGAAACTTTTTAGAGGATATGTATGAGCAGAGCAGGCGTAGCATTGATTGGCTATTCGGTTCATAGTAGCACCTATCAAGCTTGCTCGGTCATCCCTACACACAGCCACCGCCGCACTTCACGCGGAGATCCCAGTTTGACCGTCGGGATGATGCTGGTCCCTAAGGATCTGGCGGCCGACCCTGATCTTGCAGCATATGCCGTACTTTTATTTGCATTTTGTGTTTGAGGAGTGTACCATTTTGCATTGTCCGTACACTCCTTCGTTTGTTGCTTTAATTTCGTACATTTTAATTTAGTGGTTTGTTTTATAAACAAAGACAATGGAGTTTTGGGTTGGGTTGTTTCTTGTGATCTTGATTATGTTTGCCAGTGTGCAGTATTGATTTGATGATGTGCTAGTTGCTTGATGGTGCGGTAAGTTCGTTGGAATGTTTCATATTATCTCCTTTTGTTCCATTCTAGCCTTTGCAATTCAGGGGAGTTTTCGTGTTCCCGCTTCCTCCACTTTCACTAGTTTATTGCATTACATTATGCTCGTTTCTTGTTGTACATCGAGGGCGATGTACAATTCAAGTGTGGGGAGGTGTTAAGCTTGTTTGTGGTTGTCTGTAAAAAAATAAAATAATAATAATAATACAAACTCTCTTGAATAATAAAATCAAAGCAAGTTTTATATAAACGCTAAAGTTTTTGATAAATATACAAAGGTGAACGAAAAAAGGATTTGCTCGAATAAAAGTTGCCATCTAGTAACAAATTTTTTGTATAAATTTGAGCGTGAGAAATCAAGTAACATCCCTACTTGTTTGCCTTGCATAGTTACCCAATACGCCCGTTTCCGTGAGTTATTTTTGAGCCTTGTAGCTTTAAAATTATTTTTGCTCATGTTTTTGCGGGCAAAGATTGAGTGCGCAAGATGACTTTTGCGGTTTAGAACTTGTGTTAGGCATGCATTTCGAGAACACAAAGCAAATACATAGCATAAAAATGATTGAGGCAGTAGGAAACCTTTTATTTTTAACCATTTTTATTTATTCATGCACCCAAATCACACCCTTAGTTAAACCAATTTGAGCCTTTCCCTTTTGTTTCTTTTAAACCACTAAATATCACCAATTAGCCAAATTAGCCTTTTATGTTTGAACCCACATTTTTGGTTTAAAGCCCGATCTGAGTAAGACTAACTTGTAGGCCTTCTTGTATAGTTTATCGATTTATTAGTCATAACATCATAGCTTGGAGTTTTTATCTAAGTAGACATGCTTAGTTCCCTCTAAAATGGTGAAAAAAATCATAGTTGAAAAAGCCTTGTCAATTGGCTTTGTTAGAGCGATTTTGGGGGATATCTAAGTGGTTGGATAGCTCTCGATTAGTTATTAATAAGTTGCATAGTTTTGTTTTTCTTCGCTTCAAGTTAGTCGAGCCGTCAGTCTTTAGCCGTTTTAGCCACTTTCATAATCCATTTCCACACCCTTTACCCTAGCCAAGTTACAACCCACACAAGACCACTTGATTTGTGTTATGTGTTAGTCAAGTGTTTAGATTTGATCCTTACACAAGCTTATGATATCGCATAGTCATTGTCTTGGCATCGAGTGTTCTAAACATACTCCATGAATTGTATGTCTCTTATATTTTTAGCCGAGTGTGTGTTAACATTTGCGAGGATGTAAGGTGAGCTTGTAGGGATGTCAAGATGGATCATTGATCATAACCATATTTCACATACTTTTTGGTTTTCCTTTTATGTCGAGTAATCCGTTTTGTTTTGCCCAAGTTATTTATTTGTGCTTATATAATGCTAGTTGAGATGATTGTCGAGATAGAATTTTTGTTTATTTTAGTTTGTTTGAGGACAACCAAAGTTCAAGTGTGGGGATGTTTGATGTATAAGAATTTATACATCTTTTAAACGTCAAATATTCCCCATTAATACGGAAATTCGTTGTGTTTTCATTGATCTTGATACTCATTTGAGTTGTTTGTGAAAATACAGGTCCAGGCTTCAGCCCGGTGAAGAAACAAAGGCTTTTGGAGCGATTTGGAGCAAAAATGGAACATTTCAGCCAACTGCCAGATATAGCTCGAACGTGCCAAGTCTTCGGAAGCTGGCACTATCATCAGCACTACCATCAGTCTGCACAAACCAAGCCAGGCCAACATCTGGCACGGTCGTGCCAACCCTAAGCACGACCGTGCTCGTGCCATCAAAGGTCCTGATCAGCTAATTTCCGAGATCAACTTAATCATTGCCGAGTACGATATCGAGAAGCACGACCGTGCCACCTCGGGGAAATTTTAGCGGGATCTTTCCGGATTTGGCATCAAACTTGGTCAACAGCTCAGAAAGGCACCTGCCAATTACCAAGCACGACCGTGCCAAAAGGTGGCACGGTCGTGCTAAATGCCTAGTAGCTTAAATACGTGAATTCAGCTCATTTGATGGGGAGTTGGAGCATTTTGGTGAATTTTTCTCTCAAGAATCTGATCTTGGAAGCTTGTAGATTGAAGGATGAGCCTTTAGGAAGGTTGTATCACTTGATATTTAACTCATTTTATTGATTATCTTGTCTTAAACCCTAGTATTCCACTTGTTATTTATGAACAATCTACATTATTTTGCATTTGTCTTAGTTATTATGAGCCTTCTAGGCTAAACAATTGTGTTGCTTGAATTTTGTTGAAGCTAATGAACACTTGACAACATAGAAATAATGTGGTGATTGTGGTATGTTAATCTTCATGATGATATTTAATCTCGTTCTTGGAATGCACGTTCATGTTTAAAGTCATTATTCTTGAAAGTTTGGTCATAAGTATTTACATGTGGTGTTGGAAAGCCCATGTAGAGATTATGATTGTTGAATCTTGTTAGTTTGTTGATTTGATTCATAGCATGAAACTAGGAATGGTAATTGCTCTAACATGATTAGAATGATGATTTGAATATGAGTATGAATTCTTGCATTTGGATTTGGAAAGATCATATGAATGTTTATATGGATTCTATGGTTTGTGTTCATGTTGGGTTGATGATTTAGGCCAAGATTGTTTTCTAGCATGACCATGCTTGTGATTTATATCAAGAACTTGTTGAAGATGTCATTTACTTGAAAACAAGTTAGGGTGATTAATGTGTTGTTCATATTAGTTTTCCTTAATTTGTAGAGTTAGGAGTTTTGACAAACAATTAACTCATTACTAAAGATTAACATCAACTTAGCAAGTGAACTTAAAAGAATGAATCTTAGGTGATTAAAATGTTGTTTCATTATAATCTTCCCAAGATTTATAAAACTAGGAAAACTTGAGTGAAAACTTAGTTGAATCTAGAACTTGCATCACCATTAGTTTTCCTTAAATGTTGTCAAATGTTTATTAGTGGATACTTAATTTAAGCAACCTTTCTTAATTATTGTTCTTTATTAATTCAAAAGTAGTTAATTGTTATTTTTCATGATAGTAAAAAAAGTCAAGAAATCAATTCATCCATTGAACCAGGTTTAAAAGTAACAAAGATCTAGTATTGAGAAACCGAGTCCACTGATTGATATCCGGTTCTTACCGACCGATTGTACTACCACCTGACGGGTACACTTGCCCCTTTGTGTGTGTAGTTGGTTTTAGGTAAATACCATTTTAAAACCTAATCTGTGTGAATGAAAATCATAATAATAAAAATATATTTAATTCACGCGCATCAGTCCTCCACTTGGTCGTCTATTTGCAATGTTAGATTGGATTACAAAATCCTTATTGCGAAACTTTTATGATACAAATGCAAGACACCCCCACATTTAAGTGTTATAAGATATCATCCAGATGGAGTAATGAAAACCATTTCTACATACCCTTATAGGGTTGTTTCTAAATGGATCCTCCCAATTTCTTGCCATTTGATCAATATTTCCGTAACTTCCCTTATGATGACATTTATACACAATGATTGAACAAGATCAACCTCATTGTATCAGTGAATTGAACTTGCATTAACACATGCCATTGTCATAAGTTTGTCACCAACTTAGAATAATTCTAATTTAACATCTAGAATAAGCCTAGACAATGGGTTCTCATCATTAGCTTTTCGAACAAACTCTTCAAAAGTTACATGTCTTTTCCTTATAATGAATGAAAATTTTCCCTCAACTTTGTCTGTACACAAATTCTTTTTTGTTCATAAACATTTGAATGTTTAGAGTTAATTAGTCTCCGTCAAGACCCATAATTAACCAAGTACTAGTCTAGCATGCTTTTGACTAAATACTTTAGCATGTGAACAGAAGATGCATCATTTTGATTCTTCATAGCCCTAAGGATATCAAATATCACTTTGTAACATTCATCCCTTGTTAAGAGAAAATAATGAGACTTATTCATAATCCTGAAACATAAATATTTAGGAAGGTCTCACAAATTATTGTATATAGCACATAGCTAATTTTATCATTCAATTAAGGAACATAACTTGTTTACCTTTGATCTCCAACGCTTTACCATTGACTCATAAGGACTTAAACATAAGTCTTAATCCAAGTCACTTGGCGAGCACATTCACCACCGACAAGATAAATGTTCCTCGCCTACAATCACTATTATGTGTGAGATAGAGTCAACTAGATCGACACTAAATAACATGGCATTCATAATTTTGCCATAAGTGATTTGTCATTTTTTCACACATTATATTTGTATATTCATTAGAGTATATATATATATAATATATATATATATATATATATATTTAGGATGCTCTCCTAAACGAATATAAAATCTCCATATAGTTTTAACAATAATCAAGTGGTAGACGTATCTACGTATAGATCACTCGAAACAAATCTCTCAAGATTTATCAAAGGTATACAATAACATATAGTACTTTTTCTTTCATATGTTAGAATTCACACTTGTGAATTTTCCAATCACTTTTAACGAAGTATGTTGACGTGGATCTCATTTGTGTATTTCATCTCAATACACTGAATACGTTCTTTCATTATTCTCTCATGATGTGGTTATACATTTGATGTTTCGTCTTTACTTTCAGTCAATGCAACCACCCTCAAGTTGTTTATGTCCATATATATTTATTATATCCTTTAAAACCATATTCTTTTAAACAATGTATAGTTGATGTTATAATTACTTTCCACAAAAATACTTTATACGTCACAAACATTAGTGATTTATTTCTTTATAAAAAAATTGCATGTGTTATCCGAAGATATTGAACACAAAACAATAAAATACAATGGAACAAATCATAGTGCCAAAACACTTTTGAAATTTAAACGGAAGCATAGACGATATGTAGACATCAAATATCAAAGTGCTTTTATCTTCAACACTTTATATTATGACCGAAATCTTCTCAACGATATCGTTCCATGGCATGTATTGAGGTACTCCCTCAATAAGACTCCGTGCACTTGTAAGTACAAGTTCCCCATTTCATCTTGAAATTTTAAACTTGGACAATTATGCGCAAAACAACACCAAGCTGTTATAAATGCTACATTTAAGTAGTAAACTTGACCAATTAAATGCGTTCACAACAACACCAAGTTGTTTTCCACCAAATAATATCCACGAGATTGTTACTTTGTTCAACAAATGCTACTTCTAACAAGAGTAGCAAACCATTTGAATTCTCAAAACTATACAAAATTTTGTTATGAAAATCATTTAAAAATATTTCCTTAGTTTTGCAATGTACAATATTACTAATATCAATTAGAGTTTATGATAACATAAAATCAAAACCCAAAATATCAAACGGTTTTATATTGTTTATTCTTACTACGCATGTACTAAACGTTTTCTAACACGCACGTAAAAAAAATATTATAACGGACACATTACAGAAACGAACGTTTAGATAAAATGTTTTCCAAGGATAAAGTTTATAAAATAAACCATTTCTCATCATTTTTATTCTAATTAAATGTTTACATAAAATGTTTTCAAGGATAAAGTTTATAAAATAAACCATTTCCATTCATTATGGCTTATACAATGTCAATCTCTAACATTGTATTTGTGATACACATTTTCTAACACACGTGTTAGAAAATTTAAGTCTTTTTTATATATAAACACGACCATTTGGATTTAGAAATCACATATTAAAGTTGGTGATAAGTCCCACACAACTACACCATCACTTTATGGTGATTTAATTCTTGTATTCTTACTCTTATAGTTTTTCAATCTCATCAAGTTAGGCACATAACCTACTTTTAATACAATAGACATGGGGTGAAAAGAGTCTCACTTAATTAGAGATTTAATTGGAGACATAAACTCTTATAAAAACTAATAAATAGACATAAAACTCTACTTAAGAGTTTATTTTTCATATGAAGAGTCTAGTAAATAATTATAATTTTATTAAATTTATATAAATAACAACACCATCACTTTATGGTGATTTAATTTTGAATTCAATCAAACATTAACTTTAATGTATCAACTTTATTTCTAAACCATTTTTAATAATCATGTTAAAATGAAAAAAATTCTAACGCGTATGTTAGAAATATTAACATTTCAACAAAATGTTAATTCGACTTACTATAAACACATATATGGTTCAAATAAATAAGTCATTTCCAATACACACGGTAGAAAATGAACTGTCACACCCCATATTTTCAACCAAACATCGGTGGGCCTAGGTGGAGAATATCGTGACGTAAGTTGAAATCATCATAGACAATTAAACACAGCACAGCGGAAGTCTTGGATTTAAATTACTATAACAAACCAAATGTTCGAAATACAAATAATATACAGGCTCGTAATAGAAGATGCACAGGTGGATCATAAATTGTACAAAGAAAGAATGTAAAACAGACTTTGGGCAGATCTAGTATTTGCAAGATCCTCTTATCACTACCGAGCACTTCCAGTCTATTTTCGTATTGTACCTGCAAGCTTAGTCTTTTGAAAATACGTTAGCTTTCGCTGGTAAATACACCCAACTACTCATTTTGAAAACATTTAAATAAAATGTTTTAAGTGCGTATCAGCATAAAATCTTTTATAACTTAGGAAAGTTGACGTTGCAACCTTGTTAACAGATTCACATGTTTGTCCATACATACAGGGCCCAGTACAAAAAACCAAGACATGATTAACGTACACACCACTTATGAACTCACGAAGGAGTTATCCCCAACAAGTGTGGGTAAATGCATTTGAGCATCTGTCAGGTGTATGCCTACACCCCGCGCTAAGGTGGTGGCCATTATCTATTGTAATGAGCCGAGGATATCCAGGACACGGTAGTTAACCCCCAATGTTTAAGTTATCAAACAAAACAAATTATAACGGAATATGCAGATTTACTAGCCACAATCCGGCATTCGATTGATCCCATTTCCGACCAAAGGTAATAATTTACCGTATCCCAAGCCCGTATAGGGAAAATAAGTCGAGAGTATTTACCTGAGTTAGTCTTGATTTAAAAATGCAAGATTTAATATCTCAGTCGTATCCAAAATGAACTAAGTGCAGATAGCATTTACCGGAAGCTCTAGTCTGGATTATGGCATAAGCTAACCAATTAAATACTAACGGTCTTATTTAAGTCATAGACTTAGATCGAGTAGTGTACAAGATCAAAACGTATAACGCTTGATTAAATGATGATCGAATAGAATATAGTTTAAACCTGACAAGTACTTTGACTTGCATAATATGGATAAACTATAAACATTCTGGATTTTGAAACTTAAATGACAAGGTTAGACCCTTTTCGGTTAATTTCCGTAAACTAGTTACATATGCTTAACCGTATGCATATTAGCGATATCGGGTAACCGGATAAGTCATGGACAAGTTCTATATGCTATTATATTTTAAATAAGTTATAATATCAGAAGGATATCAACTTATATGCCTGTTAAAGTTTAAAATGAATTATGCCTTATAAGGGCATTTTGGTAATTTCATACTTTATAAAAGGAACTTAAATATAATTTATTGTAATAACTATAAGTATTCCGGAAAAATAACTTATTTATGATATGATATCAGTAGGACATTAATTATATGTGTAATTTATCTTTTATGACCAAACTATGCACCGAAGGGGCATTTTGGTCATTTTACACATAGTTTATATATTATTTGGTATTCTGAGTTTATATCTTGTACCTACTGTAAAAAATTAAAAATAAGTTTTAAAATCAGTAGGTAAGAAGTCTTGGTTAATAAATATGGTTCAAAACCATACTATGCGCCGAACGGCGCTTATATCGTAAAATGATTATTTGTGCGATGTTTAGAGAAAACTGATGTTTCGGTCAGATTAACATGTCTTAGATATGTTATTTAATATAACATATTAGTAGGTAAAAGATTTACTTTGGAAAGATGTGATTAAAACCATTTTATAAGCCACAAGGGCCTTATCGTCATTTATCGACATAATATAAGGACTTGTTCATAAACTCATTTTATAATCTGATTTAACATCCCAAATAATCCTACTTATAAATTACATCATAGGAAATTCATTTTCAAGTTTATTATCATTTAAACCTCTTTTTATGTAAAAAGGGCAATTTAGTCAAAATGGCATAATTACGGAACTTGTGCATAAACTCAGATTCTGATTATGATCATGTCATATAACCTCAGAGGGTTATGCTACATTATATTACGATCATAATGCAACTTTAGATCAGTAGCTAACTAATCTATATCGGGTCAGAATCGAAAGTCAAAGCAGAAGTCAAACTTCGCGACTTTCGATTGCAAACCAACCCTAGAACTGAAATTGACGAGCCAACATGTTCTTACATGTTCTAATAATTATTACTAACTTGTTTAAGTGTCAAAACAGGTTTCATAACATATATAAGATCAAATTATAATATTTCTGAAAAATGGCATGTTTGACTTTTTAATATAATAACTTTGACCCGTCAATTAGTCTAGCAAACGTGATCTTTAGGGGGTGTCCTTTATAGGGACTAACACCTACCTTATTACGATCACTTAGCCATGTTCGTTATAAACAATGGCTGGGCCATAATGGTCTTAACCGAAAGTCAATGCGTTTTCTGTAAAACGATTGACTTTTGGCTATAAAAGCCTATAAACGAAAATGCAAGAGGAAGGAACACTTACAAGTGGTTCCTAGGATGCAATAGAACTAAGTTCGATGCTCCTTTCAGTTAGGAACTTCCAGAGGAGGGAGATAGAGTTGTGAATGAGAAAGGTGCAAGTTCAAATGATGAACCTTGGCACATATTTATAGTTGGAGAGCTTGAAGGAGGTGATGCCAGGTGCTAAGGGGTGTAAGAGGGAGCTTACAAGTGTCCTAAAATGTGGCATAACAGTTTGGAAGACCATGGTTTCGATTTAATGGTTCTTGGCAACATGTGTGGAGGCCAAGCAAAAATTCTGCAGACACAAACCTCTCGCGCCCTGAGAGAGACCCAGGTTTGGTCTATCACGCCCCGCGAGCGCCTCATGGCCAGAATCAAAGTTTGACACTTTTAGCCCCTCAACTTATAAAACCTTCTAAAACACCTTTTTAGCATATTTAGCCCTCCGTAACCAATATTTGGCATAGCGGGAGTATGCCCGGACATTGTCGAGCTCTCGGTTCGTTAAAAGGTCACTCATAGGTATAAATTAACATGTTGACACTTTTAACCCCTCCATCATCCAACTTTTACATAATTATGGATTTGATCTCTCTCGTCCAACAATTGGGACATATAAGAGTTAGGACTTTTTAAAGGATCACTCTGAGGCTCATTTTAAGCATGTTGACTTTAATGTCACTCAGAGGCTGGGCATGTTGACACAATGGTCATTCAGAGGCCAAATTTTAGCATGTTGACACCAATGATCACTCAGAGGCTATGTTTTAAGCATGTTGACACTAATGGTCACTTAGAGGCTATGTTTTAAGCATGTTGACACTAATGGTCACTCAGAGGCTTGGTTTATGCATGTTGACATCAGAAGATCACTCAGAGACTTATTTTGAGCATGTTGACGTTTTTAGTCCATGTTAGTCTTTAATAGACTTAAAATAAAAATATGACGCTGTCGCTATATTATTGAACACGATTTTACAGGGTGTTACATGAACAATAAAAAATTGCTTCGAAACTAATGGTTTTCATAAACGTATCTAACACACATGTTAGAAATAAAGGATTACAAAAATCATTACAACGCTTATTAGTTTATATAAAATAGACTTATTTTTAACACTCAATTTTTTTAACCACATTATATAAATACGATGATCATTTCTAACAAGCATGTTAGAACATGAAACGTTTACAAAAAAACGTATGGTTTGCACTAATAAACCTGATCTAACACAAAAGTTAGAAAAGATTAACGATTCCAAAATCGTTTCAAAAAACCAAATGGTTGAACCAAAACTATTCGTTTTGTACCACGATATAGGATTTAAGATTGTATCTCAATCTCAAGAAATCCAAACACAACAAGTTGTACTACGTACATATTTTCCAAAAAATATTTATAAGATCATAATCTATAAGAATTATGTTCTTTTTATTTATTTATTTATAAATCTTTTCGTGAACCCAAAATCCTTATAAATAAGGTTTTAAGATTGTAGCAACAATCTCACAGAATCTATTTTAAGTTTGTAGGAACTAGGTTCACTTTTTATAAAATATAATTACAAAATATATAATAACGAGATTCTCGGTATTCATAGAAAATATCATAGTACAATATCGGTTGCAACAACTAAATAAAAAGAATATAAAATATAATTATATATACCAATCTTGATTCAAGCCGCATCTCTAGTGGGTCCTTCACTCGCACTTGATAGCATCCTAGACTGCAACAAAGAGCACACTAAAACGTTGACGATTTTGGTTGAGGCACGTGTTCAACACGCTTCCCTTAAAACAAATTCGCGCCTCTACTAAAGAAGACGCGATTGTTTCCCATGGTACAACAGCCGAAGCAGTATCTACTGCCGAAGATGGCTCACGCGCCCGCGGTTACACCGGGTAATTGTAGTGTTTGAACTTATAGAACAAATAAGGATGTTGATGGTGGTGGAAAACAAGTAGAGAGTACTCATAACTCTCTGGTTGATCTTCCAGTGTTCATCCTCCTTCTAGTATATTTATGTATCAAGCACTACAATATTATTATAGTCACACAAAAAAGCATACAGCCTACTAATTGTACAAGAGTTAAGGAATAGTGAAATGTTTCACTTAATTAGTCATTAATTAGTTACTTAATTAGAGACTTAAAAACTCTAATAAAACTAATTAAATGTCATAAGAAGCTCTAATCAAGAGTTTTTTTTTTATTCACCACATGAAGATTCTAATTAATATTTATAATTTCATTAAATTATAAATATATTAAATATTCATTCACCAAATTTCCAACAGACGATCCATGGCTGATTGTTGTTGGGTCACAAAGCTCTCCATATCTTGCGGGTATCTATATGAACGTCGGCTCATATACCAAATGTAAGTATCATATTCACAATTCCAAATGGCCAGAGATTACGGTTAAGAACTAAGAACTTGAAAGAAATAAGAAGGAATTCAAAGTAATTTTCTCAGCTACTTGAACAAAAGAACATAGCCCTATTATATAGGGTTTACAATGGAACAAGAATTACAAGAGCATGCATCACTGCCACTATAACATGGGTGAAAATGACATCTCATTCTCCCCTTTATTTGTACCCACGATGCTAACTAAAGAAAAGATACACATGTGCTGAAATAGAAAATAAACTGGTGCTGAAAATTACTCGGACCAATTGTCCAGAAAAGTGAATTTCCAAAAAACAAGAAGTTCATTTATGTGAAATTCGAATTGTAAAGGATTATAAAATTAGACAAGATGATCTATATTTAAATGGGGTTGAACCATTGCAATTTTCAATTGACGACTATCATACTTATTGCGAGAAAACACAATAAAAATGAAGTTATGATACTAAATAAAATAGAAAGAAACATGCTAGTATGAATTTGCGTGGAGTGTATGTTAATACAACACTATGCTAATGTCTGAATGTTAATATTTAAACACGATTGGTTAATTAAAATTCAAAAGTTCAGATAGAGAATGTGTATGTTTGCACATGTTTTACTCACTTTATCTGAAGATGTGTTGGAGTTGACGGATCACCTTTTTACTTCTTGCTACTTGGCTGTTGTTTTACTGAATCAAATTAGCATATGGTATTAATATGCCTCACATATACGTTTTCACGGTTAAAGATCTTATCGAGTTACACAAGTTACGAAGTAAATAGAAGCTTTACAAAACGATTATTCAACGTATTATTATTATTATTATTATAGAACAGTTATTCAAGGTATTATTATTACAGGCTATTGGTGGATATATAAAGCTAGAAACAAAGCTATTTATGAAGATTAAAAGGTCTCGACTACTAATATTATTGAGGATGTGAAGTGTATAGGTTTCTTTTGGTTTATATATATATCCAATGGAAAGATTAGTGTAGTTTTGGTTACTCGATACCTTTGTTGTAATCTTGTTGCTCTTGGTTGCTACTCCAGCAAAGGGCCGTTCAAATCGTTCGCCGCTCGTCGCATGCTCGTTCGATTTAACGCTTGGTTGTAAACGAGCGGCTCTGCTTGGTTCGGTTTGTAAACGAGCCAAGCATGAGCAAAGGTTCGCTCGTCTCGGTTCGGCTCGAATTATTATTTTTAATTAGTATATATATACATATACATATACACATACATATATAAACAAGTATATACGCATATATAAATTATACATATATACACACACATTACACATACGTATTTACTTGAATATAAATTAAATTTATAGTTTTATACATACCACACTATTAAATATTGGTCCGCTATATACATATTTACAACTATACATATACGTACTAGCCCAACCACACAAATAAAAAAATTGGTATCAAATCTAAAAGTTAAACCCTAAACCGATAAACGACAGACTGCTTATCGCCTCAAGGTCTCATGTCGTTACCCTAAGTCGATCATCTCTTGCTCTTAACGTAATTCTTCATGCAATGACCATCGCCTCGTCGGCCGCAACATTGGAATTCATAAGAAAAATATTATGCCACGAAATGTGTATGTTTTTAAAGACATACAAACTTGAGATCAAACGTTGTCACTATCTCTCTCAGCAAATTTAAATCGGACGACGTTGTTGTCCAAATCGCTCGGACTTCGCTCGACGCTCGCTCGGAATATTTACTGCTCGAAAAATGCTCGCTTGATTTGAGGCTCAGCTTTAAATAAGCCGCTCCGCTCGGTTTGTAAACGAGCCAAGGATAAACAAAATTCCGCTCGATTCAGCTCGACTCGTGAACAGCCCTACTCCTGCATGTGTTATGGATAGAAAAACTTATATTTATAAATGTTCACTAAAGAAAAGTCATTATTAATATAATAATTTAGGAATATCTATAATGTTTCTTGTTTTGTCTTTTTTAGTATTTTCGTCGAAACTTTCATTTACACTTTTCAACTTTAATAAATTAACTTTACTTTTTCTACTTAAATTTAATTTTTGTTGACATCTATTACAATTTAGTTAGTTTATTTTTTTTCCTTACATTTAGTTTAAATTTTGTTTTCATCCTCTGTAATTTAGTTGGTTGGTTTTTTCTTTTTCAATAAAGTCATCATTTTGAGTTTTTAACAATTTTTCTGTTATATAATTTTTTATGGGTTTCGTTGTTATGTCAATGTTCCACACGGGTTATTTTTATCTACGTTTTGATATGAATTTTTGTAACGTTGTTTTTAGACTGGCCGATTGTTTTTAAGGTTTTTAAAACATTTGTTTTTAAACCTCCTGACGCTCATCTCTAAATACACCCTAACGACATCTTTTTTTATATATGTTTAAACTAACCCATTGTAATACGTAAACGTCGTGTTTATCCTAATAACCCACTAGTGACCTACAAGTGTACAACAAACAAACAGAAGTAGTCACAATGAAAGCAAAATACCAAAGTAAACAAAAGGCTAAATGAAAGTCAAACAAACACAAGGGGGTGATATGTAAATTAAGTACCGGGGATAGTTAACTGATCAAAGTAACGTATTTAATCCCGTTAGACGGAAAATTGGGCGCACTACGCACCTGGTGTCGTTTAGAATCACCTGCCGTCTCCCTGTCACCGTTGATGGCCGACACTACCTTTTGAAATATTCAAACCCTAACGGAGCCAACAAAGAAATCCAGCGATGGCCGACACTTGTTCCAGGTTAGTTGTTCAATTAATCAAGCCTTATGTTTTGTGGACTGATCACCGAGGCCGATTCGGTTTCTCAACACTTTCCCTTTTTTCTCTGTGGCAGTAGTGGTGTTGAACGTGATCCTGCTGTTCGGAAATATACTGAAATCGTTGTTGTGCGTCATGGTGAAGCGGAGTGGAATGCTGAAAAAAGAATTCAGGTTTCATTTATATTTAAGTGTTTTTAGAACTATAATATCATATGTGAAAAATCATAATTAACTAACTCAGTTACCGATAGATCAACAATAGAACTATATCTAGCATTTCTGTTGAAATTGTTTGCTAGTAAGTTTGTTCGAATTGCATCTTAGGGGCTGTTTAACCATTCAAAAGTTCATAGTTCAAAATTTATCTCATGTCAGAATCTTGTTCATAGTTCCTGATACTTATAGTTATTAATACTTCAATAATAGGGTTCACCGTTCACCCTCCGTTATAATCGTTCAGATATTTTTTCCCGATACTTTTACAGTATAGGCTTTGATGTTACTTCTAAGAATTTTTTTTCTTTATGCTGACCAGGGACATTTAGATGTTGACCTGAATGATGTCGGAAGACAGCAAGCAGTTGCGGTAAGTTACATCTGTAATCTTCAGAAAGAAAATATGCTAGGTTTAGTTTGTACTTGTATTGAATGTACATGAGTTGCAGTTCGCACTTTTCGCATCATTCTGTTACACCGTCCGCCCTATTTTACCATTTTGAAACACATACAAGTTTAGCAATGTATGATTAGTATGGTTTTGTGAAAAGGTGTAATTGTTTTGCTACTAGACACCTTTTTTGAGGCAAGCTAAAATAGAAAGGTGGACGGTTAAAATTTGCAATGGATGAAGTACTCTTTATCGACAAAATACTTGAAATTATCTTTCCTGTTATAAAATTCAGCAACTGCGTAGTAACCCATAAATTTGCAATCTTGTTGTAGGTGGCTGAAAGACTATCAAGAGAGTCCAAAATTTCTGCTGTATATTCATCTGACCTGAAAAGAGCTCTTGAAACCGCTGAGACAATTGCAAGTAGATGTGGAGGGCTTCAGGTATGGTTCCAATAACCACTTATAATTTCTTCACTTTAAATTATCCATTAGACTGATAGGAGGGCATTAGATGGCTATTGGCAGGTGAATTCTGCTGATTTTCTTATAGGTGAGAGAGAGAGTGTTTTGCGTAGGTTGGCTTTTTTTTAATGGCCAACAAAAGACCACTTTTATTGATTCACCAATACAACAACCAACCAATAGTTAGCTATAATACATAGTTACACACCACCATTATATCAAATACCCATACATAAGAGATCAAAATCGCACCACCGGTTCCACGTGAGACCAAACGACTTGGAACGGTTCCTAAGCCGTAGTTTTCCCAAAGTTTTAATCTCTTTCACCAACCTTGTGGCATTTGCTTGTTTTTGATTAAACACCATGTCCTTCTACACCTCCAAATACGCCATATTGTGGTTTGAATAAGGAAAGATGTACCCGTAGAGGGTGAAGTGTGATATGAAGACATGGTAAAGAGAGGCGGTACTAAAGAAACCACAAATGACCCATCTTTGTTTTATGATCCCGGAGGTCGAGAATATATTTCGGAAAAAGTCTGGCTTTTCCAAGAAATCAATGCAAATGAAATATGAAAAATCGTAAAAGTATGTATCAATTTTATATATAAATAAATATTTTAATAAAGAGAAAGTCCGGCATTCCTTAGAAATTGGTGCATGTGATGTCATCCCTAAAAGCTTGTTGGCTAAAAAGAGTAGTTTTTTTTACTATCTAGTATCTACCTAATTAGTTAACATGGTAAAAATACTGTCACTGAGAATTGCTGATTGAGTGCATTTTATACCTAGAAATGCATGAATGGAAAAAGGCACATGAAGTCCATCTTCCTATATATTGTCAGGTAATTCAAGATCCTAATCTTAGAGAGAGACATTTGGGATGATCTTCAAGGTCTTGTATATGCTGACGCACCCAAATTGAAACTCAAGGCATTTAAAGCTCTTTTGTCTCCTGGAAGGGACGTTGAAATTCCAGTAAGCAGACTCTTTGTCCTCTTTAATTCTATTACATGTACGTGTGTGTGTGTCTCTCTGTCTCTCTCTTATATATATGCGTTGGTAGCTGTATGTATGTGTAATATATATGTGGGTCAGAATGGTCATTTTTTAGCACTAGTCAAAACAGTTGGGCCAGGTTTAGTTGGTCTCCGAACGCTTTTTTGCCCCTCTTTCTTGACTCTTTTGAGTTTCTAAGTAATCGATGTGTAAAATATTATTACTAAAACTATTTTTTTAAGAGACTAATCAATTTTTTTTAATAAAGCGATTTTAAGAGGTTGTAAACTTTTAAATAGTAAATACATTGCGAGTGTGGGGCACCCTAGACGCATTCCATTTTCTAAGCATGTTTTTGAAGATTACCTATTTGACTCATTAGAGGTACAATATAACCCAAATCAACCTGTTTCTTGGTAAACCTTTTGAAATCATCACCTCTAATGAAAGTAATAATTTGTAGTGTCTGGTCAGTAAATTTCTTGTTCTTAAAACACAGTTACACAGCTCATGTTTGGTAAAAGTTGATTTTCTATATAGTTAATGCGTTCCATCATCAGGAATGACTTTATAACGAAAGAAATTTGCTAATTCCAATACTTCATATATATATTTTATATCACGAAGAAAAGAAATTAAGATTATCCACCGGTTTATTGTTTATATAGGGTGTGGTGAAAAGTCTAAATCAGCTCTATAAACGTTGCACCAATACATTGCGAATGATTGGCAGTAAACACCGAGGTAAAATTTTGTCTTACCAGTTACCAACCTTTTCACTTATAATAATAATTGTTGCAATGACACAAAATACTAATAAACAGGTGAGCGGATTGTGGTGGTGACTCATGGCGGTGTGATCACAGCACTTCACCAGCGGGCTGCTTCTTCAAGAAAGGGACCCGAGCAGGAAAGATACTGAATGTTTCAGTCAATGTATTACACTTATCGGATCCTGCCAAATGGGTCATCAAATCATGGGGAGATGTGAGTCATCTGAATGGCACTGGGTACTTAGATTCGGGTTTTGGTGGCGGTCGAACTTCTGGTTAGACATTTCATACATGTTAGTTTCTTCGACTTGCAAAACATGTTAAGTCTTTGATGGGCTGTGAATTATTGATGTCTTGAATTGAGTTGTTTTTAATCCCATTAATTGGGTAATAGCGATTTGTGCAAAGTGGAACTGTCCGAAGTGGCCCAAACGTTAGCCATTTAGTAATTTGGTTCAACTATTGGATTGGATATTAAATGTTAGGGGCTACATTGTTAGAACTTAAGGTGTTAGAAGTCCTTTTGTAGTTTTGTGTGTGAGTATATACGTACGTATAATTATGTATATATATAGAATAAAAAAATAAATAACTGGAGTTCGAATTTCAAATCTAAAAAAAAATCACAAATCATATTTGATTCAAAATTCGATTACTGAATTCAAATATTCGAAAACCCAATTCAAATATGGAATTTGCATTCAATTTGAATCAAATTTTGACTTTCGACTTTTTCAAGTCTAATTTGTATACTGAACACCGTTACCTATATATAATATTAATGACTTGGTATACATGAAATTCTTCCTATAAATTAGACTATATATCAAGTTTTAATCCATGATTCTAATCCCTTTTGGTATCTATCTATATAAACAGGTTTAGTGAATCACTGAACTGGAAATCCGGAAGGGGTTGCTTTTCTTTAGATGTTATAACTTTCTTAATCACAAATTAATCAAACAACAAATTTTCTTAGCATTTAGTTATTTTAGGTTTTTTACAATCAGACATTAACCGCATAATTCATGTAGAGACAACCCTACTTACCTTTGCTAGTAAAGGTGCTTAAGACTAATTTTTAAACGTGTTTTCGACAGACCTTTCGACATCCATCATATGTATATTACATGAGGATGATGACATTTTTACCATGTATCAAAAACATATTATAAAAAATAAAATTTGATGCGTTAGATGTTTGAAACTCAAAAAAGTCAGCTTGTTTAGACATAATTGGGTACTTTAAAATTTCAAGGCTTAGAGAAGCTACATATTTATGTTATGGGCAAATCTAGATGCGGCATACAGGGCCAGCCGCACCCTATGAATTTTTATTTTCTTTTGGTATATATGAGATTGTCCTGGGTGAACCTATGAAATTTTGAAACCGATCACCATGAAATTCGACACCAACCCAACCATATTTTTGGTTAACCAAAGTACCGCTTTATATTTTGAACAATGAAATTATCTCTTATAGAGTATTTAAAGTAAAAAAAATGAGTGATTATTTGTGACTTTCTGGCCAACTAGCGATTGATTTTAACAAAGGCCATTTTTATTGAGTTGGGTTAACCGCGACCATTTTTAGATATACAAACCCAAGAATGCAACCATAAAGATATTGTATTTGTATTATACATTTTAATGACAATTGTCATATTTTTATTGTGCATCTGAAATTTAATTTAGTTTTTTTATTATATGACTAACCCGACCCAAATTGAAAATTTTAATATGTAAAAATTCCGACTGCCAAAAAAATTTATGGATACATTAGTGTAGAGGTGCACAAATCGGGTTAAGGTTTGAACCTGAATTGGGTTAAATCGGTTTGGAGTGAAGCTTAAAAAGTCAAACCAGTAGAGAGTGAATCGGATTGGGTTGAACCTGGGTTGGTTTGTAAAACTCAACCTATGAAACCAGTGCGCGTTGGATTGGGACCGGGTTGGACTCTCAAACCGAGTTCAATCCTATTTAAAAAAAACAGAAAGACACTGCCACAACGCGCACGCGGTGTATAAACCTAGTTAGATTAAATCAAGTTTGTGTTGTAATTGTAGAATATTAAGAGATGCTTTCATATTTTCAAAAGAACAATCACAAAACTATATAAAATGGCAAGTAAACTATAAAATTGTAGTAGGTGTCATATGGTACGAATAGAAAGACAAGCAAATTACTTTTAAAATCAACTATTATCTCTTATGGTTGTTTACGTGCGGCTTCATTCAATATGTTTTCAAACCAGTTTGGCAAACTGGGTTATGTCGTGCGGGTTACAAACTACCGGATTGAAATCGGTGTGACTGAAAAACATCCAAACTAAGTACTACCCTATGGATTGAAAAGGGTCCAAACCAGGTTGGCTATAATTCGGGCTCAACCCGGGTTTGGGTCAGGTAGAGTAACGTTGTCAGGTTCAGTTTCTAACCCGGTTCAGAGTTGCACCTCTACTTAGTGTTTGTTGCATGTTCTTTCTCATACATTTGAGTCACAATGAAAGTAAAGTAAACAAAGGGTAAAAATGAACGTAAAAGAAACATAAGGGGTAATTTGTAAATCACATCTTGAGGATAGTTTTAACTGTTGAAACGTACCTAATTCCGTTGAAAGGTGAATGGGCGCACTGCGCACCTGGCGTCAACTAGAATCCTGGTCTTCCTGTCACCGTTAATCTCTCGTCACAATCTTTTGAAGCTTTCGAACCCTAACGGAGCTAACAAACAGATCCAGCGGCGGCGAACTACACGATACGGCAGTATCTCCATCGCTATACTTCCTCTCACCGTCGCGGCCGTCGTCTCTCCGATGGCCGACACTAATTGCTGGTTAGTAGTTCAGTTAATCAAGCTCATGTGTATATACATGATTGGATTGATCGATACACATTGCTATGTATGTTTGCTGTGTGGATTGACAATATCGATAACTTATAGAGCGATGATGTTTCTCAACTGTGTAATGTCCTTTAATATTTGTTTCAGTAGTGGTGTTGAAGTTGAACAGGATTCTGTTGATCCGAGTTTTACGGAAATAGTCGTTGTACGTCATGGTGAAACGGAATGGAATGCTGAGAAAAGAATTCAGGTTTGATTTAGCTTCTAATTTGGATGTAAATGATTTGAGAATATGTTCTGAAATTAGTGGAATGATTTTGACTGGTTTCTGATAGTTGTATGGTTAACAGTTCTAATTAATACTTGTTTAGCTGCTAGAGTTTTTGATTCATTTCCAAGGAACTGATACAGTAACATGATGGTATACGTTAACTATACTTATATAAAATGTGTACAGTAGGTTGCCAATTAATGTGTTTTTCATGTGGTTGTTGGTTAGTTACCTCTTTTAGTATAACTAACAAGGGGCTTCACACAGTGTTAAATTCATTCGTTTCAGAAGGTAGATATTCATTATTCATATGAACACAACTGACTAACAACTAAAGTGACCAGATTAACTTTCAGTTTTTGTTCTTAAGTTTTACTTCAGTGTAAAGATGATGTAAAGCTGTTAAACATGTCAAGTATAGGCTTGAATAGGTATAGCTAGAATGCTAGATACATCTGCAACTTTACTGTAAAAACTAGATATCTGATAATCTGGTCTCGTGATGCACACTTAACCAACCCATAACATGAATGCAGTATTATGAGGCCCGATTAGATCCCCCCCCCCCAATTCAAGCATCTTCTACTGTTTTACACATGCATGCATACATACATGTCTAGTCATCACTAAATTATCATATGTGAAAATCGTAATTAACTTACCGAACCAATAGATAAAAACAATACAAGATGTATCCCCCAACCATCTTACAACTTGTTTTTCTAAATTGCCAAGTGATGTTATGTTACTCTTTTGATCCTTTTTGTTTAAAACAGTCATGTGGATGATTTGAGAAGTAAGTTGGTGCATCGACTGTTATTGTCACCCACCACAAGTTATGGGGCAAAATGTTGCAAACCGCATCCTTGATTGACCACTGAGCACATCACTCGTCTTTAAAGAAGACATCTGCTGATAAAGCTTTGGAAGCAATGTAGTAGGATCTAGTATTCTTTGATGACCCTTCCATACACAAAATGATGATCCAAATCAGTGTTTTTTGTCCTAGTATGAAAAAACGGGCGTATATAATGTAGAATAGGTTATGGTGTTAGCACATTTGACATCAAAGTATCTAATGATCTTTGAACATGTGAATTAACTCATGGACCTGGATCTGCTTCTTTGAAAGATCTTGATGTCAACTTGCTCATCTAAGAAAAGTGAATGCTTCTAATTTAGAATGGAGGAAACTTGTTGAAATTGGTTTGCTAGTAAGTTTGTGTGAATTGTATCATAGTTGTTTGACTTCTGTTTCCATGAATTGTATTTACTTTTTTTTTAAATCCCTCTCATTTCCAAAGCTTGTTCATAGTTCTTATAGGTTTTTGACGTTGCTTCTAAGAAACTTTTTTCTTTATGATGGCCAGGGACATTTAGATATTGACCTGAATGATGTCGGAAGACAGCAAGCAGTTGCAGTAAGTTACATCTGTAATCTTCTAAAAGAGTCAACGGCAATCTGTTAGGTTTAGTTTGCATCTCTTTGCATCATTCTGTTACTCCCTCCTTCCCAAAAGAAGATAAGTGTCCACTAGACAAAGGCACACAGATCTTTGAATGGGCAATATTTTTTTGTAAACAGTTAAATGTCTGTTTTAACTTTTACCCTTGTAAAGCACATACAGTTTTAGCATGTACAAGTAATGTGGCTTGTGAAAGGGTGTAATTAAGGGTAGAATGATAAAAGTTGGTAAGCTATTTTGCAAGCAGGCACTTGTTTGAGACAAACTAAAATAGAAAGATGGATGTTTATTTTGGACGGAGGAGGTACTCTTTATCGACAAATTACTTGAAATTATCTTTCCTATTATAAAATTCAGCAACTGTGTCGTAACCCATTAATGTGCAATGTTGTTGTAGGTGGCTGAAAGACTATCAAGAGAGTCCAAAATTTCTGCCATATATTCATCTGACCTGAAAAGAGCTCTTGAAACCGCTGAGACAATTGCGAGTAGATGTGGAGGGCTTCAGGTATGATTCCAATAACCACTTATAATTTCTTCACATATATTATTCGTTAGACTAATAGGACTATAGGAGGGCATTAGAGGGCTACTGTTGGTTGGATTTTCTAATTTTGAAACCTCCTTTTCTTTCTTGGTATACATTTTCATTCATTTTCACTCCTAATAAGATACACTAGAGAGGTGGGAATAGAGAAAACACAAAGAATCTATCTTTGTTTTGTGATCCCGAAGATAGATACAAATACAATAGAAAATATTTTTGTTAAAATTCTGGCATTCCCAAGAAATCAAAGGCAAATGGCATACGACATAACCACAAAAGCATGTACCATTGTAATATGTTAGTAAAAAGGAACCCTAGAAGTTAGTGCAATTGACTAGCATGGTAGGATGGTATATGCTTCACATTTAGCATGTGATTGTTAGGATCGAGCACACACAAATACGAATACGAAACCGCGAAAGCAAAATAAACAAACACAAAGATTTACGTGGTTTGGTCCTCAGGTGGCAAACTATCATATGTTTATTGTGGGTTGAATAAATTACAAGTACATCAAATTTTTATAGAGACTAATCTAGGGTTTAGCAAACTTGTTCTCCAAGTTAATCCCAAGTAAGGCCCTCGAATAGGGGTGCAAACGAGCCGAGCTACTCGAACTCACCTCGAAACGAGCCGACCATAAATGAGCTCGAACCTGAGCCTAAAAACAAACTCATTTAGTAAACAAGCCTGAGCCCAAGCTTCACTTATCGAGCACGAGCCGGATCGCGAGTCTAAACAAGCCCACTATTTATATAATTATTAATTAATATATTAAATATATATTTAAATAATGATAATTACTATTTATAAAATTAGAAAAAATAACTAAATTTTATATAAAATAATAAATATAACTAATATAAATTAATTAATAAATAATAAACGAGCTGAGCTCGAGCCTAGTCAAAGTTTCCATAAGTTAAACAAGCTCGAGGTTGAGCCTAGTCAAGATCGGGCTCGGCTCGTTTGCACCCCTACCTACAAACAACAGTGACGACACCTCTAAAATTTGTCGGCGAAAAGAGATTTGTAGAAAACTCTACTGCTTAGAGTAGGTTCTTTTACTATGTATCTAATTACTAATAAAAATATCACCACGACTGAGACTTAAATGGTGCATTTGATATTAAAGTTTTAGCATCTTTTATTAACTTTTTAATCAGGATACCCACTTTGCCATCTTCCTATGTCAGGTAATTCAAGATCCCAACCTTAGAGAGAGACATTTAGGTGATCTTCAAGGTATTGCATATGGTGACGCACCCAAAATGAAAACCAAGGCATATGAAGCTCTTCAATCTCATGGAAATGACGTTGAAATTCCCGTAAGCATAGACTCTCTGCGTCTTTACTATGAAACCGGTTATAACATATCTCGGTAGATAGAGTGAGACTGAGAGGTGGAAAAATGAATTTATTTAGCATTATATATACATATATGTATGTATATACATGTGGGTCAGATTGTTCATTTTTGGTACTGGTCAAAACAGTTGGCCTGGGAACGCTTTTTGCTTCTTTTTCTTGAGTTCTAAGTAATCAATGTATAAATATGATTACAAAAACTATATTATTAAAATACAAATCTTTTTCTCGTATAAAATAAGGCGATTTAAAAGAAGCTGTAAGCATTTAAATACACTTCAGGTCGCTCTAGACGCGTCCCATTTTCTAAGCATGTTTTTAAAAGATCACCTATTTGACTCATTAAAGGTATAATGTAACCTATAGGTGCACAAAACGGGTTTTTTTAGAACCGAAACCAGGTCCGGTTTTGGTCAACAACCGATTCTGGGTAGGAACCGGTTCCGGGCGTTCGGGGTTTTTACCGGGTTTTGACCTGTTTGGCTGGGTTTTTTTCGGGTTTTGGCTGGTTCGGTTCCAGGTTTTGACCGGGTAGAGGTGGAACCGGTTCCGGTGGTTCTGGTTCGGCTCTTTTTTCTTCGGCCGAGTCTGGAACTGATCTGTACCTGCGGTTCAGGTAGGGTAGAAACCGGTTCCGGGTCGAAATTTTATGCCCATCTCTAATGTAACTCGAATCAACCCATTTCTTGTTAACGGGTTGAAGTTATGGTTAGTAAGTTTCTGGTTTGGTCATGTTTGTTAACAGTTGATTTTATAAATAGTTAACACGTTCCATTATATCTGGAATGACTTTATAACAAAAGAAATCTACCGATTTCAATACTTGGTGTGTTTTCTTTGTTCACAAAGAAAAGAAAAAAAAGATCATTCACCAGTTTATTGTTTATAGGGTGGTGGTGAAAGCCTGAATCAACTCTATAAACGTTGTACAAATTCATTGCAAGCGATTGGAAGTAAACACCGAGGTAAAATTTTGTCTTACCATCCTTTTTCGTTTTCACTTAGATTAATAATTGTTGAGATGACAGGGGAGCGGGTTGTGGTGGTGACTCATGGCGGTGTGATCAGAGCACTTCACGAGCGGGCTTCTTTAGGTACAGGACACCGAGCAGGAAGGATAGTGAATGTTTCAGTCAATGTATTACACTTATCGGATTCCGACAAATGGGTCATCAAATCATGGGGGGATGTCAGTCATCTGAATGGAGCCGGGTACTTAGACTCGGGTTTTGGTGGCGATCGAACTTCCGGTTAGGCTTTTTCGTACATGTCCATTTCTTGACTTGCTAGATGCATTTAATAACCAACATGTCAAGTCTTTGATGGGCTGTGAATTATTAATGCCCTGAATTGATTTGTTTCTAATCCCATTAATTGGGCAATAGCGATTTAGTGGAGAGATATTATGTTTGAATTGTTGGCCCACATTGCACATGGTTGCAAATGAAGATAATCTGGATTGTTATTGGACTTTGAAGGGTGTTAGAATCAATATTTAATGACACAGCTATAAGTTCACAATTAGTTGTGAGAAACTAATATTTGATTATATAGTCTTTTTGCCTAATCTCTGTTATATTTAACTTTTCATTTATAGATATAGTTGAAAATGATAAAAAGTTACCCTACAGAGAAATTTGATTAATCATCTGAACTAGGCTTATGGCGCTTTAATACGGGGCCTATTACTATTTTTATATGGAGAAATTTGATTTATCGTCTGAAATAGACGTATGGCATTTTAATACGGGCCTATTACAATTAATTATGAGAAATTAATATTTGATTATATAGTCTTTTCAATCATCTGAAGAAGATGTATAGAGCGTTGGGTCTGATTAGCAAAAGTATTGAAATTAAGATGTTGCTCCCCTTGAGGTCATGGGTTTGAGCCCCATTATAGACGGATTTGGAGTGAGTATAGCCGTTCAAAAAAAGGTGATTAAGTTATGAAGAGTTAAATACACAGATAGTCCTTGTGGTTTATTGAAAGCATTAACTTTTTTTTTGTAACAGGTTCAGGTTCTATCTATGGTTTCTATTTTGTAACATCTTTGGCTAACTGTCGTTAATTTTTCAGTCAGTTTAGTGTAAAATAACTAAAATTCCATTATATACTTTTTTGTTAGTACTAAAAAGTGTTACTTTTTAATAAAAAGGTCGGTGTAATTAAGTCAAAAATATATATAAAAACTCAATGTATTTGTAAAAAATATAATAAATTATGATACATAAAAATATAATGAGTTTTTATAATTTTTTTAGAGTTAATTACATAGATAGTATTTGTGGTTTATTGAAAGTAACACCTTTGATTACTAACAAAAAAAATATACAAGGGTATTTAGTTATTTACGCTGAGTTAATAGAAAAATTAACGAAAGTTATCCTTAATACTCAAAGGTGTTACAAAATCGAAACCATCGAACCTGAACCCATTACCAAGAAAAAAAAGTTAGTACACAAATGTGTTATTTTCAATAAACCACAAGGACTATCTGTGTAATTAACTCAAGTTATGAAAGATGTGATTGGAGAGAGGTGCACTTAGTGGTAGGCATGTGCACGAGTCGGTTTGATTCGATTTTAACTATTAACCATAACCGCTAGCTTCGGTTATGGGATTCCTTAACCATAACCAAACTTCGTTTATGGTTAATTGGTTATGAAGTCGGTTTTGGTTAATTCAGTTAATTAACCAAGCAAGGTTTGAAATAAATAAGGATGTGCATCATGGACATGATGTGGGATAACCAAGACTACATTTTTCAGTTAAACTACTGATGTGGGATTTGTTATACATCATGACCATTTTATTAACGTACTTTTATATTTGTAAAAAACCTCTAATATGGTTAACGTAAAACATAAGTCCATTTTATAGACTTAATATTACAAGTTCATTTATGGTTATATCGGTTAACCAAAGCTTCATAACCATTACCGATTGATCGGTTAAACAACGTTTCATAATCATAACCATCGGTTATTGGTTAATAGCGGTTTGATTATGTCGTTTATGGTTAGCGGTTACGACGGTTAATTTGTTCACCCCTAGTTAGTGGTGTCAAATATTGTTTATGGTTAGGCTACTCTTATAGCCCTATTCAGAGGGTTTTACAAAAACTGATCGATTTTTTGGGTTGTTTGAAGTTTTTGAAGGTACAAGTTGTATTGGGATAAGTCTATATGAGTAGTCCTACTCGACTAGCATAGCAATACTAGTAGTATACAGGGAAATTTGTTTTTTTTTTTTCATATATATAAAAAGCAGTCTATCTAATTATCTATAAAAGAAATGTAATTTTTTTTGTAAAAAATAGGAAAAAGCAATCAAATATTGTGTACGAATAATTAAATAAACAAACAATAAATATGTAAACAACCAAATGGTATATAATAAAGTAAAAAATATGAGTTGTGCCAAAATCCACGTGCATTTTCAGAAAGAATTTAACCAATTTTATACGAGTCGTATATGTAAGGACGTCATACTCTACGACTCACATAAGATTATACGAGTTATATGGTGTGTATTGTATAAGATCACATGGTGTGGGTGTGGAAATCTGGCGTTGTTGTCTCTCCACTCCGTGCACACTAGCCCGCTAACGGCATGGAGGGCGACGTTTAGCTTGAGACGGCATTTTTTCCACCGGCGTGGATGTTTAATGTGGTTCGACGTGTCACGTTATGAGCGGTCGTTGGTTGTAGTCGTTGGGTGCCAACGGTATAAAAAAATTTCTTTCTAAAATTATATAGCCTACCTTATATAAACAACCCGCTTCTTCCCTTTTCTTACAAACTTTCTCATCTCCTTTCAACTTTTTTACGCTTCAAAAATATTCCTAGAAAATGGTAACGATTCCGTGGACCAAAGAAAAAGACATCGCATTGTGTGAGTCGTGGGTCGAAGCGCTAACCCACTACACACCTTGTAATCGTTCAAGTGGGTCCGTTTTGAGGAGAATTTTCCAACAATTTTCCTTCATATGGTGGACACCACCCAAACCGTGGTTGCACTTTCTTTGCATTTTAAGACTATCTATTTGGATAGTGAAAGATTTGAGACGTTGCACAATGCGGTGGAAAATGGACCTTGCAGAAGACGATATCATACAAGTGGTCATATCAACTTCAAACACGCCTACAAGCGTGACTTCAAACACATTTCGGCATGGCAGATAATTAGATTTTTTGTTTAATTATGTTTAGTTTTAATCATGTAATATTTTTTTTAAGTTTATTTTGTGTGTTTATTTAGTATCGTTTTTTTTAAAGTTATGAAGTGTTTGTTTTAATTATGTAATGTTTTTCAATGTTATTTGTTTAGTTAGTATTAATGTTATTTTTTTTAAAGTTACGTAGCGTTTTTTTAATTATGTAATGTTTTTAATGTTATTTGTTTAATTGTTTAGTGTTATTTTAAGTTTTTAGTGTTTTTTAATTATGTAATGTATTTTTTAATGTTATTTGTTTAAATAGTATTAATGTTATTTTTTAAATTAAATAGAATTTTAAAAGTCTTTGAATAATAAAATAATTATAAAAAGTGTGCGTCACATGTCGAATAACGCTACCCTTTAACGCCTCGTCCCACTCCTCCCGTTCTTGCACCACGTCACTTTTTGACACTTGATGAGGTGACGTCCACATGTTACACAACGCCTCCTTTTCAAGTCCACCCACCGTATGTACTAACCTTATACTAGCCATTCAAGGACAAGAATATACTTATGTGACCAATAATAGCTTTGTTGGTTGAATGAAAACTATACTTGTTCGAGTCGTATGTAGGGTGTCAAAAGAACAAAACTAACGTACGTTAGGACCCATTTTATTTTATGTAACGGTTTTCATTATAAAATATTTGGGTATGGTTATAGAGAACAATCTGCATCAGGATTTGGTTGATTGCAGGGGGATGAATAGTGGTTGGTATAGGAGGGATGAATAGTGGTTTTGGAAAGATACGATTATGTCTATATTTAGTTTGATATTAGGTGAAGAAGGTCACTCATTGTCCATTGTTCTTTTAAAACCTTAAGGGTTATTCTAAAGTTTGTAAAAACACAAACTTTCTTATTTAGGGTTATAATTTAAAACCGTTTTTCTAAAAATGAAAACATAAACTTGATATATGCTTTTACATTAAAGTTTATTTTTCTGGTTTTATTTAATGTAATTGCAATCTACCTTTTTTTAGATGTTTTTTCAATTGATAAAATACTCTCTTCAAATAATACTTTAAGTAAACTTTTATTAATTTAATTAAAAAAAACTTATTCATAGAAAAACAACCATTTTAGTTTAAAAAAATAAACCTTATTTATAGAAAAAACAACCATTACATAAATCCAATGCATTTCAGAGAAGAATAATTTTTTGTATAGTATATTAATAAAAGTGTTATCTTCTAAATTTACAACCCCTCTCACACTGTTAAGTCTTAAAATACATATAAACCATCTTTGATGCTTTAACGAAATTTCAAGGTTAATAACTTAATACTAATCTGTTAGCATGGATCGATTGTTAATAATTTAACAAGAGTAGAAAAAAATAGTTTCAAACTCAATGTAGGAAATTTAGTATCCTTTAAATCCAAAACCATAAGACCATGCATTGTGGTTTAACATGAAAGGGTTCGTTAAAACGACACATAGGCAGGAAGCCATTAACTAACCAACCCTTTAACTAATATGTGATGAAGTAACTAAAAATTAATTAAAAGAAAAAAATTGATTGGTTCATAGGGAATAGACCTCACCTGATTTAGCCCTCTTAGGTGTTAATGTGTTAACAAAGGAGGAAAACTAGTGGCGCCCCCCTGTGTTTCGGTTTAACGGGCCAAAGGGTGGTTGGTTGGCTTTGGCGCCCCACAACGTCCCATCTAGAGTAAAAAAGGCAAGGAGAACAACTCTAGGCTCTACACAACGACAAACTCTTATAGTCCCATTTATTACCATCATCCAAACTTTGACATAACCTTTCTCCATCACGAATATATGATTTATACCCGGTATGCTTTTGTGGTCCTCGGGTTGTTTTCAACAAGCAGAGAATTTGAAATGTTTCAATCAATTAAACCTTATGAAAATTTCTCCATTTTATTATTTCACCCTTTCCACAAAACCTCCAGCTAGTATTTTTTTCAACAACAATTTTTACACCTAAATATCATCTATACCACCTAACCTTCTTTGATATCGTTGGATAATAGTTGTAACTTGTAACAAAAAAAATATTGAAATCAAGAACCATTTTGAGTTTTAGAAAGAATTTTGACTAATTGTATAAATTTTTTTATTTTTAAAAATTTAATTTAATTATTTTAGGTGAAATAAGAAAAACAGGAAGAACCTTTCACTGTACTCACAAAATTGTGACACACGATGCTAAGTTACTTATTTATTAGATATTAAAGATTTATAAACAAAATATATATTACAAAATTTAATCAATAACAATTTGTAACTATGTTATATTAGTAGTCAATCATCAAATAAATTTATATCGACTAACTTTTTTAAATTTATGTAAACTTTGTTTGTGTTGTTTAATACCAATTAAAAAATCTATATCGATCACTTACTTTTAAAATGACATCTTCCAGAAGCTAACAATATAACACATAAACATAAATAAAATTTTCTGAAACTTGGAATATAAATAGGGTAAATATCATAAAAATCAATATATTTTCTTATTTTTCTCATAAATGTTCCATCAACAATTTTTTCCACGTAAAAAACCACCATACTTTCTTTTTAATCTCACAAATACCCTCCACATTTTTTTAAACATTAAAGTCCTCCACATGTTAAATTTAAACAAAATTATGGCAAAAACTTCTTTTAAAAACTACATGAAATTATGTTTCAACCTAAGATGTGTTTGAAAATCCATAGGTCATTGCTATAAAACCAAAAACTAGTTAAAACGCTAATTGAAACAAAATCGATTAAACCGGAACCAAATACAATGAATTGGTTTATATGTAGCTCAATAAACCGAGTAACCAAACTAAACTATACTTTATATTTAGTTGAATAAACCCAATTATATGAATTTGTTGTATTCGATTGAAATGGAAATCAAACCAAAATCATGCGGTTTGTGATTCACTTTTAAATACTTAAGTTCTTTTTAATTTGGTAATTTCAAACCAAATAATTGGAACCAAAGAATCGAATAAAGCAAAAAGAACTTATGGACATCTCTAACGGTTCCAAGTTGTTTAAATTTTTTGTCATAATTTTGTTTAAATTTAACATGTGAAGAGACTTTAATGTTAAAAAAAGTTATTGGGTGACTTTTTGTTTAGACAAAACAGAAAGTATGTTGGTTTTTCATATGCAAAATTGTTAAGAGGCTTTTATAAGAAATGAGAAAGTATCTTGATTTTTTTATATTTCCTCATATAAATAAGCGCAAAGAATTTACAAGTAAAACTTTCCAAAACTTTGAATCAAATTCTTCTTGGGTTGGCTACCTTTATTTATTTCTTATTGTTTTTGAACGGCCAATAAATCCTTCAAATTGGCAACTAGCGAAATTCATCATATGGGATACACTCGCCATGTTGAATGACGTGGTCGAGTGTGGTTATAATTTTGTTATATTTTAGAAACTTTTTACTCATAGGTCAATCTTCAAATATATAAAACACGATACAATACTGTCACTCTACACACGTTAGGGCAAGTGCACCCATCGTGGACGTAGTATAGTGATGGTAAGATACCGAGGTCGTCCAAAGATACAAGAGCTTTTAATACCGGCTTATCGTTAACGTCTAATCTAACCAAATTTTGATAAAAGTTTTGAAAGTTTTAAAAGATATAAAAGTAAAACGTAAATAAAAAAAGAAAAGCAAATAGACAAGAGAGAATCACTTAGTTGCGACTCCTCTTTTACATATCCTTTGATGATTTCCGCACTTTGGGCATTTTAAGAGATTATCTTAATTAAAGTAGTAGGCCCCTCTTGTGAAAGCGACGTTACCCTCAACCTATTGGTCTGAGTCAGCAGGGATACTGTCACACCCCGAATTTCCAAGCAAACCTCGGTGGGCCCGAGTGGGGAGTAATATGACGTAAGTTGATATCATAGTCAATTAACACAGCACAGCGGAAGTCTTGGAGTTTAAAATACTTTACAAACCAAAATATCCAAAATTCGAATATAATATACAGACTGCTTGTAATGAAAGATCCATAGGCGGATCGTAAAATATACAAACGATGATTAGCAGACTTTAGGGTAGATCTAAGGATTTGCAAGATCCTCTTATATCACTACCAAGCAGCTTCCAGCCTATTTCGTATTGTACCTGCAACTTAGTCTTTTGAAAATACATCAGCTTTCGCTGGTAAATACAATTAACTGACTCGTTTTGAAAACTTTTTAAAGTTTAAGTGCACAGGGCACGCAAAATCTTTTATAACTTGGGAAAGTTATGCTTATAACCTTGTTAACAGATCACATGTTTGTCAATACATATGGGGCCTAGTACAGAGACTGCGACATGATTAACTGACACACCACTTATGAACCCACGAGGAGTTATCCCAACTTGTGGGTAAAAATATTTTAGCATTCGTATCTGTCGGGTGTATGCCTACACCCCGTGCTTTGATCGTGGCCATTAGTAACTTAAATAAGTCGAGGATATCCAGGACACGGTCGTTAACCCCCAATGTTAAGTTATCAAACAAAACTGATCAAAACGGAATATGCGGATTTACTAGCCACAATCCGGCATTCGATTGATCCCATTTCCGACCAAGCGGTAATAATTTACCGTAACCCAAGCCTGTATAGGAAAATAAGTCAAGAGTATTTACCTGAGCTAGCACTTGATTTAAATGCAGGTTTATATTAACTCAGCCATTTAATCAATTAGATAAGTGCAGATAGCATTTACTGGAACGCTTTAGTCTGGAATAATAACATAAGCTAACCAATTAGAATGCTAATGGTCCTATTTAAGTCATAGACTTAGACCGACTAGCTTAAAGGATCAAAACGGTACAATACGCTAGATTAAGCGATGACCGGATAGAATGTAGTTTGAACCCAACAAGTACTTAAGACTTATATGTCATGGGTAAATAATTAACATGCTGGAATTTGAGATTAAAATAATAAGGTTAAACCCGTTTTGGTTAATTTTCGTAAACTAGTTACATATACTTAACCGTACGCATATAAGCGATATCGGGTAACCGGATGAGTCATGAAAAAGTTCTATATGTAATTATTCTTTAAATAAGTTGTAATAGCAGTAGGATATCAACTTGTATGCCCGTTGAGGTTTTAAAACGAAACTATGCCTTATAAGGTGTTTTGACCATTTTATGACGTAAATAAAAGGAACTTGCATATATTTTGATGTTATGATCATAAACATCTTGGAAAAAATACTTAATTTGTGATATATTATCAGTAAGAAGTCACACATAAGTGTGGTTTATGGTGTAGGACCAAACTATGCACCGAAAGGGCATTTTGGTCTTTTAAAAAATATAATTTACGATATTATATTAAAAATTAGTTTATGATCAAAATATAACATCATAATATGTTAATGATATTAAACATATCAGTAGGCATTCCATTTGCAATTTCGTTGTTGATTAAGACCTTGTTTATGTAAAAAGAGCATTTTAGTCAAAGATTGACATTTAGCGGAACTTGTGCATAAACTCAGATTATGATTATGTTCATGCTATATAACCTCAGAGGGTTATGCTACATTGTATTACGATCATAATGCGACCATAAGTCAGTAGTAAATTAATCTAAGTCGGGTCAGAATCGAAAGTCAAAGCAGAAGTCAAATTTCGTGACTTTCGGTAGCAAACCGACTCTAGGACTAAAATTGACGGATCGAACATGTTCCCACATGTTCTAATAATTATTACCAACTTGTTTAAGTGTCAAAAATGTATTTTTAACATGCATAAACTAAGATTATTATATTTATAATATCTGACCCATTTAATTTTTAAAACATAAACTTTGACCCGTCAATTGACCTAGTAAACGTGATCCTTAGGAAGTGCCATTTTAAGGGATTAATACCTTCCTAATTATGATCACTTAGCCATGTTCATTTCGAACAATGGCTAGACCATAATGGTCTTAACCGAAAGTCAAGGCATTTGTCAAAAAATGCTTGACTTTTGTCTATTGAAAGCCGATAAAAAGAAAAGAGCAGAGATGGAACACTTACAAGTGATCCAAGAGAAGTTTATAACTCAAAGGATGCTCCTAGATGACCAGGAACTTCCAAGAGTGTAACTAGAGAGGAGAAGAGTGAAGGAACTAGGAATGAGTGAACTTAGTGGGCTATTTATAGTGCAAGAGGGTGCGTGAGGATGAAGCCAGATATTAGAGGTGTTATAGGATCTTTACAAGTGTCTAGCAAGGTGTCAAGAGCTGCAAGAGTGTGGCAATTTGCAGGAGAGGTGGCATCTTGACAGAAATTTGGGGTTTTGACACATTTAGCCCCTCAAAATAGTTTTATGGATTGTCATGAATTGTCCCTTGACTTATATTCAATTTAGCTCTTTTCGTTCAACACGAGATGTATTGAAGAAAAGTACGAATAACCAAACGTTAACGAGTGTCACACTAGGTGTTTTTACGACTTATAAGTGTTTACTAGCTTAAATGTGAAAGATACGTATACTTATGGTTTCATGGGTTAAATTACCCAAATTAGTAAGTTAAAGGTGCGGTGAAGGAGCCGAATGCTCAAGGATGGTAAATCAAAAGATATCGTCTCAACCGAGAAAAGTCGGGTCCAAAAGTGGCTTGATTAAACAAGTAATATGAAAATATCAAAGTGTAGGGGCCTTTAGGTCATTTACTGAAAGATAAAATGGTGAAAAAACTAAGGCTTCAGGGTCTCGCCGTAGGCTACGGTCGCCAGACCATAGCTTATGGTCAGCTTAAAAATCAAAACAACATTAGACCGTAGCCTAAAGTCATA
The DNA here is from genome assembly GCA_947069175.1 of Scalesia atractyloides. Classification (NCBI taxonomy): domain Eukaryota; kingdom Viridiplantae; phylum Streptophyta; class Magnoliopsida; order Asterales; family Asteraceae; genus Scalesia; species Scalesia atractyloides. Next base: position 78,798,961 of record CAMTDV010000020.1, on the reverse strand, counting down.
GACCGTAGGTCATGGTTAGGTATAATAAATTTGTGAATTTTGGACATGTTTTAGGTTAGTTGAGTGGCTAACTCATTTGAGGTATTTTTCTGAGGGCATGTACACGTGTCGGTATATTACCGGACGTGAATTTTGTGAGGTGTTACAGATACAATCCCGAAGGTCGGAATATTGGAAGATAATTAAGTAAGCTATTGATACGAAAAGTGGTAGGCCACTCTTGTGAATGCGACGTTACCCTCGACCATATTGGTCTGAGTCAGCAGAGATACAGTCCCGCAAGGCCCGGTCAAGTTTTAATAGTAGTTTATTTATAAGGGGTTCAAGTCTTCTTAGTTTTCCTGATTTGATACTATCTGCCTCAAGGGAAGTCTTAATAAGCTTGAACCAAGACCTCGCAGGATCTACACTTAACGAGACAGGAATTTTACTCAAACACCCTTCTAACCCCTTCCAGGTAGTTAACGCGCTTTATATAGACCATAAAGACACGAATGAGTGAATCAACGAAACATGAAGAAATGTGTAAATAAAGTTCACTTTCAATATAAAAAACTAGTTATTAAAGTCATTAATACATACCCAAATAAAAAGTTGCCAGAGATTGGAAATCAAAAGTAATATATAAAAGACTTGTCTTCACCAAGTGATGTAAGAGATTTAGCCAAGCATGGCCTTTATTTGACAAAAACTCTTACGATCAATCTTAAATCCCGAGATACTACACACTCTAAAAGATGAAAGATGGATGATAGTGGTGGGTGTTGGTGTTGTAGTGGTGGTGACTGATGGCAAATGTGAAAGAAGTGGTTTGCCAAGGGATGACTTTCTCCAAAGCCAAGCACCTCTATTTATAGCTGAAAACAGAAGGCGACCACGGCCCCGTGCCCGCTTGGCACGACCCCGTGGTGGACTTTTTCTCTCCCTTCATTAACTGTAGATGTCAGGTCGGTGTACCAACACGCCCCGTGGTGGCAGAGCACGGCCCCGTGGTCAGTGTACTTGCTGAATATTTTACAAATCTTAAAGTTGACCATGACCCATGTTGAGCTGGCACGGCCCGTGTTGGTTGTCTTTTGTTGTTGTCTTTTTCTGCAGAGAATCTTTGACTGGGCACGGCCCCATTCCTGAGCTTCTATCTTCGTTATTTTTTTATTTTGGATGTGAATGGGGGTTCGGCAAGTCGTGTCAATCCTTCTACTTTGTATTTGTGTTGGTTTCTGCTATTAATTTGTTTCTTTTATTGTTTAAGCTCTTTTGATCATGTAATTTAAAAGTAAACAAGAACATGCTTTTTTCCAACATTAGTACCGAAAAGGTTTGATTTTATACCTTGTTTGACGTAATTTATACGTTGCATTTTGCGCACATCATTGAACTCCTTCATCATGTTCATGAGAGCGTCAAGCTTAGAGTTTATTGAATCTTGAGGCTCCTCGTATGTCGACTGAGGGTATTCATAGTAGTAGTCCACCTACTCCTCCCGATAGCTTGAGAAATGTGGCATCTCAGGGTTCACAATTGTTGTAATACCAATCTTATCATAGTGGTAATCCATTTTTGGATGGTAATATTCTTGATAATTTGATGGCGGAGGTTGTTCAAAGTGTGGATAATATGAGGATGTATCTTCAAATTCTTCATAATCCTCATCATATATCCTTGTCTTCCATTGATGTGATCTTCACGTTCTTTATATGCTTGAACCTTCTTATGGAACACCGAGGATTCTTGAAACATATGGACTTGGCTCCCGTAACATTCACATGGGTCATCACCTACCTAATTCATGGTGAAATCAAGTTCCTGCAAAACATGTACCTGCACAGACGAACCCAACTATCCAGGGTAAAAAAATAGATAAAATAAAGAAAACTAAAAACTAAAATTAAAAATATTTTTGGATTTTTAGGATTTAAAACTACTCGATATAAACAAAAACAAACAAGCAATGCAATACCAAGCGCACTAGCTCCCTAGTAACGGCGCCAAAATTCGATCGGCGTCGAAGGCTCCGGTCAAAGATAAATTAAAAGAGAGTTCCTAATTACCTTAACCTAAATAGTTAGTGGCAAGAAGGATGTCGAATCCACAAAGATTTTGTGGTCAGTGATATCAATTAGCTTGATTAAAAAGATATCTATTTTATGAAGCTTACAATTATGGTTATAGTAAAAGTCTTTTTAAGGTGAGAGTCAAACAAGACTCTCGTTTGTTCTAATCGATTGATGAGAATTTCAATTGGATAAATGACTAACACAATGGTGACTAAAGAGTGGTTGTAAACAATATTAATAAAGAAGATCACACCCGGGTTTTGAAGTTATAAACATTCAAGAACAAATCACAAAAAAGGTTTGCATTTAAGGTAAAGCAATTGGTGCTAAACAGATTTGATAGTTTGATTTTTAGATGTAGGCATCACCAACACAATTAATGGACAATAGTATGCTTTTTAATCAAGAACAATAAGTTTGAATTTCTAGATATAGGCATCAACAATCATTAACACAATCAATGGAAAATGGTATGCTTTTTTAATCAAGAACAATAACAAACCCTAAATTGAATTGATAAACCCATGATAGTAATCATCTCAAGAAGTCAAAGATGCAAGGAAAATCTTAACATTAAAGAGTGCAAAACAATATCAACATAATCAATTCAATGATTTCAAACACACGATTACACATTCAAATGTTTATCAAACCAAAACCAAAAGGATAAGTATGAACCCTAGAAGCTTGCAAAATCTACACCTAGGGTGAACTTGATGGAATTAGCCAAGCACATTCATAAATTTCATCTTCAAATCTTGAATTCTTCCTTTTTTGTTCTTCAATAGGATGGATTGAGAGTGTTTTTGTGATAAAAATATGTTTAGAGATGTTTCCCAAGACGAACTCCCCCCATTCAAATTTTGGTCAAATCCCATATTAATCTCATAATTAACATTAACATCATGAAATTCAGGCAAAAGAAACATACATGTCATCGTCGACGTGGGTCAACTTGATCTACGCCTTCGTGCGTTGGTTGATGCCACCAGCCAGTCTAGTCCACATGATACTCCAACTTTTCTCCATTTTCTTCGTTTTTCCTCCGAATCAATCTAGCTCCACCCCGAAGCTCTAAAATGCTTCTAAAACACTTCTTAAACTTGTCAAGGCCTGTAAATGACAAACCACGTCAAAGTAGTGCGTTGAATTTCACATAATTTAATGAAATTTTACACATTAAGCTAAGGTTTATCGACCACCTATCACTCAACACTTACTTCATCTCTGACAATTCATTATCGAATAAAGTGGTAACGGGTCTTGATATGCTTCGTACGGCAATGAAACACGGGATTTTTCATGAGAGCTATTGCAAAAGTATTGTCAACCGTCAAAACAATATTTTGACGTTCCTTTTTAGTTATCTCACTAACTAACTCTCTTAGCCACACGACTTGACACATGGCTGATGCCATGTATGCAGCTACACAAGAAGATAAAGAAACCGTGCTTTGTTTATGTGAACACCAAGTAATAGATAAAAACCTAAAAAGGAATGCATGACCCGTGGTGCTCCGAAAATCAACCTCATCGATGTTATTACTACTATCACAATACCCATCTAGTACCCCTTTTTTTGTTCATATTTAAATCCAAAGTTGATAATTCTTCACATACCTTAGCATTTGTTTAATCACTTTTGCATGGGACACCTTTGGGTTTTGCATGTACCGACTAGCTACTCGACTGAGTATGCTAGATCCGATCGGGTTTGAAGTAAATACCGTAAACAACCGACAATCTTCCGGTGTTTAGTTGGATCAACTTCTTCCTCCTTTTCGGCTCTTAACACCATGGGATTATGTGTGACATTACAATTTTCCATCCCGGATTGCTTTAGTACTTTTCGAGCATGTGATTCTTGCTTGATTCGAACCCAATTACTATTTTGTGAAACCTCTTGTAACGCTTCGCATTTTTGTACTCTTCTTATTTAGAAAGTGTAATCGTATTTCTATTTATGGAAACTTGTATTCGCATCATGTTCGTATTCCATTTCCAACTTTGTAACCCTAGGCTTAGATCATAATGAATTCATAATTTATACATACATGTTATAAATACAATCAATCGTTTAAAGACGTGTTTACTTGCAAACCGACACTTAATATACGTGCAAATACTCATGCATACATTCGTGATACTTGAATTATACTTACATATGTTTTACAATGCAAAATACTAAAGTTTGGGCATAAAATGATAAACAAAAGGAAGTTCAGGGGCTAATATGTAATAAATCAAACTTGGATGGATCAAAAGGGGCGTCGCGTCACGCGACCCTCCCCGCCTTCTGGCTTCATATGACGCCACAGGTGGAATCCGCAGATAGTTGTTTCCCTTGAGCTGGTTGGCCATTTCTTCTCCACATTTCTCTTCCCAATCACCATTCAACCTCCTTTAACACAAAACCCTACCTCATCTCTATATAAACAAGCCTCCATCTCGCCATTTTCACTTTCCAAACTCCTCTACACTCTCAATATACTCTTAAATCAGTTGCAAACTCAAGCAAAGGCAGAATTATCTAAGTGCCAAAGTGAGCACTTTTCTCACATTTCTTCATCTTTTCTTCACTTCTTCTTTCTCATGAAAGCTTGAAACACTCTAGGAGTGTTTCCACAAGTTTACCATGGTAAACTAAGTGGAACATCACCATTTTGAGGTCCAAGCTTTCTGCTTTGGAAGTTATATATTGTAAACTTTTATAAACTTTACCTTTCTTCATGAATCTTATGCCTAACATGTTCCTAAACTCCTCCATGGTTATGGGACTTACTATGGTTAATTCTTATGAGTTTAGAGGTGCAAACACCCTCTTAACTTTCTATTTTAATAGGTTTAGACAATCCACAAGTGATGAAACCATCCAAGTTTACCATAGTTCATATAGGAAGACTTGTATTTTGGTAAAGGTGTGAACCTTGGAAGCCTTGGTTATCCTAAACTTGTTCCACCACCTCACTTGATGTTTTATTCATATTCAACTAATTAGTTTCCTAGTCCCGAAGTAAGTTAACCCCGCATTGCCTCCAACATTTGCCATGTTGGGTATAACATGCCCGGGTTGTTCTTATTTGGCTACTTAGCATGTTAGTAGATTAGTTGTATTTTACTTTCATTCATGACCAACCGGGTTTACCAACTAAGTTGGTAAACTTTGTGATGTTGATGAATTCATACAATGAGGTTCAGTGGATGTTTATCATCCTACCTCTATGCTTGACCTACATGATTTCCTTGATAATATATGGTGGACGAAAATAAATATACTATATAATATATAAATATATCCTTAACCGAATTATTGATGTTAACCGAATTATGGTTACATGTCATGAAAATAGGTTATATTGTCTATGTTCTAAACCACTCGTTACGATTCTAATGGGCAAGTTTCAACCATGAAATCACATGAAATGTTAGTGTCAAAAACAAGTGTTTAAGACTAGATAATTATTTTCGTATACATACTTTTATATACTTAGAATTTCGAAGCCGAACTTTACACAAACTCCAAATACTCACACACCTCAGTTTCCCCCTTGTAGGGTAACTCGATGTTCTATCTCCAAGAACTATCAACTTTGCGGTTAAACTTGAAAAGCTTGCAAAACCGTGAATATACATGACCCCTTTCTATTTTAACACTTTTGGGTGCAATACGAGTAACTTATCAAAAACACACACATACACTTATAAACATGCTTACAAACAAACAATCCAACATACATGCTTGATACGATATACTTGAACTCTTACATGATACTTGTTGCTTTATACTTCTCATTAACTTTGTACGAGCCTCCCTTAACATGTATAGCGCTATAGGATTAACGCACCGCCCATATTCTTGAGGTTATGTTAAGTAAACAAAACAATCTTATCATTGCCATGATAAGATTACGCTAGCTGGAATCTTTGGGTTGACAATTATAGTTGCATGATAGTATTGCCATGTTAGGTTCTTACTATTCGAATTTTGCCATGTGGATTCATGAAACTTTCATATTTATACTAGTACTTAAACTTGTATGCTTGCCAATACTTTACGTATTGATGTATACTTTAACACGTATTGCATGAAATTGATGATGATGAATGAAATCTAGTATGATTAACTAGAAACTCATTTTAATTTTAGTATTATTGTTGTAATTTACTTCATGCTCCTTTTTCGTATTTTGTTTCAAATGATGTACTTGAATTTAGTAATGAAATGTAATTTTGAATTTTAAATACTTGTCACAAAATAGTGTATGACGTCTCTTGCAATCTATTTTGTCTCGCCCGATGTTTCCGCCATCGGTTGTGGTGTGACAGATTGGTATCAGAGCCATAACTATAGGGAATCAGGAAAAATTGCCATGATTTGACCTAGTCTATAGTCTAAGTACCCATATTTGACCATTCTTGATTTCTCATGTTTAAAATACTTGAATTCTTCTTATTTTGCTTCTATCTATTCTTTTTGTCTTAAATTATATATGTCTTTCCTAAGACGAAACACAATACACACATGAAGACTGAAGACACTCATACTTCACAAACAAGACGATCTCACTAAAAATAGGCGTGAAAAACCCACAATTTTTGGTGAAGTCCCTCCATCCGCGTTATTTGATTTTTCACGAAATTAAGCCATCAAGTTTGAAGTGATATCCACATCATGATGGAAAATTTCGCATTCATACTCTAGTGGACCCTTGCCAAAGAATCAGAATTTATTTCATTGACCCGTTCAATGAGTACTAATCACACTCAGGGTTCGATGCTATCAAGTTAAGAGTGAAACCCGCATCCTGATAACTAGTCCCACTCCTCGATTTTCAATCCAGCCAAAGTCTAAAATTTTCGATCGACTAGGGACATGTAGTAACTGGAAGGGTTAATATCGTTAACCACTACTCGGTGAGAGTATTCTACCTATTACCCAAAGCATGTTTCCCTAACTCGAAAGAACTTTGATCACTTTGGAATAGTCTTAGTTTTGTTCCGAGACACTCCAAGTTTTACATTGAATCTCTTTATGTTGTATCCATTTTAACGTGTTTTTATACTTGATACTTCGTTCATTTCAAAACCGAAGCACGAATCGCAAGCAATCTAAAACTACAATTAATATTAGAGAACAAACTATATTTATATTCCTTTTGTCCTTATTCATGATTATACAATGTGAATACGTGTTATACTTGTGCAATCAATGTGAAACGTTATGTGTTATGTGATACCCTATTATGCGCATTCATGCAAACAAACTTTATTTTCAAACATATTATAATCAAGTCTCATCCTTTTCCTCTATTTCAATCTTCTAGATTCTTCCAACCATAACTCTAACTCAAAGAAGAACTCCAACTCCGACTCGATGTCTAAGAAAGAAATGATGAGTTCATGGCCAAGCAATGGCCAAGGTTATCCCCGACATCGTCAGCAAGATCCAACCCACCAACAACGCCGACTCCCCTCATGCCTCAGTTGACTCCAAAGTCGACCCACCAAAATCAACCTTTACGTTCAAGCAATTTAACTCTTGCTGCCCGATGCCATTTACAGGCGAAGAGGGAGTGACGAAAATGCTTTACTGGTTCGATGCCATTGAAGTCACCTTTGTTACAGTGGGTGTCCCGAACACCTTTGCACCACCAACGCCACTGGCGTTTTCCGATTAAGGGCACTCGATTGGTAGATTGTCGAACATAATGTGCGTGGTGATGACGCCGCATATCCGTTGACTTGGACTGAGCTCAAGAAGCTCATGAAGTACAAGTTTTGTTCTCCCCACGAGCTCCAACAACTCGAAAATGAGTTTTGGAACCTTAAGCAAGTAGGGAGCGACAACACCGGTCTTAGCGCTAGGTTCCGGTCCAACATCATATGTCGCCCCATGTGCTTGGTTCGACCCACTTCGTCTATGAGCTTTGACTCGGCATTAAACCAATTAGCCAACAATAAATATATGGAGTTTCTAATGTCTGATTATGTAAGACTATTCGATGTGGAGGGGTTTGAAGAGGGGGTATGAAGTGCAAAGTGGCAGCCACGTCAGTAGAGAAGGATTTTCAAGCCCCAAAAAGCGTGAGGTGGGAGGAGATGTGGAAGGGTGGTGTGGACCAACACGTGACATTTACCTTTTTATTTAATTTATGTTTAAAAAATAAAACAAATCTATTAAATTAAAAAAAGCACTAATAAACCCATCCACCATTCATATCACTCCATCTCACCCATTATTATACCCTCCATGCCGCTGAGAAAACCAACGCCATTACCCCACGCTGGTGGCCATGGCGGTGTACGCGGCGTTGAGGAAGCCCCATGCCACAACCCCATTCTACACATCATATTGGTCTAAAAGACTGCACTCTGGATTGGAACCCGAGTTTTTTTACCAAATAGGTGTTGTTGGAAATTTTATAATGAATACTTTGAAAAGTATTTATAAAATGGGTTTTTTCTCACTCGGAATTTTATTGGATAGAAATCATTTTCTTTAAAAAATATATTATTTAGCAAAAGTTATGGAAAAAATATAGTAAATTTAAAAACTGAATCATGAGATTATATAAAAGGGTTTTTTTAATGCTTTTAATTATTTAATCAACATTGTCTTTAACTTTTTTGAAATATTCTGTTAAAGGTCTTAATTATTTCACGGATAATTTTTTAACTTCCACAAAAGTTATTTTTATAAATATTTTTGTTATTTAGTTTTTTACAAAGTTTCTCGATCTTTTGTTAGGGGTGCTAAGTAGGCCATGTAAACTCAAACCTGAAAATCTTGTCAGGCATACGAACTTAAACACAACACAAATATTCGTGAGTTGATACGAACACACCCTTTTTAACCTGAATTTGTTTATTTAATTATAAAATTATATTTCAATTAAAAACTCTACTTCAGTTTTATTTGTTAGCATATAAATGAGAAAATTTGGTATATAGTTTAAAAGTAAATAATTATCGTAAACGCTAAAATAAAAGAGTGAACGTGCACGTGCCAAAAAGAAACATATATGTAATTATATCATACTTAGTTACATAAATAAAAGAATCAATATACGTAAATTTTTTTAAACTTATCAACATATCTGCATGTGAAAAAAGAAAAACGCATACGAAGGTTGTTAATAAACTCATACCCAAAATCTTATTTTCATTTCTCACACATTGTATACAGGTTATATAGAATTATACAATCCGTATATAATCGCAATCCCTGTAAAAATTTCAAGCCTTTAATTTCCGTACTAAAATTTTGTTAATACAAACATTATAATTTTAATTTAGCGTCATTACAAGAACAAATCTAAGTATCACATACCTTAAAAACCTTTCTAAATTTAATTGACGATATAATCGTCAAAACATCGAAACTCAAAGTCTAGGGACTAAAAATACAAAAAATCTTAATTTCCCATTTGTGTCACCTAGCAAGACACTAATCATCTCCTAAGACACCCATGAACACTTGTCCTGTCCATGTTTTGCCACATACTGCTACACTTCTTCTAGTGTAGATACCTAAATGGACACTAATCACATTCTTAAGCCTCCATGTACACTTGTCTTAATCTCCTTAACCTCTCTTCATTATAAATAGCATCCTTTGATCACAATTTTCTTCACACCAACTCAAAACACAAACAAAGTCCTCTTAGTCTTTTGAAGGAATCCTTTGAAGTTATCCTAAGTAGTAGTAAATTCCCTTCCTTTAGCTCTTTCAATAAAAAATAGTTTCGTAGCTTATTTCGTCCGAACCCGTATTTTTATGCATAATAAAACTACCAACGTGGACACATAAATGTTTTTCTGTTTTGGACAGATTTTGTGTTGTCACTTTGAACGACCATAACTTGATCAAAACTTAAACAAATGAAGTAAAATCCTATGTCATGATTAAGTACTCGGAAATACAGTTCCAACGATATATAATACATTTACAAACAATTGTGTTTGGACCCTCAGCCATTTGAAATCAAATTGAAGCGCAAAACTGAACAATCTTTAAAGATCCGTAGTTTTAACCATTTTCCAGGTTCCAAACAGAAATATTTCCTAAACGAGAGTTGTAAAGCACATTATGATTTAGTATACTAGAAATTTTCATAATTTTTCGGTGTCGTTTACTATTTTTAAAACGTAACACGAAAACAACATAGAAAGCTATCAAATTATATTTTCTAAAAACTAAACAAATTATATTTTCTAAAAATTAAATAAATTACAATTTGCCAAAGGTTCTTTTAACCTATACCGTCTACAAGCATCATCGAACAAAACCTTAACGAACAATCCTTGTTATTAGGAATTCCTTATAATCTTAGAGAACCTTGAGAACACACAAACTCGTCACCAAGACATCAAGGTGGGTACATAGCCCCCCTTTCTCTCTTTAAAACTTTTAGGGTGAAACATATGATTATTTACAAAACAATACTTTTATGTCTATATGTTTCTAAATTCCCTTGTGTGAAACTTGTTTGGATAACTTCGCGCGTTGCATTCATTAACTTTGATCAAGCCGACCGGTAATATATTATAGCGCTATAGGTGTGACGACTCATTCCTGCTCTTAGTTGTGTGGTGTGCTGGGAGATCCATAGTGGAATGATAGAATCCGTGCATATAAATGTTAGCACTTGGATTGAATGCCCCCTCTTGTTATCATACATTATTAAATGCAATTTGTATTAGTTAGCATATATCGCCATCACAAACTTTTCTCGCAATGTACTTGACTACAAAACCTATTTTTCTCACCAACTCTTGTAGTTATTGAAATACCATACTTTTGCCAATTACTTGGCTAATAAAAAAACCTATTTTACACAAACTGTTGTAGTTGTTCAACGTATTACAATACCAAAACTTTTTGCCATATACTTGGCCACAAAACCTATGTTACTCACAAACTTTTTAGTTGACCATTTATTTTTCGTATATATTTCAGTTACTAGTGGTTGATGATTTTATCTAAGTTTGCTATATAAGGAAATGGACTTTGCCTCAGTCTGCTTTAATAAAAAAAATTATGTGACATTTTGAGAAAAACGTAAATACAATATTCAAATTTTAATAGTGTCATGTATTATAAACAATCTTGTAATGTGACTTCCTGGTGTTTCCGTCGCGTTCCTCGAGGTTGTGAGGTTATAAGAATAATCCAGCATGACAAATATTGGATCGTATAATGCTATACGACTCTTGAATGTTATACGGTCCGAATAGATGGAGAAAATATTAGGTCGTATAACATTCTATACGGGTTACGGGTCGTATATCATCATACAGGTCGTTAATATTATATGAGATTTGGGTCGTATAACATTCTATACAGGTCTTATAGTGTTATACGACTTGTATACACGGCGACCAAATGTCACACCAGCTCGTAGGCGGAAGCGCACGGTGTGATCTGATTGGTTCTCATTGCATATAACATACGTGAACAAACTATATGAATAAAACATTCTCCGTATGCCATTGCTGAAATTGTTTCAAACTCAACATAAGTTAAGTATATTGTTACAAGCCATTAAATTGTCAAATTGTTATGCAAGATTTTAAAATAAAAGGTTTTGTCCTTTATATCACCGCAAGTAGGCGGGATATACCGGACAAACCCTTCAAAAGTGGCATTGGAGAATTGATGCTTGTTTCTTGATTGAACTGCTTGCAAAGATCCACTAATTACCTGAAATACATGTTAAATTGAAAATCAACAAAAAGTTGGCAAGTTCATGTGTTTTAACTGTATGCGTTGTATCCATAAAATGTATAAGTATTTGTATCAAAACCCGGTATGTAAAGCGTCAATGAAATCGTTGATCATTAATGTTTTGCAAGGACATTAATATGTGTGACGACATAGGAAGCAATCCAAACCTAGATGATTTCTGTCGATTAACTTCGACTGGGACGACAAATGCACTCTTCTGTGTGGGTCCATGACCAAGAGTGGGGCTCGCCAACACCCGCTGGATCTAACCTTTGTACCGTAGTCTTAAATAAGATTAATGGTGCTTAAGTTCCACCCTATTCACACATGATCTAAGTTGTTTCATTTCTTAGCTTATCATACCATTGAACATGTATTTCCCCCCGATAGTTGTAAAACAGTAAAATATTTAAGATGAAAATGGGGACATGAACTCACTGTTTTCGTTCTGCTTTCCTTGATTATCTCAAATACTTTTCTTTGAATTCATACCACAACCTACAAACGCGTTAGGTTTTTGTTAGACACTTCGGTCTTTGAATGATTCTTGTTCTTGTTTCTTGTCTTAAATATTTGTTAAGACTTGTTCAGTGTTTTGTTCCATTTGGATGTATTTTTCAATGTACGATGCTCCACCGAGATGCTATTTCGGTGCATGATGTCGATATATATATTTCGTCAAATATATATATATCCTTGCATCTCAAGTGTCGCGTGCCCGGCCTAGCCCGTTAGTCTTCGTGCCTCGCACGAGTAAAATGTATATGTTTCATGTCTTCACATTATCGGGTTCCACCCGTCTGCCTCGACGATACCATCGTCGGATATGTTCCTTATATAATTTTTATTAATTATATAATATTCCAGGATCGATGTGTTAGTTAAAATATTATATTTTAACTTGTAATTTTGGAATGTACTACTTTATATATATCATTTTGTTTATGATGGGTTTAAAATAATCTATTTTTAACGTGTCTTGATATATATAATTACTTCATTGGTTTCATGGTTTACTTATCCATGTTTAATAATTGTCAAGTATTATACTTATGTATTTCCCCCCAAGTATAGGTATACTTGTATTGTGTATTTGTGTATCCCTATTTGTATTCTCATGGTTAATACAATACTTGTATAAATGTATTTTCACCAAGTATTAATGGTATATGTTGGCATGTATTTGTACGTATAGGGATACGTATATTCCTTGTTTTATCATCCCCATTTTTGTGTATTCTTAAATTATATAATTTTAAGATATATTCATATTAGTGAAGTATTATTATGCTTGGTAAGTGTATGCATCCAAAATAATATATATTTTTGCGATTAGTTCTAGAAAATATATGTTTTAGTTTCCACCAAAAAAATAATATATTTTTAGGATGTTTACCGAATATATATTTTTATACACTTCGAAAATAATATGTTTTTTAGCATTGCCGAAATACCATATGGTTTTTATATTTGTAAAAATACATATTTTGTCACTTGTTCGGTTTCGAAAATAATACTTACCAAGATTCGATATATTATATATTGTTAGTCCATAATTTATATATAGTCCAGTGTCCGAATAGTCCATATTTGTTGCCATGTATGCTTATGGATGGGTATATATAATATTTTGTAATTCTTTGTTTGTCAATTATTATGTATTTATTTGTATATTTTATTTTCAAGTTCCTAACTATATACATATGTAATACAATTTAAACAAACACATAAATTGTGATTCGTATGATAACTTAACTATATATTTTTCCAAAATATATATTTATGCCCATTTTTATCTTTATAAAATCATGTCTTCTTGAACTTACTTTTTATACAAATACATGGGGGTTTTTTATGTTTTTGGTTTTTGAATTTAAAGCCATATATTTTTCTAAGTGATTAACTTTTATAAAAATTTTGCCATAGTTTCTTCTAGATTTAGGAGGTTTCTCATGTTTTTTTAAAACATGTGTTAAGCTTCACACAATTTCAACAATTATTTTTTTTATACATATTTATGCATCCTTTGATCATGATGAACTTGAAACTTTATCAAAACCTGTAGTCTTTTATTTTTGTGTTTAAGATGTTGATACATCTTTAAAAATAAGTTTAGTTACTATTATTTACTAACTTTGTTAAAAATCATTTTTAACACCTTGTTTATATATACTTTTAGAAAATATCATAAGTTACTTTAAACACATTTTCAAGTTCATCCATTATGTCAAAACATGTTTGTCAAGACTCTTATTATTTTAAAACATTTGATCATCCAACATTTGAAAATCATGGCAAATCATTTTATCCACTTTAAAGAGTCAATTTATTATATATATCATGTTCATCACTTCTTTGATCATGGATCTTGAAAGATCCATGTGTATACTTGTTAGATCATGTTTTTAATCATCATCTAACAAATCCACATATGATGGTTATGATCCATAGCACAAAATAAACATTTACATCTTTATTACAACTTCAAGATAGCTTTGCTTCCTTTAGATTATGTTACTTGTTAATATGTTCATCTTTTAAAGTTGATATTCTTGCATGGTGTAACTTATATATTATCAAAATACTAGCAATAAGATATCAAATGAAAGGTTAGAATGCACTACTAGCTCTTGTGGCTAGGGAATTGGCAAGATGAACACTTGAAGAAGATGATGCAAAATAAGTGGATAAAAGCTCCCAAGAGAGGTCCTTCCACTTCCAAGACTTGTCACCTTCCTAACTATGCTTGATACACCCTTGGATCACCTTAGAATGCCTTGAAAGTTGCTTGAAAATGGAGGTTGTGGTGGTGCTAATGTGGCCGTAGGTATGGAGGTTTGTGGAGGTGGTTAAGTTGCTTTGAAATGAATGAAGGAGATAAGGCTAGAAATTGTGATCTTTATGTTTAAACTTCCCACACAAGACCCCTCATGTAATAACAATATACTTCCAACATGTTGATGATTAGGGGGACAAGAATGTTTGGAGAAAAGGGGGCCCCACCAAATGATCGTAATTGTTTGGTTAAGTTCTAACTTTGTTAGTTAATCTAGTTGAAGATCTAGTTAAGTTTAGGTTATGTTAAGTTAGGGTGTTTAGGGTTTTAGGGGTTTTGATGCATTTTAAGGTATAACTTGCCATATACTAGCTTAATATTGTTAAACAATGTTAACTAGTTTATATTTTATGTCTAGTTTGTGTTTGATTGCTTAATGGGTGCTCGGTTCGTTAACGGGTCCTTAAACGAAGGTTTAAGTAACTAGTAGGGATTTTATGTCAAAACAATGTGTTTAATGCTTTTAACTAGTTATATGATGTAAAAATATTGTTAACTAGTTCGTATGATGCTTCAGGTTGTGTCCGGGTGTTCGTTTCTTGCCGGTTCGTTAAAACGTTAATTTCAAGACTTATGTGACATTATATGTTATTGTGCCAAACAATACTTTCAATGTCTTTTAAGCAATGCAGGATGTTTAACAATAATTCTGCATATTATTTAAGCTTGTATTTGCTGAATTTTTGCTGGAATTGCTGTTTAGTGTATAGTTCCGGCAGTTTTCAGTGCATGTATTGTTTTTGGAAAGTGTTAGCATTAATCCTTGTTTTCGCACATGGGTTTAATATATAGTTTGCATTGGACTCTCATCTAGGTCCTAAATCTGCAGTTTAACTGCGTACCAACACTGCGACGCCGCAGCTAGTCTAATAGTCGTTTCCGTGCACTGTTTCAGGCAGTTTTTAAATGGTAACCACTAAACAAATAATATGCATCATATATCATATTCAGTGCACTTTCTAGATTGATTTCATGCAATTCAAGCAGTTTAGACATTCAAAACACATATTTATATCACTACTTTACTTTTTAGTTGTAAAAAATTATCCAAAAGTGACAGTTGTCACACCAAAAACCATTCTCTAGCATTTTTTGTGCAACATTCACCTATACAACTCGTATAACTCTATACTGGTTATATAAATATATGGATGTAAAAATAACATTTTAAGGCTGTAAAAATAGTGGAAGACTTGAAAAAAAATCTAAAACCCAATAGAAATTGGAGGGAGAAAAAACATCTATTTTCACAAAATACCTATTTTAATGAATACTTTTTTAAAATCCTCATTTTGGTTTGACAAATACTTTTAAAATTCTCATTTTGGTTTATAAGCTTTCCAAGAACCCTATTTAAGAAAAAAAAACTCTTGCAACCCTTTGCACCTTTATTTTATTATTAGGGTACAACTTTTATTGACTCCCCTGAAAAAGCCAGGTACGAACTCTTTTTTTGGTGGTAAATTTTTTTATTTCTCACAGTTTGTAGATCTTAAACTCATAACTTCTCTTTTTTAAAATGTTTAAAGACTTTGACTTTGTCAATAAATCACCATCCAATCGAGAGCAAGTACAACTCTTTATATCATATTTTGATGCCTGACAGGAATTTTTTATGTTTGTATATATTAATACTGATTGGTCAGTCAATTTTTTGGAATTTTCTGCTATAATAAGGATGTTTGGATTTGCTATACAGTATTTATTGATATAATACTAAGGTTATAATAATTGATTCTGTATATGTTATCTATATATAAATTCATAACATACAAATTAATGGTGATTCTTTTGTTTATTATTCTTTTTTTCAAAATAAATTTTAAGATTTTTAATTTTTATAGTAAATTTTGGTTTCTATAATTTTGACATATAACTTAAATGGGTTTAGTTTTTGTTTTATGTTTTTTTTTTTCAGATTTGGTCATCGTTCAGTTGCTACTTAGTATGATGTTTGGTGGTAACATTCGGTCCCTCATGTTTTTTATCCCCTCGAGTTTCTAATACGTGTTGATATAAATTTGATTTTGTCTACGTTTTACGTCACGTAAATCACTTGGTGTTAGAAATTCGTGTTTTTATTTACTTTTTTTTCGGTTTTGGTCATTGTTCGCATGTTTACCCCCCCCCCCCCCCCACACACACACACACAAAGCTGGTAGCACAGTTTTACTTGCCTACACCGCAGATGTCTTGTTAAGACTAGTTTATAATAATTACAGATGTCTTGTTAGTTCATTTGGTAGAGACTCTTTATTTTAAGGAGAGGTTTTCGGTTCAATCTCAAACAAAAAATAGAGTATAACTTATTAGGTATAATTTAGAAGTATATATATTGTCACTAAAAAAATATAATATTTAGAAAATTGATTGTGATTATAGGTAAAGTTTCTCTACAAAACACGAAAATTCTAAGAAGGCTAAAGAAATATAGAATCGATATTTAGCAATCATGTTTTGAACTCAGGCATAATGTTTTGGATTGTTTTGGTATTTATAATACAGAAAAACACCAAACATAATATAAAAGAACATAATACAATGTATTCTAGGCTTAAAACTTAAAATACCATGTCAAAAAAATTAAACATGTATTTTAAGTGTTAAGTTGTGTGTTTTAACTATGTTTAAAATTCCATGTTTATAATACATTGTATTTTGTTTTAAATTGTTATTTTTGGTGTTATTCTATATAATATCATGACAAAACAACCCTAAACATCATTTTAAGCCCAAAACATAATGTCTACATAGACTTCTTACTTTTTTTTAAATGTTCTTCGAAGACTAACCGTATCCTATGATTGTATAAGGCTGTAGGGTGTGGTCATGACCACCATGACTCTCCATGTCAGCATCATGTAACCCACCTCTAATCCACCCTTCCAAAACCACTACCCTAAGGGTGTGATCATGACCCAAACCACTATCCCTTTATTTATTTTAATTTATTTTTATCTAAAGAAAAAAAGAAAAAAGGAAATGATATATTGGAAAATGGAAAAGAGGATCACGATTGCCATGGTTTAATCCATACGAACCCTAATGAATCGGGTAAGAGGGTAGTGTAGCCTTCCATTCATGTTCCCACATGACGAATCATGTCCCAACCATGATCCGCACACCCTTCAGCCTAACTAATAATAATATCAATATTAATTAACTTTGGAGATGAATACAAGTAACTAATCATGTAATGGTATAGAATTGGTAATTATATGTTACTCCATAATAATTAACTTTACATTAAAGTAATCTTAACTTTTGGTTTCCTTTCCTTTCTGTTATTTTAAAGTGAAAGTAAGATTTGAAAAACAATTCTTAAATTTAATTAAAATAGTTATCTGATCATTACCTAATCTGATTCTTGATATTGTAATCATCATCATACATTCATAATAAACATCCAAAATATAAGTTTAATATATCCAACTATCGTGAATATTAATAATATATCCAACTATCCAAGGCGTCATTTCATTTTCATCCTCAAATTGTAAGTTTGCTAACTTAAAACTATCAGTTTTAGTTGATCTACCTACATTTGAATAGAGATGGATGTGTTTGTGTGTAGATATGTTGATTAAGTTAGACCTATCAATATGTAACATATAAATGAATAAAATTTGTAGTTTTAAATTATTTTTTCACAACAAAGACATATTAACGTCATTTGATTTTAGCGATACCACTTAACTTATGTCGAAAAGGATTTAATGTCCCTTAGGGTGATGAGAGAGTAGTGTCTGCAAAATGGATCAGCAACTCGGCATGATACATTCCTTGCGATCGGCAAGTGTGGATAGACATCGTTCAATTGGGAGAGAGGTCAAGGATTTGCCAACCGACCGTTGTGTGTGGGTCCCCCATCCAAAAGTTATTGTTGGATTTAAAAAAAAAACAATTTTATTATTTAAACCCTCAACCATTTTATATATTTCCATCACTGCATAGCATACTTCTTCATTCATCTCAAATATTTTAATTCTCTTTCAAAGCCATGGTTAAAAAAAGGAAAGAAAAGCGGTTCGAGTGCAAGAACTAATTCCACATGTGAAACGAACCTATCACCATCTTTGAGTTATAAAGCATTTTGAGTTAGTTGTATTTATTTTAGAGTTAATATAAAAATAAGTTGTGTCATGAGAAGCGTACGAAGCGTGTAGCATTTTCTATGATTTGACAAGTTTCGGCAAATAAAAGGCAGATAGTGAAAAACCGATGTGGAAAAATGATAACTAAGTTCTATTATCGGTGTGTAATAGTGTATGACTAGTGGTTGATAATTTTGACAAATTTTGATCTGAAAATCATATGTGACAAAAAGTATCATTTTACTTAATCATATCTATACAACAATATGCTATTTCAAATATGATTGTTTGTGGGTGGACACAACATATGGGATTCAAATTGTCGTAAATGACTTACCTTTAAGTCAAACTAACAATATTGTTAGATTTTACTATTTTAGTATGTAAAGAGATCCAAATTTAAAAGTTGGTGGTTCGACAATGTAAAAAAATGAATAGATCCAAAGGAACCTTCGAAAGTGGATAAAGGGTTAGAAAGTGACCAATAATATTTATCATTGACTCAATGTACAATACAAAGATATCCAAGAGCTAGAAAGATTTGTACATAGATCAATCAGGTATAAGTAGAAGGACTAAAAAGAGATGCAATTAAAAACAATCATAATTTTTTTATCCTTAAGAAATTACATGACCAATAACATATGGATGAAAACAATCTTGACGGACATGACGTTCGGCTATTTTTTTTTTTTTTGAAGGGCAACAATGAACTTATCATATAAAAGGCTAGCAGGGAACTTGCAAAACCCCTTATAAAGGCTAAAGAAACGTTCGGCTAAATAGGCACATAAGCTTTACCCTAACCAAAATTCTTTACTTCGGAGCTTTAGTTTTGACTTGAAAAAATTTACCTAATTTCTCATTCTTATATCAATCCGTTCTTAAGTGTAAAACTCGTGAATATTAAATTTTATTAATTCATACGCTTATTTAGTTGTTTAAGATGAACTGTATTACAAAGTGTTCATCACCTCCTTTTCCTTAGAAAGTTAATAAATTTATTTAATAATGTTCAAAACTTTTCTTTTATAAATTAATTACTTCTAGAAATTATGTAACCAAATCGTCTAAAGTTGAAGGTGACTTATGACTATGAAGACCAGTCTATTGACCGAAGTGCCATTAATTAATGGTCACATGCTGTCCCATGGCAACTTAACAAAATAAAATGAGTGTTTCAGTTGACCCGTTTGAAGTTGTTGGTTATTTACGTTATTATAAATTATAAATAAAGAAAACATGGTGAAAGGTAATATATTGCGGGTGCTTGTTGTTTTGTAAGGCAAGGATAAATTTAGGTAAAATTACTTGGAAAAATAAACAGATATTATTAAAATATTTCCACGAATTTTTTAAATTGTAATTTTCAAGCAATTTTTAAAATTAAGGTATAGTTTTCTTGGTTTAAAAAGTGTGAATTTTTTATGAGACTAAGTTAATATATTCATATACAGGGTGTGAGTTTGCTACAAATTTCATTTTTCTTACAAAATGTAAAAAGTTATAAAAGTGTTGATCAGTTCTGTTTAAACATAATGGAAAACATAAAGAAATACCTGTGACGGCAGACAGGCCAGCAGAGAATCCAGTCAGAGACGCAGCCATGGGGTTTGACATATTTGTCAATATGATCTGGTTCCTCCTTAGGGTGTAAGATTATGATGGTAAGAACCGAACCAGGATGAATTCGGTTTAGGTTATGAAGAGAGAGGTGGGTGGCGGCTTTAGTGATGTTGTTATAAGTGTCTAACCCTAAACCTCTCTAATCATCTCCTTATATACACCTAGAAGGAAACCCTAATTAGTTAATAAGGGTAATATGGTCCATCAACAATTACCAACTAATTATGCTATAGGATTAATATATTTTGATCTAATATAATATAAATGATTATAATGGCTACATGATTAAATAATATATTTAATCTTACTTTCTCCCACTTAGCCGAGTAAGCATCTATCATGAGCATTAGATAAGCCTGATCAGGAGTTAATACTCATTTTAGCTTTAAACCAAGAACCGTAGCAGAGAAATACAGCCGTTGAATCATCATTCGACCCAGGACCCCCATTAGTCATACTACAGCCTCAATTTAAAACCTAACAGTTATGATCAAAATATGCAAATAAGCCCTTTAGCGTTTGAGTTATATTTATATTTGTCTAATTAAAACATAAGTAAGTACAATATGCTATTAAATAAGGTCTTTAGTAAATCCCATATTCGAAACATGTTCTTCGAAAACTTTAGGAGACCTTTAGTCATCGGATCCGCAAGCATATTTTAGTACTAATATACTCAATATAAAGATTATTTTCCTCAACTCGTTCACGTACGAACAAGTACTTTGTATCTAGATATAAACCAGCTCCAGTCGAACTGTTACTGTTCGAGAAACTAACGTCAGCTGAGTTATCACAGTAAAGCTTCAATGGTCTAGATATGGAATTAACAATTTTGAGTCCAGTGATCAGATTTCTAAGCAACATTTCATGACAGGTTGCGTTCTAAACTACAAGGGATTCTGCCATTATTGTGGAAGTTGAAGTTAACTGTTGTTTATGACTCTTCCATGAGATAGGCCCGCCTGCTAACATAAAGATATAACCCGAAGTGGATTTCTTGTCATCTTTGCACTTGGCAAAGTCAGAATCAGAATATCCTACCACTTCCAAATGATCACTTCTTCTATAAGTCAGTTTATAGTTTTTCGTCCCTTGCAGATATCTAAGTACCTTCTTGGCTTCTTTCCAGTGATCTAGGCCAGTCTTAGTCTGATAACGGCATAGCATTCCAGCAATATAAGTGATATCTGGGCGAGTACAGACTTGAGCATACATGAGGCTCCCGACTACTGACACGTAAGGTATCTGGCTCATCTGCTCCTTTTCAACCTCTGTTGTCGGACATTGGAATGAACCGAAAACATCTCCCTTAACTACTGGAGCGACTGAGGGCTTGCACTGTTGCATGTTATAATGAGTAAGGACACGATCTATGTAAGCCTTTTGGGACAATCCTAAAATCCCTTTGTGTCTATCTCGGTGAATTTTGATGCCAATAACGTAAGAAGCATCTCCGAGATCCTTCATGTCGAAGTTATGCGAGAGTAACCGCTTCAACTCATGCAACATTTCTAAACTATTACTTGCCAACAGAATATCATCTACGTAAAGGACAAGTATAGTAAAGTTGCTCCCACTCATCTTGAGGTAGGTGCATTGATCCACTTGATTCTTTATAAAACCTTGCCTCTTCATGACTTCATCAAACTTAAGGTACCATTGACGTGATGCATGTTTTAACCCGTAAATGGATTTCTTCAACTTACAGACTAGATGCTCTTGACCTTCAGGTTTAAAGCCTTCAAGTTGTTTCATGTAAACATCTTCGTCTAAGTCTCCGTTAAGGAAAGCAGTTTTAACGTCCATCTAACGCAGCTCTAAATCAAAATGAGCTACTAGGGCCATAACGATCCTTAATGAATCTTTATGAGAGACAGGTGAATACGTCTCTTGATAATCAATTCCCTCTTTTTGAGTGTAGCCCTTGGCAACCAATCTTGCTTTATAGCATTCAACGTTCCCATTCGGATCCAGTTTTGTTTTGAATACCCATTTACATCCTACGGGTTTGACACCGTTGGGTAATTCTACCAAATCCCAAACGTCATTTTTCTTCATGGATTCAAGCTCATCATTCATTGCTTTATTCCATTCAGAAGACTGATCACTGCTAATGGCTTCATTATAAGAGATAGGATCATTGAGCTTTCCGGCATCCATTTCAGTCTGGTAGGTAACATAATCATCCAAATTAGTAGGCCTTCTGTGCCCGGATGACCTCCTGAGTTGATTATCGGGTTTAGCGGTGTCTTTGTTTGGAGCGTTTGATGTGCCTTCGTTATGAGGTATAATGGGTTCCGGTTGTGGAGGTAAATTTGGAGTTGGTGCAGTAGCTTCAGGTGCAGTTGTTGCATTAGGTACAAGAGGAGTAAACAGAGTAATGGTAAGCGAGGAATCTCTCCCCCCGCGTCTTTTACTTCTTGCAATTCTTCGTAAGGGTTGGTACTGCTCCCACTGACCTTAAAATCCTCCAGGAACGCGGCACGCTTGGTTTCAACAATATGGGTGACTTGGGAAGGACAATAGAAACGGTAACCCTTAGAGTTATTAGGATACCCGATAAAGAAGTAGGTAACTGTTTTAGGGTCAAGTTTCTTTAGGAAAGGATTGTAAAGTTTCGCTTCAGCAATGCAGCCCCATACTTTCATATATTTAAGACTCGGTTTCCTTCCTGTCCAAAGTTCATAAGGAGTTTTAGGGACAGACTTAGAAGGAAATCTATTGAGTATATGAACAGCTGCTTTTAAAGCTTCAGTCCAGAGGAATAATGGTAAATTAGTGTTGGCTAACATACTGCGCACCATGTTCATAAGGGTACGATTTCTTCGTTCAGCGACACCATTCTGCTGAGGTGTACCTGGCATAGTGTATTGGTTTATAATCCCCTGGCCCTTACAAAACTCATAAAATGGACCAGGAGCTTGACCCACATCAGTATGTCTTCCATAATATTCACCGCCTCTATCTGATCTCACAACTTTAATTTTACGATCTAGTTGTTTTTCAACTTCAGTTTTATAATATATAAAAGTTGTAAGAGATTCAGATTTTTCCTTAATTAGGTACAAGTACATGTGACGAGAATAATCATCAACGAAAGTGATAAATGAAGTATGTCCTGTTATGCCAGCGATTTGGTAAGGACCACTAATGTCAGTATGAATGAGTTCTAATAAATTATAGCTCCTTGACACCTTTCTTATTCGCTAATGTCATTTTACCTTTAAGACATTTTACACATGTTCCAAAATCAGTAAAATCGAGAGGAGGTAAGACTTCATCCTTTACGAGTCGATTTAATCGTTCTCTTGAGATGTTGCCTAAACGTTGATGCCACAACATGGATGAAGTCTCTAAGTCTCAATTTTGTTTCATCTTTGTGAGTGATTCATTAATATTATATGACAACAAAGATTTGGAAAAGTCATCATCTAGTTCTAATCTATAGAGACCACCATCCAGAATGCCGGTACCATAAACTACAGAATCATATAGAATAGAGAGTTTGCGATGACCATGAGTAATATCAAAACCGTCTATGTCTAACTTTGGTCCTGATACAAGGTTCCGAGTTCCCTCAGGAACATATAATATCATAAAGTTTAATACATAAACCAGTTTTCATAAACAATTGTAAAGTTCCTATGGCCCTCACTTCTAATTCTCTATCATCCCCCACTTTAAGTGTTCTTTGGTTTCTTCCCAGCCTTTGGATTGTAAGGAATCCCTGAGTAGAGTTAGTGACATGAGTCATTGCACCCGAATCAAACCACCAAGAATTAGCAGGAACATTTAAATTATAGGACTCAAGTATCATGAAAAAATCGTTACCTTTCTTAGCCAGCCACTCCTTAAAGTTAGGGCATTCCTTTTGCTTATGTCCTGTCTTTTTACAGAACTTGTAGTAGGGTTTGCCTAAGGAGTTCTTAGGGCTGGAAGGCACACTTGTACTAGGATTGGGCTTTTGGACTTTAGAAACATCCCTCCTTGGATAAGTGTTCTTCCTCTTCTTAGAGCTGGAGGTAGTAAAGTGTGCAACATCAGTAGTTCGATCCATCTTCATACGCTCTTCCTCCTGCACGCACATGGCGATCAGCTCACTCATCGACCATTTTTCTTTCTTAGTGTTGTAATTGATCTTGAATGCTTCATAGGACAAAGGAAGCGAAGTCATGATGAACTGAATAACAAAACCATCACTAATCGCCATGTCTAATCCCTTGAGCTTATGGGCCATGTCGTTCATCATCATTGATGTGTTCACGGATGCCACTCCTCCCGTCATACTTAGTAGTCGCCAGCTTGAGGATAAGAGTACTAGCGTGTGCTTTAGACGTTCCCTTGAACTGCTCCTCCACAGAAGCCAAGTAGGTTTTAGCATCTTCAGAATCAGGAATGGCTCCTTGAATTGCATTGCTTATGGATTGCTTCATGAACATGAGAGACATGCGGTTACACCTTGTCCATTTTTCATGAGCCAGCTGCTCAGCAGCGGTACTCTGAGGAGTAAGGTCTTCAGGCTTATTCTCTCTTAGTGCATAATCGAAATCTAGAAAAGCAAGAGTAAGCATGAGAGAGTCTTTCCATGCAGCAAAGTTATCACCAGTCAATAATGGAATCCCGCAATTGGGCGCTGATAGTGGAAATAACATGAGCAAATTATGATACTAAGAAAAGAAGTCTTAATGTGATCTAAGGGTAAGTTATTCTAAGGCAGGCATAAGTAATGACCATTTTAATTATGAAGTTGTGATATTGTCTATTACTAACATCAAAATAATAGACTTAGTTAAAAGTTCTACTTAAATGAAGACAAAACAGCTTTGGCCAGAAGTGTAATCACCTAAGTATGTGTGCAAAGTAATTTTGACAAATCAGCTTTGGCCAGAAATGAGAAAACCACTTTAATTACGCACTTGTTAAGTATGCTAGACATGAATAAATTAGATCAGCTTTGGCCAGAAATAAGACATTCACGTATATAATGCACAATTAACATAGCTTTTGTAATACTTGAACAATAAATAGATGCATCAAATCACCTTTGGGCAGAAGTGATACATCAGAAGCTCATTCAAGTTAAGCTATTTGGTTTTGTAAAAAGTTATCTTATTATAATTAATTAAGTATTTACAAAACCATTTATTTAATAGCAAACCCCTGTTAGCGCGGATCGAACTCGGATTAGTTCACAAAAATAGCCTAATTTAGTAATGAGATTTTGGATAAAATCTTGGATTTCGGATGAAACTCGGATTAGTCCGAGATGGGCATCTCGGATGAGTTTCGAATTAGTCCGAGATGTGCATCTTGGATGAGATTCAAGTTAGTCTGAAATGGTCATCTCGGATGAGCCCCAAGTTAGTCCGAAATGGGCATCTCGGATGAGACTCAAGTTAGTCCGAAATGGGCATCTCGGATGAGACTCAAGTTAGTCCGAAATGGGCATCTCGGATGATACTCAAGTTAGTCCGAGTTAGTCATTTCAGATAAGACTCATGTTACTCCGAGTTAGTCATTTCGGATGAGGCTCTGATTAGTCCGAAATTTATCCTGCAAGATTTCAAAATCTCTAATAATGGCAGTTAGTTGTGATAAGTTTTGAAATTCAAAATTTTAGAGATTATGGGATCAGTTTTCCTATTTTAATGCTGATCTAAATATATCAAAATATTTCGAAAATAATATCTGTTTATCTTATAACAGATTTCAAAAAATTTGTTAAATAAAAATAGATAAAAACTGGGAAAACACTTAAAAATTCGCATTCAACTCCAAAATACAGGACTTTTTCAAATTTCATAAGAACAAGTGATGAACCCTAAAACATAAACTTAATTCTGGAATCCGAAATCTGGGATTTTTGAATTCATTATAATGATTTCGGAACAGTAAAAAATAACCATTTGATTTCGGAACAGTAATTAGCCATTAAAACATCAGATCCGAATTATTAGTTCACAAGTTATGTGATTTCGGAACAGTAATCATGTTCAAAATTTATGTTTTCCAGATTTTAATCCCAGAATAATGGATACATAACAGAACTGATTTATCAACATATGCTCTGATACCACATGTTGATCAGTTCTGTTTAAACATAATGGAAAACATAAAGAAATACCTGTGACGGCAGACAGGCCAGCAGAGAATCCAGTTAGAGACGCAGCCATGGTGTCACACCCCGACCCGCAGCGGAAAAGGTGATCGGGGCATGATTGGGTTATCATCAAAGCTCATGACATTTATTTTAACGTTTCATATTCATTAATACACTTTAATGGAAATTTACAATCAATATTACATCATGTCCTAAATATCAATCTAGGCTTCATTGTTTTCTTCTAAGGCATTTCCTATATTTTCCTTGCTTCATCCTGTTCACCTGTATCATGTGTAAAAAGGGTTTT
Organism: Scalesia atractyloides; assembly: GCA_947069175.1. Taxonomy (NCBI): domain Eukaryota; kingdom Viridiplantae; phylum Streptophyta; class Magnoliopsida; order Asterales; family Asteraceae; genus Scalesia; species Scalesia atractyloides. The sequence continues at coordinate 78,772,208 of CAMTDV010000020.1, read as the reverse complement.
TGGATCAACAAAAAGTTGGCGAGTGAATCCTATGGAAAACATTTGAACAAGTTTATTTAATTGATTATAAAATAGAGTGCACAACCACACATGAGAAAAAATAGATGTAAACTTATTCACCAATCAATTTAATATTAAACAATACACACATGAACAATAATGGATCGTTTAGAGGCACGCGTTGCTCAACTCGTCTCTCACGAGGAACTGATGGGCCTAATGAATGAATTGCATAAACTTGACAATATGAAATACATAACTACAAACAATATAAACTCAATAATACACACATGAACAATAATGGATTTGTTTTGAGGCACGCGTTGCTCAACTCGTCTCCCACGAGGAACTGATGGGCTTAATGAATGACTTTCATATAAGTTGACAAAATGAAATACATAACCACAACAATATAAACAATCTAAGTTTAGATCACAATATGGTATGGCACAAGTTTAAATAAACAAGTTAATTATTTTGTGACACATGACACACCCCAAAACGTGTAATTAAAAAGGGGGAGTTGTAAGATTCACTCACAGTGGGTGCGTTCGGTTGATAATGTTGAATGCACGCGAAGTTGGTTTTAACCACGAGTGAAACTAACCTAGATAAATAGCATTATGGTTCGGTAAGTAAACGGATTTTATTAATCCATTTTAGTAGGATTGTTGGGTGTATTTCTGTGAGTTTAAGGCTATTTTCTAACCTTAAAAATGTTATTTTTAAGTATTTTTAATTGATTTTTAATTAAAATAAATAAATAAAAATAATAAAAAATGTTGACCTTTTTGACCGTTGACCATTGACTGTTGACTTTGACCGGTTCGTATGTGTGTATGTGTGCGCTGGGTGAGGCTCGAACCCGAGACCTCCCGTACGCGTGCACGCAGCTCTACCAACTGAGCTACGTGTCTAACCCGAAATATTTCTGTTTTTAATTATATTTATATACTAATTAGATTAAACTGAAAATTATTTATTTTTAAAAACGATTTAAATCTAACGAGTCGGTGCGCTCCACAGGTCTCGAACCCGGGACCTGTGGTTTAGGTTAACACACAGTCCACTGCTGGACTGTGTGTTTAACTTGTTATATAATCTGATTTTTATTATACTTATATACAATTAAATAATTTCAGTTCTGCCTTATTTAAAAAGTTTAATAATTGTCCGGACCGGTGCGGTAGCCCGGACTCGAACTCGTGTCGTGTGTTTAAACATTCACACAGTCCACTGCTGGACTGTGTGTCTATCTTGGTTATTATTCTGGTTTTTATTAAACTTAACATATATCAGCAGTGAATCCTGTTCGGTAAAAAAAGGCATTTTTATTAAGGCGAGTGTGCGTGGGACATGTATCGAACTCGAGACGTTTACGTGTTTAATGTGCACACAGTCCACCGCTGGACTGTGTGTCTAACCCGAGTTATAACTTGATTTTAATTATACATATACACAACTGAAACTTCGTCTTCTTCGTTGAATTTAACCAGAATCGGAAGTCCGACTGGTTCGATGTTTTAATCATGTTCTTTAGTGTTTTGAGGTTAATTACAGGTGAGATATATAAAAAGAATGAAAGATTTAAGCGTAAGGTATACCGACTGGACTCCTCTGTTTCTCCGGCGAAACTCCGGTGACAGCAGAAACTTCCGGCGACGTGTGTCCTGCGGCAGAGAGTCTTCAGCAAGCTTGAAATGGATGTGGGTGGCTTCGGTATAAGCTCTGGGGGTTCAGTAAGGCTCAGAAGTGAAGGGTTCGGTTTTCCGGCGATGTGCAGAACTTTTCCGGCGAGTGGAATTACGTCGGGTAAAGGTGCGGTTTTGAGCGAAAAAGCTTGCAGAGGTTTGAGTGGGTATTTATAAGGCAGGTCATCGATGAATTTGGTCCAATTTCCGACTTGATTCGTCGGTTAGAAACTTTCCGGCGGTTATAGCTTGTGTCGCGGGTTCAGGCGTCGGTTATAACCGATGTAGTGTTTAAGGTTTACGTTATAACTGAAGTAACCGTCCAATCTCGCGAGATCGCCGGGATTTCCGACGACTGCATTTGGGCGCGTCGTATTTGAATTCGAAATTTATGATATCAATTAATTGTTTCCATTAATTCACAAGAAACACTAGTGGCGCAGTGGTTGAAGAGTTGAGTGTTAAGTTGTTGTTGACCCGGCTGACTGACCCGGGTTCGAAACCCGGCAGTGCCATTTCATTTTTATTTCATTATTTTTAACAGTTTTTCAAAAACAAATTATATATTCCAATATCCTTATTAATTATGTATCGTTTAAAATTAATTTGGGCATTAAATATGCAACGAAATTTTTAACTGATTGTTCGGTTAATAAACGGAGCGTGTTTGGTAAAATCCGTTTTTTTTGACGGATGTTACACATGGGGTTTGACATATTTGTCAATATGATCTGGTTCCTCCTTAGGGTGTAAGATTATGATGGTAAGAACCAAACCAGGGATGAATTCGGTTTAGGTTATGAAGAGAGAGGTGGGTGGCGGCTTTAGTGATGTTGTTGTAAGTGTCTAACCCTAAACCTCTCTAATCATCTCCTTATATACACCCAGAAGGAAACCCTAATTAGTTAATAAGGGTAATATGGTCCATCAACAATTACCAACTAATTATGTTATAGGATTAATATATTTTGATCTAATATAATATAAATGATTATAATAGCTACATGATTAAATAATATATTTAATCTTACAAAAAGATCATAATGTCAACTATAAAACACACCCAAAACCCACAAATAATGTAACACCCTAAAAATATTAAAAATATACAGATAAGCATATGTTTTAATCATTAATTTAAAGTAGGGTAACTAGGGGTAAATAACCTAGTTAATAAATAAAACAAAGAGCGGTAAATCATTATTGTAAAGTGAAACAAAATTGGGGGACTAAAGTCGATTAAATGAAAAAAAGAAATAATAAAAGTAAAATTACACACATACACAAGAAGTGTATGTGTGCGTGTACATAGATAGTGAGATTAGGTGAACTTGATTTCATCATAATCTTCAAACAAAATCTCCAATTCAGCTTAACATGGAGGAATCTTGAATGCATGCTTGGTGATTTTAAATGCTTTAGATCATATAATCACAAGGTGTGTCAAAATTTGTGATTTGGTGAATTATGAACCTAGATGATATACCATGGTTTCAATCCATGTATGAAATTCTGATTAATTGTTTAAAAATTGAGTAAAATGTATGTTTAGGACAAACCCTAAGTGAATTTAGTAAAAAAAAGCCATGATTTGGGGGTTAGGGTGAATTACCCAAAGAATGCAAGTGGGTTATGGTTATGAATAGAATATATAGATCTAAATGATGCATTTGATGTTATTTTGTAATTTTTTATGTTAGTTGATCATATTAGATATAATGATTTAATGAGATACAAATACTTGGCTAAGAGTTGAACTCTAGACATAATAGAAGTGGTGTTGAGGTTCATGCCCATAAAGTGCTCGATGAAATGCCTAAGTAAATTTGAATAGTGGAAATTATGAAGGAATCACGATATAGATCTTGTAATTGAAATTTCAACAAGATACGTGTCATAAGTTGTGCTATGAGTTCTAAAAGTTAAATCGAATTGAACTCTATAGGCAATTTGGGTGAAGCATCAAGTAGACAAGCCGGGGCGGACGTTGTAACGCCCCAAAATCACAAATTTTAATTGATTTGTATGTTTCTTTGTGTGATGACATAAAATAAAATAACCAAGCTATTTAACTTAGTTATATAGTTAGTCAAGTAACAAGAGAGTGAAAATTAGTGTTATTGGTGACATAAGAATAAACTAGAAGGAGTAAAAGTGGGAAATTTAGTTTAATTTCATATAAATTAGAAAGTTTAGTATATGTGTGTGTATTGGTGGTGTGGTCGACCACCACAAGAAGGAAATGGAGAAACCTTCAATTCAGCCTCTTTTTGTCCAAATTGAATATGAATTCAAGCTAAAACTCATGCATGTACTTGAATCCTTGATCATCTAGTCCTATAAATCACTTGGTAAGTTGTAGATTCTCATTTGATGATCTTTTTAGAAATGGGTTATGATCAAATCCGTAAATTGATATGAAATTAAGCATGCTTATGTGTTAAATCATCATATAGAACATGTGTTATGCATGATTTTTAATTCAATATTTGGAAGTAAAACCATTTGGGATGATGAAGATGGTGACATGGGTGTGTCACCCATGTCTAATCCTATTGCAAATTTGATGAATTATGTGGTGTGTGATCTCATATGTTAGTTAGTTTAAAGTATAGTATGAAATTTATTTGATTATAGTTGTGTTGATAAGATGAATGCAAAAAGTGGGAACCAAAGCATGAATAGATTGTATATTATGCTTAGAAATTAGTATGCACACCAAGTGTATGATGAAATGTCTAGGTGAAGTTAGGATGTGAAATTGTATGAAATGGCTTGACATATATGAATGAAATATGTTAATGATGTAATTAGTAGTAAACTAACTTGAAGAATGTGCTATAAATGGAACTCATACAAGAATTCGGGTTGAATGTATGTTTTGGGTAAGATTAGGAGCTTGTACCATGTGCTTGGATAGTGTGATGTTCCTCATGTATTCGATTGATCGTTAGTTGGGATCAAGGAGTGAAAGCGTACGATGTCCATAACATATGGACTCACTAGCGACGAATGATGTTATGATTATGTTAAATTGACTAACTTTGTATGTGGTTGTCAAAGGTAGAATTATGAAAGTATTAGCATGTGTATAAATGAATTATGTGTATATTGTATATGTGACTAAGTGATTATGTAGTTTTAGGAGTCATGCGTCATTAGTATGAAATGCGTATGAAGTTATCATTACGGTCCGCCACATCATTATGAGTGTGTTCATAAGTTGAACATATGAAAGTAAGAAAGTTAACTTTCATAAAGTCAACAATGTATAAGTGGCATATCTAGACTTTCGGGCACATATAAGGGTAGAGAAGTCATATGTTATGTGCTAGATGACTTATTGAATGTGTACGGTGATAATTGAATTACGAGAACGTGAAAGATGGTCATTAGTACACGTCTTATATATGCGATAGTTGACTAATGCAAGGCAAGTAATATATAAATGGAAAGAAATAAATGTGAGTATGTATGATTATATATATGCTAACCATGATATGATTGTGGTGACATGAACGAATAGGAGTCATGTGGAGATGGACTCAAACACGAAAGGCTAACGGGTCAAGAGGAGGCAAGGAAGCGGATACGAATACGGACGCATAAGGTAAGTGATTTCCGGATCACTTCTTCTTTTATAAATGAAGATTGTTATGTTGAATACAGGGAATCATGTAAGAAATTATGGGTAAGGGTGAGAATCAAGGTACGTATGGTTGTCATAGAAAGTCATCGATGTTGGGAACTCATGATAGAAGTGAACTGGTCAAAACGTAAAAAGTATGTGTCGGGTGTGGGTTTTGGATGTTATGGTATGGGAACCATATAATAATATTTAAGTAATCATAGTACTGAGGCAAGTATTATTGTAGTGGGCCATAAATAGTTAGCTACGTCAGAAATAACTTGGCATAATCAAACGGGTCAAAATTAAGAAAGTATGGTAGAAGTATAGATTTGATTATGAAGACATGGGGTTAAGTGTTAAAAATGATTCGGGATGTTACGGGAGGATACAGGAAGCTTACAGAATGTTATGTGATGATATGGGACGTTATGGGTCAGTTCTGGTTGGAACGGGAACCGGAAACGCGTTGTGTAAGCTTAAACAAGGAAAGACAGCATCGGCAACACAGAGGGGGGTGTCGCCGACGGCCTCCCTAGACGTCGCCAACGCTGCCCTCTTCTCCCGACGCTCTAATCGACTGTCTACGCAAATGAGAACCGACGTAACTTTCCGGGAGGCGTCGCGACGCAAAAGTAGGGCGTCGCCGATGCTCCTCACAAACCTGACATGTTGTTTTTATTAGTTATTCGCACCGGGAGTTCCGTACCTCCTAAAACCTGTTCCGTAACCCTTAATGAACCCCGAAAAGTGAAAATAACTAATAAGGAGTTATGTGAACTTACTGAGCTATGATAATGCTTGTCGGGGATGAATAAGTATGTAAGCATGTATGTGTATGGATTACTTACATGCTAGTGGTGGAATCCATAGGTAAGCACGAATAGAAATAAGTATGCGCATAGGTTTGTATGTATAAGACTTATTTTTATGGATGTTTGTGACTAGGATATGTTAGTATACTCATATGGGCATGTAAGTGGTATGTAAGAGCTTGTATATATGTATACATGGCTTCAATACGTATAAGTATTAACATTACTAATTATTATCCTGAGAATGAAATGAGAGTGTAGGTTTACTATGGTTGACTTATGAAGATTTGATGATTGGGATGCAACATCGTACACAGAAAGATAATCGAAAGGATTAACATGAATAAAAAGAATATGGAGTGATCATTTAATTACGAATGCTTAAAATTATGAATGACGTCACCAAATATTACTAATTCGGATGTATATGGTGATTGCAGGTTGCATGGAATTATCATTACTATGGAATTTAAAGGGTTGAAGATCGAGTCAAAGAGCAAGGATTGTACAGAAAGAGCGGTCTCATAGCTTGTATTTATGTATTACATTTAACAAGTTAATTAAGAATGAACGTTGTAAATCCTTTCAAGAAAGTGTCCAACATTTTATAAATGAACCTTCAAGTAGGTCATATAGTCAATAAAGAAAAAAATTTGAGTCGGTATTTCCGTGCGTCTCTTATGATCAAAACGTTTTTGGGTGTTTCAGACGTGCGATCGAAAATAAAACTTTAGGGTGTGTGGCTTATTACTTCGTAGGATTTTAATTATGATTTTGTAATGATATATGTTGGATAGTAAAGTGACCTTATACAAATTCGCCTCATTCATAAGTGATGGATTTCACAGGAATGAACCGAATGGGTAATATCAAATAATGATTTGTTTGGGTTGTGTTAAAACTGATGGGTTTCACATAAACAACCAAACAGGTCAAAACATAGAAAAGATAATAAGTTTGGTTTGTTCCAAGTATTGATTTCATACGAACAACCAAATGGGTTAAAGTGAAGTCTTAACGCATACCAGAATGGATGCGTGAATGACTACCTTGGTTTAAACTCGGTCAATGGGTAAAATCGGAATATAAGCGTAAACCGGGTAATGGGAACGCGGACTATAAGTCAAGGGACTCGGTGAAAGAGAAATAACTGATGATTAGTGAATTTGTGAAAAGAATTCGGAATATCTAAGTTCAACGATCATATGGTTGAACATGTTGAATAAGTGTGAATGCGTACCGGATAACGGATGTGTAAAACACAAGGAATTTAACCTGAAGAATGGGGTACATTCATAAAAATGATGATCATGCAAAAAGGATGTGGTTTACTAAGTTTGTTTGCTCAATTGTACAAACGGGTCAAAACAACTTAAATTTACAAATTTCGAATAGATAGTATAAAACAAGTTGTTATGGATCCGGGTAGTGGGCTTCTAGTAAACACATAGACAATCCTTTTACGATCAAATATAAACGAGTTTTGTGTTAAACGGATGAGTGGTTAAAAAGATACGGAGGATTTCGTATTAAAAACGGCAAATTGGAATTTCCTACAACAACCTCCCTTAGGCTACGGTGGCCTACCGTAGCTTACGATAGGTAGTTGCAGTTGCAAACAGAACACGCAGACGATAAGGTACGGTGGCCAGCCGTAGCTTACGGTTGGGTCCGAAACAATTTTGTTTGTTTTGTTTTGTTGGGCCATCTAAGGGGGTTTATTATGCTTTATTATGTTATATAAATTATATAACTCAATTTTTATAACAAAGTTTGTATTGTAGGTGTTCATTTTGAATGACGGATGAAGATCAAGCTCACCGAATGAACCGAACATGATATAAAAACCAAGTTTCTGCTTTTTGTTTAGGCTTTTGTGAATCAAATCTTCACTAGTATGCCAAGATGTTTTCTAATGTTTGTAAAGCTTAAATAGTCTTTGAATCTTAGACTACATTTGTAAGTGAGTTATTTTTACTCAAAATGCAAATCCTTTATTAAAGTCATGTTATAACGGGAAATTTATTATGAGTCTTATAAATAACATAGTGAAGATTACTAAAATATCATATTTGTGAATTTGTGTTGTGTTTCGGATGATAAGGTTTTGATTATTGATTGACTAACATTAGTGTGTTTTATATTCATACTTGTACAATTGTGTGTGTGAAGTTTTTAACGACTGTTAGGGTTTGAAAATTGTGATTTAGTGATATTCACTATGTAATTTGTGGGTTTTGAGTGTGTTTTATGGTTGAAATTGTGATATTTTATGACTCTGTCCACTTTGTAGGAAAAATGAACTTTGTAGCTGAACCACAACCTTCATATACAATATTACAGTTTATTGGATAATATAAATGAAAAACTAAAAAAAAAACATTTTCATTTCAAATTTATATAAACATCTAATCTAATATTAATAAAAGACTCCAATAAATGCTATATGGCATTCTCTACTTCAACCTAATAGTTTTACTTCTATTTGATTTAAAAAATTTTATAATTATCTTTATTATTATATACCAAAAATATTTTTTATACTTATCCTTATTATTATTTACCATTTAATTTTGATTTATCATTTATTAACAAAAAGTTATCGAAACCATGATGTGATTTATATATATATATTTATATATTTTCAATTTTCAATTAGAGTTAACTAAAATCATTGTTAATAAGCTATCGTAATAATATATTATTCATATATTTGTTTTCAATTTTAGTTAATTAAAATCATATGATTTCTTTATCTAACTTTAATATCTTATATATATCAATTAACTTTTGCCTTGAAAAATTCGTCAAATTTTCAAATATTATAAAATAAATATTACAACAGAGATGTTATATCATAATAATACAAATATAACAATTTTAATCTAATCTAAATTCTAATAAAAAAATTTATATAATGTCATATGACAATACCTCCTTTCCTCTAGATTTCAATTTTAAAAATTTAAATGTAAACCTAAGTATGAGTTTAAATATTTTTTGATATTTAACCATATTACGTGATATAACAATTTAATCTTTTTATTAAAATACTTTTACGCTTATAGTTTTTTTTAAATTATACATGAGGCAAAATAGGTTAATTTGTATTACTAAATAAGGGAAAATAAACTTATGGGTTATAAAAATATGTTTTCAATGTTTAACTACACATGTAAAATAATTACAAAGCTTCATAAATAACTGATGATTGAGCACTTTAGAAGCATGTTTGGTATTGATTACTATGAGCAAAAGATTGCGAGTTTATTGATTATAAGGTATATCTACATGCCTTATTGTGTTGTGCAAACAAATAATTTTCATTATTCAAATCGTATAATACACGGAACTGTAATCTAGATTAATATAATTAATATGCTACTAATGTTACGTTAGTTAAAAAGATAATGTTATGTTACAACACCATATCATCTTTCATAAATTATTAACATTATTATTATTATTATTATTATTTTGAAATACACTTTAAGTTACTATGGGGAATGATTAAATATAAACCTATAACTTAAATATTTTTCATATTCAAATTATATCACGTGATCGACAGTTTAGTCTTCTTGTTTTAAAACTTATACGTTTATCAATATAGCCCTGCCAGTTTACAAATATAGCTCAACAGTTTTTGAAACTATACGTGAGGCAAAATTAGTTAATTGTATAAAAAAATAAGAGCAACATTATTTATAGGTTATCTAAATATTTTTTCTATGTTTAATTATACTATGTAATAATAATTAAGAAACTTCCTAAATAATTGATAATTAAGCACTTTAAAAATTGGTTGAGCATTGATTACTATAGACAAGAGATTGTAAGTTTGTGTATTATTATCAACTAAACCTAATTGTTTTATTATGCTTTGCAAACAAACAATTTTTATTATTCAACCTGTGTAATACAGGAACTATAAGCTAGTTTTAGAATACAAAAGTAATATAGAAATATAGTCCCAAATTTAAATATTGTTTGATAGAATATACCATTTGAAATAACGCAACTTTCCACTTACTCTCATTACAAAAATTATAATGAAATTATTCATAAGATTTATGAGCTTATTATAAATAAAACGACCAATAAACTTATTTTCAACAGCTTTATCAACCTAAACTTATGTGCAATTAACTTCAAACCTATTCTTTTGGTTAAACATGTGCTTGAGTTGATTATAACCTCATAATCTGTTAAAAATAAGATTTGTGGCATTTTAAAATTTCAATGAATTCATAAACCACACAATTAGGTCTACCTACGCACCTTTTAAATTATTATAATGATACTAATCACTTTGTTTAAATCTTATCTTAGGGTGTGATAATTATAATTATTGATCCATGTTTTATTCACAAGCAATGCTTTTCTTAAGTTTGAACTTGAAGCACAAGCCAATTCGTCCATTGATAGTATTTATATAAAAAGTAGTAGAAAACAATAAGAAACATAAATGCATGTGAAAATTTTGGATAGCCTGTTTTAAGATCTATCATTTTCATGTTTTTGGGTTATATATGAGGTATTGAGGTGTGGTCCATTTTGCCATTCGTTTTTTTCTCCTTGTTTTTGTTCGGATGTTTGTTGTTCTTGATTTATTGATTTTAGTTGAACAAACTTATAAGCATTTCACAAAATTAAAATGGAAATTATAAAAACGATACCATTAGTATGGTTATGAGAAACACAAAGGAGTCAAATTAGAAAAGAAAACAATCATTAGATGATAAACAAGATTCATATATGTTTTATTTGCCTAACTTAACTTTTTTTAATATAAAAAATTATACAAGATTGCAAAGGAAAGTTAAGTGACTTTGTAGCATCAAAAAAATTAGAGTAACATTAGTGAGACATTAGGAAACTTTGTTGCCATTATATAAAAGTTACAAATTTCTAATTTCAGAGATAAATAGTGTTTTTTGGGGTTAAACTCCATATGCATGCCAATCGGTGAATACGTGGGTTGTGTTTGGGTTTTTATGTATGTCATGATATTCAGGGATGTTATTGTTGAACGTCTAACTCACACACCTATTAAATATGCTCCTAAATTTACACCTATGTCCACTATGGGACCAAAATTCTAAACCATACATGTTTACTAGACACCTTATTGTAGCTAGGCTACATGCCCTTTGTTACGTTATTCAAATTCATTTCATTTTCGAGTTTGTGTAAAATTTTCAGCTTCGTATCAACTTTGATTCATCAATTCACGAAGACGAAAGTTAATAAGTCCATATTGTTTATAAGGTGTTAGGCACATCAACATTTCTTTTTAACATGGAAATTTTGAAATCCAAATCTTCATTATCTTGATCCTTTATGGGTTACTTGGTTCACATAAATTTCTTAAAAAGAATTTGAATTATATTTGAAAATGGAATATGAGGGAATTGAAATTAATTTCATTAAAAATTTGTGTTGTGTTTCTTTTGAAAAGTTATGAATGACGATGGAATGCAAAAAAGTTTGAATAATGGATTGTAATTTTTCATCTTTATAATTATATAAAAATTACTATATTTTCTCTTTTATTTTTAAATAATTTTTTTATACTTTGTCTTTACCTTTTTCTCTCCCCCACTCACAAGCACTTTCAAACATATTAAATAATTATTACGGGTAAAAGTGTTTTCTCCAAATTTACCGATAAACAGTAACATCTTCTCTAGAATTTAAATAAGCATCATCATCTATTGCCAGAATTTTGAATAAGCTCCATCTCTTCCTACCTAGAACTCACCTCTCGGACTCGACCTTGATTTCATCATGGCTAGTCGAGTGCGCTATTTCATCATCGATGCTCAATTCTTTGTTTTGGTTCTTGATTCGCTTCTCAATTCACATTTTGGGGTCTTAATTCGCATAGAACTGGACATGGGTTTAATCATCGTTGCTTGATTCGCTCTTTAGCGTCTCAAGTATGCGTAATGGACATTATAGGGGTGTGAAGGGGCTTGATAACGCCCCAACACAATCCTTAGGCATTATAGGAGCATGAATAGCGAGGAACAATGTGAAATAATTGAAAGGGAATTAAGGGGAGTTAACCATAACATATTTTTTTGAAGAGACGTCATAATGCTGATGTGACGAAAAATACCCTTTATAAGGCATTTACCTTACGAATGATCTAAGGTCCATAATGTTTTTATAGTATTTTATAGTTTATTTATTACTTCAGTTAATTACATTCTTAGTAGGATGTTTGAGATTATCAACTTTCTATGACGTTGCTTAATATTTAGTAATGAAGTAGATGATGGTTCACAAGATATTTTTTTTTCATGATAAACTTATTAAGAGATTCTCTCATGATTAGTAAAGATTAAAATAGTTTTGTGACACAAACATGTTATAAATTACTTATTTTAAAGGTATTTTGTATCATTTTAACATTTTTAACTACTTTTTATTTTATATCATTCTATGTTAATTAATTTAAAGTTCTATAGAGTTATGGTTGAAAGACTATGACAGATTAAGTAGCTATAATAGATTGAAGAAAACCTGAAATGTTATCAAAGAAATATGTAATTACATCATCCATAATGGTTAATACTTTTTAAGGGGCATTTTCTATCATAATATTATCATAACATTCCTTAAAAAATTGTAATGGTTAGTCCCTTAATGTTTTTTCAATCATTAATTTCGAATTTTTTTCTCTTCATTTGACTTTATACTAGAAATGCCCCTCCCTCTTCATGCCCCAAGGGACGGTGTTGGAGGCATTATCAAACTCTTTCACGCCTCTATAATGCCCATTACGCATGACCTTACTATCATTTGCATGTAGTTAATTTTAGGGAAGTTGGAATTTTATTAATCATAACTTTATTTATTGGTCGACATTAATCTTAACTTGAGAAATGTATGAGGATAGTTTCAACTTTTAACCTATTTTCTTCCGTCGAGTTTTTTTAAATAACCCCTAATTAGTTTTTGAATGTGAATGATGATATGGATAATGATGTGAAAATTGACATCACACGCGCACTCTCTCTCTCTAATCCACTTTAACCTCCGCTCTCTCTCTCACAGAAACATCCACCACCATGCTAGACCGTCACTACCACCACCACCTAACTACTATCCCCACCATTCACCGTCATCTCAAACCACCACCTTTCACAACCATCTCAGACCACCACCCTTTACCACCATGAAAAATAAAATGATTAATAAATCACAAGGATAGATATAACCATAATTTTTTTTTGAATTTGTTGCTAATTTACATTTTTCAAGACAACCAAATCATGAAGTATTCTCTTACATTTACACACAACTACAATTTTTAGTTTAGACTTAGGGTCTGTTTGATATAAGGTAATGGAATAAACAAGAAAATGAAATGAACAGATTAATGGAATAGACAATAGAATGGAATGGTCATTCTATTCCATGTAATGTTTGGTTACTCATATGTGAATAGAATGAATCGTTATTTTATACAGTTTGAGAGACAAAAAAAGTAACAAACCACAATTTATACAGTTTGGGGCTTGAAAGCCACTACCGCACCTGCTTTCGCCGTCGTATTAGGTTGCCTGAAAACACAACGGTACGTTGTCAAGTGCGATATAAAGTAAAGGGGGAGCAAGTGGCGGACAAGACTGATAGTCTACCACTATTGTCGCATGTGGCAGCGGTGGTCACAGATGACGGCGGGGTTGTAGCGGTTGTTTGTGATGGGTGAATTTGTTATTTGGTGGTGGTTTGACGATTTTTAGATGTTATAGGCTGTGTGGGGTGGATGGTGTGGCGGTGGTGGGTAGTTTGTGGCGGCAGGTGGGTGGTAATGGTGGTGGAAGGTGCTGATGGTTGTGAGGGAAGGTGGTGATGGCTGGTGGGGTTAGGTGGTGGTGGTGGCAGGTGGATGGTGTGTGGTGGTAGGGTGGGTGGTGGTGATGCGACTAGGAACTAAATAGAGAGAGAGAGAGAGAGTTAAGAGAGATAAAGAGAGTTGAGAGAGAGAAGGAATGATTTATATGTTTATATATTTTTAATATTTCAAAATTCTTTTTTTGTTTTATCTATAAATGTATTTTGAATTAAATGAGTAAACTTATTAATCTATCATGATTTAATAATGGAAACTAATTGAGTTAGGGCTAAAGGACATAACATGCAATGGTTTGCAAACATCGAGTACTTTTTTGTACTTTTTGAAGACAAACAACACATTTTGCAATCTAGTGTCAACATAAAGGACGACTTTTGTAATTTACTCTAATAATAATAATAATATTAATAATTGTCACTCCCCGACCCGCAGCGGAATAAAAGTCGGGCATGATTGGGTTATCATCAAAGCTCATGATATTTACTATCAAGTTTCATATTTATTAAAACCAAATGATTGTTCCAATGAAATAACTTGATTATTCTTCTAAGGCCATCCTAGGTGTTTCTTTCCTCAACTTGATCACCTGTATCATGCGTAAAACAGAAGGAATTTTGGGTCAACAAAAGTTGGCGAGTGAACCTTGATAAAACATTTAAGTAAATGAATTTTATTGTTGTTTAAATAAGATTGTGCATAAATCACATGTGAACAAATGTATATATGTAACAAATCACAAACCACATTGAATGAACATATGACATAATGGATGATGTATGTGAGATCAAGGCTCAATCAAACGGAGCCGATCTAATGAGGCACCTGATGCTTAACCCGTATCCCATGAGGAACTGATGGGCCTAATGAAATGATTGCACTGAAAAGATAAAATGTATCCACATATAAACCACATAATAAATAATACACATTCGGTCACGAGATGATGTTAGCACAAACGTTAAATAAAATAAAGAGATGGTACGACACATGATACACCCCAAAACGTGTTTAAAACGGGAAATTTGTAGAGATTCACTCACATTGGGTGCGTATTCTTGAGCGGGAAAGAGAGCGCACGAGTTTTGGTTTACCAACGAGAAAGTACTAACCTAGAAATAATAACGCGATAAATAAACAAACTAATATTTCTGGTTAAAACCCTTGTTTAGATTTTTAAGTTAATTTTATAATAATTTTTTTAAGGATATAATTAAGTCCATAAATTTATGTATTTTTAAGTATCCTGAATGAATTTTCTTTTAATAAAAAATGCCTTGCTTTGGAATAAAAAGTGAAATTAGAATAGAATAAAATAAAAATAAGAAAAACAAAAATAAAAGGAAAAAAATATAAAAATTTGACAGTCTGACACGTGTCAGACCGGTTTTTTATTCGAATTTTAGGCATGCGCGTTGAGACTAGAACCCGTGACCTCCCGTACGTGTGCACGCAGCTCTTCCAACTGAGCTACGTGTCTAACCGAAAGAAACCATGATTTTAATTATATTTATACACTTTTTGGGTTTAATCAAATTTAATTAAATTAAAAAGGTTTTATACTGAATTGAACCGGACGCATACAACCGGTCTCGAACCTGAGACCTCTGCTATTATTCGCACCCAGCCCGACCAACTGGGCTGGGTGTCTAACCCGTATATACCTGAAGATTAATTATTCTAATATACTGATTAAGTGTGTACCGGAATGATGAATTAAAAAGGGGGTTTAAATTAGTCGAGCCGGTGTGCGCGTGGGATCGAACGTGTGACATGCGGGTATAATTGCACACAGTCCACCACTGGACTGTGTGTTTAACCTGGTTAAATCTTAAAATTAAAATATATAAAACACGAGTTCTTACTTCGTCTTCTTCAGTTTGATTTTTTTTACCCAAACCTGCTCCCGCCGGATTTTTAAGTCCGATTCACATCGAATTACTAACAGTATGATATGTTAATTAAACAATAAAAAAAGAGAGGGTAGGAGTCTACCGTAGAACCGAAACAGAGGATCTCGAGCTCCGGCGGTGTGGGTTTCGATTTTTCCGGTGAATTTCCCCGGTGGCCAAGGTTTTCCGACGGCAGTGGTGTAGTGTGAATTGAGGGTATGAGCGATTTTAGTTGTGATTAAGGTGCGGTATATATAGGCAACACAGGTGATGATTTCGATTTCGGTTTTTGGAACAATTATGGAGATTGGCAATTGCCAGAAGATAACAACCGAGCTAATTGGGTCTTCTTGCCATAAATAATCCGGCCAGTTGTCGGAGATGTCAACCAAAAAGGAAAGACGCGTCTTTTATCGCGGCCTTGATTGCAGGTTTAATTTTGAAGTCAACATAAAAGATTTAGAATTATAGACTTTGCATAATAGTGTGTGCAGTCCAGTGGTGTTGGTGGTGTGTGTGTCCGGGGAACCCGGGTTTGATTCCCGGTTCACCCATTTTTTTATAAACCGTTTCTCTTTAGTTATTTTCTTTTTTTATCTTTTAGAACTATTATAAATAATTACTAATTAGTTGTTTTATTTTATTACTAATTGGATTATATCTTTAAACTTTATTTATTAACTTATTTTTAAACATTAAATTTAATCATTAAATAACTAAACACATAAACAAAGCTTCTTTTATTGAAACGAAAAGGAGCGGGTCTTCGAAACCCGATTTACACGGATGTTACAATAATAATAATAATATATTTCTTTACTTCCTTGAAGGAATGAGAAAAAAAACATCTCTTTACCAAATAATGAAAATTGTTATATTGGAAGGAGTTAATTTCTTATGGAATGCTCCATTCCATTATCACATGATAATCAAACATATTTTTTTTTCATTCCATCAGAATAATCTATTCCATTCCAACTTCTATTTCTTCATACCAAACACTACTTAGTCATGAATCCAATATCGTTGTGTTTATAATTCTTGTTTATCATTTTTATCTTATCTTTGAATTAAGAATGTTTGAAATGATAATGTAAAAATATTATTTTTAAAAGACTTGGATTTGCTATTAAAAATGGGTAGCGATGTAGCTTGTTGCCCGTTTACCTAATATTTCAGTGTTATTTCCTTTTAAAAGTTGATGAAAGTCATTACTTCATGTTAAAAAAAACCCAGAAATAAATAGACTTGTTTCATGCTTATAAATATATAAAGCTATAGGGATTTCTTTGCTCTCTCGGAATATGCTTGGAAAATGCTTATTCGATTTTCGGCTCGGTTCTAAATGAGTTAACTTGACTCGGTTAGAATCAAATTATTTGGCCGTTAAACGACAGTCTGTTCATCGCCTCATTGTCTCCCATTCTCACCTTAATTCAATTGTCTCTCACTCTTAGTCTACTTATCGCCTCATCGACACAACCTTAGTCTCACCATTAGCCAGCAACCTTATCATTCTTGAAAAATATTATGCTATAAAATATGATTGTTTTTAAAGGGATAAGAACGTAAAACCAAAATCGTCATTGTCTCCCTCTGCAAAACTTAATCCGAATTGCACACTAGACAGTAGGGCTATCCAAATCGCTTGTTGCTCGCTCGGAAAATGATCGTTTGATTTTATGTTTAGTTCTAAACGAGCTGATCAGCTTGGTTTGTAAACGAGCCGAGCAAAGGTTTGCTTGGTTTGGCTTGGCTTGTAAACAACCCTAGATTCCATGCACTTTACGGGCAGTAATTCAGCTAGTATTGGTTCGGTTCGTTTTGTTACTGGTATGGTAGCAACAATATAAATAAATTATTTTTAATACAACTTGACTCGTTACAGTACATATGCTCGTGTATTATAGCTTATAACAAAAATAAATTATTTAGAACAATTTTATTACAAAAAAGTTGTCTAATGTAACCCAAAAAATAAAACGTTTTATTTTATCAATCGAAAACCATTAAAATGAATGCCAGTACAGGTTCCATAACAACATTGGTGCTGTAAATGAATTTCGAGCACAACTCCGTTTTCAACAAAATTTATATATGAATGTAAAGAAAACAAGTATACATAACAACGTATTCGATCTTTAAAAAAACGAATGAACGCAAGTTATAAGAGAGAACTCAAATTTATAAAAAAATTAAATAGTATAAAAAAGTATATAATACTGGAACTAAAATAATATAAAATTTAAAATACTAATAAAGTTATATAAAAGATAAGGAGATAACTTTGCAGAATAATAACCAAGTTTTAAAAGTGTTCCAATTAGGTTACTCAAGTTTCAAAAGTATTCCAATCAGGTCACTCAACATTCATTTTTCGTTAAATAAAGGGGTTTTTCATTCATTACATAGGTAACTGTGGTCATGTGGATTTTCTCCCTTTTACTGGATGCTAACATCGAGTGATGACGTGAATTTTAACTTGTTTTTTTTAATTTTTAATGTAATATAAGTGTTTATATTTTTATTAAATATAATTTCATATATTAAAATAATTTGACCCAACATTTTATGCTCCATTTTTTTTGACACATGAAAAAATGACATGACACGATTTGAATGTTAAGTTATTTAATTGGGATAAAAACCAATACAATTAACCTAATTAGAACACTTTTAAAACTTAATTAATATTCTATACAATTTTTTTTCACAAGTCAAAATCAAAATGGTGAAAGAAAGATTAAATCATGCCAAAAAGTATATTAAAGACAAAAGTTTTAATCAAAAAATAAACTTACAAAAACAAACACACACATCCAAACTTTTTATATCAAAATTTCCGTTTAACAAAATCTATATTAAAAACAAAGTACCGTTACACAACCAATCTCTCTCTCTGTATTTATCACCATTTACAGATCTCCACCCTCTCTCTCCCTTCATCCAAAACAGAACAACAAAACCCTAAACACAAATTCAAAACACTTTCAAAACAACATTTGCACACAATGCTTCAATAGCTCCTCATCCCCTCACTAAACACCCCTTGACATCCTCTTAATTACCAAAAAACCCACATGGGTGGTTGCACCTCTAAACCCCCCACTGGATCCACTCTTTCCGGCCACCATGATGTCACCATTCCGCCCCAAGACAACAACAACAACAACAACAACAACAATAATAATATAGACGAAACGACGTCCTATAATTTCCACAACCCAACAAAGTCTCCATTCTTTCCGTTTTACAGTCCGAGTCCTGGCCGCAACTGGTTTTCAAAAAAGTCATCTCCGGCGAAGTCTCCGGCGCCGAGCTCGACGCCGGGGAGGTTTTTCCGGCGACCATCTCCGGCGAAGCACATTAAGGCGGTGTTGGCTCGGCGACACGGCTCGGTGAAGCCGAACGAGGCGGTGATACCCGAGGGGAATGCAGTCGAAGGGGCGGCCGGTTTGGATAAGAATTTCGGGTTTTCGAAGCGGTTCGGGAGCAAATTTGAGGTTGGTGAAGAAGTAGGGAGAGGCCATTTTGGGTATACTTGTAAAGCTAAGTTTAAGAAAGGGGAATTGAGAGGTCAAGATGTTGCAGTCAAAGTTATTCCAAAGTCAAAGGTTTGTTCATTTGAATTTGTTTTAGTTGGTGTTGTGATTGGTAATTGTTGTGGGGTTAAGTGTGATTTGATCTTTGTGTTGGTGTGATCAGATCTGAAGGTGGTTTGATTGGTTAATTGGATTGGATAAATGTTAATTTTTATTTTCAAAGTTCAATTGTTTGACTTTGACTTTATTTGAACTGATAATCTGAAAGTGTTCTGATTGTGGTTAACTGTGAATGTATAGATGACAACAGCTATTGCTATTGAGGATGTGAGAAGGGAGGTTAAGATATTGCGCGCGTTGACCGGACATAACAACTTAGTGAAGTTCTATGATGCATTTGAAGATCATGAAAAAGTCTATGTTGTGATGGAGTAAGTGCTGCGGTTTTCGCTTTTGTTTTGTTCTGTGTTTCTTGCGAACTTTCGGGGAACTTATATTGATCGAATGATTTTAGGTTATGCGAAGGAGGGGAGCTCTTAGATAGAATACTTGCAAGGTACTATTTTGATTGACTATAGATCAATTAGTCTATAGCCAATACCGGTTTAATGAAATGAATTCGGTTTAAAATTGGGTTTGCAGAGGCGGGAAATACTCAGAAGATGACGCCAGAGCGGTATTGATACAAATCTTGAATGTTGTCGCGTTTTGTCATCTTCAAGGTGTGGTTCACCGCGACTTGAAACCAGAGGTTTGAATTTTTTTGTAACTATTTATGACTAGGTTTGATCGTTTACGCAGTTTTTTGTTTTAACCGTTTTAAACATTTGCATCAGAATTTCTTGTTTACATCTAAGGATGAAAACTCACCGCTTAAGGCCATAGATTTTGGTTTGTCAGACTTCGTGAAGCCTGGTATAATTTCTCTACTTATACGTACACGTTTGTGCGTATATATATGTATATTGTTTGTCTGATATTATGTATCGATGGTTTTCAGATGAAAGGCTTAATGATATTGTGGGCAGTGCGTACTATGTGGCACCCGAGGTTCTACATAGATCATACAGTACCGAGGCAGATGTATGGAGTATTGGTGTTATAGCGTATATTCTTCTGTGCGGTAGCCGTCCTTTTTGGGCTCGATCTGAATCCGGGATTTTTCGTGCTGTTTTAAAAGCAAATCCAAGTTTCGATGAAGTACCCTGGCCCACGTTATCTCCCGAGGCCAAAGATTTTGTCAAACGTTTATTAAACAAGGATCCTAGGAAAAGATTGACGGCTGCGCAAGCCCTCTGTAAGCTTCTCCGTAAACACGGTTCAGTGGTTCATAGGTTGTTTGGTAAATCTTGAGCTGATTATGAACTAATATGGAGCAGGTCACCCGTGGATTAGAAATAGTGGTGGTGAAGTGAAAGTGCCTCTTGATATCTCGATGTTGAGACTCATGAAGGCTTATATGCGTTCTTCTGCTCTTCGTAAAGCCGCTTTACGGGTGTGTCTTTTGTTCATTTGATGAATGTTGAGAGTTATTAGTTCGTGTTTAACTTTATTTTTTCTCCTGTCAATTTGCAGGCTTTATCAAAGACGTTGACTGTAGACGAGTTGTTCTATTTAAAAGAGCAGTTTTCTCTGTTGGAACCGAACAAAAACGGGTCTATAAGCATGGAAAATATCAAAGCAGTGAGTAGCTGATGCACTTATTACATCTTGTTGGAAAACCATATTTGTTTTATAAGATTTTTCAAGTACTACAACGGGTTAATACCATAAAAAAACCAACATACTTTCTTATTTTTATGTGAAAGTCCATTAACTCAATTCTGGTATATTTTAACCTTATTTTGGTATATCATGAATTGTAAAAATATACACATGACGTCCCTCAGGCTAATTATGGTATATTAAAGTCTCTAAATTTGTGTAATAAGCACGTACATGTGCAAATAACTAAAAATAATATATTGTTACCTCTTAAGCTGGTCAAAATGAGACGGTACAATTTTTTTTGGTGCAAAAATGTTGAACCTCTCTTTGTTTTAAAATAGTTCGTAAGTACGTTTATTCTTGACAAGATTAGGGACTTCAATATAAAAAAATCAGGCTGAAGGAATTTTTTCGTATATTTTTTACAAGTTTAGGGATCTTGTATACCAAAAGTAGTAGGTTGGGGGGACTTTTCATTCAAAATAAGAAAATATGTTGGTTTTTTAAGGATATTTAGATATAAAGGTCAGACACTTAATTTCCCGTAAACCTTCTCAGGCCTTGATGAAACATGCCACGGATGCCATGAAGGAATCGCGAGTACATGATTTCCTAGCATCGGTAAGTCGTCGATAATATCTTTTTACATAAAAATCGTCATTTTTATTTCCATACTTTATGATTATGACGCTTGTTTTGATGAATCACAGCTTAGCGCTCTTCAATACCGACGGATGGATTTTGAGGAATTTTGTGCGGCTGCCATAAACATCTATCAGCTGGAGGCTCTTGATAGATGGGAACAACACGCTCGTTGTGCCTACGAACTCTTCGAAAAAGATGGCAACCGAGCCATCATGATTGAAGAACTCGCATCAGTAAGTCACCTCACCATTTTCCAAAACCGAATTCCCTCAAGATCATATTAAAACTGTGTTTCTATTAACTTTTCTAGGAACTCGGTCT
Source organism: Scalesia atractyloides (assembly GCA_947069175.1). Classification (NCBI taxonomy): domain Eukaryota; kingdom Viridiplantae; phylum Streptophyta; class Magnoliopsida; order Asterales; family Asteraceae; genus Scalesia; species Scalesia atractyloides. The sequence continues at coordinate 78,750,100 of CAMTDV010000020.1, read as the reverse complement.
TAGCCCATCGGTCCCTGTTCACGCGGTCCTTCATGACTGGATCAGACACACGGACGGAAAGCTCAGTTTCCTTGGATTTGTGAAACTGTTGCATGGTGTCTCGAGTCGGGCCCTTGCTAATAATACTAAACCTCAATAACATTTGTTTATGGGGTGACATCATGGTGTAAAGATAGATGAGTTGAATGTGTGTTTGGATTTGCTGCAGTTAAAGGTGGAAATTGTTTGTTGTCTATATTAACATGTATTTTGTTGATTTAAAAGATGTACACTGCTTCCGGAAATGTTGAATCATTATTATTGATTGAACTTTAACTTGTACAATATAAGCATATGATGATAAATTTGCAAGTTTAGCATGTGACAAGGTGATGCCACAGACCTGTCTTTCCAAGCGTTGTATGACGTCTTGGACTAACCATTTTGTCCTGCTTATGATTGGGGATTACTGATTTCGTCCTCCCAAGAGAGTGATCTGGAACTCACCCGATTGAACATGATTGGGGTTCGAGATGTAAATAATCATTCAGGCCATCCTCATGGATATGCAAGAGTGACCTGGAGCTCACCCGATTGAACATAATTCAAGCAGAGACAATTTTCAAACATTTGCCTTGTTATATCCTCAGCTACCAAAACATGGAAGTATTCACTCTACTTAGACTGTAGGGATGTGCAAAGTCGGTTAACCAAGAGTTCGGTTAATTGAAAAGTGTTAACTATAACCGTAACCCATAGTTAGTTAACCGTTGGTTATGGATTGGTTTCGGTTAGTTTTGGTTAATTATCCGATGTATATAAAGCTTGTAAAAATGAATATAAAGCTTGTAAAATTATATAGCTACACATGCATATTGTATTCATCAAAATTAAAAGTAGACATTGTCTAGTGGAAGCGTACATACAATCTTCATCATCTAGTCCTAATTAAAAGTAAGCTGCTAAAGTTTTACATGTAACAAAGTGGCTAGAGTTATAATTCAACAAATTTCTTAATAAAAAACACAAAAAGTTGTAGTCCCAATCTTCATCATCTTCAATGGTAAATCCTTTGGGTGTTTTGTTTCCGGGCATAACATCTACAAAATAACACATATATTGGTGTAAATATTTAAGTCACATCGTATAGATAAAATCAATAAGTCAATCAATCAATCGTACCCAATATAATCCCATCCATAGACCAGCTATCGGTAGAGTCTGGGGGGGTGGATGTAGGCAAATCTTACCTCTATCTCAGAGAATAGAAAGACTGCTTTTAGTGAGACTCAACTCCAAATTCATATCCATACCAAAGAGTCAAATAAAACATGTATAGGCGTATAACCATATAAAAGCAATGAAGATATTCTAACTAAGCTAGCAAACATGAGAAATAGTCAAGACATATAATATGGACATATAATATATAATATGATCAGATAACACATGAAATAGACGCATATGCAAGTTATAGTATTCACTACCACTGGAAAAAAAGCTATAGTCCTAAATCTATAACTAATAAAAAACTGTAACCTCCTCCTAAAAGTCCTTAACCTTAATCCTACTTCTCCATGAAATCCTATCCTCAACCATGTCCTCAGAAAGGTGCAAGTCTAACAAATCCTACCTAATTTGCTCCTCCCAAGTCAATTTTGGTCTGCCTCTACTCCTCTTCCCCTCAACATTGAGCGTTTCCATGGTTCTGTCCGTGTTCGTCACCTGCCTCCTCCTAACATGTCAAACCATTGTAACCTCCCCTCCCTTATCTTATTCGAAATACTAGCTACCCTTAATCTTTCCCGAAAAACCTCATTTCTTATCTTGTCCAGCCTTGTGTGCCCACACATCCATCTTAACATCCTCATCTTAGCTACCTCCAGCTTACGTGTATGTATCTTCTTGATAGCCCAACAATTTGTACCGTATCTTTACCCTCTAAAGTTGCTGCCACTCCTCCAACCTCGCATTCAGACTTTGTTTACTCTCCGTAACTAACACAATATCATCCGCTAAAAGTATGCACCATGGAACCGTCTCTTGGATCGACTTTGACAACTCATCCAGGACAATCGCAAAGAGAAATGGGCTCAAAGTCGACCCTTGGTGGAGGCCTATCTCTACAGGGAAGAAACCAGTATCCCCAACTGGGGCACAAACGCTAGTTTTAGTCCTAAGATACATATCCTTAATTATGTGCATATATTTTCCCAGAACCTCTCTACCCTCTAAACTATCCCATATCAATCTACGTGGCACACACTGTCATATGCCTTTTCAATCTCAATGAACACCGTATGTAGATCCTTCTTCTTCTTCTTGATACTTTTCCATCAATCTCTTTATAATGTGTATCGCTTCCGTGGTAGATCGCCCCGACATGAAACCAATCGGTTTATCGTAACTTGAGTTTCCTTCCTAAGTTTAGTCTCAATTACCCTCTCCATAATTTCATAGTATGGCTTAGCAACTTAATCCCTCTGTAATCCCACAACATTGAGCATCTCCTTTGTACTTATATAGAGGGACTGTAACACTACTCTTCCATTGATCTTGCATTCTCCTAGATTTAAGAATAAGATTGAACAAATTAGTTAGCCATTGAACTCCTTCTGTTAGGAAACTTTTGTAACTATTGAAGAAAAAAAAATCAATCTGATCATGTGCTGAAGAGAAGGTCAAGAAGATCCATAAAAAATAAGATAGAAGATAAACATGACAAAAGAAGAAAGAAAGATACATCTTGAACATATATCATAAATTGATCACACTTAATGGAGACTGACGTATAAGAATTTATACATCTTTTAAATGTCAAATATTCCCCATTTACTCGAGAACTCGTTGTGTTTTCATTGATCTTGATACTCATTTGAGTTGTTTGTGAAAACACAGGTTCGGGCTTCGGCCCGTTGATGAAACGAAGGCTTTTGGAGCAATTTGGAGCAAAAATGGAACATTTCAGCCAAACTGCAAGATTTGGCACGACCGTGCCAAGCCTTCGGACACCGACACTTCATACATTCATCATTGCGCAAACCAGACCATCCAACAACTGGCACGATCGTGCCAACCCTAGCATGACCGTGCTCGTGTCATCCCAGCTTCTGATCAGCTCATTTCTGAGATCGAATCAGTCATTACCGAGTACGTTGCCGATAAGCACGACCGTGCCTCACTTTGGCATGATCCTGCCACCCCGGGGAAATTTTAGCGGGATTTTTCCGGATTTGGTAGCAAATGTGGTCAACAACTCAGAAAGGTGTTTGGCATTTACCAAGCACGACCGTGCCAAAAGGTGGCACGGTCATGCCAACTCTCCAGCATCATATATACGTGGTTTCAGCTTATTTGGAAGGGAGTTGGAGCATTTTGGTGAACCTTCTCTCAAGATTCTGGTCTTGGAAGCTTGAAGAGTGAAGAAGGAGCCTTGAGGAAGGTTGTATCACTTGATCATCAACTCAATTTACCAATTATCTTGTCTTAACCTTTAGTTATCCACTTGTTAATCATGAACAATTTACATTATCTTGCATTTGATTTAGTTGTCATGAGCCTTGAAGGCTAAACTTTTGTGTTGCTTAAACAATGTTGAAGCTAATGAATATTTGATAACATGGAAATATATGTGGTGATTGTTGTTTGTTAATTTTCATAATGATTCTTGATGTTGTTCTTGAATTTCATATGCATGTTTAAAGTCTTTGTTCTTGAATGTTTGGTCATAAGTATTTACATGTTGTGTTGGAAAGCCCATGTAGAGATTATGATCGTTGAATCTTGTTAACTTGTTGATATGATTCATAGCATGGAACTAGGAATGGTAATTGCTAAAATGATTAGATAGTGATTTTATGTGTATGAATTCTTGCATTTAGATTTGGAAAAATCATATGAATGTTTATATGGATTCTATAGTTTGTGTTTATGTTGGGTTAATGATTTAGGCCAAGATTGTTATCTAGCATGACCATGCTTGTGATTCATATCAAAACATGTTGAAAGTGCCATTTACTTGAAACCAAGTTAGGGTGATTAGTGTGTTGTTCATATTAGTTTTCCTTAACTTGTAGAGTTAGAAGTTTTGACAAACAAATAACTCATTATTAAAAATTAACATCAACTTAGCAAGTTAAATTAAAAGAATGGATCTTAGGTGATTAAAATATTGTTCATTATAATTTTTTCCCATGATTTATAAAACTAGGAACCTTGGATGGAAGCTTAGTTGACTTGAGAACTTGCATCGTCACTAGTTTTCCTCAAATGTTGTCATATGTTCATTAGTGGATACTTAGTTTAAGCAACCTTTCTTAATTATCGTTCTTTCTTGGATTAGTTAGTTAATTGTTATTTTTTGCATGATAGTTTTAAACCAAGAAATAAACTCATCTATAAAAAGGCTTAAAAGTAACAAGGATTTACTACTAAGACATCGAGTCCACAGATTGATATCCGGTTCTTACCAACTGACTATACTTCCACCTGACGGGTACACTTGCCTTTGTGTGTGTAGTTAGTTTTTAAGTAAAAACCAATTTTAAAACTCATTG